>OX402600.1:18128910-20628910 GCA_948098905.1 Tiliacea aurago
ATATTCTTAAGATAGTGTGTCTTTATGTCGATTGGAATACAGAATATCTAGGTTCCATATATATTTTGAATTGATACTGATGTAAACAAGAGTTATGAGAAAAATAAGTTGTCTATAGAAATTTTAAATTCCTCATATCTCGTCTTTATATCATTGTCCTTTCAGATACTCTATAATCCAATCGAAATAAATACACACTACCTTAAGAATATGTATGATTTACAAATTATTTTGGTATTACGTTTGTATGAACTACGCCTTTCGTTACAATTTTCTCCTGTAGTTCGATTTCTATAATATAACACGCGAAGTATTGGTATACCTACTCTACATCTCTGCCTACACGTTCAGGGCATACAAACATGATGATCAACGAATGAATGAAAGAGACAAATAAATGATTCGTCACTCAAAAATGTTCTCACATACTTTGATAGTAACCTTATAGTAACGGTCAATTCTCCAACTGCGGAAAAAGTCCGCAAATCATTAATTTGTAGTTTAATCACATTTTTTCAAATCATTAATTTTTAGTTTAATCACATTTTTTTTATGTGATTAAACTACATTTTTTTTGTAATGTTATTAAACTACAAATTAATGATTTGCGGACTTTACAAACTTACAAATGTAAATTTGTAATCACATTTTTTTTATGAATAGATATGCTCATTTATACTCGCAAATAAATAAAAAAATGGGTACTTCCCGTTGACCTAGAATCATAAAATTTGGCAAGAAGCAAGGCCTCACTGTACAATTAAGTAAAGGAAAAACTCCGCAAATCATTAATTTGTAGTTAAATCACATAAAAAAAAAATGTGATTACAAACTTACATTTGTAAGTTTGTAATCTCATTTTTTTTTATGCGGACATTAATGATTTGCGAGTATCGAAATATGTCTCATAAATGAGCATATCTATTGCGTTGACTTAGAAGCTTGATTTACCTTGATTTTGCTTGGGAGACCTACGTATTTGGTATTAATTTAAAGTTGATACCTTCACGCGTTCCTGAAAAAAAGGGTCTTGACAGACAGACTGACAGACATGGCAGACAGACGGACCGCGAAGTTATCTTATAAGAGTTCCGTTTTCTTCCTTTTGAGGTACGGAACCCTAAAAAAGTAACTCGTACAGACGCCAGCAGGTCAACCTACCCGAAACTGTCAAAGTTTCTCAATCAACCTTGAACCTTATGATGTAGGTATAAAGTTGAAAATCTATTAAAGAAATTTGACAGATTATAGTAGCTTGATGTGCTGGCGTCTGTACAATTTTGTTCACAATTCAGACAGATAGCGTGCCGCAAACACTTCACATAGATCTAGATTAACTGAACGGGATATTATCAAAACTTCATTCATGAGTTTACAGTTAAAATGGTGACTTATTTTTAGTTTAGGTTACTACGATATTGCTTGGTGTAGGTTGCTGGCAATTTTTCAATTTAAGACGGAGATATATGCCAGTGACCTTGAGTAGTTAGCTTGCGTGTTCTGTACTGAGCTCACGCAACGCGTCGTACGTTCAGCCAGTAATAGAACTCGCCTATCAAGGAGCGCTGTCCCCAATTTGACGCATTATAAATTTATTATACACAAAACAAAAGGTATTTTAATAAAACGCGTATAATAAAACATCAATAATTAAATTATCTTTAAATTGGTGAAGGTTACAGAAAAATACGCTTGGTAGATTTTGTGCCATTCTCAGTTTTTTATTCGCGTTAGACATAACTTTACAAATTAATTTCACTATGTAATATAAACATAATCTTAAATATTCACATATTAAATTATTGAGAAAATGCTCTAATTTAAAATATTTTTTCAAATCATTAATTAACACTACTAGTTTAGACGTGATCTTCAGTATAAAATCATTAAAAGTCGGTTATCGTCGCCTTACGAAACGTTTGATAGGTAGTATTTAATTATTTAACAGGCAAGAAACTCCAAGGACACTCTTTTAAATCAAGATATTACAAAATCATGGGTACATTATTCTTGTCGCTTCTTTATGTGAGAATAATATAAAAAATATATTTAAAATGGTTTCAAAATATAAGATTAAAAGATTACAAATAAGCCCTGGCAGTTAAGAGATGATCGGTCTCAACTGACAGCGCCCGTTTACGAACACGATGCGTGGATCAGCACCATCCAGCTCAACAATTTTGTAGGGAACCGAATGATCCAACACACGCGCTACCATTAGCGAGACATAATAAGATTTCAGTTTCATGATATATTATATGAAACTGTAATGTATTTTTTTGACGTAAAATTTTGCAATTCTATTTTGAAAAGTACCTATATAGTCCCGATGACAATACAGTTATTTGATCTGATAATGACCTGACGCAGCCGCCGCGCGCCGCCCGAGGCCATGGCCGCCTCTGGCCCCCTCACGCTACGCTATTGTCAATATACATAAACAATTGTCATATTGGCCACACGGACATTTTTTTTCAATCTAAAGAAGCATTTTTCGCGGAACTATCTGTCTTTCTTTAGAAGCTACGAACACAATGGAATAACTAAGTTAATTTATAACAGTCTTCGAAAAAATACCTTCCATAACATAGCTCAGGGTCAAAGTCGTAGACTATTCGTTGAATTTAGAGCAACTTTTTGTTCACAGTTGCACGGGAGTTCCAAAACATTCGTCAAAAGTTTGAAGTGATTTTTTGGAGTGTGACTTTGCTGAAAGCACGATGCTTAGTAAATATAATGAAACATTAGAAAGAAAGAAATAAATATTATTTGTCACAGAAAAAACGTGCGTACGAAAACATAATAATGTAATAAAGTCGAAGGTTACATACACAAAACAGATCTAAGTACTTTATCAAACCAACAAATAGTCGGAAGCTGCACGTCATGACTGTGGCAAGAAGGATTCCACTCAGCATGATGCTGTGCTATGGGGGACCCACAGCACAGCGCTGATTTTCAGTGGTCACCCGAAAAATACGTACGGAACCCAAGTCAGGTTTGATGAGTTGTACATAAGTAAATAGGTAACAAAATACTGGTAAAATAAACAGTACTTAGAATATAATGCCTATACAACCAATTTTAAGAATAAATATTATTAAGTAAATAACATAAACATTAATCCGCAGGCATGCAAATTAATATTATTACACGAAAATATCCAGTGTTTTGTCTCGCTTCCACACTCACATCCGCGCTCTGCACTTCATTACGTCTTCTGGGTCAGCTCTGATGCTATTAAAGTCTTATAAAGAAAACTACTAAGAAATATGAATAATATCAATCAATCAAGAATTTACTCTTCCCTGCAACGCGCGCCAGGCTCTTAAAAGAGCCCTTCGCGCCCTTCGCGCCAGATGCGGCGTCGGACTCCGACTCCGTATCACTACACTCCTCTCCTACGTCTTCTGGTTTTTGGTTTTTGTTTGTAATATTTTCCATACTTATTCCCACGAGTGTGGGGGATCTAAAAAGTCATTCCTAGGGTTACCCCCTGTGCCTAGGTAAGTGTGACATTTGTAACCCAACCCAGGGATTCCACTGGTCCCTGGCTGGGGGTGCGCTAACGACTGATGCGCCACCTATAACTACAAGTTACAGATGACACTACTCCTCAGCCATTCGTACCCTCGCCGCGCACCAAAACTTGGTATTAGAGGAATTTTTTATAGAGGTTTACATCCTCGCGATCCGGGCGACCAAGCCAAGATCCTCGTCCCGTTTCGAGTCACAAAACATGACCGTGATCTCTTTCCGGATTACGATTTCGACGCTGCTAGCTCGTTGGCAGGGTGAGTGCACAACGAGCACCGCCCCTGCTTCTCCAAAATGGAGAAACGTCCTCCTGTTTTGGCCAATATTGGGCCCGTCCTTCGCGGACTATCCCGTCTCCGACTAACCTAACTTACCCTAACCTAATTATATGTACATTTTTATTCTAACTCTAAACTTATAATATTTAACCTATCTTAATTATATTTACATAATATATATACAATATATATAAATATCTATCCTAACTTAACCTAACCCGTGGGCTCATCCACCGCGGACTGTACCGTCCGCCTTCCCACTCTGCGTCCGCTCGACCTCCCTCTGTTAACAGAGGGGGGAGTGGACGACCGCCGATTGGCCTCACGAGACCCAAGAGCCCTAGGCTCTCCCCCCCACGCAGAAATCCGCCGCAGTCAATACCCTCTCCGACATGGAGAGACTATTGGCCGCGCCCAGGGTGCACCGGCCCGACGACTGCTCTTTCCCCCGAACGTGTTCGCAAGGAACGAGCAGCAGTCAGGCACATGAGGAGGTTTTCTGCACGCACCCCTAGAATGCTTCCCTAAGGTCTTAAAGAAGACCTAAATTGATAGTCTTTGCAGAATAACCAGGGATCTACTCCGAAGTGTTAATCAGATGTATCGGCCGAATGTTCCGCCGTTATAAAACTTCCATAGTTTCCTTTTTTTACTTTGAATTCTTACCCGACTTCAACTTTTTTGACTTTGGCTTATCTTTTTGACTGTCATAATTTTTTTTCGCCTTAGCTATAGTTAGCGGTAGTCAAGCAACGGCCGAACATTCAGCCGATACTTCGATTTATGTTCGGAGTAGACCCCCAGGTATGAAATACACACAAAAAAGCTCAAAACCATAATTCTTAACGAACAAAAAGTCTTATAACCAAGGTGTTTCGCCATCCGGGACCGACAGAAAAATAAAAGAATTTAAACATCGGCTTATATGGAATTTAGGTCGGACAGTTGAAGATCGATGGGTGTTCTTTGTAGTGTGCTGTCTACATTTTAGTTTAAGTTGGATATGTGAAGGTTAATCTGCTAGGTATTGGCCTAATTATTAGTTTTGAATTAGGATGCGAATGGAAATAGACGTAGCAACTAAAGTCCGGTCGCGAAGCAGAAATAATTTCGTACAATGACCCCTCATTACTCATCTCTATCGCTCGCGCACCATTGTATTGCCTTTTTGGGATCTTGAAGGAAACCACTAAACTTGTTTTGCTTGAATAACGTATAATCAGAATACTGTTTTACATCGATTTTACAGATGTACAAGTCACAAGGTATTTAACTATTTAATTATAATAATGTGGCAAGAGACGGGTGCGCACTGTAAGTCTTGAGGTTAGAAGGGCAGAGACAACCATCTGTCAAGTTAATATTTAGTTTGACAACTATGACATTACGTTGACGTTGACATTACTAAACATTGCCGTAAACCTCGAACATTTTTTTTCTTTGTTTTTTTTTTTAACACTAGCAATTTCTCCTGTATTGTGGGTGCGTTTAAAACCATATAAACTCACATACACAAACAGCCAGACCCGGAACAACTACTTGCAGGTCATACTAATATTTGTTTCGTGCGGGAATCGAACCCGCGACACGCAGCGCAGCAGTCAATCGTTTAACCACTGCGCCAACCGTGTCGTCAAAGACATCGGACCTTAAAATGCGCGAGTGTGACGGCAATACAATTGTGCGCGAGCGATAGAGATAAGTAATGAGGGGTTATTGTACGAAATTATTTCTGCTTCGCGACCGGACTTTACCTGACAGTATTATTCGCTCTTTTTGAAGCGACTCATCATTCATCATCATCATTTCAGCCGAAAGACGTCCACTGCTGGACATACGCCTCCCCAAAGGGGGGGGGGATTTGCCATAATCGCCACGCTTGGCAGGCGGGTTGGCGATCGCACTATGGTTGTAAAAATTCATAGAGAACGCTGCCGCCCATTCTCTAGTAAATCTCTTAGTCGCCTTTTACGACACCCACGGGAAGAAATGGGATGGTGCTATTCTTTACGTCCGGCACCAAACGGAACCGACTTGACTATTGAAGCGACTACCACTATTTATTTATTTATCCTCCCACTAGAACGCCGTACAGCAATTACATCACTCTGTCTCTGCCTCGCCTTTTCCAAACGTTGTTGGGGTCAGCTTCCAGTCTAACCGGAGCAGCTGAATACCAGTATTTTACATGGAGTGACTGCCTATCTAACCTCCACATCTCATAAACTGGGTAATACGATATCCCTTGGTAAGACTGGTTGTCAGTCTTACACCGATTACACCAACGGAGCCAAAAAGAACTTCATGTGCTGCTATCCATCCATCCTGTGCGCGGTGGACATCGAACGCGCGGCGATGGAGCACCCACACTCAAGTAGCGTCAATACACTTCTCCATATTTCAATAACTCTATCCATATTGCGCACATTCCTTGCGATTTTTTTGAGACTTAAAGATTGTTTTAAAATAAATACATTAAAATTGATATACTATACTTATTTCTGCCGTCAAGCAACGTAACGTTGCTCTGGTCTGAGCGCCTACTTCTTAAGCATGAAGTCCGTAGTTTTGGCCGAAGGTACGGGCATTTCCTACTCCGTACCACTTAACCTATTTCTTCCCGCGGGTGTTGTAAAAAGCGTCTAAAGGACTCACTAGAGAATGGGCAGCAGCATTCTCTATGTATTTTAGCACCATACTGTGGCGATTTTGGCAAACTGATGATGGATGATAATGATCACTTAACCTCCGTAACCGCGGAAGCCAAGCTCTTCACCTCCGCATCCAACTCTGTTTCCGCTAAGAATATCTCCGTTACAACTCTACTCCAAAATATTTTCACGTCCGAAAAAAAAAATACACTTGTTTTGACGGATACATTCTGAAGGGTTCTCGTCGACGGGATCTTCGTTGACGGACTTGGAGAGTATTGATTGATGATTTGATGTTTTTGGTGAAATGAAAGACATTGAGACTTACTTTTGTCTTTTGGATGGCAACGTAGCTGCAATGCTTCTAGTATTACAGATGCTCATTGACATCAGTACTTAACAATTAACAATCAGGTGAAAAGCCTGCTTTTGTGCCTAACTTTTACATAGAAGTCTAAGGTTGTCAAAGAGACAGTCCAAGGGACGTTCAAAAACCAGCGATACCTATCACATAAAATTGGTGATGACTAGAAAAAAATCTATGTATTGAGATCAGAACACACACATTGTTAATGGGATGTTTGAGGCGCCTTGTATAAGTGTCCTTCTGCGAAACAGTCGTGTCGCAGAAGGAGGCTGCGGAAAGGGAGCGGGAGATCTAGTCCGCTCACCCGGCCCGCAGCAGGCGCACCGGGCGTCGGCGGAGGGCCGATAACGCCCTCTTCCAGCCCCCATAAATGGGTCCAGGGACGGCGGACTTGGGGACGTCCACCGCCCCCTATCACATTGGACCCGAGGTGGCGGCGCGTAGTGTTCCACGCGCGCCCCTATCAGACGTCGCGGGGGGGGGGGGGGGGTCAGACACCTCACCCCCCCCCTAGACTTGAGCTGGCCCGCAGAGGCGGGCCGGCACTAGCCGGGGATCGCGGAAATAATAATAGATCCCAAGATCCCCGGTGCAAGTGAGGGAGGGGAACACTGGGGTGGTTTTTAGTCAGTAAGAGTCTGACAGACCCCTCCGCCCGCCCCAGAGCGGAGGACATCCATGAGGATTTTCCACCCCGTGAACAAAAAAAAAAAAGGTACCTTGTATTATATGTATGTTAGAGTGTTTGTTGATATGGAGCCTGAAAGTACTATTTATGTCGGATCCGGCCATTAGTACGGACACCTAAAGAATCAAGCGCGCCACCACTGGTGACATCGCGTAATCTACCCACACCTCTGGCGCGCTTCTACAGAGTCGTGATGTTTTGAGCCGATGGGCGAGGACGACATTCAAGATTCAGTGTCTGGTCTAATCGTATCGGAGTTAGTTTTTGTGGTGATTATAATTTGTAGTGATTGTGTCAATTTGTGATTTCAATAAACGCTGTGTATCGCATCCAGTGTGTTTTCATTGCTCGAAACCCAACTTCTGCCCTCATGATGACCGAATCTAACAGTGTAAAATCCTGACGATCCGACACATACAATAGAAGACTTAATAAAATAATGGTTTTCCTCAAACTTTCTCTTCTTCAAGCTCCATGTAAACGTGCCTTTTCAAATAATCTGCGCGACCCATTTGCGCTTTTATGGGACTGTTTTGTGACTTCTCTGGAAACGTAAAAACCCAAAAACTTTCGTGAGTATGGACACATGTTTACAGACTGTAAACTGATGTTTTATGTTAATCGAAAACTATAGTTTTAAGGTAGAAGACTACTGACTACTTAACTTATATCCACACAATAAAAGCTCAAGCTGTTTTTTAAATGATTGCATTCAGTCATTGGAAGCGTGGCTGACAGCTCTGATGGGTAAAGGCGTAACACATTATAATATGTAGCAATTAATGGGTTTAATTTTGACAGTTCAACCACATTCATTGCGTTATTTACGTTTTTGAGCAGACACATTTTTCGAACATTTGAAGCAATGGCAATGATTGCAATGTGATTGATAGAGTGTTACGCAATTAGGATGCAGGTTGCACATTTTAAGTATGAGGAGAAGGCATATATCATAGTCTATTTTAATAAAAATGAAATAAATAAAATAAAAATCATTTAATTCAGATAACTTAATCCATACATTTACAATTTACATTAAAACACACGCACCACTCAAATTACCCGCTCAATAAGGGATCTCCACAGCGGAGAAGAGATCCTGTCGGCAACAGTCTTCAGAATTCCGTTGCAGTTGCCACGCATTCTGCAGATCAGGGATACGGTTTTCTTGCGGATGACGGCATGAAAGCCGTCAGTGCGATACAACGCAAACATCCCCGATGCACTACAGAAGCGAGGCAGCCCCACATCATCCTGGAGATGTTGTTATACTGGACGCGCAGGACATCCAGCGATCTTTTGGTGTGACTGACCTACAGATTCCCCGTATAAAAGCTTTGACAATAAGCCTTGAACAACGTTAGTTTCACTTGTTCAGGGCAGCGGGAGATAACGACCTGGTCATTATAATAGAAAACAAAAATAGAAAAATCAAATAAAAAGTGTAAAGTGTGACGTAAGAAATTAAGTTATAGTAGTCTATCATAAAATACTGGTGTATTTTATGATAAATTAGCTACGTGAATTATGGATACTGCTAATAACTAACTTCAACTTAGTAAACTGACATAGTGTTATTTGTTTTTAGGGTTCCGCAAATCAAAAGGAAAAAACGGAACCCTTATAGGATCACTCTTGTGTCTGTCTGTCTGACCGTCTGTCACAGCCAATTTGCTCTGAATCTAATGGACTGATTAAGTTGAAATTTGGTACACATATCAATTTCTGTGACCAAAACACGGACATGTTACGTAAATAAGTTAATCTCAAATCACTTTTGCGAGAGAAAAAAAATCAAATGAAAGAGATTACTGTGAGGATCTTAAGTATCATCATCATCATCATCTTTTCAGCCGAAAGACGTCCACTGCTGGACACAAGGCTCCCCCAAAAGGGGGGGTTTGCCATAATCGCCACGCAAGGAAGTATATCACACTAATATTATAAAGGCGAAAGTTTGTGAGTGTTTGTTACTTCTTCACGCTCAAACGGCTGGACCAATTTTGATACAATTTTGTATGGAGGTAGCTGAAGTCCTGGATTAACTTAAAGGCAAATTTTTGAATTTTATCCCGATATTCCTACGGGATCGAGACTTACGCGGTTGAAACCGTGGGGCGCAGCTAGTATTTTTATAATTTCAAAATAAATAGTTTTAAAGTTAGTTGAGATAATTGATGAATAATTACTATTTTAAATTGACCTCTTATTTCTGAATCTAATGAGCCTAAAATTTTGAAAAAATACGTAAAATAGTTCTCTTTACTTATAGATTATAGGAAAACATGGTAAAACGTCTTAAAATAACATGGTAAATCTTCCGCCGGCTGTCGCTGAAAACCAGCTCTGAGGCTCTGCCTTGCATAGGGTCACTGCATTATGCTGAGCGGTGGCCGTTTTGCGTCGATATGACGCATATTTTCCCCCTACTTGTTCTCTTTGTATTTACGTTCTTTCTTTGCGTCATTTTTACCACAAATAAACGTATTTTCTTTCTTTTCTTTCTAATTTCATGAGTACAAACATACACTTGCAGTTCGAATGTATCGGAGAACATGTTATTCAAACTACAATATTAAGTCTGTTCTTGGGATAAGTTATCATGGGATAAAAAAACATGGTAGATAACATATTCTTTGTACGGAACCCTCACCAAGCGAGTTCAACTCGCAGTTGTCCGGTTTTTTCTCTCTTCACATTATATAATATAATAATAGCTAATATAAAAATAGCTAATAGCTAATTTATCACAAAATACACCATCTACAATAATTCACGTAGGGAATTATGAATACTGCTAATAACTAACTTCAACTTTAGTGAACTAACATAGTATTACTTGTTTTATGTCAGTAGAGTTGTACGGTAGTAGTAATTCTTCGTAAAATATAAGACACAAGTTGTAGTCATTATGAAGTTTTATCTACTTATACTTTTGTTCAGCACTTCGCGTGGACTTAGTTCGTGATTAACTAGCTCGAGCGAGCACTGAGACTGTGGACTTTTAAATAAGAAAGAATTCCTAACTCATCATCTACCTTTTTTAGGGTTCCGTACCAAAATGGTAAAAGGGAATGGTATATTTTTGTATTTATTATTAGTCGAGTTGTTTTTTTTTTTGTTTATACCTAATTTTATTACTAATTTAAACTTTTTTTATGTAACACATTCAGACACAATTTGTATTGTTATTGAATAAATAAAATGAATTGAATTGAATTGAATTGGTGAGACTAAGTCTGTCTGTCACACCTAAATATCTCAATAACTACTAATGCTATCAACTTGAAATTTTGAATAGTTTTAGATGACGTTTGCCCAACCATTCTGCAAATAAAAAAGAAGTTAAAAAGAATAATATATTTTTTGCAAAAGGGACTGAAAGGGGGTCTTAAAAATTTGAAGTGGGGCTACTAGGGCATGTGGGATATCATATGAAAGAGCGCTGTTTGCACATTCTCAAACATTTGAATTTTTTTGGGCAGCATAGTTTCCGACTTTTGATGAAAAATGTAAAAAAAAATACCGTTCTAATGTTTATGTTCCTTATCTTCGAATTTTGCATAGATAAAAATCTGAAATTATTCTATCTGATAGAAGTTTATGTAAAGATTACAGGAAAAATAAAACGATGTCTCGAAATAGCACAGTTTTTCAGAAATCATCAACATTATACAATATGTAACGCAAACCCTGTTGTTCCTTCTACCTACGTTTTAAGAATCGGTATACATACGTAATAAAGCAAGTCATTTATAAAAACTGTTCAACAAAAATAATATTACAATAAATATTGAATTATTAATATTTGTAATGTTTAACTGATTTCTAACCTCTTTCGTTCTTTGATTTTGACTTTTCGACTAGCCAATACTTAATTTTTTTAAATTATAATTCCACCAATGTTGTGCTTATAGGCAAATATATACGTCCCTAAAAGGAATAACAGGGTTTTTGTTACATACTGTTTATACGTACGTAACCCTCGGTGCACGAGTCCGACTCGCTCTTGTTTTATTTAACAAAGTCTATTACTAAACAGTAAAAAAAAAAAACCTACCTTTCTCCCAACTACGGTGGGGTCAGCTTCCAGTCTAATCGGATGTAGCTGAATACCAGTATTTTACATGGAGCGACTGCCTATCTGACCTCCACATAACACGGTACCCCTTGGTAAGACTCGTTGTCAGACTTTCAGGCTTCTGACGACCCGTAATAACTGTCAAAGATCTTCGGATGAACGCCGGGAGCAAAGGCTTAATGTGCTGTCCAAGGCACGGAGGAGTCTCGGTATGTGAAGATGATAAATTAAAACAATTTCTAATAAATAAATGCTATAACAATATAAATTAATATTTCAAAATTATATATATATATATTTGTATAATGGTGTGTGCTAGCTAACATAAGGCAAATAATTTAATTTAACGTTTTGTGTTGCGTAATGCAAATTATTTTATATTGTATTGTATAGCTTCAAGTTTTTTATGCGTTTTTTGTGCTGCTGGGGAGTTTGTAGCGCCACTTCTTCTTCCCAGCTAAAGCACTTGGAAGTGGTGAAGGGTGGGCGTTTTTGGGGGACTGTCTCATGCAATTTTTGACGTTCGAAAAGTGCTGATTCTCAGCCTAGTTTGAATAAATGACTTTTGATTTGATTTGATTTGAATGACAAATTTTATATTACTAACTTAGATTCTTATAAAATAATTACAATATTTATTAACAACTAAGTGGTCAATTAAAAGCCCTCTTTCTCTCTCCTACCTCTTGCTGTGCCCGACAGGGTCCACAATGATCATTTTTGTAAAACCTACCACCTAAGTTCACATGTGGAAACAAATAAATATATTGAGTATTGAGATGGTCACCCATCCACGGACCAACCCCGGCAAGCGTAGTTTAACCTGATCGATCGACCCGTGCTGCTGTTATTAATTAGCCACGAGCCCCCTTCAAAGAAATCCTCACTTAATAATAAACCTAACTGTCGCGACGATAGGTCTTTGTGGAGCAAAATTAAAGATGAGTGGACTGTATATTATCATGTATAATGCAAAATAAGAGGAAAATTACAAACAACTGTGTCAATTGACAAGTAGACAAGATAATAATTTTAGGGACGTTAAAAATGCGTTAGCGCAGCCGTGCTTGAAAGCGCGCCACAGTTTACTCGTGTGTCGCGGGGACCCGCGCCCAGCCGTGCGGCCGTTTTGCTCGCCGCTGCCCGCGGCGATGTTGAGCGCGCGGCAATGTTATTTATTTATTTATATAATCACTCACAACTATCTTTACAGGTAAAACCCAATGCAATAGTGAAGCCAACTTAATAATAACAACTTATTTTCTAAAACTTATTACAAACAATGTTATCCTTGTGAATTCACTTCGTGCACAAGCAAAAATATCTATATCCTCTGCTACAAGGTTAAGAGTGCGAAGCGACCGCGTCAGCGGCGCCTTATTTACCACATTAGTGCGGCTACGAGGTACAGCCAGCAGCTGAGGCCGCCGCCGCCGCCACACATATCTGTCGGGCACACTCAAACACACCAACTGTAATATGTTGGCGTTATGTATCTTGCCTCTAATTAATTTAAATAAATATGAGACAAGTGCATACTCACGCCTAACTCTCAGCTGTTGAGCGCGCGGCGATGTTGAGTGCGCGGCGATGTTGAGCGCACGGCGATGTTGAGCGCGCGGCGATGTTGAGCGCGCGGCGATGTTGAGCGCGCGGCGATGTTGAGCGCGCGGCGATGTTGAGCGCGCGGCGATGTTGAGCGCGCGGCGATGTTGAGCGCGCGGCGATGTTGAGCGCGCGGCGATGTTGAGCGCACGGCGATGTTGAGGAAGGCTGGTCTCAACAATAACTAATATTATAAATGCCAAAGCTAGTTTGTTTGTTTGTTTGTTACGCTTTCACGCTAAAACGGTACAACGGATTTGGATGGAATTTGGCACATGAGTAGACCATGACCTGGGTTCATCATTTCACCCGAAAGACGTCGACTACTGAACATATACCTCCCTCAAAGGGTTGCCTTAATCGCCACGCTTGGCAGGCGGGTTGGCGATCGCAGTATGGTGTTAATGCATAGAGTTTTCGTATGGTGACTACACTAGTTACGTCGCGATGGTCAATTGTAACGTAACTAAAGTAACCGTCATGAGAAGCTATAAATACATAAAATTGCAAATTATACAACTATCAACTTTAAACTCAAGATATCTAAGTTGATTTATGAATGAAGAAATTATCGCTAAACGTCATAAAATAGTTTTAGTTGCAATGGAAACTGAACCATACGCAATTCAGTTAAAGTTTTAAATCCCAAAGTATGAAATTTATCTCGTCTCATGGCGTTGACTTTAGTAACGATTCAAGTTAAATGTCAAAACGGGCTTATTATTTTTTGACAACTTAATTGCTTTGCTAAAATGGCACTACCACGTAACTTTAAAAATCTCTCCTCTGTATCACACTCAAATAGTCAGTTTACATCTCAATACCCGGGGGCGGCATTTTAGCATTTTAAACAAGTCAAATAACAGAAGTTAACCTAATTGTTCTCACATATACATGTAGAAGCAACAAGAATAATGTACCCAGGATTTTGATATATCTTGATTTAAAAGAGTGTCCTTGGAGTTTCTTGCCTATTCTTCTCCATAGAGATCTACGTTTAGGAATGAGCAAATATATTATCTTCAACTTTCTGACTGACTCTTTGAAAATTCAAAAGTGCCTGTAATAGGTTTAATTGATAAATGATAAATGATTTTATTTCTGTAAGTAGGTTTGTACAAAAACTTTTACACGTCAATCATATTTTAAAAACTAGATGAGGTCGGCGTTTCCTATCTGACTACTCTGAGAAGAAAGGCCGAAACAAACTCAGAGGTCATAGTCTCTTTTAAAGTCCAGACATAATCTTGGTCAGATCATGTGAAGACCATGTAGATTGGTGTTTGAAATGGTCTTTTGAGGAAAGAACCACACAGGTTGAGTGGACCTGACCAGTCAGTGCACGCATTTGTCAGTAATCGTGCAGCTCTACTCAGAATTTAAGGAGCTCAACGATGCGACGATCAATACCAAAGAAAGGACATTTGGGTGGGCCACTTATATGACTCAAACTGCCAGACCATGATTAACACTAACTGAGAATAAAAGAAAGGGAAAAAAAAATAAATCCAATAACCCACATAGTCTTCACATTCACAATAATTAAAATAATATAATACTTTACAAGTAAATATTCATGTCATTGTGTATAAAATAATAATTAAATGTCACTGTATATAAAATAATAAAGTTAGCAAAAAAAAAAAAAACAATAAAAATAAACTACCTCAATACGTACAAAAATTGGAGCAGCTCAATCCCAAGCCTTTTTGTCCTCAATTTAATCTTTAACAGCATAAAAGGCTTTCTGGCACAACTTACGTTTAATGAATGATTTGAATTTATTAAGGCTTAAATACATGTTATGAGTTTGAGTTTAATAAAATTGTGTTATTTCAAAAATACTGTAAATATCTTAAATGTACCTAAAATATATTTAAATAGTTAACACCGTAGTTTACCAACCCAAGCAACTGTGCACAGGAACTTAAAACACTTTCCAAGTAGTTCGCAAGTCTATCGTGCTTACTGGGAGAATGCAACGCGGAACTTTGCGGAAACAAACGGAAAAACAACCCTTATTTGAATATTAATGTGAACATTTTAAAGTTGTATTGCTAGAAGTATTTTATCTTGGTACAGTGGCGGTTGCTTTTAGAAATGGGTGACGATGCATTACATTTTTAACCGACTTCCAAAAAGGAGGAGGTTCTCAATTCGGCTGTATGTTTTTTTTTATATTTTTTTTTGTATGTTTGTTACGCGATTACTCCATCAATTATGAACCGATTTTGAAAATTCTTTTTTTGTTTGAAAGGGTATACTCCCGAGGTGGTCCCATTGTCACCAAATCAGAATCTGATGAGGGGATCTCATGGAAATCGAGGGAAACCCTCAAATTTTATATGCATACCTATAGCGATTTGGGTATTTTTTATAGTAACTCGTGTATTTGCTCTCCGAAAGCACCATTTGGTGAAGTGGAACTGATGATGGAGACCACAGATGGCCACCGGAACAATATAATAATGAGTACCTATTTAACGGGTTGCGATTAAGCAATTTATGCTCGTCACTATGCATATGGTGAGTGGCAGTTCTCCTGGTTCTTACCAGGAGAACTCCATAACAATCAACGTCCCAGCATCGGGAAAAGCAATATTTTGTAAAAGGTGATTAGCAGTTAACATTAGGCTATTGTAACTTAGATAAATTCAAAACTGACCCACTAAAAAGTAAAAAGTAAAATGTACTTTTTACAAGGATCTCTACTAGGCACTACAACAATCTTTTTCCAAAAAAATTATAACCGACTACCAAAAATAACACTACAAAGTGAAAAATAACTTTAATTTCGGAAGTCGGTGGCAAAAAACTCAAATACAGATCCAAAGACACCGACTTTCGAAATTAAAGTTATTTTTCACTTTGTAGTGTTATTTTTGGTAGTCGGTTATAATTTTTTTGTAAAAAGATTTTTGTAGTGCCTAGTAGAGATCCTTGTAAAAAGTACGTTTGATGTAAATTAAATATATATAAGAGCCAAAGCAGTAAGTTATGGTTTTTCTATACGTACTTATAAATGACATGATACACATTGCAATGGGAATACAGAAATTAGAATATGAAGAGTACAAAATACAAAGTTTTTAAATAATACATACTTTGAGTAGGTATTTAATACGACGTACCATTTCAAACACCAAGCAGCATTGCCGTATTCCAGTTTGTAAGATAATCGGTAATATCTAATCCTCATCATTCGTAATCATCTGTAATCGGTTTAGTCCCATCTCTTCCCCTTCCCATCTCTTCCCCTAGGCGTTTATTAAAAAAAAAACAAGGTTTAAACAATGTTATTAAGAGACAAATAAAAAACAGCAGAAACTTCAATGAAGTTTCTGCTGCTTTTTATTTATCATTGTTATAACCTTGGATTAAAGATGATTACGAATGATTCGGATTAGGAGTAGATAATTAGAATCACTTTCCAAGTTTCCATCGTCACTCACTTATGCACTTAATCAACTTTTCCTTTTTGTTTAGGTATCCTAGAGCATCTTTTAATTGTGTTTAAAAGCTCTCCTGTGTCTTTATATTTTATGTATCTATACAATATGTAACAAAAACCCTGTTGTTCCTTTTAGGGACGTATACATTAACCTACAAGGACAACATTGATGGAATTATAATTTAAAATAAATTAAGCATTGGCTAGTCGAGAAGTCAAAATCAAAGAATTAAAGAGGTTAGAAATCAGTTAAACATTACTAATATTAATAATTAAATTTATTTTAATATATTTTTTTGAACAGTTTTTGTAGATGACTTGCTTTATTGTGTATGTATGTATACCGATTCTTAAAACGTAGGCAGAATGAACAACAGGGTTTTTGTTACATATTCTGTATATACAATTCAGTAAGATTAGGGTATCTAGACATATTTTAAGAATAGTAGCTAGTCCTGATCTTCAAACCAATAGAGGTGTAAACTTGTCAATTCGAGTATTTTTTTTTACGAAATCAATTATCAAGCAAGGTGAGAGCAGTGGGGGTAGTAATATAGTCGCGACGAACCCTGACAGCTGCTTTACTTTTTGTAAATTATTTCATCGCCAATGCTCTTAAAACGGTGAAGGAAAACATCGTGAGGAAACCGGCATGTCCTAGAACCAAAAATTGGAAGACATGTGCCATCTACCAACCCGCACTGGGCTCGCGTGGTGGTTTACGGCCCACTAACTGTTATAGGGAGGAGCCCTGTGTCCAAGCAGAGGGAACTTTGTAGGCTGATTTATGCTACTACTCGTATGTCTAGCTAAATTTTTTATATTTGTGGAGATAACCACGCAGGATGGCAGCCTTTACCAGAAGTGATCATCGTATTAGTGACAATATAATTATATGCAACGGAAATACATGAAGAATCCTAGTTATTTACAGTTGCGAGAACAAGATCATATCGACAAGTAATGTTCCTTTACGAGGCTTGTTTGTACACAAGACTCACCTGTCACAGAATGACAGTTGTGTTATAAATATACGATTTAAGTTGGTAGTCATACATAATGCTTAGATGTACGAAAATAACAGTATGTGCATCTATCAGTAAAGAAGTTAACTTCATGATATAAGAGGTTATGAATGTCAAGTACTGTATACAACGATACAATAGGGTCCACGTTTACTGGTTATCAAAATGTCTTGGCGAAATTAAATTACGTGTAAGATCGGTGTCTAGATTTCTCCTGTATCGTGGGTGCGTTTACAAACATAAGCTCACATCCACAAACAGCCAGAGCCGGAACAACTTCTTGTAGGTCACAAATATTTGTTCCGTGCGGGAACCGAACCCGCGACACGCAGCGCAGCAGTCAATCGCTTAACCACTGCGCCAACCATGTCGACAAATGAATGATGTAAAAATTAATGACAATAATTATGAATGATGTAACCAATACTTTGTATCAATATTTTAATTTAAAAGAGTGTCCGTGGAGTTTCTTGCACACTCTTCTCCATAGGAACCTACTACTGATAGGCAACTAGCTTCATATTTCTAACTGATCGACTTCTTGACAATTCAAAAGTGCCCGTCATCATTCATCATTTCAGCCGAAAGACGTCCACTGCTGGACATAGGCCTCCCCCAAGCACCGCTGCTTCGACCGGTTCTGTGCTTCCCGCATCCAGCGGATACCTGCGGCCTTCACAAGGTCATCGGTCCACCTTGTAGGAGGCCTTCCAACGCTACGTCTTCCGGTACGCGGTCGCCACTCCAGAACCTTTCGGCCCCATCGGCCATCAGTTCTGCGAGCAATGGGCCCTGCCCACTGCCACTTAAGCTTGGCAATTCTTCGGGCTATGTCGGTTACCTTGGTTCGCCTGCGGATCTCTTCATTTCTGATTCGATCACGTTGGAAAACTCCAAGCATAGCCCTCTCCATTGCCCTTTGGGTGACCTTTAGCCTTCTGATAAGGCCCATTGTAAGCGACCACGTTTCAGTGCCATAGGTCATCACTGGCAACACGCACTGGTCAAAGACTTTCGTCTTGAGACACTGCGGTATGTGGGACGAGAAGATATTGCGAAGCTTGCCGAACGCTGCCCAGCCGAGTCGGATTCGACGATTGACCTCTTTCTCGAAGTTGGACCTACCTAAATGGACAGTTTGTCCGAGGTAAACATACTCGTCCACAACTTCGAGTGTAGCGCCTCCGATCTTCATGAGAGTGGGTGTTACATGGGCATTTGACATGACCTTTGTCTTATCCATGTTCATTTTCAGACCCACTCTTTCGGAAGCTCTACTGAGTCCTCCATAGTCTCAGCCATGACAACTATATCGTCGGCAAACCGAAGGTGACTGATGTACTCGCCATTGATGTTGATGCCTAGCCCTTTCCAGTCCAGAACCTTGAAGACATCCTCCAGTGCAGCGGTGAACAGTTTCGGAGAGATAACGTCTCCCTGCCTCACACCTCGCTGCAGAAGGATAGGTTTCGAGGTCTGGACCTGGAGTCGGACCGACATAGTGGTGTTTTTGTACAGACACTTCAGCACCAGCACCACAAAGTGCCCGTAAATGGTTTAATTGAAATAAATACTTTCGGCCTTATTACAAAACAAGATTTATATTTTGACATGGCTTAAACCATGGAGCCAGTTTTTGTAAAAAGAACGTAACAGTGATTGAAATACCGTTCTTTATACAAAACTGAAAACTTAGTTCGGTACTAAGTTGACAGTTTTGTGTTTAGGAACTTTACCATAGTCCGAATAAAGTTCGAAATTCAATAATGGTTCCATGTGTTTTAAACCTGGGTCTGAAGATAAACCTTGTTTTGTAATAAGGGGGTTTGAGTTTGAGATTGATAACTTCGTAACAAAACTAGACGGCGCCAAATGCTGCGCCGTCAAGTATAAAAATCTTAACTTATCCAGGTTTCCCGAAACAATTTACCATTACATCCTCCTCTGTATCCCTATCTATCTATCTTATATTCTCACAATACATCCACATAAGGGCTCCGGCTGCTCATTATGGCATCCATATTGGTAGCTCGTTATCTGCCAGGCCGTATGCACGACTTCTCTGTGAGATACTGGAAATAAAGAGGTATTGTGGGCTCGTGTTGTAGTGTGCAATGCGATGACTGTAACGGGAATTGGTAAGGTTCTTGAGGTTTAAGTGGCTACTTGTTTTTAAGGTTCCGTACCCAAAGGATAAAAGGGGAACCCTATTACTAAGGCCCCGCTGTCTGCCTGTCTGTCTGTCACCAGACTGTATCTCATAAACCGTGATAGTTAGACAGTTGAAATTTTCACAGATGATGTATTTCCGTTGCCGCTATAACAACAAATACTAAAAAACAAAATAAAATAAATATTTAAGGGGGCTCCCATACAACAAACTGGTTTTTTTTTTGCTAGTTTTTGCTCTATATTCATAGCGGCAACAGGTAGACGCTTGAAATATTCACAGAATCTTTAGTTATATATTAACTTTAAAAATTAATAATTAAATTAAAATAAAACAAATATCTAACGGGGGCTCCCATACAACAAACGTGATTGTGTGCTGTTTTTATAGATAATGGTACGGAACTCTTCGTACGCGAGTCCGACTCGCACTTGGCTGGCTTTTTTTTATTGAGATAAGAATTTGGTAAAATAATAGTTTAATTTTTATAATTTTGGTTGGATAAAGCCCTATTTAAACTGCCTTTGTTGCATCACAGAGATGGTGTGTTATGACTAAAGCACTTTTCAAGGAATTACATAATATCCAGTATCAAAGAAAATTCTGGCAAAAACCGATGTGGACTCAACTGGCGCTTACAATTCAAAATTGAAGCCATTTCCATCTAGTGTCAGATGAAAGTATTATTACAATTACAGTAAAGGTATCGTTCAAATAGTTATTTAATTTTTTAAGTTAAGGCTTCTACATACCGGGGCGACTTGTCGCGCGACGCGACGCGTCACAAAGGCACCGCTCGTCCCGCGACACGCGGGGCCTTTGTGCCGTGTCGCGTCGCGCGACAAGTCGCGCTGGTATGTAGAAGCCTTTACATATTATTATAGTTGAATTTCATGAATGTTCTGCATAATTCCAAATCAAATTAAATAAGCATTATTTTAATTCTTGAATGTTATCTACGCTTACCGCCATCTAGTAACATAATGCGGTATTATAAGCATGTTTGGGTCTTTGTAGATGTACCTAAGTCTACAAACAGTACCGCGGAAAGTCCACAGATGGCACTATTTCAACTTTAATAATCTATCATTGTTTGAAGACCGTTTATCGTTTTTGATCATGTCTTGCATTTACTTACTTAAACTTAATTTAAAGTTTGTGCTACTCTTTATAAAAAAAAGTACTAAGTAGTATTTTTTATGAAATCCTTTATCAAAAGTTCCTATAAAAAAGGCTCGTTTAAAACTGGAATTTATTACTTGTGACCGTAGGTTTAAATTAACTCCTTGCATTTCTTGAAATATCAATTTCAGCAATAATTGCCATATTTTCTACGTTCACGGGTTTTGTGAACGGCTGCTATGAACTTTCAAGAGTTTCTCATAATTACTTTAATTATTTTTGTTTATGGTTTAGTGTAAGAATATTCTTTTTAACCGACATAAAAAATGGAGGACGTCCTATGTTCGTCTGTATTTATTTTTTTCTTTTGTATATATGTTTATCGATATTTTCGTCAATTGGTAGAGGAAGCTTGCGCTGTGATCCCATATAAATTATATTAACTTTGCTTTTGTAGTTTTTGAGTTAATACGTTTTTTCCCACTTAGTCTTTGTGTTATTTATATAGCAGTTAGTGGTATTCGAATTTGTGTGGGGTGTAGGTACCGCAACTAAAATGTGAAAAAAAAAATAACAATAAAACCAAAATACCGATATAAAAAAAAATAAAAAAAAAATCAATAAAAATAAAAACTAACTAACTTGAAATAACTCTTGTATTTTACTTATTCGGCAAAGACTTACGAAGTGTACCTAGTCACTTAACCAGTGTTGTGGGTTACATTATTAGCAAAATGCAAATTAAATATTGTTGTACTAGTTTTACGCTGTCCTCTCGTACCTAATAGGGCGACGATAACATACTTTTAATGATTTTATACTGAAGATCACGTCGAAACGAGTAGTGTTAATGATTTGAAAAAAATATATGTTAAATTAGAGCATTTTTTCAATAACTTAATATGTGAATATTTTAGATTATGTTTATATTACATAGTGAAATGAATTTGTAAGGTTATGTCTAATGGGGATAAAAAACTAAGAATGGCGCAAAATCTACCAAGCGTATTTTTCTGAAACCTTTACCAATTTAAAGATAATTTAATTATTGATCTTTTAGTATACGCGTTTTATTAAAATACCTTTTGGTTTGTGTATAATAAATTAATAATGCGTCAAATTAGGGACAGCGCTCCTTGATGGGCGAGTCCTATTACTGGCTGAACGTACGACACGTTGCGTGAGCTCAGTACAGAACACGCAAGCTAACCACTCAAGGTCACTGGTATATATCTCCGTCTTAACACTGTAATTTGTAAACATTGTAAAAGCCAATTTTTTTTAAAAGAGTAATCGTGGATTTTCTTGCCGGCTCTTCTCCATAGGAAACGACCAATTGGAACCGTGCACCTAGCTTCTGACGTTTTATAAGTGCCCATGTAGGTTTATGTGAAATAAAAATATTTTAGATTTTGATTATGATTTTTAAGTTTTCATAATGTATAAAAAAAAAACTTTTTAAAAGAGTTTCTTGCACATTCTTCTCCATACGAAACTACCTTTTGCAAGGGGCGATTAGAATCAGTTAAATTTTTTGAAAATTTTGATGTTCAAAAGTGCCTTTTGTGTGCTTATTTCAAACAAATAATTTGACTTTGATTTTGATGGTTTCACCTTATCATACTATCAGCTAGCTGGGTCACATGATGTTATCCACGTAATAATTAAAAATTAAAAAAAACCCGGTCGATTGCGTGTCGGACCACGCACAATGAAGGGTTCCGTAGTTGGGATGAAATTTTATCCCAAGAACAAACTTAACATTAGCCGTTTTGCGTGGATGTGACGCATGTTTCCCCCAACCTTTTCTTATTTTTGTGTTTATGTTCTTTGTTGTGTCATGTTTACCGCAAATAAACGTATTTTCTTTCCTTTTTCTTTTTTTCTTTCTTTATTGTAGTTGAAAATCATGCTCTCTGGTACATTCCAACTGCAAATGTAAGAGTTTGTACGCACAATATTGATAGATTCATCATGTTATTTTAAAACCATAGACTTTTTATAGGCGTTCATGTAATCTGTAAGTATAGAATTTATTTTCTGAATAAAAATAAAAAATGTGCACAGTGATTTCGGAAATAATGGTAAATTGTCATCTATTTTCTTGGTATAATTTTCTTGAGTTAATGGTAAATTGTCATCGATTTTCTTAAATAACTTTGAAACTACTAACTTTAAAATTATTAAACAAAAAATGCGACCCTCACAGTACGATCTTTCATTTTATGTGTCACACGGTACAGTTCCTAAAACGTTTTTTTTTTTCTCATTTGTCCAAAACTGACACCCTTAAACAAAATTACACGTCCGTGTTTGGGACACAGGAATTAGGTCCATTAGATTTGGAGCAAAATGGCTGTGACAGACGGACAGACAGATAGACACACGAGTGCCCCTATAAGAGTTCCGTTTTTTTATTAGAATGTACGGAACCCTAAAAACTCGCTGGTTGCAGAACCTCTTCCTTTTTTTTTGAAGTCGGTTAAAGGCTTTCAGAAACGGTGGTAGTAATTAATTAAAACATTCATAAATTTTCTTAAAATTGTAATTTATTCTCAGATCAGCCTGAAACAGTTATAGGAACAATTAGAAATGATTGTAAAATACTCGTAAAGTCACTTGATAGGCAATTGTACAAGTTGCCATGTTTAACTGCTAAAATATAGCCTAAATACATTTATATTTTATTGCTTGTTATTTTCTTACAACGAATTCGTTTGTCTGTCTGTTTTATGCTAACCAGTCGTACATAACTTGTATAATTCTCTCGTGGCATGTGGTAGAAGAGTAGCGAGGCAATACGATTGACAAAGGGAATGACTGCACAGGATGTTCCAGATCTACTTAACGTGATACGTAATAAAAAATATATCATAAGAAAGAGACAGAGTCAATTATTTCCACATGCGAAAAAAGAGAGCGCAACAATGCGCTCGCGCTGGAATCAAAATAAAACAACGTAAGAGCGCCAAACCAAATAAAAATTGTTTAAAAATAAATTAAGCTATGTATCAAAAATATTTTTGGCCAGAGTTTTTAATTACCTGATACGCACATTTTGAATGCAAATTTGCATTTGAATTAATTAGGATTTTAGAGTTACAGAAAAAAATATAAAAAAGTAGAGGTATATTTGCAATTAAATTCTATCGAGAAAATTTAACCCAATTGCGTTAACTTTCAGTCAGAGTATTAATCAAATAGGCATATTACATCCAAACATGCCGTAATAGTGAAATATTACATCCATACATGCCGTAATAGTGAAATAAATGGTTACGACACAGCCGCCAATTTATTTTGGTAGCGCCTTAAAATATGGTCGTCACTGGTCTAGTACGTTCATCTAAATGACCACTTACTTATTAATAAAGGTTGGCTTACAGATCAATGTACGGTGAAAGGTGGCGAATATGGATGCTGGCTTTTTTGAGGATACAGCGAGTAACATTTACCTGAAGTAAACGACAGTGGAATCGCCCATATTTTATTCAATACAGGAGACCAGAATTCGAGGACATCTTCCATGCAGTATTAATTCCATAATTCCTCTTTAAACCTACGTAATCTTACACGACTTCCAAGCAGGGACCGTACAACCCCAGTTAAGAGTTAAGCCTTTCGAAGGGGTAACCCATTCTATGGTTTACCTTTATCATGATGTAACCCATTGAAAGGGTTTTATACTAGAAACCCATTGAAAGGGTTACATGATAACCCATTGAATGGGTTTTATACTTGAAACCCAGTGAAAGGGTTACATGACAACCCATTCAATGGATTCTATACCTACTTGAAACCCAGTAACATGAAGAAATCTATTATTATGTTATTTCGATAGAATAGACAGATTTGGTCATGCTACGCATGCTGGGCGGATCAGCATGCGTAGCATGACCAAATCTGTTTATTCTACCCAGGGACCATTTTGGATACCATTTTAGAAAAACCCTATCGAAAACCCTTTACATTGAAAGGGTTTTCGATAGGGTTTTTCTCGCAGTTAACCAAAAACCCATACGGTGTGGGTAATTTTGAATGGCTTAAATTAAGCCGTTCAAAAGGGTTACCCACACCGTATGGGTTTTTATCGAAAACCCATTCAATGGGTTACCAAAATTTAATTTAAGCCGTTCATAAGGGTTACCCATATGGTATGGGTTTTTGTTTAACTGCTTAAAAAAAACTATCGAAAACCCTTTCAATGGGTATCCAAAATGGTCCCTGCTTCCAAGTCAAACTGTTTTGCATAAAACCTGCAAAACTTCTTAACATGAGCAAAGTCACCACAAACAACAGGTATACCGATAAAATTTGCTACAATTGAAACGATCCCACTTTATGTTGATAATAAACAACTGAATTTATGCCAGAACGCAATTTAGTGACGGACAGACGAACATTTTACGGGTTATACCGTAAAATTGGACTGTTAAAAATATTTAATAACTGTTACGGTGCCTTATATTGGAGCGGCTGTTTAATATCGATCTGGGTAAAGGAAAAACGAAACTTTTTAAGAATTGCTTCATCATCATGATCATCATTTCAGCCGAAAGACGTCCGCTGCTGGACATAGGCCTCCCCCAAAGGGGGGGGGGGGGGCGATTTGCCATTATCGCGACGCTTGGCAGGTGGGTTGGCGATCGCAGCATGGTGTTAAAATGCATAGAGAATGCTGCTGCTCATTCTCTAATCAGCCCCGTGTGTGTGTGTGAGCACACCTTCCATTTACTGAGTACGTCTTTCATTGACTTGAATGTGCCCTGGCGGCTGAGAGTGTGTCATGCTCACTCAAATGTCTCACTGATAGTGGCTTGTGTGTTAGAGATCATTAAGTTTCCTTCAAAAAGGTTGAGATAATTGGTGCTGATCCATGCGTCAAGTTCGTGAACGGGCGCCATCAGTAGGAACTAGTCATTTCTTAGCTGCTTATTTTAATTTTTTTATTGTATTTTTTAATTTTTATCTTTTTATTACGGACGCTTTTAACGTTCACGTCTCTAAATTGTTCTCACTTGTATAATTTTAACATGAATGATTTAACCGATACTTTGTAACAATATTTTGATTTAAAATAGTGCCCGTGGAGTTTGTTGCCCGTTCTTCTCCATATGTATCAAATAAGCTTTGGAATGGGCAAATAGCTTCATCTTTATGACTGACCGACCCCTTGACCATTGAACAGTGCCTGTAATTGGTTTATTTGAAATAAATGCTTTGAGTTTGAGTCATCATCATTTCAGCCGAAAAACGTCCACTGCTGGACATAGGCCTCCGCCAAATAGGGGGGGATTTGCCATAATCGCCACGCTTGGCAGGCGGGTTGGCGATAGCAGTATGGTTTTAAAAAATGCATAGAGAACGCTGCTGCCCATTCTCTAGTAAGTCACCCACGGGAAGAAATGGGATGGAGCTATTCTTTACGTCCGGCACCAAACGGAACATTGAGTTTAAGTATAGGAATTCTGTTAAGCTCTCAAAAATGTAGCCAACAACTAAAAAACTTCTGACCTAGTTTCTAAGGCTAGTTTACATCTCAACCGCCCTTGAAGTGACATCTGATTTTATATTCAAATGTTATAAAAAACGTTTGGACGCGATTTGAGTCGTTTTCCCAACAAATAGATGAAGAAGAAAAACTGTGTGCCACCAAGTTCTGGCATAAACCCCGTTTTATTGGGCTGACTAGCGAAGGTCAATTGTGCGTCCTAGAAATGTGAGTGGTCCAATTTTTGAGAAATAAGCGTTAAGTAGTTTACCTATATTTTTAGTATCCATGGAGGTTCTTGCCCGTTCTTCTCTATTGAACTCTACTACGATTTGAAATGGGTAACTAGCTTCATCTTTCTTACTGACCGACTCCATGTCAATTTAAAAGTGCCTGTAATTGGTATAACTGAAATAAATGCTTTGAGGTAAGTTGTGTAGTTTCTGCCTATCCCCATCGAAAGAAGGCGCGAGTTTGTGTATGTATGTATGCATCATTTTTCTGTTACCTCCTTGGTAACCACGAAAAGCAGCCGCGGTAGTTTGTAAGGCCAAATATTCTAGGCCAGTCACCAGGAATTTCTTTGCTGATGAGAGATGGATAGCTTATGGGACAACGTCATCATCGGTAATCAAAATCAGTCTAATAAATCACTTACAAAATCAAAGAAAGTTACGACAACTAAAGGATAGCTAGTTATAGGCAATTTGTAACACTAAATTTATCAAAGTTGAGGTAGATTTTGAAATAGTGGGACAAACTGCAGCCTGCTGGAAAGGCTGCTTCATTTCAGGGAGATTCAAGATTCTTAGATAGATAGATAGATAAAACATTTATTCAGTGCACACAAAAGGCATAGCACAACACACAATAGCACAAAAATAATAGATAACAACTTAAAAGAATTAAAAAAGAAAAAACAATAGGCAAAAAAAATAAGAACTACCACTTACCACTCCACTCTCTTTCTATCTCTCTCTACTCTTTTTACTACTTAGAAGTAGTGTGATAGAAAAAAACAAGCCTAATACGTGTCGAACCACGCACAATGAATGAAAAACCGTAGTTGGGATGAATTCATCCACAGAACTTTAACATAATATAATCATAATCATTTATTAATTTGCGAACATGGGTACAAAAAGAAGGTCTTAAAACAAACAATAGTGTCCATTAGCCATATCCTACCGTAAGGCATGCAAATTTACACACATTATATAATATTTGTATCCTGTAAATAAATATATTATTATAATCACATGTTCCCCCTTAAATTCCAACTGCAAAATGTAAGTTTTTACACACTTTATTGAGTGATTTACCATGTTATTTTAAGACCATAGACTTCTTATAGGTTTTCCTGTAATCTATAAGTATAGAACTACTATTCACTGTATTTTTTTTTAAATATTAGTCGGCAGTTTCGGAGAATAGGTGGGGAGAATGGTAAATTTTCATAAATTTTCTTTAATAACTTAAAAACGGATTATTTTAAAATGATTATAAAAAAATATTTGTAATCCTCATAACGAAAACTTTCATTTGATATGTCACACGGTATTCACGGTTTACAAAACTTATTTAAAAAAAATCTATCTAATTAATTTACGTTACACGTTCGTGTGTCACTGAAATTCAAATCAACTTAATCGGTCCAGTAGATTCGGAGCAAATAGGCTAGGACAGACAGATAGACAGACACACGATTGGTACTATAAGGGTCCCGTTTTTAGGGTTCCGTACCAAAATGGTAAACAGGAACCCTTATGGTGAGACTAAGTCTGTCTGTCGCACCTGGATATCTCATGAACTACTAATGCTATATCAACTTGAAATTAAGAATAGTTTAGATGACGTTTGCCCAACTATTTTGCAAACATGAAATAAAATTTAAAAAAAATATCTCTTTTTTGCAAAAGGGATTGAAAGAGGGTCTTAAAAATTTGAAGTGGGGCTACTAGGGCATGTGGGGTATCATATGAAAGAACGCTGTTTGCACATTCTCAAACATATTTTTTTTTTTTAGGCAGCTTAGATGTCGACTTTTGATGAGAAATGTAAAAAAAATACCGTCCCCCCCCGATAGAAGCTTATGTAAAGATTACAGGAAAAATAAAATGATGTCTAAATACAGTTTTTCAGAAATCATCAACATCATAAATATTCGTACGGAACCCTCGGTGCGTGAGTCCGACTCGCTCTTGACCGGTTTTTTTTACCTTGTGGAACGCAAATAAATGAATATGAATATATGGGTCCCGTTTTTTTTCTTTTGAGGTACGGAACAATAAAAAGCCAAATGCTCTACTAATAACAACACAGACCGACAGTGAATAGGTAATACTCGCATCCATAAACGCTTCACCTCTTTACTCACTCCTCACCCCAAGTCTTCCAGCCTGGCAATAAAACACAACTGCCACACTATGATAATAAACCGCAGATTCCTTAGAAACCACATATTGTTCTGTTTGTCCTTTATTTGCTTACAAGAGACACTTGTACCCACTCCACGTTGCCGGACAGATGAAGGGTGCTTAAGATGGAGTGAACTGACAGTCGAGTCGAGAGCGCTTGATATGAGGAGATCAAATGTATAGGAATATTATTGTAGAGATCAGGATTGATCAGTGTTTGTCTTGGGAGGATATCTATTTCTGTGTGCGGAAAAATAAATATTTTTTAATGGTATGATGTCTGCACATGGATTCATATTCCTTTTTAGGGTTCCGTACCAAAATGGTAAAAAGGAACCCTTATGGTGAGACTAAGTCTGTATGTCTGTCTGTCTGTCACACCTCAAGAACTACTAATGCTATCAACTTAAAATTTAGAATAGTTTTAGGTGACATTTGCCCAAATATCTTGCAAGCAACCAAGAACTAAAAAAAAAATATGTTTTTTGCAAAAGGGACTGAAAGGGGGTCTTAAAAATTTAAAGTGGGGCTACTAGGGCATGTGGGGTATCATATGAAAGAACGCTGTTTGCACATTCTCAAAATGATTTTTTTTTTTAGGCAGCATAGTTTCCGACTTTTGATGGAAAATGTAAAAAAAATTACCGTTCTCCCCCCTTATCTTTGAAGTTTGCAGAGATAAAAATCTGAAATTATTCTATATGATAGAAACTTATGTAAAGATTACAGGAAAAATAAAACGATGTCTCTAAATAGCACAGTTTTTCAGAAATCATCAACATCATATATTCGTACGGACCCCTCGGTGCGCGAGTCCGACTCGCTCTTGACCGGTTTTTTTTTATAATTGGAGTGGATTATACGACCTACGCAGCTGCATAATCAGCGTGTAATGTTCCCACAGCTGGGACACAGGCGTCCTGTTTGTGAGAAAGAGTGGGCTGTAATCCGCCACACGGGCCCAATGCAGGTTGGTGACAAGTCTTCGATTATTTGGTTCTAGGACAAGCCGGTTTTCTTCACCATGTTGTTTTTAACCGTTTTGGTATGGATTGGCGTTACGTACATAATCACCATCATCAAATAACAGTCAAAAGATTTTCGTTGTTAGACACTGGCTTTCCCTAAACATCAGCGGATTTTGCGACCTTCATTAGGTCATCGGCCAACCATCATGTCAGAGACTGAATACCGAATTTTAATGCAGTTTTTTTTAATTTTTCTCTTTCTAAGGCAATCTATCCTGGCTGCCATATTCAGCAATACAAATCTACGAATCTTTATTTATACAAAAACCTTTAACAATGCTTAAAAACTAGATCGCATGAATTACATTGAATAAAGGTCATACAGATTGATTAAACCCTGACTCCCAAACGAGGAGATGCTGGCCCATCCGATAGATACTATCTACACTCATTCATGCTGGTTGTCTTGTCTTGGGGTGCCCTTCTTTTTAGGCATGTGAATATAACTGGATTGGACATTAGCTCCATTGTCAATTGATTTGGGTGGACTTTTAATCTGGTGGAGTATGTGGTAATATTAGCTTTGATTTCCTCTTAACAGTTTTTGTTTAAATCCCTGTGTATTCTCTCATTTTTGACGTACCTGGGAGTATTTACTATCTGTCGCAGTGTTTTTGATTGAAACCTTTCAAGGATTTCGATGTTAGACTTCGCTGCAGTTCCCCAAAGCCGATGCAGAAGCTGAACCAATTTTGAAAGTTATCTGATCAAAACATTAAAACTCTTGTATTTGTGAAAAACGTCACTACAGTGGATTTTGTGACCTTTTCATGGGGCCACCGTCATGTAGGAGACTAAGGACTGGATTTGATACAGAAGCTAAAAAAACAATTTTGAAAGTTTTCTGTTCAAAACATCATAACTCTATTTATGAAAACTAGTGATTACTCGTATGTACATGTCGCTGGCAATTTGTATGATTCCGCTTATTACAAAAGGCGTCGTCCAATATAAACGCTCGCAGTTATGAAACTTGCCAAAGGCAAAATGCAAATCTGCGCTCGCCGGCCGCTGCCGCGGCACCGCCCGCTACGCTCGCTCGGCTCGCGCGCGGTTTGTCACAGTTCTAACCTAACCCATTCAGTCGGGAAGCCTGGACGTCAAAATTATAATAATTGCACGAATTGCCAATTTACCTTCGGCATATTTCAAAACTGCAAGCGTTTGTAAACGGACGACGCCGTATGTATAATCTGCCTGCGATATATACATGGAATCGCTTAATATGATTATAGACAACACGAGGCCTATTCAAATAAAATCAAATCAGACTTCATTTATTCAAAATAGGCTGAGAACCAGCACTTTTCGAACGTCAAAATACATAAGACAGTCCCCCAAAACGCCCGCTCTTCACCACTTCCTAGTGCTTTAGCTGGTAAGAAAAAGTAGCTCAACAAACTTCCCAGCAGCACAGCTGTCTGTTCAGTTAGAAAAACTTGATTCTATACATTAGTATGTAAAATAATTTACATTACGCAACACACATTATTTGCCAAATGTTAGCTTGCACACGCCACTATACCTACAAACAAAAAAAAATCAAAAACTATACTCAAGCAGAAATAAAAAAAAGCCTCCAGGCTTATAGGGCGTGTCCGCTTACATAAAGCTGTAAATCTAATTGACGATTCTAACTAACTCATTAATTGACGAGTCATTTTACTAAACCAAGCCAATATAATGGCGTTGTGTCAATAGAAACAATCCATTACATTGGAGTGTCTTCTGGCCATTGATAAAGACAATCCATTAAATTAGAACGATTTATAATTTCTCGGTAATGGCTTGGCTTAGTGTCGTCAATTGGCCGCGTGTAAATGGTCCATTAGGAGTTAGCTAACCTTCAAAAGTTGGAGACAACTCATCGAACCGTCTACTAGAGAAAATCCTAGACAGCTAATTATTTCTAACCTTGGATACGTACGCAGAATGTGTGGTATGTAAATAAAGAATACGATATCATTCATAATTTATCACTTTCATCTTTGGTCACGTAATATTTTTGTCGTGCCGTCAGAGCTTACCTTATTAAATATTGTGATTGATAGAAGTGCGCTTGGGTCTGAGGTAACGGAAATGTGATCTTGATATGGGTCGGATTCGCATCCTATAAAATGGCTACGTCATAGTGAGTGGGGGGCGCTTGCATGTAATTAAATTAATCTTAAGTCGAGCCTTTACGCAACTATGTCGAGGTCAGCTTCCAGCCTAACCGGATACAGCAGAAAGCATTTTAAATGGAGCTACTGCCTATCTGACCTCCACTATCCAGTTACTGGATAATACGACACCCCTTGGTAAGACTGGTTGTCAGACTTTCGAGAATCTGACGACCCGTAACGACTGCTAAAGTTTCACGAATGACTGCCGGGACCAACGGCTTATTGCGTTTTCCGAGGCGTGGAGGCTTAATACGCAAACATGGTCACCCATCCATTGACCAATCGTAGCAAGCGTAGTTTAACCTGATCGATCGATCCATATGGTTGTTATTACTTAGCCACAAGCCTAAATAACTATTGGATACATTTTATTAAGAGATCTGTGCGGCATCAACATTATCACATGCGAACTACGCGTCACACTGACGTCACGCAAAATCATGCATCGCGCAAGGAGAGTTTACCGCGTGACTAGTATACAAAACAACGTCCCGACATCAACCGTCTGCAGTCCGGTTAAGTAGTCACGGCCTCTCAAGGCCACCTACGAGATGCCATACACGAAAAAAAAAATCAACCGTACTATAGTTGCCCACCAGTCACAACACCCGTCTGGTCAGAGGATCCTCCCTTTTCCATTCACTTCCGCTCACCCGGCCCACAGCAGGGAACAGATTATGCCCTCTTCCGGCCCCCCTAAATGGGTCCAGGGATGGCGGACTTGGAGACGTCCACCGACCCTATCATACAGGACCCGAGGTGGCGGCGCGTAGTGTTCCACGTGCTCCCCTTTAAGCCATCGCGGGGGGGTCTAACATCTCACTCCCCCCCACCCCAGACATGAGGTGGCCCGCAGAGGCGGGTCGGCACCAGCCGGGGGTCGTGGAAGTCGCATTTGCGTCCACGCGCGCCCCTTTCAGATGTCGCGAGGGGGGGTACAAACACCTCACCCCAGACTTGAGGTGGCCCGCCGAGGCGAGCCGGCACTAGCCGGAGATTGCGGAAGTAATAATAGATCCCATAACCCCCGGTCTAAGTGTGGAAAGGGAACAGTGACGTGGTTTTTAGTCAGTACGAGTCTAATGGACCCCTCCGCCCACCCCAGGGCGGAGGACATCCATGAGGATTTTCCACCCTGGAACAAAAAAGTGAGTTGTAATGTGCGCTCCACCCTCGCGGTGCGAACACCTGCGGAAGCCGTCTGATTTCACGCTTTGGTGTTCGCGTTTCGGTGTCGGTTTTTTGTCCCGCGACAAAGGGTTCGCGCTTGGTTCACGGCATGCGGACGCATCTACGCTCGCAGCTTTTCTCAGTAGCGCGCGAGTTGCAGTCGGGTGGTCTTGCTTGAAATTAAATGAAATTAAATCGTTTATTCTGTAAATAGGATATTAAAATCACTTTTACACGTCATATAAAAAAAAAATCTAGATGTAGCCGAAATTTCCTATCTGACTACCCCTGAGAAGAAATGGCGAAACAAACTCAGGGGTCAAAGTCTCTTTTAAAGTCCAGACATAATCTTGGTCAGATCATGTGAGGACCATGTAGATCCGTGTCTGAAATGGTCTTTTGAGGAAAGAACCACGCAAATTTGAGCGGACCTGTCCAATCAGTGTAAGCATTTGTCAGTAATAGTGCAGCTCAACTCAAAACTTAAGGAGCTCAACGACTCGACGAACAGTACCAAAAAAAGGACATTTGGGTAGGCCGCATAAAGCGCTCAAAATGTCAGACCATCATTAAAACTTAACTGAGAAAAGAAAGGAAAACATAAAAAAAAAAGTGATTTTTAATAAGCATTTTTGAAAATAAATTAAAATAAATTAATATTCATTTATCTGGTTTTACTGCGATAGATTTTCGTCATCCATCATCTTCTCTTCTCTTTCTCTTCTTATAAGTTAGTTATGTTTAATACAAAGATAATTTTCTTAATCCATTTTCTTTTCATTAAACGTAAGTTGTGCCAGAAAGCCTTTTATACTGTTAAAGATTATATTGAGGACAAAAAGGCTTGGGATTGAGCTGCTCCAATTTTTGTACATATTGAGGTAGTTTATTTTTATTGTTTTTTTTTTTTGCTAACTTTATTATTTTTTAAACAGTGACATTTAATTATTATTTTATACACAATGACATGAATATTAACTTGTAAATTATTATATTATTTTAATTATTGTGAATGTGAAGACTGTGTGGGTTATTGCATTATTATTTTTTCCCTTTCTTTTATTCTCAGTTAGTGTTAATCATGGTCTGGCAGTTTGAGTCATATAAGTGACCTACCCAAATGTCCTTTCTTTGGTATTGATCGTCGCATCGTTGAGCGCCTTAAATTCTGAGTAAAGCTGCACGATTACTGACAAATGCGTGCACTGACTGGTCCACTCAACCTGTGTGGTTCTTTCCTCAAAAGACCATTTCAGACACTCTATGTAGATTGACATAATCTTGGTCAGATCATGTGAAGACCATGTGGTCTTCACATGATCTGACCAAGATTATGTCTGGACTTTAAAAGAGACTATGACCTCTGAGTTTGTCTCGGCCTTTCTTCTCAGAGTAGTCAGATAGGAAACAACGACCTCATCTAGTTTTTAAAATATGATTGACGAGTAAAAGTGTTTGTACAAACCTACTTACAGAAATAAAATCATTTATCATTTGAGATTGTGAAGGAAAAGGCGAAACTTTGCGAGTGTGGAGGGACACGTTTTTAGGCGAAGTTCATTCAATTCACAGCAAGATTCGCGCGCGAGATGTTGAGCGCGGATATAGGGAAATGACAGGCGGCAGCACACTTCGGCTAAGGTTTTACGATGAGATGATTACAGAACAGACCGGCTGATTCACAATCACCCCTTGACCTCTGTCGAACGTATAAGCAGCGTAGACGCTACGTCAACGCTACGTATTTTTGCATAAAAAAACATTCTACGTGAGCGGACCCGACGTCACAGCTGTTAAAGTCAATGGCCTTCCCACACCTTTCAATAACACTCAATAAATCAATAAAAAAACTTGTCAATAATAAAATCCTGATAATTTCAAGGAAAAAAACAAAAATATATTATTGGCAACAAAAATATATTATTTCTTGGAACCCGGCTGTGTTTACGGAAAACTTTTGTGTTTGCTTGCAAATTAGCTTATGACGCGTGAAAACAAGTTATCTTTTTTTAAGGTTCCGTAATAATAAATAGTCCCCTGAAATATTTATATACCGCTAAAAAACGCGATAGTAACTAGCAATTAGCAAATTCACGGTCAAGAATGTTAAAATTTAAACTAACAATGTAACTTCAAAGGTAATTTCAAATTACGGAGTAACAAACTTTAAATGCAAAAAATAAGTTCAAAAACTAAAACCCGACTACTTTAAATTATTTTGGGGTTATAATTTCGTGATAATGTATTTGCAGAGGCGCTTTAATTTTTTTTTTGGTTAGGTTCGTTCGAGTGCATCTCATTCATTCATTCTTCTTTTTCTTTTCTTTTTTTAAAAAACGTTGCCCCACACTAGGAATTTCTCCTGTATTGTGGGTGCGTTTACAAACATTTAAACTCACATACACAAACAGCCAGACCCGGAATAATTACTTGTAGGTCATACAAATATTTGTTCCGTGCGGGAATCGAACCCGCGACACGCAGCGCAGCAGTCAATCGCTTAACCACTGCGCCAACCGTGCCGTCACACATCACCGCCGTCCGCCTCACCCGCCTCGCTCGGCCGTCGTCATTCATTCATTCATTAAGTTTAATGTTTTATATGTACCTGTGTAATATCAATGACGTATTATATATAGACACGTTATCAACGGCGAAAATACTAGATAACTACCTACTTATACGCGTAAAGAAAGGGAAAGAAAATATGACACCGTACGGCGGGATGCCTGTTGCTAGAGGGAGATAATAATAGTGTCCCAACCTCCCCTAACGTCACGTGCGTGACTACTAACTTCATGCGCCGGCCGCCATTAGACGCAGCGTCGTACAAAATAAAATAAAATAATTTAGTTTTGTAAACTTACGCGTGAAATGACACATTTTTGTCTTTAACTTTTGGGGTATAATTCGTATATCCTCTGAAAACACACGACGGGATGTTTTCTTTATGTTTTGCACAGGTTTTCACACACGATATAAATTAGAAACAAACATAGCGTCGCGCGACAGGTTAGTGCGTGACTGAGCGCAATGTGGCCAATTGGCTTCATTTCATGTTGCCATTTTAGAGTGCGGACAACGTATCTATAGTTTTATACATCATTGTGTAATATACCAAACATATACCATAGGTTTATGATTCGAAATTTGAAAGAATTCTTAACCTTTCTAATTCCTGAAGAGATCGTGAGTCATGAGGATTATTCAGCAATTTGTTGACACCGGTAGAACAATTTTCTTGAATTTTTGTTCGCGTTTCGCGACAAGTCGCGTCAGTATGTAGAAGCCTTAATGGTAACATATTGCCATCGGGTCTGTTAAAGCCCTGTGCCAGTAAGAAGACGTGCCTCGTATTTCCTCATACAGATGTGTATATTTTGGATTAGATTAGCCGGTAATATTACTGTTACCGCCTTCACCGCGTGGTGGCACTCCCAGCTTATGTCATTATTATTACACACATTTTGTTTTTTTTTAAATAGGCCACATTGAAATACTTATTTATTATAATATAATTATGTATTTTGTGTAGGTTTGGAGAGAAAATATGTTTGTTGTTGCATATGATTTTATAGAAATTATAACTAATTATTGGGTGCATGCAAGCAAAGCCATGAGCAACAACTGACAATATATATATTTTTGAAATGTGCTAATTAAGGCCTGTCATTTGATACCCAACACGGCATGAATAAACAACTTTTATATTTTTGGCTTTGACTTTATGTCCGCTAGAGGGCGCCATATTGATTTTAATGTGACCTCACATAACCTATAACCAGCGGACGATCAAGACGCTTCCAACAATTCCTCATTTGTCAAATTATGACAAGCAGTTTAGAAGTAATGAGGGAACAGATGAACATACATACATACCGGTCAAAAATCATAACCCTCCTTTTTGCTTCGCCGTAGTCGGGTAAAAAGACTGTTCGCTACTTCTTTCTAAACCTAAACTACGACGAAACCGAAGAATTCCTAAAGAAGTGATCACTCAATCACTCAAATACATACATGCATCACACACTACCATACATTAACGAAACACTCACCACACACCACACTAACAATATACTCACTACACCAACACACTCAACATTTATTTTATTTTTATATACTTTTTATAAAGTCTTTTCCTAAATTGCTATTGTTTTTGATTTAAAGATTTTTAGGATTTTTTTAGTATTTTTGGTTTTTAAGTACTTATCTTAGTTTGCTGTTATGCTTATTAGATACATTTTAACACGTGCTATCATTACACCATGTATGAAGGGGATCGGAACTGTTTCTCCTAAACACAGGTTATTTTGTAGCCTATATATGAGATCAGTACGGCACCCACTAACTAGATTGAAACTTTATGCTTGTGCTTTTTAAATGACCTTATCATGTAATCTAGTCCTAGTTGAACAATAAATTTTTATTTATTTATTTATTTAAATTAGAATTAATGCAAAGTGCTTGATCAAACTCTCTCGTATTGATTCTAATTTATACCTTAATACAATGATAAAAGTTAAATTTACATTACAAGTCCGTTTAAGCCCGGGTGTCTCTCAAAGAGAGTCACCTGTCAAATTCCGTCAAGCTCCGGTGACTCTCTTTGAGAGACGGTGACTCACCCTACTAGACGCTCAAAATATAATTGAAATAAAGTTGAGTATTATTTGTGGTGGTTTTAGTCGATTTTCTGGTAGACATTCTTGAACGACTAGAACGTAAAATATAGCATGTCAACATTTAAAAAAAATCGATTGTCTGTAAAGTCGATTTACTGACGATAGTTGAACGTGACAACGTCTTAAGAAAATACTGATGGAATGGTAGCATTTTTCAAAAGAAAATTTTAATTTCATTTGTTTAATAGATTTGTATGTATATAGAGAAGGAGGTAATTGGAAATCACAATGAAATTGATCAAGTTAGATTTATTTATACAATCGCTGCACTAGCGGACCGATGCTATTTATTTTAATGATGAAAGCACGAATATTCGACAATATATCACTGAACATATAATTAATATCGAAAGAATCATTACCTTTATCGCTGCAATTATCGTTGCTCTAAACAATTGACACCACATTCACTTTTCACTGCACTTGATACTCGACCAAAACATGTAAATGTACTATAGTGTAGCAGCTGTCCACGCAGACGCATCGCTCACTCAAGTAGGAGAGAGACGGATGTCGAACGCTGCCGAACGCGAAGGCCGATTGTGCCTCTTTGTCGCTCGTTCCGCGCTCTCGCTTGCACTTCAAGCCTTACATGGAACGCCTCAGAGCGAGGTAACGCCGCATGAGTCATGTTTTTTCGTGCGTGCAGCCGGCTCAATCGAATTATAAGACGTTGTCACGTCAAAAAAAATATTGAATGTCAGTTACGTTTTCTGTGGTTGTGTTTTGATGTGTTGTGTTTTTAGGTTAAAAGTGTAGTTTTAGTGATAAAAGTATGGGGATACATTTTCATTTATATGTTGTTATTGCAAGAAATTGCATCATAGAATTCAAATTATTGAACAAAGAAAAGTTACGAAAAAAATCCGTTCTATCGTCCGAATTTGGACTAATTTTGTGTTTTATCGACTGCAAATAATCATAAATAAGTGCTTGAAACATCGTTTTAGATAATATTTGCACTAAATACTTGTGAAAAGTTTCAAAATATCATATGTCAAAAATTGCATCAAAATTGTTAAACTTTGAAGTTAAATATCTTTATTTCTTTCCACAAGAATGAGTAAGTGTTAAATTAATATGAAAATATAGTTCCCACTTGTGTAGTTTTCACTAATATTCAAAAACAAAATATTTTATTTATTTTTTAATTAATTAATAAATAAATCAATTACCCCCCCCCTCTCTTTTTTCAAGAAAATCTTGTATTAATTAATTATGGTGGTATAGTTTTACAAGATATAGGTAGCTATCAGACAATAAAGGTTTATGTAGTATCTTAGTAACATTTTTGTATAAGAAACTACTCGGTGTTACTCCGATGTGAATTTTCAAAGTTTCAAAGATATCCTGAGGCCGGCCTCAAGTGCCATGAACTTTGTGATTTATTATTACAACAATGTTACATAGAACTCTCAAAATGCTGTTGTTAGATTTCTTATCTATTCATAATGTAACTTGCAAAATTTAGTGTAAATTGCTACAGTAGTTTTATCAGAAATAGCCATAACATAAGACCAAAACAATTACAGCTGATATCTATGTCCATTGTGTTATATGATACCCTTCCTATGTCCATTGTGTTATTTGTTAATTACAGTTATTCAATACACAAAGTCAAATCTGCTTAAACAAAGAATGCTGAAAGATGAAATCACTTGAAACGTTTTTTGTTTACATTGGCGGCGGACGCTATAAATCTGTCGTTACATTGTTGGTTGGTTTCACGTCAAAATTGATCATTCTTTGATCGTGAATGTACTAAGTACTTGCAGTCTCACTTGCTGATGTGCTTCTCAACATTATGTTATTGAGTGCTAACCTGGTGGTTGTGGGTGCTACTAAAGTATGGTCCATTGCAAATGCATTGCCGTTAAATAGAAAAACCGGCCAAGTGCGTGTCGAAATTGTTGAAAAACATATTCCCCCATACTTACATTCCAACTGCAAATGTAAGTTTATACGCACAATAATGAGAGGTTTACCATGTTATTTTAATACGACTTCTTATAGGCTTTTATGTAATTTATAAGTAAAAAACTTTATTGTCTATTTTTTTTCCAAATTTTAGGCTTATTAGTTTCGGTTTTAATGGTGTCAATATTCATCTATTTTGTAACTTTACTATAAGTTTATAACGATTTATTTTAAAATTATAAAAAAAAAATATTTAAGACCTTTCAATCCTTTCATTTGATATGTCGGTACAGTTAGCAAAACTTTTTTAAAAACAATCTAGTTAGCCCCCCAAAAGTGACCCTCATATTCAAAATTAATTTATTTACGTTACATGCCCGTGTATGGGCCACAGAAAAAACAAATCATAAAAGAGTTCCGTTTTTTCCTTTTGAGGTACGGAACCCTCAAAATGAGAATTAGCCTGTAACTAAATCGTCGAATCTATTTTCAAAAACGTTGCCCCACACTAGGAATTTCTCCTGTATTGTGGGTGCGTTTACAAACATTTAAATTCATATATACAAACAGCCGAAGCACCCCTCCTTCGAAGATAAATCCGAAGTATCACCCAATAGTTCGGCCGTTTCCTGACTACGGCTGACTATGGTTGACTATGGTTGACTACGGCGAAAAAAAAAACGACAGTCAAAGAGATAAGTCAAAGTCAAAAACGTAACTTGAATCCAGTCCACCAAAGTCCAAAAATGGCCGATACTTCGGATTATCGCTTCGGAGTAGACCCACAGGTATGGCGGTACTGCACCTATCGTACCCATCCCCTTTAACCAACTACGTAGGTGGCTACAGGAGTTCACCCATACACTAGCGGAGAACTGGTGGACCTCAACACCGGGCTGCAGGCAATCCAGGGAAGCCATGCCATCCTTAGATGGCAGGCTAACCAAGCGTTTGCTACGCCTGAACAGGAATGGCCTGCGCCTGGTGACGGGGACCATAACGGGACACTGCTCACTGAACAAACACTTCCACACAATAGGTATAACGGACAGCCCTCTGTGCAGGGCTTGCATGGAGGCTGAAGAAACCGTTGCGCATGTGCTCTTTGACTACACAGACGTCACCCAGATCAGAACAGAAACCCTCGGGTCACCCAAATCTTTCACAGACATCCTATGCAGACCAGGAGACCTAATCAGCTTCTGGAGGGAAGTGGGCTGGTTGGAATAAACCACTGACGGCCGCCATGGCCCACGCACAATGGTCCACATGAAGGACTAAGTGCGGAAACCAAACCCTCTAACATAGAACATAGATGGCGGTACTGCTTCCTCTGATGATACCCACGTATCAAACACGTGAAACGACATGTGCTATATTATGTGGATTAAGAATCTCGAGATAGGTAAAATATTTAAGGAACATCAACTGAATGGCTCAAAAGAAAAAGTTCAAATTCCATTGCAACTTGAAATTAGGACCTTTTTGTTAAGGGTCCCCAGAACGATCAATTGCAATGATAATTTTTTACCCTATTGATACACATTGATCGTCTACCAAGTGCAATTGAAGAAAGAAAGAAAGACAATACATTTATTTAGCATAGACTAAAAGGCATACAATAATTCATTCATTCATTTCAGCCGAAAGACGCAAGACTGCTGGACATAGGCCTCCCCCAAAAAGAGAGGGGATTTGCCATAATCGCCACGCTTGGCAGGCGGGTTGGCAATTGCAGTATGGTTTTAAAAATGCATAGAGAACGCTGCTGCCCATTCTCTGTAAGTCCCTTAATCGCCTTTTACGACACCCATGGGAAGAAATGGGATGGTGGTATTCTTTACGTCCGGCACCAAACGGAACCATTCAATAATAATATATAGCAATAAAAGGAAAAAAAAAAGAAAAAGAAAAGTGTAAAGTTCGATGTAAGAAATTAGCAGGAAAGTGTGCCTCTTATCTGCGCCAAAAAGGCCCAGTTCAGCAAAAATGCCAGAGAACTATAGTGTCTGACGCTGGTTTTCAACTGGACCTGTGAACTGATTGACAATATTACTACATATAAATTGATGGCAATTGATCAATTGAAATTAATAAAACCGGTCAAGAACGAGTCGGACTCGCGCACCGAGGGTTCCGTACGTATATATTATGTTGATGATTTCTGAAAAACTGTGCCATTTAGAGACAATCATTTTATTTTTCCTGTAATACGAGTATATACATAAACTTCTATCACATAGAATAATTTCAGATTTTTATCTATGCAAACTTCGGAGATAAGGGGGGGATGGTTTTTGTTTTTTACATTTTTCATCAAAAGTCGGAAACTATGCTGCCTAAAAAAAAATGTTTGAGAATGTGCAAACAGCCTTCTTTCATATGATACCCCCACAAGCCCTAGTAGCCCCACTTCAAATTTTTAAGACCCCTTTCAGTCCCTTTTGCAAAAAAGATATATTTTTTTTAAATTTCTTTCTTGTTTGAAAAATAATTGGGCAAACTTCATCTAAAACTATTCTAAATTTCAAGCTGATAGCATTAGTAGTTCTTGAGATATCCAGGTGTGACAGACAGATAGACTTAGTCTCACTATAAGGGTTCCTCTTTACCATTTTGGTACGGAACCCTAAAAACCAACTTAAGCAATAACGCTAAAGTAGATTAAGTGAGAATACTGTCTATAAGTTATCTTAGGTTGTGTATTCAAGTACCTGCAAGTCAAAACAAGTCTAAGGTCAAAGTTCTTCCTACAGAACCACAATAATAAAACAAAGTTCAGCCTATAATTTATTTTTCATTTAATTTCCTACCGGCGTTGACAAGTTTGTAATCAAATTCACAAATTTATATTCAGTTTCGACGGTTGAATGCTAAACAGGGGGTAGTTCGTGTTTGCGGAACCCGTGTTTACCTTTGAATGAAATTATTTTATGAGAGAAGACGGTAGTTATGAATTTGTTGGAAGCTCTAGATTTTAAGGAAGTATTAGATTAGGATTTTTATTTTTAAAGGGGGATTGAACTTTCTTTTCATCTTGAATATTGTAAGGGTATGAGGAATAGGGTGTAAAATTCACTTATCCTCCATAGACAAGGGAGGACCCTCCCACTAGACTGGTGGGCTACTGCTTGAGGTTGGTGTCGGGACGTCGTATATATGCAAGTCGCGCGGTATACTCTGCTTGCGCGATGCAGGATTTTGCGTGACGTCAGTGTGATGCGTAGTTTGCACGTGGCGATATAGAAGCCGCCACAATATCGTTCCTCCTTTAAATAACAACTAGTAAGTGACAGTGTTATTTTCATTGTTTTTTATTTTCACTGTTTTTACCCGACTGCCAAAGAAGGGTTATGTTTTTTTATTATTTGTATTGTGTGTTTCATGAACTGTAACCAAATAAACTTTATTCTTTCTTTCTTTCTTTCTTTCTTTCTATCAGCCGTCTTTATTTTTTGTATAGTCGACTTTTGACAACAAATGATACAGACGGTACATTGAGGACACTCCTGGAGGATTTGAGGAGAGGCGCTACAAAAGGGTTATTGTACATTCATCACAAAATAAGTTCGCCACGGAAAAAAGTATGTGTAAAGCCACAGTTCTATTTTTATGAAGTAAATTCGTCACAGTTTAATAATTTTGTAAATTCGTCAAATTGTATATTTCCGCACAGACAGCAGAAAATCAAACACTAAGTATATTAAAAACGTTATTTATTTATTTATTTAAAAACCAATAACTTTGCTTGCTACAAGTATTTTATGCAAAAATTATGTACAGACGCCAGCACATCAAGCTACTACAATCTGTCAAATTACTTCAATAGATTTTCAACTTTATTGCTACAGCTTATGGTTCAAGGTTGATTAGGAAAATTTGACAGTTTCGGGTAGCTTGACCTGCTGGCGTCTGTACGTACCTAAAATGAAGACTTGTGGTTGTGACGAATTTACACATATTTTTAATGCAAGTGGCGAATACACTTTCAATGTATGGAGTGTACAAAAATGTGACGAATTTACTTTGTGGCGAAAGTACAATAACCCCTACAAAAATGTATGCCCACCGGACACTGGTTATTATTTCCACCACGGCCAGACCTATTCTCAAAGTCAAAGTCAAAGATTTATTTGCTCATTAATTTATTTATTTATCTATCAAAGCACTAAGTCCTAATTACAACACATAGTACATAAAATTTTAATTAACATAAAATTAAAATTAAAACAAACATCATTAAACCATTAAAATAAAACATTAAAAATAAATGATTAATAAATAATAATATGGTTACAAAAGTTCTTACATTGGTAATATTATAGTAGTAGTTTAATCATGCATGGTATATGTACAATTAGGTCATTTAAATTTAAACTGAAGGTATTCTTTTAAAGTATAGAAGTAATTCTCAATTAACCAACTGCGTCAAGCCCTTCTGAAGCGAACCATTGGAAGTTCTTTCATTTGGTTCGGAATCTTGTTATAGATCTGAATACACATAGTATAGCAACTTCGCCCATATAATTCCATTTTCATTCTAGGAATAATTAACTCTCGACTCTATTCTCTCGAGTGGATAAACTCTTGAAACTTTCTCCGTGTGGTGCCTGACGTAAACAATAGCACCATCCTATTTCTTCCCGTATCTATCGTAAAAGGCAACAAGGGACTTACTAGAGAATGGGCAGCAGCGTTCTCTATGCATTTTAACACCATACTGCGATCGCCAACCCGCCTGCCAAGCGTGGCGATTATGGCAACCCCCTCCTTTTGGGGGAGGCCTATGTCCAGCAGTGGACGTCTTTCGGCTGAAATTATGACATACATACATACATAAACTCACGCTTTCTTCCCATGGGGGTAGGCAGAAACTATAGAACGCCACTTGCTACGCTCCTTACATACTCCATTTGCTTCGCCTACGTTCGTACATCTAGTCATACACGCACGCCGGTTGCGAGTACTACGCACCTGACAAACATCACCAATTTGCTCACTATATGTCCTTCTAGGGCGTCCCCTTCCGGCGTTTCCACTCACCTCTGCTTTTTAAATACCTTTTGTTAGTCGCCTTTCACTCATCCTCTCCACATGACCAAACCATCTAAGCATACTCTTTTCAATCTTTGTCACTACATCTTCTTTTAAACTGCAACGTTGCCTTATCACGTCAAGTTATGAGGCAAAACTTAAACTGTAATCAAACGCATACCGCATCAGAATTCGCCAAATCACACATTCACTTCCCACAGAATCCTAGAAATAACTTCTCAGCTACTAGCCACCAACGTTAAAGTACCTATAAACTAGGCTAACCACACCCTTAGTACATCCAAACTGAATTAAATTCCTAGCGAGTTATTGGTTCCATTGAATGTTCGCTTATTGCGGGCATTTACGGGTATTAGAAGGAAAGGAATAAATAGCCTTTTAAGATATATTTATTTTGGAACAAAGAAGTCAGGGGATTAAAACATGTTGATATTACAGGAATACTATGTTGTTTGTTGTAAATAATAGATGTATAGAATCAATGACAAAGGTATACATGACATCATTGTATAGAATACTATTTATTATGTACGTGTCTTACTTTATTTAGTTAGAATTAAAATATTATGTACATAAATAACAACTTATAACTAATTAATTTATAAAAATAACAAAATTTTAAACTAACTAAACTAAAACTATAAAACATTAAAATATGGCGTCGAAAAATTATGGTAATTTATGGTATTTATTATGATAACGTACCCAAGAGACTGGTGGCATTGCTACTTTGTATGACAATGCTTAGCCTCTGACCAAGGTAAAAGCCAGCCCTTGGGTCACGGGAAGTGTCAACCAGCCGTTTGGAGATATCTTTGGAACAAAACATGAGCAATTATTATGTACACCTTAAAAATTACAGATGTAAACATCGAAATTGAACTGTAAAAGATTCATCATTGAATCTGCCTGAATGCATCGGCCATCTCTAGTCTCAAATTTATAATAAAACATATTTCATGCTACCATAGACATATACCTTAAAAAGTAACAATAAAACTTGTGTTAATAATTTCTTCACTTTACAAGCTTGTCCTTGTTCTGTCCTGTGAATAACTTTAATTTCGGAAGTCGGTGTCTTTGGATCTGTATTTTAGTTTATTGCCACCGACTTCCGAAATTAAAGTTATTTTTCACTTTGTAGTGTTATTTTTTTTTTGTAAAAAGTTTGTTATTTTTCACTTTATAGTGGGTCAGTTTTTAATTTATAAAATTTACAATAGCCTAATGTTAACTACTCATCAACTTTTACAAAACATTGCTTTTCCCGATGCTGGGACGTTGATCGTTGAGGAGTTCTCCTGGTAAGAACCAGGAGAACCGCCACTCACCATATGCATAGTGATATAAATTGGTTAGCAACCACATTAACGTACCTAATCGAATCGCAACCCGTTAAATACTTATTATTATATTGTTCCGGTGGCCATTTTTGGTCTCCATCATCAGTTCCACTTCACCAAATGGTGCTTTCCAGGAGTAAATGCACGAATTCCTATAAAAAATATCCAAATCGCTATAGGTTTGCCTATAAAATTCCCTCATCAGATTCTGATTTGGTGGCAATGGGACTACCTCGGGAGTAAACCCTTTCCAACAAAAAAAGAATCATGAAAATCGGTTCATAAACGACGAAGCTAGGCGTGAACAAATATAAAAAAAGCATATATACGGTCGAATTGAGTAACCTCCTTTTTAAGAAGTCGGTTAAAAACTTGTGTTAATAATTTCTTCACTTTACAAGCTTGTCCTTGTGCTGTCCTGTGCTACTTGTCCACGGAAGCAAACACCACGTCCTGCAGCCAAAAGTCTTTTTGCCAGATGACGGACAGATAACTATTCGGTACTTACACCACGAATGCCTTGAAGTTGACGTTGCGGTGGTACACGCCGAGGTTGTAGTTACTGGAGTCATCCAGTAACTACAATCTCGGCGTGTACCTCGTTTTCTAGGACACCCGGTGTTCGTATTTTATCCGTGTTTTTATTTTTATATTTAACTAGCTTTTGCCCGCGGCTTCGCCCGCGTGAATGTCGGAAACAATATCACGGGAACGTACTACCGTGATGAAAACCTAGTACCCTATGTGTTAATCCAGATTATAAACTATGTGTGCTTAAAATCATCTAAATCCATTCAGTCGTTTTTGCGCCAATCTGAAACATAAAATCCCCTCTAAAATTGACTCCCCCTTTCCGACCAGTTAGAGGTAGATTTTTTAAAAACTCAGATATCATTTTTCCTTTATTTCCGATCATAAATATAAGTATAGAGTTTCAAGTTAATTTAACGGCGCGTTAAAATCTTTCCCCCACAAAATGCGCCCCCCGGCCCCTTTAAAAGTTTGTTTTCAAAAATGTATGTCGGTCGTTTCATTTATTAAGAATATCCGGGTAAATTATTAAGTTTATTGATCAAATTAAACATAATTTTGATATAAACTGTATTACACCCTGAAAGGGGTTTAAAAAAAAATCTTTAATCATGTGATTTGTCATATTACGTTTAAATTACTTTAGAGTTTATCAAAACGCGCAGTAAAATCCTTCCGTAAAAACGTGTGGCGTCCACCGCTATATGGCGGTCACCACTATGTGGCGGCCACCTCTATTTGGCGGCCACCGCTATGTGGTAGCTTCCACTATTTGGTGGCTACCGCTATGTAGCGTCCATCGCTATGTGGTGGTCACCACTATGTGGCGGCCACCTCTATTTGGCAGCCACCGCTATGTGGTGGCTTACACTATTTGGCAGCCACCGCTATGTGGCACCCACCGCTGTTTGGCGGCCACCGCTATGTGGCACCCATCGCTATTTGGCAGCCGCCGCTGTGTGGCGGCCACCGCTATTTGGGCCACCAAATAGCGGTGGCCGCCACACAGCGGCGGTATTTGGTGGCCATGGCTTTGTGGCACCCACCGCTATTTGGCGCCCACCACTATTTGGCGCCCACCGCTATTTGGCGCCTACCACTATGTGGCGGCCACTGTGGTGGCCACTGCTAAATTGTGGACGCTATGTGGCAGCCACTGCTATGTAGCAGCCACTGCGATGTGTCGGTTACCGCTAAATTGCGGACGCTATATGGCGGGCGCCGCTATGTAGCGGCCACCGCAATATAGCAGCCACCGCTATGTAGCGGCCACCGCCATTTAGCGGCCACCGCAATGTAGCGGTCACCGCAATGTAGCGGTCACCGCAATGTAATGGCCACCGTAATGTAGCGGCCACCGCTATGTAGCGGCCACCGCAATGTAGCGGTCACCGCAATGTAGCGGCCACCACCATTTAGCGGCCACCGCAATGTAGCGGTCACCGCAATGTAGCGGCCACCGCAATGTAGCGGTCACCGCTATGTAGCGGCCACCGCCATTTAGCGGCCACCGCAATGTAGCGGCCACCGCAATGTAGCGGCCACCGCAATGTAGCGGTCACCGCAATGTAGCTGCCTGCGCTATATGGCGGCCAACGCAATGTAGCGGCCTTCGCTATATGGTGGCCAGCGCCATGTGGCGGCCTCCGCTATATTTTGAAGGCCACCGCTATGTAGCGGCCACCGCCATTTAGCGGCCACCGCAATGTAGCGGTCACCGCAATGTAGTGGCCTCCGCAATGTAGCGGGCTCCACTATATGGCGGCCACCGCCATGTGGCGGCCTCCGCTATATTTTGAAGGCCACCACTGTATGGCAGCCACCTCTATTTGGTGGCCACCGCTATGTGGTGGCCTCCGGTATTAGGTGGCCACCTCTATGTGGTGGCCTCCGGTATTTGGCGGGCAACGCTATGTGGCGGCCACCGCTATTTGGGGGCACCCGCTATTTGGTGGCCACCGCTATTTGGCGGCCACCGCTCTTCGATGTTCGCCGGTAAATTGCAGACGCATGTGGCGGATGCGTGTGGCGGCCACCGAGCGCGGTCTTTCCCACCAACTAACCCCCACTTAATTATCACCTTTTACCCCGTAAGGGTTACATTAGAATAAACCCAAAAACATACATGTAGCCTTTATATTCTGTGAGCTTTAGGTATTTTGTATGTAAAATACCGACCTTGAGTGGTTAGCTTCCGTGATATGTACTGAGCTCACGTAACGCGTCGTCGTTCAGCCAGTAATTAGGACTCGCCCATCAAGGAGCGCTGTCCCCAATTTGACGCATTATTAATTTATTATACACAAAACAAAAGGTTATTTTATTTGTTTTTTTTTTTTTTTTGATACTCAATACTCATTTTTTTTTTTTTTCATTTCAGCCTTTTGGGCACCTTTCTCGTTGACAGCGATGCGGACGAATTTTTTGATGCCCAATGAGCTTTCCCCCCCCCCTTTTTATTTTATTCTTTTTTATTTTTAACTTGTACATACTATATATATTTTACTGTTAACATGTATATTTTAATTAAGGTTTCTTGAATAAACAAAAGGTATTTTAATAAAACGCGTATACTAAAATATCAATAATAAAATTATCTGAAGGTTTCAGAAAAATACGCTTGGTAGATTTGGCGCCATTCTCAGTTTTTATCCGCGTTAGACATAACTTTACAAATAATTTCACCATGTAATTTAAACATAATCTAAAATGTTCACATATTAAATTATTGAGAAAATGCTCTTTTTTAACACATATTTTTTTCAAATATTTTTTTATTTTTTATTTTTTTAAGTCATCAAAAGTCGGTTATCGTCGCCTTAATCAGACCGCGTGTTAAAATTCCTCCATACAAACTTTGACATCCCCATATCCCCCTTTAGAGGTTAAAAAAAACAAAAATAAACAAACTTTATCATTTACTTAGGTTAGTATTCGTACCAAGTCTCAAATTTATTAACTCAAGGAATAAATTTTTTCATACAATCAAAATCCCCCTTTTCACCCCCTTAAAGATTGAATTACGAAAAATACCTTCTTGGCGGATGCCTATAGTTTCCAACCTATGCCCAAATATTGGTGATTTTAACTTAAAAAATAAAGAACTTTTTTTTTAAATTTTGAACATTTATATGAGCCCCGTTCCCACTTAGACGGACCGTCTAAGTGGTCCGTCTAAATGTGAACATTGAGTGATCCGTCTAAATGTGAACATTGTCATATAAATTGTACTGCCACTGGCATATTCGTCTCTTTAGACGGACCGAGAAAACAGACGGTCCGTCTAAGTGGGAACGGACCCTGACAATGTTCACATTTAGACGGACCGTCTTAGTGAAAAAAAAAAACAGACGGTCCGTCTAAGTGGGACCGGGCCTTTATGGGTTGAAATTCTAACAACATCGTTGCGTTAATTTCCAACCATAAGCCTAGATTATAAATTTTGTGATTTTTACTTCGAAAATTAAGGACTTTCCATATACAACTTCATCCCCCTTTTTAAGTGGAATTAACAAAAACGCTGAGACACCTGAAAATTAATTTTCAAACGTCAGCCTAAACACAAAATATCAAGATCCTAGCTTCAAAATTGACGGACTTTCATATAAACTTCCATCCCCTATTTGACCCCTTTAGGAGTAGAATTCCCAAAAATCCTTTCTTAGTGCACCCCTAGACCGCATAAGGAACCTGCGTGCGAAATTTGGAATCTCTAGACAGAATGTCAGTCAGTCAGTTTCTTCTTTTATATATTTAAAATGGATAACGATATTTTAAAAGGTAACGAAGTATCTTTTACGCAAAGATAGGTCTTTGCGTAAAAGATACTTCGTTACCTTTTACCGTTCGTGTTTATTTATTTATTTAGGATCTCCAACAAAAGATAATTATACACAATCATCATCATCATCAGCCCATAGCAGCCCACTGCTGGACATAGGCCTCTCCAATTGCAAGCCATTTAGCTCGATTCTCGGCAACTCTCATCCAGCTGCAACCAGCCACCCTGCGAAGATCGTCGCTCCACCTAGCCTGAGGGCGTCCTACCTTACGTTTGCCGATTGCGGTCTCCACTCAAGAACACGTCTACTCCAACGGTCATCGGTTCTACGGCTAATATGGCCGGCCCATTGCCACTTCAGCTTACTTATTAGGTACAATACATGACACAAAAATAATGGGTAACATGAGATAACTCCTTCACTTATAGGAGACCACAGCATAATAAATAAAGACACATAATATGTTGACCTGTTTAGGCTGCTTACCAGCGACTGATATAACTGCAGCCATCTGCCGGTGGCTGCCGTCAACGCGTCGGCGGCTGCTGTCAGCCAGCGCACTCGATCAATAGCATCGCAAGAGCGCGCTTAAGTGTCATCATCATGACGGGGGGGGCGGGGGGTTTAATCGCCACGCTTGGCAGGCGGGTTGGCGATCGCAGTATGGTGTTAAAAAGCATAGAGAACGCTGCTGTCCATTCTCTAGTAAGTCCCTTGGTCGCCTTTTACGACACCCTTTACGACACCCACGGGAAGAAATGGGATGGTGCTATTCTTTACGTCCAGCACAACACGGACCGCGTAAGTGTATTCTATTCTATTCTCAAATTCGATTGCAGTGGCTTACAAGACGATGACTGCTGCCGATGCGTCGACGACAGCCGCAGGCACGTCTACGTCAGCCGCCAACAAGTGATTACGGCTATAGTTACTTATGTCGTCGACAAATACCGTTCGTCTGTAAGAGCTCTTAAATTCGAAACTACATTGAATATCCAATAGTTTTCATTTTTTTATATTTTAAAAAACATAACATAACATCACACCTTGTTTCCCCAAAGGGTTAGACAGAGGTCTACCTATAGTACATCCACATTTCGCCAGTTACGTTTAATTCCCATGTAATAGGGGGCGAGCCTATTGCCTTCAACCAGGCACAGATCCAGAGTCCGGGCTGCTACTGAGAAAACCCAAAAACCGACCTGGGAATCGAACTCAGGGCCTCACACTCAGCGGTAGCGCTTTCGGCCGCCAGACAAATGCGGCAGTCTTTTTAATTAAATCGGCTGAAATTAGAATTAATGCTAAAATGGTGCGGAACTAAGCAATAAATCAGGTTATTAGTGCTAACTCATTAAACAAATTAAATAATCGCCTATTAAAACTAGCAGGGAATCTAAATTAATATCACTGTGCAATTGGGAATATGCACGTAGTTTTTTTAGTCACTAAATCATTAATAGACAGTTAAAGTAAGAAAATTATTAAAAGTTAAATTAAACTACTGCTTGTTGCTCAAAAAAAAATATGAAACTCCAACAATTTTCTGCTACAGTTCAAACGTCCGTTTCTGTCGTGGTCATGATGTGACGTCATTATCCACGAAACTGCTTTGTTTACATCGGTTTTTAACCGAATTCACAAAAAGGAGGAGGTTCTCAAGTCGTGTGTATGTTTTTTTATTTTTTTTTAATGTTTGTTACCTCAGAACTCCGTCGTTTATGAACCGATTTGGCAAATTCTTTTTTTATTTGAAAGGATATACCTCCAGATTGGTCCCATTTTTATCAAAATTTAGTTCTGATGTTGGGATCTATGAGGAATTGAGGGAACTCCTCAGATATTATAGGCATACATATAACGATTTTTATATTTTCATCAACAAGTCAATCATTTGCATTCAGAAAGCATAATTTGGTGAAGTGGAACTGATGAAGAAGGCCACAGATGGCCACCGGAACTTCTCAATGATACGTATTTCACGGGTGGCGATGAGATATTTGGATTAAGATAGTTAAGCGAAGCAAATTTGATCTGATGATCGAAACTGATCTGATGATGAAGCCGGAAGGTAGGCACTGGAACTCGGTAATAAAACAATCTATCCTACCCGTGTTTGGTCTTATTGGAATTGTCATGAGATGCATTCTGTCTATAAATGATTTTTAACCGACTTCAAAAAAGGAGGAGGTTCTCAATATATATATATATATATCTAGCCGTATAAAGGTACCTACATATAAAAGGAAACCGTGACTGATTGGTCTATCAACACAGCTCAAACCACTGACAGATTGGGCTGAAATTCGGCACGTAGGCATCCGCTAAGAAGGGGTTTTTGGAAATTTTACCTTTAAAGAGGGGGAAACGGAAGGTTTTGTTTGCATGAAAAATCTTATTCCTAGAATTAATAAACTTGAAACTTGGACGAATACTTACGTAAATAAAATATAAAGTTTGTGTTTTTTTGTTATCTTAACTTCAATGGATGGGATGTCAAAGCTTGTATAGAGAATTATAAAGTGTGGTCCAATCAACTCGAAACTCAGTATTTATACTTAAAACCAAAAATGAAGAATAACTTGTATCAGGGTTTTTCTAAAATCTACCCATATCGGGGTAGTCAGTTTTAGAAGAGAGGATTTTACTACGTGGCTTGATTAACTCGAAAATTGGTATAACCTTTAAATCAAATAATGGAAAAGTCGCAAACCACTTTAATAATTAACCTCTTTGGGGGTGTAAAGGGATCCCCCCTTTACACCCCCAAAGAGGTTAATTATTAAAGTGGTAAACGATAAATAATTAAATTATCTTTAAATTGGTGTAGGTTTCTGAAAAATACGCTTGAAATATTCACTTATTATGTTATTGAGAAAATGCTCTAATTTATCATATATCTTTTTCAAATAATTAACAATACTCGTATAGACGTGATATTCAGTATAAAATCATTAAAAGTCAGTTATCCCCCCGTCAGTCGTCCCATTTAGACTTTCGGTTTGACAATCAGTCATGGCAAGGGGTATCGTATTACCCAGTTACTGGGTTGTGGAGGTCAGATTGACAGTCGCTTCATGTAAAATACTGGTGTTTAGCTGCATGCGGTTAGGCTGGAAGCCGACCCTAACATAGTTTGGAAAAGGCTTTACAGGTAGATGATGAGATGGAAAATGTTAATTAGAAAATCAATACGCCACTTCAACCACGTTTAGCTCTAGGCTTTATAATAATATAAATAGGAGAGTCAAAATCTACCCTTTAACAGGGAACTTACTGAAAAAAAAAATTGACAGACTGGCTGAAATCTATGTCCTACGATGCAACTGAGCAACTTTTAGTATCATAAATAAACCCTCATGCTAGCATCCTCTCATAATAGACTAATTGCACATTTTACTCACTCTCACACACTCACACACACTCACTAACACTCTCGCCCTCACTTCCACTCTACATCATTACATACAAACTTTTGAGTGAATTTGTCTTTTCTAATTGTTAATTTTATTATACGACTTCCTAAAGCTGTGTCTGGAACAAATGTCTTCCATGTATGTTGTATGGGGCGTTGATAGCTGCGCCACAGTATTTTAATTTTGTAGCTATCTTCGTGTCTTTTGTTAAGTTATACCTAAAATTGTTCCTAATAAATAAATAAATAAATACAGTGTGTATCAGAAAGCTGTGGTCAAATTTAAGGGTGACCATCAAACTGAACAACATTCTCCTAACACCAACATCGTAAGAGAAAAAAATAGCAGCCGTCCCCATTGATTAAAAGCGGTAGATACTTAGTAACAGCGCCTGGTCCTATCAAACTAAGTGATGCCCGTAGTGGCACTCTGTCGCACACGAGATATCGTTGATCAAACATTCGGCCAAAATTCAGCAGCTAACGCGATTTCGCTCGCACTTCAGCGCTGTCTCCTATCTCTGTTCTTGTCTATCGGTAACTGTATATTTGCGACTGTGATCACACCGATTGCATGTGGTCGTGCGCCGACTGATTGCGATGTTAGCTCGTAACATATCTTCCTCCTTTTAATATATCAATGGCCATCCCATACATTTGGGTCGAGTAAGTATTATTATTGAACTTGTTTGATGGTCTCTACCACATCCTTGAATATGACTACACATTTCAGATACACACTGTATACATTTTCTAATTTACATTTTCCTAATTTAGTAATTATTTTCATATTTTAGTAATTATTTGTATACACAATTATTTAGATAATGAGTTATGAGTTTAACAGACCGTTATTAATTAAATATTAGATTAATTATTATTTCGTTTTGGAGTTGGTTTCTATTCAGTACTAATGCGGTTTGATATCTGATTCTAAATAATAATTAATGCGGTATATTTATGCTAAGGTTACACCAACTAACATATATTTTAGCTTCCTAAAAATGGTAATGACTGTGTGAACTAACATTTACGACGACTCGACGTACTCAGAAATCTTGTATCTCGATTATTCATGAATATGTGGTCACCATCTATGGACTGACTGTCACAATTAGAGCCGATTTAGAGTCCACAATACCTCAGCTCCACCTCACTCTTTATTTCGTTCGTACACTACTCCCCGCGATCACGGGAGCAAGCGAGACAGGGCGAAAGGGGTCAGGGCGGAGGTAATTTCTTTTTGCTGTAAAAATAACGGTGATTAATTAAAATATAAAAAAATCATAGTGTTTGCTTTATATTTAGTTCAGTTATTATGCAAAGTTTTATGGCGAGACTAAGTCTGTCTGTCTAAAGAAAAAACATTTTTTTTTTCTTAAATATTGAAGTTTGGCTACTAGGGAATGTGGGGTATCATAATAAAGGAGCGTTGTTTGCACAAAACCAAATTTTTTTTTAAAGGCAGTATAGTTTCCGACTTTTGATGAAAAATGTAAAAAAAATACCGTTTCCCCTCTTATCTCCGAAGTTTACACAGATAAAAATCTGAAATTATTCTATGAGATAGAAGTATATGTAAAGATTACAGGAAAAATAAAACTATGTCTCTAAATAGCAAAGTTTTTCAGAAATCATCCACATCATATATACGTACGGAACACTCGATGCGCAAGTTCGACTCGCTCTTGACCGGTTTTTACTACTGAACTAGGGTTCAGTAGTAAAAACCGGTTGATGAAAAAAGATGTTCTTTTCAGCAGATTATAACAATTAAAACAAATACGCCAGAATACTGCTTGTCCCATTAACATATATTAATATCAAATAAATGCAAGGAATATCAGTATGACCGATCTGAATAGATAATATAGCTAACACTGTGGTTTACTATCGGATTGAGATTCACAGGGGTTAGGACTAGTGCACAATGTAACGGTTAATCTAAATTGCCAATTATTTCCAACGAGCAATCAGTACGATTATTATAAGAGGAAGTCTAAAAGTGGCACCGGTGACTGAAAAGTTGTGCGGAAATCGGTTGTTATGGTTATGAATAAGAAAGAATAAGAATAAGAAACATTTATTTGCATAAAATATAGGTATTACCAGTTGTAACAGTTGGTGGTATATGTACAGTCCATATTTTGCCTGTTTAGGGCATGCAAATTAATTTTAAATTAATAGCTAATAGGATCTATGAGGATTTTTAAGTAATGATAAATTTTAAGTTACTTACAATAAAATATACACTCATACATAACAAAACTTAAATTCTTAAAATAATATTTTTTCTTTAGGTAACAAAAGACATGTTAAAATTTTAATCACACAACACATCATACAGGAAATTAAACTACAGGAAACTTAAAATATCTTTTTTTCTTTATGTTGCAGAAATTCTCGTAAACTATAAAAACAAATCTCTATTAACCATCTACGTAGTTTAATTTTAAAATATTTAAATGGGAGCTCCCTTAAGATCTTCGGTAATTTATTAAAAATTGTAATGCACATATGATAAACATTATTTTTACTTAAACTTGTATTACAAAAAGGAACTAACATTTTTGTTGCATCTCTTGGTCTCTGTTTGGTGTAGTTGTCACCTTTGAATCTAAATAATTCATTATGTTTCCTCACGAAAACCGATACCTCAAACAAATACTCGTAAATGCCGGTTAAGGTCAAAAGTTTTAGTTTTTTGAATAAAGGCCTGCAAGATTCAAGTGGACCGACACCGCATAAAGGCTTCTACATACCGGGGCGACTTGTCGCGCGACGCGACGCAACACAAAGGCACCGCTCGTCCCGCGACACGCGGGGCCTTTGTGCCGTGTCGCGTCGCGCGACAAGTCGCGCTGGTATGTAGAAGCCTTAAAGCTCTTACACATTTTTTTTGTACAATAAATGTCTTATCACTGTCTGTTGAATTGCCCCATATTATTAGTCCGTATCTTAATATTGATTCAACATACCCACTATATGCTATACGGGCTGTTTTTTCGTTTGACACAATACGAAGTTTTCTTAATGCATACACAAATCTATTTAGTTTACTGCATACATTGTTAATGTGTTGTTTCCAATTACAAAATTTGTCTAGAGTTATACCTAAGAATTTAATACTTTCTGTTTCTTCTACTATTTTGTCTTTTATTTTAATGTTAATACTATCGGAGAGTTTGCTTTTGTACGTTCGAAATTTAATGAATTTTGTTTTAGCTGTATTTACACATAGGTTATTAGATTCCAGCCATTTTATTACAGACTGTACAGCTTCGTGTATTTTATTTTCATTAGTTGAAATTATATTTTTATTGGGGACTATAACAGAAATATCATCAGCAAATAGGGTATGGTCATGTGTGATGCGAAGGAATGAGGAAAATGTCGTGAGGAAAGTTTTGAGTATGAATGTCGATGGCTACAAGAGTAGGGGAAGACCGAAGAAACGATGGATGGACTGTGTGGAAGATGATATGGCTAGAAAGGGCTAAATAATTATTATTGTGAAGAAGCTATGTAATATTTATCACCAATTACAAAATCTTTATGAACTAAATAAAATCTTAACTCGGTGTGAATCATACGTCAGCTTAATTGAATATTTAATATCATGTGATTCTGTATTTTCATAAAAAAGTAGATCTGATAATTTGGTCAAAAGCATAAAATATTGTCACAACCAGAATATTGTTTTCATTAAGCATGGTCAAATTAAATTAATTAGAACAGAAAACTCCGTACTAGTGATGGAAAATGGTAATTTTTTTTTTTTTTTAATCTTTATTTATTGTTTTTATTATGTTTTGGCCAATAACCAACAACAGTCGACACAACTTCCTAGCCTCCTCCGACAAAGGGGACGCTAGGATGCTGTTACATGCCCCCACTTCAAATCCCATACCAAGCGAATATTTTCGATCGTGTATGTTCCGGTCACATTCTATCAGTACATGGTAAATATCCTCAATCACCCCACAAACTTCGCAGTTTGGTGAGGTATTTTTACCCATTAAATATTTAAACTTATTCGATGGGATGTGGCCCGAACGCATCCTCAACAGAGCTACTACAAATTTCCTATCTATCTCCCTTCCTTCAAACCATGGGTAACGAAGCGGTTCAGACTGGATGGTTTTATACCAGATTCCTTTTAACTTTGATCGTTCATCAAAATACTCGTGCCATCTTTGTCTGCATAGATCTTTGACATGTCCGAGCCAATCTGAGTATAACGGTGTGCATGTGTAATTAATACCCTCATACGATGCTTGTTGGGCTGCTATGTCTGCTTCCTCGTTACCCATGATTCCAATGTGTGAGGGAATCCATTGAATGGTGACGGCTTTATTCATAGACTGTATTTTACAAATTGAGGCTAATATAATTATGGCTATCGGGATCCCTCGAAGAGTCGAGGGTACTCGAGCCAAATGTTGGAGGCTGCTTTTCGAATTCGAAAATATGACAAAGTTCTGTTGATCTACACTCAGTAAATATAACAGGGCTTCAGAGATAGCTACGAGTTCACAATACATAATAGAAATCTTGGCATTAATTTTAAATTTAACTTTAGTATTAAGTTGAGGATCAAAAAAAGCAGCTCCCAACTCTGAACCATCCTTGGAGCCATCCGTAAATATTTTATAGTGTCGACTAAACTTATCGTCTATCATTTTTACACACGTATTGTTAAGATCCGTTACATTAATCAGTCTTTTCGCCGAACTTATACCCTTAATTGTATCACTTATTACATTAGATAAATCTATATTGGTTACCCAAGTGTCCAAGGAATAAATATCTAGAATCGGGCTCGAGGACACAGGCATTTCTGAATAAACTCTGTGGACATCCACTAATAATGGCAGTTTTTTGTTTCTCCATTATAAACCTTGGCATTGGTCGGACAGCTCCCTCAAGGTACATATAAGAATATTATTACGAATCGATTTTAAAGTTAAAAGTTAAAATTATTCCTATACCGAAACCGGGAGGTGATCCAGGCTCAAGTACGGATGTTAGACCTATCGCGCTTATATCTTGCTTTTGTAAGATACTTCATACCATCATAACACGCAGACTTGAATGGTTTCTAGAGAAAAATAATTTATTATCCCATGACACCACGGGCTTCCGAAGATTTAAGTCGTGTTATGATGGTCTATCTAGGTTGGATACACGGGTTGTAACAGGTTTTTCTAAAAGTGTGCCAGCCATTGGCTGTTTCATAGACATTGAAAGTGCTTACAATAACATAAACTTGACATCTCTTTTAGGTATTTTGGATAACTTGGGAGTGGGCTCTGTTCTTTGTAATTATCTTTGGCAGTATCTTCATCAGAGACATTTATTCATTGAACTACGAGATAACAGCCTAATATGTCGAATTACTGGTATAGGCATTGCTCAAGGAGACCCTTTATCCCCTTTACTATTTAATGCGGCCACAATTAATGTTTGTAGAAGCATAACTAATGTTTACATTTCTCAATATGCTGAAGATTTCATTTTATATGATATACAAAAGAGATTATCCGATTCAGTATCCCATATACAAAACGCGTTACATATTTTTCAAGGTTTGATGACAGATTTAGGTCTGAATATTTCCCATAAGAAAACAAAGGTGTGCCTTTTTAGTAGAGGGAGAAGAAGGAATAATATCCATCTAACTGTTAATAACACCCTTATTGAACAAGTCAATTATGTCAAATACCTTGGAATGTGGTTGGACAGTTCCTTAAAGTGGAGTAAACATGTAAACGAGATCCGAGAAAAAGTTTGTCGTTTTTTGAATATTTTTCAAGTACTAGCTGGCACTAAATGGGGTGTAAATCCCTTACATCTTAGAAGGCTATACATAGCTATAATTCGAAGTAGGATGGATTATGGTTGCTTTTTGTACGGAAACTGTGCCAACTGTCATCTTCTTAAGCTTGACCGAGTGCAAAATCAAGCAATGAGAATAATAGGAGGATTTATTAGAAGCACGCCTATCCATGTGATGGAAAGTGAGCTGTGCCTCCAACCGTTGTTTATTCGAAGACTGTTTCTAACAGGTAAATTTTACTTAAGATCAAAATGGTAATAAAAACAGATTTAAAGTTCTTTTTTGTGGTCTACGAACGCTGGTAGTGTAAAAATATATTAAATAAATGATTTTCTAATGATTACTAATTGCCTAATATGAATTTCTGGATTTGTCGATTTGCCCACAAATAAATTTGTGGCGACATCAACATCGCCACATGCGAACTATGCATCACACTGACGTCACGCAAAATCCTGCATCGCGCAAGCAAAGTTTACCGCGCGACCGCGTATGTACGTAATTATATACAACGTCCCAACACCAATCGTTGGGCAGTTCCCCACGAGACACAACACCCGTCTGGTCAGAGGATCCTCCCTTTTCTATAGAGGATGGGTGAACTTTACACCCTGTTCCTCATGTCTCTATAAATTATTAACTTAGCCAACAGGAAAAATAATATTATTTAAAAGTTTCCATTGGCCCGTTTCGGGCGATTATGCGAATCAACCAATAAGCCCATTTATTATGTTATTTACGTTGTTGAGCAGACCAATTTTTCGGACATATATGAAACAATGGATTAGCAATATCCTTCAAAATCATTCAGATTGTGATTGATAGTGTTTACGCAATGAAATGAAATCGTTTATTCTATAAATAGGATATTAGAATCACTTTTACACGTCATATAACATATAAAAAAAATAATCTAGATGCAGCCGACATTTCGTATCTGACTACCCCTGAGAAGAAATGGCGAAACAAACTCAGGGGTCAAAGTCTCTTTTAAAGTCCAGACATAATCTTGGTCAGATCATGTGAGGACCATGTAGATCCGTGTCTGAAATGGTCTTTTGAGGAATGAACCACACAAATTTTAGTGGACATGTCCAATCAGTGTAAGCATTTGTCAGTAATCGTGCAGCTCAATTAGGTTGTAGATTATCAAAATCTAAATCCACCAGCAGTGTAACCCGGCCCTTACCCAAACGCGTACAATAACATGAAATGTTATCTAAATCAAGATAGTTTCAGCTCATTGAAGCTGTGTCGGTTCCATCCGGTCTCTCTGAAATGTTTTGTTAAACTGTAATTAAAGAGTTAGCTGAAGATTGGGGTTTTGTAGGCTATGAAATCGAAAATTGGGTATCTATTTTTGGAGATATACTTACTTGCAGATTTATGAAATGTTTTTTTTATAATAAATATTATGCCATTGTGTCCTGTGCGTACCTATTTGATTCAAAGCTATGTATTTTATCATTTATCCTTAAAACTCAACTCAAACCATTTATTTCAATTAAACCATCAACAGGCACTTTTGAATTGTCAAGAAGTCGGTCAGTTACAAATATGAAGCTAGTTGCCCATTCCAAATAGTAGGTTCCTATGGAGAAGAACGGGCAAGAAACTCCACGGACACTCTTTTAAATTAAAATATTGATACAAATGAATGGTTACATCATTCATATTGAAGTTAAACATGTGAGAACGATGCAATACGTCAGAAGTGTCCGTGATAAAAAGATAACAATTCAAAGCTAAAATAATTAAAAATAAGCCGTGGCAGCTAAGAGATGACCAGTCCCAACTGACAGCGCCCGTTCACAAACATGACGCATGGATCAGCACCATTCAGCTCAACCATTTTGAAGGGAGCTAAATGATCCAACACACACGCCACCATCAGCGAGACATCTGAGTGAGCATGACATACTCTTAGCCGCCCGGGCACATTTAAGTCAATGAAAGACATAATTACCCGGTAAATGGTAGCTCTATTGTACATAGTACTCACACCTGTGTTATGCAATTATATTATATAATACAAAGGAGATTCGAGTTTATACAATGAAAAAATAGTCTTCCAATCTTCATCAGCTCCAACAGTATTTTCAAATGTTAATAAATTAGTTGTGGTTGTGGAGCTGGACCAGCATTATATAGCTTAATATCATAATATCATAGCTTAATTTCATGGTTACCTTAAAATTATGAATTTATGACTCTTGGCGAAATGAATAAGATTAAAAGCATCATCAATTTACCTTCGGCATTTCACATAATAGCGAGCGTTTGCTTTCAGACGGTGCCGTTTGCATACTGAAGAATCATACAATCTGACGACGAAATTCCTCTTCCTCTCTCCTAATTTTTGCTGTGCCCGACAGGGTCCATATTGATCTTTTACTTTTTTATACCATCTATTAATACATATGGAATGCAATAAAGAATTGAGAATTGAGAATTGAAATACACGGTTAAATTTTGATCGTTTTAATACCTTGGATGGGTGGTTTAACTAACAAAATACTATTCATCAACAACTTACACAGCATTTTAGCACTTAAAATAACAAAAATTGGAAGTGATAACGTAATATTCGCAAAATTCATGAAACCAGTAGTAGCGCCACGAGTTATTTACCTACGTGCGTCGCGTCGGCGTCGTTCATGCACCTAATACTTACCCTCCGCCCGCTGTAGGTATCAACTTGGTTATTGACTCCCTCAGCTGATGTTCATGTAAATAAATTAAATGATTCCAAAATTTACTTAATAGTTTCACGGGCTTAGGACCGTCATAATTGCTTTGTGCCTAGGTTTCGGGACATAATAACATTTAAAGAATTACGCGTTAAAAAACAAGAAATAATTGCTTATACAATCTGGCTCTGGATTTAAGACATTAAATTAAAACAAGCACAGTACTAGTCATCGAAAATTTAAAAATTGCAATTTTCAAACTAAATAAATAGCAGAATCAACTGCATAAAAAGTAAACACTCTATATCTACGAAAAGTTACTGACCTTGCGCGGCGCGTTAAGGCTTCTACTCGTACATACCAGCGCGACACGGCACAAAGGCCCCGCGTGTCGCGGGACGAGCGGTGCCTTTGTGTCGCGTCGCGTCGCGCGACAAGTCGCCCCGGTATGTAGAAGCCTTTAGGCGCGCCTTACAATATTTACCTATTATTATGGACTCAGATCTACATGTTGAAAAATAACAAAATGGAAAATAATTTCCTGTGGCTAAAGTATTCATTGGATTTGATTTATTTTTTGTATACGGGTAAAAAACAAGATACTCTTTACGTGGTACTCGTATATAGGAATGTCAATCGTCCTGTAGCACCTTATATAAGCAATTATTTCTTGTTTTGTAACATCACACTATTTTTCCTCGAAGGTGAATAGTTGAATAGGTGAATCAGCATTTCTAATAATTATAATTCTGTAAAGCCATATTTGTTATGGCCACGAATCATATTTAGATCAACATACAACCTGTTATTGACCTGAAAATTGCAAAAACCGTAACAAAATTTGAATTTCGCGGGCTACCTTAGCGAATCGCCTTTAAGAGTCCATTATACCTCAGCGCCACCTTACTCTTTATCTCGCTCACACACAACTGCTCTCAGTCACGCAAACAAGCGAAACAGGGCAGCACAGAGAAGGCACCAAGGCGCCGATAGTTTGGGTTATTTTTTTCACAGTGATTATAGTGGTAATTAAAACTATATAAAAATACATAATTCAGTTATTATGGAAAGTTTCATGATCTAATTTGAAGTATTTTTTTATTTATTGTTCGGTTTGGAGGATTTTTTTTTCCATCGATAAAATTTTATCGAATCGTATTTTCGTCAAACACAACTCTATATTTATTTCAAAATGAATGCTGCAGTCTTTTCGATAAAATGGAGGACCGTGCTAAGCAATTTGAGGTATTATGAACTCTTTATATTAGCTTTGCAACTTCTATCTCCTTATTCAAATTACCTAAACATCTGTAGCCAAACATTTAAACTTTACCAAAACATGCGTAATTATATCGCGTTATCAAAATCTAGATTGTCCTAGTTCAGTGGTCCGATGCGGTTTCGACCGGAATCGGCAATTTTGAAACTATTTATAGTTATATCAAATAATATGCGGTAAATGTTGCAATGGAAATAAAGGAACTGCATAAATGTATAATTTCAACATGAATGATGTAACCAAATACTTTGTATCAATATTTTAATTTTAAAGAGTGTCCGTAGAGTTTCTTGCCCGTTCTTCTCCATAGGAACGGCTACTACTCTTTGGAATGGGCAACTAGCTTCATATTTCTAACTGACCGACTTCTTGGCAGTTCAAAAGTGCCTGTTAAGGGTTTAATTGAAATAAATGGTTTGAGTTCAAAACGGTGAAGGAAAACATCGTAAGGAAACCGGCATGTCCTAGAACCAAAAATTCGAAGAAGAAGAAATATTTTGCATACTGAAGAATCATACAATCTGACGACGAAATTCCTCTTCCTCTCTCCTAATTTTTGCTGTGCCCGACAGGGTCCATATTGATCTTTTACTTTTTTATACCATCTATTAATACATATGGAATGCAATAAAGAATTGAGAATTGAGAATTGAAATACACGGTTAAATTTTGATCGTTTTAATACCTTGGATGGGTGGTTTAACTAACAAAATACTATTCATCAACAACTTACACAGCATTTTAGCACTTAAAATAACAAAAATTGGAAGTGATAACGTAATATTCGCAAAATTCATGAAACCAGTAGTAGCGCCACGAGTTATTTACCTACGTGCGTCGCGTCGGCGTCGTTCATGCACCTAATACTTACCCTCCGCCCGCTGTAGGTATCAACTTGGTTATTGACTCCCTCAGCTGATGTTCATGTAAATAAATTAAATGATTCCAAAATTTACTTAATAGTTTCACGGGCTTAGGACCGTCATAATTGCTTTGTGCCTAGGTTTCGGGACATAATAACATTTAAAGAATTACGCGTTAAAAAACAAGAAATAATTGCTTATACAATCTGGCTCTGGATTTAAGACATTAAATTAAAACAAGCACAGTACTAGTCATCGAAAATTTAAAAATTGCAATTTTCAAACTAAATAAATAGCAGAATCAACTGCATAAAAAGTAAACACTCTATATCTACGAAAAGTTACTGACCTTGCGCGGCGCGTTAAGGCTTCTACTCGTACATACCAGCGCGACACGGCACAAAGGCCCCGCGTGTCGCGGGACGAGCGGTGCCTTTGTGTCGCGTCGCGTCGCGCGACAAGTCGCCCCGGTATGTAGAAGCCTTTAGGCGCGCCTTACAATATTTACCTATTATTATGGACTCAGATCTACATGTTGAAAAATAACAAAATGGAAAATAATTTCCTGTGGCTAAAGTATTCATTGGATTTGATTTATTTTTTGTATACGGGTAAAAAACAAGATACTCTTTACGTGGTACTCGTATATAGGAATGTCAATCGTCCTGTAGCACCTTATATAAGCAATTATTTCTTGTTTTGTAACATCACACTATTTTTCCTCGAAGGTGAATAGTTGAATAGGTGAATCAGCATTTCTAATAATTATAATTCTGTAAAGCCATATTTGTTATGGCCACGAATCATATTTAGATCAACATACAACCTGTTATTGACCTGAAAATTGCAAAAACCGTAACAAAATTTGAATTTCGCGGGCTACCTTAGCGAATCGCCTTTAAGAGTCCATTATACCTCAGCGCCACCTTACTCTTTATCTCGCTCACACACAACTGCTCTCAGTCACGCAAACAAGCGAAACAGGGCAGCACAGAGAAGGCACCAAGGCGCCGATAGTTTGGGTTATTTTTTTCACAGTGATTATAGTGGTAATTAAAACTATATAAAAATACATAATTCAGTTATTATGGAAAGTTTCATGATCTAATTTGAAGTATTTTTTTATTTATTGTTCGGTTTGGAGGATTTTTTTTTCCATCGATAAAATTTTATCGAATCGTATTTTCGTCAAACACAACTCTATATTTATTTCAAAATGAATGCTGCAGTCTTTTCGATAAAATGGAGGACCGTGCTAAGCAATTTGAGGTATTATGAACTCTTTATATTAGCTTTGCAACTTCTATCTCCTTATTCAAATTACCTAAACATCTGTAGCCAAACATTTAAACTTTACCAAAACATGCGTAATTATATCGCGTTATCAAAATCTAGATTGTCCTAGTTCAGTGGTCCGATGCGGTTTCGACCGGAATCGGCAATTTTGAAACTATTTATAGTTATATCAAATAATATGCGGTAAATGTTGCAATGGAAATAAAGGAACTGCATAAATGTATAATTTCAACATGAATGATGTAACCAAATACTTTGTATCAATATTTTAATTTTAAAGAGTGTCCGTAGAGTTTCTTGCCCGTTCTTCTCCATAGGAACGGCTACTACTCTTTGGAATGGGCAACTAGCTTCATATTTCTAACTGACCGACTTCTTGGCAGTTCAAAAGTGCCTGTTAAGGGTTTAATTGAAATAAATGGTTTGAGTTCAAAACGGTGAAGGAAAACATCGTAAGGAAACCGGCATGTCCTAGAACCAAAAATTCGAAGACATGTGACATCTACCAACCCGCACTGGGCGAGCGTGGTAGATTATTGCCCACTCCCTCTCGAAAAAGAGGAGGCCTGTGTCCCAGCAGTGGGAACATTATAGGCTGATTATGCTATGCTTATGCTAAATGGTTTGAGTTTGAGTTTGCGGGGTAATTGTTCACACTATCAGTAGCAATGGGTTTCATTCATTGCTTCGAACATATTATTATGAAGCAACTAGCTGCCCCCCACGGTTTCACCCGCGTAAGTCTCGATCCCGTTGGAATATAGGGATAAAAAGTAGCCTATATGTTAATCCAGGGTATCAGCTACCTCGATACAAAATTTTATCAACATTGGTCTAGCCGTTTTTACGTGAAAGAGTAACAATCATACATCCATCCATCCATCCATCCATACTTACAAACTTTCGCGTTTATAATATTAGTAGGATGGATAAACTAGAAACCACTCAGAGTTGTAGGCCTTATTTTGAAAAATATAAAATTTTGACATTACCGTCCATTTACATAATAGAAAATGCAATGTTTGTAAGGTCCAATCCTAATCTGTTTCCTTGCATGGCTGAGGTGTTTCCACGCAACAGACGTGACAACACTCAGATTTGCGTACAACAAGCCAGAACTACTCTTATGCGGAAGAGTGTCTTTTGCATGGCTGCAATAATCTATAATAAATTGCCAAAAAGTTGGAAGCTTTTAAGTGACGTGCAGTTTAAAGTGAAAGTAAAAAAAATGTTAGCAGAAAGGGCTTATTATACCATTAATGATTTTTTATTTGAAAAATATTTTGACTGATTTATAATTCTGACCTATTTGTTTTGACTACTTAATTTATATATTTTTTCTATGTTAACTGTGAGTGTTATATTTTAATTTGGATAATTGAATTGTTGTTGTATTATTTAAATAATTTTCTCAGCTTGAGTACTTAATTTCAATACGTTAAAAATTTAAAAATGTTTGCATAGATCAACCTACTTATCTACTTAAATATTTGTATGCCATTGTGTAAAGGCTTCTACATACCGGGGCGACTTGTCGCGCGACGCGACGCGACACAAAGGCACCGCTCGTCCCGCGACACGCGGGGCTTTTGTGCCGTGTCGCGTCGCGCGACAAGTCGCGCTGGTATGTAGAAGCCTTAAGGCAAGCATGACGACCTGTATAAAATACTTTTAACAACTTGCATGCTGATTTTTTTTTTTTCTCGTGTGTATACTCATGTTTGGACAAATAAATTATCTTCATCTTTATCTTTATGGATTAGGAATATACTTCAAAATCATTCAGATTGTTATTGATAGTTTGTTATATAATTAAGGTGCTGGTTGAGCTGCTGATCGTAATTGTTTTTTTTTTTCATGGAAAGTAAGGCCCTTGGCGGCACGGCATGGCAAGGTATTTTAGGCGACGAATAAAAATATAATTTAATAGTATGAAAATAAAGTTGAAATTTAAATGTTAGCGGTAATAAGTACAAAAACAATACCGTGGTATGCTTAACATTGAAATTTCAACTTTTTTCCATACTATTAAGTTATATTTTATAATAATAATCTATGTATATGTGATATTATTTAAAAAAAATATCCTAAACTCAACACGATATCGTCAATTTTGTGTGAAGAGGCAACGGAAATTATTATTTACAATATTATAAACATTTTCGAATAAAAAATTACTACCATTTGGTTATGAAGGAGAAATCTATCTGTGGCAATTATAAGTTACATTTGGTTTGGTTAAATTTTGCTGAAAAATGTACCGAAAAACTGCTAATTTTTGTCAGATTTGCGAATGCGTCCCTATGTAAATCAACGGCGAAATAAACTATATTTTAGAGAGCGCAAAAGTGATGAAACAGGTGCTGAGATTGACACCAATGGTTTAGCTGTAGCACCACGAAAACTGTACTTTTATTAACCAACTTCCAAAAAGGAGGAGGTTATAAGTTCGGCTGTATGTTTGTTTTTTTTTGTTTGCTCAGTCAATTATGAACCGATTTTGAAAATTATTTTTTTGTTTGAAAGGGTATACTCCTGGGTACTTTAATTGCCACCAAATCAGAATCTGATGAGGGGATCCCATGGACATCGAGGGAATCCCTCAAATTTTATAGGCAAACCTATAGCGATTTATGTATTTTTTTATAGTAACTCGTGCATTTGCTCTCGGAAAGCACCATTTAGTGCAGTGAAACTGATGATGGAGACCACAGATGGCCATCGGAACAATATAGTAATAAGTATTTAACGGGTTGCGATTCGATTAGGTACTTTTATGTGGTTCCCAAGCAATTTATGCTCGTCACTATGCATATGGTGACTGGCAGTTCTCCTGGTAAGAACCAGGAGAACTCCTCAACAATGAACCTCTTAGCATCGGGAAAAGCAATATTTTATAAAATGTGATGAGCAGTTAACTTTAGACTGTTGTAACTTAGATAAATTAAAAACTGACCCACTAAAAAGTGAAATATAAAAAACTTTTTACAAAAAAAAAAATTACCAACTTCCAAAAAAAACACTACAAAGTGAAAACTAACTTTAATTTCGGAAGTCGGTGGCAAAAAACTAAAATACAGATCCAAAGACACTGACTTCCGAAATTAAAGTTATTTTTCACTTTGAAGACGGTTTTTTTTTTTTGGAGTCGGTTATTTTTTTTAGTTACACAGTTGTTTCAATTATTTCTAGGTTTCTCACAATTAGATAATAAATTGAGGAAAAACTTTTTTTTTGTGTACGCAGCATTACTTAACAAAAATAAATAAAATTCTATTTGATATTTAAATGACACGCATTCACGAAGAGAAATCCATTAAATAAAAATGTCTATCCAATAAAATCAATCCCTAAAAAGCTGCAAATTGAAATCTTAATCCTATTTGTCAAACTCAAAGCCAACTAAATAAATAACAAGATGGCAATAATATAATTTAATAAATAGCGTCGACGCCTGTTGGTCGTCTTATTTGTCGTTCAGAGATCTCGATCAAAGGGCTTTCAGTGGTCCTTTGAGCACACAATGCGAGATTAAACGTAGCGAGAAAATATCTTATTGAATTCGCAGAATTTGGACAAACAAAGTACTAACTGCCTAAAATGTAGACAGGTACAGAAGGTCAGCTCCATACAACGAGCGGAAACGCACGCACACATAGACAAGCTTCACGTACAGCAAGTGCAAGCGCTCGCAACTGGCATTAAAACAAAAAACTCAAACCTCGTTATTACAAAACAAGATCTATATTTTGACATGGCTTAAACCATGGAGCCAGTTTTTTGTAATAAGAACGTAACAGTGATTGAAATACCGTTCTTTATACAAAACTGAAAACTTAGTTCGGTACTAAGTTATCAGTTTTGTGTTTAGAAACTTTACCATAGCCTGAATAAAGTTCGAAATTCAACAATGGCTCCATGTTTTAAACCTGGGTCTGAAGATAAACTTTGTGTTGTAATAAGGGGGAAAGCATTTAATTTAAATATACCAATTACAGGCACTTTTGAATTGTCACGGAGTCGTTCAGTCAAAAAGATGAAGCTAGTTGCCCATTCGAAAGCGTAGTAACCAACCAGACACGCTTCACGTACACCGAGTGCAAGCGCATTTGTGACTGGCATTCAAACTCAAACTCAAACCGCCATATCAAAAAAAGATTTATATTTTGACATGGCTTAAACCATGAAGCCAGTTTTTGTAATAAGAACGTAACAGTGATTGAAATACCGTTCTTTATACAAAACTGAAAACTTAGCTCGGTACGTGTACTATAGGTTGTCAGTTTTGTGTTTAGGAACTTTACCATAGTCGGAATAAAGTTCGAAATTCAATAATGGCTCCATGTTTTAAACCTGGGTCTGAAGATAAACCTTGTTTTGTAATAAGGGGGAAAGCATTTGATTCAAATATACCAATTACAGGCACTTTTAAATTGTCAAGGGGTCGGTCAGTCAGAAAGATGAAGCTAATTGCCCATTCCAAAGCTTAGTAGCCAACCTATGGAGAAGAACGAGCAAGATACTCCACGGACACGGATCGTTCACTCATTCGTTGGAAGTTTGCCGTACGTACGCGTCTATGTGTGCGTGCGGCTGTTTTCGACCTTCTGTTTACGTGTATTTCGTGGTACTGATCCCTCGGGAAGACGTGGCCTCGAAAATAGCGATAAAAACGATTATAAGGAGACAATATTTGTCTCTGAACACTGTAATCTAGTATTTTATGGGAGATTCTTATTGAAATTGAGACGGAATAAGGTCAGGATTTTTTTTTGAAAAAAAATAGTTACGTAGTTGAAACGAAATGATTCACTCCTTAGATTCAATGTCCCTTGTGAGCTTCAAAGAGCACCCTGTTTGTCCTATTGTGAAACGTGTGATAGGTGACCATGACCCATATGTTTGACATTTATTTGACCTTTGATTTCCAGTCAGTATTTTAGGATAAAACGGAAACCATAAAGGATAATTCGTGTGTCTGTCCGTCTGCCTATCTGTCCATCTGTCACAGCCGATTTTCTCCGAATCGATTGGACCGATTGTGTTGAAATTTATCATATTAATTTCTGTGACCAAAACACGTACTTGAAACGTAAATAAATGAATTTTGAATATGTGGGTCACTTTAAGGGTCAAATTCGTTTTTTTTTGTTAAGTGTGCATATCAAATGAAAGGGCTTGTTGTGAGGGTCTCAATTATATATTTTTTTATAATTTTAAAATATTGAGTTTTAAAGTTATTTAGGAGAAAGATGAAACTTGACCATTCCCCCATATCTACGAACAACTTGAACCTAAAATTTTGAAAAAAAAATAAATGAAAAAAGGTTCTTCATTACATAGTATATTAATAAAACAAAGTCACTTCCCGCTTCCTGTCTGTCCCTATGTATGCTTAGATCTTTAAAACTACGCAACGGATTTTGATGCGGTTTTTTTTAATACATAGAGTGATTCAAGAGGAAGGTGTGATGTTTAGAAAAAGCCACGCGGGCGATGCCGCGGGCAGCAGCTACATACTTATAGATAAAAGGTGTTAAAATACAGAGATGTGACTTAACTTAGATACAAGTATTTGAAATACAGATACAAAATAATAATAAATTACTTTTTTCAATTTAATTTTGTATTTAGATAACATTCTTTCGGTATCTTAGCATTTTGTAAATACTACGTTTGGTAAAATACTTTTTCAACACACTTGTTTGTAAATTTAAAGTGACTCTTATGGCAACGCATTTAGGTTCATAATTTAGCTTATGATACACTTGTGTTATTAGGGTTCCGTTGCCGAAGGGGTTTCCGTCTGTTACACAGGTTTTACAGCCAAACGGTTGGAGCTACAGTCTTCAAATTTTCACAACATAAGCATAATATTATTGACCCAAAGGCATACAAATAGTCAATAAAAAAAAAAATGTGTTTAAGGGCACCCCTAAAGGTAAAGCGCGTAAAATAAAATTGACCGAACCCATCGAATGGGGTATTGTTATTTAGAACTCGTTGAGTAGATAAATATTATATTTTTTGTTTAAAAAAATATTGGAAAGAAAAGTAATAAGAAGCCACTAAAATCTTCTTTTTTTTTTACAAAATTTTGTTCCGAAAGTTTTTTTACTCCCCATTGAACTTGATAATTGGTGATAACGTTTATAATTACGTATATTTTACAAAAAAAATACCAGTTTGATAAAACAATTTTTTCTTTGAAGTTCCCTCGATTTTCCTATTACAACCAAGTTGATTTTGCGTTCAAATCACAGAAGGGATCATACGGAACCCTATAAGTGCGAAGTACGACACGCACTTGGCCGGTTTTTTACTTTACATTTCTTTGATGTGTAACTTCTTTCCTCTTGCTTTCTGTGGGAGTTATTTCGTGAAAAGGGACGGAAGTGTGTAACAGGAAGTGACAGCTTAAGCATGGAATAAGTAAGTACTTTTTAATAGCATGGCATAAGTGTACTCATAGAATGGCGTGGCGGCTGTCTTCTGATGACAGAAGAAGAGGTCAGAGAGGCCGCTGTCGTACCACGTCCACGACGAACTGCTATCCTCATCATCATTTCAGTTGAAAGCCTTCCAAAGTTCTTAAACTTCTTAAAAAAACATTTCATGATTTTTATTTTTTTAATAAAAAAATACATAAAAATCATGAAATGTTTTTTTATTTTATTAAAGACCTTAAAATAACCTATCCTTCTTCTATTTACTATATTAGAAACTTCTTCTTAGATTTTTAGATATTTGATGAAATATAAATATCCCTAGATTCTGTTGATGTGTGTATTGCACAATTAGGCATATACTTCGAAAATAAATTTCTTTTGGTGGAAACGAATGTGACCTGACATGCAGGAATACCACACTAGACTGAGCGACTTTTGCCCACTAGGACAAATGTATCAAATTAAGATTTTATTCGATATGTCCCATCTATTCATCATCATCATAATTTCAGCCGAAAGATGTCCACTGCTGGACATAGGCCTCCCCTAAAGGGAGGTTTGCCATAATCGCCACGCTTGGCAGGTGTGTTGGCGATCGTATTATGCTGTTAAAATGCATAGAGATCACTCCTGCTTCTTCTCTAGTAAGTCCCTTAGTCGCCTTTTATGACACTCACGGGAAGAAATAGGGGAGTGCTATTCTTTACGTCCGGCACCACACAGACAACACACACAGAACTGCTATATTCTGGTATAATCCTAATAATATTGAAGCTGCTGAACCTCAACACTATGATCACTTCTGCTAAAGACGACACGGTTGGCGCAGTGGTTAAGCGATTGACTGCTGCGCTGCGTGTCGCGGGTTCGATTCCCGCACGGAACAAATATTTGTATGACCTGCAAGTAGTTATTCCGGGTCTGGCTGTTTGTGTATGTGAGTTTAAATGTTTGTAAACGCACCCACGATATAGGAGAAATAGTGTGGGGCAACGTTAAAAAAAAAGAAAGAAAAAAAAGGCTATCCTGCGCCGTTAAATTTATTTATTAGCATCTGGTTTAGACTGGAAGTAATCCTGAACAATTCTAGTCTAGGCTAGAAACAAAGAGATTTCAGATAGATACATAGAGAGGCTATTAGAAGTAATTTCCTAGAAAAATTGTAATCCCATGTCTCAGTGACGCCATCTAGCGTAATATAGCAAAATTCAATAAAAGCTAAGTTTGACACGTTACACTTTTACCGACAACCAACCTTTGATTACGAACCGTCAAATAGCTTGAAACATCTAAGAAAAATATTTATTTTATCTAAATTCTCAGTAAATTACAAAATATTAACGAAAGTAAACCGTGGATAAGGCGAGTTGTTTTATCACTACGAGATTTGTAATACCATAATGCACAATAATTAGGCATTCACTTCGAAAATAATTTTCTTTTGGTGGACACGAATGCGACAATGCACATGCAGGAATACCACACTACATTGAGCGACTTTTGCCCACTAGGACAAATGTATCAAATTAAGATTTTATTCGATATGTCCCATCTATTCATCATCATCATAATTTCAGCCGAAAGATGTCCACTGCTGGACATAGGCCTCCCCTAAAGGGAGGTTTGCCATAATCGCCACGCTTGGCAGGTGTGTTGGCGATCGTATTATGCTGTTAAAATGCATAGAGATCACTCCTGCTTCTTCTCTAGTAAGTCCCTTAGTCGCCTTTTATGACACTCACGGGAAGAAATAGGGGAGTGCTATTCTTTACGTCCGGCACCACACAGACAACACACACAGAACTGCTATATTCTGGTATAATCCTAATAATATTGAAGCTGCTGAACCTCAACACTATGATCACTTCTGCTAAAGACGACACGGTTGGCGCAGTGGTTAAGCGATTGACTGCTGCGCTGCGTGTCGCGGGTTCGATTCCCGCACGGAACAAATATTTGTATGACCTGCAAGTAGTTATTCCGGGTCTGGCTGTTTGTGTATGTGAGTTTAAATGTTTGTAAACGCACCCACGATATAGGAGAAATAGTGTGGGGCAACGTTAAAAAAAAAGAAAGAAAAAAAAGGCTATCCTGCGCCGTTAAATTTATTTATTAGCATCTGGTTTAGACTGGAAGTAATCCTGAACAATTCTAGTCTAGGCTAGAAACAAAGAGATTTCAGATAGATACATAGAGAGGCTATTAGAAGTAATTTCCTAGAAAAATTGTAATCCCATGTCTCAGTGACGCCATCTAGCGTAATATAGCAAAATTCAATAAAAGCTAAGTTTGACACGTTACACTTTTACCGACAACCAACCTTTGATTACGAACCGTCAAATAGCTTGAAACATCTAAGAAAAATATTTATTTTATCTAAATTCTCAGTAAATTACAAAATATTAACGAAAGTAAACCGTGGATAAGGCGAGTTGTTTTATCACTACGAGATTTGTAATACCATAATGCACAATAATTAGGCATACACTTCGAAAATAATTTTCTTTTGGTGGACACGAATGCGACAATGCACATGCAGGAATACCACACTACATTGAGCGACTTTTGCCCACTAGGACAAATGTATCGGATTACGATTTTGTTCACTATGTCCCATCTATTGTTAAGTAAATAATTGAATGTCTTTGGCTAAAAACAAGGCGTCCTAACAGCCTCAGCTTTCATGGACAGACACAATCTAAAACCAAGTTACGGAGTTCAATTTACCGCTTCACCGGACCAAAGGACAGTGTCGGTCTAATATTGTTTTGATCCACGCCTTCCAATAAATTGGTGGATACAATACTGGCAGTTGAAACACCTCTCTCGGAAACGATAGCGAGTTGGGGAGAAATTTATTAAATACAGGGAAAAGGACCAGAATTTGTTGAGATAAAAGAGTAGTTGTAGAAATGTTCATTTTCTCGTTGAGCATAAGCAACTTGTAATAAGGTCCCTGTCTGCGCCGCATGTAATAGGGGGCGAGCCTATTGCTATCAACCGTGCACAAATCCAGACTCCGTGCTGCTACTGCTTGCTTTTTTTTTTGTTTACCTGTATTGTGGAGCATACGGTGGTGGTCTACCCGGCTTGGACGGAGCATCGCTGTGTCCTCACGGAGGCGATCGGCGGCGGCGATCTCTCACGTCCGGCCCTGGTTCAGGCCATGGTTCGGAGCGAGAGTGCATGGGAGGCCGTCACCTCCTTCTGCGAAGCAGTAATGCTCGCGAAGGAGGAGGTGGAATGCGTGAGGGAGAGGCAAGGTTCGCGCCCTCGCTCCCCTAGTCACCGCAGGAGACGCCCCGGACGGCGGGTGTCACAGGCTGATTCGCGGCCACCGTAGGCGCGGGCTTGCGGACAGTGAGCGATGGGTAGCTCGCCGTCCAATAAGGACCAGGCCCGGGTCAACGGCACGTTGATCCACGCGTGCCTCAAAGAGATGTCAGCATGAACTGACGGAGTCCGATAGGGCCAATGCCTGCCAAGGTTGCGAGTTTGTCCGAAAGAGATATCGTGGCCCTGGCACACGGACAACGGAAGGAACACGGGTGGGTTTTAGTCAGTAAAATTCTGACACGCCCTCCCGCTCCGGGAGCGCGGGAGAAGTTATTTGATGATTTCCTACCCAAAAAAAAGGAACTTGTGCTCAGCCATAGTGCTTGCGATCACTAGACCAACGAGGCACTTGTAATAATAACTAACATAATCAGCCTATAATGTTCCCACTGCTGGGACACAGGCCTCCTCTCTATGAGAGATCCGAGAGGGCCGAAATCCACCACGCGGGCCCAGTGCGGGTTGGTAGATGTCACATTATGTCTTCGAATTCTTAGTTCTAGGACATGCCGGTTTCCTCACGGTGTTTTCCTTCACCGTTTTGAGAGCATTGGTGATGAAATAATTTACACAAAGAAATGCGCCTGGTGGGCTCGAACACTTCGAACCCACGACCAACTACTCGTAAGTCGAGGCCGTTACCACTGGGCCATCACTGCTCTCTCCTGCTAAAAGAAGAAAAAAAAAAAAGATAATATTTTTATTATCTTCCATTGTACATAAACACTTAGGTAAACAGTAAACACTATGCAGCGTAACAACTAAAATAAAGAGTGTTTTCGATGAACTCTGGCACCCAGAGTAAGATTTAACTTGTGTTTAGGGTGCCAGCGTCCTCGCCTATAATTTGAATATATAACAGTAGTTGTATGACGAGCACAGTATATGATTATTAAGAAAAACTACTTACTACTAGAAAATGCATGACGTTATGATGTGTCTGCTAAAGTACCTATGTGGTCCCGAATATGTTAGTGTATGTATTGAGAGAGAGATAAAATATGGTGAAAACTTGTGTGTATATAAGTCTGTGTAAATGTAATTATAAATATATGAATTAACTAGCTAACCCGTGCCCACTTCGTTGGGCGGTAAACATTTTACCGTCTTTTCATTTTTCGGATTAAATTATGGCCATAAGTTATGACACTCACAAAATAATAACGTTGCTTTCAATGGGTAAAAGATTTTTCAAAATCGGTTCAGTAGATTTAGAGATTACCCCTACAACCTCACAAACTATACGTAAAATATTAATATAAGTAGATGAAGCAACGGTTTAGCAATATCCTTAAAAAAAAATGACTCGCATTCCGTTTGCTCACTATAGGCAAGCGACTTCTCGACAAAATCAATAGCAGTGAATTGGGACTGGGATTGTGAATTCAACTGCACATTTACCGCTGAGTCGGTGACGGTCGGTGATTCTTCAATTTTGCCGGCGTGAGGGGTCAAAAGATATTTTTGGAGTTCCGTACCCAAAGGGTAAAACGGGAACCCTATTACTAAGGCTCTGCCGTTTGTCCGTCTGTCACCACGCTGTATCTCATGAACCGTGATAGTTAGGCAGTTGAAATTTCCACAGATGATGTATTTCTGTTGCCGGTATAACAACTAATACTAAAAAACAGAATAAAAAAAATATTTAAAGGGGCTCCCATACAACAAACGTGATTTTTTTGCTCGTTTTTGCTAGATATTGATAACGGCAACAGGTAGACGCTTGAAATATTCACAGAATATTAAGTTATATATTCACTTTAAACATAAATAATTAAATTAAAATAAACCAAATATTGAAGGGGGACTCCCATACAACATACGTGATTTTTTTGCCATTTTTATAGATAATGGTACGGAACCCTTCGTGGTCGAGTCCGACTCGCACTTGGCCGGTTTTTTTATTATTTAAATTAGCCAACGGAATTAAAACATCAAAATGACCGTCAATAAAGTTTCCAGAGAATCGGATTATTTTGACTCCCTGCCGTGCTTCCCCAAAACCAGCAATAAAAATACCATCCTGAAACACCTGGAACTCAAATGAGAATAGTTCTGCCGCTGCCATTTTTTTTTTGGGTGGTAAATTATCAAATAACTTCTCCCGCTCTGGCCGGAGCGGGGAGGGCGTGTCAGACTGTTACTGACTAAATCCCACCCGTGTTCCTTCAAATGTCTGTGTGCCAGGGCCACGATTTCCCTTTCGGACAGGCTCGTAACCCTGGCAGGCATTAGCCCTTTCGGACCCCGTCAATTGGTGCTGACATCTCTTTGAGGCGCGCGTGGAACACAACGCACCGTCGACCCGGGCCTGGTCCTTTCGGACGGCGAGCTACCCATCGCTCACCGACCGCAAGCCCGCGCCCACAGTGGCCGGGAATCGGCCTGCGATTCCCGACGCCCGGGGCGTCTCCTGCGGTAATTAAGGGCGTGAGGGCGTGAACCCTGCCTCACCCTCACGCGTTCCGCCTCCTCCTTCGCATGCATTACTGCTTTGCAGAAGGAGGTGACGGCCTCCTGTGCACTCTCGCTCCGAACCATGGCCTGAACCAGGGCCAGATGCGAGAGATCGCCGCCGCCGATCGCCTCCGTGAGGACATGGCGGTGCTCCGCCCAAGCAGGGCAGACCTCAACCGTATGCTCCACCGTGTCCTCCGGGCGATCCACACAGTGGTGACACCCGGGGGTTTCCTCCCGCTTTATTCTGAATAGGAACCTCCCGAAACAACCATGTCCGGTGAGGACGTGCGTCAGGCGGAAGGTGAGGAAGCCGCCTCTCTAGCCACTCCTCATAGAGGGGACTTATCGCCACAATTCTGGCATGGAAATTCTTTTCCAAATAGTAAATATCCCTGGCGATGGCGCATGCTTATTTTCATCTTTCTCCTATTTGGTGAACAGTAACGTGGCCATGTCATTGTCTTCTCAAATTCGAGACAGCATTGTGCGCCACGTGTCTAAAAACTGGGAAATATTCCAACCTTTCACCCAGGATCGGTCAGGAGGAGCTGTTTATGGTTCAAAGCGTGAATACGTCGCTGAAATGTTTTGTAATGGCACCTACGGAACCACCTGTGAACTCATGGCAGCGGGAGAACTATTCCCATTTGAGTTCCAGGTGTTTCAAGATGGTATTTTTAGTGCTGGTTTTGGGGACGCACAGCAGGGAGTAAAAATAATCTGATTCTCAGGAAATTTCAATGAAGGTCATTTTGATGCGTGTCAGACTTTTACTGACTAAAACCCACCCGTGTTCCTTCAAATGCCTGTGTGCCAGGGCCACGATATCCCTTTCGGACAGGCTCATAACCCTGGCAGGCATTGGCCCTTTCGGAACCCGTCAGTTGGTGCTGACATCCATTTAAAATGGGAATAGTTCTCCCGCCTTTTTCCAACCCTTACAACACCAGCCTAAACCAAAGATACTAAGCAATAAACTTAAAATACGAACGTAGGTATTCAAGGACACTTTTTCTAGTAAGAACGACTAATACTAAAAACTATTATAGTAATACCACAGTGTGAAATACCTACACAATAAGTAATTCGCAAAGAAATAGAAATAACAAAATTCCAACCTGGCAATAGGTAAAAACACATTTATTATCCTCCAATTTAAAATTAGGAAGCGAAACAAACCAAAACGAAAACCAAACAACGACGATGAAAAATATTTCAAAGCAAATTAGTAGTAAGTAATAACAAAATATCGCAGAACAGAAATTTCGGTAACTATAGCTTGAACGTGTATCGCTTAGGTTTGTATTCTGTGATTGATACATGACTTTGTTTTTTGATACGATCGGCTTGCAAGCCGCGATTAAGGTTAAACATTGTAAAGTTTTCCCCTTGGCATTCTCGACTTTAATGCTATAAATGCAACGTTCAAATTACCTGAATACCAATTAGAACCTCATTTCATTATCTTTTAGCAGATGCCTGCATACTGAAAAATACTGGCCACCTAGAACTGGCATAAAAACTTTAGAACGTTATCACGCCTGCACTGAAACATACTGGCCACCTAGAAAAAAAACTAAATATAAACCTCAAGAAACTTCCAAAAATTCTTATTTCAATGTAAAATATGCATTAACGCGTTGTCGTAAAATTCAATTTAGATCTTTATCGGCCTCCGAAGTCTAATTTCAATGTAAAGTATGCAATAACTCGTTGCCGTAAGATTCAATTTGAATCTTAACTGCATTTGTTACATTTTGTCATACAAACATTAAAAACCCTTATTTTTTTTTTTCCCGAACCCGAATTTCGTAAAATCCTTTCTTAGTGAGCACCTAGAAGTCGAAAGGAACAATCAGGCCAACATTCATGTCTCTAACTTTAAAAACATAGGAGTTTCATACAAACTTTGACACCCCTTTTCAACCGCTTAAGGTGCGAATTTATAAAAATCCTTTCTTAGTGCGCGCCTGCACCCCATAGAGAGTGCTTGTGCCAAATTTTAGACCTGCCAGCCCAGTAGTTTCCGAGGTTTCGTGATGAGTGGTCAGTGAGTGGACTTCTCTTTTATATATATAGATTAACTACTTAAGATTAAGCGATTGATACATGTAGTAAATCTTCAGTCTTATCGTAACTCATTGTCAGTAGCCACTTTGTGACCTTGGTCTTACATCCATTATGGCACATGGGAGCTATGGTGCATGGTGTTGTGTGTTACTGTAAGATTTTGCATCCTTTATTGGCATTAAAAATAACCACTACTGCTTTAAAACCGGACAGATCACCGATGGCCAGTGGAGCAGACGAGTCCTGGAGTGGAGACCGCGTATCGGCAAGCGTAGTGTGGGACGGCCCCCAGCTAGATGGACCAACGACCTTAAAAAGGAGGCTGGGATAGACTGGATGCGGAAGGCGGAGGACAGGGAGTTGTGGCGCAGCCTGGGAGAGGCCTATGTCCAGCAGTGGACTGCTATACGCTGAGTTGATTGATTGATTGATTTCTTTAAATCGTGTAATTGTTCCGTGTGGTGCCGAACGTAAAGAATAGCACCATCCTATTTCTTCCCGTGGGTGTCGTAAAAGGCGATTAAGGGACTTACTAGAGAATGGGCAGCAGCGTTATTTATGCATTTTAACACCATACTGCGATCGCCAACCCGCCTGCGTGGTGATTATGGCAACCCCCCCTTCTTTTGGGGTGGCCTTTTTTCAGCAGTCTGCCGGCTGAAATGATGCTGATGATGATGATGACTTCTTTAAATGTACCTATTTAAGTAGGTATTTTAATTAATAACAAGTAGTAAACCGATTTTGCTGATAGTTTCTTCGCAAACTGTTACACATAACCTAATAATATATTTGGTTTTGAAAGCAGTTTTAAATACTATTAAGTCTATTTTTCTGGCTGTCATTAGTACATTTGACAGTCATTCAACAGTATCCTAAGCATTTGGGGACGGGCTGGATAAAACATGAGTAAGTACATCGAGATATAAGTACTAACGTACTAGAGAAGCTACGTCAAATAACTGAATTGCCCTATTCTTCGTAATTTGAATCTTTAGTTCGCGCAGCGCTAAAATAATAACAATTCGTCTAAACCGTAACTAATTTACCACAGCGCTAGATTTGCTGCGGAAGTGTATTTATTCTATATAATTTATTATTGTCGGAAGTACTAGGCGCGAAAGAGCTAGAGAGCGACTGAGTGAGGTGCGGCGCGATCGCCGCAGTTGAACGAGACAAAGTAGGAATTTACGGTGTCTTCTCTAGTACGTTAGTACTTATATCTCGATGAGTAAGTACAATACATGCACATTGTGGATGGAATAAAAATAAATAAAAAGGAGCTACATGTTTTGCCAGTTATTTCGTACAAAAAAAACACAGAACTTATTTGTACCATGCATATGCCTAACTACATTGTCAATACATATCAGTTTAGAAACAGCTTAACTAACTAACATAAAAAAGTTCATTCACCATTAATAGACTAGGAGATCCACTTCCATTTGTTTGTTTTTGTGAAGTGTCAGTTCTTACTAATATAGTTGTAAGTCTTACTAATAATTTTTGAGGCTAAGTTACTTGAATAAAGACAATTTTATTCTATTCTATTCTATTACGGGTAGTTTGAAGACCAAAGGTCTGACAACTAATCTTACCAAGGGGTATCGTGTTACCCAGTAACTGGATTGTGGAAGTCAGATAGGCAGTCGCTCCATGGTATTCAGTTGCATCCGGTTATGCAGGAAGCCAACCCCAAAATGTTTCGGAAAAGATTAGGCAGATTTATTTAATGAAAAAACAATCTTGCCAAAGATGAGTCGACAAAAATTGCCACCGCCCCCAACAAACGTACTCACACTCCAAGTTTTACAACCTTGAAGATAAGAAAAGAAGGACAATATAAAATCCTCGCACAATGTATCCCAGTTTAACCGACGCAAGGGGATCACATTTTTTACTGTAGGATATAAATTCCGCGTACAAGGACTTATCTTAGTCTAGTTTATTCGCAATGATTTAACGCCAGCTGTGGGCATTTAATGGTGGGGTTTTGAGGAAGAATTTACGCGTCCGTAGTTGGGTACTTCCGTAATTTAACTTACCTAAACAAATAAATTAAGAGGAGGCTCCCTATTTTTATGTTAATTTGTATGAATATTCTGAAACAGTCAAAATATAGTAATAGCAAAAAATATAGCAGTAAATATAGTTAGTAGTAATAAAGTATATGATTTATTGGATATTTGTCTTTCCATGCTTAAGACATTACGTAATTGTAATATTTTCGCTCGATACCTTTTTTATTCGAAAATCATGTCTTTTACAAAGGATAATTATAAAAAAAAAAACAAGATTGTTCGGCTTTTATGTCTAAATTTAATATTCACAGCAAGAAAATATAGTTTATTATTCAGCCACCAGATATTTTTTCTCTAGATCAATTATTACTTTAGTGTTAAACGAAATAAGTATTGAGACTTACGCTATTTAGTTTCGAGCTCGAACACGATCAAAGAGCGCACGTGATATTCAACTTTATTACTGATGTGTTAGCGTTTATCACATAATGAAGTGGCGGGGAGCATGGGGCGTAGCTTGCGTGGAAATTTGATTTAGACTGCCTCGTCTAACGCCTTTTTCTCACGGAGATAGGCAGGAAAGTAGGGACAAAACGCCAAGAGCTACAATCTTCACTTATCTCGTTCTTTGAGTAGCTTTGACTTATAGAATAGAATAGAATTTTCTTTATTCGAGTAACCAAGACTCAACAAGATTTATTAGTAAAACTTACGACTATGTTAGTAAGCAGAGACACTAAACAAAAACAATACAAGAAATAATGATTGGTCACCGTTGCGACATCCCATGAGAGACGGCACAACAGTGACCCACGTAAACACAGTCCAGGCGACTCGCAACCATGCTTAAGACACTGTTGGAGCTGCCCGCACCCTGCGCACCAGGGAAGCGCACCTTTTACGCATTGTTGCATAAAAGCAATCTACATGCGCATTTGCAAACATCCCTGACGCACTACAGAAACGGGGCAACCTCACCAGGGGGTCTACTCCGAACATAAATCTGAAGTTTCGGCCGAATGTTCGGCCGTTGCTTGACTACGGCTAACTATGGCTGACTACGGCGAAAAAAAATCGACAGCCAAAGAGATAAGAAAATGTCAATAATGTGACTTTAAGTCGGGTAAGGATTTAAGTCAAAAAAGAAAACTATGGAAGTCATAAAACGGCTGAACATTCGGCCGATAGTTCGGATTAACGCTTCGGAGTAGACCCCCAGTATCCTAATCGCATCGTTATATTGAACGCGGAGAGCGCTGTACGATCTTTGCGTATATCTAGCCCACAGGCTGCACGTGTAAAAAACAGTATAATACCGGCGGGGAAATTCCGTAACACACAATTGTTCAACAATATTCATTGCTTTAATAGGTTGTTGAGCAGACAAATTTTCGAACATAATTATGAAGCAATGGAGTAGGCAATTAGGGTGTTTTGTTTAATATGTAATGATTTGTTAAAACATCGAAGTTTCTTTAGAATATAACTTATAATTAAGTATACGGTTTATGTTTATTGTACAGTCGACAGCACATCAAGCTGTAAAATTTTCTCATTCGATTTTGTACTATACCATCAACATATTAAGGTTTAAAATCATTTGGAGAAATTTGACAGTTTGGTATACCTGTTTTTTAATATTATAATACACAAAGACAAACCATCCGGAATAAATTCTCAAAATTATGTTGAAAACGCATCAAAATCCGTTGCTCAGTTTAAATGAACAACGCGGTCAGACCGGTCAGACAGACACGAAAAGCGACTTTAATTTATAATCCTTGTATACAGATAATAATATATTTATTTACATAATATGAACAGGGCATAAAAATTTGGTAAAATTACAAAACAAGATATTTTTATTTATTTATTTTTAGTAAATGGAGGACTTACAGATAATAAAAACAGACAAAAAAAGGAAACCATAGTCACCAGAACGCCAATTACAATTCCTTACCTATAGACATAATATATAATACTAATTAATGTTTGGTGTGAGCACAAAAACAAAAATCACATCGCCTTAATTAAAGTAAGAAGAAATTTAAATACTTACTTGGTTTGCAATTATATTATTTTTTGCGAATAAAAATAAGCATTAAATTTTTTCAAAGTACATTATCATTTTTGTCAATGATATCTAATCAATCACTATCGTAATTATTAACAGACAATAAAATTGACAAGAGCAACACTTATCTTTAGTTGTTATTCCGTCAGTTTTTATAGAATACTCCAACATCTTTAGAACCTAAAAAATATTGTAATTATTAACAGACAATAAAACTTACAAGAGCAACACTTATTGTTTAGTTGTTATTCCGTCAGTTTTTGTAGAATACTCCAACATCTTCAAAACCTAAAAATAAATATCATCCCAGAAAACTGCACCAATCCGTGTTCAACAGTGCTAACATGAAAAATACGGGTACGTTTACACATCAAGTCAACCATGAAACGTAAGAAGACTAACCTAGCCGTTTCAAAAGCCAATATAAAAGTGTCCAAGCCTGCTATAGGACCACGCTAAATAATGGTGTGTATTTAGTTTTCAGAGAAATTTATTGGAGCAATGAAACGCCGCGCGCCGTCGTGGTGGTTTATTTTGTTGCGTACGACCGGGCCTTAAGATCTCTTGATGTTTCTGTGGTCTTAGTACTTTTTGTGGGTTTAGATTCCGGAGTCAGCTATTGTGTTTATTACAGGGTCTGTATTTTGGCAAAACAAAAATACGACTTATTCATCAGATAATTCGACACTCGACTTCATGAGATACAGTTTCGATTTAAGTCCTTATACGGGCAAGGGAAAACGTGATTATGTTCTATCGCACTAGGCTTTTATTTTTGTGGAGTTGGTCCTTTCTTTTCAGGGGTAGTCAGATAGGAAATGTCGGCTACAACTAGATTTTTTTTTATGACGTGTAAAAGTGATTCTAATATCCTATTTACAGAATAAACGATTTCATTTCATTTAATTTCCTTTGAAAACTAAAAGTCACTACGTATTTTTGTGGTCCTAGTACACTTTGTTACTTTACTTTGATTCTAGAGTAAGTTGATTTAAACTTCGCGAAGTTATAACTGGCCAGGGCCAAGTACGTGTCGGATCACGCATTATGAAGGGTTCCGTAGTTGGGAAGAATTTCATCGTAGTTTAAAAACATATATTATTTTCTTTGTACATTCCAACTGCAAATGTAAGTTTGTACATACAATATTGAGAGATTTACCATGTTATTTTAAGATCAAAGACCTCTTATCGTTTTCCTGTAAATTATAAGTAATTTTTTTTTTCTTTTAAAATGTTAGGCTCAGCAGTTTTGGAGATAAGGTAAAATTGTTGTAAAAAGGTAAAAATAAGAATGCTTGGAAATATGCTGGTCCAGCTCCATAAAACAATCTAGAATCTAGACAAAATCAAACTGGTTGGTATCATAATTGTATATTTTATTATTTTTATGACATTTATTTTACATTCTGTGGTTACCTTAACTCACACACTGACCTACCACTTTAATTTTTGTAGGAAAACGTATTTTTTACAATGTTTGTAAATATGTGAGCACCATGTATCTATCACATTATTAACACTTTCACTGTCCACAGAGCCACCTATGGTTCAGGAAACGTGCGCTTGAAAGGCACTAATACGCTCCTGAGCTATATGTGCGTCAGGAGACATATACAACTTCTAAGGCGAATAATTCCACTGGACGTGCTGGAACTGTACTGTTACTGCATTGGACGCGCTGGTACGATCATAAAGTAAAGAAAAACGCCGGAACAATTAAATAAATCCAGGAAATTCGGGGAAATTATTAAAAAAATCCTATTGGACTTGTCGGTCAATTTTCCATTTTTGTATTGGGACAGGAAACGTGTTAATTTATCTGTCATTGCTTCATTTTTAATTCTTTTTACATATTGTGTAATAAAATTACTATACAATTTCATTCTAGGTGCATCGTCTTCACATATAATTAATGTTCCTGTACAAAATATTGTAAAACATTTTAAAAGAGTTAATGGTGGAGTTTTAGGTAATCTTCTGGAAGGGGCGACTAGAATCAATTCAACTTTTTTGTATATTTTGACGTTGAAAAGTGCCTGTCTTGTGCCTATTTAAAATAAATAATTTGACTTTGACTTTGAGACACAAATGAACCTAAAGATACCTTAGCACCTCCCTAACAACTTACCACGCAATTAACCCCACAAAAATTAAAAACTCTCAACCCAGAGCTATTCCCGTCATGGCCGTCTATTAATTTTACAAATTGTTTGTTCGGCCCATTAGCATATTTAACTAGGCAGCTGGGAATTAAATTAAATTTAAGACTTCTACATAATTACCTATCTAATTATACTCCCAAAAATACAAAAATAGGCAGTCATGGGGACTGCCGACCACTTAAAACTTTGGAATAACATTATTATACAACGTGCCGCTACAGTAGCGACATTAATTTAACATACGGGTAGGGCTAGTGGCCAGTAGTTATAAAAAAATATAATAAGATAAAATAATTCATACATTGTAATATAAAAAAACAAACTATATAATAAAGTGCACGTTATTCGTTTGAATTTAATTGATGCGATGTTTAGATCCGTGACCACGGCAAATTACCTCTGCGCGATAGTTCTTTACGTACGTACGTACAGGTTGCTCCAAAATGTTATATTTAGAAAATTGTTAATAAATCAATAAATAATAACGTTTAATGAAATTAAAATATCTTCATAAAAAGAAAACGCGAAACCTTATAGGTGTATTAAATTAATGTTGCCATTAAGGCGGCACGCTGTATACCTACTTGTACACATGACAGCGATCATACTTTGAATAGAGCAGTTTCATCCGATTATTTTGCGTATACTTACTACAGAAGATTCAAATTCAAATCAATAGATAAACGCCGGGCGAAAAAAATTTGCTGGTGGGAAGGGGTTGTGTTTTGTTTTCGTCGTGTTTGATGAGAGGGGTAGGCAAGGATGCGAGTGAAATTTGATCTTTTCGGGCTTACTACGCCCTCTTAATGTCGCTATTAAAGCGACACGCTGTATAACGTGTAACGTTAAATGCGCAAAACCTCTTAAGGAGTCATTGTACTTAACAATATGAACAACTTTTAACTATGGGACCAAACCAGAAATCACGAAAAAAATATGTGCTGTTCTATACTTGTAATGTATGGTATAATCTTATGTTCTCTTAGCTCGTCAAAATGTGGGAACAGATGAGTTTGTTTTCGCGATTTAAGGACGAAACGAAATCACTTATTATCAGGATAAATGATGTATCTTAACAAAATATTAAATATTCTATGTATAATAAGTTAATCACTTTCCCTGACTGTACAAATGGCACTGAATTGGCACTAAAACATCTGGTATTATTCTTCGGGTTGAGTCTAAGCGGGTCGAGTTGGCGCGGACCCAAAGTTTTTCCACTACCAAAAATCTCTCGAAGCGCCCAAAAAAGTTTTTACTTTAAAAATAAAACAATACAACTTTTTACAAAAAAAACAACTGACTTCCAAAAAAAACACGACGAACTGAAAAATAACTTTAATTGCGGAAGTCGGTGTCTTTGGATCTGTATTTTAGTTTTTTGCTACCGACCTCCGAAGTTAAAGTTATTTTTCACTTTGTAGTCTTTTATTTTAAAGTGGTTTTTTTTTTTGTAAATAGTTTTTTATTTTTAGTTTTTAGTGGGCTTCGCTTTTTGGTAGTATCAGTTTGTAATTTATCTTAGTGACAATAGCCTAATGTCAATAGTTCATCATCGTTTACAAATATTTCTTACGTTAATTGTTGAGGAGGTCTCCTTCATCTGGCATTGCTGTCAACTGGTAATGTGTCCAAGAGACTGAAGGCATTGCCACGTTATATGCAATTTTTAACCTCTGGCTAAGGTCAGAGGCTAAGCATTTCCAGCCTTTTGGTTACGGAAACTTTAAACGACGCAATGAATTTCGATTTTATTAAACCTAAAGATACTTTCTAAACAATTTCAATATATCTGCCTCATTGATGTATTAAATAGGAAGATAGGCCACTCTCTAACATCACGTAAATATTAAATGAACCCGATGTCGTGCGTCTTGTGCTCGACAACCGAAATAGAGAGACATATTACGCGGGCTATAGCGGGAACGAGATAGCAATAATTGTCACTGTTACGTACCCATAACAACTTGGAAACAAACTACGATTCGGGTATTCCCCGCAAACCGAGAGTAATGTAGGTCGATTGTGTTCTTTCCCCTAATTTATGCAATCCACATCGAGTAGCGCGTACCATATCTTCCTATTTAATACATCAATGATCTGCCCGCCTTTTCCCAACCATGTTGGGGTTGGCTTCCAGTCTAACTGGATGTAGCCTGAAACCAGTATTTTACATGGATAGACTGCTTATCTGGCCTCTACAAGCCAGTAACTGGGTAATACGATATCCTTTGATACTGGATGTCAGATTTTCGGGACCCCAACGACTGTAAAAGATCCACGAATCCAGGACCAACAGATTAACGTGTTTTCCGAGGCACGGAGGAGTCTTGGTATGTAAAGATGGTGACCCATCCACGGACCAACCCTGGCAAGCGTAGCTTAACCTGATGGATCAAACCGTGCCGCTGTTATTACTTAGTCACGAACACCTCTTTCTAAACAACATACCATACAAAAACTTTCTACAAAAAAATAATAACCGACTACAAAAAATAACACTACAAAGTGAAAAATAACTTTAATTTTAGTCGGTTATTATTTTTTTGTAAAAAGTTTTTTATTTTTCACTTTTTAGTGGGTCAGTTTTGAATTTACCTAAGTTACAATAGCCTAATGTTAACTGCTCATCACCTTTTATAAAATATTACTTTCCCCGATGCTGGGACGCTGATTGTTAAGGAGTTCTCCTGGTAAGAACCAGGAGAACTGCCACTCACCATATGCATAGTGACGAGAATAAATTGCTTAATCGCAACCCGTTAAATGGGTATCCATTATTATATTGTTCCGGTGGCCATCTGTGGTCTCCATCATCAGTTCCACTTCACCAAATGGTGCTTTCCGAGAGCAAATGCACGTAAAAAATACCCAAATTGCTATAGGTTTGCCTATAAAATTTGAGGGTTTCCCTCGATTTCCATGGGAATTAAAAATTTAAAACTTTCAACCCAGACCTATTCTTACATAAATCACCCATTTCACCCTTGTTCCTCCCATAAACTACAAAGTAAAGTGTAGCAGTAGCAGGTAATACGTAAGATTCATGACGTCATAAACGTGCAGGTTCTTCACTGCTCACTAAACCGTGCTAGTATTAGTTAGTTTAGTGTTTCTGGAATGAGGGCACTAAATGGAGCTTCGAATGGATTTTAATTAATTAATTGGTGTAGTTTATGAGTCCTGGCTGTTTCTGCTTGTCATAATATGGAAATGGTATTTTTTCTAAAAATGGCGAAGCCATGAATTTTTTTAGAAGGATAGATTATGTAGGGAAGATAGGCTGAGAAAAGATGATTTTTAGGGTTCCGTACCTCAAAAGGAAAAAAGAACCCTTATACTCGTGTGTCTGTCTGTCTGTCACAGCTGATTTTCTCTGAACCTCCTAGACCGATTAAGTTGAAATTTCGTACACATATGAACTTCTGTGACCCAAACATGGACGTGTTACGTAAATAAATTAATATTGATATAAAGCTCACTTTTGGGGGGAAAACTAGAAAAAAAAAGTTTTTCTGACTGTACCGTGTGACGTATTAAATGAAAGGGCTTGTTTTAAGGATTTTATTTATATATTTTTTATAATTTTAAAATAAATACTTTTGAATTTTTTTAAGGAAATACTTGAAAAATTACCATCCCCCCCCTTATCTCCGAAACTATTGAGCCTTAAATTTTGATAAAGATACAGAAAATAGTTATTTGCTTACAGATTACAGGAAAACCTATAAGAAGGCTGTGATCTTAAAATAACATGATAAAACACTCATTATAGTACTCGTACAAACTTACATTTGCAGTTGGAATGTATGGGGATCATGTTTTTCAACTACAATGTTATGTTTGTTCTTGGGATAAATCCATCCCAACTACGAAACCCTTCATACAACAAACGTGTTTTATTTGCTCGTTTTTCCTCTATATTGATAACGGCAACAGGTAGACGCTTGAAATATTCACAGAATTTTTTGTTTATATATTCACTTTAAAAATAAAGAATTAAATTATAATAAAACAAATATTTTAGGGGGGCTCCCATACAACAAACGTGATTTTTTTGCAATTTTTATAGATGGTACGGAACCCTTCGTACGCTAGTCCGACTCGCATTTGGCCGGTTTTTACTTATAATATCATTGGCTACAATGATTTCTTGTACCAAAGGTGTTAAATACCTACGGAAATTTTTCTTACAACCATCTGACATCAAAATGTCGGGCAAACAAATAATATTTCATACACATTATTCTTTGTCAGAAAGTAACCTATTCTTTTGAAGTACTCGTACATATAATATTTTTACAAAGACTTTGTTTTCTTTTGCCCCTAGATTGGAAAATCAGTATCTTTTCTTGTTACTTTTTCTTTTCTTATCAATAGCGGAACGGGATCGTTCGATCTTGAGCTGTGGAATATTTAAATTGGACGGATTACAGAGCCGAACTGGGTGCAAATTAGGGGTGCGGGAATTAAAAAAATATACAATATTAGTTTTAGTATAATATGCGAAACCCGAAACACGTGTCTAGTATTTTTATGTAAAGAATATATGTACAACATTTCAAAACTGTATCATGCAAAATCACAAAGATATAAGGTTGTTATTTTACCGGGTTGTCCGTACAAAAACATGCTAACGGCGCCCCTGCGCCTCCACGGACGTTTTGCGCTCATCGATATTAATTTGGCAGTTGGTACCTAACCGTACGGCGATTGTATTGTAACTAATTAAATGGTGATTACATTTTCCATCACACTTAGGTAAATATTTTTGGGACAAAATATAACATGGTGTAAAAATTATGGAAATTGATTCAGTTCCTTATTCTGAACAAACTATATTGAGGTTTCGCATATACTTAAAATAATGTTGTATATCATGTCCGCGAAAGAATCTGACTATGTATTTATGGATAGTTGAGAGCAGTGGTGGCCCAGTGGTAACGGCCTCAACTTACTCATAATCATAATCATTTTTTATTTGTATGACATAGGTATTAGTGAATACAGTTCTTAAATTAAAGTTCTTATGTTATGCCAAGAGGCGTACAAATGTGGTTGCATGCAAAATAAAATATTGATCATGCGACAGGTAAACAAATTATTTGGTAGTTATGTCAAACATAATAGAATGATGATAAATAAATAACAACAAAAAATATAAATGTCACAATATGGAATAATTTCGACAGTCAATGCATAAATAATTTATCATAAATTACAATTAGTCATAATATTCAATTAAAATTTTGTTTCTCCAGTCAAGTAAGACTTATATAAAGGGTTCTACATACCGGGGCGACTTGTCGCGCGACGCGACGCGACACAAAGGCACCGCCCGTCCCGCGACACGCGGGGCCTTTGTGCCGTGTCGCGTCGCGCGACTAGTCGCGCTGGTATGTAGAAGCCTTGAGGCTATATTAATTTATCATTTAGAAATTCATCAGCCGTATAATAACATTTGTCAATTAATAACAGTTTTAATTTTGTTTTGAATTGTGTAACACTCAAACTTTTAATGACATCTGGTAATTTATTGTAAATGCACGGTGCCTTGCCTAAAACGCTTTTTCTCACTAGGGCAGTCTTACAACGCTGATTGCTTAAAGAGTTTGCGTATTGACGACGAATCGCAAACGAGCTTACGACGCTGATTGCTTAAAGAGTTTGCGTATTGGCGACGAATCGCAAACGAGCTTACGAGTAGTAGGTTGTAGGTTCGAACCCAGACAGGCGCTTTACTTTGTGTAAATTATTTCATCACTACTGCTCTCAAAACGGTGAAGGAAAACATCGTGAGGAAACCGTCATGTCCCAGAACTAAAAAATCGAAGACATGTGACATCCACCAACCCGCACTGGGCCCGCGTAGTGGATTACGGCCCACTCCCTCTTACAGAATGTGGAGGCCTGTGTCCCAGCAGTGGGAACATTATAGACTGATTATGTATGTATGGATAGTAAGCAAATAAGGCTAAAAAAAAAAACGAGCGAGCCTTACAGTAGTCTTAAATATCATGTGTAAATCTGACATCTCACCTTGGTAATAAGCAACTGAGCTGCGGCAGAAATTGTATTAACTTAACATTTAAAAAAGCTAAATACTGAAATAATTATTCATTACTAATGGTCAAAATTCGACCAGTGGGCACTTGCAATCTGTATAGTACTTACTAATTCAATGAGTACACGAATTCCATGCTATTATAAAGTACTTACTAATCCATGCTATTAAAAAGTACTTACTTATTTTATGCTCAAGCTGTCACTTGCTGTTACACACTTCCGTCCCTTTTCATGAAACTACTCCCACAGAAAACAAGAGACAAGATGTTACACATAAAAACCAATTAGGAACACAGCAGGGTTAACACTAGCGGAAAGTAAAGAGTTATTAACATTCCTTACAAACAATTAACGGTGATTACACATAATTAAGTTCGACTAACGTAAAGAATAGCACCACCCTATTTCTTCCCGTGGGTGTCGTAAAAGGCGACTAAGGGACTAGAGAATGGGCTGCAGCGTTGGAATTATGGAAAACCCTTTGGGGGATGCCTTTGTCCAGCAGTGGACATCTTTGGGCTGAAATTAATGAATGATGAATGACTCCATTTAAATCAGACTTATTCTGCACCCTTGACTGCATCGTTGGTCTAGTGGTCGCAAGCGCTACTGCTGACCATGAGGTCCTGGGTTCGATTCCCGGGTCGGGCAAAGTGTTATTGGATTTTTACATCTGGAATTTTGCAGTAGCAGCCTGGTGCTTGTATTTGTGCCCGGTTGATGGCAATAGGCTCGCCTCCTGTTACATGGGAGTTAAATGAGTTCTTAATTTACTAAATATAAAAGCATATTACACAATTGAGTACCTAGACGACCAATTATGATTTTATGACATAGTTTTTATTAAATAAATTTTATTAATAATTTACATGTTGAATAAATTAATTTAATTTATAATGTTCTTTTTTATTTGGTTTAACATAATATTGTTATGATAATTGAACGTAATAACGAATGTTTTTACGTATTAGTTTCGAACTGTTAATTAATAAATTAATTTATTAATTTTGAATGTTTTGTTGTAGTTATTACTAATAAATTAAAATGTATAATTAGAATATTTAATTTTGTGTGCCCTTGATGGCAAGATTAGCGTTCATTTTATTAATATTGACATCTGTACTTTTCATTACCTATATTCTACAAATAAACATAGGTATTTGAATTTGAATTTAAACATAACTGGCGAAATGTAGGTGTACTAATTGGTATACCGTGCCTAACTCTTCGGGGAATATAGGCGTGATATTATGTTATTCCGCACCCACCCTAGATTTGTCCCTGTATTCAACAAAGGATCGCTTCCCACGCGACGCGCGCGACGGTTTAAAAAGCAATGCAGTTTTATGGTTGCTTGGCTGCCATATTGTTTTCCTTACTTTCAACGTTTTCTAGTTACGAATAAGTATTTGGTACCTACTGAAACTTTTTGACCAGGGACTATTCTTGGTAAGTCCCTTTGTACACGGCACGTTTCTTTGCGGTACATACAAACCGCGCCTTAGAAAAAACGTGTCAGTCAACAAGCTTCTGTAGTGATCCAAACTTGTAGAGATAAACTACGATAACATGGCGCGCCCCTCCAAATTACTATTTCAAAATGTGGATAAGGTGATACGTTAAAAATAAATCATAGCAAACTGGGCGGGCATAAGAAAGTGACAGAGTCAATTACCTCCCCATGCGAAAAAAGAGAGAGCAACAATGCGCTGGAACAAACAAAACAACGTAAGAGCGCCAAACGGCCAAACCAAATAAAAATTGTTTAAAAATAAGTTAAGCTATGTATCAAAAATTATGTTCACCCAGAGTTTTCAATTACCTAATACGCACATTTTGAATGCAATTTTGCAATGAAATTACTTAGGATTTTGGAACTACAGATAAAATATAAAAAAGTAGAAGTCTTTTCGGAATTAAATTCTATCGAGGAAATTGAACCAATTGCGTTTTCCTTCACTCAGAGTATTAATCAAATAGTCAATAAACATATATCCAAAAATTAAATCCATACATGCTATAATAGTGAAATAAATGATTACTAAAAAGTCCCCAATTTATTTTGGTATCGCCCCTTAACATACTTCCGAATAAATAAATTTTTGAATTTTTCTTTTGGTTGTAGCCGTCTTGGAACACAACATGCGTTGTGAGTCTTCCTAAATACTTTCACAAATACTTTTAAACGTTTTGTAATCTCTACAATACTGATGACCGAGCCAACTCACGGGCGGCGCGGGCGTAGCCGCGCCGTAGAAAAACCGTGTCGGTTAACAATCATCCATACTATCACAGTATAAATATGGACAGTATGGAAACCAGACCACAAACTCAAAATTGAACTCAAACCGTCTTATTACAAAACAAGGTTTATCTTCAGACTCGGGTTTAAATCATGGAGCCATTATTGAATTTCGAATTATATTCAGTCTATGGTAAAGTTCCTAATACAATCTGACAACTTAGTACCGTTTTCAGTTTTTTAGAACGGTATTTCAATCACAGTTACGTTCTTATTACAAAAACTGGCTCCATGGTTCATCCATGTCAAAATAAAAGTCTTGATTTGTAAAACTAAAAACCAATAACCCGAAATATGGTGTAAGTTTTGTTTGTCCCCACCGGCGATATCAAAATTCTATAGATTATAATGTTTGTCATTCTCATTTCAGTAATATGTGTTTTTGCAGTCGGGTTTTTGTTTTTTTAAATAGTTTGCTTTATATAATGTCCGTTTTGTGTGTGCTAATAAATTTATTCTTTTTTTTCTTTTACAGCCAATGATGTATTGTATGTAGGTATATACCTTTAGATGCGTTACCCGCGCTCAATATTGGCAAAGTAAATACCAGGCAATCGCCTGACATGAAATTAGTCGCGCACCATCCAGTGACGCGGCTACACGTCACAATCACTCGCAATTCTCAGCAATTATTTGTGTAGAAAATGCCTTCCCGTGTCTATACACGATGTACAAATTACACTACTACTGTGGGAGTACAGAAAACCGTCTCATTTCATGCATAAGTACTTAATGTCTTTTTTTATTTTAAGAAAACGTTGTTTAGTTTTGTACTTGTACAGCCAGTCACACATTTTTCCTGACTGCTGCGACCGACTCGTACGCGCCAATGAACGTGCAGCAGCTAGTGACGTTACTAAATATGTATGTTCATCTCTTTCTAACATCAGTTATTGGTATAGGTCTATCCTTTTCTTCGCGCACTGTATGATTGTACGTAAGTATGTAGCTACATTCATGGCTTACGCTGTTTTTAAGTGCACTAATGTTCGTGTATGGTGCGTCTATTTATAATACGTCATTGTTTACAGCACAAAAGACAATCGCACCAAAACCTGACTGACACCTGGGGGTTTACTCCGAACATAAATCGGAAGTATCGGCCGAATGTTCGGCCGTTGCTTGACTACGGTAAACTACGGCGATAAAAAAAAAACGACAGTCAAAAATGTGACTTTAAGTCGGGTAAGGTTTCAAAGTCCAAAAAAGAAACTATTAACGCTTCAGAGTAGACCCCCAGGTTATCTCCATTCAATACAATCTCTGCCGTATTTCCAAACAGGATATAAAAGTTTTGGGGGAAAGGACAAAATGGCGTCGTATTGTAACGTTATTGCTGAACGGATAACTTTCGCCATTGGAATTAGGAGGCTGGTGGTACAAAGATAACGCGGCTCAATTGATGGCTAGGAGTGTGGAGTTTTGGAGGTGGTAGTTTTAACCCTTAACTCGTAAAAACAGCCACTCGGGTTGATTGAAGGTTAAGCTACGCTTCCCAAGATCGGTTCGTGGATGGGTGACCATCGACTACATCGAGACCCCTCTGTGCCTCGGAAAGCACGATTAGCCGTTGGTCCCGGCTGTCATTCTTGTATCTTTGACAGTCGTTACGGGAACCCTAACCGTCTTATTACAAAAAAATGCTTTATCTAATACATGGGTGTGGGGTATCGTTGGATAGGCCGTTCAAAAATATTGTGGGTCTGTGAAAAACATTTTTCAATTCTGAGATCCGTTTGCGTAATAATAAGCTTTAAAATGCTATTTTTTGTTAGAGTCACGTGTCCCCCCCCCCCTACCAGCTAAATGGTTGGTTTTGGGTATGTGAAAAAAATCATGGCAGTAGTATATATAACGAAATTAAAAGGAAAACTATCACAGCTAAGTAGGGTTCACAAGGTAACGAGTAATCGTCGACCAACTTAAATTTGCAGTTGAAGAATTGACCGTAACTTAAATAGATGTATGGGAGAGCATGTTTTTCAACTACAATGTTAAGTTTGTTTTTGGGATGAATTCATCGTAACTACGGAACCCGTCATTGTGCCTGGTCCGACACGTACTTGGCCGGTTTTTATTACATTGTCTTTGGTTCCTCTGACATCAAGCAATGGACAAGATTGTCAAACTTTTTGTTTGAATACGAGACTTTTGACTACTTTGTATGTGTGTATTTTATTTATGTAATTTTTTTGCAATGTGCATTTTGTTTGTGCAGAATAAACAATTTTTCTTTCTTTCTTAATACGTTTGAAAAATTTGTAAATACACGTAAATAACGCAATTAATATTGTTTAACTGCCAAAATAGAAAAAGAATTTACGTTTATTTGCGGTAAACATGACGCAAAAAAAAACACAAATACAACAAAAAAACCGGCCAAGTGCATGGCGGACCACGAACAATGAAGAGTTCCGTAGTTGGGATTAATTTATCCCAAAAACAAACTTAACGTTGGAGTTAATTATTTTTTTTGGGAAAATGTCTTTTTATTTTACAATTTTTGTAAATTTGTGAGCACCATGTATCTATCACATAATTAATTTATCTGTCATTGCTTCATTATTAATTATTTTTACCTATAATTGTGGTATAGTAATTTTATTCTAGGTGCATCGTCTTCACATATAATTATATAATTGATGTAAGTACCTATACAAAATATTGTGAAACATTTTAAAAAAGTAACGGTGGAGTTTCTTGCTCATTCTTCTCCATACGAAGCTACCTTTTGGAAGAGGCGACTAGAATCAATTCTATTTTATTTGTAAATTTTAACGTTCAAAAGTGCCATTTATGTGCCATGTATTTGAAATAAATAATTTAACTTTGACTTTGTTGAAAAATATGTTCCCCCATACATCGATATACGCCACGGTCAGCCCCAAAAAAAAAACCCTTGTACGGATAGTGTGTTATCCAATTATCCCGCCGGAAGACAATATCTTGCGACAAATCTACTGCCTCGTTGGTCTAATGGTCGCATGCGCTACTGCTGAGCACGAGGTCCTGGGTTCGAATCCCAGGTCGGGCAAAGTGTTCTTGGGTTTTTCCATTAGGAATTTCTCAGTAGCAGCCCGGAGTCTGGATTTGTGCCCTGTTGATGGCAATAGGCTTGCCCCATATTACATGGGACTTAAACATAACTGGCAAAACGTGGGTGTACCACACACCCACACACCTCTGGCACAACCGTTGGCAAAATACAGGCGTGATGTTATGTTAATCTAATGGAGTTTCAAGAAAGGTTGTAAAACGTTGATCGATAAATAGCACATCCATGTTTCATACATTCCATGACTGGTTTCCGTCCAACAAAAAGTTGGAAGTTGAGTATTTTCTCATTCACAAATGGCCCATTGAAATATGAACTCAAATCGGTTCTAATAAACAGAGTTTAGGAGTTTCATCGTCAATACAATAATGCTGTAACCGTTCATTGAAAAACTGAAAGGCAACAGGTAAAATCCAATTTTTGACCGACTTCCAAAAAGGATGAGGTTATATGTTCGTCTGTATGTTTGCCACAGATAGCCACCAGAACTACTTAATAATCAATTTATGCTCGTCACAATGCATATGGTGAGTGGCAGTTCTCCTGGTTCTGAGAACTCCTAAACAATTAACGTCTCTGCATCGGGAAAAGCGATATTTTGTAAAATGTGATGAGCAGTTGACATTAAGCTCTTGTAACTTAGATAAGTTACAATCAGACCCACTAAAAAGTGATATACTAAAAAAGTTTTTACTTTTACTTAACACTAGAATGTGAAAAATAACTTTAATTTCGGAAATCGGTGGCAAAAAAATAAAACTTTTTAACTTTTTCAAAGTCAGTTGTTTTGACGAAGCTATTTAGTTGCCCACGTTGAACATAATTATGGGAACATAATATTGGAAAGTCCCCCAAAGGGGGGTTTGCCATAAACACCACGATTGGCAGGCGGGTTGGCGATCGCAGTATAATGTTAAAAGGCATAGAGAATGCTGCTGCCCATTCTCTAGTAAGTCCCTCAGTCGCCTTTTACGACACCCACGGGAAGAAATAGGATGGTGTTATTATTAACGTCCGGCAACTCACGGCACGAAGTAAACGATACGTAACGTAAATTCTAACCATTTTAAAAATTAAAAATACTTTCTTATACCTATAAAAATTTGTTATTTTGACACTGCAAACAGACACTTCAATATAATTTATTTGTATAAATTATATATTTTTGAATACATAAAAAAAGGCAAAATACATAAATATAAATATCTTTTAACGATAATACTTCTAGTTATTGCATTTAAATTGCAGGCAATTAAATTGCGCTAATGTAAATATTTTTTTCCTCTTGAGAGTATTCCTATAAAAAAAAATTAAGGTAAATAAAATAAACTTTGAACCAAGCAACCAAGTTAATAAATGAATTAGTCATAGTATTAAGTAACTAAGTATGTAAGTACGTTTCCATACTGCAAACCTCCATTGTTTTCTCGGAAACCGGTTCATCATCCTCATAAGACTCTTCGAAAGGGAGTGGGCTGCAATCCACTACGCGAGCCCAGTGCGGGTTGGTAGATGTCACATGTCTGCGAATATTTGCTTCTAGGAACATGCCGGTGTCCTCACGATGTTTTCCTTCACGGTTTTGAGAGCAGTGGTGATGAAATTATTTACACAAGGTAAAGCACCAACAGTATTCTCCGTGTGTACACAGATCGGTGGGATTCCCCGATGTTGCGAAGGTGGATGCAGCTCCACGCTGAATTTAAATTTTAATTGTTTTGTTAATCTTTTTCTGTACTAACACTAGATGATAAGTAAAATTGTTACTATTTCTATGGACATTTGTTTGAAAATAAAAGTATTCTATTCTAAAGCGCCTGCTTGGGTTCGAACCCAGGACCTACAAGTCGTAAGTCAGGGCCATTCCCACTGGGCCACCACTGCTCTCGGAAATCGGTTAAAACATGCATTTATCTCCTACATTTCGGAGATTTCCATCTCAGTCCTAAGAGATACGTTATATTTAGATAAGTAGTACAATGTTAGAGTACAACGTCACTAGCACTAATATTTAGATGTATAAGATTGACACCGTATGACGCTGTTGGCGCAGTGGCTGCTGCGCTGCGTGTCGCGGGTTCGATTCCCGCACGGAACAAATATTTGTATGACCTACAAGTAGTTGTTCCGGGTCTGGCTGTTTGTGTATGTGAGTTTAAATGTTTGTAAACACACCCACAATACAGGAGAAATTCCTAGTGTGGGGCAACGTAAAAAAAACTGTGAGAACCGTAAATTTATTAATCTATCGGTATTATTTCCGTTTGATTTGACATTCGACAGTGATGGTGTGAGATTCGACAGTTCATAACTGTCGAAAAATTTTTAAGTGGGTAAAATGGGTTAGGTTTAAACTATGACAGAAGGAGGGAGCGGAAAGGGAGAGGTGAGATTTCAAGTGCTCTCCCGACCCGCAGCAGGCGCACCGGGCGTCGGCAGAGGACAGATAATGCCCTCTGACAGCCACTTAAATGGGTCCAGGGACAGCGGACTCGGGAGAGCACGAGCAGTCCGCAGAGGTGGGCCGGCACTAATCGGGCTGCGTTGAAGAGTGCTTAAATGCCCTCGTAGCCTTTGGTACCAGTGTGCGAGGGAACATGGGGGGTTTTAGTCAATAGAAATCTGACAGACCCCTCCGTTCGCCCCAGGATTTAGGACATCCGTGAGGATTTCCACCCCGTTACAAAAAAAAAGGTTAGAACTATGACCAACGGTGAGTGGTGCTTCCAAGTCCCTCTCAGCTAGGCTTTATTTTAGTATTAGCGCAAGGTGCGTTACGTCACAAGCAAGTTCACAATTTGTTGGTTTCCCATGGATAGATTATAAACTATCGAAAAATAATGCGTTAAATTGTAAATGGTTTGTTGCAATTCACAACTTTTTGACAGTTTTTATATTCATACGGAAATAATACCGATAGATTATATAAACCAGCGAAGTTCATAATTATTTATTTATTTATTTTATTTTTAAATAGAACGGCCGAAGCCAATTACACTATTTAAACATATAATTTATTTAACACACATGCATTCTTCTCACAAAAATTCAAACATGACATGATTATACACCTAATAACTTTTTCTCCTAATAATTGATTGTAATTTTATGCCCTTAAGAACATTTAGAACCCATAATATGAAACAGATTTTATCGTTGTAAAGTTACAACCGTTATTCCAAGAAAAATATAGTCAGATTTGTGGATATATCATGTAGGTTTATACCAGACACAACAGAATTATTAGTGCTCGTGACGGTACTCTCTATGTATTGTCACAGAGAGTACCTCTTGTGATGCAACTTTTCATCCCAGTATTATCTTATTGCAGAGGAATGTAAATTCTAACCAGAATGTCATACGTTTACGAGATTAGGACTTTGGGGAGATTGCATTTTGTAATATTTTTATATTTACCATAGAAGAGGTAAACCGTATTGTAGTTGAAACTTTATTCACTAGTATCTCCCTGGCCCTACTTCGAGCGTTTGTTACGAATTGACAAAACCGCTAAAAATTGATTGCTTTATTATTTCCTTATTTATTACCTTCCGGAATAAATTCTATTCACCAAATATAAAAGAATGTATATAAAATATTGTAAAAATAATAAAAATAAAAACAAATTTAAACCAAATGACATGATTGCCAATAAAACTGTCATCATCATCATCAGCCCATAGCAGTCCACTGCTGGACATAGGCCTCTCCAATTGCACGCCATTCAGCTCGATTCTCGGCAACTCTCATCCAGCTGCCACCAGCCACCCTGCGAAGATCGTCGCTCCATCTAGCCTGAGGGCGTCCTACCTTACGTTTGCCGATTCGCGGTCTCCACTCAAGAACACGTCTACCCCAACGGTCATCGGTTCTACGGCTAATTTAGCCGGCCCATTGCCACTTCAACTTACTTATTCTGTAGGTTATGTCGACAACTTTGGTTCTCTGCCGGATCACCTAGTTCCGGATTCGATCCCCTTATTAAAACTGTAACAAATCTAAATTAATATTCTGTCCACAAAAGCCACTAATAAATCTTTGAAATTAAAATTGTAGGTATATAATGTCAAATAATGAAAATATTTTGTCAAGGAAGTACTTATGTAAAAAAAATAACATAAAAATAAATATCGTAATTTGGGAGCAGTTAATAAACATTTACATAGTTATGCCGTCAATGAAGTACCAGGGAAGCCACATGTGCAGAAGGAATGATTGCCAAACTTCCTTATCTTCAACGTAGTCTTTAAATCTTATAATATGCTTTTTGATGAGGACACATTTAATGTGGGTTTTGAACTTTCCATCGCATTGCTGTTTACGTATAACCTCTCTTAAGTCGGCTTTTTGGCGCGAAAATGGGTTTGGCGCGAAAATGGGTGTGCGCCACGAACAAACTGAATCAGTCGGACTGAATCAGACCGATTGGCGAATCTCGCATAATTAACATCGGCCTCGGATCGGTGAAAGAGAGGCTATTACATTAATATTTAACTTAGATCATCATTATCATGATGTAGCTCAGAAAACAGGTTTGACATATCGCAATTGCACCCTTGAAAGCGGGGCGCTAGTTATTGGCGCTATAAAAACTGGCCAAGTGCGAGTCGGACTCGCTCACGAAGGGTTCCGTACCATTATCTATAAAAATGGCAAAAGAACACGTTTCTTGTATGGGAGCCCCCCTTAAATATTTGTTTTATTTTAATTTAATTACTTATTTTTTAAGTGAATATATAATTAAATGTTCTGTGAATATTTCAAGCGTCTACCTGTTGCCGTTATCAATATAGAGCAAAAACGAGCAAAAATATCACGTTTGTTGTATGGGAGCCCCCTTAAATATGTATGTTATTCTGTTTTTTAGTATTTGTTGTTATAGCGGCAACAGAAATACATCATCTGTGAAAATTTCAACTATCTAACTATCACGGTTCATAAGATACAGCCTGGTGACAGATGGACAGACAGACAGACAGACAGACAGACAGACGGCGGAGCCTTAGTAATAAGATTCCCGTTTTACCCTTTTGGGTACGGAACCCTAAAAACTAGCGAGCCCTACTAACAGTGGTCGCATATGATGTGTAAACCTTTTTTTTTTTAGGCGCCTGTTTTGTCGCGGCAAGGGAGTTACGCCACGGCATTTCGCCTCCTCGCGCCACTCCCAAATGTGCGCGAGGACTTTTGCCTCCAGATCCCATGGCGGTAGTCCGGCAAGGAGGCTCGCCGCCTCGCCGGAGACCGTGCGGTAACACCGGACCAGCCTGATGGCCATATGATGGCTTGATGTGTAACACTTGACATCTCACCTTGGTATGAGCAACTCAGCAGCCAGAAATTAACCTCAAAACCTGAAAGTATTTGAAATATTTATTCGAATAATTATTCATTACTAGTGGTCGCCCGCTGGTCAAAGTCAAAGTCAAATTGATTATTTCAAATAGGCACATATAAGGCACTTTTGAGCGTCAATATTTACAAAAAAATATAATTGATTCTAGGCGCCCTTTCAAAAAGGTAGTTTCGTATGGAGAAGAATGGGCAAGAAACTCCACCGTTACTCTTTTAAAATGTTGTACAATATTTTTTATAGGTACTTTAATTATACAATTATATGTGAAGACGATGCACCTAGAATAAAATTACTATACCACAATAGGTAAAAAGAGTTAGGAATGAAGCAATGACTGATAAATTAATTATGTGAAAGATACATGGTGCTCACCAGTGGCGAAAGCACCATATAACACGATTCCTACCGGCTTCCCTTCGGAAGTTCGCATTAACAATTGTACGGCTATTGAAAAATGGCACAGTCAATAGTGTCTACTATTGCCAAAAGATATAGTTACCTACTTAATTCACCATAACATTCAAACAGCAAAAACGCCTATTTTATTAGCTTTGAATTGAAATAACAAACAAGAAAGTTTTGTCTGTGTAGTGATGCGTCTTTTTGGTTCTGCTACTTGACGTTAGATGGTGTTAAGTTCAGTAAAGGAAAGACTTACTTTTAAGTTAATTAATTAATTTTTACTTTATTGATAAGTAAGTTAAATCGGATCCGCTGCGGCTTCTCTCATATAAAAATTGACACCTCGCCGCTGGTGCTCACATATTTACAAACATAGTAAAAAAACGTTTTCCTAAAAAAATATAATAGCAGTGTGAGTTAAGGTAATCACAGAATTTAAAATAAATGTCATAAAAATAATAAATTATACAATTAAAATAACCTGTTTGATTTTTTCTAGACTCTTGATGGTTCTATGGAACTGGACCAGCATGTTCTATGGAACTGGACCAAGCCTTCTTATCTTGGATATAATCCTATAATTTGTAATATTATGCTTGTTTACAAAGTGTAATTTTAATACACACTTTCAACTCCCTCTACTTGAGTACATTAATTCCATGCTATTATAAAGTACTTACTAATTTCCATGCTATTAAAATAATAGTATTTACTTATTCTTTGCTCAAGCTGTCTTTTCCTGTTACACAATTCCGTCCCTTTTCACGCAATCACTCCCTCAGAAACTGAGAGGAGGGATGTTACACATCGATAACCAATTAGAATAATTATACAGAATTCAAAGCAATATTTCCGCAAGAAACTACTGAAGCAAATATCACAAAGAATAATGCTGAGATGGGGAAACAGTTTATTGAAACTTTTAGCGCTGTCTTTGGACAAAACAAAGAAATAGACAACGCTAACTATACAAAGGATCTAATTTGTGCGTTTTACTTGGCTACCAGCCAAATTGAAAAAAGGCAGACGACTACTTTTTACCCGACTGCGGCGAAGCCAAAAAAGGAGGGTTTGACCTGTATGTATGTATGTATGTTTGTGTGTATGTCTGTCCCTATGTTCCCTCGTAACTACTAAACGGCTGAACCGATTTTGATGAATGATATGTCGTTAGATTCGTCTTAATTACGCGAGTGTCATAGGGTATATTAAAAAAAATGGCGGATTTTTGGCGCCAAAAGGTGTGTTTTCGAAAAAAAAAATATCTCCCAAGTCTGTCGAGTGAAAATGAAGGGTTTCAGAAGGTGATTACAAAATTATATACTTATTATAATTATGTTTAAAAGTAATTTAAATGAGAAATGATAAAAAAACTATCCCGAACTTTTGAAGTGACTGAGTACGAGAGACCTAATTTACAATCATATAATCCTAACTAAAGAGTATAAAACAAAAAAAAACAAAAAACCCGACTGCAAAACATGAACTAAAGGGATGGAAACAAGATGAAAAGAAAACGCGTATCAAAAAAAAAAATGCAGTCGGAGGCAAATTTTAAGGCGTTCGTAACATCTTGGATGCCTGCGACTACATTTATTTATTTTTGGTACTTAAAGGATACTCGTTTTCTTTTCATCTTGTTTCCATCTTTTCAGTTCACGTTTTCCAGTCGGGTTTTTTGTTTTTTTAATTAACTTTTTTTATTTAAAGCTGTAACAATGAAAATACCTAGAATCTACTTATTCCTAGTTATACTATAGCTAGTGGGGTACCTACAGTCAGACAATTAATTGTTAACCAAATGTTTACCCACGTCAATTTGCTATAGCCATTTCATACAACTGTCAGGGAATGACAGGTATGATTTGAATATACGGACGAATTTAACTTGGTAGACAATTTGCTAAACACTCTTCACATTATAATTAATATAACCTTTTCTTTCATGGATGGCTTTATGAGTAGGTGAAGACCAAAAAAACTATGCACGATAGGTGGATTGTGCAAAATATAGTACTGAAAATGAATATGGTAATATGGGATAATGAATATAGTACCGAAACGCTGTGTTGTGGGTCCCCCATAGCACAGCATCATGCTGAGTGCAAGCCTTTTTGTCACAGTCATGACGTGCAGTTGCCGACTATTTGTTATTTTTGTGCTCGTGATTATATTGTAGAATTATTTTGTGTAATGTTTACCTGCTCGAGTTTATGTTTTCCTAAGCACGTGTTTCTGTGACAAATAAAATTATTTTTCTTTCTTTCTTCTTTTTTCTTTCAAATATGATATGGATAGAAATGAAGTCACTTCCGAGATGACGATTGCGCTGTCTCCGAATAATTTGGGGGAGGAGGATGATGTCTGCCAGGGTTGCGAGTTTGTCCGAAAGGGATATCGTGGCCCTGGCACACAGGCAAATGAAGGACCACGGGTGGGTTTTAGTCAGTAAAAGTCTGACACGCCCTCCCGCTCCGCCCAGAGCGGAAGAAGTTATTTGATAATTTCCCACCCAAAAAAAAAAGAGGTTGATGAGCTTTTTCGAGTAAAGATGACCATGATACACCGTGGCAAGCACAAATCTTTCAAACCATTTAGTCAAGTGCTACAAGAGATGAACGATACGAAAAAACCGGACAAGCGCGAGTTGAACTCGAGTGGAGAGGGCTCCGTACAATGAATAATTATGTTATCTACAATGTACACACGGCTACACATCAAGCTATAAATTTCCAGTGATCTCGCATTGAATTGGATTTCCGTACAATGAGATGTCAGCGTATACTGGAAATGTATAACTTGATGTGTAGCCGTGTGTACCAGGGCGGGAATGGTAATTTTTTATCTATTTTCTTAAATAACTTTAAAACGACTTATTTTAAAATTATAAAAAAACAATATTTGAGACCCTCATAATAAGCCATTTAATTTAGTATGTAACACGGTACAATTTGCAATGTTTTTTTTTTCATTTTCTAATTTGCCCCCAAAAGTGACCCTCATATTCAAAATTCATATATTTACGTAACATGTCCGTGTTTGGGTCACAGAAATTCATATGTGTACCAAATTTAAACTTAATCGATCCTGCAAGGTCGGAAAAAATCAGCTGTGACAGATGGACAGACAGACAGTAGGACAGCCAGCCAGACCAACAGACAGACAGACACGAGTGGGAAGGGTTCCGTTTTTTCCTTTTGAAGTACGGAACCCTAAAAATTTAATAAAGAAGGTAACTAACAAATTCATGACATAAAGACACATAGTACTATTAAATTTGCAAACACCGGATATAGCAATGCGAGAAGACAGTTAACAAAGCTTAGACCAGGATTTGAGAAAATCCTTAGTGTCTACGGACTACGGGCCCGACTATCTTACTGAGAGACATACTGCACAAACATAGCAGCAGTATGTAATGTCTGTTCCAAACTATCAAACGTAATGTCGCTGCCTTCTGGGATCTGCCGTCTTGTTCGGATTGTACCCTAACCCTTTATAAGGAATGGGGAATATATTTCAACCACCACTATTTTAAAGCTCAAACGTCTAAAACTGCGTTCCCAGTAGGTAGGTATTCTATGGTTTCACAAAAGCTTTAGCAAATATGATTAAATACTCAAATTAGCCGCTAGTTGCGGCGCGCGGTGACCCCACATAAATTGTGTTATGGGGCAGGAGAATAATGACTCAAATTAGCCGCTTGTATGTGAGCTAAGTGAGCTTAAAAAACCCGACCATCTGTAATGTAAGTACTACAAATCTTGCAAATATATTTCATTTCATTTCATTTTCATTAAGGTCGAGTTTAGATAACAAAAACATCGTTGTCTACCAATAATGCTTATGATCACTGGCATTTTCTCCAATTGCCAGATTCTTGTGACCATTAAGACGGAGATATATGCCAGTGACCTTGAGTAGTTAGCTTGCGTGTTCTGAGGTCACGCAACCCGTCGTACGTTCAGCCAGTAATAGGACTCGCCCATCAAGGAGCGCTGTCCCCAATTTGACGCATTATTAATTTATTATACACAAAACAAAAGGTATTTTAATAAAACGCATATACTAAAAGATTAATTAAATTATGTTTAAATCGGTGAAGGTTTCAGAAAAATACGCTTGGTAGATTTTGCGCCATTCTCCTTTTTTTATCCGCGTTAGACATAACTTTACAAATTAATTTCACTATGTAATATAAACATAATCTAAAATATTCACATATTAAATTATTAGGAAAATGCTCTAATTTAACATATATTTTTTTCAAATCATTAACACTACTCGTTTAGACGTGATCTTCAGTATAAAATCATTAAAAGTCTGTTATCGTCGCCTTAATGGTCATAATAATCTGGGGTTAAAACAGACTAAAAATGCTCTCTAATAAATAACCCTCAATCCATCTGCTATCGGACCTGGTACACGATTGAATCTGTATGTACTGCATAATGTATGTTTACATGTGAAATGTAGATCGTGTTCAGTGCAGGCGTATTCTAGAGTGGAGCGAATAAACATCCATTTTATTTCGCTGAGGTTTCCTAAGAAGGATAGCGGTTCAAGAGTTTTCTCCCTATGAACTTTTTAGTATTTCATTTTCAAAATTGGATTATGAAACTTACTTGTGCATATTAAATTTATTTGTTTGAGAAGGGTTAGGTACTTTCAGAAATTACGGTTTCCCAATAAATTGAGAAACCTCCGCCTGATACAAAAATTAAATAAAAATGTATGATTTTGAATGCTAGAAATGCTAATGCTACATCTGTTGATTTTTAGGGTTCCGTACCAAAATGGTAAAAAGGAACCCCTATGGTGAGACTAAGTCTGTCTGTCTGTCTGTTTGTCTGTCTGTCACACATGGATATCTCAAGAACTACTAAAGCTATCAACTTGAAATTTAGAATAGTTTTAGATGTCGTTTGCCCAACTAATTTTTGTAAAAAGGACTGAAAACGGGTCCTCAAAATTTGAAGTGGGGCTACTAGAGCATGTGGGGTATCATAGGTAAAAATCTGAAATTATTCTATGTGATAGAAGTTTATGTAAAGATTACAGGAAAAATAAAACAATAAATAGCACAGTTTTTCAGAAATAATCAACATCATTTATACGTAAATGATGTTGATGTTAATATTTCTCTCCTCGGTGCGGGAGTCCGACTCGCTCATGACCGGTTTTTAATAATAGGAGTACTTTACATTATTTTAGGCAAAATGACTTTAGTCTTTCTCTAAAGTTATTCTCTCCAAGGCGTTCCCTCTTGAAGTTGAAAGTGTCTTTAGGTTGTGATGTTCAATATAATAATGCACTGAGACCTGCCGTGGCTTTGTAGTGCGCCAGGGATGTTTGCGGATAACAACATTGATGAAGACAAGGAAGTTTGGCATTAATTTCTTCTGTACATGTGGGATCCCTGGTACCTCATTAACGGCAAAACTATGTAAATGTCTATTAACTGGTCCCAAATTACGATATTTTATTTTATATGTTTTTACAAACTTCACTGACATAATGTTTTTCTTATTTGACATTATTATACCTACAATTTTAATTTCAACAAGGTTCTAACTTTTATTATTTTAATCATATTTTATATTGTTTTTTTGTTAATGTGAGGACGTTGTCAGCTTAATAGACTGTAGACTGTACACCATGTTCTATTTTGTTAAGTACCTGGTACTTATGACGGGCCTACGCTGTCCTCTCATACCTATTAACACTGGAATTAGAAAACATGTAAAAGCCAAATTTTTTTAAAAGAGTAACCGTGGAGTTTCTTGCCGGCTCTTCTCCATAAGAAACGACCAATTGGAACCGTGCATCTAGCTTCTGATGTTTCATAATTGCCCATGTAGGCTTATGGGAAATGAAAATATTTTTGATTTGAATTGATTTTTGATGGTATTGCCGCCATTCTCAGAAAAAGATTGTGCATCCCTGATGTCGCATGTTTGCGGCAGCACCAACAATATTCTCCGTGTGTTCCCAGATCGGTGGGATTCCCCGATGTTGCGGAGGTCAATGCAGCACCACGCTGAAATTTTATTTTAATTGTTTGTTAATCTGTGCCTGTACTAACACTAGCTGATAAGTTAAATTGTTACTAACCCTATGGACTTTGTCTGAAATAAAAGTATTGTGTTCTATTCTATTGTGGTAACTACTTTCCGTCACGTGGACTGTGGGCACGAAAATCATAGCAATAAAACCAAAGGTTCACTTAGAAATTAATGCCTCTACTCATAATATAGCAACAGAATAAGCCCACATTTCTTTAGCAGCGGAGCCTATGTTAATATTTAAATTTTAAACACCGCAACGAATACCGAATGATTTATATGTATTAAATGTTTTTTTTATCTTTTTTATATAGGGAAGGTTTATTTTAATTTAAAGCGTGAGATTAACACATTGCATATTTATCTATGCCCTTCGACGAAGTGGTATGAAAGGAATAGAAATCTCAAGTTTATTTTTGAAAGATGGATAAAAATATTTGATTGTACAATATGAAAAAAAGCTAGGATAGAATATTTAAATGCTGTCTGGAGATAAAACGAAGAAACGTATTTCATGCTGGACTGACCCAAAATTATTTGAAATAGGGGCAATAATTTATTGCACGCCTCACAACGCTTCAGCATGCGAGAGTGTCTCTCTTGATATGTCGCCTTGTCAAATTTTTCGATTTATTCCAGAAATCCCCACCTACAAATCCCCACTGGTGGGGATTGTTACTTTTTTTTCCAAAAATCCCCACTGGTTAAATAAACTCAGCCTAGTGGGGATTTTTGGAAAAATGAGTAACTATCCCCACCAGGTGTTGTTGTTTGTAAATAATTAAAACAAAAAATGCGTTAATCAATACCTACGATAAGTAACTAATTATGTCAATATTATAATAACCAACTTCCATTATAAATTGTTTGCATTGAAACGAAACTCAATTGACTAGATTCAAACAAAAAATATTTAAACATTATAGGATCACGTAAATCGTGGTTGAGAATTTATCTCATTCTTTCCAAAAAAAATGGCACTGTAATGCTGCCACGCATTAACTCTAGTTGAGCATCTAAGATGAACTGATCTTTTTCTTTGCTTCTTTGTGATTGCGGGTTCCGACGGTGACTTTCGTTAGCACTTCTTTCATAAAACAAAGCGTCTTCATGCAAAAAATGTAGGAGTTTCAGTAAACTGCTACCGAGATTACCATGTACTGTATAAAGTTGATCAAATGGATTTGAATGTCGATTTTAATTCAATTCCTTTTGAATGTCCTATTTCCAAAAAAAACGTTTATCGTTTTCATGCGACTACGAGCGTTTTTGGTAGCTAATAATAATATGCGAGTTTTATAATCATTAAAATCTGCTATGAGCAATGATTTAAATTTTAGAGAAACTGTAACTTCTGCGAGGTTCCTGACTTCAATTTTTTTTAACTGGTGCCGTTTTATTTCGGTGGATAAACAAAAAAAGAGGAAATTGTGACTCACTCAACTGAAAACCTGAATCATTGTACGATGCTGCTGCCGAATTATATGCTGTCGAATTGAAGGCTGGTTCTATGTTGCCAGCCAAAGCCCAGACAATCAAAACAGTGACAGTTTTCGCCAGTATATGTTAAGCCAATGGATAAAAGAAGATTTCATAAAAGTATTATGTGTTTACGGAGAGAAGCACAGAACGACAAACATTTTGGAAGGGTGGCATAATAAACGTAATGCAGCTATATCGAAAAAAAGACCAAGTTTACTGAAACTCCTACATTTTTTGCATGAAGACGCTTTGTTTTATGAAAGAAGTGCTAACGAAAGTCACCGTCGGAAACCGCGATCACAAAGAAGCAAAGAAAAAGACCAGTTCATCTTAGATGCTCAACTAGAGTTAATGCGTGGCAGCATTACAGTGCCATTTTTTTTAGAAAGAATGAGATAAATTCTCAACCACGATTTACGTGATCCTATAATGTTTAAATAATTTTTGTTTGAATCTAGTCAATTGAGTTTCGTTTCAATGCAAACAATTTATAATGGAAGTTGGTTATTATAATATTGACATAATTAGTTACTTATCGTAGGTATTGATTAACGCATTTTTTGTTTTAATTATTTAGAAACAACAACACCTGGTGGGGATAGTTACTTATTTTTCCAAAATTCCCCACTAGGCTGAGTTTATTTAACCAGTGGGGATTTTTGGAAAAAAAAGTAACAATCCCCACCAGTGGGGATTTGTGGGTGGGGATTTTTGGAATAAACCAATTTTTCCAACATAAAATTATTTCTATACTCTAATTATACCTACATGGAATTTATACTAGCAGGCAAATTTAAATACTAGAGATTTGACATTTAATATTAGTAACATAATTATTTTTAGATAGATATACCTTGTTATACATGGTCAAATTAAATTAGCTAGCGAAACTCCACAGACGGGATGGGTATCGATATCTAAACATGATAAAATAAAAAAGATTTGATGCGAGTGAGCGACTGCCTATCTGACCTCCACAACTCAGTTACTAGGTAACACGATACATCTTGATAAGACTGGTTATTTTTATTATTTATTTATTTGCATACTGTCATAATACAGATTACAGATTCATGTTTGTTTTGTACCATTAAACCAGAAATGGTGAGGTATTCCACTCAGAGCACTGATTTCAACAGCACTTGACCGAACCGCACCTGAGCAATTCCACACTTTTTGTTTCAGTGTGGTTAGTGGAAGTGCTCAGGTGCGGTTCGGTCAAGTGCTGTTGAAATCAGTGCTCTGAGTGGAATACCTCAAATTAATAAACTGTTCCACCGAACCGCACTTATCAAAATTTTCAGTGCGGTTAGTGGAAGTGCTCAGGTGTGGTTCGGACAAATGCTGTTGAAATCATTGCTCTAAGTCGAATACCTCAAATTAATAAACTGTTCCACCGAACCGCACTTATCAAAATTTTGTTTCAGTGCGGTTAGTGGAAGTGCTCAGGTGCGGTTCGGTCAAGTGCTGTTGAAATCAGTGTTCTGAGTAGAATACCTAGTATTGGTACAAACCATCTCTGGTAGTGGTTGTTCTACTTTTAGTATTTTGTCTACCCAACAGACACATTTTGACATTTAAAATATTAGGCTAAGTTAATGAATTCCTCCTGAAGGTCCGGTTCCTCTGTAAGGGCAGAAGGGCAGAACCTGCATAAGCAAGTTTAAACGTAGATGTGTGGGGATCGATATTCTGTGTCGGATTCAATGGACCGTCTTTAGAGATAACAGGGAATAAGATGATGCTGGAAGAGGCTGTGAAGATAAAATTGGTTTGGTTTCAATGTCGTTGACAGCGCGACTGCTGAGCGTGGGGTCCTGGGTTCGATTATTCCCAGCTCGGAAAAAATGTTATTGCGTTTTTCTTTAAAAATATCTCAGTAACAGCCCGTTTTCGAGTTAGGAAGTTCGCGGTGTGATTCCCCCGTGCCTCGGTGCGCATGTTAAGCCGTTGGTCCTGTGCCTGATCTCTCTCCGGTCGTGTCGGATTGCCGTCCAATCGGACTATGAGAGTGAAGGAAGAGAGAGTGCACCTATGTCCGCTCACACACTTGTGCACCATAATATCTCCCGTGTCGATGGTTAGTCTCTGCTGAGATTGGCCGCTATAGCCGAAATTCGGTCGGGATAACTATTATTATTTAATTTGACTGAAAGACGTGGTAAACAACGATGGGCCATTTAAGTTGGCCTGTAAATTCAAAATCCATTGTTTGCAAGTACATAAACAGGAAAAATAATCCATTGTTTGCAAGTACTTATATAGGAAAAAAAATTACGACGGACAAACACACAATATTTCCGGAATTATAGGAATCGGAATAATCTAAATAAATAAAAAATAAAAAAATCTTATTCCGGTCTCTTCCATTCATCTTTAGGGCTGGTTTCTCCTTTAGTACTGAATGTAGGGTTAGGAGCGATCGCTAAATTGATGCACTGTGTAGTGCTCATGTAAAGTTGATAACACAAATGATATCATGTAAAATAATACAGGAAAAAAAAATAACAGTGCGCAAATTTTGACAATTTAAACTTAACCGAGCGAGTTTTGTTAAACTAGAAAAAAAAAAAAAAAAACTTAAACTTAAAAAAACTTAAACTTAAACTCCTTTTTTTATTTTGATTTGTCATGTCACGAAAGATGTTTACTTTGAAACTGGTCCGAGATCTGGCTGATCGTCTGTGAGAACTGAGGGACCACACTTTATGGGTCGTATTTTTTAATATATTTGCATAAAAAATCCCAGATTCGTTCTACAATTATTTTATGTCTACTACTAAATCCTAGGATTTTCATTTCGCGAATTCCCAGCGTGGTCCATCAGTTCACACGCACATGTTTTATGGTGACTTGCCGGCCGGCGCGGGTGCGCGGTGTAGCGGAATGCGGGATGGTACCTAAACAACTGTGCGCTCGCTCGATTTGCGATTTGTAGGTTTTTAGGATTTCAAGTCGGGAAAAAAAAAGGAATTGAACAAATAATGGAAATGTGTCAATTTCTGATACTAAACCACCAAAAAAATTTGCGCACTGCTTACATTTTTTTCCTGTATATAATATATTAATAATTTCTTTCTGCCTAACCTTTCTACATAACATTACGCCTGTGTTTCCGAGAGGATTAGTAGAAGAGTGTAATAAATAGTACAATTTTCTCATTTACATGGCTAATGCTTATCCTAGGATGAAATAAGCTTTGATAATCGTACCTACTGAGTATTTGGTAATTCTGGGTTTCTCTACGATAGTTTTCTTCAATGTATCTCAAAATTAATGAAGTACCATACGTATATGTTTTTTTCTGAACTCTGTAGCATTGTTTCTTACTCCAAGATTTTTATAAAGTGTTCCTATAATTTCACATTGAATAAGTCATTTAGGTGCTTCTTAGCTTGTGAGGAGTTTGTGGGTGAGTTATCAGCCGCCAGGTCCATCGATCTGGTTGAGCTACGCTTGCAGCGGTTGGTCCGTGGATGGGTGACCATCGTTACATAGCAAGGTTCCTACGTGCCCCTGTTGGTCCCAGCTGTCATTTGTGGATCTTTAACAGTCGTTACGGGTCGTCAGAATCCCAAAAGTCTGACAACCAGTTTTACCAAGGGGTATCGTATTACCCAATTACTGGGTTGTGGAGGTCAGATAGGCAGTAGCTCCATGTAAAATACTGGTATTCAGTTACATCCGGTTAAACTGGAAGCTGACTCCAACATCGTTGGGAAAAGGCAGGCAGATGACTCGATGATTTAGAACCATTTCTCATAACATAACAAAACATAAGTAGCTCCCCTATAAATACAAATCCGACTAACTACGACACGCGAGAACCATAGTAACTCAAACAATAATTACAGTTATAATCCAAGTACTTTCCAATCTAAACCAAATGCGGCTAAATATCAATATATCACATCAATATCCCCAAATCACTGGAATATCCACAGCCGCGGATAAATCCGAACTCAGTGTGGGCCCAGCACTAATCCTGGAATGAATCGGAATTCAGCACAGGTTTTAAGCTCAAACCGCAGCGTATGATACGTAGCGAGGGTTTTACATGGTTCTGGATTTTCGGAGTAGTTTAGTTTAAAGTTTAAGCTTGACTTCTGCTGAAAAAGGCCTTTCTATAAAATGTCTGCGTGAAAATCATTGAAAAACAACCATTGATACAACTTCTATGCAAATAAATAAAATACGAGCGAGCCTCAAGGCTTCTACATACTAGCGCGACACAAAGGCCCCGCGTGTCGCGCGACGTGCGGTGCCTTTGTGTCGTCGCGAGTTGATAATAAGCAACTGAGCAGCGAGAGAAATTTTATTTATTTAATTACGGCACTCCAACGACTTATTCACTAATACATTTTGTGGGGTACTGTAACAATTAAGAGCGTTTACACCTTACAGCATTCATACAAACTTTCGAGCCCTTATTTTTCGAAATGACTGAACCGATTTTAATGAAACTTAATACGCATAAGCAGGATACGAATGCCTCAAAAGTTAGTAAGTAAGTTAGTAGTAATTAAGATACAAGGGCTTGAAAGTTTCTATGAAATGCAGTAAGGTGTAAACGCTCTTAAACTTAAAATATAGAATGCATTAGTCACTTAGAGATGCTCACAGCACTTACATAAATTTCAAGTTTTATATGGGATGTATTTAAGAGCACATTCAATTTGATGAAAACAGTTATAAAATTGTTTAACAGCACTTTAAAATAACTATACATCTTTATTTTAATAATATAACTTTAATAAAAATGAATCAAATTTACAAAATAAATATACACTATACTTCCATTTGAAATGAGATTAGATATTTAAATAAACCTTTTTACAGTCCGTTCAACCGATTTTGACTTTTATTCCGTTCTTCTGTTCCGTGGCATTAAAAGCAAAAACGTGGTTACAATACCAACTGGTAATTACAGCTGCCATTTTCATGCCACCAACGCAATAGAAGTCAAAATCGGTTAATCGGACTGTAAAAAAGGTTTATTTATAAAGGGTGTCTCAGAATGTTTTTCGTTTTTAGATTTTAAATAAAAAACAACAATATCAATCAAAACTAGTTTTATTTATTGTTAAATTAAAGAGCAGTTCTTGAAGTTTATTTATGAAAAACAACCGTTTGCAAATGCGCACCATTCCGTTGTTCACACTAATTTAACCTGGAGCTAAAATTTTCAATCACTCGCTGGAGCATCGCTCTTGCAGCGTTCATGCTCGTTCTTGATGTCCTTTTGCGCCCAGAAGATTTGTCCGGCATTGTATTCCCAGTCTCTTCAAACTTGCACACCCAATGTTTAATTAAATTGGCACTTGGCACATGTCTTAAGCTTGTTAAATTAAAATGTGTCCTGTAGAGACGACGAACAATAGTGTAGGAATCGTTGTTTTTATAAAACGCTCGCACGCAAAATGCGCGCTGCGGTCCCGCGAAACGATTCATGGCTACTAAACTTAGCAAGCTGGCCAAGCATTTGAGAGCACTCCCCTCCCCCTGCTACCTGCGGTTGGCGCGTATTGGTCAATTCAAAAACGAAAAACATTCTGAGACACCCTTTACGTCTAATCTTATTTCAAATGGAGACTGAATGAGTGGAACGACGGAATGACGGAAATGACGGAATGGGTGGTTCTTTTTTCAAGTAGATATGTCTGTATGTCAAATAAATATATGTGACGGCGGAGCAAGTGGTGCCATCTTTTTTTGTTACGAAGTTACTGAAATCACCGAAAAGGCCGACCTTTTCGGTGATTTTAAGAGTGACACTGGCTGGTGACAGTCACTCTAGCAGAGCGTGGCTTCGATGGTATGTACTCTGTGGATGGTTGTGTGGCGGCTGTCTTCTGATGATAGAAAAGATGTCAGGGAAGCCGCTGTCGTACCACGTCCACGACGAACTGCTATATACCGGCATAATCTTGAGCTGCTGCCACTAATACGATGATAACTTCTGGTAAAGACTATCCTGCGGCGATATATTAATATATATAAACAAAAAACAGGTCAAGCGAGTCGGACTCGCGCACCGAGGGTTCCATACGTATTATGATGTTGATGATTTCTGAAAAACTGGGCTATTTAGAGACATCGTATAATTTTCCTGTAATCTTTACAATAATTATACTTCTATTACATAGAATAATTTCAGATTTTTATCTGTGCAAACTTCGGAGATAAGGGGAACGGTATTTTTTTTTACATTTTTTATCAAAAGTCGGAAACTATGCTGCCTAAAAACGTATAAATAAATGTTTGAGAATGTGCAAACAGCGTTCTTTCATATGATATCCGACATGCCTTAGTAGCCCCTTTTCAAATTTTTAAGACCCAATTTCAGTCCCTTTTGCAAAAAATATGTTTTATTTTTTAAATTTCTTGTTTGTGAAATAGTTGGGCAAACGTCATCTAAAACTATTCTAAATTTTAAGTTGCTAGCATTAGTAGTTCTTGAGATATCCAGTTGTGACAGACAGACAGACTTAGTCTCACTATAAGGGTTCCTTTTTTGGGTTACCATTTTGGTACGGAACCCTAAAAAAATCGAAATCCCCACTTTTTTGTTTCCAGTCCATCAATTTACACGACATTGACGATAACCAGCTGATCTCTTTGATGTGTCTCCTGCGCCGCCGTGTTTATATCTCGTACCTATAAATCGTTCCTCCAAATGTGTCGGCATAAAACAAAGAGATATTGGAGTAATCATGAGATTGGAAGACGAATTGAGACCAGTTTTAGTTGATCTGTGTTGACTTTTAGTTTGAGTTTGTTTTTATTCTATCTAACTAGCTGCTCCATGTGGTGCTGAACGTAAAGAACAGCACCATCCTATTTCTTCCCGTGGATGTCGTAAAAGGCGACTAAGGGACTTACTAGAGAATATGCAGCAGCGTTCTCTATGCATTTTAACATCATCCTGTGATCGCCAACCGACCTACCAAGAGTGGCAATTATGGAAACCCCCTTTTGGGACCGGCTTATGACCAGCAGTGGACGTCTTTCGGCTGAAATGATGAACGACGATGAACTCTTAAAAAAAGGCTCTCGGAAGGTTCTTAGGGCCTTCGTTTAACTCGATTACGGCAGAGGAAGAGATATGTATGTCACTGGGTATAAGTATATGTATTAAAGTAAGATTGTTAATACTTACAACCCTACTACTGAACAGATTTCGATTTGGTTTGGTGTTCCAGATTTACTTTTAGAACTAAAAATTAAAGGATGTAAAAAAAAAAAGCTATGCAAAAACAAGTGCAAGTTAAACTCGCTTGCGGGTTCCATACAATGAATATGTTATTTACCATGTTTTTTATCCCAATAATAAACTTGACATTGTAGTTGAAAAACAATCATGTACTCCCATAAATTCCTACTGCAAATGTAAGTTTGTACGCATAACATTGAGAGATTTACCATGACATTTTAAGACCATATTCTTCATATAGGTTTTCCTGTGATCTATAAGTAGGTATAGAACTATTCTCTGTATTTTTTCCAAATTTTTGGCTCAGGCATTAGCTGTTTCGGAAGTAAGGGCCCGTAAAAAATAATCTGTTTTTATAAATAACTTTAAAGGTATTTATTTTAAAATCATAAAAAATATACATTTGAGACCCTCACAGCAAGCCCTTTCATTTGATATGACACACGGTACAGTTAGCAAATTTTTTTTTTTACATTTTCTATTTTACCCCCTCAAGTGTCCCATCATATGCAAAATTAATTGATTTATATATGATTGATTGATTTACACTTCCGTGTTTGGGTCATAGTAATTTATATACAAAATTTCAACATAATCGGGCCAGTAGATTCGGAGCAAATCGGTTCTGACAGACGGATAGACAGACAGACACAGACAGACGAGTGATCCTATAAGGGTTCCGTTTTTCCGTTTGAGGTACGGAACCCTTACAAAATGAAAATCATGAAACAAAATAATATTTTCTGTCCTGTGGGGTACAGGAAACTGTACTGTACTGTGGGGTGCATATCTTAAATATAAATCAAGATAATTATAATAAATGTTAAAAAAGGTTTTGAAATTAAATGAGAGAAAATTTAAAACAAATATTAAACGTACACTTTGTAAACAAGCATATTATAAGTTAAAGGATTATATCCAGAATAGGAATGCTTGGAAACATGCTGGTCCCGCTCCGTCTAGACAAAATCAAACTGATTGCTATTTTAATTGTATAATTTGTTATTTTTATGACATTTATTTTACATTAAGTGATCACGTATACACATCATCACTTATTATTTTAAAAAATTTAGGAAAACATATACTTTTACGATGTTTGTAAATAAGTGAGCACCATGTATCTATCTCATAATTAAGTTATTTTTCATTGCTTAATTTTTAATTCTTTTTACCTATTATGGTATAATCATATTAATGTACTCAAACAAAATATGTAAAACATTTTTAAAAGAGTAACGGTGGAGTTTCTTGTCCATTCTCCTCCATACGAAACTACCTTTTGGAAGGGGCAACTAGAATCAATTCTATTTTTTTGACGTTCATAAGTGCCTCATAGGTGCCTATTTGAAATAAATAATTTTCTTCGACTTTGTTCTTTTGAAAAAGAAAAAAAAAATGCACAAAAATCTAGAATTTAAAACTTTTCAAAGCTAGACATCCGAAATGAGAAAGCAGAATCAGACATTAACAAAAATAAACTTAGGTACGTAAACTGTTCAAGACATTTATTTTTTCACTCTTAAAAACCCCTTTTGCTTTGGCAACAGTTGGGTCCAAACGACAGTGGTTAGAAAGATTTTACGGCCAGGTAAACTCATAAAATGGGGAAAGGGGTATAAAAACTGCTTGATGGTATAGGTCTGGTGTAAATAATGGGGTGTCGGGGGGTATCGAGGCTACCGGAACGACTGATAGGCTATTAATCGTGTTAATGGTGTTTTCCTCTAGTCTTTATGGAGTCTGTGAAAGCGTTGGTTTGAAGTTTGATTAATACCTAACGTTGGAGTTGATTATAACGCCTCCATTTTTTTGTCAAGTTTTGAGGCTCGTCCAGACAGGCGTGACTTAACGCTGCGACGCGACACCAGTACAACAAGAATAAATGATAAAAAAAAAAAAGAAAAGAAAGAAAGAAAGAAAATACGTTTATTTGCGGTAAACATGATGCAAAGAAAGAACATAGATACAAAAAGAACAAGTAGGGGGAAAATATGCGTCACATCCACGCAAAACGCCACCGAAAAAAAAACAAAAGTGAAAAATGAAAAAATCATTAATCATGAATGAAATGATTTATTTTCTGTAAGTAGGTTTGTACAAACACTTTTACACGTCAATCATACTAAAAAAAAAAACTAGATGAGGTTGGCGTTTCGTATCTGACTACTCTGAGAAGAAAGACCGAAACAAATTCAGATGTCACAGTCTCTTTTAAAGTCCAGACATAATCTTGGTCAGATAATCAACAGTACCAGTGCGGCAGCGGTATCAAAAAACAATTAAATAGTCCTCTAGACCGATTTTCGGCCATGGCGACCAATCTCGGCGGAAACCAGCATTCAGTGCGGGAGAAATTAGAGTGCACAAGTATGTGCGCAGATATAGGTGCCCTCTCTCTCTTCCCTCACTCCGTTAAAGTCCGATGGGTCAGTAATCCAACACGACCGGAGAGAGATCAGGTGCAGGACCAACGGCTTAACATAGTTTCCGAGGCACGGGGGTATCACACCGCCAAATTCCGAACTCCGGGCTGTTACATTGACGTATTAAATAGGAAGATATGGTACGCGCTCCTCGATGTGGACCGCATAAAGGGGAAAGGACACAATCGACCTACATTACGGTTTGCGGGCAACACCCGAATCGTAGTTTGTTTGCGAATTTTTGCAACCGGCAGCAAGTTCGTCATGCTCCCTTAGATGTCACTGCTTGCGGTAGCGTCGGGGGTCGGGTTGCCTCCTTCCCTCAAATATGGAGAGGGGGGTGATGGCTGATCTTTGCATTATGCTCGTGAACGGGTGCTGCTTGTGGTGACTGGTCGTCTTGCTGACCATGGTTTTGTTATTATTATTAATAATTAACTGTTTCTTTTTTTTACTTCAATGGTGCTACTTTATCATTTGTCACTTCGAGTTATAGATAGGAGCACGCCCATTATGCCTGGAGGCTTTTATTTAGATACGTTTTGTTTACGTTATTTCTGCTTGATTATAGTTTTCGACGATTATTATATATATATATATATTTTATTTTTGTATAGTGGTGTGTGCTAGCTAACATAAGGAAAATAATTTAATTTAATGTTTTGTGTTGCATAATATTTTACATTTTATTGTATAGATTCAAGTTTTATATATAAACAGACAGCTGTGCTGCTGGGAACTTTGTTGCGCCACTTCTTCTTCCCAGCTAAAGCACTAGGAAGTGGTGAAGAGTGGGCTTTTTTGGGGGACTATATCATGTAATTTTTGACGTTCGAGAAGTGCTGATTCTCAGCCTAGTTTGAATAAATGACTTTTGATTTTGATTTTGAATTGTTATGGGTACGTAACAGTGACAATTATTGCGATCTCGTTCCCGCTATAGCCCGCGTAATATGTCTATCACCCTGACATTGGGTCCATTTAATACTTACGTGATGTTAGAGAGCGGCCTATCTTCCTATTTAATACATCAATGGGCTGTTACTAAGAAATTCCTGTATTCCAATAAAATTTTGCCCAACCTGGGCGCACGGTACTACACCACGGAACTGTGGTACCGAACGTACCACAGCAGGTGCGTTGTACCCTCGTCAAGTTATGTGTACAGAACAATTTCCCAATTTCCGTGAAGTTTTCATAGAAATCGTTCCAATAAAGTCGCATCGCGCCGTCGCCGCGTCGTCGTCGCGTCGAACTTTTATAGGAGTTGAACAAGCTATTAAAGATAAATTCTAGAGCTTATACACATACCCAACTGACATTAGCACGATAACAGTCTAGACATTACAGTCACACACACACACAAACAAACATTACACTATGTAATGGGCATTAAACTAGCGGGACACTATCATCTGATATTTGTACTAAATTACATTATCATACAGCGTAGCGACCGTCTAACTAAATTAGGGCTAGTTTACAAAGCGGTTGGAGGAAAAAGAGATCTGTAAGTATAAAAAAGGTGAATAGTTTGAATTATTATTCGGATTTGAAGAATTTGATAGCCTAATTCCTGAGGAAGGTTATAGGCTATTGAACGTCACGCTACGACACTTAGGGGCCGAACAAAAAGAAAAAAAAAACGGTATTTTGCTGTAATGCCAATAAACGCATTTTTCTTTCTTTATTTTCTTTCATCACTTTACGTCACGGTCAATCCTCCAACTACAAATGTAGTCGTTAACTTGTAAAGCTTACTTAGCTGTGATAAATTTACTTTTAACTTTGATATATAATATATACTACGGCCATGATTTTTTTCACATATCCAAAAACAACGATTTAGCTGGCAGGGAGAGGGACACTTGACTCTAAGCAAAAATTATCACTTTAAAACTTTAAATATTATGCAAACGGATCCCGGAATCGAAAAATGGTTTACACAGACCCGCAACATTTTGAACGGCCTATCCAATGCAATCTCACTGTATGCTGCACCGGTCGACGTCATCACGTCAACGCCGGCTGTCGCTGAAAACCACCGCTGGGGCTCTGTATCGCATAGGGTCTCAGCATTATGCTGAGCGGTGGCCGTTTTGCGTGGATGTGACGCATATTTTTCCCCAACTTGTTCTTTTTGTATTTATGTTCTTTCTTTGCGTCATGTTTACCACAAATAAACGTATTTTCTTTCTTTTTTTTCTTTTCAATGGTATTCACACCACGGTAAATACGAGAAAAAAAAATCATCTTCATTTTACGTTGCATTGATTTACCAAAATGTTATTATATGGTGTCAATGTTAAAATCATATGAGTACATTGATCAGAATACAAAATACTTGAATAATCCTAGAATCTTTACATTTTTTTGTTAATACAATAATTCACACAACAACTTTTTTTCAAGATTTTGTTTTACCACTTTATCGGTGTCATAATGTGATTGTATACCCATGCTGCAGTAGTACATAGCACTAAAAACTGAAGATGAAATAGATTATATTGTGTTTAATCATATCGTGCCTAGAAATCCCCGTCAACCAACAGTTTATTTTTATTTTTATTAGTAATTAAGGAAAAAACCAAAATGTAAACAGAAACATCACAAAAACATCAATAGGTTTGTCCGGATGTTGAAACACTAACTAACGAAATATTATAAATCTTAGGTTAAAACATAGTTTATAAAACATTGTGAGGTATATAATAAATAATAACTAAAAAGTACACAAAAGAGTGGGTGGTGGAGTTTCGATTCTCTTATTAGCCACATCACACGTACCCAGCCATTGCAACATTATGTTGATGTAACCAACCAAAAAACCGCCGATACAATGAAACTTAGAAAATTCGAAAGATTTATAAAAAATAAAAGAAAAAAAAATACTTTTATTTGCGGTAAACATATCGCAAAGAAATAAAAACACAAACTCGAAAGAACAAGTTGAGGGAAAATATATGCGTCACATTCACGCAAAACGGCCATCGCTCAGCATAATGCTGCGACCCTATGCCAGACAGAGCCCCAGCAGTTTTCAGCGATAGCCGGCGTAGACGTGATGACGTCAACCATGCAGCATTGGATGAGATAAAAATAAACAAAATAAATATAAAACTTCGTTCTATAAGTTTATATAAATATAATTATCTAGAATGGCAACATTCCGTAACGTCGGCAATAACTTTCGAGTAAGAAGAACTTTCGAGAAGAGAAGAAGAACTTTCGAGGAGCCCATAAATATCTGTAGAAATAAATAAAATTGAAGTTATTAATAAAAATAAATAAAGTTTGTAAAATTTCATACTGTACACTTTTAACAAAAAAAAAACATTTTTTTGTATGTTTGTCTGTTTGTTGCGGCTAATCTCCGAAATGGGTAGGCCAGTTTTGATGGGACTTTCACGGGCAGAAAGCTGGAGTCTTAAGCAGTAACTTAGCCCTTTATTATTTTAGAAATAGCCTCGCGGGCCATGTTGCAGAAAGCAGCTAGTAAGAAATATAAATTGACAAATAGGAAATATTACTGTCAAAATCATATTCCAACCATTCTAAACCAGGCTTAACTTAGTTAGTGTGCACGTCCCCCTTAATGACGTCACGTCCGCCCCGGACATCCAGCGACCAAATCTTATGAAAGATGATCTGTACCCTTGATGGGGACTGTCAAAATTTAGTAGGGGAATTTATTTGAAAAATTCCAACCTTCAGCGAAGGTCGGAATGTTAATACGAGGGTACGTACAAATTAATTTTGATTTATGTCGAGGGTAGTTGGGTAATGTTGAGAAAAAATGTGAGTGGAATAAAGGAATATATCGCGCGTGGATTTAAATAAGGGGTAGGCAGAGTCTTTCAGACCATAAGTAATGTTTCTTTTTCATTAATTTGGTTTTTAAAAGGTTTGTGGTTGTGAATGTGTTTTTTTTTCTTCGTAAGAAGAGTAATAAGTAAAAAAAAATGTCCTAATGTAAGCATGTATATCCTTTGCACCGAAGTGGGCTGTTTATAATAGTTGTCTTATACAGCATGGTCTCGTCAACTAAACTAACAAAAAATCTAACTTATCCGGGAAAAAAAAAATGGTCACAGATTTTTTTCAGTACGATGTACTTACTTAATTTTTTTTTTTTAGGTAGGTACTTCGTTTCTGGCAAGATTTACAACATGTAATACCCAATTATTAATCTGTGTCTTTCTCTTACAATGCCTTAGTTATACCATATATCATAATAATATAGATCTACCAGCCTACACGTCGTATCACTGTCGGCCGCTATGATAACTGAATTTCGTAACTAGTTGTCAACAAAGAAATAACTTTCGTTCTATGCAACCGGTTGCCAAAGAAGACCTTTAAGGCTTCTACATACCAGCGCGACTTGTCGCGCAACGCGACACGACTCAAAGGCACCGCTCGTCGCGAGCCACGCGGGGCCTTTGTCTCGTGTCGCGTCGCGCGACAAGTCGCGCCGGTATGTAGAAGCCTTTATGTCTTGTTTGGCAAGTGGTTGCCAATTAAGAATTCTTCAAAAAGCGTGGGAGTGATAGAGGAATTTTCTAAAAAAAACTATGAATAGATTACCTTGTTGTGTGCTTATATCACTTGAAATGCATGATGGGTTGATGGTCTGCTACGATTTACATTTACAGTGAAGTGGTATTATCGTCCTGATGTGTAACTCGCTTTGTGGCTTTAAGGCTTCTACATACCGGGGCGACTTGTCGCGCGACGCGACACGACACAAAGGCACCGCTCATCCCGCGACACGCGGGGCCTTTGTGCCGTGTCGCGTCGCGCGACAAGTCACGCTGGTATGTAGAAGCCTTTATTATAATTAAATCAGCGAACCGCCTATGCTTCACATGGTTTTTACGACTTGACAAAACATCAAGATTACTTTTAACCAAAAAAAAACTTAGTAAATAATAATTAAAAGTACTCTTAGTAAATAAATATATTACAAATTAGAGAATTTTATCCAAGATAAAGGATGCTATACCCTAAGTCATCAATTCAGATAATTTATGTAAACAAAGGTGATAACAGATCAAAAAAATATCGTCATAATGGTAATTCACATAAAATGGCGGAAAACAAGGCTATATTGGCTTTTATGTACTGATTTTAGAAATAATAATTAAACAATTATCATACCGTGTTAATTTTTATAAGTTTTCGGTTTTAAACAAAGTTATTAAAAAATGAAAATTTTGTGGTATAAAAAATATTATGATACTGGTAACACTACAGGAGTTCCCAACATTCTCAAATTTCATTTGACATAATTTGCAAACTCGCGTCTTTTCAATACGTTCGTTTTCTTTTCTCCGATCATATTATTCGCTGCGTGTTTGTTAATTGTGTTTTGTTATCATCGTGTTAAGTGTTTAATTTTGTTGTTTGGTGTCCTTGTTTCTGTTGTGTTTTTGTTAAGTTTTATAAGCCGCGACTTCGACACAGAACAAACACTGTTCGGCTACGGTATTTTGTTTGCATAGCTCATCTAAATAGTTAATTAACTGTAATTAAAAGATAGAATTTTTTTATGATAAATTGTTTTGCAGCACTGTCCTGTCATTTTGACAGTGACATTTCTTTGTTTACTAAAATTATCTGAATTGATGACTTAGGGTATAGGAAACATGCTGGTCCAGCTCCATAGGACAATCTAGAGTCTAGTGTCCGTGGAGTTTCTTGCCCGTTCGTCTCCATAGGAACCTACTATTTGGAATGGGCAACTAGCTTCATATTTGTAACTGACCGACTTCTTGACAATTCAAAAGTGCCTGTCAATGGTTTAATTGAAATAAATGCTTTGAGTTTGAGTCTAGACAAAATCAAACTGGTTGCTATTTTAATTGTATAATTTATTATTTTTATGATATTGCTTTTAAATGCTTTGATTACCATACCTCACACATTGACTTATTTCTTATTTTTTTAAGGAAATAAATAAATATATAAAGTTAAGCACCATTTAACTATCACATAATTAATTTATCTGTCATTGCTTCATTTTTAATTATTTTTACTTTAATTGTGGTTTAGTAATTATATTCTAGGTGCATCGTCTTCACTTATAATTATAATTAATGTACCTATAAAAAATATTGTAAAACATTTTAAAAGAGTAACGGTGGAGTTTCTTGCCCATTTTCTATCTTTTGGAAGGGACAACTAGACTAAATTCAATTTTTTTGTAAATTTTGACGTTCAAATGTGCCTTTATGATATGCCTATTTGAAATAAATAATTTGACTTTAAAACAACATTTGTATGGAGGTATAAATAATTAGGTATCTTTTGGATAATATTAGGACATACAAAATATAAAATCCATTTTCATTTTTGTAAAGCGACTTTTAAATATTTGATTTACTCTCAACTTTTCAAATAGTTATGAGTAAATACTAGGTATAACATTGACGGTCATAATGTTATTTGAAGTGTATCAAAGGTAAAATATTTTTTTTTATTTGTCCGTACTATACATACCCATTATAATATTTTTAAATTCGAAAGTAATTCTATCTGTCTGTCTGTCTATATGCTTTTCAAAGGATTTCTATATCATTTGACAAGGAGATAAAAGGCATCCTGAGCAAGGACATAGGCTACTCTTTGTTTGAAAAATAATCGTAAAGGTTTCCCATACAAACTTTCATCCATAAGGGGTAAAAGCTTGCATTGGAAACTAAAAATTTCTTAATTAAGGATAACTATGAAAATTCAAATTTATGAAAATTTAGATAAAAAATCACGTGTTTCAGCGTTTAGTAAAATCATCTCCCGGGGAAAAATAGGGGTGTTTTTAAATTTACATGATTATTGAAATTTCACAATTCTTTTTAAGAGATTTAAGAGATACTTATATCCGCCATCCACGCGAGCAAAGCCGCGAGCAGAAGCTAATATTTCATAAATAAACAATCACACAGGTCACATGTCTAGACTCTCAAGAGCTCTAAAATATCGAGTTCATAATTAAATTCTCATGCATCACAGGCTCTTCAATTTGAAGACAGCCTCTATTATACTATATCTATAAATTTTAAAAATTAAGTCTCCTTTTGTGTCAGTCTGTGTGCTGCCTTAGTACTTCAAAACTACGGAATGGAATTTTGATGAGGTTTTTACCATCATATTATAGAGAAATTATTCCGGAAGGTTTATTATAAATAATAAATTAAATTCGAATCAAATCCGGAACGAGGTGATCCGGCAGAGAACCAAAATTGTCGACATAGCCCACAGAATAAGTAAGCTGAAGTGGCAATAGGCCGGCCATATTATTAGCCGTAGAACCGATGACCGTTGGGGTAGACGGGTTTTTGAGTGGAGACCGTGAATCGGCAAACGTAAGGTAAGACGCCATCAGGCTAGTGGAGCGACGATCTTCGCAGGGTGGCTGGTGGCAGCTGGATGAGAGTTGCCGAGAATCGAGCTGAATGGCGTGCAATTGGAGAGGCCTAAGTCCAGCAGTGAACTGCTATGGGCTGATGATGATGACGAATACATTAAATTAATATTAAACTTATAAAGTCGGCTTTCCACGGTGTGTGATATTGTGCACGCCCGGATGGCCGACGACCATGGACAGCAAAATCAACAAAATCAAAATCTAAATATTTTATTTCAGATAAATCTACATGGGCACTTATGAAACGTCAGAAGCTAGGTGCACGGTTCCAATTGGTCGTTTCCTATGGAGAAGAGCCGGTAAGAAACTCCACGGTTACTCTTTTAAAAATAATGGACTTTTATAATTTACAGTGTTTTCAAGTTACAGTGTTAATAGGTATGGGAGGACAGTGTACGCCCGTCAACAAGTACCAAGTACTTAACAAAATAGAAAATGGTTTACAAAGCTTCAGTCCATTGCTACCAGCCACGCACCGCATACCAAAGCTCTTCCAACGGTGCGTGTCGGTCTATGTGGGTTTTGAGATTCGAAGCCATTTTCATTCCAAAATGCAAAGTGAAAGAGCACCTTTGAAGCTACCGACTCGCCGCGGATTGGACGCACCGTGACGGACGTGTCTGCGCTACCAAGGACGATACTCTTCCCATGGTACATCAGCGCCCGACCGCAATATCACGCACCGTGGGAAGCCAGCTTAAAATGGATCTGCAGCTGTAGCCGCAAATAAACGTATTTTCTTTCTTTTTTTTTTAAATCAAATTTTCTTACGTTTTTCGCTATTTGCAGGTCCATATCAGGTTATATCTTGATCAAAATATGATTCGCGACTATAACAGATATGTATAAATACAGAACTATGAATCATTAATACATCTCTCTAAGTTAGATCTGTCCCCCAATGTCATAATATCATGTAATATTAAAAATCATTTTAAATATGAAAGTTTTTTTTTAAGTTAGCCTAGGTAACATCAGTTTTGTATGAATAAGGGATGGGTATTGGGTATGGCTATTACTAATGAGTAAGCCTAGTCCATGCACTTTTGAATTGTCAAGGGCCCTTCAAACTAGCTTCATCTCTCTGACTGACCGACCCCTTGACAATTCAAAAGTGCATGGACTAGGTTTATTTGAAATAAATGCTTTGAGTTTGAGTTTTTTGAGTTAAGGAAAATCCTGTATCTTAAAAGACAGTGTTCTTTAGTGGAATTGACAAGATTTACAAAATATTTTTATCTGCGTAATGATTCTGATGTTGCCATAATTATTGAATGGGTTTAAAGATTAATTATAAATAGAGTTTGTGTGAGTGTTTTGTTGTGGGGTTAAACAGGGCCTCAAGTCTGCTATTACAATAGTGTCGGAATGGTCGATCATTGATTTCATAATTGTTGATTTTGACAAGTTTGGTAATCTACTATTATAATGGCGTCATTATGATTTTCCAATGGTCGGCCACTGACACTACATTGAAAGAAATTGCATTTACTGGTAATCTCGTACATAATGACAAATTATTGACATTTCTACTAATGAGTTTTATAATAATGGCAATACGACAATGCCATTATAATAACTCAATTCTATTATGAGAACATTGACGGACCAATGATCGACCATTATGAATTTAACAGATTACGAACTTTTAGCATAATGACAATGGCATTACAATGGGATCGTGTTGGAATGACTGAATTTATAAAAATATCAGACTTGGGCCTCTGGTCTGTTGGGGTTTGTGTGTGAGTGTGGTATACTTGTCTATCCAGGAAGAAAGAAACTGTTTGTCTGCCTGTATGCTACTTTTTCACGTCATAACGGTTGAATAGATGTCTATGAAATACTGCACACAGTTAGACCATGACCTGAGTTTGAAATACATTGCGAGTTATAGTTTTGTATAATTTAGAATATTTTTTTCAATTTTGTAAAATAATGTGAGTACTATGGAGCCGTTTATTATGATAAGATGTATGTTGACTTAAAAAAGCGTGGCAGTTGAGAGTATATCATGCTCACTTAAATGGCTCGCTGATGGTGGCGCGTGTGTTGGATCATTCGGTTCCCTACAAAATAGTTAAGTTGGATGGTGCTGATCCACGCGTCATGTTCGTAAACGGGCGCCGTCAGTTGAGACTGGTCTTCTCTTAACTGCCAGGGCTTATTTGTAATCTTTAAATTTTATATTGTTTTTTAAATAAGTAAGTAATCTAAATTTTTACATTGTTCTCACATATAGAAGCAACAAGAATAATGTACCCAGGATTTTGTAATATCTTGATTTAAAAGAGTGTCCTTGGAGTTTCTTGCCTGTTCTTCTCCATAGAGATCTACGTTTTGGAATGGGCAAATAGCTTCAACTTTCTGACTAAAACAGCACTCTAAATTGCCGTACGATAGAGTTGTCACTGATAAAAGACGAAAAGACATCTGTATGGATAATTATAGATTAAGGCATTCGTTTATGTATAGATTTTTTATATTCTTAGGCCCATTTTTGTATAATAAATTAAACGCAATTTTGTCTATGTCTGCATTAAAAACGGTACAATGCAAAAATGTTATTTCAACATGGTTACAAAATTTGTCTTATGATGACACAGAAAAGTTACTGGTTGTTTTAAGTTAAATATTATTTTTAATTATGTACTGCCCTATCATTAGTCTGTTAAGTTACTCACTATTTATGTCTACCATCAATTTTAGAAAATTTTAATGTAAATTTGCACTTATGTCACCTGAGATACAGGTTTATCCTAGTTCAGGTCGAACCATTATTATATAACTACCATTTTACTATAAGGCTTAATATTGTAAATAATTATGCATTATTTAATTAAATAAATAAATTAAAAAAAAAATAACTAACTGACCGACTCTTTGACAATTCAAAAGTGCCTATATTAGGTTTTATTGAAATAAATGTTTTGAGTTTGAGTTTTTTGAGTTAAGACAGAATACTTTTCCCGTTTCCGTGGCATATTTTCCGAACTCCACGTACGCGAAGCCACGGACAAAAGCTAGTTCTACAGTAAAATTTATAATGGAATCAATTTCATAGTCGGGTCCTAATACTATAGAGTACTTGGCCTCGAACGTGAGTGCAGGCCAGTATGGTCACAAAAGGGCTTGACAATAATGGAATGCTTCGGCGAACACTTTTGAGATGGGCACAATATGCCCTTAGAAAATGGAACCGCAGTTGAAAATATATAGTGGGAGTAATGCCTTCGTGCTGTTCTTTTAACCTTTGTGAAGTTTTAGTTCAAATAGTAACATAGAAATAGAGAGAGAGATAAAGGAAAAGAAATAAAGAAAATACTTTTATATGCGGTGCACATGACGCAAAGAAGGAACACAAATACAAAAATACCGGCCAAGTGCGTGTCGGACTTCGCATAGTTAGGGTTCCGTATCAAATGTAGAATTTAAGCCGTCCGAATGTCAGAGCAAGCAGTAGGTGAGTGCGGACGGTGAGCGATGGGTAGCTCGCCGTCCGATAAGGACCAGGCCCGGGTCGTCGGCGCGTTGTGTTTCACGCGCGCCACAAAGAGATGTCAGCACCAACTGACGGGGGCCGTTAGGGCCAATGCCTGCCAGGGTTGCGAGTTTGTCCGTGGCCCCGGCACACAGGCAACGGAAGGAACACGGGTGGGTTTTAGTCAGTAAAAGTCTGACAAGCCCTCCCGCTCAACCCAGAGCGGGAGAAGTTATTTGATAACTTCCCACCCAAAAAAAAAAAAAATTGGGTGAGTGACCTTTTTAAACATTTTTTGTGATGCTCCAAATTTGATTTATCAATATTGTTGACTTTTTTTTGTAAAATATACGTAATAATAAACATTATCACCAAATTTCAAGTTCATAGGTCAAACCCGCCATTTTGATTTTTAATATCTAATAATTTAATATCTAGAAAAGACGAATCTAACGACATATCATTCATCAAAATCGGTTCAGCCGTTTAGTAGTTACGACGGAACATAGGGACAGACATACATACAAACATACATACATACAGGTCAAACACATAACCCTCCTTTTTGACTTCGCCGCAGTCGGGTAAAAACTGATGCCATTTCTTAGTGACGCCATATAAATAAACCGAAGTTAGGTCCAGTTGCTTTACCATAACGAGATTTGCAATATCGTAATGCGCAACTCGGCATATTTTCTTAGAAAATATTTTGCTTTTGTGGACACGAATGTGACTTGACATGCAGGCGTACCACACTACACTGAGCGACTTTTGCCCACTAGGACAAATGTATCGGATTACGATTTTGTTCGCTATGTCCCGTGTATTTTTAAGTAATCAAAATAATGTAATAATGTCTTTGTTCAAAACAAAGGAACTTTTTTTTAAATTCCCTTTGATTCGAACCAAAAAATCCTGGAGAAGTGCGTGTCCGACCACGTATAATGAAGGGTTCCATATGTGGGATGAATTTATCCCAAAAAAAAACATAACATTGTAGTTGACAAACATGTTCTCCCATACATCGATAGGTATACGCCACGGTCAATTATCCAACTGCAAATGTTTGTTTTTAATCGTTTTTTTTTTTAATTAATAATCTAGAAATTAACGATTTTCAGACTTCTTCCTTATCTTGTGCTGTAAGCTTACTTCTCACCAAATTTCATGATTCTAAGTCAACGGGAAGTATACCTAGGTACCTATAGATTTTGATTTATTTGCGAGTACCAAAATATGTCTCCTAGTCCAAATTTCACCAATCAAACTGAACGCGATCAGCACCTAAAAACCGGGTTCAAAAGCTGTCAGTGTCAATCTAACAAAGAAAATAATGACACTGATAGCTCTTAAACGTAGTTTATGTGCTGATCGCGTTCAGTTTTCATTGGTGAAATTCACCCTTAGAAGCTTGAATTTTTAGAGCTCCAAGAGACCACGACCTTTTTTTTTTTTTGGGTGGGAAATTATCAAATAACTTCTCCCGCTCTGGGCGGAGCGGGAGTGCGTGTCAGACTTTTACTGACTAAAACCTACCCGTATTCCTTCATTTGCCTGTGTGCCAGGGCCACGATATCCCTTTCGGACAAACTCGCAACCCTGGCAGGCATTGGCCCTAACGGACCCCGTCAGTTGCTGCTGACAACTCTTTGAGGCGCGCGTGGAATACCTCACGCCGTCGACCCGGGCCTGGTCCTTATCGGACGGTGAACTACCCATCGCTCACCGTCCGCAAGCCCGCGCCTACGGTGGCCGGAAATCGACTTGCGACTCCCGACGCCCGGGGCGTCTCCTGCGGCGACTAGGGGAGCGAGGGCGCGAACCTTGCCTCTCCCTAACGCGTTCCGCCTCCTCCTTCGCAAGCATTACTGTTTCGCAGAAGAAAAGAGACCACGACCTACGTAATTGATATTAATTTCAACTGGATACTTCTACCCGTTAGAAAAAGGGTCTTGACAGACTGACAGACAGACAAAGAAGCGATCGGACTATATGGGATTTTTTTTTTCCATTTGAGGTACGGAACCCTAAAAAGAAGCCAAGGGGGCAATCCGAGACCTTACAAAATCTATTCGATTGTTTCTACAGTTTAGCTCACTGCGATGCAACAGACACAATGCCACGTTGAGAGTTTTTGAGTCAACAGCGCCAGCCTTTGGACTTTGATTCCATTGTTGTTGGTTGTTCCATCCTACAAAACTGACTCGACTTAAAATCTGTGCCCAGTGTTATGAGCGTTTACGACGTACGGCATTTCATACAAACTTTCAAGCCCTTGCTTTTCGAAATGACTGAACCGGTTTTAAAGAAAACTTCTTACGCATAAGCAGGATATAAAGGTCTAAAAAGTTAGTTAATAACATTTTCGAAATGTCTTATTTAAAAACAGATAACTGAAAATCTCTGTTTCTAGAGAAAATTTAAAATCGGTCTAATTTGGCTGAAACACTACCTTTTGAAAATGTTCTTATCGATTCAGTCATTTCGAAAAACAAGGGTTTGAAAATTTGTATGAAATGCCGTATTTCGTAAACGCTCTTAAGTCATAGCGCACGCTATGCGACTTGCGACAGCACGGCGACTAGATGCAACGACACACTGCGGCCGACAACTACCATATACAGGGTTATTTTTAAAACGTCAATAACCTATTAATGGGTCATTGTACTCATCAATATAAACAACTTTTACAATGGGACCAAAACTGAAATCGCGAAAAAAAAAACCAGCTGTTCCCTACATTTATGTTCGAATAATTCGTTAAAATGTAGGGAACAGCTGATTTTTTTTCGCGTTATCTGGTTTGGTCCCTTATTAAAAGTTGTTCATAATGATGAGTACAATGACCCCTTAAGAGGTTATTGACATTTAAAAAATAACCCTGTATTTTGTTCAAAGCTACGAACACTTGGCGTCGAGTTGTTGAGACGCAACGACAGACTAAGGGGCTAGACGCATGTTCTCGCTACATCTCGCAGCCGCTAGACGCATGGTGTTCGCCCACACCCGACGACAGTCACTTGCTACAGGTGAGCGTCAGTCTTGCTGTGAGTGCTGAGGAACGTGCACGTGTGTTTGTATTGCGTCTTCGCCTTCTCATAATCAGCACCAAGACAAGTGCAACTAGAGGCTCCATATTCACTCACAAGATGAATAAGACGACCGTCTCTCTCGAATACTCAAGCAAATAATCGCATGTTTCACGACGTCTGTCAAATTCAAATTCAACTCTTTATTGCATAGCACATGTGTGTACAAGATCTTAAATAATTATAATGTTCACATGGATCCTGTCGGGCACAACAACTGCCGTAACTAGTACCCTCGGAAGCACACGACGCTCTGCGTTTAGTCGCAGTGACTAGACGCCGCGCGCCGATGCAAACGACAACTGGCACTTAGAGGAAATGTTAGAAAACTGCCGGAGAGTTTTAACGTTATCTTATTTTTGACAGCTATAGAAAAGGTTTTTTTTTGTTTTTCGAATTATATTATAAATAAAAAGAGGTAGATAGGTTATACACGCTCCGCAAGTGGCATGTCTAAACTAGCCACATTTTCTTCGTCTTGTCTCTTTTCTCCCGATAATCACGACATGCTACTTAGGGCTTCCAATCCCGGAATACCGAGATCTCGGTATTGCGGGATCCCGCATCATTTTCCAATCCCACTTGTTGCGGCATTACGGGCGCAGGATCCGTGGCGTGGATTTGCGGGACTAAAATACGCAGTAGTTTGGCAGACGACACTTTTATAGATATATGATGTTTCTTTCGCAAACATTTTCGGCCCTGGTATTACGCCTAGATTCCGATCTCTGATAATAATTAAGTAAACTCACAAGCTTACAGTATAGATTGTTACTTTGTAGTACCTATATTATAGATATTTAAGTATAAATATAATTTCCGAACTCACTAGCCATGTTTATGCCATCAAAGGCTTCTGTTGTTTTTAGCATATTATTATTAACTCTGCGATATATATATTTTTTTTGAACATCAATAAATAACAAATAAAAAAAAAATGCTGACAAAATTACTAAACTAAATAATCAAAGTCATAATTACTTGTGTCAGCATTCAGTTGAAAATATTTTTGGTTGTTATTTTAATTTAGTAGTTATATTTTTTTTGTTGATAGTTTTGTTGTTTTTTTCCGCATTTGTTTCTGTTTTCTGTAATAAATAAACGGTGTAATTCGACTGATCTCATGCTAAAACTTAAATAAATGTAGAGTTATATTGATTAATTCATTGTTTTATTTGCCTTATATAAATATTAGCTATACAATAGACTTAACAAAGAGATTTACTTGTATAATGTGAAACAAAGTGAATTTAAACAGAAATTAACTAATTGGATAAAACCACTTACCTATAACGACACGGAGGCGCTGCTGAAATAAGATATAACACTACACCTAATCAATGCTCTCTGCCTTATTAACCTCACGCATACACTCAGCAGTGCTATTCTGTAACCATCTCCCCGTGAAAACTTAGATGAAGTGAACGTGGAGTGAACTGTCAGTGTCATCCTACGTGATGCTAGGGATGGACCAAGGATTATATTTACAATCATAATCGAGATTTTGAACAGATACTCAATTTTGTTTTTTTTACATTAAATTATTGGGTTTGACTAAATTTCTGTTTTGCTATTTTATTTAAGAACCCCTTAAATATTAATGTTATGACATATAAATACTAGCTTTGAAATTATATAAAATTATCAATAGAATTAGCATAAAAATATTATTACAATCTCGATGTGTAATGAATGATTGTAAATGTAATCCTTGGTCAATCCCTAGCATCTGTGGAATGACACTGACAGCTCACTCCACGCAAGAATTCACGGTGAGATTTTTACAGACTTGACATGCAGATTCAGTGTTCACATTCACACATCCTCACTCTCACTCACACACTCGCATGCCTGCGTGCGTGCTGCATGTTTAGCTTTAATTCTCTTTTTTTAAATTTTATTTTATTGTGTTTTATTTTTATTATTTTTTAATTTTTATTGTTTAGACCTTTGCATAAAACAAGTAAATGATACTTATTTAAGTTATAGAAGAGCAGAGTCTCCTAACATAGGCATAACTGCTTAAAAGGAGGATTCAATCACTAGTTGTTCACTTATAAAAATAATAAACCATTTTTTTATTTTTATTTTCATTAATATTTTCTATATGCGGGATCCCGCAAATACCGGATCCCGAGGGATTGAAAATTCCTAGTCCCGCAAATACAGAGATTGAATACAGGTTGCGGGATTGGAAGCCCTAGTCCTACTTCCACGTGTCATCTAATAGCGGGACATTGCGCCGTTGAGTAGGTAACCTATCTATGTCTTTTTACTTATAATAATATTACTGGTTTTAATATATTCATTAGACGCGGGAAAATCGAGAAGCATCCTTTTTTACATATAGACCTAAAATTTACCATCCAGTAATTTTTATTGCACTGCAAAAACCATACGATTTTTAAAACATCCTTAGCCTTTAAAATCAAACGTTGCCTGGCTACATATTTTTTTATGATAAAAATGATTCCCAAATTCAAAGTTAAAAACTGGAGGCCTACAAATTGATTGCACTAACGCAATCTAAATATCCTACGATTTGAATCAGCCGTGGCCTGGCCTCACAAAATGTCGGCTTTTGGCCTCCCCCCACGTGGTCGACGGCCAACAATACGCGCTAACGAGATATTTGAGGCACGTCTGACTGGCGAATTCAAATTTACTACGAAACGTTATTCAAATTCGAAATTATGGTCGTATCTATGTGTACAGAAGTTAGGTTGCCAAGTGCTATGGTGTGTGAAATGGAAGGGTTTACTTATTTGTACTGGCAACTTTGTGCCATGGATCTAATTAAGATGCAGATATATGCCATTGACCTTGAGTGGTTAGCTTGCGTGTTCTGAACGGAGCTCCCGCAACGCGTCGTACATTCAGCCAGTAATAGGACTCGCCCATCAAGGAGCGCCGTCTCCAATTTGACGCATTATTAATTTATTATACACAAAACAAAAGGTATTTTAATAAAACGCGTATACTAAAAGATGAATAATTAAATTATCTTTAAATTGGTGAAGGTTTCAGAAAAATACGCTTGGTAGATTTTGCGCCATTCTCAGTTTTTTATCCGCGTTAGACAGAACTTTACAAATTAATTTCACCATGTAATATAAACATAATCTAAAATATTCACATATTAAATTATTGATAAAATGCTCTAATTTAACATATATTTTTTCAAATCATTAACACTACTCGTTCAGACGTGCATCTACATCTTCAGTATAAAATCATTAAAAGTCGGTTATCGTCGCCTTAATAGAATTAGTAGCCTCGTTGGTGTAGTAGTCGCTAGTACGACTACTGTGCGTCTAGTCTTTTTTTTTTTTTTAAACGTTGCCCCACACTAGGAATTTCTCCTGTATCGTGGGTGCGTTTACAAACATTTAAACTCACATAAACAAACAGCCAGACCCGGAACAACTACTGTTGCGCGACACGCAGCGCAGCATTTAACCACTGCGCCAACCGTGTCGTCATTATGCACTAGTTAAAACTGTTGCAGGAGCCAGCGTCCTCCCGTAGGTAATAAAAGACATAATTTTGGTCGCATGGATCGATCCATCAGGTTAAGCTACGCTTTCCGGGGTTGATCCTTGGATGGGTGGCCATCTATACATACCAAGACTCCTCTGTGCCTCGGAAAGCGCGTTAAGCCGTTGGTCCCGACTGTCATTCGTGGATGTTTGACAGTCGTTAGGAGTCGTCAGAAGCCCAAAAGTCTGACAACCCAGTCTTACTAAGGGGTATCGTATTGCCCAGTTACTGGCAGTCGGTCCATGTAAAATACAGGTATTTAACTGCATCTGGTTACACTGGAAGCCGACCCCAACATGGTTGGGAAAGGGTTAGGCAAATTGATTGAGATTATTGTAACTGTAAGTAGGGGTCGAATTTCGACCAGTGGGCGACCACTAGTAATCAAAACTCAATACTCAAACCGCCTTATTACAAAACAAGATTTATATTTTGACATGACTTAAACCATGGAGCCAGTTTTTGTAATAAGAACGTAACAGTGATTGAATTGAAATACCGTTCTTTATACAAAACTGAAAACTTAGTTCGGTACTAAGTGGTCAGTTTTGTGTTTAGGAACTTTACCATAGTCGGAATAAAGTTCGAAATTCAATAATGGCTTCATGGTTTAAACCTGGGTCTGAAGATAAACCTTGTTTTGTGATAAAGGGGAAAGCATTTATTTCAATTAAACCATTTACAGCCACTTTTGAATTGTCAAGAGGCCATCATCATCATCATCATTACAGCCGAAAGATGTCCACTGCTGTACATAGGCCTCTCCCAAAGGGGGGGTTTGCCATAATCGCCACGCTTGGCAGGCAGGTTGGCGATCACATTATGGTTTTAAAAATGCATAGAGAACGCTGCTGCCCATTCTCTAGTAAATCCCTTAGTCGCCTTTACGTCACCCACGGGAAGAAATGGGATGGTGCTATTCTTTACGTCCGGCACCAAACGGAACCTCTATCTTACTCAACAACAATAAGAATTTTCAACAAGACTAATTTAACAATTTATAATAACAGCGTGGAGTCAGCATTTGTGCACAGTTTGTGACAAAATAACTCACTACAGCCTATAGAAAAAGTTTTTATAACATAAATAATATGGATTTTTTTGTTTACAAAACAAAATGCTCATGGGACCCGCAAAATCTAAAGTTAAAGTGACCGAAAACGAAGTCGATAACTAGTCAACAAAGTTATATTGTCTGTGCTCCAGTGTAACAGTTATTTTGTAATCAAACTTATGTTCGAAATATGACAGATCTCTCATAAAATCACATAGGTACCTAACGTTTTGATTTACAAAATGGACCTTTATGTAAATTGGTAAATAATAACATCACGCCTGTAATCCCTGAAGGGTTAGGCAGAGGAAATGAAACGAAATGGAGTGAAATCATTTATTCTGTAAATAGGATATCAGAATCACTTTTGGAAGTGTCCCTATACAAGGTTATTTTTAAAACGTCAATAACCTCTTAAGGGGTCATTATACTCTTCATTATGAACAAATTTTAGGTACTATGGGGCCAAAACTGAAATCGCAAAAAAAACCAGCTGTTCCCTACATTTATGTTCGAATAATTCGTTATAATGTAGGGAACAGCTGATTTTTTTTTCGCGATTTCAGGTGTCGTACTGCGCCTTGTGCTGTCTGTCGCGCCCGCGATATCGTGCCAGTCTGCACCAGCCTTTATCCCCAATATTTCTTTCATATTTACCTACAGCATAAAAATCTCATTCACAGGATCCAAGGTTGTAAAGCTGTAAATATAAAAAAGTACACTGAAATTCACCAGGCCGATTCTTATTTATTATAGCAATGAAACTAGAGTTGGGCTGCACGTAATCCCGGCGCGGGATTTGAATGTTCCGGGTGGCACGGGATGATAAAGTTCCCAGGTTTATATTCCTTTTTAAAGTGGCTGTAATAGTTTCTTACTTGGAGGAATGGCTGTGTAGATATTTGCTAACGAGGGAATGAGTTTCCTACTTTGGTGTACGTTATCGGAAAAATGGAAGAAAGTATTTTTAATACGGGAAATGTTGTAGTTTTATTAGCAGTAGCTGTTTGTGTTGCCAACGTAAAGTAGGTATTTGTGTTTTGAGTAAGTATTTTTTTAATACTGTGTTCCACAGACATTTTAACTTTGTCTTCAAAGGGTGCAAATGCTTTGTTGTTTGCATGTCTCCGTGGTTCGACGGTATCAGTTCCCATCAGAAGGGTTATCGATTTAACTTCGACATTATTTATAACTTTTATTAAACCTCGGCATGCCTGGTAGGTTCTGACAGACCCACCTCTGCACATACACCGTTGTTTTTCATTCTAATTGGAATTTCGCGCCTGACCGCATTCAATCGCTAGACATCTTCCGTCCGCTACCTCCGTCCGGAGCACACTCCCGTAATAGTAGGACGTGCGTATAGCTCGCGCGGGTCTTTTTGTTCTTCTTCTTCCTTTTTCAGTGTATGTTACAAGAGTTTCGAAGGCTACTGTTTTGTTAAAAATGCTGCCTGAGTTTAATTAGAAAACTAATTAATAAAAGTTGTTGATTTGTATTTTTTTTTAACTCCTAATAAAACCCCTAGTAAAAACACATTATGTTTGCGCCTGATCCTTTAGTGACTTTATAGTGTCTGTGTCAATTTACTGCTAACGGGTTTTGATAAGGCGCACATAAGTGACGGTAGTTCACTTAAATAATAAATCGGCTAAGGAAAAATATCTACCTGACTTTTTCGATATATGAGATGGTCAATTCTCTATGATGGACGAACATCGGTCCGTACCAGTTAGCACATAATATATTTGTTTTAAATTAAAAATACTGTTTAAATCATAGTATAACGAACTGTAAAGTTATACACAGTTATCAATTAAATTCATTATTAAAAGTAAAACTTCTATGTTTTATTGAGCACCAAGCTCCAGTGTCTCGGAGTAGACATAATTGGCGACCGTGACAGGACACGAAGCTGCAATCTTCGGATTACCAAGGTCTAGCTGAAGTTGGCCAGCACCGCGCCGCAACAATAAGTCGGTCAGCACCGCGCCACATCCAGCCTTTGGAAGGAACAAGTATATCGGAAGACTTTGAGCAGTACTTAGCACCGCCGGACCTGGATGCTACATACAGCGTCACGCCGCAGCGCAGCAGCATTTCTGCAGCTAAGTGCCCTTCCTTAATTCCTAAACTTCCGTTTAAACCACGTAGCCTACGTCCTAATCCAATTTCTATATGGTTTTTCACTTGTGCGATTTCATAATTTTTATAGGGTCACCTTTGTCAAGGTTACAGTATTGCGTCATGAAATGTCTTTCTCTTTTTTTCCATAAATCCGATATTATTTGTGTTATTAACAATTCGCAAGGATACTAAGTTGTATATTTAAAATTTTACACCGTCTTGGTGAATTTCGAGTGGATTTTTCAAGTACATTTCACATTTCAAAGTACCTACATACCTAAAGTTAATAGTATAGATTTCTTTGTTTCGTTTTTTGTTGTATTTCTTTTAGGAAAGTAATTCCACAGGCTGCCGTGCCTATCTATAGTTCCGTGTATAGATTATTCCGCCGAACTTTTCAGATTTGCTCAAGTTTCCCGTGCATCGCTGAGCGTCGTTGCCGCAGCGCGCAGCGCCCGCGCGCAGCGTCCGTGCAGCCTAAGGCTGTCCGCAGACCGGTGCCTGCGACTTCGGCCTCCCGTGCGGCAGAGACCACCAACCAGGGGCGTGAGCGTATTCTTTTATTTTATTTGGTTCATTTTAACATTACTTTTTCTTGAGTTTATTTCAATCTTACATAACTTTAATTTCTTTTTCGTGAGAATTCTGTTTGAAATAAACAATCATCATGAGTTTAGGTGATGATGCCAAGAACTTGTCGGAATTAAATGTTAGACGTAGTTCAGTCAAGGGCAAAGTAACAAAATTTAGAAATTACTTGGAAAAAATATCGCGGTTAGACACTTTTACTACAACACATAGGGCGGAACTTACACTTAAACTTAGTAAATTTGAAACCTTATCTTCAAGGTTTGATGACTTACAAAGTCAAATTGAAATCTTTAATTCTAGTGGGTTGGAAAATGAACTTGAAGAACGAGAAAATATTGAGAAGGAATTCATTAGCAATATTGTAATGGCTCAAGAGTTATTACAAATGCACGGTAGGGATGAGAGCGTCCAAGACTCAAGCAGTCCTCACAATATTACTCATTGCGCTGTCGATCATAATGAAATGGGTTTCAAGCTACCTTTGATACAGGTATCTAAATTCGACGGATCATATTTTCGATGGATGGAATTTCGTGATACGTTCCGATCTTTAATACACGAAAATAGTAGAATTAGCTCAGTAAACAAGTTTCACTATTTAATTTCTTATTTAGAAGGCGAAGCAGCGCAAACCGTTTCAAATCTAGAAGTATCTGCTGATAATTATCGGGAGGCTTGGAACTTATTGCTTGAACGTTACGACAATAAACGTTTGTTGATAAGTCATCATCTCAGTGCATTATTTAACATTAATTATATAAATAAGGAGTCTGAAAAATCGTTGCGTTTCTTGGTTGACCACGTGACTAAGAATTTGCGGGCCCTCTCCAATTTGGGACAAGCCACTGAGCATTGGGATGTCCTTATCATTCACTTAGTCGCCTCGAAGTTGGACAATAACAACTTCGTGAAATGGGAGGAACACCGTAACGCGTTGTCAACAGACACCCCTACACTCAAAGAACTTTATAAATTTTTAAACGATCGTGCAACCGTGCTCGAATCCTTACACCGCAACAAGTCAGAAAATACATTTAAACCTAATCATGATAAACAGCGTCTAGAAGGCCATTCTAAAAAGGCGGACAACATACGTCATTCTAAAGCATGTGCATACATTAGTAGTAGTAACCAACCACAAACACAATCATCCTCGTCGTACCTCTGTCCATGCTGTAAGGCTGATCATAAAATATTTGATTGTCCATCCTTCAAGGCAAAGAGCATAAGCGAGCGTATAGCCGAGGCAACTAAATTGAAATTGTGTCTTAATTGTTTAAGGTCAGGTCACCCTAGTTTTAAATGTCGTTTCGGCCGTTGTCGTGAATGCAACAAACGACATAACTCTATATTGCACCTTCCTCCTTCCTACTGGTACAGCTGACAACACCGACAGTTCTTCTGATACGTTAGTTAACTGTAACAATCAAGCTAACAAATATGCCCTTCTTTGTACTGCCCTGATTGAAATAGTCAATCCCAAGACTAGTAAATCTGAAACAGTACGTGCTTTACTTGATTGTGGCAGCCAATCCTCTTTCATAAGTCTAGGCCTGAAACAAAGGTTATCATTAGAGGACTGCCCTATTAATGCTGTAAAGGTAATCGGTTTTGGCAACAATGAAGCAGGTACGTTAACTGAATATTGCATTGCTCAATTAAAATCGTTAAATACACCATTCAACGTTATTTCTAACTTTTATGTTATGAAAGAACTAACAGCTTTACTTCCCAATGCGGTAATTGATATTAGATCATTTAATATTCCCAAGGATATTATCTTGGCAGACCCTAAATTCTATCAGCCTTCTTTCATAGACATAATCATAGGCTCAGATTTATTTTGGGACATTATAGGTTGTGAGCAGCGGTCATTAGGCCCCAATCATCCTAAGTTACACAGCTCAAAGATGGGCTGGTTGGTTGGAGGTCCCCTGCAACATAAACAACTCAAGAATATTAAATGCAATCATGCACTTACCTATTTTTCTTATGATGAAAACATAGAATTAAAATTAAATAGATTTTGGGAGCTTGAAGAAATCCCATCTAAATCTTATCTAAGTGAAGGCGAGCAGGCATGTGAAACGCATTTTTTGCAGCACACCTGCCGCTTGGAAAACGGCAGATTTTCTGTCAAGTTACCTCTCATTGACTCACCGGATTGTCTCGGTGATTCCTACAACATGGCCAAGAAAAGGTTTTATAATTTGGAAAGGCGATTTAGAAGACAGCCTGAAGTTAAGTCGCAATATATTGAATTTATTAGAGAATATGCAGAATTAGGTCATCTTTCTGAAATTGCACTAAATAACTTAAATTCTAATTTATGCTATTTCTTACCTCATCATCCTGTGTTTAAAGAAAACAGCGAATCGACTAAAATTCGCGTCGTTTTCGACGCATCGGCTCGCACTTCCTCAGGCCTCTCTGTCAACGACATTCAAATGGTTGGGCCTCAAATTCAAGACTCTCTTTTCTCCATATTAATTCGAGCTCGTTTCTATAAATATCTTTTAGCAGCAGACGTAGAAAAATTATTTCGTCAAATTTTGGTGGAAGAGTCAGATCGAAATCTTCAGCTTATTCTATGGAGAGAAGACGAGCGTCAGCCTCTTAAAACGTTGCGATTAAATACGGTGACTTATGGTTTCACAAGCGCAAGTTATTTGAGCACACGGTGTCTTTGGCAGTCGGGTGAGGAATGCGAGGATCCACTCATTAGGATGATTGTACAACATGATCTATACGTAGATGACGTAATTACAGGCTATAATTCTGAGGAGGAACTTATACATATTCAAAAATCTGTATCAGAAGTCCTTAAGGCAGCGTGTTTTAATCTACGAAAATACAAATCTAATTCGGCTAGCGTTCTTGAAGCCTGCTCTGAAAACTCTACAGACACGCTTATCATTAGTGAGTCCTCAAATGCTCTGGGTTTAAGGTGGAATCCTAAAACTGATAGTCTACATTATTCTTTCGAAATTCCCCCTGCCAATGATAAAATCACGAAGCGCTATATTTTATCAACATCATTTAAAATCTTTGACCCACTCGGTTTTGTCAGTCCCTGTATTATTATTCCTAAATTAATAATGCAGCAACTTTGGCTGGACAAGGTTGGCTGTGACGAACCTCTTTCAGATGAAATAGAAAAGGCTTGGCGTAAGTTTTCCAATAATCTACCTTGTCTAGCTACATTTACACTGCCGAGACAAGTTCAATGTGACTCACCCGCTATTACAGAGCTACATATGTTCGGCGACGCCTCCCAAAGGGCTTATGGCGCTTGCGTGTACATAATGTCTATTGATGAAGCAGGTACCGTGCATGTTAACCTTTTGTGTTCCAAGTCAAAGGTGGCACCAATCAAGGCCTGTACTATACCTCGTTTGGAGCTGTGTGCCGCATTACTAGCTGTCAGACTCTGCAAGGCCGCCGTCAATTCCTTGAGGTTCCCAGTAACACGTAAACTGTATTGGTGTGACTCCAGCGTCGTCCTTGCTTGGCTGCATACTAACTCTAGAAGGTTAAAGACTTTCGTGGCTAATAGAATAGCAGAAATACTGGAACTCTCAGATGTTTCTTGTTGGCGTTATATACCTACCTCTCACAATCCTGCTGATCTCGTTTCGCGCGGCATGTATCCCAAAGAGCTTAAACATCGTAATCTGTGGTGGTCAGAGCCCGAATTTTTACTTCAAGACGAGTCTTCTTGGCCTACCTTACCAAATAAACTCCAACACGAGTCAGAAATTCCTGAAATAAAATCGAATGTTGTTGCTAGGCAAGATAATTCTTCGATCATTCCATTTCATAAATATAGTAAATTACATTAGATAAAGCAAGACTATGCTTATGCATTAAGATATTTTTATAATTTGCGCAATCGTAATTTTAAGCGTCTTGATGCCCTTAACTTAAAGGAATTACAAAATTCATTTCATCTTTTATGCCGCAAGGCTAAGGGATCTTTCCCTATTGAGTACGATTTGCTATCTAAAGAAAAGTCAATTAGTACAAAATCACCCATCATAGCGCTTACACCTTTTATGGATGCAAATGGGTTGGTACGAGTAGGAGGCCGGCTGGATGCTTCGGCTATTTCGTTTGGTAGCAAACACCCTATCCTACTACATTTCTCTCACCATTTAACAACTTTTAATCTTTGAACGGGAACACCTACACAAACTACATGCTGGCCCACAACTTCTCCTCGCTAGTGTTAGGCAATACGTGTGGCCTATCAATGGGCGACACCTCGCTAGGAGAACTGTGCGCAACTGCATCACATGTAGAAAGGTACAGGGCAAGACTTTAACACCCTTAATGGGGAACTTGCCCTCACAACGCGTTACGGTGGATTTCCCATTTCGTAGTGTTGGTATAGATTTTGCCGGATCCTTTTTTGTCTCAAATAGGAAGGGTCGTGGATCAAGAGTCACAAAATGCTATTTATGCATTTTTGTTTGCTTAAGGTACAAATGTGTACACTTGGAAGCGGTAAGCGATCTTTCGAAGGACGCTTTCATTCTTACCCTGCGTAGGTTCATATCCCGTCGGGGTAAGCCTATTGAAATTTTTAGTGACAACGGCCGCAATTTTGTGGCCGCTGCCAAAGAAATTGGCGACTTTTTGAAGCACCACCGCCAATCAATTACAGATTTTTCTAACGAGGAAGAAATTAAATTTTTGTTTTCACCTGCTTACGCTCCCCACTTTGGTGGTATCTGGGAGGCCGGGGTAAAATCCGCTAAGCATCATATAAGACGTGTAATGGGCAACACGCATTTAAATTTTGAAGAGATATCCACGTTGTTCGCACAAGTGGAAGCCATATTAAATAGTCGCCCACTTTACCCCATGTCCTCGTCTCCAAATGATCTCCTTTTCCTCACCCCAGGGCACTTCCTGCTTGGACGGCCGCTAACTGCGCTGCCTTCACCGAGCCTAGAAAACTGCAATTCCACTCAACTGAAGCGCTACCAACGACTTGAACAAATCCGGCAGCACTTTTGGAGGAGATGGCAGAGGGAGTACCTGGCGGAGCTGCAGCAACGATCAAAATGGCGCACCACTGACACTCCACTGAACGTTGGTGACTTAGTGCTGCTTCAGGAAGACAACTTACCACCATTGTGCTGGCGAATGGGCCGAATCAGCAAACTCTTTCCTGGTCCTGATGGAGTATGTCGAGTAGCAGATGTTCAAACAACACAGGGAAGTTACCGAAGGCCCTTCAAGTGACTCTGCCCTCTACCAGCAACGGAGCACCTAATCGAGTGAGAGTTAAAAGCCGGAGACTTTTAACGGCGGGGAAGATGTTTGCGCCTGATCCTTTAGTGACTTTATAGTGTCTGTGTCAATTTACTGCTAACGGGTTTTGATAAGGCGCACATTAGTGACGGTAGTTCACTTAAATAATAAATCGGCTAAGGAAAAATATCTACCTGACTTTTTCGATATATGAGATGGTCAATTCTCTATGATGGACGAACATCGGTCCGTACCAGTTAGCACATAATATATTTGTTTTAAATTAAAAATACTGTTTAAATCATAGTATAACGAACTGTAAAGTTAAATCAATTAAATTCATTATTAAAAGTAAAACTTCTATGTTTTATTGAGCACCAAGCTCCAGTGTCTCGGAGTAGACACATTAAAATAACTTATTTGAGAAATAACAAGCTTGAGAAATCCGGGTCTGACAGACCCACCAGGTTTACTGTGTAACTTTTCGCGTCCAGGCATGTGAATTTTGTTAAAGCGCTTCTCCGCAGTTAAGCTCAGCACACGGCTAAGCTACGCGTTTGATTAGCTTCACTTTGTATGAAAATATAGACGGGATCGCTTACTGCGAATCACAGTCACGCCACGTACGAATGCATGGCTGTCAAACAAATGAAACGCGCAGTTTTTCTTGGCAAACCTCGCAATGCACATCCCAGGTAGCACTGCAGCAATGGACGGTCGACTTAGAGGATTTTTATAAAAATAATTTTGGAAAAATAAAGGAATTACACCAAAAATCAAAACACACAGATGACTCATGACCAGTGATAGGAATAGGTAGTGCATATTTGCCTAAACTTCGAAGAACAGAGAGAAGAAACGGAGACTTCCTTAGGACAAAATTTTTTCCGGGACATCTGTCCCGAAATTCGGGACAACACTTTTAAATACATTAAAAAAATATGTTATTTGGAATAAGTAATTCGTCTATATTTACCTAAAGTTTGCGACTAGACATATCATTTATAATTTATAACTCCATAATAATAACTTATCCTCTATAGCTCTAAATAAAAAAGTTTTAGTCTATAGTCCTAAGGAAGTCTCGTCTCTGTTCTTCGAAGTTTAGGCAAATAGGCACCACCTATTCCTATCACTGCTCATGACTGTGGACAAGCCAGTGGTAGATATGTCACTTATGAGAACCGTTAGTTTATAATCTATCGGTATTATTTCCGTTAGAAACTGTCGAAAACTTGTGAACCAGGTGAAATGCGTTATGCTAGGTTATAAATGCGACCGACCGCGCGTGAGCCGAGCGAGCGAAGTGAGCAGTGCCACGGCACCGGCCAGCGAGCGCTACTTCCAAGTTGCTCACCAGCTGTGAGCAGGCTATTTAGTATTAGCTCAATGGGAGCATTACGTCGCAACCAAGTTTGATACCAGTTCACAATTTGTCAGTGTCCCATGGATAGATTATAAACTATAGTACGATATAATTTAAATTGTAAATGATTTGTTGCAGTTCACAATTTTTTGACAGTTGACAGCACGGTGACAGTACATTATATAGTAAAAAAAATACGTGGATTAGTCTAAGTCGCCGCCGGCACATAACTTGGCAAGGTTTTGGCGTAATGGGAGTAAATTTACGCATGTACAATTAGTGCAACGAAAAAAATATCACTTTTATTGCTTGTCATTATTCTATGGTTATTGCCAGAATTTATTTTTAAACGTCTCTCGTCGTCTAAACATAGAAGAAAGTTAAAGAAAAGAGAGAAACATCTAACGATTCGTGCCAAGTTACGTGCCGGCGACTATAATTATTACCCAGGTAGAAAACAGAGGGATACTTTTAGCACGGAATGAACACCAATGACTACGTGACCGCATTTCTTCTTAAAAAAGTGTGATCCCAAAATAATATTTTCGATTTCCCATCCTTACTGCCCGTTTATTATGAGTAGTATGTACCGTAAAATTTTATTGTGCCAATTTATTTACAGACTTTTCTATCTACGTTGATTTAGTAATAAAAAAAAACGTAACATTATAGTATATCAGATGTTAGTATGGTTTGTGTAGAACTTGAAAAGATAATAATATTTTGAAGAAAGAACATGGCAACATATTTTTAGATTTTTATTTGGAGGCTCTACTTAGTCAAGTTGTTGGTTGGTTAGTACCTACTTATGTCAAAGTTGAAGTAGACTTCAAAACCACGCTACGTAATTTAATCGTTAGTCTAGTCTAAGGTCTAGTCATCTTGTTCTAGTGGGAAGCATGACTGCTGAGCACGGGCTCTGGGTTTGATTCCCAGGTCAGGTAAGGTTCAGGCTGATTCCCGGCCACCGTAGGCGCGGGCTTGCGGACGGTGAGCGATGGGTAGCTCACCGTCCGATAAGGACCAGGCCCGCGTCGACGGCGTGTTGTGTTCCACGCGCGCCTCAAAGAGATGTCAGCACCAACTGACGGGATCCATTAGGGCCAATGCCTGCTAGGGTTGCGAGTTTGTCCGAAAGGGATACCGTGGCACACAGGCATCTAAAGGAACACGGGTGCGTTTTAGTCAGCAAAAGTCTGACACGCCCTCCCGCTCCGCCCAGAGCGGGAGAAGATATTTGATAATTTCCCACTCAAAAAAAAAAAACGGTGTAGGCTGTGCGTTGTCTGTCAGTGAATTTAAGATTTTTATTTAGTAGAAGATTCAGAAGCTCGTGGTAAAGTATAACAGCCGCACCAGGTTTATATAATCCTACTAATATTATAAACGCGAAAGTTTGTAAGTATGGATGGATGGATGGATGTTACTTTTTCACGTAAAAACGGCTGGACCAATTCTGATAAAACTTTTTATCGACGTAGCTGACACCCTGGATTAACATATAGGCTACTTTTTATCCATATCTTTCCACGGGATCGAGACTTACGTGGGTGAAACGGCGGGGCGCAGCTAGTATACTTATAACTTTATTTCGGGTGGCATAGACCCATATAAACCTTAACCTAATACATTTTTATTTGCCATGACTTGCCGCACCCACACAAGACATGACCCACTGCTTCTGAAAGGGACAGTCAAAAAGTACAGCTATTGTGTTCAGAATGCCAAGCTACGCTTGCCGGGGTTGGTATATGCCGTGGGTGGGGATCTTTACATACCGAGACTCCTCCGTGTCTCGGAAATCACGTTAAGCCTTTGGTTCCGGCTGGCATTCGTAGATCTTTGACAGTTGTTTCGGGTCGTCAGAAGCCCGAAAGACTGTCAACCAGACTTACTGAGGGGTATCGTATTACCCAGTTACTGGGTTGTGGAGGTCAAATAGGCAGTCGCTCCTTGTAAAATAATGATTAGACTGGAAGCAGACAACAACATATTTGAGAAAAGGCTAGGCAGATTGAGAATTATTCAGTCAAAGTCAAAGTCAAATTATTTGTTTCAAACAGGCACATAAGAGGCAGTTTTGAACGTCAAAATTAACAAAAAATAGAATTGATTCTAGTTGCCCCTTCCAAAAGGTAGTTTCGTATGGAGAAGAATGGGCAAGAAACTCTACCGTTACTCATTTAAAAATGTTTTACAATATTTTGTTTAGGTACTTAATTAATTATAAGATTATATGTGAAGACTTGCACTTAGAATAAAATAAAATTACTTTATGTACCACAACAGGTAAAAATTATTAAAAATGAGGCAATGAAAAATAACTTAATTATGAGATAGATACATGGTGCTCACATATTTACAAATATTGTAAAAGTATAATATATGTTTTCCTAAAAAAAAAAAAAGTCCATTCATTATATTCTTAGAGAGGAGTGGTATTTTAATAAAAAACAACTGTCAGATCAGCCTAACCTATATTTAAATATCGAGGTAAACAATTAACACGAACAACCACGCACCATTTAACAGGAACCAATCATCTTCAACAAAACACAAAAAACCAAAGGCAATATTTGCTTAGAGAAATAAAATGACCACCAAACAAAAACTTAGTGATCCGAGACGAAATACAACGACCTCACCACGCGAGCGCTGACAGGCAAAGAAAAGGGACGCACCTTGGTTGACAACCGCTTATAAAGGAGCTGGCAGAAACTCATAATCTAATACTCTTTCATGATCTAATAATATGATTATTTAATATGTGAAGACGATGCACCTAGAAAAAAATTACTTTATCATAGTAGCTGCAGTAGCAGCCTGAAGTAAGGATTTGTACCCGGTGCCCGGTTGCCCATTCCAAATAGTAGGTTCTTATGGAGAAGAACGGCTAAGAAACCTTCCTTTATTACAAATTTTGGGTACATAACTTTATTTTGATTTATAGATCCGACACGAAGTGAAAAAATGTAACGAACCTTGCACGTTAAGGCGACGATAACCGACTTTTAATGATTTTATACTGAAGATCACGTCTAAACGAGTAGTGTTAATGATTTGAAAAAAATATATGTTAAATTAGAGCATTTTTTCAATAATTTAATATGTGTATATTTTAGATTTTGTTAATATTACATAGCAAAATTAATTTGTAAATTTATGTCTAACGTGGATAAAAAACTGAGAATGGCGCAAAATCTACCAAGCGTATTTTTCTGAAACCTTCACCAACATAAATATAATTTAGTTATTGGTCTTTTATTTTTAAAATACCTTGTGTTTTGTGTATAATAAATTAATAAGGCGTCAAATTGGGGACAGCACTCTTTGATGGGCGAGTCCTATTACTGGCTGAACGTACGACGCGTTGCGTTAGCTCAGTACAGAACACGCACGCTCCAGTCCGGTCCAGAGAAAAACTAAAATCTCCAACAAAATTCGTCTTATTTCTGAGGTTTGATTTCCAAACCCAGCAGCATAAATACAAAGGCGGATGCAACACAGACAGTACCGTTCTATAACGCAGCCGCGTCCGTATGACTGTAGTATTTTAGAAACACCACTGAAAGCAAAGGCAGTAATATTGTGGTAAATCCTTTTAATTAATAACAGTATACTAAATACAAACATACAATTCACTTAGTCTCCTGTACAGCTCGGCAGTCCAAAATATACTGATCCAGAAAACATTATTCGATTTACTTCACAGCTCTGTCCAGACGTCCACGTTACAAAGTGGGGGAAAGCGCGCGAATTTTAAGTCAATAGATGTACGTTAAACTTATATAAATTCATTAATGTTTTATGCATGGATTCAAGTTGATTTCTACGTATCATAACATAATATTTAAACAGTATTATCTTATAAGGATACAAACTACAGTTACTAGTCGAGTACTAATAAAATCTTAAATTCACATTAAAATATCTAGATTTATTTTGTAGTTGCTTACACCACAGACATTTCAAAACTGTCTGCAATGTGATCGGCTCCCAAAACCGGCCAAGTGCGAGTCGGCCTCGCGCATGAAGGGTTCCGTACCATTATCTATAAAAACGGCAAAAAAATCACGTTTTTTGTATGGGAGCCCCCCTTAAATATTTGTTGTATTTTAATTTAATTATTTATTTTTAAAGTAAATATATAACTAAATATTCTGTGAATATTTCAAGCGTCTACCTTTTGCCGTTATCAATATCGAGCAAAAAATCACATTTGTTGTATGGAAGCCCCCTTAAATACTTATTTTATTCTGTTTTTAGGGTTCCGTAGTAAACAAGGAACCCTTATAGTTTCGCCATGTCCGTCTGTCTGTCTGTCTGTCTGTCTGTCCGTCCGTCCGTCTGTCCCCAGCTTAGCTCAGAGACGCTTAGTCCTAGAAAGCTGTAATTTGGCATGGGTATACATATTAATCATGCCGAAAAAATGGTAAAATAAAATTATGAAAGACATTTTTTTTTAGGGTACCTCCCTTACACGTGAAATGGGGATGATATTTTTTTTTCTCGTCTATTCCATGGTGTGGGGTATCGTTGGATAGGCCGTTCAAAAATATTGTGGGTTTGGCAAAACCATTTTTCAATTAAGGGATCCGTTTGCGTAATATCAAGCTTTAAAGTGCTATTTTTTGTTAGAGTCAAGGTGGCAGGGGGGGGCCCTGCCAGCTAAATAGTTGGTTTTGGATATGTGAAAAAATTCATGGCAATAGTATATATAACGAAATTAAAAGGAAAACTATCACAGCTAAGTAGGCTTAATAGTCGACCAACTTAAATTTGCATTTGGACAATTGACCGTAACGTATATCGATGTATGGGAGAGCATGTTTTTCAACTACAATGTTAAGTTTGTTTTTGGGATAAATTCATCCCAACTACGGAACCCTTCATTGTGCGTGGTCCTACATGCTTTTGGCCGGTTTTTTAGTATTTGTTGTTATAGCGGCAACAGAAATACATCATCTGTGAAAATTTCAACTGTCTAACTATCACGGTTCATGAGATACAGTCTGGTGACAGACGGACAGACAGACAGACAGATTGCGGAGCCTTAGTAATAGGGTTCCCGTTTTACCCTTTGGGTACGGAACCCTAAAAACTGGCTCTCCCTCATTAGATAACTGGCAAAACGTAGCACACATCTTCGGGGAATACGGCCGTGGTATTTATGTTATCATGTTACATACTACCATACATATATAATTAAATATCTACATACATAAATTTAGGCACGTGAAAGTTATAATTTAGAAAATAATGAGATCCTTCGGGACACAGACAGTATAACCTATGTCAACTAACTCATGTTAACTCATGTATAACAAAATAATTAACGTAAGGAATTCAGACTGAAATGTTTATTTACATTTGTTTTAGGGTTCCGTACCTCAACAGGATAAAACGGACCACTTATTTTCACCTCGATTGTCTGTCTGTCTGTCTGTCACAGCCAATTTGCTGCGAACCTACTAGACCGATTAAGTTGAAATATGGTATACATATTATGAATTTCTGTGACTCAAATACGGACATGTAATGTAAATAAATGAATTATGAATATGGGTTGGGGAACAAAAAATAATTTTAAAAAGGTTTTTAAGCTGTACCGTGTGACATATCAAATGTTAGGCTTGTTGTAAGGATTTCAGATATAATATGATTTTTATGATTTTCAAATAAATACTTTTGAAATTATTTAAGAAAATTTATGAAATTTTACCATTCCTCGTAATCTCCGAAACGGCTGAGCCAAAATTTTTGAAAAAATTACAGAAAATAGTTCTTTACTTATAGATTACAGAAAAATTTATAAAAAGTCAATGGTCTTAAAATAACATTGTAAATCTCTCAAGTTGGAATGTATCAGGGAACATGTTTTTTAACTACAATGTTAAGTTTGTTCTTGGGATAAATTCATCCCAACTACGGAACCCTTTATTGTGCGTGGTCCAACACACACTTGGCCGGTTTTTTTTAATCTGGCTGAATAGGTCATACTGAATGAGAGAAAGATTTACACCGATATTCTAAGTCCGTTCCATCAAAACTTCCTCGATTCAGGACACCTTGAAAACGGCCTCAGCCATGTCCCTAAATTGGATTCGGCGAATAACACCAGCGAAACTTAACGCAATCTGCATTCATCACACATAAAGGCTCTTACAGACTCACGCGATATTGCGGGTGCGACAGGCACCGACAAAGAAATTGTGCTAATAGTGTAAAAAGAAAAGAAAGAAAAAAAAAAGTGTCACGTCGCGCCCGCGATATCGCACCAGTCTGTACGAGCCTTAACACATAATCAGCCTATAATGTTCCCACTGCTGGGACACAGGCCTCCTCTCTGTGAGAGGGAGTGGGCTGTAATCCACCACGCGGGGCCAATGCGGGTTGGTAGATGTCGCATGTTTTCTAATTTTTGGTTCTAGGATATGCCGGTTTCCGCACAATGTTTTCCTTCACCGTTTTGAGAGTAGTGGTAATGAAATAATGTACACAAAGTAAAGTGCCTGTCTGGGTTCAAATCTACGACCTTCAAATTCGTAATTCGCGGCCGTTAACCACTGGGCCACCACTGCCCTATCATCTAAACAGCGTTCAAATTATTTCAGTGACAATATTATTATCATAAACAACGATGACACTGACAGATATCGAACCTGATAGAAATGTGCTGATCGTGCTCAGTTTCATTGATGAAATTAAGGCGGGTCCGCTGCGACATGTTTTCGCATTATAAAAACACCTAACATCGTTACCTAACCGATTTGGGGGCGCTAATTCGCCAAATCGATTAGGTAACGATGTTAGGCTTAAGACGCAGATATATGCCAGTGACCTTGAGCGGTTAGCTTGCGTGTTCTGTACTGAGCTCACGCAACGCATCGTACGTTCAGCCAGTAATAGGACTCGCCCATCAAGCAGCGCTGTCCCCAATTTGATGCATTATTAATTTATTATACACAAAACAAAAGGTATTTTAATAAAACGCGTATACTAAAAGATCAATAATTAAATTATCTTTAAATTGGTGAAGGTTTCAGAAAAATACACTTGGTAGATTTTGCGCCATTGTCAGATTTTTATCCGCGTTAGACATAACTTTACAAATTAATTTCACTATGTAATATAAACATCATCTAAAATATTCACATATTAAGTTGTTGAGAAAATGCTCTTATTTAACAGTGTTAATGATTTGAAGAAAATATCTTCAAATCATTAACACTACTCGTTTAGACGTGATCTTCACTATAAAACCATTAAAAGTCGGTTATCATCCCCTTAAGTCTCCATTTTGAGTGAATCTCGAGGTTCTCGAATGACTTACCTCCGATAAGAAAGAAAAAGCATTTATTGGGACTCGCATAGATGACAAATTAAAATAAAACACACTCATCGAAACATAAAAAACAAAACAAAAAAAAATAAAATAAAAACAGAAAGTCCTGTACGAGGCCAAAAGGCCGCGAGCCGATGAGCTGAGTCAATTTAGATAATTTTTGTTTTGTTTGTATGTATTTGTAGAACTTGGATCGAATCCAATACGTTTACATCAGTTCCTTCGTGCTAGGGCTAGAGACGGTTACTCGAACTTGCATGGTAACCTGAACAGCGGCTTGAACATGTAGAACTATAAAACATGAATATACAACATGTCCCAGAATGAACGCAAAACCTCTTAAGGGTCATTGTACTACGACCAAACCAGAACTCGCGAAAAAAAAAATCAGCTGTTCCCTACATTTACGTTCGAGTAGCTCATCAAAATGTAGGGGACAGCTGATTTTTAAGGTTCCGTACCTCAAAAGGAAAAAAGGAACCCTATAGGATCACTCGTGTGTCTGTCTGTCCGTCTGTCACAGCTGATTTGCTCCGAATCTACTGGACCGATTAAGTTGAAATTTGGTACACATATGAACTTCTGTGACCCAAACACGGACGTGATACGTAAATAAATTAATTTTGAATATGGAGGTCACTTTTGGGGGGCAAATTAGAAACTTAAAAGAAAAAGTTTTGCTGACTGTACCGTGTGACATATCAAATGAAAGGGCTTGTTTTAAGGATGTTATTTATATTTTTTTTATAATTTTTAAATACATACTTTCGAAATTATTTAAGCAAATAGATGAAAATGACCCCTTATCTCCGAAACCACTGAGCCTAACATTTTGGTAAAAATACAGAAAATAGTTCTTTACTTATAGATTACAGGAAATCTTATAAGAAGTCTGTGATTTTAAAATAACATGGTAAATCACTCAATATTGTGCGTACAAACTTACATTTGCAGTTGGAATGTATGGGGATCTTGTTTTTCAACTACAATGTTAAGTTTGTTCTTGGGATAAATTCATCCCAACTACGGAACCCTTCATTGTGCGTGGTCCGACACGCACTTGGCCGGTTATTTTTTTCATGAATTCAGGTTTGGTCTCATAGTAATAGTTGTTCATAATGATGGGTACAATGACCCCTTAAGAGATTGTGCGTTAATTCTGGGACATGTTGTATAACACAAGTGATGCCGAGGCACTCCAGTAGTCTAAACTAATATTATAAAAAGAAAAGATTATATTGTTTGTATGTTTGTTTGTTACGCTTTAACGCTAAAACAGCTAAACAGATTTCGATGAAATTTGGCACCTGGGTAGACCATGACCTAGGTTAGAACATGGATTTTTTTTTATCCAAATATTCCCATGGAATCGAGACTTATGCGGGTGAAACCGCGAGACGCAGCTAGTGGTTAATATAATATCATATCTTATTAGCTACTTCTCTCATATCTTATCATATCTTATTTTGTCCAATTTTATCTTTGTTTCTCTAATTTTACATGATTTCATGTAATTTTATATTATTCTATCTAATTTTATATTATTTTATCTAATTTTATATTATTTTATCTAATTTTATCTGATTGTATATGATTTGGTCAAATTGTGTGTAAACCTGATTTTATGTGTAATTACTAATATTGACCGATAACTTGTATGTGTGGTGCAAACTGTTATTATAAGTTGGTTGTTAATAAATAAATAAATTAATTAACAGAAACACTCAGGTCGGAGTCATAAAATATAGTTTTGATTGACGATAACTAAGGGATAAGTTAATTTTCCAACTCATATAACTTAGGAGTGGGTGCGGGTCGGATTATTAATGGGTTTATACTAACTGTGGACGTGGTATCGCTTGCTTAATATTAAGAAGTGTAAAACTTAACCGTCCCTATGGGCTCGCCGCAGTTGGATAACAATTATCTATGAAACGGAATTATTTTTTCTCTAATTACAAATTGAATTGGTGACCGTCATTTATTTTACAACAGTGACAATGTCATCATCTAGTGAGAATGGACTGGAATTTTTACCATCAAGGTGTTTATGTCAATAATCCATATTTTATTTTCTCGCAATCGTAGTGAAAAATATAGTGTAACACACGGCGCTAAAAAGCCATTACAACTCGGTGTCTATTTAAATGGGTCATTTTAGCCCCTTGTATAACAATCTACTACTGTACCTATCACTTTAGTCTATTTTTAAATACACTAAATTTGCCTTCCGTGTCACTTTTAGACTTTGCACTGCTTCCTCAGAATCACACTAATATTATATAGGCGAAACTGTGTGAGCGTGTGTGTGTTTGTTTGTTACTTCTTCACGCTGAAGCGGCCGGACCAATTTTGATAAAATTTTGTATGGATACCTCCATACAAAATTTTATCAAAATTGGTCCGCTGACACCCTGGATTAACATATAGGCTACTTTTTATCGCGATATTCCCACGGGATCGAGACTTACGTGGGTAAAACCGCGGGGCGCAGCTAGTCCTAACTAATACTACAAATGCGAAAGTGAGTTTGTTTGTTTTCACGCTTAAACGGCTGAACGGATTTATATGAAATACAGCACGTGGGTGGACAGTACGTTCAGTTCGTACCCGTGGGATAATTTCCGACCTCGACGCGGGTGGAGCCGTGAGGTAAAGCTAGTAGAAAACCCGACTGCGTAAAAAGTGAACTATAAAAAAGATGGAAACATGATTTATAAAACTTAATACTACAATCATCATCATACATCATTTCAGCTGAAAGACGTCCACTTCTATACATAGGCCTGCCCCAATGGGGTAAGGGAGGTTGCCATAATCGCCACGCTTGGCAGACGAGTTGGCGATCGCAGTATGATGTTAAAATGCATTGCCCATTCTCTAGTAAGTCCCTTAGTCGCCTTTTACGACGCCCATGGGAAGAAATAGGATGGTGCTATTTTTTACGTCCGGCACCAAACGGAGCAGCTGGGACAGTTAGAAAAATAATAATAAAAAAATATTGTACTTTATATATAGGCAACCTCGTAATTACTTTATCACTTTTGACAGCAACTTGTAGTAAGTTGAAACTTCAATAAGGTTGAAATTATCTAACTGTCATAAAGACAAATAGACTTTGTAGTTTTCTAAAGTACATGTGACATTCAAACCTTATGCCACTTATGTAACTTGTCCATCTATCCCTTTTATTTTCAGATCTTAATATTTTATGAACCGCAAAAGGAATATCGTGTTGCTAATTAATTAATTTGAAACCTTTCTTGCTAATTAGAAAGCCCTCCAAAATATAATTAATAACTTTAACATTCAGAAGCTGTTCATTTGATTTATACTATGTAGCGCTTTAACTTTAATTTAAGGATATATATTTACTTAAGTTTTTTATTAAAGAATTTGATTTAAAAATTAAACAGCTCAAATGGGTTGGTTTAAACTGACTTAGACTTTTAGCAACTATCTATCTACATACATCAGTATTCATAAACTCACGCCTTTTTCCCATTGGGGTAGGCAGAAACTATAGAATTCCACCTGCTATGATTCTTACACACTCCTTTTGATTCATTTATATATAACGTGTATCTATTCATACACGAAATCTTCTAAGGGAGAAGGGGTTTCTTCTTGTTCATTATTATGAACAACTTTTACTATGGGACCAAAGTTAAATTCGCGAAAACAAAATCAGCTGTTCCCTACATTTTGACGAGTTAAGCGAACATAAAAGTAGGGAACAGCAGTTTTTTTTTTGCGATTTCTGCTTTTGATGAGTGAGATGAGTACAATGACTCCTTAAGAGATTTCGTGTATGAATAGATACACCTTAAATACTTGAGACTAAAGATTGGCAGGTATTCCACTAGTTTTTATGACAAGTGTTTTACAGTTCAAGCAGTTCGGTTATGAAATGCCTTGCCCGTGTCGGTAAGGCGTGCTCATCTTTGTCCACTTTTAAAATTTAGGTAAAAAAACACTTCCTCTCTCCTTTAGACATCATCATTACATATTACAGTTCTCTGCTCTTGTTTCATGTGTATTATTGTATATTATTTAAATATATTTATTAGATAAGTGTATGCTTTGTGTATTTATGTATTTATTGTATTATGAAAATGGTACACCACTGACTACCTGCAGTATTGTCTCTCCTCCCTTTAATCCATTCAAAAGTTGTCTGTAAAAGATCGCTTTTAGCGATAAGACCGCCCATTGTGTTACACTATGTAAAATTTAAACATTTATATCTGTAACTTTTATGGTGTACATAATAAAGAGTACCTATTCAAATCTATTCTATGTACTTAAGGTCATACACGCACGATTGCGATTACTACGCACCTGACATTTCTGAAGAACATGATCAAAAAGGTCACTATTATTATCCGTCTAGGCCCTAGAGGAGGATGCCCTAAACTCTAGGGCATCCTCTCTCGGCGTTTCCACTCACATCTGCCTTGTAAATACCTTTTGCTAGCCGCCTTTCATTCATCCTCTCAACATGAACAAACCATTTAAGCATACTCTTTTACTATTTATTTACTTACAGAAATATAAACCTACTTACAGAATTAAAAATAATTTATCATTTATCTACATACTTTTTATTATTTTTCCAAATCCCAATTCGTCCCATAATCCTTTACAAAACTTGTAAAGTAAATACATCCTCCCTCCATTCAAATCACGGTAAAACTCACTGCAAACTATTGTACAGTCATCCGAAAGATTCTTGCGCTCCAACAGCTCGGAAATCTTTAAAGAAAATTTCACAGTTCGGCCAACCATTCCACTCACTTGCTTAGTTAGATTTTGAACAGATTCTCTTACAAGTTCAGGTGTAACCAACCGTTTGATTTTCCCTTCACAGATCTATGAAAGGTCCAACCAAGTTTTCTTGGCAGTTTGTCGTTATGGATTTTCTTTACAAATGTGAAATGAATAACCTATTTTGATAGTAAAGGATTTTATATTAAATAATACTTAAGACCTTTGCTTTTTAAATGTGGATAATATTAATATTTAACGTTTTTGAACAGCCTCAATTTTGTACCTCAAGATTTATTTTTACAACAAAAAATATAATTGCTTTTATTATAAAAATTTACCTTTCATATCGTAGTAAGACAGTATTATGTTCGAAGTATTAAGATAAGATAAGATAAGATATATTTATTTGTCAAAAACACGTGTAGGTTTACAATCAGTTGGACTGATTACAAAAAAAAAGAAAAGTTTCAACATGTTTTGCCTAGAGAGGCGTACAAATACAATAATAAAGTCAAAGTACAAAAATCATTAAAAAAGCAATATATTCAAAGTACAAAAATCATAATAATTACCGACGTCAAATTAATATCTATAAATAATAACAAAAAAAAATGTCTAAAGTACATCATTTAAATAATCGTCAACATTATGATAGCATTTATTTATTAAAAACTTCTTCAAACTTCTTCTTATTATGATAAGTTTGTCTGTGTTTTGTGTGTAACATGTCTAGACGTGTCGCAATCGCTTTAATAGCGTTACGTATTTCTACAACTTTCGACGGCTCATTGGTTGATTCGCACGAATTTACCTAATATGATTTTTTCCTGTAAGCGATTCGCACGAAGTTAATTTATTGGTTAGCGAATAGTAACTCCACAAATACGTATTAGGCAATTGGCACATTTTAAATTTTATGCAATAAATTTATGAAAAATACACTAGAAACTACATTTAATATCTTTGTACAAGTTTATATTTTATTCAGCAAATGTTTATGAGTAAATATTAAAGAAACTGGATTGTATTAAATTCATATGGTATTATTGACATTTTAATTTTGACATAATTAGAATTTCGCAATTTAATTGTACTAATATAAAAAAAACAATTAAATAATATCAATGTTTAATGCATGCTAATTCAGGATGATATGGGCAGGCGAATGATTATTGAAATGCTTGTAAAAGGCTGCTAATTTATAAGTACTAACATAATATACTCGTAACACCAACATTGTACACTTGTTCGCAATAAACGTTTTGAATTTGAAATATTTGTGTGCCAATTGCCTGATACGTAATTCTGGAGTTGTTGATTCGCCCACTAATAAATTAACTTCGTGCAAATCGCCTGCAGTAAAAATATATTATTTAAAAGTGTCGATTCACCCGATTCGGGCGAGTAAATTCGTGCGAATCGACCATAAGCCATAAAAACAGGATTGACATAAGTTATTCGGTATGTCAGACACATCAGTATGTACATTCTTAACATTTCCATCATCGTTATTGGTAGAATGTCACTTTTTCTAGGTCCACAGGACATTTTGTGGAAGTCCAAGCAAAAATGGTTCAGTAGTGGGGTATTGAGTTAAGACTAAATTCGGTATTCAGAATAGTCAATTGATAATAATGATTAAAAAAATATTAAAACTGGTTTTTTTTTTATCCCAGACTTGAATTTGAAACTCTGAAAAAGCTTGATTTGAGAAAAAGCTTTTTCATATTATATTTGCCCACTGGTATCTTTTAACTAAACTTTTCTCTTCAAATTTCTGGTACTAGTCAGATTGCATACAAAAGAAAGAGATGCGCGATGACACAACGTATGGCGTAAAATGCAAATAAAACCGTATAATTTTTAGATATTAACTAATTAATAAAAAATAATCCATCACCGGATGCAGTTTTGCATTTGCAATTGTATGGTATACTTTTAATTATAATTAATAATAAGTGTTGTCTTTGAAGATTTTTTTGATGTATTAAATTATGTTTAATTATGCTTTAAGTTCCATCACCGTATGCACGAAAGACTTGAAAATATCATACTGTTTTTGGTTTGAAAAATATATTTACGGTTTAAGAGATGTAAAAAAAAAAAAACCTGCTTTCCGAGGCACGGACGGGTCTCGATATGTAATGGATGCGTGAAGCATCTACACAAGCGTAGTTTTACCTTCGGCATACTCGTGTGGTTGATAATATTTAGCCACGAGCCCCTCCGTAACTCCTAACCAACCATATTAATATCTTCTAACCCGTAAAGAAATACCACTTCACCGTCTTCCGATATCTCAAACCACAATCCACCAGTCTACAGCGGAATGCTTCCAAGGAAGGATCCCATTGACAACAATAGTTTGGGAAAAGGGTTCCTTATCTGAATGGAATTCCAGTATTCAATGGGGATTAAATTATATAGTTTAGTGAATCGGGAGAGGTGATAAATTTCTAATGGAAAAACCCAATAATACACACACAACCCGTCCTAGAAATCGAACCCAAGCCTCCACGGCGTTTTTGCGTTTGCGACTACGAGATCAAGCTTTCTCCACCAACCAACTCGTTTCGTTAAAAGAAAATAGAAGATCACAAAGTGTTCGTTTCTAAAAAAAGCCCTTTGGAAAAAAAATATTCACGTTAACTCAGCGGTAATAAGCAATAAAATATACTCTAGACACAAAAAAAAATGGTTTAACGAAAGATTTTTGTGATGGATTGCAAACCATATTTTTGAAATTCTTTTAAGGCAACCGAATCGTAGATCAAAATTAACTCGTCCATTATAATCCTTTTAGAGAAAGTTCCCCATAAATGACCAACACACCAAAAGCAAAACAGAACAGTTTTTCTGATGAAAATCCTGGAATCCTCAACTAATAAAGGAATTAAAGCTAGATTTAAACTCTTTAACAGTAGCAAGGAGTACTAAGAAATAGCAATGAAGAGATTCGAAAGTGCCCCATTTTGTAGTAGTCTGATTATAGACTGCAGTACCTAATGACAAAGACTGCGACGAGACAATGACGTAGATGTTGATGTACTGGATAAGGTTAGTTAAGGCGCGGTGTTACCTCAATATTCACAAAAACTGGTTTCTTGGATAGTCGAGTATGACGTAACGTAATGAAAATATCCGACGCAAAAAATACAGTGGACAGAAAAGGGTTTATAGAAAATTTTTACCCGAATAGAATAGTAAAATATAGTTTGATATTCCCAATAAAAAAATTTGAAGTTACATCACAAAAAAAAACTTTGGCGTCGAATATCTCTGTATTTTTAGCGAAAACAATATTTTTTTATTTAGGATTCTAAAATTTGTTTAAAAACTTTAACTGGTCAATTATTTAATATAATGTGTATATTCCGAATAATCTAAATAAAACCCGTAAAATAAATGCCCATTCGCAGCTTAGTCACATCGTCAACACAAATGTTTATTCGATATTCAACCTTATTTGAAGCGGTTGTGTGAGTGCAGTTGCAGCGTTTAAAATCGGCAGTCCGTGCCTTAATTAAAATTTGATATTACAACTGCTAAGGTAATCTTTATAAACTCTGCTCCAAAAGAATTCGATGATAATGTAAAAAAACAGATCAAAATTTGACTTACCAGAAAACGGCGTACGGAAATCAAGTCGAGTTTAGAGATTATTACAGATCAGACTTAAATAAGTAACTAACGGTGAAGGAAAACGTCAGGAACCATCACCCCCCCGCCCCCCCCCGTCCTGTAGTCCTATAAATATAAAATATCCCTCTCACATAGACCTGTTGCCCAGCAGTGGGAACATTATAGGCTGATTATGAGGTAACGAAGTAAAATAAAACTAGCAGTACTTAGAATTTAACGACGATCGTTAACTATTTATCAATTACAATAAGACGTAGAGCAAGACAGGTGAAAAGGTGGGAGGATGATCTGCCAAAAGATTGGCGATGAACAGCTCTGGACACGAATAAGTGGAAGGAGATAGATGAGACTCATGTCGCAAGACAGCCTGACCTGGTAGCTGATAATACTTAATTTGCTAATATTGGGTTAACAAGCAGAAATTATAATATAAATTAATGTTATTAGTTTATAAGAACTTGTATTAGTAGGTCAGAGGAAATAAAGGCTATTTTAATTTATAATTTTTTATAGTTAGTATTAGTTCTATCTGTGAATGATATAAACCAAAGTCGCTTTTCGTGGTGTGTTCACTCTCAGTTCAATTTTTTTGAAATTTGTAGTAGTAAAATCAATCGTTGTTAAAATCTAAATAAAATGAATCAGAACTTACTTTGCTTAAAAACAGTTTCGGACAAGACTCTAATGTGGAGGAAACACATTCAGACTCTGTTAAATTTTTCCCAATCGTAAAAACTTTTTAAGAATAAAATTCTGGAGATCGTTACCAAAGATTTCCGTGAGTCTTGCGGAAGAAATCAGCACCCTTCCGGGATTGTCCAACGATATAATAAATGGGGAAGCTTGACATAATTTCCGTGAAATTTTCAAAGTATTTTGTTGAAAGAGATTGAATTTGTCAACGATTTCATTTGTGAATTGAGTCGTGAGATTTCCACAATTTCAAGGTATGAAGAGGTGAAAGCGTAAGGGAATTCACTGGGGTAGAAAAATATTGTTTTCAAAGATTTCGTTGACAGTAAATTGTTTGAAATTCGAAGTATTTTCGAATCCGGAAATTATATTTTGTGAGTTTATTGCTGATGTATTTCATTGTGGAAACAGAAGCATTTAAGAAAAGGGGTCGAGGGGGACAAAAATTTCAATAATTATAAAGTATTTTACTCCATTGGGGGTTGATTTTACAAAAACCCTGAAACCCAATTTTTATATTTATTGACATAAACAAAAATTTAATTTTTTTTTAACTTAAGAAATGCTAAGTTCCCCATACAATCAATTTCAAACAATTTCATCCCCTATATCACCCTCTTTAGGATTATTTTTGAGACGAAAAGTAGCCTATGTCCTTCCTCAGGATGACATCTAACTCCTTGCAAAATTTTATCGAAATTAGTTCAGTGGTTTAGGCGTGAAAAGGTTACCCTTTCACGACTTTTCTTACAGACAGACAGCCAGACAGAGTTACTTTCGAAATTATGATATTAGTATGGATATGGATATGGAAATATACCATCACTATCTTATATTTTTTTTTTTTATTTGTTCACCAACAATTGTTTACAAAGGATACGTGCTAAAGGTAATATGCGAAAGTGTGTATGCAATACTTACAGGAAAACTCCGCATGAATATAAAAGTTTTACAAAAACAAAAAAAAAAAAAAAAATACTTATCTAAAAGTGTAGTTATTGAATATAGCAATATTATGACACGCAATGACATAAAATATTAGTATAATAATAATGTAAAAAACACATTTATTTATAAAGGTGTTTAAGAAATTTGACTTTCAACTTCAACCCAAACTTTCAAAGTGCACATCGATTTGATCGCTGCAGCTATTTACGGTCTTGCATAATCTAGCATAGGGGGAATTGGCGCCTAGAACCTCGCGGTCGGCAGAGTGGTGTTATGGGACTGCGACGAATTCTTGAGGGAGCACGGAAATTAAAGGTGTGCAATATTTGTGGGCAGTAAATTTTATGGTTCATAACTTTGCACAAAAACATTGCGTCATTAGTGCGTCGGCGATCAATATTTATCTTTCAAGACTATTAATAACTCCACAGAAAATGATGGCAGATCTAGTTTGTAACATCCATGTAACAGGTAAAGAGTTAATGGCTCGAACAGAAGCAAGTCTTTGCTTCTTGCTAAGAGCATTAGAGTTAGGTGTCTGCACTACACGTGGTGGACTCTCACGTTTTTACCAGACTTTTTATATGTATAGGAAACATGTAGCATAAGCATTTTTAATCAGCCTATAATTTTCCCACAGCTGGGACACAGGCCTCCTCTCTTTGAGACGGATTGGGCCGTAATCTACCACGCGGGCCCAGTGCGGGTTGGTTGATGTCACATTTTTTCGAATTTTAGGTACTAGGACATGTCGATTTCTAGTTTGTTTTATGTGGTAATTGGGATTAAGTAATTGGAAATTTTCGTACGATATGTGCTGTGAGACATGCTGGTCCAGCTCCATAGGACAATCTGGAGTCTAGACAAAATCAAACAGGCTGCTATTTTAATTGTATATTTTATTATTTTTATTTTAAATTCTGTGATTACCTCACACTGATATTGTTATTTTTTAGGAATACGTATTTTTTTGTTTTACAATCAAGGGGCGACTAGAATCAATTCTATTTTTTTATAAATATTGACGTTCAAAAGTGCCTTATATGTGCCTATTTGAAATAAACAATTTGACTTTGACTTTGATACTCTGATCTTGTTTTCGTCATTAATCAACATTGGGCAATCAGCATCGCTATCACCTGTCTGACTGCCTAATATTTATTTACTGACTACCCCGTTGGTCTCGTGTACGCAAGCGTGACTGCTGAGCATGGGATCCTAGGTTGCATTCCCAGGTCTGGCTAAGTGTTATTGGGTTTTTCCATTAGAAATTCCTCAGTAATAGCCCGGAGTTTGAAAGTTGGTGGTGTGATAGCCCGTGAAAGCATGTAAAGCCTAACGGTCCAGCTCTTGATCTCTTCCCGGTCGTGTCGGATTGCCGTCCAATCAGACTATGAGAGTAAAGGATCAGAGAGTGGACCTGTGTTTGCATACGCATTTGTTCACCATAATATCTCCAAAGTACTTGGCTAACCTCCGTTGACCACCTAGAATGAAATTGGTCGGAAGGATATTAGTGTTTGTAAGTAATTCAATTATTTCAGCCGAAAGGCGTCCACTGTTGGACATAGGTCGCCCCCAAGCACCGCTACTTCGACCGTTTTTATTTTTTTCTTAGTGCATGTCATTTGGAGGGGGGGGTGGGGTTGGCGATCGCAGTATGATGTTAAAATGCATAGAGGACGCTGCTGCCCATTCTCTTGTAAGTGCCTTAGGCGCCTTTACGACACCAACGGGAAGAAATAGGATATAAAATAGGATATCATGAGATATTCTCATAATCCTAATCCTAACTAATATTATAAAATAAATGCGAAAGTGAGTTTTTTAGTTAGACTTTCACGCTAAAACGGCTGAAAGGATTTGTATGAAATTTGGCACATGAATAGACCATGACCTGGATTAATATGACATAGGATACTTTTTATCCCGATATTCCCACGGGAACGAGACTTATGTGGGTGAAACCACGGGGCGCAGATAGTAATATTATTGTTTGTACACATTCAAAAGACGACGAAGCCATGAATGATTTTCAAGAGGAACAGTCATGGCCAGTCTTTGTCTTCTGTCGTATTTGCTGTTCTATGAATGCATGCTGTTGTTTTTTTTTACCATAATCGTAGCAATTTTTAGGCTGCATAGCCAAAGGGTGCCAACATCACTAAGGCTCCACTGCCCGTCCGTCCGTCCGTCTGTCACAGGGTTTGTATGTTTTGACGGCGCACTTGAAATTTTGAAATGAGGGATTATCTAAGAAATGTGTTTTATCCGGATTTTTTTAAACTGTTGTATTTAAAAAATATAATTATGTTGTGTTAAATATTATTATGGTGGTACGGAACCTTTCGTTGGCAAGTCCTACTCGCACTTAGTTGCTTTTTCCAGAATGTTGACGCCGAACTGCAGTTTAAGGCGACGATAACTGACTCTTAATGATTTTATACTGAAGATCACGTCTAAACGAGTAGTGTCAATGATTTGAAAAAAATATATGTTAAATAAGAAAAAAAAATCAATAATTTAATTTGTGAATATTTTAGATTATGTTTTATTACATAGCGAAATTAATTTGTAAAGTTATGTCTAACGCGGATAAAAAACTGAGAATGGTGCAAAATACCAAGCGTATTTTTCTGAAACCTTCACCAATTTAAAGATAGTTTAATTATTGATCTTAAAGTATACGCGTTTAATTAAAATACCTTTTGATTTGTGTATAATAAATTAATAATGTGTCAAATTGGCAACAGCGCTCCTTGATGGGCGAGTGGGGCTTACTGGCTGAACGTACGACGCGCTGCGTGAACTCAGTACAGAACACGCAAGCTAACCACCAATTCAAGGTCATTGGCATATATCTGAGTCTTAAAAGGTACTATCTTTTGAAAAAACTCGTTCACACGTTATGTACGATGAGCCCCTTATGCATCTTCTCTTGATCTCAATACAACTCTATTTCCCTCATTTAATTCATAAAGGGGACAGGCAGAAAAGAAAATGTGACATAATAATTATACTGTGAAGGGCATCTTCGCTCGGATGCGACATGTCGATAGTACTTACTTACGGTTTTATTGAGATTATTAAATCAAAATCAAAAGTCATTTATTCAAACTAGGCTGAGAATCGGCACTTTTCGAACGTCAAAAATTACATAAGACAGTCCCTCAAAATCGTCCACCCTTCACCACTTCCTAGTGCTTTAGCTGGGAAGAAGAAGTGGCGCAACAAACTCCCCAGCGGCACAGCTGTCTGTTCACTTATGAAACTTGAATCTATACAATAAAATGTAAAATGCAACACTAAACATTAAATTAAATGATTTGCCTTAAGGCTTCTACATACCGGGGCGACTTGTCGCGCGACGCGACTCGACACAAAGGCACCGCTCGTCCCGCGACACGCGTAGCCTTTGTGCCGTGTCGCGTCGCGCGACACGTCGCGCTGGTATGTAAAAGCCTTTATGTTAGCTAGCACACACCACTAAACAAAACCAAAAAAAGTATTATATAATAATCGTCGAAAACTATACTCAAGCAGAAATAATATTTGTTTAGAGGCCAAACTAAGTCATATATATTAAAAGACCGTTAAGTATATTTAATCCGATTTAAAAAAATTGTAACCCCCGTCAACGTTCACCGATACAAAAACGAATAAATACTTATTTTGAAAGTTACCAGTGCCCTGGGCGTCTACTTTGAATATTTCCTTATTGGCTATCCATGTCGATGTGATGGGTAACACAGGATGGAGACTGCTTTACGTTTCTTTATGATTTAAGCAAATTGATTACGAACTTAAATTGTCCGTGTGTTCAAATCACAATAAAATTACTGACAGTTGAATTTTATGGCTTCCTCTACGAAAATTTATCGAAAATAATGTTATCGATATTTTCGTCAAATGCGGACCGATTTTGGAAATTCTTTTTTTGATTTGGTAAAAAAAAAATACATACAGACAAACATAGACTATCCTCTTCCTCTTCTGAAGTCAGTTAAAAATAAGATATAATTATCTTGAACACCTCTATTTAATTAACAGTGAATATCTTGTACAGACGCCAGCAGGTCAAGCTACCCGAATCTGTCAAATTTTCCCAATGAACCTTGAACCTTAAGCTGCAGCGATAAAGTTGAAAATCTATTAAATAAATTTGACAGATTGTAGTAGCTTGATGTTCTGGCGTCTGTACAACTGTACAAGGGAGTAAACCTACTCAGTTGGATGTAAATGATAAAAGTAACAGGACCTGTACAAAATTCTCCTCTCCATAATTTGAAGCATATACTACAAATCGGAGGCTAGCGAAGCAATATGTAGTCGGTCGAGTAATCATTTATCGGTTTTCTATTTTACATTTCTGCTTTTCAGATAGAAATGTTTTAAAGTTTGAATACCTAGTCGTTATTTTTGCTTCAAAAAATTTAAAATTAAGTGTTAAATAAATAAATGTTTCTTTTCAATAACTTACAATTAGTTACATGTTTCCTTTTAGGGATGTCCCTTTAAGCAAATTAAATTATTGTGTTAGGATATTCCGCCCTTCCACTAGTTGACGGCACGGTTGGCGCAGTGGTTAAGCGATTGACCGCTGCGCTGCGTATCGCGGGTTCGATTCCCGCGCGAAACAAATATTTGTATGACCTGCAAGTAGTTGTTCCGGGTCGTGCTGTTTGTGTATGTGAGTTTGAATGTTTATAAACGCACCCACAATACAGGAGTAATTCCGAGTGTGCAACGTTTAAAAAAAAAGTTACAGTGATACAAATAAAAACATTTTTTTTTTCTATGCATACCTTAAGCACTGGGGTGAATCCCACGCGTGATGCGACTGCGCACGTCGATTATTTTAATACGCTACTATTCGCTCCAGTTTGATCACTTTCGTTGAATCTATTTAAAACAATCGACGAGACTGAATTTTGTCCCGCATCTCGCGCGGGATTCGCTTCAGTATGTTCAGGGCTTTATTTTATTAATTAGTGTTTGAAAATTGCATGGGATTAAAGGCTTCTACATACCGGGGCGACTTGTCGCGCGACGCGACGCGACACAAAGGCACCGCTCGTCCCGCGACACGAGGGGCCTTTGTACCGTGTCGCGTCGCGCGACAAGTCGCGCTGTTATGTAGAAGCCTTAAGTAAGAACTATGCAAATTGAGCGGTCTATGTCCAGCATTGACCTAGTATAGGCTGATGATGAGTAGCAGTGTCCTGTTGTCTAGTTATTTCTGTTCATAAAATTGTTTTACCTATACATAATTATGTGGGTGCAATCTGCTGATCTGGCAACAGGACAAACTATCAAGATTTCTGTGTTATTTCTAAGTTGTAGATTAATGCTTTATCCTTTCATAAGTCGCTTTAAAAAAGTCTGATCAGATTATAATTTTACTAATACTTTATGACGCTGAAGCACTCTCAAAGCGTAGTTAGAGTACAATTGGATCTGTCAGAACCATTCAGAACTGATGACGGCCTTAGTCAGGAGGATGCGCTTTCTTGTTTACGTAATATTGCTCTTGACAAATCCGAGGCTCAAAGATCGAGACATCGGGCAAGTTATAGAACACAAACCGACCAGAATAAGTTATCTGAATGGTTGTGAAAGCCGCATCAAAATTCATTGTGAAGTTTAGAAGAATTAAGCGGTCAAAGTCAAAGTCAAATGATTTATTTCAAGGCACTTTTGAACGTCAAAATTTACAAAAACAGAATTGATTCTAGTCGCCCCTTCCAAGAGGTAGTTTCGTATGGAGAAGAATGGGCAAAAATCTCCACCGTTACTCTTTTAAAATGTTTTACAGTATTTTGTAAAGGTGCATTAGTAATATACTTTAAGACGATGCACCTAGAATATAATTACTATACCACAATAGGTAAAAATAATTAAAAATGAAGCAATGACAGATGTAGACAGAGGATCACAGAGACTGACACGAAAAGCGATTTTGTTTAAAGGTTCTTACAGACTAGCGATATCTTGGGCGCGACAGGCACCGACATAGAAATTGTGCTACTAGTTCACGTCTCGCCTGCGATATCGCACCAGTCTGTACGAGCCCTTAAACTAGTTAATGGACATAGATTAGGTATAGCCTAGATTTACTGTTTTTTTAAGGTCAAATAAAAATGTTACAAAAAAATACCAGTGTTATTAGAAATGATTTTTAAAAATCACCTTTGATTATAGCAATAAACTATATTTAGTATGGATATTCATTACAACGATGTTAGCTGTGCAAACGCGTGGCCGAACACACAAACACTTGCGAATATCTTAATAGGTGGCACTCCTCACGCACTTCGTATTACTTTAACAAAAACCCTTTTAGTTAATACCTTAAAGAGAAATATTTTTAAATACGAGCTAATAATAAAAACATAAAACATCGCACGCGAGAAAATTTTAATAATTCTGTTTTCCATTATTTAAAACGTTTAATTAAAAATAAACGAAACATTGACGCATAATAAACCTACTGTTTTTCAGTGCAGTAATTTTGTTTATTTTTCATTAAACCAGAACATATAGGAAGCGTTCTCCCTTTATTGTCTGTTAATTTTAACTTTTTTATCTATCATTTTAATGGGTTTTTATTATAAGAAAACATGAGAGTTTTGTTAGCATAAAATTTGTACAGACATTGTTAGTATCACTACATTTTTCTGTATTTTTTTCTCAAAATCAATATACCTAGCGTTTTCCTTTGTTGGTATCGGCTTTCAGTTTAACGGTTAACTGGATGCAGTTGAATACCAGTATTTTACTTATGACTGCCTATCTGACCTCCTCAACCCAAAAATCAAATCAAAAATCAAAATCATTTATTTGCATAAATAAGGTACAGAAGGTTGGTAAAACGTACAAAATTGTTCTCTTGTTCTGTCTTCAATTTCGGCGTGCAAATACAAAATAAAGCTACATATTTTATTTAAATTAATTTACCTTAATCATGCAGTCATTAAACAGATAATCCCATTAAACTTTGTATTATTGAATTAAATAAATGTAAAAATAATAATGAAAAAATTATAAAAATAATAATCATTAATAGGAGAGATTCGCCACACTAATTTAATAACAATAATAATTTAAAATGACCGTGCATTTTACAAAACTTACAATTTATAATCTAAAAACTCGCCAAATTATTTTTAAATCTAGAAAATGGTAGCGTTTGATGTAGTTTGGTATTTTGTTATTATTATGTACAATTTTATGCACCTAATATTTACTGAGTAACACGATACCCCTTGGTAAGAATGGTTGACAGACTTTTGGGCTTCTAACTGGTTTGTTTCACGTTGCAGAATAAAACTAGACAATGCTTCAGAAACAAAACCATATTGTGTTTTAAGGTGAATCCGCAGGCTCGGTCTTTTTTTTTTTTTTACATTTTTCGCAATTTGCCAGGGGGTTTTTTTTTGCAGTATCAGGTTGTATCTTGATCAGAACATGATTTGCGACTATTACAGATAAGTATTTACAGAATTATAATCATTAATACATCTCTCTAAGTTAGATTCGTTCGATTGAATGACTTTTTCATGAAATCACGATATTGGGGAACAAATCTAACTTAGAGAGATGTACATTTTTTATTTTTTATTAATGATTTTAGTAAGTACTTATCTGTAAGACAAAACCTGACATTGACCTGCAAATTGTAAAAAACGTAATGGCGACTCCACATTAGTGCCGTGAATTCACGCGCGTATTCACGCCATGAATTCACGGCACAAGTCGTGCCCTCCACATTCACGGGATGCTCACAGTTGTTCGCGAAACCCGCCGCGAAATGGACGTAGAAGCTGCTGCTGCAATAACTTTGTTTGCTGTAGCAAAATATCACTATTTAGTCGTCCAAAACAAGAAAGTTATTAGAAAGCTTTGGAAAAAAATAAGATGGTGGATGACTGAAATACATCGTAACCGTAAATTCGCTACACAAGTACACAAGCAAACATACGTTGATGCGTATGTTTTCTTGTGTACTTGTGTAGCGAATTTTTGAATAGATGATTGATTAGAACAGTCTTTATTAATTATATAAAATTCATTTCAGACTTTCTATGGAGAAACAGTTATCAGAATTACATTCAGAACCCAGTGGCGAATTTAAGAAATTTACTCGTATGTAAAGGTGAACTGGCACGGCCGTGAATGTGGAAGTGTACACGTGAACGCCGCGCGAACGGAGCGCGTACCCTTTGTCGCGGGACACAATACCGACTCTGCTCGGGGAACAGGCGTGAATGCGCGTGAACCCCGCGAAAACCGTCCACATTCTCGTTCACGCCTGTTCATGGAGCTTCACGGCAATGTGGAGCCGCCATAAGGAAATTTGAATTTCACGGGCTACAGCTTAACCTGAATGAGACTGAGTCTATCTTATTTAATAAATTATTTACGATCATTTACAACAGTTTGCTATAACAAATTGAGCAGGCGTTCATCAATATTGTGTTTATATTTACGTGTAAAGCGCTGTATGGCTCACTCCCTATTCATGTAATAACTTATTTTTTTTTCATCATCTTGTTCCTGTATATAAGCGATGTTGGTCTCAATTTATACACAAATTAACATTTTTTTTGTATTCAACCCTTATGAAGTGAACCTAGAACAGGACACTCGAAATGTGTCCACCATTGACAGTCAAAACGGGTAGTCAGAAAACCGATAGTCTGACAGTCAGTCTTACATCTATCAAATAATTCTTACACCCCTTTTCACCCCAAGAAAAAAAAACTACACATAATTCAACCACAAAAACAACACACAGTAAATTAATTCTCCAACAAATATCTCACTTGGTGACATTTCAACGTCAAAAATTACTCACTTCTAATAAAGAGAGGCCGTAATTTTTCTCAGGACAACCCGGGAGGGGTGAAAAAAAATATAAATTGCCCCCTTGCTCTTGACAGTACAGTCGTTATGCCCCAGTTTTATGTCCCGCACTTTATCAAGGGATGAGCGGGTGGGCTACGGCGTTTTTGAAAAAGTTGGGTTTGAGGAAATTTGGGGTGAGTAAGGAAGAGTACTCGTATTAATAATAATGCATGTGTTGTTAATTTTTATGTTACCTAGATTGAGATGAGGCAGTAAGCGTGCATGATCGTCCACTCAATAAATGCTCAATTTATGAAAATAGTCGCTAAACGCAAGCTTATACAAATGACATTCCTCTGCGAACTGAATTCAAAGATTTTGAAAAAAGCGATAGTCCGCGAGAATAATTCACGTACTTTAAATAACATTAATTTAAAACTCACAAATATTAAAATCAATGTTGTATTTCGCTTTTTAGTAGTAGTTAAAAGTGCTATTAATGAAATTGTATAGGTACCTACCTAATTACCTGCCTACAGGCTATGTGTTGGAGAGTAATGCCCAACAGTGAAATTGTTATGTATTTGTTAAGTATATTATGTTAAGTAAATAATTGGAAGAAAGATTCCCTTGTTGGATTTATTGCTACTGAATATAATAACAGGTTTATTACAATTAAATGCTATGTTAGAGAATGCACAGCTAAACAGTATTGATGTGCATAAATGAGTGTGACGTGCAAACTGCCACTAAGGCATAGACTGCGCTAAACGCTGCTTTTTTTTTTTTTTTTTTGGTGGGAAATCATCAAATAACTTCTCCCGCTCTGGGCGGAGCGAGAGGGAGTGTCAGACTTTTACTGACTAAAACCCACCGTGTTCCTTCAGATGCCTGTGTGCCAGAGTCACGATATCCCTTTCGGACAGGCTCGTAACCCTGGCAGGCATTGGCCCTTTCGGACCCCGTCAATTGGTGCTGATGTCTCTTTGAGGCGCGCGTGGAACACAACGCGCCGTTGAACCGGGCCTGGTCCTTATCGGACGGCGAGCTACCCATCGCTCACCGTCCGCAAGCCCGCGCCTACGGTGGCCGGGAATCGGCCTGCGATTCCCGACGCCCAGGGCGTCTCCTGCGGCGACTTAGGGCGGAAGGGCGGGCACCCTGCCTCACCCTCATGCGCTCCGCCTCCTCCTTCGCGAGCATTACTGTTTCGCAGAAGGAGGTGACGGCCTCCCATGCACTCTCGCTCCGAACCATGGCCTGAACCAGGGCCGGACGCGAGAGATCGTCGCCGCCGATCGCCTCCGTGAGGACACGGCGGTGCTCCGCCCAAGCAGGGCAGACCTCCACCGTATGCTCCACCGTGTCCTCCGGGCGATCCACACAGTGGTGACACCCGGGCGTTTCCTCCCGCTTTATCCTGAACAGGAACCTCCCGAAACAACCGTGTCCGGTGAGGACCTGCGTCAGGCGGAAGGTGAGGACGCCGTGGTGCCTCTCTAGCCACTCCTCAAAGAGGGGACTTACCGCCGCAATTGTGGCGTGCCCAGCACTGCGATGCATAATCGTGTTGTACGTAAATGTAACCATAAGTTTATGCTTGTCTTAACTTTAAGACATTTTTTTGCATTGATTTTTAGGTGCTCGAGGTAATTGTCCACTCTGCATTCGACGTTAAAACGTTGAATAATGACATAGCTTTACTGAAATTGAAGTCTGAAGCTGTTTTTGATGATTATGTACAACCAGCTTGCATGTCGCACACGGCAGTGTCTACTGGAGAGGTTTTTGGGACGGTATGTGGTTTGTTTTCTCATCTGTAGATATTCCTTTTAACTGAAGCGTTAATACCCTCTCTATTTTGTGAGGCTGTCTAATGGCTAAAACGGATCCATTATTATATTGGAACAGATGACGTGTGTTTACAGGAATAGGAGATTCACGGAGATGTATCAATGTTTAAAGTATGGTAACTCATTCACGATGAGACCGCAATAAGCGCAGAAAGTCTATTAAAGGCCGATGATATTATGTCCACTTAGATAAATATAATCTTTAAAACTGTAAAATATGTTGCTTATATTTTAGAATGACCAGTTTACCATTAAAAAGTATTGATGTATTAAATAGGAAGATATGGTACGCGCTCCTCGATGTGGACCGCATAAATTAGGGGAAAGGACACAATCGACCTACATTACTCCCGGTTTGCGGGGAATTCCCGAATCTTAGTTTGTTTGCGAGTTGTTATGGGTACGTAACAGTGACAATTATTGCGATCTTGTTCCCGCTATAGCCCGCGTAATATTTCTATCTATTTCGGTAGTCGCGCACATGATGCACGACATCGGGTCCATTTAATATTTACGTGATGTCAGAGAGTGGCCTATCTTCCTATTTTTAATACATCCATGTTAAAAAATCATAAAAGTTGTTAAAACGTGGTACAAACTGGACTATCCAAACACACAAATTTGTTTACAAGTTTGGAAACGAAGTCACGAACGCAGTATACGTGCTTCACTGCGGTACAGATTGATATGATTATAAATTTTACAGGTGGTTGGGGATTCGACCACCAAGACTTACTGTCCTTCACTCTGCAACAAATAACAGTTTCTATAGCATCAGAGTTGACCTGTTTGAAGAGTAACCCAATATTCTTTCGTAGAAAACTGAACACAAACAAGTTCTTTTCTGGATTTGGTAACGGTAATCAGGCAGTATAATAATGGATTTAGGATGTTGATGGGGCTTCCGCGCTTCTGCACCGCTTTGCAGATGTTCGCGGCAGCCCGTGTTGATGATTTTCGTGTCATTATGAGGAAAAGAACAGCGTCAATAATAACATTAAAAATTTAAAATTGTTTTCGTGATTTTTTTTTATGAAGGCTGGAAGTTTGACTTTCAATATCTCCGAGACCAGAAGGTTCCCCAGGTATAGTCCGGTACAAAAAAAAAACATAATGAGGGCGTTGCGGGCAATGAGGGCATTGAGGTCAATGTGGGTGTTGAGGGCAATAAGGGCATTGAGTATAATGACTATACTTCAGTCTGCAACGGTGACAGCGGCGGTGGTCTCATGATCTTTGTACCAGACACGGCAGGCGACTCTGGCAAGGCGTCAGGCGCGTGGTACGTCCGCGGCATAGTTTCTCTTGCTCCCAGTACAACTGATGCAAATATCTGTGATCCTCATCAGTACACAATCTTCACAGATGTAGAGAGAAGTATCGAGATTGGGTGCTGGAGTATTTGAACTGAGGTTAGGTAATATAATTTATAATTGTCTAAATAATACGTTTTCTTTTACTCACCTTCTCTGGGACCTCATTACAAAGTGCTAGGTCGACCGTCCACTGCTACGTAAGATGTGCATGGAGAGGTTTGCCACGTTAGCTGATCACGTATTTGACAATTGCTTAACCATTTTTTTCTGGAAGTGTACAGATCTTTCTTTTCCGTACTTAAGCACCTTAAAGATACCCTTTTAATAAAACGCAAACAATGTACTCCAAACTTGTAACATTTTTCAAAAACGGTACATTGTTAGGTAAACGCTTTCCTTCAACAAACTCTTGAAGAGTAATGTTGCCACATTAAAAGTTTTACGGCGTAATAATTTTGGTTGAACGCGATATTTTTTTTTGCTTTTGGACCCGTTCACGACGGGCAAAGCCGCTAGCAAAAGTTATCAGTCATATAAAAATAAGAATACATGAGAATCCATCAACTAACTGTTTTATTCATCAAATAAAAAACATTACTTAGGGCTGATCTCCTTGTCCTCACTGAGGCGATCGGCGGCGGCGATCTCTCGCGTTCGGCCTTGGTTCAGGCCATGGTTCGGAGCGAGAGTGCATGGGAGGCCGTCACCTCCTTCTGCGAAGCAGTAATGCTTGCGAAGGAGGAGGCCGAACGCGTGAGGGAGAGGTAGGGTTTGCGCCCTCACGCCCCCTAGCCGCAGGAGACGCCCCGCGCGTCGGGAGTCACAAGCCGATTTCCAGCCACCGTAGGCGTGGGCCTGCGGACGGTGAGCGATGAGTAGCTCACCGTCCGATAAGGACCAGGCCCGGGTCGACAGCGCGTTGTATTCCACGCGCGCCTCAAAGAGTTGTCAGCACCAACTGACGGGGCCCGCTAGGGCCAATGCCTGCCAGGGTTGCGAGTTTGTCCGAAAGAGATATTGTGGCTCTGGCACACAGGCAAATGAAGGAATACGGGTGGGTTTCAGTCAGTACAAGTCTGACACGCCCTCCCGCTACGCCCAGAGCGGGAGAAGTTTATATATGATAATTTCCCACCATAAATTCCCCGGAGGGTTAGGAGAGGTGTACATAGAGTACACCCACATTTCGCCAGCTATGTTTAACGCTGATAGCACACCTTCACCACCAAACCATAGCAGCGAAACCTTAGTAGTTCAATTCAACTGGCTCGCGTCATTTTCCGCTACTCGCATCCTCGATTCCAGTAGCGGAAAATGACGTGAGCCAGTTGAATTGAAGTGTGCTATCAGCGTAAGTCCCATGTAATAGGGAGCGAGCCTATTGCCATCAACTGGACACAAATTCACGCTTCGGGCTGCTACTGAGAAATTTCAGATGGGAAACACTTAATAACACTTTGTTCGATCCACTAATTAAAATAAAATTAAATGTGTTATTAATAAACACAAAGTTTTTTACTCGTCTTTCTCTGGGATCGCATTATGAAGTGTAAAGTAAGGTATCGATAGTTATTGTAAGATAAAGTATGGTATGATATGATTGCGGTCTTCTGCAGTTTGTACTTCGGTGAGTGTCCCCAAGAACTCAACGACAAAATTCCACCGGCCACCTTCTATTATCGGACATCTAGACGCACTGCAGGTTACCATCCCTTCCTTGTTGCTATTCCACCAATTCGCACTAAGCGTTTCCAAATGACTTTTATAAAGCGCACAGCAAAAGAGTGGAACTCTCTATCTGCGTCTGTGTTTCCGAACACTTACAACCCTAATCTCTTCAAAGTTAAGAGTTAACAGGCTTCTTTTGCCCTAGACTAAGTTCAAGAGCAAACCCATCCTAAAAAAAAAAAAAATATGGACCTATTGCACCTACCACTGCTTGTCTCTGCATCGCCCAAAGGTTGACTGGTAGAAAATGCCTATGGCATTAAGTCCGCCTCTGTACATTTGTGTGCTTAAAGTATTAAATAATAATAATATGGTAAGTTAAGGTATTTACATTTCTCGAGTATAGGTAACGCCTGACCGGCTTGTGGCTAAGTGATAACATCTCAGGAACAGGTTAGGCTACGCTTGCCGCGATTGGTCCGTGGATGGGTGACCCTCTTTAGATGCCAAGACCCTTTCGTGCCACGGAAATCACGCTAAGCCGTTGCGCGTTGGTCCCGGCTGTCATTCGTGGATCTTTGACAGTCGTTACGGGTCGTCAGAAGCCCGAAAGTCTGGCAACCAGTCTTACCAAGGGGTATCGTATTAACCAGTAACTGGGTTGTGGAGGTCAGATAGGCAGTCGCTCCATGTAAAATACTGGTATTAGGGTAGCTACATGTGGTTAGACTGGAAGCCGACCCGAACATAGTTGGGATAAGGCTAGGCAGATCACATGATGACCTCATCATCGTGACTAACTGCGTTAAACGTCTGGCCGAACACCGGCTGACCATTTAACGCAGTTAGTCACGAAAATGCGATTCAGCATCGGAGCAGTCGCTCATTTGCACGATGCAAAAGACTGCAATATAAACTATGGTATCTTATTTTCTACAGTATACCAAGAATTCAATAAAGCGTGTCCTGTAAAAAAAGTTACAATCCTACTTAATTAACCAACATTTTGTAAATGGGCTTTTTGCTGGCATTAGAAAAAGCAGAGATATTTTGTAAAATTTTTACTACGAGAAATCATTGACTTGATCAAGCCCTTCATAATTATGTCAGAAACTATTCTAAGATATTTAAAAGAGTCTGCGCTCAAGCTAAATCCAAATTCTTTGTTTTTATTTAGAGTGCCCGCTGTTGTCAAATTGTAAAAAAAGGAAGTATATAGTTTGGTTTAGTAAAATTTAAAAAACAGTGCTTTAAATTTAGTGGTATTATTTTCCGAAACCCTGCTAACCCATAATCTTGTTCATGGTCCTTCGAACCGAATAGTTGGAAGTGAAAATCAGGTAGTCATCGGCGGTGGTTGTGGCTATCACCATTGTAGTCAAACGTTAATGGTTAAGTTCAAAATCGAATGAGAAGATTTGAAAGTTTCTGGTAACTTGATGTGCTGGCGACTGTACTTTTTAATAAAATTAACTTTGACATAATAAAGGAGCCGATTGGCACAATAATTTGGACTTAATACATAAAAATCCAAGGCTGGATGATGCACAGAAATTATATTATCTTATGGGATATTTAACTGGAGACGCGAAATAATTATTGCGAAATGTATGATAAAAAATGTATGAGAATATGATAATGTTACTTGTAACCCATTTAGTGAATTTTTTATTAGTGGTTTTGAAGGTTCCAAAAATTTTGAAATCAAAGTAGACAGAAATACGAAGACTATCCAGGCATTTCCTGTAGTCAAAGATAAAAAAGTATCTTCCGCATTATGGCTCCGCGGATTATAAAATTACTTCGTGTCCTAACTTCGGCAAAGAGAATAATGAAAGCCGTCGTAAGTTTGTACAAGATAATAATGTATGTTTAAATTACGCTGAAATAGCAATAAATGAAACACTTTTTATAATACCAATTTTATTAAACCTGCAGCAGTTTTAGTTCAAATACTCCATCACCCAATCCCGATACTTCTCAACATCCGTGAAGATTGTGTATAGAAAAGGATCACAGATGGGTGCATCATCTCTACGGGCAGAAAGAGAAACTATGCCGCGGACGTACCACGCGCCTGTCGCCTTGCCAGTGTCGCCTGCCGTGTCTGGTACAAAGATCATGAGACCACCACCGCTGTCACCATTGCAGACTGCGCTGCCTGAAAAAAGAAGATGCTAGTTCATATTTTACTTGCTGCACCCCAAAAAGCGCCGCTCTACAGCATCCCTCTGCTAAGCTACGCACGTGTACTGCCCAATCAGCACAAAAAGGTTGCATATGAGCTATATAGCGTATATAAATACAGTTAGAACCTGCATGATCAGCTGCATAGCGCGCTATGCAACCTTTCTGCAGCTGCTAAAGCTCTAAGGTGCCTTAAAGACACAATTAGATGTTGTGATGATAATATGAAATTATAACTACAATGCATTCACCGGTGAAAATGCCACGCGATGCTATTATGCGATTCAAAGTGGCAAAAAAGGTAAAAATCTTACTATTGTGCAGTTAATGGTGTCACAAAACTATCTTAGGTTTCTGCTGCGATCATAAGCTATAATTTTACCTATTATCGAGCTCGTGCCTAATTATGACTCCCATATGCCACCCCTATAGACATTGGAGCTTTTAGGAAAGCTGCATTTTTCACTAGTGTGCTAGTTGGGTGGTGACCCTAAAAAGGTATGTGTTTCGGTTATCTTTGTGATTCCGAATTAGCACGAACGTCGCGCCACAGATTAACCCTACAGAGGCAAAGGTTCTAGTTTTGTACTGCCCCCGCTTTGTCAATAGACAATGATTCGTAAAGCGCATACTTTTCTCAGGTAATCTGTACTTAGCTTCGGTTTATAAGAAAAAGTAAGCGGGATCGTCCACTGCGAGTTGCGACTGCAGGTTGGGTTGTATTGTAACCTCTTAGCATTGCCGTACAGTACCTAACTGAAAACTGTGAGGGTTATATTGTTCTCCATCACTATTACTTTGAAAAAAAAATCAGCTGTTTCTTAAATTTTGTTGAGTTATAGCTTCTACCTAGGCCTGTATGTAGAAGCCTTCATTCTAACATCAATGTAAAGAGCGGTTGCCTGTTTTACAATTTCTGTCTTGGTTCCATAATAGAAAAATTGATAATGTCATCATTATCAACATATTTTGCTGAAAAGGGTCATTAGATACTCATAAACCTACAATGAACCCTGCAATAACATGAACCTGTTCAGTATCATTTTATTTACATCTTTTACATATAAATACATAAATAAACAATGCATGCTTACCGTTAGCAAATCCAGCACAAAACTTGTTAGTGTTCAGTTTTTTATGAAAGAATATTGGGTCACTCTTCAAACAGATCAACTCTGATACTATAGGAATGGTTATTTGTTGCAGAGTGAGGGACAGTGCGTCTTGATGGTTGAATCCCCAACCTACCACCTGTAAAATTTACAAACATAATATATCACAGTGAACCATATAACATTTGTGTCCGCGATTTAGTTTCCGAACATGTAATCAAATATGTGTTTTTGGAAAAATAACTATAAATCTCACAGGTACAGTTTAGTTTGCGCTACAACTTCAACCATTTCTTCTTTCTTTTCTTTCTTTCTACTCCCCAACGGATCTATAGATTCTATACTAAAAAGGATAATCTGTGCATACGCGGTTTCTCACTGGAAGAGTGACCATACTTTTAACATCGATACACCTCCATGAATCTCATGTTCCGGTATACATACGTTATATGTTCCGAAATTATAATGGTTCCTTTTTTGCCATTTGGCTACGGAACCCTGAAAGAAGATAAAGAGAGTATCAACGATGCTGTAAAACAGGAATATAAGTGAGAAAACGAACAACATACCGTCCCAAAAACCTCTTTAATAGGCAATCCCGTGTGCCACAAGCAGGCTGGTTGTACATAATCATCAAAAATAGCTTCAGACTTCAATTTTAGTAAAGCTATATCATTATTCAATGTTTTCACGTTGAATTCCGAATGGACAATTACCTGGAACACCTAGAAATCAATTGCAATACTTACATAAAATTGCTTAAATGACTTTTAACCAATCTGAATTTTAAAGTTGGATAGCGGAAAATTCTCATCATGATCTTTATAATACAAGGTGATTAATCTTATTGATCCTTCTGATTTTCAATTGATATTCCTTCTTCTTCACCTTAATTTTAAAAAGTGTGTACACTTCTTTGAAATTGTTTATTCTTTAAATTGAATCTGACTTATTTAAGTAAACCTGCTAAGAAGTGTAAAATGGTTGACGACTGTGTGTTTAAAAGTCATCATGGGTGTCGTTTTCATGGTTTTCGAGGATGATAAAGCCTAGCTAAATATATGAACATTTTCGCAGCCACCATCTTGGATTTTCATTTTGACGTCAACATCGGCTTTCTTCTCGTTCGCTTCGCTCTTGACAGAGCTCTCGTGGTCATGATGAAGTGTGTCCAATCGCAAGTTTAGTCGTTGCTCGCCTCACGATCTCTCTCCATCAAATTATGTTAATGCAGACTTGTTGTCAGACTTTGGGCTTCTACTCGTACCGACTGTCAAAGATTTATGAATCACACCCGGAACTAAAGGCTTAACGACCTTTCCGAGGCACGAAGGGGTCTTGATATAATTATGTAATGGATGATCACCATAATCTAAATCAAAAGTCATTTATTCAAACTAGGCTGAGAATCACCACTTTTCGAACGTCAAAATTACATAAGAGAGTCTCACAAAACCGCTCACCCTTCACCACTTCCTAGTGCTTTAGCTGGGAGGAACAAGTGGCGCAACAAACTCTTCAGCTGTCTATTCAGTTAGAAAAACTTGATTCAATACAATAGTATGTAAAATATGTACATTACTCAACTCAAACATTTAATTAAATTATTTGCCATAATTATGTTAGTTAATTAGCACACGCCACTTTCATCATTATCATCATTTCAGCCGAAATACGTCCACTGCTGGACATAGGCCTCCCCCAAAAAAGGGGGGAATTTACCATAATCGCCACGCTTGGCAGGCGGGTTGGCGATCGCAGAATGGTTTAAAAATGCATAGAGGACGCTGCTGCCCAATCTCTAGTAAGTCCCTTAGTCGCCTTTTACGACACCCACGGGAAGAAATGGGATGGTGCTATTCTTTACGTCCGGCACCAAACGGAACACACGCCACTTTACCAACAGACAAAAAACAATAATCTCACTCAGTCAAGCGGTAGGCCTGTAATAAACAAACATTGGAATACTAACCCCTCTTTCCTGCGCAGCTATGTCTCCACCGATAAGATTGTACTTGCCTAAAACTATGTTTAAAGAGCCTGGTACAACAGGATTACTTCCTATAGTGGCACAATGAGCAGCTGAAATGTGTAAACGAATATAGTTCAGAAACACAGCAACTTTTTTTTTTTTTTTCCTTCTGGCTTCGCACGGTTTGTGCATTTAGCCAATGTCAAGTTAGTTCTTGTATAATATTGATGAAATGAATTATAAATGCATGATGATGATATCCCCGCCTACTCCCCTTGAGTTTCAGTAAAGATGTGGCACTTTACTGAGTCCTCACGCGGACTTCTTGAGAGAACTTGAAGCGAAGTTGCACTGTTTTTTTTCACAAACACTTAATGGTTAATAATCCACCATTATTACACATTAATAATCGGCTAAACACTAATTTTAGAAAATTAAACAAACTGCCGAACATGACGCTTCACTTTCCCGCCAAGAAGTCCAAACACAGCAACTTGCAACACAATTCGGTGAATACGTTTACCGCTATACTTGTCAAAAAATAATAGTCCCGTTTTGACATTTAACTTGAATCGATATAACTTGAGTATCGAGTACTGAGTCGTATGGTAACTTCACTAGTTACGTCGTGATGGTCACTCGGCCTATTATTGTTTGACAACTTTAAACGTATTTAAAACATCGCTCTGTTTCTGTCACCCGTTTGAAGATGACAGAGACAGAATGCTGTATTAAAGCGAAAGCGTCAGGGTAACCTGTGAAATTCAAATTCTCTTACGTTTTTCCCAATTTGCAGGTCAGTAACAGGTTGTATGTTGATCTAAATATGATTGCGGCCGTAACAAATATGGCATAACAAAATTATAATCATTAGAATCAGCAATTCACAAAGAAAGGAAGAAAAATCATTTTATTTGTCACAGAAAAAATGTCAAAGAGGGTTAGTTGTATTGCTGATTCTAATGATTATAATTCTATAAAGCCATATTTGTTACGGCTGCGAATCATACTTTAATCAACATACAACCTGACACAGATCGCATCCCCCTTAAGTTAGCGCTAAACGCATTTAGTCGTTTGTGGGGGAAGCGGGCCCAAGACCTGGTTTGTGGAACAAAATTCAACACAAAAACATTGCTGATCTGAATGAGAATCGACGTGGGTATCATTAAAACGTTAAAAAAAAACCGGCCAAGTGCGTGTCGGACCACACACAATAAAGGGTTCCGTAGTGGGGATTAATTTTTACAAAGAAAAAATTTAACATTGTAGTTGAAAAACATGTTCCCTCACATTCCTACTGCAAAATGTAAGTTTGTACGCACATTATTGAGAGATTTACCAAGTTATTTTAAAATCATAGACTTTTTATAGGTTTTCCTGTAATCTATAAGTAAAGAACTATTTTCTGTAATTTTCCAAAATTATGGGCTGTGTAATTTCGCAGATAATGGTAAATCTTCGTCTATTTTCTTAAATAATTTAAAAATTATTTATTTTAAAATTATAAGCCATATAAATCTGAAATCCTTACAACAATTTCTTTCATTTGATATGTCACACGATACAGCTTGTAATTTTTTTAATTTAAATTTTCTGTTTTGGCCCATAAGTGACCATATTCAAAAATAATGTATTTACATTAAACGTCCGTGTTTGGGTCTCAGAAGTTCATATGTGAACCATTTTACTATGGGGACGGGCTGCAGATATCGAGTCTATTTTTATTCTGCAGAAAAGAGCCATCAGAGCAATATATGGCCTCCACAGGCGCGATTCTCTGGGAAATGTTTAAAGATATCAACATCATGACGGTACCTTGTCAATATATCTATGAAAACATCATGTACGTAAGAAAACATTTAAATAGTTTCAGTAAAAGAGGTGAAAGACACAATTATGGGACTAGAAATAGGGATGAATTAGTTCAACCAGGTTTCAGACTGGCTAAAGTAGACTCATCCTTCATGGGGTACTGTTTAAAATGCTACAATAAAATACCTCCCCACATAGTCCAACTAAATGAAACGAAATTTAAATCTTTTATAAAACGCACACTATGTAGCCAAGCATATTATAAGTTGGGGGATTACATTGCTGACAAAAATGCTTGGCTTAACGCTGGTCCTGCTCCACAAGGGCGCATAAACTAATTTGAATAGCATTCAAATCTATTGTTGGAGCGGCTGAAGATTGTAAATACTATCTTTATATTGTATAAATTCAATCTATTAGTATTGTATAATTGCATAGCACATGTGTGAGCACTATGTACCTACCATTTTCTGAGTACGTCTTTTATTGACTTGAATGTGCCATGGCGGCTGAGAGTGTCATGCTCACTAAAATGTCTAGCTGATGGTGGCGTATGTGTTGGATCATTAAGTTCCCTTCAAAATGGTTGAGCTAAATGGTGCTGATCCATGCGTCATGTTCGTGAACGGGCGCCGTCAGTAGGGACTGGTCATTTCTTAGCTGCCACGGCTTATTTTAACTTAGTATTTTAGTTGTTTTTTATATTTTTATTACGGACGCTTTTAACGTGCACGTCTTTCTACATTGTTCTCACATGTATAATTTCAACATAAATTATGTAACCAATACTATGTAACAATATTTTGATTTAAAAGAGTGTCCGTGGAGTTCCTTGCCCGTTCTTCTCCATAGGAACCTACTACGCTTTGGAATGGGCAACTAGCTTCATCTGACTGACTGACCCCTTGACAATTCAAAAGTGCCTATAATAGGTTTATTTGAAATAAATGCTTTGAGTTTGAACCAAATTTCAACTTCATCGGTCGATTTGGAGTAAATCGAACAGTCAGACAGACAAAGAGACAGACAGACAGATAGCCAGATAAACAGACACAAGGGTGATTCTTTATGGGTTTCGTTTTTTTCTTTTTGAGGTACGGAACCCTAAAAAATACTTTTTTATATACGTTTAATTCACTGATGGCTAAACCTTTCCTTTTAATTAAGGTTAATCAATTTGATTTAACTATATTAGGTATATTATTATTGCCATCACGATTCAGGATCTATTGAAAAATGGCTGGTGAACAGAAAAAACAAAATCACGTCTTTTACCTGTTAAAACCAAAGTCTTGGACAGCAAGGTTCCTCCACAGCTAAACCTGAGAGAGTATCCATCAAACTTTAGTATGGCTGCATGCCAGGGCCAGTCTCCAGGCTGGGTCGGTTCTCCATGGACTATCAGCCCAGTATGTACCACTTTGCGTCTGCCGCAAGATTCATCTACACTAGGATTGATTATTGTTTTAACTTCTTCTACTTCAACTGCAGCTTCGTCAATAAGGCTGGTTTCTACAGTTCGTGCTTCAGGCTTTTCAGTTGCATAGTCAAGATACCCCTGAAATTAAAGAAAGATAAATTATATCCATTGCTCCATTCTCCTCCATTGCTCTCTGGGTGACTGTGACAAGCATTATTGACTACTTGTAAAATAATTAACTCTTACTAGAAATAATAGTAGATTGTATTCTAAGGGACCAAAATAATGTATTGAGGGTGAGAGCGATGGTTTGAATCCAGAGCGAAGCGAAGGAATCCTGAGCGTTGCGAGGAATTCTAGAGTAGAGTCCTAAGCATAGCGAGGGATCCAAAGTTCGTCACTCAAGGGTAAATAATTTTGGTACCGAGTGGCACCCTCTGCTTTTAATCGCCCTCTATGAGAAAAATAAATAAGAGATGCTTTTATTAGTGACGAAAATTTCTATTTACATAACCAAATTACAAATTTATATTAATATTAGATACGTTTTCGCAATTTTGGAAGTTTATTATAACTGTTTTGTTGGGAACAGAAAATGTCGTTGACTTATTTATCACTTGGGTATTCGTATTAACTTCAGACTCTATAAGAAGTTCCCGCGTATTTGTTTAACCAATGCCGCGTCGGCAGGCGCGCTTTTTTTTCACACAGTTTGAATCGGAATCGGAATGATTTTGAAGTATTTAATCCATTGCTTATTATGGTAAAAAAAAATATCTGCTCAACAACGTAAATAACGCAATGAATGCGGTTGAACTGTCAAATTGAAACCGATTCCTACTGATAGTGGGTTACGCAATTAGCCCTCTGGACTTTATCGAAGCGAATTGCGTTCATACTTTTTAATTAAATAGTGTTCCGAATTAAAAAGTAATTTCGTCACTGTTATTAAGTGCGCTGGAAAGACCCATTTTGCTCGCACGTATCTAAGATCCCTTCGGCTCTTTTCGGATAAATGGAATGAAAAGATAATTTATTTGGTGTTAAAAGAGAGACCTGACGGAAACAACCATTAGAAAGAAAGAAGAAAAGAAAGAAAATACGTTTATTTGCGGAAAACATGACGCAAAAAAGAACAATCACAAAAATAACAAAACGTTGGGGGGTTTAACATGCGTCACATCCACGCAAACCGGCTATCGCTCTGCATTATACTGCGACCCTATGCAAGACAGAGCCCCAGCGCTGGTTTTCAGCGACAGCCATTCGAAAGTATACTTACAGTTTTTGGTTCTTTACAAAGCTCCTCACCATTCAGGATAACACTTAGGATGTAAGGAATACTGTATCCTGAAGCAGGACCAAGGACTTGAATGCGAAGAAAAGAAGTTATGGTAGTAAACGTTACAATGAACTCATTACTGCGGAAGCGATTGTCGGGTAACTTCGTGATTCGAGCGGTTCTTGGTTCTAGCTAAAACAAAAATAATAATGTCATTAATTATTGTACTATTGGGATCAGCTCCACGGGATGATCTTCAAGGTTTCAAGGTGAAGTAACGGTTGTCAAGGTCGCTCCGTGGGTATGCGACTAAAGTAACATGCCAAGCGTGCGGAGCAAGCTGACTTATGGACCAGCCCCAATCATGCCTCACATTACAAAGATTGTCATAGCAGGAATGGCTGTTCTATCAACAGTACTGCAGCATTTTGTTTGTAATTAAAATAAATAGTAAAGATGAGGACTACTACTAACTACTGGCGGGGTCACGATTGAACAAAAATTTCTTTATAAAAAGAAATCTCACAATTAACTCTAAACCGTACAATAAATGGATATTATACAGGCTGACTTGTAATTTGACATATTCCTTTCAGGACAAGATAGTCTGATCCATTTGCAAGAATTAAGCAATCCATTTATATATAGTCTCGGCGAAAATTCATGGCATTTGAGAAAACACAATTTTATGTCATCCTCATCATCATTGCAACCGAAAGACGTCCACTGCTGGACATAAGCCTCCCTCTAAGGGGGGGGGTTAGCCATAATTACCACGCTTGGCAGGCGGGTTGGCCATCGCAGTATGGTGTTAAAATGCGTAGAGAACGCTGCTGCGCATTCTCTAGTAAAGTCCCTAAGTCGCCTTTTTTGACACCCACGGGTAGAAATAGGGAAATGCTATTCTTAACGTCCGGAACCACACAGACAATTTTATGTATTTTTGAAAATTCCCCAGAATTCTTCACTAATTATCACTTTTTTCTAAACTCCCAAATTGAATAAACTTCATTGCTATTCTATTGGGTACCATATACTTTAACGGACCTTTCGATTTCAAAAATCATCTACGTACATGAACTTTGACACCAGTTATCTCAAAAATTTACTACCGCATTAAGCGTACAAATTACAGGGAAGACATCTTAATTTAATCAGCTGTCTAACGAGGTAAACAACTTTAAAAAATATTTACAGGTGCCAATGAAACAGTCCATAATGCTGGCAACGGTCAAATTTTCAAATTGTTGAAATATAAAAAAAATGTGTATTAATCAAATTGAATAACTGGTTTAAGCCATCCCACTACTTTATAACCTCTCATACTTTAAGCTCCCAGGTCGTCATGACCAGGACACAAGTTGCGGAGCGGCTTTTAAGTTTTTAAATGAGTCACGGTCTACTCGCTGGTCATGGTTTACTTATAGTTTTTGTGAGGTCGCCTGTCCTTACTCCTTTAGATTTTTATGTTTGGGATCTTATTTAAAGCCTTGTATACTCAACACCGGTGTCTTCAATAGAAGTACTATACAGCGGAACACATAAGAAAGAATTTCTTTTCAAAAGTTACCAAGACAGAAGTCTGAAGAGCAGTAGTCTGAGTAGTCTTGTTTGTGCAGAATAAACAATTTTTCTTTCTATCTTTCTTTCTAAGAGAAGTAAGGCGCTGGACACAGAAAAGACGTAAGACGCAGACAGGGCTGTGACATTTGTCTCTACCGCGTCACTTCCATACAAAATGTATAGAAGCGTCGCGACGCAAAACATACAGAAAAGACGGGGCGCGGGCGCAACGCTTTTACGTCTGCGCCTTTTGTTCAAAACACACAGGAGAGACGGGGCGCGGACGCGGCGGGGGTTAGGACGGGGCGCGGGGTGGCATGCCTGCCAGGCTGGTCTCGCTCACTCGCACGTGTACCGTCTTGAGGTTGAATGGTTGCGTCATGTTTTGAGTTGTTATAATATTTTTCCTAATAAAAATGCGTGACGACCTACCATTTAATATTCAGTTTTGTGAATGAATTGAGAATCATTCTGTTATTTATGATTACAATAGGTCTGACTATTGTAACAGAAATGTTCAAGACCAAGCTTGGGAATCAATTGTCAGGACTATAAATGAAAACGGTAAGTAAGTAGTATTCTTTATTAAAAAAAATCTGTTCTTTACGTAGCAAATTAGAAATAAAAAAACTGTACTCTTTGTTTTTAATGGTAAAACAGAATTATTTTAACACCGACTTATATTGGGTTTTAGGACTATGGCATAAAATAAAAACGTCAAATATCATCTGTCATTATTTTTAAATGCCATACCAGATGTACCAAGTAACGTCTAACCCTCTGTATATTAGCGAGATGCACCAGTGCTAGTACATCTTCATCTTCAGAAGAAGACATGTCGTTGTGTCAAAATCAGACTGTTGAATGCCGAAATAGTCCTGTCTGCGCAACTGCGTCGCGTCCGCGCCCCGTCTCTTCTATATAATTTCAAAAGTCGCGTCCGAGTTCGTCTCCGCCCTGTCCACGACGCGTCCTAGTCTTACGTCTTTTCTGTCTGGCCTGCGCTTAATGGGTTGCAAAGGGCACCTTTATATTACCAACAGTAATCAGGTTCAGGTTTAAAATTATTCCAACAAGGCACTGATTTGAATCGGCAGTTGTTTATTTTAGTTGTAAATTAAAAATTATAAAATGAATGTGTAGGGCACATACCTAACACCATTTAATTATTTATATATTATAAACTTACACAACACAACACATTTATAAACACAATAATAATATTTATATTAAATATTTAGTATCATTCACATTCACCTTTTAATCAATTAATATTGTTTGCATCAATCATGAGCCGTGGAACGGCAAATTATATTGATGCTATGTCGGTTGATGACGGGCCACCGGTAACGTAGGCTACTGGACTCGCGCACACCGAGCTACGTCATCGTGACGTAGCCGGTGGGTGCCGAGGTGGGAGCGCGAGGTGTCGAACGATCGTTCACCTTCCGCGACCTTCAGTCGTCATTGCGCGCGCGCCTCTCGGCTACGTATAATTTAGTGGAACAACGTTCGCCTATTGTTTATGTTAATAATATATACTATTGTTACTAACTTCTTGTGCTGTGACTATCGTGATTGTGTGCTGTTTCTCCTTCTGACTGTTTTCTGTGTTGTGTGCGTGTATAGCTCAATAAACTGTGAGTATTAGAATAGCAGATTGACTTTTCATAACACCTCTGCCTTCTACACACCCTAAACAACTATATTGGTGACCCCGAGTAGAACACTATTAAAATGAGTGATAGTGAGTCCGAGCACACCGCGTCGTCGCAGCCGCCGAAACATGTTACGCATAGAGCGCGTCACGCAAAGCGCGTTTCCACTGAACCCGACATTTACCGTGTGCCGATAAAGTTGCCACCATTTTGGCCAGAAGAGCCGGACATCTGGTTCGCTCAAATAGAAGCGCAGTTCGAGAATGCCGGGGTGACGAATGACGTCACAAAATTTAATTATGTAGTCGGCCACCTTGAACCCCAATTTTCAAAGGAGGTGAAGGACGTCATCATGTCCCCTCCTGCTACCAACCGGTACGGCAAGCTGAAGACCGAACTTGTGAAGCGTCTCTCAGCCTCACAGGAGAAGAAGGTGAAGCAGCTGTTGATGCATGAGGAGTTGGGAGACCGGAAGCCGTCGCAGTTTCTTCGACATCTGCAGGGGTTAGCTGGACCAACCGTGCCCGAGGATTTCGTACGCACTATTTGGAGTAGTCGACTCCCCAGCACTATTCAGCCCCTCCTGGCATCGCAACCTCATAGCACTTTGGAGGCATTGGCTGAGCTGGCAGACCGTGTCCAGGATATCGTCACGCCATCAGGCCACGTAGCCTCCACATCGGCAGCAGGACCCACCGTGAGCGAGATGGCAGCGGAAATCACGGAACTCAAGCGTGCGATGAAAGATCTCACAGTGCAGCTGCGTGACAGTCGACCGCGAAATCGTCCGCACAGCCGTGATCGAGACACGAGACGCAACTCACGCCAATGATCCTCAACCCGCTCCAACTCCAGCTACCGGAAACACCCAGAGTGCTGGTATCACTCAACGCACGGTGAGAAAGCCAAGCGTTGCATCAAACCCTGCGACTATAAAAAGGGAAACGCCGCGGGCAGTCAGTAATGGCGACAGACGATTGCCCCACTTCTACTGGTCGCCTATTCGTCGCAGACCGAAGCACGAAGACGCAGTTCCTGGTCGATACTGGAAGCGACCTCTGCGTCTACCCTCGTCGTCTGCTCAGCGATCGTCGTGCACCTACGAACTACGAACTCGTGGCCGCCAATGGGACACCCATTCCGACGTTTGGTTTCCTCGATCTCAACCTTAATCTTGGACTTCGTAGAGACTTTAAGTGGCGTTTTGTGGTAGCTGAAGTTACTAAACCGATTATCGGAGTGGACTTTCTGTGTTTTTACTCATTGACTGTTGACTGTAGAAATCAACGTCTAATTGATAGTAGCACCAATGTATTTGCTTTAGCCTCGAATCACTCAGATTCGTCTTTATTTTCTGTAAAGGTAACTTCTGGTGATTCAAGGTATCACAGAATTTTAGAAAACTTTCCCGACATCACCCGACCCACTGGTACACTACGCACTACACCACATAACACTGTACACCATATCCGCACGACCACAGGCCCTCCAGTATCTTCTTCATTTCGGCGATTAGCGCCCGATAAATTAAAAATTGCACAGCAGGAGTTCCAGCTGATGTTGGCCAACGGAACAGCCAGACCCTCGGAGAGCCCATGGTCATCCCCACTCCACCTCGCCCCGAAAAAGGACAACGGTTGGCGACCTTGCGGAGATTACCGTATGCTCAATGCACGAACCGTTCCTGACAGGTACCCGATTAGGCACATTCACGATTTTGCACACAGCATTTCAGGCTGCCGAGTTTTCAGCACTATTGACCTCGTGAAAGCCTATAATCAGATACCGGTCAGCCAGGACGACATCCCGAAGACGGCGATCACCACACCGTTCGGCCTGTACGAATTCCCGTACATGACGTTTGGTCTCCGCAATGCAGGCCAGACATTTCAACGTTTTGTCGACGAGATGACGAGAGGACTGGACTTCTGTTACTGTTATTTAGATGACTTCTTGATCTTCTCCAGGACAGAAGCAGAGCACGAAGAGCATCTTCACAAAATTTTCACCAGGATGAAGGACTTTGGCATGTTGATAAACACGTCCAAGTGTGTTTTCGGTGTCCCGGAAGTAACTTTCTTAGGTTACCATATCTCCGAAAAGGGCACCAAACCACTTAACACTAAGGTCGACGCCATCAAGAAGTTCCCCCAGCCTAAAGACGTTCGTCAGTTGCGCCCATTTTTGGGCATGATAAATTTTTACAGGCGTTTCATGCCCCACGCAGCTCAAATACAGGCGCCACTTCATAACCTCTTGATCGGCAACGTAAAGGGCTCGCATCCTATATGTCTTGCAGAGAATACTTTGCAGGCATTCGAGGACTGCAAGGAAAGCCTGGCTAATGCAGCTTTATTAGCTCACCCCGATTGCAATGCCAAACTCGCATTGGTCACCGATGCGTCGGATACTGCAATTGGCACGGTGTTACAGCAGCTTAGCGACGACGGATGGCAGCCATTAGCTTTCTTTTCCCGGAAGCTCATCTCTTCGCAAGCAAAGTATTCTCCCTATGACAGGGAACTGCTGGCCATTTACGAGGCCATCAAATACTTTCGCCACATGCTGGAGGCTAGGCATTTCGTCGTATACACGGACCATAAGCCGATCAGTTTCGCATTCCACGAAAGGAAGAAAAACTGTTCGCCTAGGCAATTCCGGTATCTAGACTTTATTGCCCAATTTACCAGCGATATAAGACATATCGCCGGCAAAGACAATGTCGTGGCCGACCCCTTATCTCGCGTGGAGGAGCTACAAGCTCCAGTCAGTCTCGACACCCTCGCAAAGTCACAAGCCACAGATACAGAACTGAAGAAACTTCTTCAGGATGGATCTTCACTTGTACTGGAGAAAGTGCAAATCCCTGGGGAGCGTTCAACTGTGTACTGCGACGTCAGTACAGCGTCCCCCAGACCATTTGTACCCAAAATGCAGCGCAAACCAATTTTCGACAGCTTGCATTCCCTCAGTCACCCAGGTGTCACAGCGACTGCCAAATTAATCGCAGAGCGCTTCGTATGGCCAGGCGTCAGGAAGGACTGCAGGGAGTGGGCACGAGCTTGTCTCGCATGCCAGCGGGCAAAAGTGAGCCGTCACGTTTCCGCGCCGTTTTCACCACGATCCACATCGACCTTGTGGGCCCGCTACCAATTTCGCAAGGCTTTAGATACTGTCTGACGGCAGTCGACCGATTTACCAGGTGGCCAGAGGTCGTACCTATTGTCGACATTACTGCCGAAACAGTAGCTAAGGCATTACTGTCCGGATGGATAGCCCGGTTTGGCTGTCCTACTGACATTGTTACGGACAGAGGTCGTCAGTTCGAGTCGGCCCTGTTCGAACAATTGTCCAAAATCGTTGGTTTCCACCACAAACGGACAACGGCTTACCATCCATCGTGCAATGGCATGGTAGAACGTTTTCACAGGCAACTCAAGGCGTCCATCATGTGCCATGCCAATGACAAGTGGACAGAGTCCTTGCCGTGGGTATTGCTTGGCATAAGGAGCGCATTCAAAAAGGATGTCCAAGCATCTTCCGCCGAACTAGTTTATGTTTAATAACAAAGTTCAGCTGTAAAAACTGAGTAGTAGGTAAACTACAAACATCAAAGGTGTCTACAGATCAAGCACGTTTTTGCTAGTTACTAAAAACAGGTTTTTTAATTATATTTTTTGTAACTCATACGGATACTTTTTAATAAATTTCGTCATTTGAAAAGGGAATAGTTTTTGGATTTCAATCAAAAGATCAAAATCTTCTATAAAGTTGTATTCCTTTACAAACCAGCAACGGGTTACAGGCTAAATCTGTAAAAATTATACCATACTCCTGAGTGGAATCAATACAAAAGAACGTTATTATGGAAAGAATATGTCATTTGAGCCGGGAAGAAATGATCAGAACCAAAATATTGGAAGCTGGTTGTTGGCAATATGCTGTGGCCATCGGTTTGGCACTACGTGAATCAAATCAAAAATATTTTTATTTCACATAGGCCTACATGGGCACTTATGAAACGTCAGAAGCTAGGTGCACGGTTCCAATTGGTCGTTTCCTATGGAGAAGAGCCGGCAAGAAACTCCACGGTTACTCTTTAAAAAAAATGGCTTTTACAATGTTTTCAAATTACAGGTATAGGCCCGTCAAAGTACCAGGTACTTAACACGTGAGTGTTATAAATCGACTTTGAACACGTTACCGCATCACTGGCAGCGTGTCAGAGGCACATGGACGACCAGCACGCTTCACCAAACGTAGACATGATCGTTACATACAAATTATTGCTCGACGAAATCGCACAATGACCGTGACGATGTTGGTTACGAGGCTTCATATCTCTTCAGGGATGTTAAGATACATGGCGCGGGGAAGTGGGGGCGAGAATTTGGGCTAAGATAATTATTACAAGCTCTAAAGGCTTCTACATACCAGCGCGACTTGTCGCGGGACGCGACACGGCACAAAGGCCCCGAGTGTCACGGGACGAGCGGTGCCTTTGTGTCGCGTCGCGTCGCGCGACATGTCACCCCGGTATGTAGAAGCCTTTAAGCTCGCTGTTCACTACAAACTATATCCTGCGATTGGCCTTAATACTGTGAGATATATCTTGTAACCAGTGTGCGTTCGTCATTGGATCACACCGCACGCGGTTTTCACAAACAAAATTATCTTTCAAACAAAATGGATATTGTTTTGCTAGATAGCCTCGACAGTTCATCAGAAGATGATGCAGAATTCGATTTAGGTGTGTTACTTTTAAGTAAAAACAAGAAGCGTCGTTACTGGATCAATTCCCAATGATATAAAATTTAGAGAGGAGTGTGGTGAATTTAGACTTTTTAATTAATTGAATGAAGAAAAGTTCTTCAATTATTAGCAGCATCCTTGATTTCATTCATTTTATATTTTTCGGTGCTAGTCGCCCATAGGGATATTTCCTTATACTTTCTATAACGTGTTCCATATTTGCAAGAACGAAATACAGACAGAAGTTCATTCAGGTAATGACAGACAGTAGACACAAACTTGAGATCGTTGGCGCGGGACGGTGTGACAGAAGCCGAAATATAATATGAAAATATCGCTTGAAAAAAAATATTTATAAACTCAAACTCAAAGCATTTATTTCACTTAAACCATTGAAAAGCACTTTTTAATTGTCAAGAAGTCGGTCAGTTACAAATATGAAGCTAGTTGTCCATTCCAAATAGTAGGTTGCTATGGAAAAGAACGGGCAAGAAACTCCACGGACACTCTTTTAAATTAAAATATAGATACAAAATATTGGTTACATCATTCATATTGAAGTGTGAGAACGATGCAAAAAGTCAGAAGCGTCCGTGATAAAAATCAAAAAAACAAAAAAAAAAAACAATTGAAAACTAAAATAATTAAAAATAAGCCGTGGTAACTAAGAGATGACCAGTCCCAACTGACAGTGCCCGTTCACGAACATGACGCGTGGATCAGCACCATTCAGGTCAACCATTTTGAAGGGAGCTAAATGATCCAACACACACGCCACCATCAGCGAGACATCTGAGTGAGCATGACATACTATCAGCCGCCAGGGCACATTCAAGTCAATGAAAGACATATTACCCGGTAAATGGTAGCTCTGTTGTACATAGTACTCACACCTGTGATATGCAATTATATAATACAAAGGAGATTGAGTTCATGCAATGAAAAGATAGTCTTACAATCTTCAGCAGCTCCAACAGTATTTTCAAATGTTAATCAATTAGTTGCGGTTGTGGAGCTGGACCAGCATTGAGCCAAGCATTTCTATCAGCGATGTAATCCCCCAACCTATAATATATAATGCCTGGTTGCATAGTGTGCGTTTTATAAAAGATTTGAATTTCGTCTCATTCAGTTGAAGTACGTGGGGAGGGATTTTATTATAACAGATTTATTATAGATAGAGATGTAATATATATTACATATCAGTGTAAACGGTTCCATTTAAAAGTACTGTGAGCGATATTAATTTATATCTCGAGATATAATATTAAATATAAATTACATTATAATATCCCATAGTGAAAAGCGAGTTTTATTTAAAAGTAACTTACCAACTTGAGTGAAACCGCCGAATCAAAACTCAAAATCATCTGAGAATTAGCCTGAATTTCTCTATCCCCGAGAAATGTTAATGTGTACTGGTTTTGAGGGCGTGATGTTCTATCGAACAAAGCTGATAAATCTAAAGTATCGGCACAAACAGTAATTGTTCCTAGAATAGTCTGCGCGTATCCATCAGGTGGTGTTAAAAGGATTAGAAGCAGCCAAATCATTGTTTATGTGGTGTTACACTGGAAATAAATTGGAAACCGGTTAGTAAAGAATTTGAATCAATGGAACTTGGAAATGATACGTCCAATGTTGACCAGCTCTAACTAGATTTCCCATCGGCAAAACTGACGAAATTCCATACAAAGTTTAGTCCTTTAGGGCGTGAATTTTAAAACATGCTTCCTTTGAGCTCACTTTTGCTAATGTATTTCTATGCCTCTAGGCCCAGCAGTTTAGGCTGTGCGTTGTCTGTCAATGAATTTTGTCTCTCTGTTTGTTCCGGCTAATCTCTGAAACGGCTAGACCAATTTCGACGGGACTTTCACTGGCAATTGCGTAACACACTGTAAATCACAATGTGAATTATTATGAAGTTTATTGCTAATGCATTGCTTCATACAGTAGTCATCATCATCATCATTTCAGCCGAGAGACGTCCACTGCTGGACATAAGCCTCCCCCAAAAGGAGGGGGGGTTTGCCATAATCGCCACGCTTGGGTGGGTTGGCGATCGCAGTATGGTCAGGCCTGGCTCACTCCGCAGTTTAGGTATAAAACTACAAGTACGTGCGGCGGCGGCCGGTCCGGACCGATCAATAAGTGGGATGCCGCGCGCCGCGCTGCTTAGTTAGCAAGCGTTAATACGAGTAGGTACTTTATTCTCGGGCTTCCAAGTTCTCGCGTTACAAAAATAAAACCAAAAAATATTATATAGCGTTTGGTTGTTTAAATAATGACACTGATCGAAGACTGACGTTTCACATACTACCGAAGGATATTGAAAGGTGAGATTTTTTATGCAAAATAGGTAGGCAATAACAATATACAGGGTTATTTTTAAAACGTCAATAACCTCTTATGGGGTCATTGTACACATCATTATGAACAACTTTTACTATGGGACCAAACATGAAATCGCATATTAAGAGGTTATTGACGTTTTCAAAATAACCCTGTATATTGGGTATATTTGAATAAGCTTATTGCATTTATATCTAGGTACTATTGGGCCTTTAGGTGACTCAGATCATTACACTAAAAATGTTTGTTCGATTTTGTCATAATTATCGTAAGTATCTGCGTCCGCCGCCGCGCCGCCGCCGCCGCGCCGCTTGTTTAGGCAGGTATGAAATGATGTTTATCAACTTGTGATGTTGTCGAAGGTATGGTGGTGACGCAGCACGACAAACGTCTGTAGGTAGTCAGGCGTCAGTCATACGATATGACGAAATGATTAAGATTCCTAGTCGATTAGGTACCCAATAATAAAACTGCTATTTCTCTATCGTAATTTGATTTTTTTTAAACTATAACTAAATTTTATTTCCTTTAATTGCGAAAATAATAATCAATATTTGTAATGTTTGTAAGAATAATTTAATAAATATAATACAAAGTCTTTATTCATTTAAATAAATGTGTTCTTATTTCATTCAACACACCTATTATTCATTTACCTATTTCAATAATACTTATCGTCTTTCACTCGCTCCATACCACTAGAGCGGCTGTTTTGTGGTCGGCTTGACATTGATTCCCTTCACTCCGTTTGTTGTAGCCGCTACAGTACAAAAAATATAATTCGTAAGTCGCAAGTTCGCAACCCTAATAAGTACGCGGTGACGTCGTGAACGGCCATGATTTAAACGGTTAAACTAAAAGAAGCGCTCTCGCGTAGTAACACGGTTTACTTTTGCATGAATGCTTTGCGGGAAATGGGCTGTAGGCTATTATCGCTGTAGGTAAATATAACATAATGAAATGAAATGAAATCGTTTATTCTGTAAATAGGATATTAAAATCACTTTTACACGTCATATAAAATTAAAAAAAAATCTAGATGTAGCCGACATTTCCTATCTGACTACCCCTGAGAAGAAATGGCGAAACAAACTCAGGGGTCAAAGTCTCTTTTAAAGTCCAGACATAATCTTGGTCAGATCATGTGAGGACCATGTAGATCCGTGTCTGAAATGGTCTTTTGAGGAAAGAACCACGCAAATTTGAGCGGACCTGACCAATCAGTGTAAGCATTTGTCAGTAATCGTGCAGCTCAACTCAAAACTTAAGGAGCTCAACGACTCGACGAACAGTACCAAAAAAAGGACATTTGGGTAGGCCGCATAAAGCGCTCAAAATGTCAGACCATCATTAAAACTTAACTGAGAAAAGAAAGGAAAACATTTAAAGAAAAAAAAAAAATGACCCACATAGTGCTCACATTCACAATAAATTAAAGTAGTAAATATAATACTTTTCAAAGTAAACATTCATGTAAAATTGTATACAATATTCTGCAATGTCAATATGTATATAAAATCATGCATAATAATTAAAATGTCAAGTTTTATCACAAGGCTAGCAGAGCGAGCAGCTCAATCCCAAGCTTTTTTGTCCTCTAAATAATCAGAAATCTTATAGTACCCTTTTTTACAAAGTTTAGTTTTAATACAGATTTTAAATCGTTTAATGGGTAAGTTCCGAATGTCAGTAGGAAGTTGGTTGTAAAAGCGTATACATTGACCCATGAAAGAGTTGCCTACTCTGTGGAGGCGAGTGCGATGTACAGCAAGATTGTGTTTATTCCTGGTATTTAAACTATGAATATCGGACATTTTCTTAAAATTTGATTTATTTTTGTGTACATATAATAGATTTTCAAGTATATATTGAGAGGCTACAGTCAGAATATCTATTTCTTTGAATATTTCACGAAGTGAATCTCTTGGACCTAGATTGTAAATGGCTCGAACAGCCCTTTTCTGTAAAATAAAGATATTATTAATGTCCGCACATGTTCCCCAGAGAAGGATCCCATACGACATAAGACTATGAAAATAACTAAAATAAACAATTCTGGCAGTATCTACATCAGTAATCTGTCTAATTTTTTTAACAGCATAGGCGGCCGAACTAAGCCTTCCTGACAATTTTTCTACGTGTGGGCCCCATTGTAATTTACCGTCAATAGTTATTCCAAGAAAAACTGTCGACTCAACAGGGTCCAACTCTATTCCATTAAGTTGAACATTAGTAGTTAGCTGCCTGACATTTGGCATTGAAAATTTAATGAGTTTAGTCTTTTTCTCGTTCAGGAGAAGATTATTTACATTAAACCAATGGACAACTTTAGAGAGTGCATCGTTAACATGTTCAAAATTGACTAGCTGACGTTTGATTTTAAAAATGAGTGAAGTGTCATCTGCGAATAATACAATCTTGTGATTATCCCTTATGTGAAAAGGTAAGTCATTTATATAAATTAGAAACAAGAATGGACCTAGAATTGAACCCTGCGGAACGCCCATAGTGACCGCAGATCCTGCAGATCTCTTGCCATTAACATCAACCCTCTGAATTCTGTTGTTCAGATAAGAAGTCAGAAGGTCGAGAGCACTGTCCCTCAAACCATAATGGTGCAGTTTTCTGATGAGTGTGTCATGATGAACGCAATCGAAGGCCTTAGACAAGTCGCAGAAAATGCCAAGAGCATCCCGCGACTCCTCCCAGGCCTCGAATATGCTCTTCAGTAATTCCACGCCCGCGTCTGTAGTTGAACGACCCTTAGTAAAACCAAACTGTTTCAGATGTAGTAGATTATGTTTATTAAAATGTCCTAACATTTGTTTCAAAATTAATTTTTCAAAGATTTTGCTCAATGTAGGTAATATCGAAATAGGCCGAAAATTCATAGGATCAGTTGTGCTGCCAGATTTGAACAGAGGAAACACTTTGCTAAGTTTCATCAGATCAGGAAAGCGTAAAATCATAAGCGAGCTAGACTGTGCTTTATGTGTACGCGGCTAGAGTTTTTATCTATTTAATCGACTCCAGAGAGTGACCCTTCTGTACGTAGTACTATTAGGTACTTATTCTGTGGTATGGTGTTAAAATGCATAGGAAACGCTGCTGCCCATTCTCTAGTAAGTCCCTTAGTCGCCTTTTACGACACCCACGGGAAGAAATAGAATGGTGCTATTCTTTACGTCCGGCACCACACGGCCACCAAGATTTTTATTACGTAGATAATATTATCTATACTTCATCATCATCTGCCCGCCTTTTCCCAACTATGTCGGGGTCAGTTTCCAGTCTAACCAGCAGCTGAATACCAGTGTTTTACAAGGAGCGACTGCCTATCTGACCTTCGCAACCCAGTAACTGGGTAATACGATACCCTTGGTAAGACTGGTTGTCAGAGTTTCGGGTTTCTGACGATCCGTAACGACTGTCAAATATACACGAATGACAGCCGGGACCAACGGCTTGACGTGCTTTGCGAGGCACGGAGTTCTTGGTATGTCAAGATGGTTTCCCATCCACGGACCAACCGCGGCAAGCATAGCTTAACCTGATCGATCGACCCTTGTGGCTGTTATTACTTAGCCACTAGCCCCTCTCATAATATCTATACTTCACTAAACTAATATAATAAACCTGACGAGATCATTTGTGGGTTTGAACACACTAATGTCTGGAACTACCAGGCCGATTAGAAAAATTGTTTTTGTATTTAATAGCTCATTTTTTGATGATCTATTTAACATCACATTACAACCCTAAAGAGCTGTGTCCTCGCGGGGGCGTTCGGCGGCAGTGACCTCTCACGTACGGCCCTGGTTTAGGCCATGGTTTGGAGCGAGAGTGCATAGGAGGCCGTCAGCTCTTTCTGGAAAGCAGTAATGCTCGCGGGAGACCGAGGCGAAACGCATGAGGGAGAAGCAAAATTCTCGCCCTCACGCCCCTAGTCGCTGCAGGAGACGCCCTGGGATTCGGAAGTCACACGCCGATTCCCGGCCACCATAGGCGCGGACTTGCGGAGGGTGAGCAAACAGTAGCTCGCCGTCCGATAAGGACCAGGCCCGCGTCGACAGCGCGTTGTGTTCCACGCGCGCCTCAATGAGATGTCAGCACAAACTGACGGGGTCCGATAGGGCTAATGCCTGCCAGGGTTGCGGGTTGGGTCTGAAAGGGATATCGTGGCCCTGGCACACAGGCAACTGAAGGAACACGGGTGGGTTATAGTCAGTAAAAGTCTGACACGCCCTCCCGCTCTGCCCAGAGCGGTAGAAGTTATTTGAAAAAAGTCATAGAACGCAATGAAAACGAAGTAAGTAGCGCGGGCGGGTGATGCGTTGAGACGCAGTGGGACGGGGACGGAGGTAGTTTTCTAGTAGTACAATATGGACCACGGATAGCTAAAAGAACTGAAGATAGTTTACTGAGACACACACCCCGTAGCGTTAGCTTATTTGTAGCTTTTACCTTACTACTTTACGGAAACACAACACGAAACATACAAACAGAACAAAATAAATTAAATAATAAATTTATAAACCCTAACCCTAAAATACAATTTGAATGAATGACATGGTCCAGCTACAAAGTAACGTAGGATATTTATGATTTATTTAACCTTACTTCTCAATAATATATTAATAAGTGTTGGTATATTTGTGTGCTACCTACATGTAATTAATTATTTGAAGTTGTAATAGAAATGGAAAATGCACTAATATCTAAATTATTTCATTAATATAATTTAAATAAATATAATTCAGTACATACCATACTTGTTATGGTCGCGAATAATTATTTTGATCAACATACAAACTGACACTGACATAAAAATTGTAAAAAAACCTAACAATTTTACGTACTTCTAACGTTTTACATTCCGCGGGCTGCACTAGCACTTTGGCATTTAAAACGAATCAATGAGAAATATAAAATCATGTTGCTATTCAATATAACAAGAATAACAAGTTATATGAGGAAAAACAATAAGATTGGACATTGTTCATTAAAATTCTTGAGATAAAAATATTTAAGTAAAACTGACAAAATATATTATTTATTTTGTATACGCCTAGGTAATCACATCACTTACCTTTTTTTCGGAAGTTATTAGAACCCAAGATTTATTCACAAGTTACTATTTGAATTACATTATGTTTTTTATTCTATTTTGCATTGCATTAAAGTTCAAAATAACAAGTTATTAAATGATGTTCTAAACAACATCACGCTTCCAAGACATTTTAAGACTAGTCATAAGGTCTAAACAAAATCAAACTGGTTGCTAATTTAACCGTATGATTATTTATTTTTAATGAATTAGTATTTTTATGACATTGATTTTACATTCTGTGATTACTCACACACTGACCTATTACTTGTAAAATCAAAATGCAATACTGATTACGTGTCAAAATCGTCATTGCAGGCTTACTGTTCTACTTAGGCGATATTGACGAATAACTGACCTCTCGTAACATGTCCCTATACCCTGCCAAACCATCCAGCTACCTAAAGGGTCCTCGAAACGATCAATTGCAACTCTCAACTTTTACGTGATCGATAACACACGTTGATGAGCAAATAGATTGTAGACAAGCATATAATATTATAGGTTGGATGATTATATCGTAGATAAAAATGCTTGGCTTAATGCTGGTCCTGCTCCACAACCACTTGGGCTCACTTGTTAAAATTATAATATTTGGAAGAGATGCTTCCCCCCTTTTTTATGTTCTGACATTACAATCATATTTATTATATAAAATGTACTTAATCAAGTTTTAGTTGTTGAATACTTCAATAGGTAATTATGTTTATCTTTTTGCTAGTGAAATTTTATTTATCTTTGAAATGCATTGCAAGCTATAGTTTTGTATAATTTAAAAGCATTTTTTCAATTTTTGTAAATGTGAGTACCATGGAGCCGTTTATTATGTTATGATGTATGTTGACTTAAAAAAGTTTGGCAGTTAAGAGTATGTCATGCTCACTTAAATGTCTCGCTGATGGTGGCGCGTGTGTTGGATCATTCGGTTTCCTACAAAATGGTTGAGCTGGATGGTGCTGATCCACGCGTCATGCTCGTGAACGGGCGCCGTCAGTTGTGACTGGTCTTCTCCTATCTGCCAGGGCTTATTTGTAATATTTTATATTGTTTTTTAAATAATTTATATTTTTACATTGTTCTCACATATAGAAGCGACAAGAATAATGTACCCAGGATTTTGTAATATCTTGATTTAAAAGAGTGTCCTTGGAGTTTCTTGCCTATTCTTCTCCATAGAGATCTACATTTTGGAATGGGCAAATAGCTTCAACTTTCTGACTAACTGACCGACTCTTTGACAATTCAAAAGTGCCTGTAATTGGTTTAATTGAAATAAATGCTTTGAGTTTGAGTTTGAGTTTGAGTTTGATTGTCTACCAAATGCAATTGAAGCAATTAACAATATTGCAATTGATTTCATTTGATCCGTTTCGGGGGGTTCAGGCACCGTCTCAGTTAAGCGGTAGTTTTTCATTGCCATTATTTTGCATATATTTCCGTTGAATTTAGCACCACAAGTTAATTCCTCAAAAGACTTTGGACTAAAGAACATTTATTTTATAAATTATTATTAGCAGAAATAAAAATCGGGGGAACCTTTCAAACGCCTGGCCTTTGAGGATAACACCGAATGTGGGTTTTTTTCTCATTATATCCACCCCAGTGGTCACTGTCATCACTTAGAGAGGGTCTTCTCAAGGGACCAACTCCCAGAACCTCCCCGTACAACGCTTGAGAGCACATCGCTGGGAATCACCAGAAGAACTACGAAGCAGACTTGGACTGTCCAAATCTTAATAAATTAATCGTATAAAGATGTAAAATTGTTTTTTATAAGTTTGTTAAATTTAATCTCGGGAAATACTGATCCAATTACCATTATTATTATTTGTCTTTTATAATGCGCACAGCAAAATAGTGGAACTCTCTGCCTGCGTTTGTGTTTCCGAACGCATACAACCCTAATCTCTTCAAAGTTATAGTGAACAGGCTTGTTCTGGGTTAGCTCACTCCATCGTCAACTTTGTCTCTGTCACCTCTGCCCTAGACTAAGGTCAAGAGCAAACACATCCTAAATAAAAATAAAATGAATAAAAAAAATACAAAAATGCGAATCCCAAGTGCAATAGGATATTTTTTATATTTAAAACAAGCGGATGAAGTCGTAGAGAGAAGAATATTGATATACTAACAAAAACAGATCAGAATAGAATACTCAACAGACCACATTGTTTACCTGTCAGAACCAAAGTCTTAAACAGCAGGGTTCCTCCGCAGATGTACCTGAGAGAAGACTTCTCAACCCGTTATATAGCGACATGCTAGGACAGTCTCCAGAGTTGGTTGGTTGTCAGTTCAGTATGTACCACTTTGCGTCATCCGCAAGATTTGTCTAGGGATATTCGGCTAGGGCTGATTTCCTCCGTATCTTCTAGTAATTCTCAGTCTACTTCGATATATCGGTTAAAGTAGCCCTGAAATGGAATATTTTTCTGTTATAGTGTGCAATGTATATGCAGTGTGCATAAGTATACGTAATTAATAATTGGGTATTAGGCAACTATTAGCAGTATGACAAGAATATTTATTTTGTGAAAGGCTCTAATTACAAGTAGGGTCCAGCGTTATGTACCTATATAAAATACAAATCTAGTAACTCTATTAACAGCATCAGTTATTAAGGAATGAATAACAAAAAAAACCGGCCAAGTGCGTGTCGGACCACGCACAATAAAGGGTTTCGTAGTGGGAATTAATTATCCTACGGACAAACTTAACCTTGCAGTTGAAAATCATGTGCCGTCATACATTCAATACTCAATACTCTAACGCTAATGTAAGTTTGTACGCACAATATTGAGAGATATACTATGTTATTTTAAAATCAAAGACTTCTTATAGGTTTTCCTGTAGCCTATAAGAAAAGAAATATTTTTTGAAATTTTAAAAATAATTTAGGTTCAGCAGTTTCGGAGGTAAGGGGGATGGTCAATTTTCGTCTATTTTCGTTAATTTTAAGACTATTTATTTTAAAATTATAAAAAAAAAAATCTGAAATTCTTACAACAAGCTCTTTCATTTGATGTGTCGCACGGTACAGTTTGAAACAGTTTTTTTTTTTTTTTTTCTAATTTGCCCCCTAAAGACAGACACAGGAGTGATCCTATAAGGATTCCGTTTTTTTCTTTTGAGGTATGGAATCCTAAAAAATATTTAAATTTAGGTTTATTATTTCCTAAGTTCCAATAATGTTGTCATTATATAATTCATTGTTGATAACAAAAAGACAAGTTTAAAGAGGAAATACATTTGAACGTTGAGACAAAAATAGTAATAATATGATCAAATCACTCACCGTCGTAAATTCTAAAGATACAAGAAACCAGTCACAAAACGTTAATCAATCACGACACTGTTTTATTGAATTTCATATTATTTAAAGTTTTATTAAGCATTGTTTTCAAGTTGAAAATAATAAAATATTTATATTTTTATACCTTATTCCTAACAACATCATACTTCTAAATCAATTCAAGACTGGTCAAGTAACATTGTTGCGGGGTGCATACTACAGCTGCGCCATAGTGACGTACTGAACATGAAACATGTTTTATTCAGAGGCAAACACGATACTCCTATCATTGGCAATCGGAAGATTTGGCTACTGCACGCTGTATCGTGTTCTCGAGACTTTTTGCATCCGGTCTCTATAGCAACATCGTGCAACTGAGCGACTGCATCGATGCTGCATCGCATTTTGGTGACTCACCTTATTCAGTCAGTGCAAGCCCGGCGAGCCGTTACCTACATTTTCGAAATGTTAATTTGATACTTTGACATTTATTTTATTTAACTTGTAACTTAAAAAGGCAATCTGTCAATAAATAATACTCATTTATTCAAGAAACCTTAATTAAAATATACATGTTAACAGTAAAATATATATAGTATGTACAAGTTTAAAATAAAACAGAATAAAATAATAAAGCGGGGGGGGGGGGGGAAAGCTCATTGGGCATCAAAAAATTCGTCCGCATCGCTGTCAACGGGAGAGGTGCCCAAAAGGCTGGCAGCATTGCCACGTTGGATGGCAATGCTGATTCTTTGGGCTAAAAATAGACCAGCCCTCTGGTCGCATGAAGAGTCGACCAACCGCTTGGCGATGTCCTGAAAAACTCGATGAGCACTCGGACCCCAAGGCCCTAGCGTTTCGACCCCAAACGGCTCAAACATATAACTCCCAATAAGGTTGTTATATTTGCGCCGTTTGAGGTTTTCTGCTCCTGTAGCTAAAGCCAAAGGCCTACCCAACTTCCACGGCATTATGGTCATTCCGTCTAGCCTCTTCCCATCGTCGCGTGCCAAGCCATTGGGTTCTAAAACAGCTGGCACCCCGGCGGTGACAAGAGCCCGACGGATGATGTCGTTAATGCTAGCATGACGTGCCATCCGACCAGCGCTCTTGCTACAAGATAGGCCGTGGTGTCCTAGGCAGTCGACTTCTTCACCGCATTGACAGCGATGTGGAGCCCCGCAAGGACCGACCAGACGCAAACACGTAGCGAGCCGGAATGTGATGTCACCCAGCATGGTGCCAATGTTGGGTGACGGTAGTGCCTGAAGCCAGAGGCCCGACTCCCATTCACCCACAGCCAGCAGGCGGGCACGCTCGGCAGTATTGGTGGACGTACTAATAAGTTTATTCCGTACCAACCTGCAGAGCGGCTCATCCCACTGTCTCTGGGAAGATGGGTTCTCGGGCTGAACCGTATCCGGGCAAGCCACTTTCCAGGCGTTCATAGCATCGGTCAAACACGGCACTTCAGAGTCAACCTGAGAAAAGGCTAAAATTCTTTTGATTAACTTTTCAGTGCTGTGGACCGAGGACAGGAACGCCGGTAGGCTTACACTAGAAATTTTGCGGACGCCGAGCCCACCAAAACGAATGGGTAGTGTGGCTTGCAGCCACGCTCGGTCGTCTAATGCCACATTTAAAATGGAAGTAAGAGTACTTCGAATAATAAGATCAATTTTGTCTAAAAGGTGTGGCTGCTTCCATAAAGAGGAAGAGCGGAGAAAATACATAAAATTTGGACCGAAACAACAATATCTGAAAAGGGTGAATGCCGAGTGTAAATTAATTTTAGAAAGTCTATCCGAAATATCGATGAAATGTTTAATTTTTTCCTCGATGAATGGTGAAAAACTGTCCTCTAAAATTGGGGAACCTAGGAGGTGCAGTGAACTATTTTCCAAAACTTTGATATCTGGGGCTACTAAATTGAATTTAGTAGCCCCAGATATCAATCTGTATTAGCTAAAGATATAATTTGCCATGACATAACTTACCACAGCTTACCATACCTGACCAAACCTTACCATACTTTACCATATCTTACCATACCTTACAATATCTTACCGACATGTTACCACACCGTATCACGCCTTACCATACCAAACCATTTCTGACTGTCTGTTTCTTTTCTGAGAAAGTGCATCTGCCTTTCATGAAATTATAAGAAAACACATTTTCTGCAAACTTAATTTGTTAAATCATCATCATCATCATTCCAGTCGAAATACGTCCACTGCTGGACATAGACCTCCCTCAAAAGGGGGGGGGGAGGTTACCATAATCGCCACGCTTGGCAGGCGGGTTGGCGATCGCAGTATGGTGTTAAAATGCACAAAGAACGCTGCTGCCCATTCTCTAGTAATTTGTTAAATAATAAAGTAATTTCAAATATCGATCACCGACCTATAGGAGACGATTCCAAATGTACCCAGCACCAGCGATATTGATTTTTAACTTCGTACCACGTGAAACAAAATTTAGATTTTTTCGATTTTTCAGCATTGGATTCTTATGGGTTTATCCTAATTTCCTTTTTTCAGTAAATAAAAAAAAAAATACAATTTAGTCGAGCCATTTTCGAGTATTTTTGCGAAATTAACGCACGGCAATTTTTTATTATATACAGGGTCAAATTTAATTAGCTAGCGAAACTCCGTGGATGTGTTGGGAATCGATTTCTAAATACGATTAAACGAAAAAATGATTTGATTTTTTTTTCTGGTGTCATAGAACACTGGCAGCTAAGTTACTTGAAGTAGTTAAGTTTTTGTTTTATCGTGTTTAGTTATCGATACCCTTCACATCTGTGAAGTTTACACTGAAAAAAATAACTAATTTTGAAACTTGTATTTCACTTAACTAGTCGTTGACCCCAAAAAAATTTTTTTTTTCCTTTTTGTCGTTTTATTGTATTTAGATATCGATACCCAACACGTCTGCGGAATTTCGCTAGCTAATTTAATTTGACCCTGTATACAGAATATAGGGTAAGAAGAGCAGTAATGTAACATGGCATGATTTATTGCGCGGAGATGTTTTGTAGGCGTTCATCACAAAAACTCATCTTTGAACCAAAGTAGTCGTAATTATTTATGCTAACAATATATTTACATACAAGCATAAGAGTAAACCTTGAAAAGAAACACATAGTTAAGTTACAGAAGTATAATAATACGCAGAAATAAAAAAAGAACTCAAAATCAAGTCCAAGCAGAATAGTCTGGATTCGTACTTGGAGAAAACGCGGATTCAAATAAATGGACTTTGAAAACAATCGGTCGTTAAGACGCAGATATATGCCAGTGACCTTGAGTGATTAGCTTGCGTGTCCTGTGCTGAGGTCACGCAACGCATCGTATGTTCAGCCAGTAATAGGACTCGCCCATCAAGGAGCGCTGTCCTCAATTTGACGCATTATTAATTTATTATACACAAAACAAAAGGTATTTTAACAAAACGCGTATACTAAAATATCTATAATTAAATTATCTTTAAATTAGTGAAGGTTTCAGAAACATACGCTTGGTACATTTTGCGCCATTCTCAGTTTGTTATCCGCGTTAGACATAACTTTACAAATTTATTTCACTATGTAATATAAACATAATCTAAAATATTCACATATTAAGTTATTGAGAAAATGTTCTAATTTATCATATTTTTTTTTCAAATCATTAACACTACTCGTTTAGACGTGATCTTCAGTATAAAATTATTAAAAGTCGGTTATCGTCCCCTTAAATTAAAAAGATCAAAATGACAGCTATACTGGCCAGGTAGAGGGCAAATCGTTATATAATATTTAGAAATAAAATAAGGTTACTTACGCCTATGAACTCCTCTGACCAAAAAAAACATGATAGCCATACAGCGACATAAGTGGTTTAGAATATAACTACCTAATATTTTCACACTAACATTTGAGGTCCACGGACCCATAGTATCGACTTTCTGTATGCAGGGTCCAGCACTTCACATATAAAAAAATGGCCAAGTGCGAGTCGGACTTAGGGTTCCGTAATCTATAAAACTGGCAAAAAATCACGTTTTTTGTATGGGAGCCCCCCTTAAATATTTGTTTTATATTAATTTAATTATTTATTTTTAAAGTGAATATACAACTAAATATTCTGTTAATATTTCAAGCGTCTACCTGTTGCTATTATCAATATAACGCAAAAAGGAGCAAAAAAATCACGTTTGTTGTATGCGAGCCCCCTTAAATATTTATTTTATTCTGTTTTTTAGTATTTGTTGTTATAGCGGTAACAGAAATACATCATCTGTGAAGATTTCAACTGTCTAACTATCATGGTTCATGAGATACAGCCTGGTGACAGACAGACAGACGGCGGAGCCTTAGTAATAGGGTTCTTGTTTTACCCTTTGGGTACGGAACCCTAAAAATAAAACTTAGTAAATAAGTCTTTAAATAAAATCTGTTAAAAACGAATGAATTAGTAAAACTACAATGATGTCATGTTCAATAATTTTATTGTTGATATAAATAATACAGGTTTTAAGGGGAAATACATTTCAAACGTTGAGACAAAAAGTTACGATTAAAAAAATAAACATGATTGCATCACTCAAAAATTTTTAGAGGTTCATTTATTAAAAGAAGCATACATCATGAAGATCATATATGTATAAGTTTATAGGAAGATCAATCAAATATTTATCTTCCTAATTTTCAACTAACAGGCAGTATCATAATATTTATGAATGGCAATGGTGCATACCATACCACGGACATACCACAAGCCAGAAGGCTGGCCAGTGGCACCTCTTGGTAGGCAGCACTTTTGTGGTAGTCGCGACGCCCCAACCAGATACCAAAGACAACCCACCTCCACTGTCGCCGCGGCAGATTAAATTTTCTGTGAAAGGAAACAGTTAATAGGTATAAAATAAAATAAATAAAAAGTTGTAATAAGCCGTATTATTTTTCTATGGGCCTGTGGCGCCTGAACTAAACGGTATTATTATTATTATTAACCTTGAAGATCAACCCCAGTGTTCCCCCCATTTAACCCCAACCTCGAGGTTATAATTCCCATATCTCAATGGTTGAAAACTTGTCAAATATTAGACAAATGTTAACAAAATAGTTAATATAGCACGTTTGATAGTGTCAATAATGATTACAGGTTTTTTGTACGACACGTTTTAGACGAGTCTTTTACAAGACAGCCTAGGTTAGCACGGGCGACGTCCACCGCTCCCTTTCATACAAGACCCCAGCTGGTGGCACGCCACTTGGTCGTCACGGGGGGGTCAAACACCTCACCCCCCCAGACTTGAGGTGGCCCGAAGAGGAACAGCCGGGGATCGTGGAAGTCGCACATGATCCCATGATCCCCGGTGCAAGTATGGGAAGGGAACACCGGGGTGGTTTTTAGCCAGTCTGACAGACCCCTCCAACCGAGGAAAATGTTAGCACGGGCGTATTTTTATCGCAGGATTTTTTGTCGCGCACTTTGATTTTCAAAGCTCTGATTAGTGCTGAGAGTTGTAGTGTGTAACTACGTACAGTCAATTATAAAATAGTTATAATACCACTAACCAGTGTCGTCAGAAAAAATGTCGTGGTTTAGATTCTTATGAAGGAATAATGGATTACTCTTCAAAAAGGTCACTTCTGATACCGTAGAAATAGTTATGTGTTGTAGTGTTGATGATAGAACATCTTGGAGGTTGAATCCCCACCGTTCCTCCTGTAAAAATAAAGTCTTTATTACATTATACAAAACTGACTGAAAAGTTGTGTGGAAAAAGGTTTTCATGGCATGTGATGCGGAGGAATATGGGAAATGTCACCAGAAAAGTTTTGAGTACGCATGTGGATGGCCTCCCCCAAAAGGAGGCGGGGGTGCCCTTGGGCGCTTGGCAGACGGGTTGGCAATCGCAGTATGGTGTTAAAATGCATAGAGAACGCTGCTGCCCATTCTCTAGTAAGTCCCTTAGTCGCCTTTTACGACACCCACGGGAAGAAATAGGATGGTGCTATTCTTTACGTCCGGTACCACACGGATCAGATTTTTCTTTCTCAGTATAATTATATCTTTTGTAATTGTTTCATTGTTTTGCATATTATTTTACTATTATGAAAAATCCTGACACTCACGACTCATCCTCACAATCCTACTATGAGCTTGAATGTGTAGCGGCATCCACATCGCCACATGCGAACTACGCGTCACACTGACATCACGCAAAATCCTGCATCGCGCAAGCAGAGTTTACCGCGCAACTAGCATATACATACAACATTAGTTTTGGTTTATACTAAACCTGAAAAGAGGTCATTGTACTCATCATTTTGATTTTTTTTTTCTATGGAACCAACCTTGAAATCGCGAAATAAAAATCAGCTGTTCCATACATTTTGTCGATTTAAGTGAACACAACACAAATGTAGGGAACAGTTGATTTTTTTTTCGCGATTTCAGGGTTGGTCCCATAGAAAAAAATGTTCAAAATAATGAGTACAATGACCCCTTTTCGGGCATCAACCATCGGGCAGTTGCCCACCAGACACGACACCCGTCTGGTTGGAGGATCCTCTTTTTCCTATGGAGGATGAGTGAAATTTACACCCTGTTCCTCATACCTCCAAAAATGCATTAATGTGTACCTTACGCAATTTTTGAATAATACATTTTTTTTGTTTGTTTTATATTCTTCGCTGTCCAGCAGTGGACTGCAGCTATACGCAAAGTTGATTGATTCCTCGCTGTCGGATCTTGAGTAAAACTATGCAAGAGCATGCTTCAATACATGCCACGGGAAACCATCTTTTGCACGCCATTTTGAATTCTATTCTAGTTATGATTTATTTCATTATTTTATCAACTATGTCCGAGCAATAAATGCTGCTCGGTCTTCGCTGACCGTTAGGCACCAGGTGATGAGCTCAAAATAAAAATAGTCAGGGAAAAATGCATTACTTACAGTCCTAAAAACATCTCCAGTAAGCAGTTTCTGAGAATTATTCGTATGCCATAAACAGTTTGGTTGTATATAATCATCAGAAACAGTTGCAGACTTCAATTTCAGTACAGCAATGTCATAATTCAATGTTTTCACGTCGAATGTAGAACGGACAATAATATCGAACACCTAAAAAATCAATTGTAATACTAATTAAATGTCAAATTCATAATTAAATGCCGATAACGACGCCTAATTGGATGTTTCAATAATATTTTGAACTAAAACTGATTAATTGCGTGTCAAAAAGCGTTTATCGGTGGATAAATTATTTTCTAAGGGTGCGGTTACAAGCGCTGGTTGTCAACGGTGGTCAGCGCAGGTAGTTTAAATACTTTTTTCCAAATCAATGCGAACCAGTGCAAACCGGCGCCGATTTATTCATATAGTCTTGTTGTTTTAATTAAGTATTGTAAATGTGAAGATTATGTGGGTTATTGTTTATTGTTTATTTTAGTTTTTTTTTTACTCAGTTTTCATAATAATTATTCTCTGGCAATTTGAGTAATTTATGCGGCCTACCCAAATGTCCTTTCTTTGGTATTGTTCTTTGAATCGTTGAGCTCCTTAAGTTCTGAGTTGAGCTGCACGACTACTGACAAATGCGTGCACTGACTGGACAGGTCCCCTCAATCTGTGTGATTCTTTCATCAAAAGATCATTTCAGGCACCAATCTACATGGTCTTCACATGATCTGACCAAGAATATGTATGGAATTTAAAAGAGACTGAGTTTGTTTCGGCCTTTCTTTTCAGAGTAGTCAGTTACGAAACGCCGACCTCATCTAGTTTTTTTTTTAAATATGATTGACGTGTAAAAGTGTTTGTACAAACTTAGAGAAAATAAATAATTTATCATTTATTTAGTCGGCATTGCTAATTTAAAATCTTCTATGTCACATTTTTGTCGAATATAAGTTTTGCAGATATTGAAAAACGATTTTGTGAAGTGTGTTACCTTATTATTTCGATAAAGCACATATAATTTTAAAAGAAAACTCAAGTGTCAGCCTACATTTAATTGTAAAACAAAATGTCGTATGTGTCTGTTCTGTTGAACACCGTGAGAGTTTTTATTATGTGCTAACCCAACGTCGAGCACTACAATTTTGCGCCTATTTTGTAGGAAGATTTTTTATATTTTTCTCGAAAAGTGACTATATACATTGGAGATTTTAAATTTGCAACGACTGGTTTGAATTGGTGACTCTATCGCCACCGCGCGACAGTTTGCGCTGAATTAGCAAAAAGTGCGTTTGACAACCAGCGCCTGTCAGCGCCGTTAAACGCTGGCATATCGGCGCCCGTTTCCAGCTTTCTGCGTGAATACAGCCTAATGTCCGATCGTCTGATCTCATCATTATCTCTCGTATCTTGAGTGCTTAGACAAGTGACAATCGCTTTTAAAGCGCTTCGTGTTTCTACAACGACTTTCAACAGGATCGACACAAGCTTTTCGGTAGCTTGTGTCAATCCAATAAAAAAACTGTTACTACATCGTTATCGCTGAAAGAATGTTACTTTCGTTCAGTTGCACAAAACCAACGTTAGTTTAACGGAGTCTTTAAATTCATGCCATCCCTACATTTTGTATCAAAAAGAAAGTAACAGCATCAATTCACTCATATTCATTACACAAAGTAAAGCACCTGCCTGAGTTCGAATTCACGACCTACAAGCATCGATGTATTAAATAGGAAGATATGGTACGCGCTCCTCGATGTGGACCGCATAAATTAGGGGAAAGAACACAATCGACCTACATTACTCTCGGTTTGCGGGGAATACCCGAATCGTAGTTTATTTCCGAGTTGTTACGCGTACGTAACAGTGAAAATTATTGCTATCTCGTTCCCGCTATAGCCCGCGTAATATGTCTCTATTTCGGTTGTCGAGCATGATGCACGACATCGGGTCCATTTAATATTTACGTGTTAGAGAGTGGCCTATCTTCCTATTTATACATCAATGCCTACAACTCGTAAATCGGGGCTGTTGCCACCACTGCTCACCAATACAAAATAAGCTTTAAAAGTAACTTACCAAATTGGCAGTTGTATTAGAATCAAATCTTAAATTATTGTTCTGAAAATGTGTCCGGTTTTGTTCTTCTATATTTAAATTATACTGATTCTCTTCCCCTGCTGGCAATCCGGATATAAAAACAGCAGAAATATCAGTGCTGCCACCACAAGAATGGTAATGAGCTAACGGGTTTTCTACAATGCCAACTTGATTTGATTCATCAGGTGTTGTCAGAATTAGTAGTAGCCAAATCATTGTTTCTGATGATGGCATTCTGGAAAGAGAGTAGAGGGTTCTTTAGGCTAGTAAACGAACTTCTTGCTTTTGTGTTCTTGCTTAATTTATAATTGGTTAGAAGTTAAGCAAGAAATAAGGTTGGTTACGATTGGTCCAATAATATTCAATCATGGATGACCTGCTTTGTACCCAAGGAATAATGTACGGTCAGCACAAAAAGTACTTACTACTGTCACTTTTGCATATCATCAAAATCGACCCAAAATCTACTTTTAATGATGATTTAATTCAATAGACAGGGAAAAATGTCTATTGATTTCAATTAAATATTTTGCTAAGTAATTAAGATTTATAAAACTGTTCAAAATTGTTCATCGACTTTTGTTGTTGATTGTATCTTTATAGCTAAACTGTATTTAATTAACTACACAAATAATTAAGTAAGAAGAGGAAAACAAACCGGCCTAGTGCGTGTCGGACCACGCACAATGAAGGGTTCCGTAGATGGGATGAATTTATCCCAAGAACAAACTTCACATTGTAGTTGAAAAACATGATCCCCATACATTCCAACTACCCCAAAAACCCAAAAAAACCCTGACTCCCTAAAATCCTTTTGAGGGGTAGTTTTGAAAAACGCAAAAATTATGACAAACTTTGTTATTTAAGTAATGACTGCATCGTTAGTCTAGTGGTCACAAGTGGGACTGCTGAGCATGAGGGGTGGGTTTGATTCCCAGGTCGGGAAAAGTGTTATTGGATTTTCCATTAGGAATTTATCAGTAGCAGCCCGAAGCCTTGATTTATACCTGGGTGATGGCAATAGACTCGCCCCTATTACATGGGACTTAAACAAAACTGGCGAAATGTGGGTGTGTACTAAAGGTACACCTCTACCTAACCCTTTGGGGATTGCAGGCGTGATGTTATGCAAATAAGAACTCGGGCCAAATTTCAAGTTTTGAAACATCTTTTTGACGTTTCTATTATTGGATTTATAGGTTATTTATACCAATTTTCAAGTTAATCAAGCCAAGCATTAAAATCCTCCCTTATATATTGACTATCCCTTTTCACCCTGTTAGAGGTCAATTTTCGAAAAACTCAGATAAATGTTATTCTTTATTTTTGGTTTACAGTATAAATACTGAGTTTCGAGTTAATCGGACCACGCGTTAAAACTCTTCCATACACACTTTGACATCCGCTAATCCCCCTATAAGTAGTAGTTTAAAAAAAAAAATGACACACTTTATAATTTACTTTGGTTTTGTATTCGTGCCAAGTTTCAGGTTTATTTACTCAAGGAATAAAATTTATCCCCCTTTTTCACCCCTTAAAGGTCGAATTTCAAAAAATCCCTTAGCGGATGCATAGTTTCCAACTATATGCCGAAATATTAGTGATTTTAACTTAAAAAGAATTTTCATTAAAAACAAAAAAAAACTCCCATTTCACCCCTTAGGGGTTGAAATTCGAACAACACCGTTGCGTTAGCTTCCATCCATAAGCCTAGATAATAAATTTAGTGATTTTACTTTGAAAATTAAGGACTTTTCATACACAACATCATCCCCCTTTTTAACCCTTCGGGGGTAGAATTATCAAAAACGCTGAAATACCTGTAAATTAATTTTCAATAATCAGCCTATATATCAAATTTGAAGATCCTAACTTCAAAACTGACGGACTTTCATATAAACTTCCATCCCCTATTTCACCCTCTTAGGGGTGGAATTTCAAAAAACCCTTTCTTAATGGATACTTACTCTTTACAAAGAACACACCCTCCATATTGTATGTCTGTAGGACCAGCGGTTTAGGCTGTGCGTTGATATATCAGTCAGTCAGTGAGTCAGTCAGGACTTTGAATTTTATATATATAGATTTACCATGTTATTTTAAGACCACAGACTTCTTATAGATTTTCCTGTAATCAATGAGTAAAGAACTATTTTCTGTATTTTTATCAATATTTTAGGCTCAGCAGTGTCGGAGATAAGGCGGGGAATTTTCATCCATTTTCGTAAATAGTTTTAAAAATATTTATTTTAAAATTATAAAAAAAATATGTTTAAAATTCTTTAAACAAACCCTTTCATTTGATATGTCACACGGTACAGTCAGCAAAACTTTTTCCCCCCCCCCAAAAGTGACCTCCATATTCAAAATTAATTTATTTACGCAACACGTCCGTGTTTGGGTCATAAAAGTTCATATGTGTACCAAATTTCAACTTAATCGGTCCAGTAGATTCGGAGCAAATCAGCTGTGACAGACGGACAGACAGACACATGAGTGATCCTATAAGTTTTCCTTTTGAGGTACGGAACCCTAAAAATATCGTCAATAAAAACTTAAGACAGAATATTGAAAGGAAATATACAACATTATATCAATTACTCACCACAATTAATGCAAACTTACCTGAAACCAGTTATCAAACGTTATTACTTAAATAATACACTGAATTATTATGAAAACTAAGTAGCACTGAAAAATTTGAAACACTGAAATATTAGTCGGTTACTTTTTAATACTTTTTTAGTAATGCTAAATATTATATGCTATTTTTACTTTAAAAGTTCAACTTCAAGCCACAATATTACCATTAAATAAAATATTCATTATAAACAGCAACACGCTTCTAAGTCAAATCATAACTGGTTAAGTTACATCTAGTAATTTCCTCAATGACGCAGTGCTATTGTTTATCATTATTTTGTCTCTTTTCGTTCTTCTTTACCAGAAAAAGATGGCGACAAAGTGATTCTTGAACGTCTGACCACATTTTCTCATAACAAGATTATCGTCTAACGGGTTTCCCATGACGTCACAGCAGCTGTAATTGTTTTCTGTTAGCAAAAGTGACTGCAGATTATAATATTCTCACTTTGAGAAGTAATTATGTGCATTTATATTCCAACTTTAATCGTACGGTCGATCAATAAATCAATCAATCATTTATTTGGTTAAGCAAAGGTATGGTTACAAATACTATATTGTCTAAAATATGTGCACTACGTTTTGCCAGTATATGGCGTACAAAATTAACATAAACAATACTTTAAAATAAACAATTTAAAATATCTCAGAAAGTAAATATAATTAATATTACAATTTTAGATAAATAAACACAACAACACAAAAAACGACTAAATAACTAACTAACTATTATACCTAATCAATAAATAAAATCATAAGTTTTTAATTAGCAAGTCGGAATCGTCATACCTCTGTGTATCAGTAGTTAAAAAAAAAAAAAACTGATGGAGTAATAACTAATAACATTATCTAAAAGGAATTTAAACAAAGACCTCTTAAAGGATCCAAGGCACCCATTAAGACTCGTTTCTTTTTTTTTTCTATTAATCTAATAGGGAAAATATTAAATTCCTTGCCCACATAGCGGTGGGCGCATGCAACTTTATTGAACTGTCATTTCCATTCACAATTTAGCTACGATCAGGTACGTAAGGATATACTAAAGGTAAACATAGCGCGGCATTGGAGCGCGGCTGCCGCGTGCGGCCTTTTTTTTTTTTTTTGGGAAATCATCAAATAGCTTCTCCCGCTCTGGGCGGAGCGAGAGGGAGTGCCGCGCTATGTTTGGACGACTGCCGCGAGCGAACGCTTTTGTCAACCTGCCGCGCACAAACATTTGCAGTGAACATTCGTCAGTAGTTGTGTTTGGACGTATAAAAATGATAAAAATGGACAACGAAACATCGATTCGTTTGATTGAAATGTATGGATCTTTTAATGTGTTATGGGATCCTCGACAAAAAAAATACCATAATAGAAACAAACGTGAAGACATACGGGATGAAATAGCCAAAACTATAAAAACTAAAATTCCATTCAAAACTACTCCAAGGATAATTTTAAAAACTGTGGTGTTCGGTAATTAATTTCGTTTGTTGCCCGTGGTTCTACCACGGGTAAAAAAAATCCCGTAGAACTACCAAGCGATCTAGTAGTACCACGGGAAGTTTTTTTTTTACCAGTAGTACCACGGGCAACAAACGATTAATTTCGTAATTTATTGATTCAAAATTCTGAAACCTCCGCTGAAAAATTCTAGCACTTTGGTAAAATTTTTCTACCAAAAATCTTATTTTAATAGGAAAAAACCTATTAAAATAAGAAAATGCTGGACATTTTATTTTAATAGGTTTTTTCCTTATTCCTTCTTCGAAATTTTCGAATAATAAGCAGAGCTACGACACACGCAACCGCTTTCATTTTAGTTCTGATGCCAACTGAAGTGCGCGGCGTGTCTCGGATGTGCTGCACAGTACTGCCGCGCAAACATTCGTCGGTTTACGGCCGAACCCAATAACCTATATATCGCCAGTTTCGGCCTACTGGAGATATAAAAATATATCTATTGATGGTTTTAATGTCCCAATAATCTATGAATCACACCGGCCCATACTATCTACTGATGGAAGGGGGTATCGCATACAACAGATATCTCGCCGGTTCGGCCGTGGAGTTTCTTGCCGGCTCTTCTCCATAGGAAATGACCAATTGGAACCATGCACCTAGCTTCTGACGTTTCATAAGTGCCCATGTAGGTTTATGTGAAATAAAATATTTTGATTTTGATTTGGTGCTTATCATTTTAGTTCAATTACTGTAACATAATTTAGGAGGAGTTCGGGTCTATCCATCAGGTTAAGCTACGCTTGCCGGGGTTGGTCCGTGGATGGGTGACCATTTTACATACCGAGACTCATCCGTGCCTCGGGAAGGACGTTAAATCGTGTGTCCCGGCTGTCATTCGTGGATCTTTGACGGTCGTTACGGGTCGTCAGGAGCCCGAAAGTCTGGCAACCAGTCTTACCAAGGGGTATCGTATTACCCAGTTACTGGGTTGTGGAGGTCAGATAAGCAGTCGCTCCATGTAAAATACTGGTATTCAACTGCATCTGGTCAGACTGGAAACCGACCCAACACAGTTGGAAAAAGGCGGGCAGATTGAGATTGACTGTACAAATGGTGTTTTCAATCCACCCTTGTTCTGCCTGTGGGTGTTATAAAACCTGAGAATAGATTAGAAATAACATGTAACACCTCGCTTCTGTAAATGTATCAGTTTATCATTGTTTAAGACGCTGACAATAGCTAAACCACCAAGCCACTTTGGGCCAGCAAGATACAGGCTGTGCTTAGTTTGGGGCCTATATCTATATAAGCACTCCTTCAATTAAAATTGTTCCTATTTATAAATGTTTCCTAACTTGTGTGTGTCAATAAATTGATTTTATTTTATTTTTTATTATTTTTTAAACCACGGTCACTGTCAGACTGCATACAATAGGAAAAGAAGCGCGATGACACAAAGCTTGTAATTTATTGCAAAATTTGAAGCAATTCTATTTACTCAAAAATGAGTTGAGTAATCGAAAATAAAAAAAACAACCAAGTTCTGCATACAAATAAGACGTTCTTGTTATTAATTAAATACCAACCGTACGTTGATTTCAGATATTTTCGATTGAAACTCAAAGTAAAGGGTTAGTTTACCGTTAATTAGAATAGCACCATCCTATTTCTTCCCGTGGCCGTGGGTGTCGTAAAAAGCGACTAAGGGACTTACTAGAGAATGGGCAGCAGCGTTCTCTATGCATTTTAACACCATACTACGATCGCCAACCCGCCTGCCAAGCGTGGCGATTATGGAAACCCCCCTTCAAATGTTGGGGCCTATGTCTAACAGTGGACGTCTTTTGGCTGTATGATGATGATGACTTAAAACGAGGTTCAAAGTGAACATTACAGAATATCACTACTCCGTACTCGATTCCCAGTCAATCTAACCCTGTGTCCAGCTGAGAATTGATAACTCAATTAACATGCCTGGAATCTAACCCTCTAAACCTACCCAGCGACGGATCTTCTCGATAATATAGTAGCAACAGCTGTGATCGATTGAATGTCGCTGGTACAATGTAGTGGAGTTATTGAGGCTGACTGTCACACCGGAGTGTAAAAATAAAGCAAGGAACATCTTATTTTTAAGCGACGAAAAGAGGAGGAGTTTCTTAAAGGTAAGCGTCCACAGGACCGCATCGCACGTATCGGACGCATCGCACGTAACGGATTTTAGTTTGCCTTGTATAAAAACTCATACAACAGCGTCCACTGATCCGCACCATACGGACCGCTCATCGGCAATGCCTACATGCGATGCGTACCGATGACGTCATACGGAATGCCGATCAGTGGACGCGCCCCGCGCGCTCGCTCCGCATCGTCGGCCATTTGAATCCAAAAATCCGAATGAAGGTGGCATCGGCAATCCGATTGCTGATACTCGCGTCGGCAATCCGATCGCTGCCGATACAGTGGACGCAGTCTAATTAATCCGTTTGATGCGATGCGGGCCTGTGGACGCTTACCTTAAGTTGACGTTTATAGACAGAAGTCCATGGATACCCCGTGGATATACTCGTACCGTGGTCCCCTATTTGGCGCGAGGCCTTTCTGTATTTATTTTCATTATTATTTGTTTTTTATTTTGTTTTGTTTTTAAGTTTCTATGAGTGTGGTTTATTTTAATTTGTGATCTGTGCGAATCCCAATAAATGCTTTTTCTTTCTTTCTTTTTTTTCTTTCTTATTTTATTAAAGTGAAAACTTCTTTAGCCGCGTTGAGTGATATTTGGTAGGGGAAACATTTATGGGTTCGCGTCACTGACGTGCTAACCGCGACATGTTAATGGGACGTGTTGCGTCAGACTGGCGACGCGCCGCGGCCTGTGTACATGTATACGCATATATATATACAGGTTGTAAGGGACAGCCCTCCGCAAATTAACAGGGTGCATCCAGCTCCTTATTTTGAATCATATTCCACTGAAAATTTTCTCAGGAAAATTGTATTTTTTTTTTATCGTAATTTCAGTTACTATTCCTTTATTTCAATGTAAAATCACATTCTCTGTACGCAGTACTTCATTAATGTAAATAACACAGCTAAAATAAAAAAATCTGCAATGGATGTTGAAATTCTCTAGCGAACGACGCCTGAAATCAGCGAACGCGGCCGTCCACCCCGCCGCGACAAATCTGGTTCATTGGATTCCCATAACGTTCCTGAAATAATTTCATGTACCGGTCATGTTAGTACGGTATTCTGAATTCACCCCATCAGTCTGCGGAGGGCTGTCCTTTACACCCTGTATATACAGAGTGGATTTTTGAGATGGGGCAGTAAGGGCAGTTACCCTAAAAAATTCTATAGGACCAACTGAGGTTTGAGTACTAGCATAAATCATAATGAAATGAAAAACTTTTGCATTCATTTCTTCATTGTAACATCCATTTTAATAACTAAGTTGGAGTCTCATTTCCCACGAAATGTATGGGAAAAGTTTTTTGCGATTGATGATCTTTCTATTACTCAAACCTCAGTTGGTTCTATAGAGGATTTTGATCCTTATAAGAAACAGGATCAATTGGCATAAAAAAAAAGTTTTTGGGCAAAATACCCATTTTCCTACTGACTGTACTTTTTTTTCAAAATCTGTGAATGCAGATCAACATTTCTCAAAAAGTTAAGGACAGTCTCTTATGACTGTTTTTTGTAGCTGCAACGGTTAAGGTAGCTACCCTTACTGCCCCATCTCAAAAATCCATCCTGTAGATTCTTTTTTAATTTATGAACGTGAGAACGTTGTAGGCTTATTTTAACTGTAGATTCGTATACCATTTTCTATTTTGTTAAGTACCTGTTACTTGTTGACGGGCCTACACTGTCCCCCCATACCTATTAACACTGTAATTTGAAAACGTTGTAAAAGCCCATTATTTTTAAAAGAGTAATCGTGGAGCTACTTGCCGGCTCTTTCCCATAGAAAACGTCCGGTTCAGGTTGATATTACTTAGAATAGAATAGAATTTTCTATATTCAAGTAACCAAGACTAAAAAAAACAATTATGTTTTATTTTTTATTTTGTCTGTCTGTTTGGTCCGTCTAATCTCCGAAACAGGTGGACCAATTTTGACTTGACTACCACTGGGAGATACCTGATGTTATAAGGAGTATCGGTGTGTAGGGAATGGGGGGGCTACTTTTAATTTAGAAAAATCCACACGGAGGAAGCCGCGGGTACGCAGGGTTTACGCTACGGTGTAAATTCAGCCTATATCACACACTCCGTCACAGACTGACGCGACGACATATGCACTATGAATTAGGTAAATCCTATGCAAGTGACATCCTTAATCGGTGTGCCAATAATCGATATGTAGTGTTCGGGCTTAGCCTTGATACCTTGCTGATGGAATTTCTACTTTACGTGTGTAAGCTGAAGGTTGATATTACGGTGAAGTAGAAATTAGTTAACTTTTGCCCAGGAATGTAAACAGGGTTGCCATTGAGATTAGTTCGTTGTTCTATATTCTACAAGCTTTGAAAATTTCTTGTTTTAAGTGTGTGAGTGAGTGCTGTAATTTGGGTAATATTGGTGGATTCCTAAAACTAACCATCCGTAGCGCATCCTGGTAGCGTATCCACTTGTTATACTCAGTCAATAGTATCAACCTAGTGCATCAAAATATTCAAGGATTTCTAAACAAAGATTTAGAAGTAGAATTATTTATGAATTTTAACAGTATTGATATTCTTTGTATAACAGAACATTGGCTTAAAAGCCACCAGTTCTTGTTCAATTTTAATAATCACCAGGTTGGTAGTTCGTTCAGCAGAGTAAATGCTATACACGGGGGCTCATTAATTTTAGTAAGTAACCAGCTTAAATTTAAAGACCGTAAGGATATTGTGAGCCTATCTGTTGAGCGGACAGTTGAAATAGCCTGTATAGAATTGGAGCAGTTTATTGTATTAAGTGTGTACAGACCCCCTTCAGGATTGTATGACTGCTTTGAAAGGGTAATGGATGAAGTGTTGCACAAGATTTGTAACTCGAACAAGTCCATTATCACTTGTGGTGATTTTAATGTTAATTTGTTAGAAAACTCGGGTTCTTGTAGTAAAATAATAAGTCTGTTTCAGTCATATAATCTTGTAAACCTGTTTTTGGAGCCCACAAGAATAACCCCTACTAGTGCCACATGCCTAGATAATATTTATACAGATATTATACCAAGCCACAAAGAAATTATAAATTTACTAGATTCTGATCATTGTGGGCAAAGGATTACTATCCAAAACCAAAACAACAAAGTGGCTAAAAAGGATATCACTGTTAACCCCAAAACTGCAAGGCGCTTGGAAGCTTTTAAAGGTAAACTCAGTAACAAATTACCAGTTTCATTTATGCATACTGATCATAATAATCTATATAATGATTTTTTTTATATTTACTGTCAACAATTTAATTCCACGTTTATTCCCAAGACTATCTCGGTTAATAGTAACGCATCTTTCAGTGATTGGGCTACCATTGGTATTCATAAAAGTAGAACACGGCTTTATGAGCTGTACAATGAAAGGTATTATGTAAACACTGATGAATTCAATTTGTATGTTAGAAATTATTCAAAATTATTTAAAAAAGTTTGTTGTATGGCAAAGTCGCGTTATTTGAGTTCGAAGATTAAAAACAGTAGTAACGTAATTAAAACGACTTGGAATATTATTAATAGTGAAACGGGAAGGTCTAGTAACCGAAATACTGACTATAGCCTGTCAATTAATGACAACATAATAAAATCAGACTCACAAGTCGCCGTGGCCTTTGAAAATTTCTTTTCAGATATTCCCGTTTCAATTACTAAATCCCTAAACTCATCACCTTCTGTTGCTGAGTCTTTGCTTAAGGAAAATGTTAATGTTTGCGAGTCGGAATTTCATTTTGAACATATTACCTGTAGAGATATAATTAAAACCTTTCACACTTTAAATGTAAAAAAGACTGCAGATCTGTGGGGTAATTCTGTAGAAGTTGCTAAGTCTATTATAGACATTGTAGCACCTACTTTAGCTCTTATCTTTAATAATTGTATTGACTGTGGGGAGTTTCCTGACCTTATGAAAAATAGTAAAATAATACCGTTGTTTAAATCAGGTAGTACATCAGACCCCTCAAATTATAGACCTATTTCAGTACTACCTACCTTTAGTAAAATTTTTGAGAAATTAATTTTAGACCAATTGCAAAGATTTTTTAATAAACATAAATTACTACATAGCAAACAGTTCGGTTTTACAAGGGGCCGTTCGACTACTGATGCCGGTGTTGAACTGTTAGGACATATTTATAATGCATGGGAAGATAAATGCGATGCCTTGGGCATTTTTTGTGATTTGTCCAAGGCATTCGATTGCGTTTTTCATGAAACGTTAATCAGGAAACTCCGCCACTACGGGATCCGGAACACCGCTCTGGATCTTCTTATTTCATACTTGAGTAATAGGATTCAGAGCGTTGACGTCAATGGGAAAAGATCTCCCGGATCTATAGTAAGAATGGGAGTCCCACAGGGCTCAATTCTTGGTCCTTTCTTGTTTCTTATTTATATTAATGACTTGCCTTACCTCATAAAGGATAATCATGATATAGTGTTGTTTGCAGATGACACTTCACTTTTGTTTAAACTTAAACGTCAGCAGCTGGTTACTGACGATGTAAATAGCGCGATCTCAAAAGTAGTTCACTGGTTTAATGTTAATAATTTACTTCTAAATGAAAAAAAAACCAAATGCATTAAGTTTACGCTACCTCACGTTAGGCAGGTGAAAACTAATGTGTTAATAAAGGGCGAAGAATTGAATCCTGAAGATAGCACTGTATTCTTGGGCTTGACTTTGGATGCTAAGCTTCAGTGGGGCCCACATGTAGATAAACTGTCAAAAAAGCTAAGCTCCGCAGCATATGCTGTTAGAAAAATTCGTAATTTAACTGACATAGAGACAGCCCGTTTAGTGTACTTTAGCTATTTTCATAGTGTAATGTCGTACGGTATTCTGTTATGGGGAAATGCTGCCGACATTCAGACTATCTTTGTTTTGCAGAAAAGAGCTGTTCGATCAATTTATAAATTAAGTCCAAGACACTCTCTCAGAGAGAAATTTAAGGAGATTAATGTAATGACTGTGCCTTCTCAGTATATTTTTGAAAATCTATTATATGCCCATAAAAATATAAAATTATTTAAAATATACAGTGATATCCATAATATAAATACTAGGAACAAACACAAATTTGTTGTACCTACAACAAGGCTCAAGAAAATAGGTGGCTCGTTTCGATGTCAATGTATACGCTTTTATAATAAACTTCCAAGCCACGTTCAAGATCTAAGCCTTAATAAATTCAAATCATTCATTAAACGTAAGTTGTGCCAGAAAGCCTTTTATACTGTTAAAGATTATATTGAGGACAAAAAGGCTTGGGATTGAGCTGCTCCAATTTTTGTACATATTGAGGTAGTTTTTTTTTATTGTTTTTTTTTTTTGTTTTTGCTAACTTTATTATTTTATAAACAGTGACATTTAATTATTATTTTATACACAATGACAGGAATATTTACTTGTAAAGTATTATATTATTTTAATTATTGTGAATGTGAAGACTATGTGGGTTATTGCATAATATTTTTTTTCCCTTTCTTTTATTCTCAGTTAGTGTTAATCATGGTCTGGCAGTTTGAGTCATATAAGTGGCCTACCCTGCCCCTTATATTCTGAGTAGAGCTGCACGATTACTGACAAATGCGTGCACTGACTGGTCAGGTCCACTCAACCTGTGTGGTTCTTTCCTCAAAAGACCATTTCAGACACCAATCTACATGGTCTTCACATGATCTGACCAAGATTATGTCTGGACTTTAAAAGAGACTATGACCTCTGAGTTTGTTTCGGCCTTTCTTCTCAGAGTAGTCAGATAGGAAACGCCGACCTCATCTAGTTTTTAAAATATGATTGACGTGTAAAAGTGTTTGTACAAACCTACTTACAGAAATAAAATCATTTATCATTTATATTTCGTCAATATCGAAACTAGTTATTTTTCAATCTTATTTGTGACAATAATATATTTTTTAAGCGTTTGTTTACAGGTAAACAGGAAACAATGAAAAGGAATAAAAACAAAGATTAGGTACTCCGCATCTCAATATCTGAGAGAGATAAAATTGCCTAACCCAAGTTAAATCAACAATCTTTAGGATAATTAACATTAAAATCTACAATCCCATTGTTATGCATACACCTTCTCTTTCAAAAACACACCCACAGAATATTACACAAGGGTAATCTGACCATAATTACAAAGGAACCCCATGAAAAGTTTAATCAAGTGACCACCACGATTTGAAAATCACGTGGAATATTGTAACAAGGTTGGCAATAATCACCTTTGAAAATGGGTTGTTGACGTTGGAGAGTTGGCGGCCAAAGTTCGTTATTGGCAATAAGAAGGATACAGCTATTTATTTATTGACACACCAACGACTTATTCACTAAATCATTACATTAAGTATATTCTATATCAACAGCTTTGCGGTGAATTTGTCACTTATAGGTGTGCACAACACTTGTAAACAATAATAAAAAATTAATGGAAATATATGATCGTAAGAAAATTAAAATTTACACAGTTTACATTGAATTTAAAATGACAAGTAGTTCAATTGAAATACAGTATAATTCAAAAATTAATATAAAAAAAACATCAATTAAATTGGAATAGTAAAATAATTATAAATTGAAACTATAAAAATACAAATAAATTTGTTAAATTGGAATATTATAACAATTATAAATTGAAACTATAAAAATGACAAATAAATTAGGACATTATCATTATTACATTAATTATAAATAAGAATAGGATAAATTAAATTAAATTAAATGAAAAGCTATCAAGGATGTTATCATCCTCTTGACTATATTACTCATTAATTTATTTGGGGTCGACGCAGTCAGTCCTTACTTGTGTTCCGTGTGGTGCCGGACGTAAATAATAGCACTAGCCCATTTCTTCCTGTGGGTGTCGTAAAAGGCGACTAAGGGACTTACTAGAGAATGGGCAGCTGCAGCGTTCTCTATGCATTTTAACACCATACTGCGATCGCCAACCCGCCTGCCAAGCGTGGTGATTATAGCAACCCCCCCACTAATGTTGGGGGAGGCCTATGTCCAGCAGTGGACGTCTTTCGGCTGAAATGATGACTTACTTGTGGTCAGAGAGCTTGTAGTCCCGAGTGGGAAATTATGAAAATAGCTTCTCGCGCTCTGGGCGTGTCAGACTTTTACTGAGTAAAACCCACCCGTGTTCCTTCAATTGCCCTTGTACCAGGGCCACGATGTCCCTTTCAGACAAACTCGCACCCCTGGCAGAGTCCCGGGAGCCTGACAACCAGTCTTACCAAAAGATGTCGTGTTACCCAGTTACTGGGTTGTACCAGTTAGATCTATATGCGGTTGCTCCATGTTAAATACTGGTGTTCAGCTGCATTCGATTATGGAAGCCAATATAGTTAGGAAAAGGGAGATGATGACATCTCTTTCAGGTGTTGGTGTTATCCCAGTATTCACCTGCTTTCAGCTCCTGTTGAGCTCCTCAAGTTCTGAGTTGAGCTACACGACTACTGACAAATACGTGCACTGACTGGACAAGTCCCCTCAATCTGTATGATTCTTTCATCAAAAGATCATTTCAGCACCAATCTACATGGTCTTCACATGATCTGACCAAGATTATGTCTGGACTTTAAAAGAGACTGTGACCTCTGATTTTGTTTCGGCCTTTCTTCTCAGAGTAGTCAGATACAAAACGCCGACCTCACCTAGTTTTTTTTTTTATATGATTGACGTGTAAAAGTGTTTGTACAAACCTACTTACAAAAATAAATCAATTATCATTTCCTTGCCATATTTTATAATCTTTCTCAGAATCCATTCATCGTTTCTATATTTCCCTAATCCAATAACCAATGTCCATAACTGCCCAGTTGGGGTAGTGGTGACAAGTGCGACTACTGAGCATAGAGTCTTGGGTTCGATTCCCAGGTCATGCAAAGTGTTATTGGGTTTTTCCATGAGGAAATTTCTTAGTCTCTACTAAGAGAGATCAGACACGAAATGGCCAACTTCCAAGCTCTCTTGGAAGTTGGCCATTTCGTGTCTGATCTCTCTCCGGTCCCATCGGATTGGCGTCCCATCGGACTATGAGAGTAAGGGTAGAGAGAGCCCACCTGTGTCTGCACACACACTAGTGCACTAGTGTATAATATCTACCGCGCGGAAGGCTGGTCATCGCTGACATTGATTTTACATTCTGTGATTTTTTAGGAAAACATATTATACTATTACGATGTTTGTAAATATGTGAGCACCATGTATCTATCTCATAATTAAGTTATTTTTCATTGCTTAATTTTTAATTCTTTTTACCTATTATGGTATAGTAATTTTTTTCTAGGTGCATCGTCTTCACATATAAACATTTATAATTAATGTACTCAAACAAAATATTATAAAACATTTTTAAAAGAGTAAAGGCTTCTACACACCGGTGCGTCTCGTGACGCGACACAAAAGCCCAGCGTGTCGCGCGACAAGCGTTGCCTTTGTGTCGCGTCGCGAGTCGCGCCGGTCTGTGGAAGCCTTAACGGTGGAGTTTATTGCCCATTCTTCTCCATACGAAACTACCTTTTGGAAGGGGCAACTAGAATCAATTCTATTTTTTTGTAAATTTTGACGTTCAAAACTGCCTCTCGTGCCTATTTGAAAAAAAAAAATTGACTTTGACTTTGACTGAGACGGGTTGCTATGGCCGAAATTCGGTGGACTATTATTAACCAAGCCCAATTGATAGATACATGGAATTTATGCTTAATTGTACTTACACCAAAATTTAACAAAGCTCGTATCAAAGGGACACGGAGGATTTAGCCCAACAGTGGGACATTACAGGCTAAAACATAGATAGTTTTTTTTTTTGTTTTTGTTACGGCTTTGTGCGTTTTGCATATTTAAGTCAAATTAGGTAACAACTAAAAAGTTTGTTTTAAATAATGATGAAATGAATTATGTTCAATGCATGATAGATGATATCCGCGCCCGTCCGCTCCCCTTGAGTTGAGTTTCAGTAAAGACGTGGTACTGAGACCTCACGCGGACTTGCACTGTTTTATTACATTTGCCTAACTAATGCCCATTCACGAACACTACCCCCCCGTATTACAAAACAAGATTTATATTTTGACATGGCTTAAACCATGGAGCTAGTTTTTGTAATAAGAACGTAACTCTGATTGAAATACCGTTCTGTATACAAAACTGAAAACTTAGTTCGGTACTAAGTTATCAGTTTTGTGTTTAGGAACTTTACCATAGTCGGAATAAAGTTCGAAATTCAATAATGGATGCATGTTTTAAACCTGGGTCTGAAGATAAACCTTGTTTTGTAATAAGGGGGTTAATGTTTAATAATCCACCATTATTACACATTAATATTCGGCTATTTTAGAAAATAAAACAAAACTGCTAATTATGACTTCACTTTCCCGTCAAGAACCACATAGAAAGCTAGTTAACAAAGTCAACATCAAATGCCTAGTATTTATTTGATTTTCCGAGACCAATCTATATAAATTTTGTTTGTATGTAGGGGCATCTCTAGAACTAACAGTCGGATTTGAAAAAATATTTGTAATAGAACGGGCGGACGATGCAATGCGACGCACGACGATGCGTCAGGGAACAAGAAATTTCACGCAGACGAAGTCTCGGGCAGAAGCTGGTATCAAAGTCAAAGTCAAAGTCAAATTGTTTATTTCAAATAGGCACATAAAAGGCACTTTTGAACGTCAATATTTACAAAAAAATAGAATTGATTCTAGTCGCCCCTTCCAAAAGGTAGTTTCGTATGGAGAAGAATGGGCAAGAAACTCCACCGGTACTCTTTTAAAATCTAGTTCAATATTTTTATAGGTAGATACATTAATTATATAAATTATATGTGAAGACGATGCACCTAGAATAAAATTACTATACCACAATAGGTAATAAAAAGAGTTAAGGATGAAGCAATGACAGATAAATTAATATCTAAGAATTTTCCAGAATTTTTACCTAATAATTATTAATATATCTGACATAGTTCGGACCATGTCATTGGTAGTCGGTATGGCCGCCACTTCACACGTTCCAACCTGTGTGCTTCTATTGTATGACTAATTAATCTGCCCTAATTCAATATACGGAGATAGGATTCGGTCTACCTGAAAATTGTGTTATAGAATTTACTAGGTGATATGGAAATTGAGGAGGATATATCTAGAATCTCGATCTGTTTTCTGTTCATATTAAAAAAAAAACCGGTCAAGAGCGAGTCGGACTCGCGCACCGAGGTTCCGTATGAATATATGATGTTGATGATTTCTGAAAAACGGTGCTATTTAGCGACATCTTTTTATTTTTCCTGTAATCTTTACATAAGCTATATATCTTTTCATATAGAATAATTTCAGATTTTTATCTCTGCAAACTTCTGAGATAAGGGGGGGGAGACCGGTATTTCTTTTTAAATTTTTCATCAAAAGTTGGAACCTATGCTGCCTAAAAAAAAAGAAAAAAAAATGTTTGAGAATGTGCAAACAACGTTCTTTCATACGATACCCCACTAGAAGCCCCACTTCAAAATTTTAAAACTAAAAAAAAAAAAAAAAATAATACCTATTTTTGCAAAAGGGACTGAAAGGGGTTTCAGTCCCTTTTGCAAAAAAGGTATATTTTTTTTAATTTCTTGCTTGCTTGCAAAATAGTTGGGCAAACGTCATCTAAAACTATTCTAAATTTCAAGTTGATAGCATCCGTAGTTCTTGAGATATCCAGGTGTGACAGATAGACAGACAGACTTAGTCTCACCATAAGGGTTCCTTTTTACCATTTTGGTATGGAACCCTAAAACCAGCCAAGTGCGTGTCAGACCACGCACAATGAAGGGTTCCGTAGTTGGGATGAAGTTATCCCAAGAACAAACTTAACATTGTAGTTGGAAAACAATATCCCCATACATTCCAACTGCAAATGTAAGTTTGTACGCACAATATTGAGTGATTTACCATATTATTTTAAGATCACAGACTTCTTATACATTTTCCTGTAATCTACAATAAGTAAAGAACTATTTTCTGTATTTTTATCAAAATTTTAGGCTTAGTAGTTTCGGAGATAAGGGGGGAGGGTGGTATTTTTTCATCTATTTTCATAAATAATTTCAAAAGTATGTATTTAAAAAAAAAAAAATATATATATATATAAAATCCTTAAAAGAAGCCCTTTCATTTGATATGTTACACGGTACAGTCAGCAAAACTTTTTTTTTAAATTTTCGAAATTGCCCCCCAAAAGTGACCTCCATATTCAAAATTAATTTATTTACGTAACACATCCCTGTTTGGGTCACAGAAGTTTATAGGTGTACCAAATTTCAACTTAATCGGTCCAAATCCGCTGTGACAGACGGAGAGACAAACAGACAGGTGTGTCTGTCTGTTCTGAGTGATCCTATAAGGGTTACTTTTGTCCTTTTGAGGTACGGAACCCTAAAATGATTTAAATCGTTAGATTTGCCATCAACTACGGTCTCGCGTAAAAGTATCTACACTTGTGTGAACTTATAGATGCCGATTGGAATGGTATATAGTATACAATTTGTAATATGAGTAAGCGAGACATTAGTACTCGTATATGTATTGTTAGTACTTAAATTTTCAAGGAAACAGGAACACGACCTTTTTTGGCGCACATAATCAGCTATTAATGTTCCAACTTCTCGGACACAGGCCCCCTCTCTGTGAGAGGAAGCGGGTCGTGATCCACCACGTGGGCCCAGTTCAGGTTGGGTAATGTCATGCTCACTGTAATGTGTCGCTGAAGGTGGCGCGTGTGTTGGATCATTTAGCTCCCTTCAAAATGGTGGAGCTGAATGGTGTTAATCCATGTGTCATGTTCGTGAACGGGCACCATCAGTAGGGACTGGTTTTTCGAGTGACCACTGAAAACCAGCGCTGTGCTGTGGGTCCCCCATAGCACAGCATCACGCTGAGTGGAAGCCTTCTTGTCACAGTCATGACGTGCAGCTTCCGACTATTTGTTTGTTTGTGTTCGTGATTATAATATACAATGTACTTCTGTTTTGTGTAATGTTTACCTTTGAGTTTATTACATAATTATGTTTTCGTACGCACGTTTTTCTGTGACAAATAAAACTATTTTTCTTTCTTTCTTATCTCTTAGCTGCCATGGCTTATTTTTAATTTAAATTTTTTTTTAAGTTGTTCTTATTTTTTTATTACGGAAGCTTTTGACGTTTTGCATCGTTCTCACATGTATAATTACTTCAATATGAATGATGTAACCAATATTTTGTAACCTTATGTTAATTTAAATAGTGTCCGTGGAGTTTCTAGCCCGTTTTTCTCCATAGGTACTAAGCTTTGGAATAGGCAACTAGCTTCATTTTTATGACTGACCGACTACTTGACAACTCAAAAGTGATGAGTGATTTATTTGAAATAAATGCTATGAGTTTAAGTTTGAAGATGTCACATGTCGTTAAATTCTTCGTTCTAGGACATGCCGGTTTCCTCTCGGTGTTTTCCTTCACCGTTTTGAGAGCAGTGGTGATGAAATAATTTACACTAAGTAAAACACCTTTCTGGGCTTGAACCTAAAACTCGCAAGTCGCAGCCGTTTCCTCTGTGCCATCAGTGCTCTCACCTCTGCTCCTTTTTTGACACGATCTGGCGAATCTAACAATTTAAAACAGGAAATCAGGATGGCAACCAACCGATTATCCTTTAAAGTTAAAGTTCGCGAGCACATTCGTAAGAAGCTGGCAGTATCATCACAACGGTAAAGTTTTGCCATTGTTTGTTTGGTTAATAGTATATTCGTGTATTTATGTATATTTATTTGGTCTTATCTTATAATTAGGTATAAGTAGATATTATATTTAAAGTTTTAAATAGGTATATGTATGTACGTATATATATATATATCCATATATTGAAATAAATATTGATTTCACAATTTTCCTTATTGCACCTACCACTGCTTGTCTCTGCATCACCCAAAGGTTGACTGGTAAAAAATGCCTATGGCATTAAATCCGCCGCAGTATTAAATAAATAAATAAATATTTTAATCAAAAACACATTTTATTAAAAACATTTATTTAAAAAATATATCATGTAATACTTAACTTTAACACTATGTACAAAGTCTTGTTTTATGTTTTAACATTGTAATACATTTTCTTAAAAGCTAAGGTTGATTACCACAATATTCGTACGTACAAGATGACCATCTGTCGCCCTCATAATACTCAAGCTATTACATCAAGCTTGATGGATGGGAAACAAGCTGCCTGGCATTGTGAGACCTGCAGGCTTAGCATGAGAACAGGGCCTCAAGTCTACTATTACAATAGTGTCAGAATGGTCGGTCATTGATTTCATAATTGTTGATTTTGACAAGTTTGGTAATCTACTATTATAATGGCGTCATTATGACTTTCCAATGGTCGACCACTGACACTACATTGAAAGAAATTGCATTTATTGGTAATCTCGTACATAATGACAAATGAATGACATTTCTACTAATGGGTTTTATAATAATGGCAATCCGACAATGCCATTAAAATAACAATTCTATTACGAGAACATTGACCGACCAATGATCGACCATTGTGAATTTAACAGATTACGAACTTTTAGCAAAATTACAATGGGATCGTGTTGGAATGACTGAATTTATAAAAATAGCAGACTTGGGGCCCTGTAGAGAAGCGTTTTGCCGACGGAAGATTAGACAAAAGTTACATTTCCGTGTAGAAAGTTGACAGTTTTCTACCGAAAAGAGTAGACAAGCAATTTCTATTCTACAGTAGAGTATAAATAGAGCAAGTGTCATGCTAAGCCTGACGGGTTAATTCCCGTATTTTTAAGAACGTTTGCATTCTAATCTCAGTAGTAATCTGTCAAAAATATCTCTCATTTCCTTACATTTTTGACAAGTTTTTGACGTTGACTGTCGTTGAATCGAGATTGCGAATTACCATAACTGTCGAAATCCATCCAGCCGTTTGGAGGATACGAGGTAATAAAGACATTTTTAAACAAATATACTTACAAGATACGCGCGAACAACATAACCCTTGCTTGGCAGTCGGGTAATAATTTAAAACAGTACGAGTATGTGCTTTACAATTTAGTTCAGTTATGCAACGTTAAAAGATCTAATTTGAAGTATTTTTTGAATACTAGCGGTTTATTGTTCGGTTTGGAGGTAACTTTGTAATTTTTTTCTGTCAAGTAAATTTTATGGAATCGTGTCTAACTACTTAACATTAATCCACAACTTTATACTGCAGTATTTTCGATATAACGGAGGATCATATTATGAGGTTTTATAGACTCGTAAGGCTAACGATTACTGTAGAACTTACTAATTTATTTGTAATATTTTAAATAACAATACCAGTCCAAAATTATAATTCCTACACAAATGTTCACTTTAATCTCAAAATTTTATTGTAATCCCGATTCTTCCTTAAAATTACAATAAAAGTAGATCTTAGAAAAGGTTTACCTAAAGACCAGAAAATTGAAAAAAAAAAGAAGATTCTTAGCCTTATCTGTACAATAATTATTATGTTTTTCCTTATTTAAATATGAGTAGAAACGGTATTCACAGATACATTCGAAATCCCAGGTTTCACGTGATTGGCGTTAGTATCTTCCTTCTCATGCCTTCCTTCGGGCCTCCTTTTTGGGCCTAGGAGAAGTTTCTGCAGTTGACAGGCCGGGGCCTCAACGAAGAGGTACAGTGGAAGAGCGAATAGGTACGTCGTGCTTACGATACCAGCGTATAGCATTATCTGGAAGATGAATTTAGAGTAACGTGGTTATGGAGCAACATTACTGACAAATGCGAGCACTGGCTGGACAGGTCCCCTCAATCTGTGTGTTTCTTTCATCAAAAGATCATTTCAGGCACCAATCTACATGGTCTTCAGATGATCTGAACAAGATTATGTCTGGACTTTAAAAGAGTTTGTTTCGGCCTTTCTTCTCAGAGTAGTCAGATATGAAACGCCGACCTCATCTCGTTTTTAAAATATGATTGACGTGTAAAAGTGTTTTTACAAACCTGCTTTCAGAAATATATAATTTATCATTATTATTTATTAATAGAAAAATAAGATTCGCGAATCGGCAAACAGTTGTCTTAACCATTTTGTCGAGTTACATAAAATTGAAAAGTAATTTTTCGAATTTCAAATAAAGTTGATTTTAGAATACCTGGTACTATTGAAAAAGACATATTTTTTTTGAAGTTGTAGTGCATACTGAATTTTATGTATTATAATTTAAATATAAGGGTATTAAAATTATTTTTCTAAAACCACGTATTTGTTTACATTTTTGAAAAGTAAATTGCAAATTCAGTATAGTGTACATTGTGATTCCAAATAAAGACTAAAGCGTGATCATGTAAACATAGCTTTCATACTCACAGCAGTATAATCGGTAGCGTAGAAAGACCTCCTCATCTGTCCTCCGTAGGTCCTCAAAATAGTTGCGTGCAGCAGCATGGCGCAGTAAGACATCCTGCCGAGAGGCTGCAGAGGACCCCATTCTACTGAGCCCACGTAGATTCCTAAAGGAAAATAGAGATTTTAATAATTTTATCTGAATGGCAAAGAACGTCCAAAAGCGCATTGGGCCGACAATATATTAAAAGTCATAGGAAAAACCTGGATGCACGGAACTATAGAAAGGACTCAGCATGGTGTGATTCCCGGCTGAAATGATGATGATGTTGATGATTTTAATATATATTTTTATTTTAATTTAAAAGAGTGTCCGTGGAGTTTTTTGCCCCTTCTTCTCCATAGGAACCTACTATTTGGAATAGGCAACTAGCCTCATATTTGTAACTGACCAACTTCTTGACAATTCAAAAGTGCCTGTAAATGGTATAATTGAAATGAATGCTTTGAGTTTGAGTTTGATAATCTCGATAGCCACAATTTCTATTTATGACTGTAGTTCCAATTGCCTATTTGTGGCTCTCGGCAAGGTTATTGTGTGGAAAATTCTGTCTATCACCAAGGTTATAAATTGCCAAATTCTGACTTTCACCAAGATAAGGCATATTTTTACCTTGGTTTGGCTATCGCCAAGGTTAGAGGGTGTCATTATCTGACTGTCATCTTGTTTACAATGTGACAATTTCTGTCGGTTATTGGCAGGAATTGTCACGTTTTAAACAAGGTACAAACTAAGTTACAAAGTGGCAATTTCTGTCCATCACCAATATTACAAATATAATTAGCATATTCATTTGTATAAATTACTACTTACTGTTACACTTGTAGAAGTATCCAATAATGAAGACGCAGATGGCTAGAGCAAAGAAGTTCTGGTTCAAAGCGTTAAAGACTGCAGACTCCAAGGCCGAAGCCTCACGATGATGGAGGTCCCAGCCCATGAGAACTGTCCCAGCCGCGATGGGAATTGAGGACAAGAAGAGGAGTTTCATCACCTGGAAAGTAAAGTATGGCCTTGTTGAATTTGCGCCTTTTGACGATATTCAAGAGGATAAATTACAGAGCTTGATAGCTAGGCGTATTCGCTGCGCACGCAGTTTACGTATCACATATTGTGAAATTAAACCAAATGACATGACAACTGTAACAAATCTGAATAATATCCAGTCCACAAAAGCCACTAATCAATATTTTACATTAAAATTGTAGGTATTTAGTGTCAAATAATGAAAAGATTATGTCAAGCAAGTCTGTAAATAATATTATAAAATAAAAATAACCAACGTAATTTGGGAGCAGTTAATAGACTTTTAATATACAGGGTCAAATTAAATTAGGTAGCGAATAGGTAGCGAAACTCCGCAGACGTGATGTAATGTAAACTTCACTGTAGGCGTGATGATGGGTGTCGATAACTAAACATGATTGAAATTAATAAAACAGATTATCTCAACTCATACTTTCAGTAGCAGCACTATCAGCGGTCGATGACCCAAAAAACGGCATAAAATCTTTAAAAAAATATTTTTTCGTGGTTAGAAGTCAATCTCCATCACGTCTGCGGAGTTTCACTAGCTGATTTAATTTGACTCTGTAGTTAATAAGATACCAGGGAAGTTACATGTGCAGAAGGAATTATTGCCAAGCTTATATCTTGATTCAATTCAATAGTGCAACAACAACTTAAAGATTGACGTCACGACTCACGACTTTGGTTGCCGTTACTAACTTAGGTTGAAATGAATGTAGATTAGGAATCTGAATCGACGCATTGTATGCTGAAAGCTAGGCAGCTTTCAGTAATATAAAGGTAAACGATATCATTAATTCGACTAAGTTTAAACAGGGGTTCAAAAACTGATCAAACTTACGATTGATTCTCTCAGATCCCATTTCTTCTGTTGTGCCTTATGATAGAAGTAAGCAGTCAGCACTCCAAGATGGTATCCAGCCCAGTTGCCTTGAGCAGATACATACGCATGGTAGAACGTGTCATTGTACCCGAATATATCTCTTATAGACCTGGAAATACAGTCAAAAATTACATGGATAAAATGGTATATGAGATGTTTTGGTTTGGGTCTCAAGTGAAGTTATGAGAAAATTTTGGATATCGTTTGAAGTCACGTACAGGAGTAATGTGTGACACGATTTCTATTATGGGATAAGCAGAGATTCAAGTACTGTAAGTATGCGAACTGCGAAGTATTTGAAGTGTGAGGATTATTCACTCTTTTCCTGTGCGTGTCGGTGTTAGAGATTTGGTTGATGTTGTGATATTTATGTTTAAGACGCCAGTATGTCAGTGACCTTGAGTGGTTAGCTTGCGTGTTCTGTACTGAGCTCACGCAACGCGTCGTACGTTCAGCCAGTAATGGGATTCCCCCATCAAGGAGCGCTGTCCCCAATTTGACGCATTATTAATTTATTATACACAAAAAATGGTATTCTAATAAAAAGGGTATACTAAAAAATCAATAATTAAATTATCTTTAAATGGCTGAAGGTTTCAGAAAAATACGCTTGGTAGATTTTGCGCCATTCTCAGTTTTTTATCCGCGTTAAACATAACATCACAAATTAATTTCACTATGTAATATAAACATAATATAATATATTCTTATAATAAGTTATTGAAAATTTTTTCTCATTTAACATTATAATATATATTTTTTCAAATCATTAACACTACTCGTTTAGACGTGATCTTCAGTATAAATCATTAAAAGTCGGTTATCGGCGCCTTAATATATTATGATGCTTCAATTTTTTTTCCTAAATGCTAGGTGATTGAAAATTTTGAACTACAAACAACTAGCTTCATAATGTATAAGCTGGAGAAAACTAAAAAAATTATTAACAATACTTACTCAGGGAATATGCTAACTCTAATCGGCAGGAGATTCATGAAGTAACTCTGAAGGAACGGTATGAGAAGGCTGATGATCATGACGGCTGTCAGCACTGGAACCCCGCTCTTGGGCCATCTCCAGATGATGAGCAGGACTACCAGGGTAATCAGGAAGAGCTGGGTGTCTGTGCCGAGGTACCTGGAAGTAAAATTAAGATAATACAGATTCACAATTTTAGAAGAATGAATGGAAATTACGCTATTTGGTGATCGTTGAAAGATTAAAATAATTCGATTGGTTGCCCAATAATACTAACACAAGTTGATAACTTTGAATTGTGTATTCTAAAATAATATATTGTTGTCTTAGCTATTTTAATGACATGCCAGGGTTGCGAGTTTGTCTGAACGGGGTATCGTGGCCCTGGCACACAGGCAACTGAAGGAACACGGGTAGGTATTAGTCAGTAAAGTCTGAAACGCTTTTCCGCTCCACCCAGAGCGGGAGAAATTATGTGATAATTTTCCACCCAAAAAATAAAAGCTAAAGAGTATCGCTGGTCTGTTGCCCTCACTCGTCAAGTCGTCAGCTTATTATTACGTTCAATCAATCAATCAACTCAGCATGTCAGGCTGAGTTGATTGTTTCAGGTTCAGTCTCTTGGTTCAGGTCATGGTTCAGAGCGAGAGTGCATGGGAGGCCGTCACCTCCTTCTGTGAAGCAGTAATGCTCGCGAAGGGGAGGAGGCGGAACGCATGAGGGAGAAGCAAGGTTCTCCCGCTCCGCCCAGAGCGGGAAAAGTTACTTGATAATTTCCCACATAAAAAAAAAGCCTATCACAGTCCACAGCTAGACATAGGCATCTCCCAGGCTACGCCACAACACCCTGACCTCCGCCTTCCGCATCTAGTTTGTCTCAGCCACCTTTTTAAGGTCGTTGGTTCATCTAGCTAGGCGCATTCTATTCTACGCTTGCCGATACGCGATGTCCACTCTAGGACTCATCTGCTCCACCGACCATCGGTCCTTCGAGAAACATGACCAGTCCACTGCCACTTCAGTTTGCTAACTCTGCAAGTTATGTCGGTAACTTTTTCGGATAACGGTTTTCCGGATAATTTCATTTCTGATTCCTTCAAAAAAACTCCGAGCATAGCCCGCTCAATATCGCGCTGAGTGACCTTGAATTTGTAGACTAGCCCAACTATCAGTTATGAAGGTACATAAAACACAAAATAGTATTCGAGATTCTGGATTTTGTATTTTCTTGCCAGTTCTTCTCCTTATGTACCTACTTACTACGCTTTGGAATGGGCAAATAGCTTCATCGACCGACCCTACGACAATTCAAAAGTGACTCTAATTGGTTTAATTGAAATAAAAGCTTCCAGGTTGAGTTTTGAGTTTGTTCGGTAAGTTGCCTGTACATCGCAGTAACTGAGGTATTTAATTTCTCATTTGAATACAATAAATTAACAATTTACTTCATATCAATCTCCATAGCAATAATATCCATGCAGATACTGGGATATGTTGATCTTTCGCGGTTTTCCCAAATAATGTTGCGTGCAAAGATATAATTATGTCTAGATAGGCGGTCAAAGATGTGACCTCGTCGAAAAAAAATGCGTCCAACTGTTGGCCGCAAAATGCACGCACACTAGAATAACACAATGACAGCACAATGGCGTGGATGAGTTTAAGACGTAGCTGTCACGCACACCAGAATAACAAAGTTGGCCTTTTTTTAGGGTTCCGTAGTTAATAAGGAACCCTTATAGTTTCGCCATGTCCGTCTGTCTGTCTGTCCGTCCATTCGTCTGTCCCCGACTTAGCTCAAAGAAGCTTAGTAGGTATGGGTATATTATTCACGCCGAGAATTTTGAATTTGTAAAATAAAACCATGAAAAATATTTTTTTTTAGGGTATCTACCTATCTTGCACGTAAAATGGGGATGATATATTTTTTTCTCGTCTATTCCATGGTGTGGGGTATTGTTGGATAGGCCGTATAAAAATATTATGGGTTTGTAAAACCATTTTTCAATTCAGGGATGCGTTGGCGTAATATTAAGCTTTAAAGTGCTATTTTTTGTTAGAGTCAAGTGAACCCCCCCCCCCCTGCCAGCTAAATGGTTGGTTTTGGATACGTGAAAAAATTCATAGCAGTAGTATAAATAACGAAATTAAAAGGAAAACTATCACAGCTAAGTAGGCTTTAGAAGTTAATGAGTAATAGTCGATCAACTTAAAATTGCAGTCGGAGAATTGACCGTAACGTATATCGATGTATGGGAGAGCATGTTTTTCAACTAGAATGTTAAGTTTGTTTTTAGGATGAATTCATCCCATTTACGGAACCCTTCATTGTACGTGGTCCGACACGCACTTGGCTGGTTTTTTTTAGTTATTTTGCAGCGCCACACTAAATCTAGACATAAATATTAATCATAGGTTTGCTTTTTTAATGGCACTATTTCTACGGTTTGCACTTTAAACTTATTTTGCCTCATCTAAGGTACTAAAACTATTGTCGCCACTTACCATCAACTATGCCAAGGAAACGCCATTACTTTTATTACCTACCCGACAACTGAGCACGGTTGAGATCGAGATACCCTCTTTCTTAAAATTTCTCAACTGTAATTACGAATGCAAATAGATACAAGGCTTGTACCACGACAATATTTACTCTGAATTACGCAATAGTCTTAAAATAAACCTTGCCGCTTTCGCAATAAGAGTGATTTTTAGGGTTCCATACCCAAAGGGTAAAACGGGAACCCTATTACTAAGGCTCCGCCGTCTGTCTGTCTGTCTGTCTGTCCGTTTGTCACCAGGCTGTATCTCATGAACCGTGATAGCTAGACTGTTGAAATTTTCACAAATGATGTATTTTTGTTGCCGCTATAACAACAAATACTAAAACATAGAATAAAATAAATATTTAAGGGGGCTCCCATACAACAAACGTGATTTTTTTGCTCGTTTTTGCTCTATATTGATAACGGCAACAGGTAGACGCTTGAAATATTCACAGAATATGTAGATATATATTGAATTTAAAAATAAATAATTAAATTAAAGTAAAACAAATATTTAAGGGGGGCTCCCATACAACAAACGTGTATTTTGCCATTTTTATAGATAATGGTACGGAACCCTTCGTGCGCGAGTCCAACTCGCACTTGGCCGGGTTTTTTTACTATTTACTTTAGATGTGTGATATTAAATATTTGCAGTTTTGTCGTAATTTTGTATGAAAAACAAATGCTTGATGCAATGTTTGGAGGTCAAGTGAGATTGGTGGAAAGCGGAATAGCCTTCGAAGTGTTGGTTATAGAAAAAAGCTAAGAAAATAAAACATAACCTAGTAATTTTAGGTGATTATTTATCTTTGTTTTGCGTAAGGAAGTTACGCAGAAGTCTGTGCAGTTAAACGGTTGTCGTTTGTTTTGTTAAGATTTTTTATGTGGTTAAATAGGTACTCATTGCATAGCACAGGTGTGAGTACTATGTACAATAGAGCTATTCAAATTTCATAAGTGCCTTGAAATATTACCTACAGCTGTACAGCCTAAAGGCTTCTACAGACCAGCGCGACTCGCTACTCGACACAAAGGCACCGCTCGTCGAGTGCTCTGAGTGAAATGCCTCCCATTTACCGGGTAATATGTCTTTCATTGACTTGAATGTGCCCTGGCGGCTGAGAGTATGTCATGCTCAATCAGATGTCTCGCTGATGGTGGCGCGTGTGTTGGATCATTTAGCTCTCTTCCAAATGGTTGAGCTGAATGGTGCTGATCCATGCGTCATGTTCGTAAACGGGCGCTGTTAGTTGGGACTGGTCATCTCTTAGCTGCCACGGCCTATTTTAACTATTTTAGTTTTGATTTGGTTTTATTTTTAATCTTTTTATCACAGACGCTTCTGACGTTTTGCATCGTTCTCACATGTATAATTTCAACATGAATGATATAACCAATACTTTGTATCAATATTTTAATTTAAAAGTGTGTCGTGGAGTTTCTTACTCGTTCTTCGCCATAGGAACCTACTACTCTTTGGAAGGGCATCTAGCTTCATATTTCTAACTGGCCGACTCCTTGACAATTCAAAAGTGCCTGTAAATGGTATAATTGAACTCCAGAGACAAGAACCACCTCACGAAGTGAGCCCTATGGAGAAGTAGTGCCTTCTGCATCAGGCCCTTGACCCAACCGCCTAACGAGATCCGAGAGATGTTGATCGAGGCTTTCGACCCTCAGGCTATTGGCCGAATCGGCACAATTACAGCCTGAATTGTTTTTTTTTTTGTTTGTTTCAATGGACGCGTTTTTTTGTTGTTATACTCGTAATATCATCCTCACATCACATGGCACTAATATTATAAAGGTGAAAGTTTGTAAGTGTGAGTGTGTGTGAGTGTGTGTAAGTTTGTTACTTCTTCACGCTAAAACGGCTGGACCAATTTTGATAAAATTTTGTATGGAGGTAGCTGACACCCTGAATTAAGACATAGTCTACTTTTTATCTCGATATTCCCACGGGATCGAGACTTACGCGGGTGAAACCGTGGGGTGCAGCTAGTTTAGTTATAAATTCAACACTAAATATTATGTATCTAACAATATTTTTGTAACATTATAATTTAAAAAAATGTCAATGGAGTTCAACCCATATTCTATGATTGGAGTATTCTTCTCCATAGGTACCTACTACGCTTTGGAATGGGCAACTAGCTTCATATTTCTAACTGACCGACTCCTTGACTGTTCAAAAGTGCCTGTAAATGGTTTTTGAGTTTGACTGCAACATTTGTAAACCTTGAATTTGAAATAACTGCCTCAGGACTATTCAATTTTATAGTACTGGTAGGACCAAGGGGTATCGTGGTACGCAGTAACAGGATTATGGAGATTATCTAGGCAGTCGCTTCATGTGCTTATTATGTTTTCGTACGCACGTTTTTGCTGTGACAATTAAAATTATTTTTCTTTCTTTTCTTTCTTTCTTTCTAAAATACTAGTATTTAGCTGCATCTGGTTAGACTGGAAGCTGACAGACTGGAGGCGGCAAATGGCCTCGTTGAAATCAGTGGTCTGAGTGGAATACCTCAATTTTTAGGGTTCCGTACCAAAATGGTAAAAAAGAACCCTTATGGTGAGACTAAGTCTGTCTGTCTGTCTGTCACACCTGGATATCTCAAGAACTAGGTACTAATGCTATCAACTTAAAATTTAGAATAGTTTTAGGTGACTTTTGCCCAACTCTTTTGCAAACAAGAAAGAAATATTAAAAAAAAAAATTGCAAATGGGACTGACTGAAACGGGGTCTTAAAATTTTTAAGTGGGGCTACTAGGGTATGTGGGGTATCATATTCTTGACTTTTGATGAAAAATGTAAAAAAAAATACCGTCCCGTCCTTATCTCCGAAGTTTGCACAGATAAAAATCGGAAATTATTCTATGTGATAAAAGTTCATGTAAAGATTACAGGAAAAATAAAACTATGTTTCTAAATAGCAAAGTTTTTCAGAAATCATCAACATCATATATAAGTACGGAACCCTCGGTGCGCGAGACCAACTCGCTCTTGACCGGTTTTTTTTATACAAGTAAGTTTCATGTAGTATGCTCCAGTTAAGAGTCTATAATACCTCAGCGTTACCTCACTCTTTATCTCGCTCGCATAGAACTTCGTGGTCACGCGAGCAAGCGAGACAGGGTGGCAGAGAGAAGACTTCAAGGCACCGATAGTTTAGTTTATTTCTTTTTACGGTGAAAATATTGGTAATAAAAAAAATAACTTATTATTATTATTATTTTTTTAAACGTTGCCCCACACTAGGAATTTTTCCTGTATTGTGGGTGCGTGTACAAACATTTAAATTCACATAGACAAACAGCCAGACCCAGAATAACTACTTGTAGGTCATACAAATATATGTTCCGTGCGGGAATCGAACCCGCGACACGCAGCGCAGCAGTCAATCGCTTAACTAACTGCGCCAACCGTGCCGTTCTTACTTAAGACCTGCTATAAAGTTAGTTCTGTTATTATGCAAAGTTTTAATAACTAATTTGGAGTATTTTTTTAAACATCATCATCATCAGCCCATAGCAGTCCACTGCTGGACATAGGCCTCTCCAATTGCACGCCATTCAGCTCGATTCTCGGTAACTCTCATCCAGCTGCGCTTTTTTTTGATACCAGCGGTTTATTGTTCGGTTTGGAGGTAACTTTGGATTTTTTTTCTATAGAGAATTTTTTTCAAACATTAATCCTCAGCTTTACCATATATTTATTTCAAAGCTAATGCTGTAGTATTTTCGACATAACGGAGGATCATGCTAAGCCATTTGAGGTATTATAGGCTCTTAATTAATCTGAAAGAAAATTCAATACCAGCTTATTATCCGATGGGTTTGTGGGTGGCTATTTGCACTTTCTGAAGCATTTATATTAGTATCGTAGCATGTGGCGATCAGTAGTGTCTGCCTACCGTAATGGGAAAACGGCGTGAGTTTATATAAGTATGAAACAAGCCGTAAGTCATTTGAGATAGATTACCAAATAATCCTGTAGTTTTCCGAGAGTATTTTCATTTAGCGAGAATCATTTATAATACTAGATATTTCTTAGGAAAAGAAATAGTAATAGTTATATTATGTTGGATAAGCGACGTCGAGGATACTAATAGAATTTCCCAAAACGTTTTTAGGATCAAATTGTCTAGACGGAGAGGAATAAGACAATAAATCGAGAGAGTGAATGTTCAAGGAGAAAGGAATTAAGTAGGTATATATTATTCGTAAAGTAATTGGCACAACTTAAAATCAAGTCTTAAATCTGATGTATTTTATTATTTAAGTTTAGGTTTTTATTAAATAAATGTATAAAGTTTTTATTTAAGCTTCAGTTTACAAAAAGGGTTTAGTGTTTGGAGCCTCCTTTTAACAAACAATGCTTGTGTTAGGAGACTCCGCTTATGAATTTTGAATAGCATAATTACTTAATCTAGTAACAAACGGTACTTAAAATATTAAATAAAAACAAAAGAAGCATGAAAGTAGAATCAATGCTGTGGAAATGTGTTCCTTGCGAAGCATGCGTGGCGTGACTATGAATGATAGGCTGAAAAATTATGTGATAAGGCAAACGGTGCGGTTTAAAAGAAGATGTAGTGACAACATTTTAAAAGATCATGCTTGGATGGTTTGGTCACGTTGAAATGATGAATGAAAGGCGACTAACAAAAGGTATTTAAAAGGCAGGTCTGAGTGGACACGCCGGGAGGGGACGCCCTAGAAGGACATAATATCTATATAGTGACCTAATTGGTGATTTTCTTCAGAAAGTTCAGGTGCGCAGTACTCGGAACAGGCGTGCGTATATGACCAGATGTATGAACGTAAACGAAGCAAAATGAGTATGTAAGTAGCGTAGCAGGTGGCGTTAGTTTCTGCCTACGCTCATGGGAAGTAGGCGTGAGTTTATATATGTATTTATATTTTATATAAATAACATAGCAATACGTCTGTATTCCTCAAAGGGTTAGGCAGAGGTGTACCTACCTATTAGTACACCCACATTCAATTACGCCAGTTATGTTTAGTTCCCATGTAATACCGGGGGCCTATTGCCACTAATCGGGCACAAATTATTCAGACTGCGGACTTTAACTGAGAAATTCCAGACGAAAACCCATTATCACTTAGCCTGACCCGGGAATCAAACCCAGGACCTCATTTCCAACAGTAGCGCTTGCGACCAAAAGACCAACGAGGCAGTTTTTTTTATAAAAATGTGGCTGTTATTTGTATATTGTGATGTCTTACGACTCCACGCGAACGACATCGCGGGCAGAAGCTAGTATCAAATAAAAATAAAGATGTGCGTAGTGCCGTGGATATAAGAGTTTATTTGTGAATGTAAGTGAGAGTGTATGTGCTACTTTATGTGCTCTAAAACTTACTTACATGGAGGCACCATGTAAGTATGTTTCTTTATCCAATAGAAATTGTTCTACCGGTGTCGCGCCTTTAAGGCTTCTACATACGGGGGCGACTTGTCGCGCGACGCGACGCGACACAAAGGCACCGCTCGTCCCGCGACACGCGGGGCCTTTGTGCCGTGTCGCGTCGCGCGACAAGTCGCGCTGGTATGTAGAAGCCTTTATGGTTTTCCGAATGATTAGCATTCGAAAATATTGTTGGAGCTGCTGAAGATTGTATAAAACTATCTTTGCATTGTATAAATTAAATCTCTTAGTATTGTATTACATAGCACATGTGTGAGCATTATGTATCTACTATAAAGCTAATATTTACTGGGTACGTCTTAAGGCGCTTACAGACTCACGCGATATCTGACAAAGAAATTGTGCTACTAAAGTCGCGTCGCGCCCGCGATAACGCACCAGTCTGTACCAGCCTTCATTGACATGAACGTACGTTTTGGAATGGGCAAATAGCTTCAACTTTCTGACTAACTGACCGACTCTTTGACAATTCAAAAGTGCCTGTAATTGGTTTAATTGAAATAAATGCTTTGAGTTTGAGTTTGAATGTGCCCTGGCAGCTGAGAGTATGTCATGCTCACTCAAATGTCTCCCTGGTAGTGGCATGTGTGTTGGATCAGCGTATTTGTTATTTCAGTTATCCAAGATAGTCAATAGTGACACTTTATTAACAGCTTACCATGGATTGGTCGCATCTATTCTGAGATATGGTATTGTTTTTTGGGATCATATTCAGGATGCAGAAAAGATGTATACGATCGATGTATGGTCTAAGAACGACGGATAGCTGCGTTCCTTACTTTAAAAAATATAAAATACTAACGTTGCCATCTTTGTACATATTGGAAACTGTAATATTTGTAAGAGTCAATCAACATTTATGTGGAAAATTTTCATCAGTTAAGAGAACACCAATCCGTGCCCAATATGAAAACTTATTATGTCAGTATAAATGCAAAACTGCATTATTGAAAAAAAGTTTCTTCGGTAATGCTCCAAATATTTATAATAAAATACCTGACATTATTAAATCTATGCCTATAAATAAATTTAAAAACTCCCTTCAGGGGTTATTAATTGACAAATGCTATTACAGCGTGGATGAATTTTTGAATGACATTGTTATTTAGAAGTCTGATTGTGCGTTTTTATTTTTGTGTGTCTCCTATTGGTGTAATGTAACTGAATCTTTGGCATTATGATGTAATTTGATTTCTGGTCTTGTTTCGATTTTGACATGATTTAATTTTATTTTTGGAATTCTTTGAATTTTCATGACATTGTGATTTTAATTTATTTCTGGTATTTGTTTGGACTATGACATTATTATTTAATTATGTTTCTAGTATTGTTTGGATATTGACATTGTTTTTTTTTTTTTTCTTTTTGTGTTGCTTTAATTTTTTTTTGTATTATTTGAATTTTGCCATTTTAATTTAAATTCAATTTTATTGTATTGTCTGCTTAGTGCGACTAATTTTGTACGCCATACATGGCAAAACATGTAGCTACCTAACTTACATATAAGATCTAAATATTGTACTCATGTTTTACAAAATAAAATAAATATATCTTAAAATATATCTTAATATATCATTAAGTATCCTTCAAAATGATTCAGCTGAATGGTGCTGATCCATGCGTCATGTTCATGAACGGGCACCGTCATTAGGGAATGGTCATTTCATAGCTGCCATGGCTTATTTTTAACCGACTTCCAAAACAAAGGGGGTTATTTATTTTCGGTGGGTATTTTCTTTTTAAATGTAATTATGTTCACCGATTTTTTATTACGGACGCTTTTAACGTACACGTCTTTCTACATTGTTCTTACATGATAAATTTCAACATGAGTGATGTAACCAATATTTTGTAACAATATTTTAATTTAAAAGAGTGTCCGTGGAGTTTCTTGCCCGTTTTTCTCCATAGGAACCTACTACGCTTTGGAATGGGCAACTAGCTTCATCTCTCTGACTGACCGACCCCTTGACAATTCAAAAGTGCCTAAAATTGGTTTATTTGAAATAAATGCTTGAGTTTTGAGTTTCTTTTTTTTTACATATACAGAATGTTAAAGTAACTGAGTGCCATAGCGTAGAGGTAGGTTCAGTATCGATAAAGGAACCTAGGAAAAATAAAAAACATAAACAAAAAAAATAAAAATTAGTGTCTTTGTACTTTAACGAGCTTAGGACCGTCAAATAAAATAATTTTAAGTCTGAACTACTGCTATTTTAAGTTAGTAGGTACTAAATTAGTTTGAACTGGCAATATTTTTTTTGTGTTTTCATTTTTGTTATTTTATTTTTATTTGTCCTGGATTCCTTTATTGATACTGAACCTACCCTTAAGCTATGGCACACAGTTACTTTAACACCCTGTATAGTTGAGCTGACCGTTTATTAAATTGCCTACAGGCAAACATAGTTTTAGTGTATGGAATGTGTGCAACTATTGTAAGGTATCGTCGAATGTGATAAATAACCAGAATTAGTTTTGTTTTGCACGCCTCACAACGCTTCAGCGTGTAAGAGTGCTCTACTCTTGATATGTCTAAGTCTTGTCAAAAAATTTAAACAAAAAATCGTTTCTATAGAGACTTGACATTAAAAGATTAATACATTTCCATAATCACCACGCTTGTCAGGCCCGTTGACGATCGCAGTATCGTGTTAAAATGCATAGAGAACACTGCTGCCCATTCTCTAGTAAGTCAATTAGTCGCCTTTTACGATACCCACGGGAAAAAGTATTGATTGATATATATATATTTTTACTAACCAAGTAATTTAAAAAAAATATCCTAATGTTTATTATTATTATTCTGTAAATACATGTCTGTTATATTCGCGAATCATATTTTGATCAAGATACAACCTGAAATTTTTAATTTCGCGGGCTGCAACAGCGGATTCAACTTAACTAACAGCAAGCAACTAACTAAAATTATAATAAGTGCTCCTATGTAACTGACCGCATAATTCACGTTGAAACGTCGGCCTCGCAGGAAGGAACACATTCATCAATGCAAAGACTAGCAGGTTGCACAAAATGTTAGATAGTCTGTGGATATTCTACAACTAGTAATGTGTTTCCAAGCGTTTAATTTAGTTCGTTATTGAGTTAGTCAGTACGCCCCTTTTTTTTTTTTTTTGGGTGGGAAGTTATCAAATAACTTCTCCCGCTCTGGGCGGAGCGAGAGGGCGTGTCAGACTTTTACCGACTAAAACCCACCCGTATTCCTTCAGTTGCCTGTGTGCCAGGGCCACGATATCCCTTTCGGACAAGTCATAAGTAATTTATTTCATAACAATATAAGTACATACATTGTACATTGCAATTAAAATAAAATTCGTTAAATACATTAGAAAAGTCGATAAAAACAATAACGGTCAAATAATTCAAGTAATATAATAATAGATCTAATAATAATAAATGTCAAAAATGTAAAATCAAACTTAAGTTACAATGTCTTATTTATGTCATCTAGGAATTCATTGATACTGCCTTTCCCCGATAAATAGGTCCCCAATTTGTTTTTAAATAAGTTAACACTGTATTTAAGGTTTTAAATACTATAGGCAACTTGTTGTATAAAAATACAGACTGATATCTCGGGCTATGTTTGACAACTTTTAATTTAGGTTAAATAGCAATATAACAAACTCGCAACCCGTTAATTTTTTAGAATCTAGGCGTACTAACGACCTGCCAGTAGTTAGTACGCCTAAATTCTAAAAATTTAAGTAACTTCAAAGAGGATGGTATCCTTTTGTGTGATTATGACTTGATGATGGACAAAATGCCTGTAGCAACCCGTTTGATTTGAACAAACCGTTCTGATGAAGTAATTTTTTTTTTTACTTCGCTGTAATCTGACCTATAATTATGAACACTTAAGTTCTCTTTGTTCGGGTTATCGGCGGTGTAACATGCTGGCGTGTAGCACTGCTCAGCGAACCCGCTCGTAAATTCCTTTTTTAGTGGTGGACTGTATGTTATGGGTTGATTGCCAGGAGAAGACGGACGGGAAGAACACCAATGAGATATGGTCCAAGAAGACCTTTTATTTCACACCTATCGGTGCACACGTTGAACACAGGCACATCGCGCGTCGGTCGAATGATGGTATTAACAAAGTTACCATGTGTAAATATAAATTTAAATGTTTTAACTTCCAACACTCTTTTACACAAAGACCATCTCGTTCGTTTAAAAAAATATTTACTTAAATAAAAAATATTTATTATTTCACTTCCATGTATTGGCAACCCCAAATGTCACTTGTCTTTTCGCGCGTTCACGACATGGCAAAAGAAACTTGTTTCGTTCTGAACCAGCCACCCATCCACGGACCGACCTCGTCAAGCGATATTACTAAGCCCCAGCGATCCCGAAGTATACATGCGAAGTTACCCATTCCGGTGTTTACAAAACTGTGGACGCTAGCAATTAAAATAAATCAGTATTTTAATGTCGTATCTCAACATTTAAACAACTAAATTACATTTTATATGATTTATACAAGATTTAATATAAATAATGCACAACCTCTTACGGGGGCATTGTACTCATCATATGAACAATTTTTACTTTGAGACCAAATCTGAAATCGCGAAAAATATCTGCTGTTTCATACATATTATGTTCTCATAACTCGTCAAAATGTAGGGAACAGCTGATTTTTTTTTCGCGATTTCAAATTTGGTCCCACAGTAAAAGTTGTTATGTTATACCTTGTATATTACTGAATATAATATATTACTGAATATAATATATTACTGATTAATGATATTATAGCTAACTAGCTGTTGCCCGCGACTTCGTCTGCGATCCAGGATGAAAAATAACCTATGTTCTTTTCCAGGTCATGGTCTACTTAAGGCGACGATAACCAACTTTTAATGATTTTATACTGAAGATCACGTCTAAACGAGTAGTGTAAATGATTTGAAAAAAAAATATGTTAAATTAGAGCATTTTCTCAATAATTTAATATGTGAATATTTTAGATTATGTTTAAATTACATAGTGAAATTAATTAGTAAAGTTATGTCTAACGCGGATAACAAACTGAGAATGGCACAAAATCTACCAAGCGTATTTCTCTGAAACCTTCACCAATTTAAAGATAACTATTGATCTTTTAGTATACGCGTTTTATTAAAATACCTTTTGGTTTGTGTATAATAAATTAATAATGCGTCAAATTGGGGACAGCGCTCCTTGATGGGCGAGTCCTATTAAGTACTGGCTGAACGTACGACGCGTTGCGTGAGCTCAGTACAGAACACGCAAGCTAACCACTGAAGGTCACTGGCACATATCTCCGTCTTAAGTGCCAAATTTCACCCAAATCCGTTGAGCCGTTTTAGCGTGAACTAGTGTAACACACAAACAAACTCATTTTCGCATTTATAATATTAGGCAAAGATATGGGTACTTACTTATTTAGGAAACCAAGTTATCTACAAATAAATAAATCATGTGGTGGAGATATAAAACTGATTAAATTAAATTATAAATTATATTCTGCCAGTTCCAACAACTAATTGGGTTAAAAAGAACAGTCCCTCCGTTCCGCGTCATTGCGATTACATCAACACCAACTGTTTCATGGACATTACCAACAAATTGCCACATTTGAAGTTTACGCGTCTCTGATTATCATAAGAGTTTCCCTTTTCCTTCAGCATTAATTCTTTGTTTAAGTTGTAAATGGTTTTATTATGCTTGAGTTCAATGACCGCCTTACATACTGATGGTGATTCTATTTTTTGAAGCAGTTAATGGTGTTTTTTCAACAGCGATACTTTCTAACACAATCAAAATCAAAAGTCATTCATTCAATATATTTATTTAATTCATCCTAATATATTAATTTGCACACCTCATTAGGTTATAATACCTACAATGTACCTTTTATACGTGTAACATCTTTTTATCATGTATTATGTAAATAAATTATTTGATTTAATTTGATCAAACTAGACTGAGAATCAGCACTTCTCAAACGTCCAAGTTACATAAGACAGTCCCCCAATAAAGCCCGCCCTTCACCACTTCTTAGTGCTTTAGCTAGGAAGAAGAAGTGGCGCAACAAACTCCCCAGCAGCACAGCTGTCAGTTCAGTTAGATACTCACATAGCAAACAAAACACCTTTTGCATAGATAGTCCGCTTCAGATAGTTCGCTCAATGTTATTGTAAAATACCGGTATTTAGCTACATTAGGATAGACTGGAAGCTGATCCCAAAATAGTTGGGAAAATGCTGGGCAAATGATGATGTCGATCACACAAACCTGAACAGTGAACATAAAAGGTATGGCGTCTCTAGACGAAGTCATTCACCCACAAATAGCTGGTCGGCTACAAGGTACCAAGGTAGGTAAGTAGGTTATCTTTTATAATGCGCACAGTAAAAGAGTGGAACTCTCTGCCTGCGTCTGTGTTTCCGAACGCATACAACCCTAATCTCTTCAAAGTTAGAGTGAACAGGCAACAGGCTTCTTCTGGGTAAGTTCACTCCACCGTCAACTTTGTCTTTTTTTTTTACACAATACTTGTTTAATGTTGATGAAATGAATTATATTCAATGCATGATGATGATATCCCCCCCCGCCCACTCCCCTTGAGTTTCAGATTAGTTATCCACCATTATTACACATTAATATTCGGCTAAACATAAATTTTGGAAAATTAAACAAACTGCTGAACATGACGCTTCACTTTCCCGCCAAGAAGTCTCGACACTGCTCAACTTTGTCTCTGTCACCTCTGCCCTAGACTAAGGTCAAGTGCAAACCCAACCAAAAAAAAAAAAAAAAGGTACTGAGAATTTCGGTAACAAGACGTCGCGGCACCGTGTCGAAATTTTCAGAATCTCTGACATTACCTAAACGCGACACGCCTTGTCAATCGAACTGTAATTGGGTCTCGACCGTTTCAAATTGTGACGTTAAAGTGTCTAAGTTGATACCTTAGAGGTTCAAAGAGATCTTCTGAAACAGAATTTAGCATTTTTCAAAAGCTGCTAGCTTCAATTATATTCTTAAATTTTTATTTGATCCCGCACTTTATTCTTCTTTTTACCTTGGACAAATCTGGCTTAGCCTACCTACACAGAGTGAAAGAAATCTTCGTATAAATATGACTGTCAGTTCAACAGTCAACACACCTAGAGCATTAATCAGCACGAGTACTCGTTACTTTTCATGACTATAAAATACAGGGTCTACAGTACAATCAATGCATTAGTATTATATTATTTTAATTATTGTGAATGTGAAGACTATGTGGGTTATTGCATTTTTTTTCCTTTTCTTTTATTCTCAGTTAGTGTTAATCATGGTCTGGCAGCAGAGTCATATAAGCGGCCTACCCAAATGTCCTTTCTTTGATATTGATCGTCGCATCGTTGAGCTCCTTAAGTTCTGAGTAGAGCTGCACGATTACTGACAAATGCGTGCACTGACTGGTCAGGTCCATTCAATCTGTGTGGTTCTTTCCTCAAAAGACCATTTCAGACACCAATCTACATGGCCTTCACATGATCTGACCAAGATTATGTCTGGACTTTAAAAGAGACTGTGACCTCTGAGTTTGTTTCGGCCTTTCTTCTCAGAGTACTCGGATAGGAAACGCCGACCTCATCTAGTTTTAAAAATATGATTAACGTGTAAAAGTGTTTGCACAAACCTACTTACAGAAATTAAAATTATTTATCATTAAAATAGGAATGATATACATTAAAAACTCACCAAGCCTGAGGCAAACATAAGTTCTCAAACGGGAACAGATTAGGGCTCAGAATAACCAGCTGCCACCAGTTCATACGACACATGTCTCGTTCTCTCCTCACCACTGCGTCCCACATGGGGCCAGACCCCAGATGAGGCACCCAAGTCATAGCCAGACCCATGACTACTAAGACTGCTGGCATTAATCTGCAAAAGAAAGGCGCTCATTATAATAAAAAGAAGAAAGACAATACATTTATTTACCACGGATTAAAAGATACACAATATATTCTTCAAAATGAAGACATAGCTAATGGATTAATTAGTCACTAGGATATGGTAAGAAAAAGAATTAATGTGGGGACTGCTTTGCCTAAAATTGAGGCTATACTGAAGAACTTAAAAAGGCAGCATATTTTATGTTTTGTAACTTTGCTTTCTTACATTAGATTAAGGCCAAAGAACAGCCAAAGATGTAGAACAGATCACTATCAAAAACAAAGTTCTCGTTGGTTGACCCTGAAAGATTATAGCATACAATATTTCGGGAAATTCTAATGCCATTTTAAGTATGTTCCCTTGCTGCTAAGGATTTAAGACAAATTTAAAGGAGATATTGTTTATGAATTCACACAATCATGTTGAATATCGGGCAAAGGTATCATTTTTTTTCACCATGCAATAAAATGAACAAAATAATCACCGTTCCAGTTATATAAGTAAAGCTTAATTTGGTTTCTGTCTATCTTACCTGAGCCACCTATTCACCAGAGCCATGGGAACAGTCTTCAACGTAAACTGATGAGTCTCAGCATACACCAGCATCTTGTAAGCCATGAGGAACCCTCCCATCACAAAGAAGATCTGCACTATCACGCGAGCATTGAAGAGAAGGGACTTGAAGAAGTCATCGTAAGACTGGAAAAGAAAAAAACACTTAGTAGGTATTTTCTATACTGATGTTTTAAAATCGTAGCCGACTCTACAAATGACGCAACTCAAAGTCAGTCACCGCAAGTACGTTTAATTTGGTGCAAAATAAGAGAATGTGCGCAGGAGTTACACGACTGGATCCCACTATCTCATTTTTACCAACAGACGTTCTGACACACAGCAGGCTTTAATCCGCAGTTAGTGGATATCCCAACATGTCGTACTCAGCGCGTTTCTCCTGCATTTTTTGCGCACAGCCAAACTACTTGCCAGTGGATATCCCAACAAGTCGTACTCAGCGCGTCTCTCCTGCATTTTTTATGCGCACAGCCAAACCACTTGCCAGCGGAGAATGTGCGCAGGAGTTACACGACTGGATCCCACCACTCATTTTTACCAACAGACGTTCTGACACACAGCAGGCTTTTATCCGCACTTAGTGGATATCCCAACAAGTCGTACTCAGCGCGTCTCTCCTGCATTTTTTATGCGCACAGCCAAACTACTTCCCAGAATCTGTGTTCCCTACTACTGTAACCTGTCAACCTACATAGTGAGGGTTTCGTCGTAGACCTCTTCCATAACTATTCACCAGGCGAGGTCAAGGTCGAAGGATATAAATGAGTACCTACTCATTTATGTCAAAATAGCAAAATAGGCACATCATGTCAAAAAGGAGTCAAATTGATGATCAAAGCCATAGATTATACACTGATATACAGGGTGGATTTTTGAGATGAGGCAGTAAGGGCCTTAACCGTTGTAGCTACAGGAAAACGGTCTTAGAAGACTGTCTATGGTATAAAAAATGTTTTTTGTGAAAACTGCGTATTTTCCTGCTGAATGTATATTTATTTCAAAATCTGTGAATGCAGATCAAAATTTCCCAAAAAGTTAAGGACAGTCTCCTAAGACCGTTTTCCTGTAGCTACCACGGTTAGCACGGTAGCTGCCCTTACTGCCCCATCTCAAAAATCCACCCTGTATCTATGCGATTGGTTGACACCTCCAGTGACTCAACTGACTTTTAACTTGGCGTACGATAAACATTGCCATCTTACCAAAACTAATTACAAATTATTTAAAGAGGTATAACCTGTCACATAATATTTTTCCTCTAACTCAAGTATTATTGTTCTCAAAACATGACGCAAAAGAAAGATACGAACAAATCCATCACGCGCTTAACGTCAGTGGCAAATGCTAAAAAAAAACTAGTCTTTTACCAATAAGAACATTGCAATATGCAATATAATTGTGACGGCAACATGCATTAAATTGCTTGTTTTAGCTGCTTTGTAATATTTTTGTTGGACCAAGTAAATAACAACATATTTGGTCGCTTTTTCTTTCACAAGAGTCTTAGATAAGGTTCACCAGTCTGCACGGTAGTGGTAAATATTTTGAACTAGTATATTATACGCAGTGACACAATGCCTTACTTCTCTGTAATATTAGAAGAGGTATTATGAACTCTACAGTTTGAAAATCATACCCCCAGCTCCTGGCAGAAAGAGGAGGCCTGTGTCCCAGCAATGGGAACATTATATGCTGATTATGTTATGTATGTTGTCAATTGCTTTCAGTAAATATGTTTTCACTGCTGTAACACTGTACGTCTCCTCTTGATGATAGAAAATGGGCTGCAGGCTTAGCGTGAGAACCGTCGAAATGCGTTTTAACGACGGAAGAGTAGACAAGAATGGCTATCGCTGAAAACCAGCGCTGGGGCTCTGTCTCGCATAGGGTCGCAGCATTATGCTGAGCGATGGCCGTTTTGCGTGGATGTGACGCATATTTTTCCCCTACTTGTTCTTTTTGTATCTATGCTCTTTCTTTGCGTCATGTTTACCGCAAATAAACGTATTTTCTTTCTTTCTTCTTTCTTTCTTTACGTTTCCGGGTAGACAGTTGACAGTATTTAAGACAAGAAGCCGAGAATGGTAGACAAGTGATTTCTATTTTACAGTAGAGTAGATATAGAAATAGTCATACCAAGCCGACAGTTATTCACAACGCGGGTTGGTGAATATCACATGTTTGTGTTTTTTTTTGGTTTTAGGACGTATTGATTTCTTCACAATCAATTCCTTCATCGTCTTGAGAGCTGGTTATGTGAATTAAACTGCACAAAGTAAAGTACACACATAACACACACAACATCACGCCTGTAATACCCAAAGGGTTTGGCAGAAGTATACCTATAGTAAACTCGCTTTTTTTTGGGCAGCAGTTTTCTCTATGCATTATAACACCATACTGCGATTACCAACCCGCCTGACAAGCGTGGCGATTATGGCAACCCCCCCTTACCCCTACCCCTATGTCCAGCAGTGGACTTCTTTCGGCTGAAATGATGATGACACTCGCATTTCGCCATTTATGTTTAAGTCTTATGTAATATCCCAGCGAGCCTATTGCCGTTTCAAGTTCCTTCATGACACACTTAATAGATACCTGAGGTCATCAGAAAACTTGAGACTAGAGGATCCATTCCACCAGTTATTATGATAAATCTTTTACATTTCAAGCACTACGGTTATGGAATGCCTTGCCCGTGTCAATAACGCTTGCTCGACAACAGGTTGACTGCCACTTGCAAAAATTGAAGGTCACCGGGAGGCCAAATATATTTTTTTGTTTGAAATTTCAAGCCCAGTGCCGGCGCCAAACTGAGTGTATGAATCTACTAAGGCGCGAGACCGCACCGGTGCGTGGTCGGCCTCTCGCATGGACACCCCTCCCCGCACCGGTGCGGGGGTGGCAGCGAACGTGTTAAACATATTTTTTTTGTTCTTTGCACTTGTTTCATGATTATTGTTGAATATTATGTATATAGATATGTTTAATATAATTTATGTATGTGTATTTATTCTAAAATTATTGTCAATGTCAAATTATTTATTTCAAATAGGCACTTTTGAATGTCAACATTTACAAAATAAATAGAATTGATTCTAGTTGCCCCTTCCAAAAGGTAGTTTCGTATGGAGAAGAATGGGCAAGAAACTCCACCGTTACTCTTTTACAAAATTTTGTTTAAGTACATTAATTATATGATTTGTGAAGACGATGCACCTAGAATAAAATTACTATATCTCAATAGGTAAAAAGAATTAAAAATAAAGCAATGAAACAAAAGTATACCTAGATATGTTTTCAAAAAAATAAAAAATAAGTCAGTGTGTGAGTTTAGTTTAAAAATAACAAATTATACAATTAAAATAGCAACCAGTTTGATTTTGTCTATTGTACAACACAGACTACCTGCAGTATTGTCTCCCCCTTAATCCATTCAAAGGTTATGTTTAAAAGATCGCTTTCAGCGATAAGACCGCCCATTGGGTCACCCTTTGTAACATTTCTACATTTATATCTGTAATTTTTATGGTGTACGAGTATATAATAAAGAGTATTCTATTCTTCTATCTATCTATTGCTATCAACCGGGCCTCTAATTATATTAAAAGGCCCTACTACGCTAGGGCAGCTCAAGGTGAAAGTTTTACCATTACGACGGAGATATATGCCAATGACCTTGAGTAGTTAGCTTGCGTGTTCTGTACTGAGCTCACGCAACGCATCTTACGTTCAGCTAGTAATAGGACTCCCCCATCAAAGAGCGCTGACCCTAATTTGACGCATTATTAATTTATTATACACAAAACAAAAGGTATTTTAATGAAACGCGTATACTAAAAGATCAATAATTAAATTATCTTTATATTGGTGTAGGTTTCAGAAAAATACGCTTGGTAGATTTTGCGCCATCCTCAGTTTTTTATCCACGTTAGACATAACTTTACAAATTAATTTCACTATATAATATAAACATAATCTAAAATCATCATCATCATCATTTTAGCCGAAATACGTCCACTGCTGGACATAAGCCTGCCCCAAAGGGTGGGTTTGCCATAATCGCCACGCTTGGCAGGCGGGTTGGCGATCGCAGTATGGTGTTAAAATGCATAGAGAACGCTGCTGCCCATTCTCTAGTAAGTCCCTTAGTCGCCTTTTACGACACCCACGGGAAGAAATAGGGGAGTGCTATTCTTTACGTCCGGCACCACACAGATATAATCTAAAATATTATATTATTATTATTATTGAAAAAATGCTCTAATTTAACATATATATTTTTCAAATCATGAACACTACTCGTTTAGACGTGATCTTCAGTATAAAATCATTAAAAGTCGGTTATCGTCGCCTTAACGTGCGGCATACTGTACTTTATTTTTACTTCAAATAAAACCACAATCACTTTCCCGAACGTGCTGAGTAACCAGCGCGGGCGCAGAACGGAAGCAATCCACTTTATTGAATGATTGCGGTTGCTCCACCACTTAGTGGTTACTTGTTACGTGCGACAAGTTGCGATATAGTGCAGTTAATTTAATTTATTGTAGTTAAGTTTAAGTTTTTAATTTAGTATTGATAATGGTGGTTAATCCTTAGTTTATAATATTGTAAATGTCAAAGACGGATGTTTGGATGTTTGTTAATCACGCGAGAACGGCTGAATATATTATTATACAACATGTCCCGGAATTAACGCACAACCTCTTAAGGGGTCATTTTACTCATCATTATGAACAGATTTTACTATGGGACCAAACCTGAAATCGCGAAAAAAAACCAGCTTTTCCCTGCATTTATGTTCGAATTAGCTAGCTTCATATTTGTAACTGACAGACTTCTTGACAATTCAAAAGTGCCTGTAAATGACTTAATTGAAATAAATGCTTTGAGTTTTGAGTTTGAGTTTTGAATAACTCGTCAAAATGTAGGGAGCAGCTGATTTTTTTTTCGCAATTTCGGTATTGATCCCACAGTAAAAGTTGTTCATAATGATGAGTACAATGACCCCATAGGTTGTGCGTTAATTCCGGAATATGTTGTATAATATATACATTTTAATATATACCTACCTATGCTGGATAGTGGACATTCTAAATTACCTAATTTTTATTATTGTTAAGTTTTGGAAATTAAATCAAATTATTAATGACGTGTTTATTTATTTTCTCGTTGAAATTTGTTTTATATTTTGAACTTTTGTTATATTAATGTAGGTAGGTAATGAGACTGTGGAACTAATTTAATTCTGTGTTTAACGTGTTATTTATTTAATTATTTGTAAAACATTCAGATAGAATGTAAATTGTTATTGAATAAATGAAATGAAACGAAACGCATTTAGTAGTACCTCCTCGTGGGATAATTTCTGACCTCCACGCGGGCGAAGCTGCATACAAAAGCTAGTAATTAATAATGTTATTAATCTGAGGACAGGTTTAAGCAATTAATAGGTAATGGGGGGGATGTACTATAAGTACTCTGCCTAACCCTTCGGGGGTTATGTTATGTTTATTCCGGACATAATAGGTACCACCGCGAAATTCCTGGTCGACCACTTTTCAACCTTATTACTATCGGCATAAGGGCGAAAAGTGGTCGACCGAGAACGTTCGCGGAGGTACGTATCATTCGTTTTTATAGTCACACATTTTCCTAATTCTGTCTAATAATTATTATATAGCAAGTCGTAATGCCTCTAGCACGTTAGACGATTTACTTAAAAGTATGATAACTTTGCAATCAAAGGAGAATGCCCAAAAATGTATGGGCAAAATACCCAGAGTCGATTAAAAAAAACGTATGTGGGTTAAAAGGGCATTAATTGTTGCTATTAAATATAAAGTTACTGTCTAAAAAAAATATCCCCATTATTGGATTTTTAGTGTTTAATATTTAATAATAATGATATTTTGCTTTCTTCATGTACATACATAAAGTTGGTTAGCAGTATATAGTATACAGAAAAGCACACACGTAAAAACGCTTAAATAGATATTTATTACAAAAAATACATCGCTGTTACAAATTATCTGTCAGTCTCGGAAAGTCTCTGAGATCTCAGGGGTGATTTGCCTCTAATGTTGTAAACTTTATACTTTGCCGGTTCATATTATGTTAATCTACATCTAACACCGGGTAAGGTTTTTTTTTTAAATTCTTTATTTGCATTAACGAGAGCTTCTGTGATTCTAAATTCATTACATTCGTCGCTGTTTTGTTCGGACCATTTTCAATAGTCGCGACTAATTAGCACTCAGTGCTTAACTGACTTCCGTTAAATTGTTTAGATGGTAGAATATGTGCAACATAACCGCATGGTACACTACCTATCTCTTTTTAACCACAGGAAACTCGTTATTCGACGCTTGCAATGTTGCCGCTTTGTGCACGCTGTGACGCTTAATATTATGGTGATTATTTTGTGAGAAACTAATTTCACATTTGATACCTACCATGTATGCCTGACAATCCTACATATATGGTTTTTGAATCGACGTTGGGTTTTTTTTGGGCATTCTCCTTTTATTACAAAAATCTAAATTACCTACAAATCTACTGAAAACCTAGTTTGGCAATAAAAAAACTACAAAGTGACAAATACACAAAAAATAAATGCAAATATTTAGGTATAGTTTCTGAATATAGGAACCGTACATAACAATTGTTGCCAACCAAAAATAAACATTCAAACTCGGATCCAGTTCCAACCGGTTATGTTACGTGAAGAGGTCGTTGACTTACCTAGGTCAACAGTTTTCGCGGTTAAGTTGCGTGACAAGTGTGTTTGTTTATTTTGTTTTTTTATTTGAGAACTTACTCGTATTGTAGGTCATGGGTACTGTCACATGGATACTTTGGCATTGGTAAACATTTGTGTAATGTCACTTGAAATGTTTTTTTTTTATTATTATTCTGATTTTAATATAATTTGGATAATTGTAATGATTTAAATATAGATTGCATGCATGATGTTTCTTATAAGTGTATTGAGTTACTTATAGAACTTCAGATAGGTACGATGTTAAAATTGTTAATAAATACATGAATTGAATGTATTAAAAAACAAGATGGCGGCATTATTTCCGATTTTGACCACGCGCCAAAATAACCTTGTAGCGCTACTTAAAGGTACTATTTATATAAATGTTCTCGTATTTATTTTTGGATTTGCTTGACTCGTTTTGAACTCAAATGGAAATCCAACGACGAAACTTAACTACTTATTAATTAAATATAATATAAATTATAAATTTATTGATCCAAAGATATACACAGACACAGGTTGTATACTAGTTATATGCTAAGACTTAATCAACTAACAATGGACACGAGGGGAAAAACCGGCCAAGTGCGAGTCGGACTCGCGCACGAAGGGTTCCGTACCATTATCTATAATTTTTATATTTGAGTTGATTGAATGAAAGGTAAATTGCGGTTTATGATTTATGACGTATTAAAAAAAACTATTTACTAGATCTCGTTCAAACCAATTTTTGGTGGAAGTTTACATGGTACATCATTTATATTCTTTTTAGGTTTATCATTCTCGTATTTTAGAAGTTACCCCCTTGTAACTTCTAAAATACGGGGGCACATTTTACTTTTACCACTTTGGAAGTGTCTCTCGCGCAAACTATTCGGTTTAGAAAAAAATGATATTGAAAACCTCCATATCATTTTTGAAGACCTATCCAAAGATAGAAACACGTATGGTTTTAATGAAAAAAAAAATTGAGTTTCAGTTCTAAGTATGGGGAACCCCCAAAATTTATTGTTTATTTTTGTGTTAAAATCTTAATGCGGTTTACAGAATACATCTACTTACCAAGTTTCAACAGTATAGTTTTTATAGTTTCGGAAAACAGTAGCTATGACATACGGACGGACAGATAGAGAGACATGATGAATCCATAAGGGTTCCGTTTTTTGCCATTTGGCAACGGAACCCTAATGAAAATTGTCTAAATTAACAAAAAATTAAATCCTGTCTCCTAAACTAGGGATGGTCTGTAGGTACAAAATGCAAAATACAAAATGTTTATTTCAATAACTTAAAAACACGTTTACATTAGGTCTTCAGGGAATCTCCATTTAAGTAAGAAATATACTTGTGTTAGGAAATTCCGCTCCTCCACTAGTAACAACTTTTAGTATAGACATACAAGACACACACACACACATACACAATTCTTATTATTCTTAACCCAATATTTTGGACTTCTTGGCGGGAAAGTGAATCGTCATGTTCAGCAGTTTGTTTAATTTTCCAAAATTTGTGTTTAGCCGAATATTAATGTGTAATAATGGAGGATTATTAACCATTAAGTTTTTGTGAACGTGCATTAGTGTAGGCAAATGAAACAAAACAGTGCAACTTCGCTTCAAGTTCTCTCAAGAAGTCCGCGTGAGGTCTCAGTAAAGTGCCACATCTTTACTGAAACTCAAGGGGAGTGGGCGGGGATATCATCATCATGCATTTATAATTCATTTCATCAATATTAAACAAGAACTAAAACGTGACATTGGCTGAATGCACAAACCGTGCGAAGCAAGAATAAAAAAAAAAAAAAAAACCCAATATTTTGAAGAGGTACCTAAATTATTAGTATTGTTTATCATTTTGACTTGCTGAAACTATTTCACTGATACCTATGTAGAATTCGTTTAAAAATACTACCAAACTCAATTTCGACAAACTGTAATACGGCAAGATTTAATTTCGACAATAAAGAACTCCGATTCGTCTTAGTTTCGACAATACTTAGGTTCGATACGTCTTAAGGCAACCATAGCTGACTTTTAATGATTTTATACTGAAGATCACGTCTAAACGAGTAGTGTTAATGATTTGAAAACAATATGTGTTAAATTAGAGCATTTTCTCAATAACTTAATGTGAATATTTTAGATTATGTTTATATTACATAATGAAATTAATTTGTTAAGTTATGTCTAACGCGGATAAAAAACTGAGAATGGCGCAAAATCTACGAAGCGTATTTTTCTGAAACCTTCACCAATTTAAAGATAATTTAATTATTCATCTTTTAGTATACAAGTTTTATTAAAATATCTTTTGTTTTGTGTATAATAAATTAATAATGCATCAAATTGGGTACAGCGCTCCTTGATGGGCGAGTCCTATTACTGGCTGAACGTACTACGCGTTGCCTGAGTTCAGTACAGAACACGCAAGCTAACCACTCAAGGTCACTGGCATATATCTGCGTCTTAATTTCGACAATACCCAAGTTCGAAATACCTTAAGTCCGATACTACTGTACTCCAACAAAGCGTTTCTTCGACATCACTTAACTAGGAAACGATGCAACTTCGACCACATAATTTCTTCGACAAATGCTAGTCCGAAATGAGTCAATAGGGTATAGGAAACGACACCCTCAACAAGTAAAAGCAAGTCGGCCAGTTAACCTATAGTTAACGCAATACTGTATAAATGGTACGTTGGACTATTGCTTAAGAGCGGCATAACCTGTTTCACTTAGCCAACTATTAGGACTAGCTTACATGATTCCAGCTCGGTAGGCACAACTTTGAGAAAGAAGCCGACAAAAGGATCCGGTTGGGTTGGCCAGGGTTTGGAAAACTTCGTCTGGAAGTCTTCTTGCCGCCAATCCCGCAGTGTCTTTAACCAGTGCGTCCTGCCCGTTATGACATACGGTACCGAAACGTGGACACTGGCAGTCGGGCTGGTCTACAAATTCAAGGTGAGTCAGCGCCCTATAGAGCGGGCTTTGCTCGGAGATTCTTTAAAGGATAAGATCAGAAATTAAGTTATCCTTTATCATGATGTAACCCATTGAAAGGGTTTTATACTAGAAACCCATTGAAAGGGTTACATGATAACCCATTGAATGGGTTTTATACTTGAAACCCAGTGAAAGGGTTACATGATAACCCATTTCAATGGGTTCTATACCTACCTTAAAATTCAGTAACATGAAAAAATCATAATATTATGTTATTTCGATATCCGCCCAGCACGCATAGCAGGACCAATTCTATATCAATTCTACCCAGGAACCATTTTGGTTACCATTTTAGAAAAACCCTATCGAAAACCCTTTTAATGGAAAGGCTTTTCAATAGGGTTTTTCTAAGCAGTTAATCAAAAACCCATACGGTGTGGGTAATTTTGAATGGCTTAAATTAAGCCGTTCAAAAGGGTTACCCACACCGTATGGGTTTTTATCGAAAACCCTTTCAATGGGTTACCAAAATTTAATTTAAGCCGTTCATAAGGGTTACCCTTATCATATGGGTTTTTGTTTAACCGCTTAGTAAAACCCTATCGAAAACCCTTTCAATGGGTAACCAAAATGGTCCCTGATACAAATACGCGTCACGCGAAGCCGTTCAGTTCCATAGGGAACATTTATTTGGGACAATTTTTGTGTCTGATGTTTGAATTTGAAACAAATCACAGATATAATTATAGATTATAAAATAGTCTGATCATACAAAAAAAAACATGAAAGTATCTTAAGTAGTTTGAAAGTAACATGATTTTTATGTTTTGGGTAGACATTACTTCTTGACTTTATTTTATAAAGTATTTTAGTAGAATAATTAAATATTCACTATATAGAATTGATGTGTACGCGTTCTAGTCTATCATACATTTTTTGCATAACTTACTTGCAATATTTGAAGGCGTAATAATTTCAGATTCAAAAGTCGTTGTCAGAAGTAAAATACTAATATCTGCGCCTTAAAATCACAAACTTAAACTAAATGCAACTTATATATAACTTATACTCTTTTATCAACTATGTAATATTGAATTGACAATGATTTGAAAGTTTTAAATTAAGTTTACTGACAGTCAGTCTAGTCAAAACCTTAACTTGGAGTTCACCACAAATATGTGGCCATTCCCAATACACACAAAATTACAAAATGTTTCGTAAGAACTCATTGCCGCTGTCTGACTTTCATGATAGCTGTAACCTGATTCTTCGTCTCAATTCAACAGGTTACTTCTATAGGCAACGTGCTCATTGTGGACTATATCATCGCTCTCTACCAGATGAAATAGTGGGAAAAAGCGAGACACGCAAAAATGCCCAGAACCAATGACCAAAATAGTCGCTGAAAACCAGCGCTGGGGCTCTGTCTCGCATAGGGTCACAGCATTATGCTGAGCGACGGCCGTTTTGCGTGAAGGTGATGAATATTTTCCCCCAAATTGTTCTTTCTAGGGTTCCATACCTCAAAAGGAAAAAACGGGACATATTTTGATACTCGCAATTAAATCAAACCCTATAGGGTAATTCCCGTTTATCCAAAATCATGAAATTTGGCAAGAAGCAAGGTTTTACAGCACAAGTAAAGGAAAAAGTCCGAAAACTGCTAATTTACAGTTTTATCACATAAAAAAATATTTATTGCGATTACAAACTAACATTTGCAGTTGGAGAATTTACCGTGACGCATATCGATGTATGGGAGAACATGTTTTTCAACTACCATGTTACGTTTGTTTTTGGAATAAATTCAACCCAGCTACGGAACCCTTCATTGTGCGTGGTCCGACATGCACTTGGCCGTTTTTATTTGTTTCCTTCATTGAGTCAAATTTTCCGCAAATATACGTATTTTCTTTTTATTTTCTTTACAATGACTGTCTGTTCTGTGAAAACTCATGTCTAATGAGGTAGAAGTGAATTTTCATGTTAGGGATTGACGCTCTTGACAGCTCACTTTACCTAAGTTTTATAGCGAGAGGCAGAATAGATTGTCGTCCTGTGATTCCCGCATTCAGTGGTTGCCCACGACCTTCATCAGGTTTTGTTAACTTTTAATAATCTCTAAGTTTACTATAATAGTTGTCAGAAAATAATAGGCCCGTTTTGACGTTTAGCTTGAATCGATTTATCGTGAGTATCGAGTACCGATTTGTATCGAGTATGGACTAGTTACGTCGCGATAGTCAATCGCGACGTAACTAGTGAAGTAACCATAGGCCCGTTTTGACGTTTAACTTGAATAGATTTATCGTGAGTATCGAGTACCAAGTCGTAACGAGTATCATAATCATCATAATCTTTATTTGACCAAAAGAATAAGAACCAAACAAAAAAAAATACACAAGAACTTGTTTTTAAGAATCTAAGAATAAATATCCAATTTCCGTTCCTCAGTGCACAATAATAAATTCACGGTTGTTACGATACTGATTCACCCTGACCCCGGTACTAGTTATAAACTGTATTACGGTGGGCCAGCTTCCTCGTTCTCTGTTTACAATAATTAAAATAATCCGTTTTGAGAGAAAAAATTAGATAATCTCCCTTTTCAAAGCAAAACTGTGGGTAAAATACATCACACATACAAATAATCTATATTATCTAATAATAATATCGACTAGTTACGTCGCGATAGTCAATCGCGACATAACTAGTGAAGTAACCACACGACTCGGTACCCGATACTCACGATAAATCGATTCAAGTTAAACGTCAAAACGGGCCTATTATTTTGTGACAACTATAAATACGGGTTCTTAGCCAACGATGTATGTAAATACGGTACAACAATCACTCTTTGGCATTTAGTCTATCTTTATAATAATACAAGCCTTGAAGTTGCACAAGTAAATTAACTGCGAGGAATATAACTAAATGCAGCTTTATTATAGCACGGTTAATGCACTAAAGTTGTGAAATATTTAGTTAAGTGCTTTAACGTTGGTTAAGTTTGTGTTTAAGTAACAATCTCGTACTTTTGCGTAATCTACACGATAACATTAACCTGTTTTGATAGAAGACAAAACAGCGGTGTAATTTCGCAACACACCATCAGTCGCAATGGGATTCATTTTGACAGTTCTACAACAATCATTCTATCTACGTTGTTGAGCAGACAAATTTTTCGAACATTTAATAAGCAATGGATTAGCCATATATACTTCAAAATCACTTACGATTGTTTAGTAGTACCAACGTTAGCGAATGAGCTACCCCCCAAACTTATATCGCATGTCAAGTCTAAGGCTCAACTTAAAAGAGTTCTACAAAAACATTATCTCTCATTGTGTCCATAGAAAATATTTGAGTTTTTTTTTTTGTAAAATTTGAGATATTTTATTTTAACTGTTATAATTTACTTAGCACAATTAAGTTATAGCATATTAATTTGCAAAATTTGTAATATAATTGGTAGACAAGAACTACTGCCAACAAACTGTTTTGCAGTTTGGCAGACTTTATGTATATTATTGTTAATACAGATTTTGAATAAATAAATAGTACAAACTACAAGAACATAGAAATAAATTAGTTTTTATTGTTTTTTGATGTTAAAAAAACTAATAAAACTCTTCGATTGATACAGTTGAAGGGAAAACAACTTATGCCGTTGGGCTCGTATGTCATTAGTAGATCTTTGACATTCGTTAAGGGTCATCAGAAGCCTGAAAGTTTGACAACCAGTCTTACCAAGGGGTATCGTATTACCCAGTTACAGCACGGCCTACTGTGACATGACTTGAGTCACACATTTTATAACAGTTTGAGCGATAAAACCGTTTTGTCTTAAAATGCTAGTACAAATTGACAAGACATAATTTATCATGTCTTGTCACTAATGTCTTGGCACACCCCGAGCTTGGCCCGCTGGATTGCAGAGGTAAGTTAGGCAGTCGCTCCTTGTATAGTATTTTACAAGGAGCGACTGACTAACTGACCTCTGATACTAGTGTTCTGTTGCATCCGGTTAGACTGTAAGCCGACCTCAACATGACTGGAAATAGGGTTGCCAGATTTGATATCCGTAATTTGTATAGTATACATAATAAAGAGTAATATCACACACACACATATCACTTTCAGTACATTTGTGCCCACTTTCAGTACATTTGCGCCAACCACAATAAAAATCTACGATCACCACACAATCGTCTTCTTCAATGTCCCACTCACCGCACTGACTTCATTCACTCTTCCTTCTTCGTTCAGTCTATCTCTCTGTGGAATGCGCTCCCCCAGGAAATCAGGATGGCAACCAATCGATTATTTATTTATTTATTAAAACTTTATGCACAAGTAAAAAAATACACTGTACAAAGGCGGACCCTTTAAAGTTAAAGTTCGCGAGCACATTCGTAAGAAGCTGGCAGTATCATCACAACGGTAATGTTTTCCCATTGATTGTTTGGTTTGTTAGTATATTCGTGTATTTATAAGGTCTTATATTTATTTATAATTAGATATATATTATATTTAAAGTTTTTAATAGGTATATGTATGTATATCCATAAATTTAAATAAATATTTATTCCACAATTTCCGTTATTGCACCTACCACTGCTTGTCTCTGCATCACCCAAAGGTTGACTGGTAGAAAATGCCTATGGCATTAAGTCCGCCTCTGTACATTTTGTGTGCTTAAAGTGTTAAATAAATAAATAATACAAACAAAACTCTTTTGAAACTACTGTAAGCTACCGCTTGATTCAATGGCCACCAGCCCAATAATATAATTAATTATCGCAATCCTCCATGAATTGCAAACCAATTACATTCCAATTAATCACATCATCAGATATTAATGGTTCCGATACAGATACATTTAATTAATGGTAAATCGTTGACATTCCGTGGTTTTCGATGTCAAAGGTTTGCGATATGTTTATCTAACCAACAATTTAACCTTTTGTCGGTCAGTTTACAGGCTATAAATGGTTGGTTTTTTGATAAAGCGTAACTGTATTTTTAGAGGACTTCAATTAAAATAATATGAAGAAACTAGCTGTTCGCCATGACTTCTGCTGCGTGTATTTTGGAGTTCATCATTCAAATCAATCAACATCAAATGTCCATGATGCAAAAATAACCTATGTTCTTCCCCAGGTCCCAGGCTACCTATCCGTAAAATTTCAAGGTTTGACGTTTAAAACGACTAATAGAGAATTACACAGATGCTCTTTCGATTTTAACACAAATTAAGACATTTCAATTCGGTGGTATTACCTAACATTACATTATTATACGGTTAGTTCCAGTGAGGCATGTTTAGAGAACGTTTTGTTTAACTAGCTATTAAACACCCAGAAAAACTACTTGTAGGTCATATAAATATTAAATTATTATTACTTAGCCACAAGCCCCTTCAATATTTTAACATGACAGGTATTAAAAACTTACATGTTCAATAAACTCGGGGTTAGCCGTGTATCCATAGCCGATGAAGATCATTGAATGAAGACCGAGAATCATCACCATTGTGTAGAATCTGAAACAAAACACAACCTTTAAAATCTTTTCCAATTACATATTGTAGAAACCAAAATCAAAATACTTTATTTCACATAAACCTACATGGGCACTTATGAAACGTCAGAAGCTAGGTGCACGGTTCCAATTGGTCGTTGCCTATGGAGAAAAGCCGACAAGAAACTCTACGGTTAGTCTTTTAAAAATAATGGTCTTTTACAATGTTTTCAAGTTACAGTGTTCAGCGTCAGGTGGTACACCTTGTGTTGTCATCTGACATTATGCTGAGCTGAGGCCCTTTTGGCATTATAATTAATTGTTTTCTGAGTTATTTATAGTTTTTAAGGTGTATTTTTTTTATTTTGTTGTAATGCCAATAAACGCATTTTTCTTTCTTTCTTTCTTTAGGTATGGGAGGACTGTGTAGGCCCGTCAACAAGTACTTAACAAAATATAAAATGGTTTACAAAGCTACAGTCTTTAAGCCTACACATTCACAAATTAAAAAAGAATTTGAAAGCATAGATCTCGTATGACGTGCCATTGGATAGGCCTATATCCAGCAGTGGACTGCTACAGCCTGATGATGATGCCTCAACAAGTTTTAATTAGGGACCAACCCAGAAAACGTAAAATAAAAATCAGTCGCTCCATAAATTTATGTTCACCTAACTCGACAACACATCACCACTGCTCTCAAAACGGTAAAGGAAAACATCGTGAGGAATCAGGCATGACCTAGTATCAAAAATTAGAAGACATGTGACATCTACAAACCCGCAACCCGCACTGGGCCCGCGTGGTGGATTGCGGCCCACTCACTGAGAGGAGGCCTATGTCCCAGCAGTGGGAACATTATAGACTGATTAATTATGCTAACTCGTCAAAATTTAGGGAACAGCTGATTTTGTTTCGAGTTCTCAGGGTCGGTCCCATAGTAAACGGTGTTCATACTGATAAGTACAATTATCCATCAAGAGGTGTTCAGTTATTACGATTACACCTTGCGTAACACGAGCCTAAAACTATAACTAGCGAAGTACAGGACGCTGATAAAACTATCAAATAGTATCAGAAGAAACTATCTCTTTAATTCTGCAAGAAAAAAAAAATAAGTACTGATAAACTTGGGCTTGTAACATCGGGTAGTCGTCTAATCGAATTCTTTAAAGGTTACTGTCTAAAGTTACAAAATAATGTATAATTTTTTAATTGCCCTTTATCAGTCAAAAACGCAAGACCCTAATTGCCAGGAACTGCGTAACCAATTTTCAATTACTTAACCATTTTTCCAGTAGGTTTTCGCTTGGTAAGCCACGTATAACGTGTAGTATCTACCTACCTATGTACCGTACTATCAAAATATAGATAGTTACAGAAGGTCGGCTTCATACAAAGAGCGAAAACGCACGCACACAGACGTACCGCCGGTGATTTCAAACAAATTCCGGTCGCGAGTGCGCACGCACTCACCGTACGTGAAACCGTTCTATGTGTGCGTGCTTTTTCGTTCGATGTATGAAGTCGTACCTATTTACCATACTATGTACCTTCGTATCGAGGATGCATCGAATACCGACGGCTAACCGCAATCGCTGCAGCGCAATTACGATTTTATATCGTAGGTTTGCCTAATGTTTCTCTCTGTATTGAAGTTGATTAGGTACCTGTTTCATTCTCATAAACAATCGGGAAAGTTTTAACATATTCATTGTTGAAACTACAGGTTGAAATGTGGTGAAACATTATAGCCCCTCAGGAAATAAATAGGTAATAGGTGGTTTTAAGGCTTCTACATACCGGGGCGACTTGTCGCGCGACGCGACGCGACACAAAGGCACCGCTCGTCCCGCGACACGCGGGGTCTTTGTGCCGTGTCGCGTCGCGCGACAAGTCACGCTGGTATGTAGAAGCCTTTAGTGTATAGTGGCTAAATAAACCACCGAGTTCCAAAAAAACACTACAAAGACAAGTGAAAAATAAATTTAATTTCGGAAGTCGGTGTCTTTGGATCTGTATTTTAGTTTTTTGCCACCGACATCCGAAATTAAAGTTATTATTTACTTTGTAGTGTTTTTTTGGAAGTCGGTGGTTGTTTACTTGTTTTTTTTTTCCTCTTTATTGGGTCAGTTTTTAATTTATCTAACCTACAATAGCATGTCAACTGCCCGTCACCTTTTACAAAATATTGCTTTTCCCGATGCTGGGACGTTAATCTGTTAAGGAGTTCTTCTGGTAAGAACCAGGAGAACTGCCACTCACCATATTATGCATTGTGATGAGCAAAAATTGCTTAGCAACCATATTAAAGTACCTAATCGAATCTCAACCTGATAAATACTTATTAATATTATATTCTGCATACAAATAGACGTTCTTGTTATTAATTAAATTTAATACCAACCGTACATTGATATTTGATACAGATATTTTGGATTAAAACTCAAAGTAAAGGGTTAGTTTACCGTTAGTTTGTATCGAGGTTTTTTTTTTCTAAACGTGTTTTGGTAACAACAAAGTTCTGAGAAATATGTTCAAGAATAACATTATATATTTTTTCCGCTACTACAAACTGTATAGATTATTTAGTTTAAGACAAGCCTACTTTTATCATTTGCTTCTTATCAGCGCCTTAAGTATGTCAAAGTATAATACCTAACGTTTTCACTCACTATTATTATCTCAGATGCATCGAAAACCACTAACCGCCATCATAATGGCTGCACCGCAATTAATGTCGTTTTTAATCGCAAGGGATTACTCGCCAATATCTCTTGCACGACTTTAATCAAAGATGAAGCTGGCGTCTGATTGAGGTGCGAGATACATGACTAGTTAAATGTAGGCTAAAGTATAATTATATTCTATGTACTGAGATAGATTATTGTGTAAGTCCTGAAATTTCTCAAACATGATATTCGAGCATTATTTTGACATCCTTCTTCGAGATAAATCGAAATTGGCTGTACTGACCAAATACATGCGAGCAGCGGCTACCAAAAGTTGTATGAAAATCCATGTGTCGTGGTTTAGTAAACTCATATATATCGTGTGATTTAAAAATGGAACAATCTTTTACTCCGAAACATGGCAACCAAGGAGGTAACTTATCAAAGGTTTTATTTAAATTTGGAACTGGCTTGCAAATAGAAAGCTGATTATTGAAAAAAAAAAACAAATGAATACATTGGCGCGTTATTAATTAATTATCGTTGTTCGTCATTGAATCTGGAATTTATAAATAATTTACTTTGTTTGAATTTCCGCGCATTATTTGAGAAAAGCACTATATAAGCCTTGGCCGCAACCAGACATTGATGGACTCAGGTATGAGTGCCTCGGCTTCGCCTCAGCCCATATTTTCACGTTCGTCCATCAATGCCCCTGTTGCAGGCCGCAGCAGTAATGTACTATTATTTCTTTAAATAGGTTAGTACAAACACTTTTACACGTCAATAATCATTTATTTTAAAAACTAGATGAGGTTGGCTACATTCATAAAACTAATATACTGCATAGAAATAGGTAGTAGCGCTAATGCTGAACATGAGATCCCGGGTTCGGATCACAGGTCGGGTAAAGTGTTATTGGGCTTTCCATTTCTTATGGACTTCAAAGAGTCTCTGTCACCTTCTACCGATTTTCAAAAACAGAACGAATGCATGTTTTAAATAAGTATAGCGCTAAACGTAGTTAGAGGTAGGGTTCGATTCTCGGGTCGGGCAAAATGTTATTGGGTTTTTTTATCTGGAATTTCTCAATAACAGCCCACAGTCTGGATTCGTGCCCGGTTGAAGGCAAAAGGCTCCCCGCTATTACATGGGCTGAACTATAGGTAAGTACACCTCTGGCCAACCCTTCGGGGAAACAAGGCACGCAATGTAATGTACCTACAAGTAGTTGTTCCAGGTCTGGCTGTTTGTGTATGTGACTTTAAATGTTTGTAATCGCACCCACAATACAGGAGAAATTCCTAGTGTGGGGCAACGTTTAAAAAAAAAAATCGTCTTCTATTCTTACCTCAACGCTTGGAAACACTTGAAGAGTCCACCCTCAGCACTGCCTCCATGCTTCAAAGCTTTCCAGTTCTTTTGCACGCAGAAAGCCAGCATGATTCTATTAGCTGCAATAAATAAAATGTGACCATCTGTGACTCCCATTACTGTCTTGATGACATTTTAAATAAATAGAAAAACCGGCCAAGTGCGAGTCAGACTAGCGCACGAAGGGTTCCGTACCATTATCTATAAAAATGGCAAAAATATCACGTTTGTTGTATGGGAGCCCCCGTTAAATATTTGTTTTATTTTTATTTAATTATTTATTTTTATAATCTGTGAATATTTCAAGCGTCTACCTGTTGCCGTTATCAATATAGAGCAAAAATGAGCAAAAAAATCACTTTTATTGTATGGGAGCCCCCTTAATTGTTTATTTATATTCTGTTTTTTTTTGTATTTGTTGTTAAAGCGGCAACAGAAATACATCATCTGTGAAAATTTCAATTGTCTAACTATCACGGTTCATGAGATACAGCCTGGTGACAGACGGACAGATAGACAGACGGCGCGGCGGAGCCTTAGTTCCGGTTCCCGTTTTACCCTTTGGGTACGGAACCCTAAAAATGAAATGGCTGTTGTATTTATTTACACATACATACATACATACATTAACTCACGCTTTCTTCCCATGGGGATATGCAGAAACTACAGAACGCCACCTACTACGATCCTTACTTAGTACACACACACACACACACCCCCCACACTACTCATTATAGAAACTACTCGTGTAGAAACAGTATCTTTATGGACCTGCTGATAGGATGTAATAAGTTACCAAGATGTTAAGAAAGGCGTAAGTTTGTTTGTATTTTTTTTTTGTATTTTTAATTATATCTTTTTGGTTTTATTGTGTTTTTTATGGACCATGTAGTCTGCAATAAAGATTTTTAATATTAATTATTATTATTATTATTTATTCCTTGAAATTATTTTCCTTAAAAAATTAAAGTTTTAAGGATATCTACTATTTTATTTTTTTAACAGAACTATAATAAAATAATACTGTATCAAATCTGCCAGTTTTGTAAAAACCATATTAAAATCGATTCTAATTAAATTTTTAAAGTTACAATGACTATAATCTTACTTCTGTTTTGCGAGATAAACGAGAGATAAGTATGTATCCCAAAATACAAGGCCGTTGAAATAAATAAGTTAGAATATAAATTATTACCAACCCGCACTGGGCTGCGATAGATTACAATCCAGTCCCTCTCACAGAGAGAAGGCCTATGTACCAACAGTGGGTACATTTGTGTTGATTCAAATCAAATCAAATCAAAATTAATTAATTTAAACTATGGTGAGAATCAGCACTTTTAGAACGTCAAAATTACATAAGACAGTCCCTCATAACACCCGCCCTTCACCACTTCCTAGTGCTTTAGCTGGGAAGAAGAAGTGACGGAACAAACTCTTCAGCAGTCAAAGACATTAAATTATTTACTTAACAATAGATGGGACATAGATCTTTGTTTGTAGATCGGGGAAAATCGTAATCCGATATATTTGTCCTAGTGGGCAAAAGTCGCTCAGTCTAGTGTGGTACGCCTGCATGTCAAGTCGCATTCGTGTCCACGAAAATAAAATTATTTTCGATTAATTATTTATACTTAACCGGTCAGACCCTACTGGCACCTAAAAGGTGCCGGAAGTAGTTTCCCGAAAAAACGCTCACCCTTAACGGAAAGTACCATTGACAGCTGTCAGTTGACGAAACTGACAGGTGGCAGTTGACTTGACGTAATTAAATTCTGTCCACTCGTATCGATAGATGATATCGATGATGTGATTTAAAATATGAAATAAGTTTTTCAGGTTTGCGAACCTCTCGATCGATGTATCTTGATTAGTGAAACCCCTTTATGACACCCCCAAAAAGTGTTATTTTCGCTCTATCTCGCTTCCTTCACAAGATATAGCGGTTTTTGTGTTTTTTTTGAGGAATCTTGGTACAAATTTTTTATTTTGAAATTGAAACATCGTTTTATCGATAACATTGTTTTATTGATACGACAGGACAGCATGTATAAATGTCAAAGCAACTGTCAACTGTCACCTGTCAACGGGGCTGACGTTAAGGAGGAGCACTCTATAGACTATATCCGGTTTAACAGGCCAGGGTTTGAGAGGTATACCCATTATGAATGCACAATTCGGTATAATTTTAAAAGCCGAATTGTGCAATATGGTATTGCAAATCACGTAGTGATAAAACGACTAGACTTAACCACAGTTTATTAAATTACTATTTTGTAATTTAACCAGTATTTAAATAAAAAAAAAAACTTCTTACATGTTTCAAACTATCTAACGGTTGGTGTCGGTAAAACTGTAACATGTCAAACTTAGCTATTATATAATTTTGCTATAATACGCTAGATGGCGTCACTGAGACAAATGGGATCACAATTTCTCTATGACATTACTTCTGATAGCCACTCTATAGTATCTATCTGTTATATATATCTGTTTGTCAGCCGTTTATATAAACTTATGCAGTATTAGCATTATATTATGGTTATGCTATAAATTACTAACTTAAATCAGAACATTTATTTACCTTCTCCTTTCTCGACGGGCCACAAGAAGTAGTACGCAGAGCAACCCAAGTTGACCAGCAGTAGTCCCAGCAGTAGGACCCCGATGACATAATCCAAGATATCAGGCGGTATATAGTCATCTTGGGTCTTGCAGTACCGAACTGATAAGGAATCCACCTGGTTGCAAAGAAAGGAATTGTTAATAGAAGTCAATCAATCAATCATTTATTTGAAGAAGTGCTTAGAGCATCCACAGTTACACCACAAAAACACCGGTGAATTGCGTGTTGGACCACGCACAACGTAAGTGGCGTTGCGATTGAGTTCTACAAGCTCTTTTTAGGATTCCGTACCAAAATTGTAAAAACGAACCCTTATGGTGAGACTAAGTCTATCTGTCTGTATGTCACACCAAGATATCTCAACACGAGCACTGGGCACGAACAGCTAGTATGGTATAATTATTATGAGGTGACATAATTTGAAGCGTCGATCGACCGCAGTCTATTGACACCTTTAAGATGACAGATGCAATTAGCAGTGCAACTGTTGCGCCACAGTTGCGCTGCAAAATATATTTGAAAGGCTGTTTTGCTGCTATTTGTTTTCCCCTTTATTTAGTAAAAATATTATTTAAAATTATTATGAATTATTATTTAAAATTATTATGAAATATTATTTGAAATTATTATTTATATTTATTTCGAATTATTGAGTTTTAAAAAAAAGGGCATACATTATGCTTTTTGGTAGGTATACATAAATAAATATCTGCTTTGATGAATATTTTATAACGGAATGGCAGCAAAAGTAAGAGCTTTCATTGTTATAAATATCTGCTGCAATTTTATCACTTCAGCAACGTGAATGAAATTTATATTGTCCACCCTCAATATAATCAATTATTCCATTCATTCGGGCAATTGTGATTGAAATTCGCTGTCGACAATATTTTTATTTAACGCTTTTAAAAAGTTAATATGTCTTTTCGAATAAAGTAAATACCTAAATCATGAAACAAAAATGACTACTCCATACTTAAAGGTGTCTACAAATTAGTTCTATTTTTGACCATGGTTATTGTCGCTCGATAGTTATGCTGTTTTTAACGATCAATAAGTTCTATCAGATTCTTAACACTCTCTCTGTGTGTGTGTGTGTTCTGTCTGCTTCTGTAACACTTTGCTGTGTGTGTATATATGCTAAGACACTGTATTTTAATTTAATTTAATTAATTTAATTTAATTTTTTATATATATTGTAATTTAATTTAATTTTGATGCATGTAATATAATTTAAATTTTTAATGGATTGTAATTTTTTTTATTTTTTATTTAAAGATTTGCTTGTTCTGCCAATAGTTACTACCTCCTACTAACGATGTATAAATCAAGGTTAAAATCGAGACAGACGTAGAAATCACGAATTGTTGATTTAACTTTATAAATCGACAAAACCGATAGAGCAGTAGTGGCCGAGTGGTAATAACGACCCAGACTTACGAGTTGTGGGTCATGGGTTCGAAACCGTCGGCTGAGTGCACCCTTACAGTGGCTCCACAGTGGGCGAGTATTATGAAGAACAGACAAACTGAGCTCGTTTTTGTAGATGGCAATATGAACGCTGAAAGTTAAGTTGAAGAAGTCCTCGGACCTTGTATTCACTTATTTGCACAAAATCTTGGTTCAGATTTCACGCTGATGCATGACAATGCGCGTTTGGACACAGCTCGGAGGACCAGAGAGTACTTGCTAATAGAAAAATCCGGGTATTCCGTGGCCTGCACAATCGTCAGACCTCAATCCCATCAAGCTCGCATGGGATATGCTACAGAGACGTGTCCTAGAGAACCTGGACGGAGTGTCGACAACCCAACAACTGAAAGACTTGTTAAAATTCCATTGGGAGTTATTGCCGCAGGTTCAGATAAACAATCTTATAAATTCAATGAAAAATCGTTGCCGACAAGGTTTAAACAACAGAGGCGGTCACACTTTGTACTAAATTACAAAATAATAAAAAAAAATGTCGTTATTTAATTTTGTAAAACATAAATCCCTTTATTACAAAACAAGGTTTCTCGTCAGACCCAGGTTTAAAACATGGAGCCATTATTGAATTTCGAACTTTATTCCGACTATGGTAAAGTTCCTAAACACAAAACTGACAACTTAGTACCGAACTAAGTTTTCAGTTTTGTATAAAGAACGGTATTTCAATGACAGTTACGTTTTTATTACAAAAACTGGCTCCATGGTTTAAGCCATGTCAAAATATAAATCTTGTTTTGTATTATGGCGAGAAAAGTTTAATTTCGTTTTAACTTTATTTTATACTACATATGACATAAGTTACGTTACACATATTGTTAATTATAGTGATTAAATGAACAATTGAATCGAACATTTTGTAGTTTTAGTCAATAATGCATCAAAAAATGCTTAGTTATTATTTATAAAAGAAATATTTAAAATATATTACAATAGTAAAAATCGGTCAATAGTTCAAAACCGTACATAGACTTTTCTGATGTGTGTAGTCGCGAATCATATTTTGATCAAGCCTATACCTATCTGTCCCAAATACATACAGCGACTTATAGCGTAAACCGTTAATGGAGGATGATTTATTCTCACAGCATGTATGTCTATTTTTAATATCTCTGCTTAGTTTATTCTACCACTTATTTAAATTATATTATTTTTCTTTATGTATGATGTACCGGCACAGCGTCCTATTAATTGTTTGTTGCACCGTACGACGTCATTACGTCAGCGCCAGCTGTTGCTGAAAACCAGCGCTGGGGCTCTGTCTTGCATAGGGTCGCAGTACGGGGTCGCTGAGTGATAGCCGTTTTGCATGTTTCCCCCAACCTTTTCTTATTTTTGTGTTTATGTTCTTTTTTGCGGCATGTTTACCGCAAATAAACGTATTTTCTTTCTTTCTTTTAAATAGCAAAGCTGGTAAGAAAGTTGAATTAATTTGCGCGCTACAGCTGTGCATCCACTTAATGAAAAACCCAATAACACTTTGCTTGATCTAGGAATCGAACCGAGGACTTCATGCTCAGTAGTAATGCATGCGAGCAATAGACCAATGAGGCTTTTAAAACCTTACCTGCAATCCATACCCTTGATGTATGGTGGCATTCAGGCAGTTCTTCAGAGCTTCGGCAGTTGATTCCCCACCGTCTGCATGACTGGTATTCATGCCACAGTGCTGGGAGCCGCATACCCCTCGATGCAGCTTCGAATGCTCGTAGTTCGTGTAGGAAATCGAGGAGAAATTCTAGACAAAAAAAAAGGAAAATTAGACAGCGCACTCTAGGAAACATGGTTTTTTAGGGTTCTGTACCTCAAAAGGAAAAAACGGAACCCCTATAGGATCACTCGTGTGTCTGTCTGTCTGTCTGTCCGTATGTCACAGCCGATTTGCTCCGGATCTAATGTATTATAATAATTAATCATTTTAAAATTAACACTTAAAGTTATTTAAGAAAATCGATGAAAATTGACTATTGGACCCTTATCTCCGAAACAATAGAGTCAGAGCCTACAATTTTGAAAAAAATACAGAAGGTATTTATTTACTTGTAGATTACGGGAACACATATAAGCAGTCTTATAGTCTTAAAATAACATGGTAAATTACTCAATATTGTGCGTACAAAAAAACGTTGCCCCACACTAGGAATTTCTCCTGTATTGTGGGTGCGTTTGCAAACATTTAAACTCACACACACAAACAGCCAGACCCGGAACAACTACTTGTAGGTCATACAAATATTTGTTCCGTGTGAGAATCGAACCCGTGACACGCAGTGCAGCAGTCAATCGCTTAACCACTGCGCCAACCGTGCCGTCAAGTGCCGAGTCGTCATTTGCTATTGGAATGTATGAGGGAACATGTTTCTCAACTACAATGGGGTTGATGGTTATTCTTGAGATAAATTTCATCCCAACTACGGACCCTTTATTTGTGCGTGGTCCGACATGCACTTGGTCGGTTTTTTTATGATTGCCTTAGTTGTTATGTCTTGTACAGATAAACTAGTTCTGGCAGCATTATAAACAAGACCACAATAAAAGCTTAATTTATGTTTACCCACAAAAGGTGTCACGATAGATATATTCATCTTTATAAATATCTTTTACTATGCAACCAACCAGACCTTTTTTTTTTTTTACGGTGTTCCCGCATCGCCGTGTTGGGAGGGCCATGGGATAACGGTTGAACCTTTTCTTCCATGACCCTCCCGGCGCATGCCCGCCTAGCTGGCGGGCCCCGCATGCCCCCCCGTTACTGGGGGGCTACGGGAATGGCCGGGAACACCTGGCCATTCCCGTCCGACACTGGTGGAGGCCTGTGCAATACAGGCAAGGGTGCCCCCGCACCCGTTGCCTGCTGGCCTCCACCTGGGAGGAGTCGGAGATGACGTTCAAAGTGACGTCTTCTTCGACCCCTCCTCCGCCTTCGGAGCGGCGCAGCGGCAGGGTCGTCCTCCCGCACGCGCTCCGCCTCCTCCTTCTGCGACATGACGTGTTCGCAGAAGGAGGCGACTCAACCAACCAGACCTAGGGCAAGTTTTCCAGCTTGCTAGGCACAACTTTGAGAAAAAAGCCGACAGAAGGATCAGGTTGGGTTGGGTAGCGTTTGGAAAACTTCGTCAAGTCTTCTCGTCGCCAATCCCGCTGTGTTTGAAGACTGAGGTCTTCAACCAGTGCGTCCTGCCCGTTATGACATACGGTGCCGAAACGTGGACACTGACAGTCAGGCTGGTCCACAAATTTAAGGTCACTCAGCGTGCTAAGGAGCGGGCTATCATCTATCGGGCTATCATAGATCAGAAATGAAGTTATCCGGAAGAGAGCCGGAGTTACCGACATAGCCTGCAGAGTAAGCAAGCTGGCAGTGGGCTGGCCATGTTTGTCGAAGGACCGATGGGCGGTGGAGCAGACGAGTCCTGGAGTGGGGACCGCGAACCGGCAAGTGTAGTGTGGGACTAGCTAGATGGACCGACGACCTTAAAAAGGTGTCTAGGACAGACTGGATGCGGAAAGCGGAGGACAGGGTGTTGTGGCGCAGCCTGGGAGAGGCTTATGTCCAGCAGTGGACTGCTATAGGCTAAGTTGATTGATGCGACTAACCACGAAATTGTGAAAATAAAATTCACCTGAAGCATACGTTTGTCCACATATATCGTCGAAATGTATGTAACTAACAGCTGATTTACACATGCCAAATGCGTAACAAAAGCCAAAGTTTTGAATGTTCTTCAGAAAGGTCTGGTAGTGACATTCTCGCAACCCGCATGCGTGTATGGCTAGATGTATGAACGAGGCAAAAGGAGTATGTAAGGATCGTAGCAGATGGCGTTCTGTAGTTTCTGCCTACCCCTATTGGAAGAAGGCGTTTGCTCATGTATGTAAGTAAAAACCAAAGATGTATACACATAAAAAAAAAAAATACAATATTATTTATGCTAGGTCACAATAAGTTTTTCGTAAAGGGGTTTGTGGCTAAGTAGCAGCAGCACGGGTCGATCGATCAGGTTAAGCTACACTTGCCGCGGTTGGTCCGTGGATGGATGAACATATTTACATACCAAGACTCTTCCGGGCTTCGAAAAGCACGTTAGGCCGTTGCTGTCAGAAGCCCAAAAGTCTGACAACCAGTCTTACCAAGGGGTATCGTCTTATCCAGTAGGGTTGTGGGGTAAGATAGGCAGTCGCTCCATGTAAATACTGTTATACAGCTGCATCTGGTTAGACTGGAAGCCCACCCCAATATAGTTGGGAAAAGGCGGGCAGATGATTAGGTATAAACAATAAGCTTCTCGTCACATTAAGACCAAAAACGTATACACATATTTCTGTTATGCCTAACCGCTAAAATTGCTTGCTCTTTGTAGTAAATTGCGAACGAGCTTTCGATAAAATAGTACAGAAGGTCTGCTCCATATCACGAATAAAAACAGGCGCATGGACACATATACTACATTTGAAATAAGATTTGAAATTGAAATAAACTTTTTTACAGTCCGTTCAACCGATTTTGACTTCTATTCCGTAAGCATAATGATAAATAAAAATAAAATAATAAAGCCTCTTTATTTCATGCAAACTTTGTTACAATGCAAATATTTTTTATATAATATTTCGATTTTCATTGATCTAATTTAAACTAATTTCATGCATTAGGTTATGGAACATAATTTGAACATAATTTATTATTAAATACAGAATTAATCATAAGTTTCAAACGCCTCATTTGACATAGTTGACATAGATAAAAAAATAATATTTTTTTTTTTTTTGGAGTTGTTAATATTTATTAAAATAATATAAATTATGAAAAAATACAATATTTCGTCGTTACTAAAGTAAGTAAAAATATTATTGATAGTTATTATAATTTAGTCATATAATAATAATCAATAAATAATTCCAGATAAATTGTAAGTAATAATAAATAATTTGATATTTTTAAATAAGTAAATAAATAACACTTTAAAATTTCCGTAAGCATAAAGATCAAGGTATAGGTATATAAAGGTCAAGAGCGAGTCGGACTGGCGCACGAATATATGATGGTTCCGTACGAATATATGATGTTGATGATTTCTGAAAAACTGTGCTATTTAGAGACATCGTTTTATTTTTCCTGTAATCTTTACATAAGCTTCTATCATATAGAATAATTTCAGATTTTTATCTGTGCAAACTTCGGAGATAAGGGGGGAGGGGCGAACTGTATTGTTTTTCACATTTTTCATCAAAAGTCGGAAACTATGCTGCCAAAAAACATAGTTGGCATAGAGCCAACTAAAAAAAAAATGTTTGAGAATGTGCAAACAGCGTTCTTTCATATGATACCCCACATGCCCTAGTAGCCCCACTTCAAATTTTTAAGACCCCCTTTCAGTCCCTTTTGCAAAAAAGAGATATTTTTTTAAATTTCTTTCTTGCTTGCAAAATAGGTGGGCAAACGTCATCTAAAACTATTCTAAATTACAAGTTGATAGCATTAGTAGTTCTTGAGATATCTAGGTGTGACAGACAGACAGACAGACAGACTTAGTCTCACCATAAGGGTTCCTTTTTACCATTTTGGTTCGGAACCCTAAAAACGTGGTTACAATACCAAATGTTTATTACACCTGCCATTTGTCTTACTACCAACGCAATAGAAGTCAAAATCGGTTGAACGGACTGTAAAAACGGTATAATTAAATGTGTAATCTTATTTCAAATGGAGTATAGATGCCTACAAATGCCTGTCGCGTGTGAACTTGTACTCGCTGTACGTAAAGCCTGTCCATGTTTGCGTGCATTTTCGCTCGTTCTATGGAGTCGACCTTCTGAAGTATTCTGTACTATAGAGAGATGAACATCAGTGCTTAAAGTGACTGTTAAACTTTAAGGCCTTAAACAAATACCACAACACGTAGGCACTTAATTTGTTTGTTCGGGTCGCTTCCATCGCTCAGTGGGCTTGCAAACATTGCCTTGACACAGTATTTGTGTGTTCATATTATAACCGTTTGCTCGATTTGTTAGTTGATAACTTGAATTATGAGTTAACATGAAATACATTGTCTCGCTTTTATCTACTTATCAAAAGGATGGAGAAGATTAGCTTGTGACAGAGATGATCGGAAGAAACTTGGGGAGGCCTATGTCGAAGGAGAACCTGACAAACTAACTGGTTGCTGAAGAATGGGTATTTACTTACCTAATCGAATTAAGTTATGTTCTTTGTAAGATTTAAAATTAAATTTAATTATGCCAGTTAAAACTATAGAGGTATGATGAACAGAGTGTAAAGTTCACTCATCCTCCATATAAAAGGGAGGATCGTCCGACCAGACGGGTGTCGTGACTGGTGGGCAACTGCCCGACGGTTGATGTCGGGACGTTGTATTTTTATGCTAGTTGCACGGTAAACTCTGCTTGCGCGATGCAGTATTTTGCGTGACGTCAGTGTGACGCGTAGTTCGCATGTGGTAATGTTGATGCCACCACAAAACTGTATTTTATTTGGTCAGCGATAAAGGATTTTTTATTTTATCATACTCTTTATTTTATTAAATACAATATGATTATAAATTATGGAATTTATTATTAAGTATTTAAAGTATTATTATTTATATTTATTGTTATTTATTTTATTTTATTTATTACATACATTGTTTCGAACAAAAAAAAAACACTATCGTTTTTGAGTGCACTATTTGTTCAGTGGTAATAAGTAATTTGTCCTACCTGTGATAAAGAATATAATACCACCCGGTTTTGAGGGGTACGTAATAAAAACCAAATACCTACATAGGTCTAAATACGCCTAGTATGTACCTAAGCGTAGCGACATACGTGCCAAAAATTATGTGACGGGAATTCTGCGTGCATATGTTTTCAATAAAAATTATTCGTTCCGATATGTGAATAGGCCAGAAATTGAAGTTAAGGCTTCTACATACCGGGGCGACTTGTCGCGCGACGCGACACGACACAAAGGCACCGCTCGTCCTGCGACACGCGGGGCCTTTGAGCCGTGTCGCGTCGCGCGACAAGTCGCGCTAGTATGTAGAAGCCTTTATAATCCTAATATTATAAATACGAAAGGGAGTTTTTTTTTTATTTATTTATTACGGTTTCACGCTAAAACGGCTGAACGGATTTAGATGAAATTTAGCACATGAGTAGACCATGACCTGAAGTGCTGTTCGCGTCCGGTTGCATTGGTGAAATTCATCCTTAGGATACTCAAGGGGAGTCTGTTTTAGACATACCTTAATAAACTGATATAGTGGCGTATCATCTTCCAGAAGCACTAGGTCTACAATGCAGTAGACGGCGTCAGGTTTCTTCAGACACAGGTCGAAGTCATCCAGATCTGACAGCACGGGCATTGAGTGGTAGTCCAATATTGATTCCGGTGGTTCATCTGGTGAAGAAAAATGATAATAGGTTATTCATTTAAGGGGACGATAACCGACTTTTAATGATTTTATACTGAAGATCACATCTAAACGAGTAGTGTTATTGATTTGAAAAAAATATTATATATGATAAATTAGAGCATTTTTTCAATAACTTATTATGTGAATATTTTAGATTATGTTTATAATACATAGTGCAATTAATTTGTAAAGTTATGTCTAACGCGGATAAAAAACTGAGAATGGCGCCAAATCTACCAAGCGTATTTTTCTGAAACCTTCACCAATTTAAAGATAATTTAATTATTGATCTTTAAGTATACGCGTTTTATTAAAATACCTTTTTTTGTGTACAATAAATTAAAAATGCGTCAAATTTGGGACAGCGCTCCTTGATGGGCAAGTCCTATTACTGGCTGGACGTAAGATGCGTTGCGTGAACTCAGTACAGAACACTCAAGCTAACCACTAAAAGCCACTGGCATATATCTGCGTCTTAATTGTAAAAATTAAACGATTGTATGATTTGTTCCGAAAGTAGCTCATGAAACTGTAAATAAGTGCATCAGAATACGACACGTGGATGCCAGTTAATAGTTCCACTTACAAATAGAGTGGTTTGAGTTGATAGACAACCAAGTTCTGCATTTAAATAAGACGTTCTTGTTATTAATTAAGTACCACCCGTACGTTGATATTTAATGCAGATATTTTGGATTGGAACTCAAAGTAAAAGGTTAGTTTACCGTTAATTACTTCCGAGATATTTTTTTCTAAACGTATTTTGGTAACAACCAAGTTCTGAGAATTATGTTCAAGAATAACATATTCTTTTTCCGCTACCACAAACTATATAAATTTGGCAATTTTTTTTGTTTAAGACAAGCCTACTTAATCATTTGCCTCTTGTCAGCGCCTAATTGAAGTTAGTTTTATAACTTCAATTTTCGTAGATAATGTTTCAATTACAATTTAATAATGTTATTAAAACTTTATATAAACAGAGGAATGCGTTACAAATTCCCTTGTGGAAGAATTTAACCTGAATCTGGGTTTATTTTCACATTCATCAAACAATTTAGAACAGACTGACAGAAACAGGGGTATTATTTAATAAATAAATAAATAAAATAAGAAACAGACAAATTTTGGTCCATATTTTAGAGGTGTAAAACATATACACGTCAAAACTACCGTGCCATTCATAAAAATGGTTGCCTATTTGGGCAAGATCGATGCAATTCCTTTATACATTTTTCATCAACATCATTATCATCAATCACAAACCGACTTCACCCATTGCTGACCTTAAGGCATCATAATCCACATATTAAACAAAAATTGTTATCACTAGCTTCTAGTATAAAATATATCGAAGCTATATCGTATTTCAATGGAATAACTACATCGCAATAGAAGCAATCTTTTTAAAAGTATTTTTCAGTTTCATAAACCTAAAAATGTACTCGCCATTAGAAATCTTTATAGGAGCCATTTCTGATATTTTACGAAAAATATCTTCAATATATTTTTCGATGTGTGTATTTGAAACTACGCGGCTTAGAAATTAATCTTACTGCATTTTAATTCTGTAAAAATAAGGCATGTATTTCGAACTTGTAATACAAACCCTGTTTTAGTCATACAAAGGATGGCCTTTGTATGACTAAAACAGGATGACCTTCGGGGTGGAAAATCCTTATGGATGTCCTCCGCCCTGGGGCGGGCGGAGGGGTCTGTCAGACTCTTACTGACTAAACACCACCCCAGTGTTCCCCTCCCACACTTGCACCAGGGATCTTGGGATCTGTTATTACTTCCGCAATCCCCGGCTAGTGCCGGCCCGCCTCTGCGGGCCACCTCAAGTCTGGGGGGGGGGGGGTTGAGGTGTCTTACCCCCCCTCGCGACGTGTGATAGGGGCGCGCGTGGAACACTACGCGCCGCCACCTCGGGGCCAATGTGATAGGGGGCGGCGGACGTCCCCATGTCCGCATGTCCCTGGACCCATATAATACAAAGGTCATCCTCCGCCAAGCCTTTTGCCAACTATGTTGGGGTCAGCTTCCAGTCTAACCAGATGAATACATTGATGAGGGATGAATGGAATAAAAGAAGGTAAGTACTAAACACTACTGTATTGTCCAAAAGGTACTTAAAGGTTCCGAAATTTACGTTTCTAGATCGAGTTGTTTTCAGAGAAATCACCATATTTAAATTCTTTGGTTAAAAGACCTTTTTCGGTTGACTTTTTTGGTTAAAAACACGATATTTAACATTTTGCTTGATAAAAAAAAAATCTGAAGTAAAGTCGATTTTGAAAGTATTTTAAGTTGTATGAGGCTTGGGGGAACGCAATTTTTATGAAAATTTAACATTTCATTTACTAATCGGGTTTGACAGGGATATTATTGGATAGATTTATAATATGGGACTTATTTTTTTTAATATTAAATAAATACGTGAAAAACGGCTCGCGCGCACCGCGCCATTGCTATAGTGCTGTCGCGACTACTCCTGTGGAATGCGGGCGCAAGCTGTCTCATGCCTAAACTTTCGGGAAAAGGGCCCTTAAAGGTAAAATGAGCTTAATGGACTGATGGTGTGGAAATGAAGTGAGTGACGCGGCCCTTGTTGGCTGTAACGAGAACGCCTGGCTGACTTGATAGCCAAACGCGAACTGAACTGTATTATGAGTTGAAATGAATGTGTGGCGTAAACTGCTGAATTGCAGAATGTGCGGTTGCACCGTACACATTCATTGCTGTATTTTACATGGAGCAACTGCCTACCTGACCTCCACAACCCAGTAACTGGGTAATACGATACCCCTTGGTAAGACTGATAACCAGAGTTTCGGGCTTCTGACGACCCGTAACAACGTCTTGGTCTTTAGGGTCTTGGTATGTAAAGATTTAGCCCGGTAGTCTTTCCTATATGCTCTTAATTTCTACTTTCTCCCTTCTTTTTTTGATGTATTTTTTTTCAAGTGCTTTTTTTTCTTTCTTTGTTTATTTAATCCATAATTGTACAGTTTTATTTTCATTATCACCTGCCAAACTGCAAAGCATTTTATTGGCAGTAAGTTCTCATAGATTTTGCACGAACCTTTACTTGATTAAACATTAAAATTAAATAAAAGTTAAAGCTAAGACTAAGACCATGGCTCCATAGGCAAAGACTCCGTATGTGAACACAGAGTAACCCACACAACCATAGATTCTACAACCACAGCTACTACACTCGCGGCACCAGCCAACAAACGCTATGAGACCATCCCATAGTACCTACTCAGTGTAAGATAAGCAGACTTAGGGATTAGGACCAACGACATCAGCTAACCGAGACGCCGATTGACCGCAGCAACTATGGACACATCGACAGATAATGTTTCCTTAGAACACTTTTTAGGTGGTTTTTACTTTTGACATGATCGATTATTCCCTCAGGTAATTAATTCATTATTCTCTATTATTAGTTCTAACCATAATAATTATCACACACATACTCATAATTTTCCTCATGACATGTCTCATTACTCTACAGCATTAGCCCGTACCATGACAGCTAATTTCCACACAATTTCTCAGTCATCGGAATCACTTTCGTACCGTCTCTTAAATATGCATTTTTTTTTTGCTATTGTTTTTGATGTCCCAATGAGGTTTAAAGGTTGCCACTTGTTTCTTTTTGGCTTTAAGACTTGCCGGGTATTTTGACGATGTTTTCCTCCACCTGTTTAAGAACAAGGTTTAACCCTGGAATACTTTTAATATTTTACTAAACGCATATGATTAATAATCGCCTGGGAGGCTGTTATATAAATAAATCGCGCACAGCAAAAGAGTGGAACTCTCTGCCTGCGTCTGTGTTTCCGAACGCATACAACCCTAATCTCTTCAAAGTTAGAGTAAACAGGCATCATCCGGGTAAGCTCACTCCATCGTCAACTTAGTTTCTGTCACCTTTGCCCTAGACTAAGGTCAAGAGCAAACCCATCCTGCATTAAAAAAAAAACGTTTTTTTTTAAACTTTTACTGTAATTTAATAATCTTTAAACGAAATAACGTATGAGTTCTACCTTTCATCAATTCCAAACAATTTTTTTTTCAGATAAGCTAGTATATTACACCTTCTGAATCTTCTGACACAGCTTTACGGAAATCTTTTATAAAGAAAATAACTATAAGTCTAAGAGTGCTGATTTTTCTAACTTCTATAATATGAATGTATGAGCTGTCGAATAACTAATGAATAGCAGGCAATACAAGCTAAAAAAAAAAACTCCTAATGTTCAGTATAAAAGTTACCCTATAATACTAATTATCGCCTCCCAGGTGATTAAATAGTCAACATCTCGGTAACGGTGTAAGCTAGCCGGGGGCGGGATCACCCTCTAACGCCTTGCGGGTTACACAGAATTGGCACGAACGTTTAAACCGATGCGTGAGCCAATTTCAGAATTAACCAAAAATAACCGACTGCAGTGGCCCCCCTCAGAGCAATCATTATTATTCTCGCTACCGTAGTATATTATATTAGTTAATATACTCTTTTTAGGGTCCAGTATCCGAAGGGTGCCAAACAGAACCACATTACTAAGCTTCCGCTGTCCGTCCGTCCGTCTGTCTGTCAGCGGGTTGTATCTCTTGTACAACAGTAGGTCGACAGTTGAAATTTTCAAAGATTGTGTATTTCTATTGCTAAAAATAATGAAAATAAAATAAAGTTAAAAATTAAAGGGCCATACAAGCAACGTATTTTATTCAGGGTTTTTTGCTAAATATTGTACGATGGCACGGAACCCTTGTTGTGCGAGTCCAACTCGCACTTAGCCGGAATATTAAAATGGCGGCTACATAATAAAAGGCATGGCTAAGTCGCATCCAGTATAAAATCCGAGAGCCAGCAGTCACTAGCGAACAAACTAGTTTAAACAAGGAAAATAAACGCCGAATTAAAATATAACGATTTTCGAGTGAACATCTTGAACAACTTTGTGAAATATTGTGTAATAACAGTGCAACGTAGACAAATCCTGGACTTTAAAATGTTTAAAACATTATGCATCTTTCTGCTGGTGGCAGGAGCTTACTGCGATGACAATTTGGATGAATTGCTGGCTAAAATCTTCGGGCCTTCTTCGGCCATTCACCTGGATTCCACGACGCAATCAGTCGGGACTAGTATAGAAACTTCTGAAGGTGACATGGAATGCGCGCTATTTGAAGATCAGAAGAGAAAATGTGTACCCTACTATCTCTGCAAATCGGATGCAGAGACAAATACAAATCCAATCCCACTTTGCTCTGCATACCTGGACACCTGTTGTCGGATATCCGATACGATTTCTCGAGAACAACTTGACAAAATGTTGGCTGCTGCTAGATCCTAACCAGAACCACTGCCGAAACTTCCAAAGGAACCTTTATACAAATATATTCTTGCTATATTTTACTCAATCAATAGGTCAGTCAGTAGAATACTTTAAATCATAAATATAATGTATAAACACGAAATGATAATGTAAGGTCAACAAGTAACGAACATACCAACAATACGAGCCGAATCCAGTTTGCTTCGAGAGCCGACCGCTGCGTCAGACGGAATTGTACCAGGAAAATAAGTTTATAAATACATAAAACTGGCTTGTAGAGAACCTCTTGTGATTGTTTTGTGATATATATTAGTGCAAAGATTGAATTCGAAGACAGTTCGTATACGTTAAGATGTTCAAAACACTACCATTCCTCCTGATCGTGGCAGTAGTTCACTGCAATGATAATCTGGATGCAGTACTGTTCCAGCTCTTCGGACCAACAGTCAATCAAAACCAAGACAAAACTCCAGCTTCCACTGCTTTATCAACTCGTATAGTTCCAGTACTGGAGATGATCTTCAGACCTACACACAAAGAAAATCAGGACAACAGTGAGGTTTCAACTGTTTTGCCATCAAACGGAACCCAAGCTGATAACCTGGATTCAGTGCTTTACCAGATCTTTGGACCAACGGCCGCTCAAGATAAGGACAATACTCAAGCTTCTACTGACCCTTCGATCAGGAATAATAGAGAAACTTCCGAGGCTAACAAGTCATGCGCCCTAACGGATGGCCAGAAAGGAGAATGTGTTAGTTACTACCTCTGTGAGCCCAAAAGTGATGGACTAGTAGATATTACTAGTAGTAATTCTTGCCCTACTTACATTGACGTCTGTTGTCCAGTATCTAGGAAGATTCGAGCTTAAGCAGAGATAGCTTAGTAAAACTGATCTTCTTTCCACTAACCTGTACCATAGAATCTGTGTCGCTAAAGCGTGATTAATCTTTGTCTACTTTAAAAATTCTGGTAAAAAAAAAGGGGAGTTTTTTTTCCTCCCCTTAAACATCATCATTACATAATACTGTCCTTGCTCTTGTTTCATGTTTATTATTGTATATGTTTAAATATATATATTTATATAGACAAGTATTTATGTTTTATGTATGTATTTATTGTATATGTAAATGGTACACCACCTATTGCAGTATTGTTTCTCCTTCTCGCTTTAATCTATCCAAAGCTTGTCGGCAAAAGATTGCTTTTAGCGATAATACCGCCTACTGTGTCACCCTATGTAAAATTTCAACATTTAAATGTATAATTTTTATGGTGTACATAATAAAGAGTATTATATTCTATTCTATATTCTTGCAATTTTTTTCCTTCTAGGCCTCCTAGATGACACTAGGATTATTTTTCCTGTAATCTTTACATACACTTCTATCACATAGAATAATTTCAGATTTTTATCAATGCAAACTTCGGAGATAAGGTGGGGGGAACGGTATTTTTTTTTACATTTTTCGTCAAAAGTCGGAAACTATGCTGCCAAAATAAAAAGAAAAAAATCTTTGAGAATGTGCAAACAGCGTTCTTTCATAATTATGATACCCCACATGCCCTAGTAGCCCTACTTCAAATTCTTAAGACCCCCTTTCAGTCCCTTTTGCAAAAAAAAATATTTTTTAGTTTCTTTCTTGAGTGCAAAATAGTTGGACAAACGTCATCTAAAACTATTCTAAATCTCAAGTTGATAGCATTAGCAGTTCTTGAGATATTCAAGATATTCAGGTGTGACAGACAAACAGACTTAGTCTCACCATAAGGGTTCCTTTTTACCATTTTGGTACGGAACCCTAAAAATGTATGATCATGATTCATGTTCCAAAAAACAATTCTTTTGTTTTTATTTGTTTTATGTTGTTTGATTTTATGCCTTTAAGAAAAACCATATGGCATAGCTCACAGATTGGGAAGCTGTACGAGTAGATGCAATGCGCATTTAGGTCGTAAAAGCGATGACCGTTATCGTTAAAGTAAATTATTATTATTTTACACAACGTTAACTATACAATTTAGTACCTATCACCATATTTTACCAATAGGCATAAAAAAAATAATAATTAGTTTTTGTTTATAATAAACCCGAAAAGGGGTCATTGTACTCATAATTTTGAAAAAAAAAATCTATGGGACCAACCTTGAAATCGCGAAATAAAAATCAGCTGTTCCATACATTTTATCGATTTAAGTGAACACAAATGTAGGGAACAGCTGATTTTTTTTCGCAATTTCATGGTTGGTCCCATAGGAAAAACATTGTTCAAAATGATGAGTACAATGACCCCTTTTCGGGTTTAGTATAAACAAAAACTAATGTTGTATATTACCTACTTATAAGTAGGTATACACCATGCCGTGTTCAGTATAATTATACATAAGAAAGTCAAGGAAAATACTCATGCTTCTACTGGGCCATCAATCAGGACTAATAGAGAAACTTCCGAGGGTAACAAGTCATGCACCCTACCGGATGCCCAGATAGGAGAAAGCGTTAGCTACCTCTGTAAAGAAAATATTCTTGAAGATAACTGTGTGTTATATACAGGGTTATTTTTAAAACGTCAATAACCTCTTAAGGGGTCCTTGTACTCATCATTATGAACAACTTTTACTATTGGAACAAACCTGAAATCGCGAAAAAAAAACCAGCTGTTCCCTACATTTATGTTCGAATAATTCGTTAAAATGTAGGGAACAGCTGATTGTTTTTTTCGCGATAAGGGGCAAGAGACATTAGACCGAGGTTTATTTATTTATGTCTGTCTGTCACACCTGAATATATTGAATATCTCAAGAACTGCTAATGCTATCAACTTGAGATTTAGAATAGTTTTGATAGATTTAGCAGTGTTCAAAAGAAGGCCTACATTTTGTAACTCCGGATTCTGATTTAGGATTAACTTCGTTTTTTTTTTTTTTTTTAAACGTTTCCCCACACTAGGAATTTTTCCTGTATCGTGGGTGGGTTTACAAACATTTAAACTCACATACACAAACAGCCAGACCCGGAAAAACTACTTGTAGGTCATTCAAATAATTGTTCCCTTGTATCTGCTTTGTTAGGACACAGTCTCCGAGAAAAAAATACAAAATTTACTTTTCCTAGTAGGCCAGCAATTTATTAAACTAAATAAACAAAAATGCAGAGACTACAGCCTCCCAAATTCTCTGCCACTCAGTTGGCTCCTGCTGCAAATGTCCAGGTTACAGGAAGAAATTCCAAAAAAAAAAAAAGGTCAAATCCCAAATTTTTCTTGATTTTAGGACGCAGTCGTTAGGGTGAACTATTCCTTGAACAGCTACCCTTCATTGATATATCATTACTTCCTCTTTACTTTTTAGGGTTCCGTAGTAAACAAGGAACCCTTATAGTTTCGCCATGTCCGTCTGTCTGTCTGTCTGTCTGTCCGTCCGTCCGTCTGTCGCCAGCTTAGCTCAGAGACGCTTAGTCCTAGAAAGCTGTAATTTGGCATGGGTATATATATTAATCATGCCAAAAAAATGGTAAAATAAAATTATGAAAAACATTTTTTTTTAGGGTACCTCCCTTACACGTGAAATGGGGATGATATTTTTTTTCTCGTCTATTCCATGGTGTGGGGTATCGTTGGATAGGCCGTTCAAAAATAATGTGGGTTTGGCAAAACCATTTTTCAATTAAGGGATCCGTTTGCGTAATATTAAGCTTTAAAGTGCTAGTTTTTGTTAGAGTCAAGTGTCCCCCCCACTGCCAGCTAAATGGTTGGTTTTGGATATGTGAAAAATTCATGGCAATAGTATATATAACGAAATTAAAAGGAAAACTATCACAGCTAAGTAGGCTTCACAAGTTAACGAGTAATAGTCGACCAACTTAAATTTGCAGTTGGAGAATTGACCGTAACGTATATCAATGTATGGGAGAGCATGTTTTTCAACTACAATGTTAAGTTTGTTTTTGGGATAAATTCATCCCTACTACGGAACCCTTCATTGTGCGTGGTCCGACATGCACTTGGCCGGTTTTTTTATAATAACAGAGTGTAAACAATAGGATATTTGATTATAATATTCATAATCTTAGAAATCCGCATAGATTAATATTTTAATATAAGTAATAGAATATTGAATTCCTTATTTTAACTAGTAGCTTTACTACTTATCTCAAAATAGAATTGTTCTGAATATTAATATTTTCAGTATTTGATTTCCTGTTATGATCTTCAGTATGAACAGAAACAGGTTTGTAGTCTTTTAATCCTAAAATTTGACATGGGTTTTTAGGCAGTCTGAATTTTGTCTAATGTATCTATAATAAAATCTTGGTCTAGTTATTTTTGCCATGATCCTCATGTATCATGTTTTTAAAATAAAAGAACTATTTCTTAAAGAACCGGCTTTAAAATAATACAGTATCAATTTTAAAATGTTTAGTGGTTCTATTTGTTCCATTTCAAATTTTGATAGAGCATGGAATGGGAATGGGAATGGCAGTGTTTGTGATAAATAAATAAATGTTTTTGGTCCTGATCATAACTATATCCTTAATGATTGTAAAATACAACGAAAAAGCATTTTATATTATAATGTTGTTTAAATATTTAGCATTAATTCTTATTGGTCATAATTATGAAACTTACTGTAATTTTTAATTAGTAATTTTAATATTCTAATTGCAGATTAGAGTTCATAAGAGGTGCTGAACCTCTTTAGTGTAACAACTGCATGCAACATGAGAGCAATAAACAATTTTAATTTTAATACACTTCTGAATATGAGTGTTTGGACTACTTCCAAAAAAGGGAAGTAGGATACGATCCTATTAGGTAGGGTGCTGCCCCAAGTCCCTGTAGACCTTGGTTTAGAAGCTAGCTCCTTCTGCTCTAGAGTCTAGACCCACATTAGAGATCTCCACTAAATCTCACTCCGACGGGGCTAGTCTTTAGTTTTGTTTAGCGGCATAAGTACTCCTTCACTTCTAATTCAGTGTGTGAAATACAAGACGTGGGTAAGCATAAATGCAAGGTTTTCTATAACGGATTGCTTTTCATCTCATTGCTCAAAACATTCTGTATTTGCTTTAGGAATAAGTATTCAGTATGACCTAAGCATCATAACTTACGTTGAAATAGTACTATCTCTTTAGACACAACCGGGTTGTTTAGAAAACAACAATGCGCTTCTTAAGTAGATACATACTAGCAAGAAGCAGGTTGTAAGTTTTTTGACAGTGTTTCTGAGTAAGGTTGGTGATAAAATGTGGACACTGTGTCATGTTAACAGATTTAAAACACTCACTTGGCTACTCATTCAAATATAAATGCATAATATTAGGTCCGTCTTACAGGAAATCGTATCGATCTCTTTGCCCTGTCGATCGGCGAGGGGAAAAAGGGTGTCTTCTTTCACTTAGGAGAATCGTCGCTCAGGATCGCTGCAAAAGCCGCTCCTGAGACGACCCACTGATCAAAAGGTTTGTCTCCGAAGGCACCAGCGACCACATAAATAATGCGAGCTTTCGATTTCCTTTCGTTTGGCTGACTCACGATCAGCGTAACACTATAAATCACTTACCAAAAGCACTATTATTCACTTTCTATAAAGTTTTACCTGAAACTTTATTAATTTTCTAAGAAAATTATGAAGACAAAAATTTTGGCGTACGTTGGCGGCAAAATTTTTAGACGCTATGAATGACACTTGACAAGTGATGGATTGGCTTGCTGTGACCTATCATACTGAAGGAATAGAGGTAATACAGAGAAAAGGTACGTTTATTCTTACTATTCAAGGCAAAATCTAAGACTACTCTCTCCCAAACAAATAGTTTATGTTAGAAGAAACATAATAAATGTATTATGCCCCGGTTGCAAAGGCTATTTAAATATAAAGGCTATCTTAAGACTAAAAACTATTTAGATCAGATTTAATGTCAAGTGGTTTAATTGCCGTGCCTGTTGTGTTTTTCCATCAATAAATTACTAATAATATCTAAAATGCTGGCAGCCTTTTAAGGAATTTTCCTGTTGACGGCGATGCGGTAAGGTTTTTGATATCTTCATCCCCTCTTTTTTGTATATGTACATCTATGTTCTACAATGTTAGACGGTTTGATTTCCGCACTTAGTAATTTATGTGGACCATTGTGCGTGAACCATGGCGGCTATCGTTGGTTATTCCAACCAGCCCACCTCCCACCAGAACCTGATTAGGTCTCCTGGTCTGTATAGTATATCTTGTACAAGTACATGTACATATTACTATTATTATTTTAAGTCTGCTAACTTATATATTAATTATATATTATATTCAGAAATAAAATCACATAATGAGTATTTAATGAAATAAATGAGATTTAACATTACATAAACTATTAAGGAAACCGATTAGTCTTGAAACTGGTTGAACATTTTGATTGATAACCTTGTTAAGTTTGCTCAAACTAAGGTATTATTTATTTAATACTTTAAGCACACAAATGTACAGTGGCGGACTTAATTCCATAGGCATTTTCTACCAGTCAACCTTTGGGTGATGCAGAGACAAGCAGTGGTAGGTGCACTAACGAAAATTGTGAAATCAATATTTATTTAAATATAAGTTTAAACGAAAAACTAATAAAAACCACTAGCTAATTGTGGTGTATTTGATAATTATTATATGTGGGTAAACTTGTATGATCAGTTGGTTGTCAGCCATTACTCGTACACGAGTATAAGTGAATTGCAGTGTTTTATTGATAATATCCTTAAATACAGAACATTTGGCGACGAGTCGTTATTCACGTGTGTTATTATTGTCAGTGTCATTAGTAATTGTGTTTTAAATGACCACGGTGCACGCAAAATCATAAAGTATGGCGTTTGGCGGCAACCTCTCATTTGATCACCGCGTACAAGAGTGGAGCATTTTTAAAAGTCGTTTTATCCAGTACTGTACGGCGAACAACATTGTAGATGACACCGATAAGTATGGAATAAGAAGACGAGCTTTTCTGCTCACTGCGCTGGTGGAAGATACCTACCGCGTCGCAAGAGATTTGGTCTTTCCGGAAATTTTGGACAACGTCGAGTATAAAAACCTGTTAGAAAAACTGAACGTCCATTTCCAAGCAAAAAAGAGTACGTTCGCTGAAAGGTACAGTTTTTAAAAGGCGGAACAACGTCCAGGGGAAGATCTAGCCGAATGGGCGGCGCGAGTGCGCAATTTGGCACAATACTGTGGATTCAAGACCGAGCTAGATACGGTTTTACGCGACAAATTCGTCTTAGGATTAGAAAATACCAAGGAAAAAGAGAAATTGTTCGCAGAAAGCATTGAAACCCTCACATTCAACAAGGCATTAGAGATGGCGCAGAGTGTGCGGTGTGCGCGCACCGCCTTGCAAAATGCGCGAGCTGACAATGGCGCGGACGCCGCCACCGCCGCCGCGATGGCGGCGCAGGCGCAGCCTGTGTTCGCACTGCAGCTTCCGAGTGTATTTTCTTCTAACGATAATAATTCGTGAGTGTCTAAGAGTTGTGAAGTGTGCGGGTACAAAAATCACTCGAAAGAAAAGTGCCGGTTTGTTAATTATACCTGTCAAAAGTGTAACAAAAAAGGTCATCTAAAAAGAGTATGTAAGGCTAAGATAAGTGATAGCAATTTCTTGGGAACGGATGACGATGATGTTGTTGACAAAGGTATTTATAATTTATTTAATTTAAATGACACTATTAAGGACCAACCCATCTCTCGTAAAGTCAAGTTAGATGACAGGGAAATCTTGTGTGAAATTGATTGTGGTAGTGCTGTATCCGTTTTACCGGCTATTATTTATGAACAGCTGTTCGGGCGCGATAACAATAGCAAATATCGTTTACAGCCGTGTGAGGAGATTTTTAACTTTTATACAGGAGTAAAAATTGCACCGTTAGGCTGTTTGTCTTTGTCTATAGCTTACGAAGGCCGCACTAAACAAATATTATTTTTTGTGATCAAAACAAATGAGAAACGGTTGCCACTATTGGGCCGTGACTTTATGAGGTTGTTTGGTATACATTTGTGTAGCTTAAACTGTAATAATGTAGAACGCGATAACACAAGTGAAATGTTAATAAAAAAATATTCAACATTATTTTCTGATGAGTTAGGTAGGTTTAACAAGTATAAAGTAAGCTTGAAAATAAAACCTGATGCACAGTTGAAGTTTTATAGGCCTCGGCCTGTACCGCTAGCTTTAAAACCGAAAATTGACCAGGAATTGGATAGATTATTGGCAGCAGGTATTATTGAAAGAGTAGACCATTCTGACGTTGCGACTCCGATCGTTCCGGTGTTACGTTCCGACGGAAACGTCCGAATTTGCGGCGATTTTTCAGTAACTTTAAATAAAGCGTTATATCTAGACAATTATACACTTCCTCGGATCGAAGATTTGTTTGCTAAGCTTCATGGTGGGGCAGAATTCAGCAAGCTAGATTTGAAATTGGCTTATCTTCAACTAGAACTCGATGAATCAAAGAAATGGTGTTGTATAAACACGCACAGAGGTTTATATAGGTATACGCGGCTCGTGTTTGGATTAGCAAACGCACCCTTTTTATTTCAACGTACCATGGAACAGTTATTGGGCGATATTGACGGTGTATGTATTTATTTAGATGATATTTTAATCACTGCTCCTAATAATAATAATAAAATAATAAATAATAATAATAATATTTTTATTCAGTATATAGGTAAAATCTTGACATAAAATCTTATAATTACAAAGGTATAAAATGTTAGATGCCTGTACTAGGATAAACCTGTATCACAGGCGGCATGAGCAATTGCGTGGGTAATTGTACGATGATTCAATTCTTAACAATATTTAACATTACATGACTTGAAATAATGAAAATTTAAATTTAGGGAGGGGCTGCATAAATCCAACAGTAAAATCGAAGCTATTATTAAGTGCGAACCACCTAAAAACGTGAATGAATTAAAGTAATTTTTAGGGATGGTGAATTATTATCGCTGTTTTGTTCCGGTATCATCGGTACTTAGTCCTCTAAACAAGTTATTGAAAAAAGGTATGGAATGGGAGTGGGGCAAATATCAGTCAGAAGCGTTCGATAAAATAAAGAAAGGGTTGTCCTCTGACCGCGTGCTGGCCCACTACCACCCGGAGTATCCGACGGTCGTTACTTGCGACGCCGCCGCCGGCCCGGCCTGCTTGGGCGCGGTTCTCGCACAGAAACAGCCCGATGGCTCAGAGCGCGTGGTAGCCTATGCCTCGCGTACGTTGTTGAAATCCGAACTGAACTATGCGCAAATTCAGAAGGAAGCCACTTCTATTGTATTCGGGATTAAGAAATTTAATCATTATTTATATGGCCGTACGGTTCCATTTGTATTGCGAACGGATCATAGACCGCTGTTGTCGATTTTTGGAAAGGAAAAAGGTGTGCCCGTTTTAGCTGCGAACAGATTACAACGTTATGCTTTGTTCTTATCGGCATATAACTTCACTATCGAATTTGTAAAGAGTGGGAAAAACGTGGCTGATTTTTTATCGAGGTCTGTGCCTACTCAATCTAAGAAGCTCGAAGTTGATAAGAAAATAGATCAGTCACGGTATATTAATTTTATAGGTGAATATGTTTTACTACCCTTGACTTTGAATGATATCCGAAATGAAACCAACAGCGATGAGGTATTGCAAAAGGTGATTAGTTATATAAAAAACGGTTGGCCATCTAAAGTGACGAACCAGGATCTACGTCCATTTTACTTATGTCGGTTTGATTTGGCTGTGGAGGAGGAATGTATATTACGGGGTCATAAAATCGTGATTCCTTCACGTTATCGTGAAAGACTTCTAAATGAGTTGCACAATTCTCATTTTGGAGTTGTCAAAACCAAAACGGAAGCTAGAATGCGTATGTGGTGGCCCGGCATCGACAAACATATTGAAGAAAAAATAGGTTCATGTCATGTTTGTAACACGCTCCGAACTAACCCACCTAGAGTGCCGTTAGTTCCGTGGCCATACCCAGAGCGCACTTGGGAACGCGTTCACTTAGATATGTTTAGGTTAAGGGGTTAACAGTTTTTAATTGCGGTGGATGCTCATTCTAAACGGGTGGAATGTTTTACAATGCAAAAAACGGATAGTGAATCTATTATTAGTAAACTTTGACACTGACAATGCAACCAATTTTTGCTCTAATGAATTTGAGACGTTTTGTCGGCTAAACGGAATACAACACATGACGGGCGCGCCGTATCATGCTATGTCAAATGGGCAGGCAGAAAACAGTGTCAAAACTATTAAAAATGGTATAAAAGCAATTTTAAACAATAACGTAACACAAAAAGTATATGCGAAAGTTTTAAATACATTTTTGTTCGATTATAGGAATACAATACATTTGACTACTGGATTTTCGCCAGCGCAGTTGATGTTTGGACGTTCCTTGCGGTGCAGACTCGATTTGTTAAGATTACCATCACAAGAAAGTACATCATCCTCGTCGTCCGTGGCTAAAGCGAATGTTAGGAAAGCTCAAATGAACCAATGTAAACAGTTTGGTGGAAAAAGAAGTGTGTCTTTCTCAGTAGGCTACAAGGTTTTACTAAAACAATATTTTAATAACGGCACTAAACATGTTTGGAAACAGGGCATAGTAAATGAATGTTTAGGATTGCAAATGTTTTCGGTGTGAGGGAAAGGTAAATGTAAGGAAACATGTCAATCAGTTACTGGCGTACAAAGGAAACTCATCATTTGAATCGGATGATGATGTCAGTGTGTTTGGAGATTGCTCTCCTAAAATGACCGGTCAGTCAAACAAGCGTGGCGCTGGTTTAGTATCTGAACCGGTCCTGACATCACCGACGCAAGTTTCTGCCTCCCCCGCGTCTCCTGCGCGAGAGGATCGGGAAGAGGAAATTGGAACGGTCTCGGATGATGAGTTTGTGGACGCAGGCTCTCCTGACTCAAGTCAGTCTCATTCAGGCAATAAAGAACATCAGGAACCACAAGTTGACCGCCGGTATCCAATCAAGAAAGCTAGGAAACAGTTAAATTATAAGTTTTAATACTATGTATCTTTAAAATAGTGGTGGAGGGATGTGGTGTATTTGATAATTATTATATGTGGGTAAACTTGTATAATCAGTTGGTTGTCAGCCATTACACGAGTATAAGTGAATTGCAGTGTTTTATTGATAATATCCTTAAATACAGAACACTAATATACGAATAAAATTGTATTTTTCCTTCCTGCTATTATTATTATCCATCCAAAAAAGACTGCTACTGAGAAAAATCTGATGCTAAAAAACCAAAAGATTTAAGATACTAAGAACCCTCTTAGTATCTTAAATCTTTTGGGTTTTTCCGAAGTAATATCAGAAGAATGTCATAGAAAAACTGTGATCCCTTGTCTCAGTGACGCCATCTAGCGTATTATAGCAAAATTATATTAACCTAGACTATTAGACTATTTGACACAATTGAGAAAGTTTTTTTTTTAAATCGCAATATGCACTGGGTACCTAAATAACATAACAGTAACGAAAATAAAACCGCAGTTAAGTCCATTGTTTTTATCACTACGAGACATGTAATACCATAATGCACAATTCGCATAATTATTTTCTTCGAAAATATTTTTTTTCGAATATAATTTTCTTTTAGCACACAATGCGACTTGTTACGTGGGGCGTATGAGACGCAGGACATAAAATTAAACTGAGGGAGCTGCGCCCTGTATGTAATTAAACAAGTAGATTTTGATGTTGTTCACTTTGTGCCGTCTATCATAAGTACATTTAACACGTTCCGAGACACTTGACTATTTGCAAATGTCATGATATGCCACTTCAACATCCCATACATTTTATCATACCGTCGACAGCCGAACTACCATAGAACATAATTATTATTAATTTTCACGCCGTGACACTAAATATCAACTTCATTGTACTTGTATGGCTCAGTCTACGTCGGCGGTATGAATGTATTGTTTTGTTTCATAAGCACTACGTAATGTGTGTTGAAAACGTACTCGTAAAGAGTTTTCCGTGACACCTACGAACGAGTGAAGTCGCGTGATGTGACACTAGATCGTGTTTCTTCTTAGAAATGTTATGGGCAAGCAACGGCTATCGATGAGTTGCCAAATTACATGAAATAAAGTTCATCGCCCTTAGCCATACTGTCACTTAACCATATACCGAGATAACGTCGAGAGGCGGTCGGTCCCGGAAAGTGTTAAAAGCCTTTGGAAAAAGCCAAATACTTCTCAGACCACAATCAAATCTTGAAATTCACATTCAGCTGTTGCTCTAGCGACCACTAGACCAACGAGTCGCCTTTTGTGTGGGTATGTGTGGCTGACTACTTCTTCTAAAAAACTCAACGAATTTTGATGCAGATTTGACCATAATTTAGAACATATATATTCCGGAAGCTTTTTATGTATAGTAAGTACTTCTTCATCTAGAATCGTTTATTTATTCATTCATTTATTTCAGTCATAGTCCATTTAATAAATATTTAATTGAATTCCTTTAAAACACATTACATTAAAATAATCAATTATACATTCTCCCGATAAATCTCGATATTTTGTCAAAATCAAAGATCTATAAGTAGCCTCTTCGCGGAATGACTGGTTTGTCCCAAGTTTGACCAACGCCTTTGATTATTTATATGTCTAATAAAACAAACAGGCCAACTTTGTTATGATGGTGTGCGTGACAGCTGCGTCTGGGGCCTGTGCACACCACGTTTTTTAAACGCGCAGTTGACTCGCGTTTTAGTAACGTGCGTTGACGGCGCGCTTTTATCCTACAAAATAGACTGACTTGCGTGCGTATCGCGTCTGTATCGGACAAACGCGCGTCAACGGCGCGTTTAATAAACGTGGTGTGCATAGGCCCTTACACTCAAATCACGTCATTGTGCTGTCATTGTGTTATTCTAGTGTGCGCGCATTTTGCGGCCAACGGTTGGACGCAATCCTTTTCGACGATTTCACAGCTTTGAATGTATATCTACACATATTTATATCTTTGACCAACGCCTTTTGGTAATCCCCGAAATAGATTTAAATTCCTGCCTTTGACGCATGTATTTTTAGGTTAACTTAGAAGTACCTATGTTATGTTAAGTTGTATCATGATTATTAATATTATTATTGTTATCGCTATTTGTTTTAATTTAATTTTACTATCTTATTTTAATTTATGAATGGAAATAATCACCAATTAATTACCCTATCCTGTATTATATCATGACAGTATTTATTTAAATGACAAGTGATGGAAATCTGTTAGGCATGTTGAAATTAGTATTTTTTGGCACAGTGCTTTTAATATTGTGACACTGTAGTATGTACATGACGGAAGCCATATTGTTTAACAGTTGCGAGAGGCGGCGACTAGATGGCGCTAGTGGAACGTGCACCATAGACAATCATTCATTCTATCGGTCATTTGACTTAAAACACTTGAAGTCAATTAAGTGAAATATTGTAACGTTACCCCCCACTAGCGGATCGCCTTTATAAGGAGCTACGCTGTTGCGTCGGTACGCACTTTGAACGGATGCGTCGTGGTGCACGGACCACTGTCTCTCGACAGTCAGTACTTCCCGGTTATTGGATGTGGAACGTTGTTTCCGACAAATTAGTACTGTCCTTATTGCGGTGGGTGCATGGACCACTGTCCCTGACAGTCAGTACTGCCCTATGTGACCGCCACTACCATTATTAGTTATTTAATTAATTTCATTTCTATATTCTCTCGATTTAAAATAACCGATAGTTCGATTGAAATAGATTTCTGTATTGCCATATCTGAGTATTACTTCTGATGTCTGGACCTATCCCGACATACATTTAAATTTTTATGTTGCTGTGCCCTAGCAGGGTTCATGTATGAAACCTGTATCTAAACTTGTAACAACTTGTAAACTAAATGGATGCAATACATGATGAATATGAATATGAAAAACTTTTTAGTCAAACGTCGAAAGCAAAATAATTTGTTTCAGACTTTGCCTAGTCTAGCCTAGAAGCGACTAAGGCAAATTCATCAAACGTAACCTTTTACTGTTAAAAAAATACAGCCCTGTGACAGATGGAAGGACGGACAGCGGAGTCTTCGTAATAGGGTTGGCACCCTATGAGTACGGAAACCTAAATACTGGCAAGAGTGAGTGGGGCCCACACAATTAAGGTTCCAAACCAAACTACACTGAGCAGTTTATGGAACGATCACTGGCCTGACTAATTGATAAAAATACTACATAGGTCAAAACGCCTTCAAATTACAGCTGGAACCAAAAGCTTAACGTGATTTCTCAGGCACGGATGGTCTCGATATGTAATGGATCCACAAACCGACCGCGGTTAGCGAAGCGGTGCGGCTGTTATTATTTGCTAAACAAAACAACAAACAAAAGAAAGTTCTTTTAACCGGTACCTCCTTACACGATAATAATGATGTTACTTAATTTTTTTAACTTTCACCTAATATTGAACGGACCCCCAAAACAAACCAAATTTTTTCTGGCAATCTTTGAGCGCTTTAAACATTATCCTAAAATTAAACTTCTGTTATCGAAGGACAAAAAATAATAATAAATTTATTTATTTATTTCAGGTAAATAACACCCATTGCCAAACATTTATAATTAAAAAGACTAATTCAAGGTACAAGGTACTTTCCCTGCATGAGGCATATCCGTGAGACGCCCTGTATATTCTTCAAATCAATAATTTGTAAGTCCAATAAATAATTCGCGGTTTTTAAATCCCAGGATTTTAACGTCTTTATAATTATTCCGAGATTTTAGAGGAGGTATTATCCACTCTATTTTACTTCCTTCTTCGAAGTTTAGGTAAATGAGCTCTACCTATTCCGATCACTACTAAGGATATAAGGATTAGCAGCATCGCCGTGTTACATCCAGTTTGTGTTAGGACTTGACCTATGCACGTTGCGACAAGCGGACTAGTTTAACGAGGACAATAAGTTCCAAAAATACAAAAACCAGCTACTATTTAGTAAACATTTTGTGATAGTTTTAATGGTGCCAGTGCAACATTTTAATTTGAAGATTCTTTCTGGACGTAAACATGTTGAAAACACTACCTATAGTCCTGCTGGTGGCTTTAGTTCATTGCCAGAGTAATGAAGCCTTTAGTGCATTGCTGACCCAGATCTATGGCCTTAAACAACCGATTTCGACCAATCAAGCCAAAACTCAGGGACGGAACCCAATCGTGTCTCCAATCCAACCTGGATCAACTTGGGACGAAATTCTTCCTAATCGTGCTCTTCAACCTCTATCTCAACCTGGTCAGCGTGAGGGATGTGGCTGGGCCAACCCAAACGGTGTTGACATACAAAACCCGAGTACTAGCAACAAATATGCGAAATTCGGTGAGATTCCTTGGATGGTAGCTATACTCAAAGTTGAGCCATTAGATGATGGTCCAAGTGGCAACAGAATCATGATATACGTTGGAGGAGGTTCCCTTATCCATCCAAGCGTGGTTTTAACTGTAGCTCACTATGTCACCAGCGGCAAAACTTTTAAGGTCAGGGCAGGAGAATGGGACACACAGAGAACCAGAGATCTATCCGTTCCAAGAAAGGGACGTTACTTCAGTTGAGAAACATAAGGATTTTATTGAAAAAACCCCCTTCTACGATATCGAGGTCCTCTTCCTAGATAAACCAATGGAATTAACTCCTAATGTAGGAGTGGCCTGTTTACCACCCGCTCGTATTCTTCAAAGAGAGAACACCCGTTGTATAGCTACAGGCTGGGGTAAGGACACATTTAACAGTGAAGGACGGTACCAAGTTATTCTGAAGAAGATTGTGTTGCCTGTGGTAAGACGCGATAACTGTCAGGAAGCTCTTCGGAGAACCCGTCTTGGCAAACATTTTCAATTGCATTCTTCTTACATGTGTGCTGGAGGAGAATTGGGAAAGGATACTTGTAGAGGAGACGGAGGTGCACCCTTGTCTTGTCCTATTGATTACGAACAGGATCGTTATGTTCAAAGCGGTATCGTTGCTTGGGGCGTCGGCTGCGGGGATGATGGCACTCCTGGTGTGTACATTGATGTGTCCGTTTTAAGAGATTGGATCGATGACAAGGTCGCTGGTAAAGGTTATGACCCTAGAACTTATAGTTATTGAGTGATGTGTTCAAGACTGTGGTTTGAAAAGGTTCTGATGAGGCTTTGTCGTTAGAAATTTTTGATTGAACTATTTGTTAAATGTTAAAATTTATTATCTTAGTTGTAGTATAAGAATTTACTATTGCATTACCTGCTAACAGTTCAAAGCATTTGATTTAATACCAATTTGTAATTTGATGTGTGTAAAATAATATTTACTCAGAAATTTGTAATTTGATGTGTGTAAAATAATATTTACTCAAAAATTTGTAATTTGATGTTGTGTAAAATAATATTTACTTACTCATTTTTTTTTAATTTGATGTGTGTAAAATAATACTTACTCAAAAATGCTGGTAATGTGGACATTATTTTGACAAAGTTCTTTGAGCAAAGTCGCCCTTTCCGCGCTACTTGAATAGACGCCAGCAAAGTTGTATGGAATTTCATTGCTGGTGAATTTTGGCCACCAGCAATTTCTTTTGAAAACCCATTGTTGTTGAGTTTTGTTTGAAAAATAGTCAGGTGCAAAAAGATTTTTAGCTGTATATGTACAGCCGTACAGGCAGTACAATCATCAAATTGTTACTTTACATAAATTCCTACTATACTAAGGTGGTTTTATTTAAATTACTTGGATTGTTTGAGCAAAGCACTACAGAAGCCTGGGTCCTCAATGACTGTGTTGCTGGCCACGCTATGATGGCCTCGACCTTCGATCATGGCCTTTATTACAGCTTGTCCATTACGAGCTGTAATGCTGACGACGCGGTGCTGGGCTGGAGCTGCGTTACACTGCGCTTTCGACCATCATGAGCGCTGCCAGTAACGCAGTCATAACAGAACGCGGTAGTAATGTACTATTAAATCGTTCAATGTATGTCTGGCGCTGGATTAAAACCAATTAACTAAAGTTACGAATAATTTTGATTTTGTATTTTCCTTGTACAGTCGACAGCACGTGAGTGGTGAAACTTTGACCTTGAGATGGCCTAGCGTAGTACTGAGTTTCAATAGAATAAACCAGCGTATGCTAGTTTTGTTAACACTGAAGTGCGGCCTGTAAGTTGCTAAAAGTTGGTAAAGGTTATAAATAATATGTATCTCAAGTAAAAACATATGTTTTAAACAATGTATTAAATAGGAAGATATGGTACGCGCTCCTCGATGTGGACCGCATGAATTAGGGGAAAGGACACAATTGACCGTCATTACTCCCGATTTGCGGGGAATGCCCGAGTCGTAGTTTGTTTCCGAGTTGTTATGGGTACGTAACAGTGACAATTATTGCTATCTCGTTCCCGCTATAGCCCGCGTAATATGTCTATCTATGTTAGAGAGTGGCTATCTTCCTAATTACCTACTAGCTGCGCCCCGCTGTCTCACCCGCATAAGTTTCGATCACGTGGAAACATTGGAATAAAAAGTATTCTATGTCGTAGTCCAAATCATGGTCTACCTATGTGCCAAATTTCATCCAAATCCACTTTGCCTGATTTGGGAATAGAATCCAGGATAGAACAAAATGCAAGGCAAGAGGCAAACCAACATTTTCCCCCCCAAATTGTTCATTTTCAGAGCAGAAGTGGCCCTGTAGACCAGTGCTGATGCATACGAGGCAAAAAAACATTAACAGAATGAGACCTGAAGAGGTGCATAATATTGTTCGAATGACGGAAAAAATATTTTGGAGTCGACAAAATTGAGAAGGGAGGAAAGGGGTGAACATTTAGGGGTTGTAAGTGGTATTTCATCGTTTTTCGCGATTTGCAACGAAAATTGATCTCCTATCGAAAAAAGTTAAATGGCAAAATTTGTTGATGATAAAAAGATCTACAACTTTTGTATCCAACATTTTTCCACATAACCTTAAAATTTTCCGAATTTTCAGTTTTAATTTTTTTTCTCGCGCCTAAATTATTCTTTTTTCACGAAATTTGGTGGAAATATAACTTATTATGTTTTAAGTCAGCTGTCTTTTTTTTGTAGTGAAGGACAGATTTTTCAGAATACAGATTTGCTATTTAACTTTTTCAATTCAATTTCAGTCTAGTCAACTTTCGTTGCAGATCGCGAAAAACAATTAAATACCACTTACAACCCCTGAAGGTTCACCCCGTTCCACCCTTCACAATTTTGTCAACTCCAAAATATTTTTCCCGTCATTCGAACATAATATTATGCACCTCTTCCAGTAGATCTCATGCTGTTATTTTTTTTCCCGCTTTTATATTTTTTGTCGCCCATCAGCACTGGTCTAGTGATAACGGCCACGACTTACGAATTACAGGTCGTAGGTTCCAACCCAGACAGGTGCTTCATCATCATCATTTCAACCGAAAGACGTCCACTGCTGTACTTAGGCTTCCCAAAAAGCCCCCGCTTTTTCCACTACTAGACATAGGGCTCCCCCAAAAAGGGGGGTTTGCCATAATCGCATCGCTTGGCAAGCGGGTTGGTGTTCGCAGTATGGTTTTAAAAATGCATAGAGAACGCTGCTGCCCATTCTCTAGTAAGTCCCTTAGTCGCCTTTTACGACACCCACGGGAATAAATGGGATGGTGCTATTCTTTACGTCCGGCACCAAACGGAACAACACAGACAGGTGCTTTTCTTTGTGTAAATAATTTACATGAAACATCGCTGAACATCGGGAGGAAACCAGCATGTCCTAGAACCGAACATTCGTAGACATTTGTGTTCTTGTGTGAACCAACAATCGTTCTTAACAAACTACTTTCTCATAATGTTTATTAATTTGTTTGAAAATTGTATATTTCGTTGACACCGACATAACCTGCAGAGTAAGCAAGCTGAAGTGGCAGTGGGCTGGCCATGTTTGTCGAAGGACCGATGGCCGGTGGAGCAGACGAGTCCTGGAGTGGAGACCGCGTATCGGCAAGCGTAGTTAGATGAACTGACGACCTTAAAAAGGTGGCTGGGACAGACTGGATGCGGAAGGCGGTGGACAGGGTGTTGTGGCGCAACCTGGGAGAGGCCTATGTCCAGCAGTTAACTGCTATAGGCTGAGTTGATATTATGTTGGCAAGACGAAGTAAGTGTTACCAGTATAAATATGTATCATAACTCACTTTGGACAACATTAAGCCGATTATGACAAAACTGTTGACATTGTAAAATATAAAAAAAAAATGTAAAGAATAGAATCATGTCGACATAATGTTATATGAAATGTCGTATGCCCCGAGACTAGTATTGTTATGTAATTATTATAGTAAATATTGGCGAAATAATTTAAGTAGGTAGGTAAATATTGTTAAATATACTACAAGGATGAAATTAGTTAGTTGTCAAGTTTGGTCATGTTTTTGGAAGGATTAGGTACAGACGCAAGGTCGATACCTTGTAACAAGGTGTTGAGTTATAAGGCTCTTACAGACTCACGCAAAATCGCGGGCGCAACAGGCAGTGACATAGAAGTTGTGCTACTAGTGTCGCGTCACCCGAGCCTTTATCGTAATATTCCTCACACAAGGTAGACCGATGACCTTGTGAAGACCCCGTCCGCAAATGCGAATCCACAAACACAGCCAAGTCCTTGGCGAAACCACGCATAATGAAGGGGTCTGTAGTTGGGATTAATTTATCCCAAAAACAAACTTAAGATTGTATTTGAAAAACATGTTCTCCCAGTCACAGTCATTTTTTCTAACTGCAAATGTAAGTTGGTCGACTATTACTCGTTCATTTGTAAAACAACCATCAGCTAACTTGCAGAGGGGACAACACTCGACTCTAACAAGAATGAGCACTTTCAAATTTAATATTACGCAAACGGATCCCTGAATCGAAAAATGGTTTTCACAGACTCGCCATACAATTTTTTAACGGCCTATCAAAGGATACCCCACACCATGGGATAGACGAGAAAAAATATATCATGCCCATTTTACGTGCGAAGAAATTACTCTACAAAATGTTTTGCTCCATCAATCCTTACCTAATAGTTAAAGGGCAGATTCCATTGATACAAATCAAAAACTGAGCAATTTACTTCATTTTGAGGAGCTTCTGCTCATCAAGCCGAAGATCCTCATCAAATCATCACCAAATTTCTATGACAAAAATTTAAAGTTAATACCTTTCAAATAAAAAAAAGATTAATCAAAATCGAATCTCATAAGGCGGAGATATCCAGTAGCTCCCTTTTTGGAGGAAGTAGCCCTCCAATCAAAAATCCCCGACGGCAAAAAAACTTTCTAAAATTGTAAAATTTGTATACCAAGTTTCATTTAGATCGGTCGTAAAATACGACCTGTAGAGAAGAACCGTAAACGTTTAACAGCAAACAGACACAGGAAAGCAAACTTTGCTAGACTTGACGCAGAGACGCTTCGCTTGGTCGGTCAATAATTGTCGGCAGATTGATTTGAATGGCTCATGCACACAAGGAAACGCCACGCACGTTTAATACTTAACCATTTACTTGCAATTTCCTTTAATTATTATTATTTATTCAAATTTATTCAAATTCAAAAATAAATAGTACATTAAATAAAAACATATCTTAAATGAGCATAGATTTACAAAAAATTTACAAGACATCTGTGTCTGAACTAGATAAATAAATATCTGTATCTCAGACAACAGCGCTCCTCCCTAAAAATATACATATATTAGCTACAAGTTCAAATTTGACTTAATATTATTATACACAAGGAAAACGTAAACAAGGATTTAAATGTATTAGTTAAATGCTTCAATAATAATGCATTATACCCAAGTGCTAGAATATCCTTTAATTTGCACCGACTTTCTTGGAAATAAGTGTGAATATTTTATTAAGAGACGCTTCGCTCGGTCGGTCAATAATTGTCATATTTATCATCATCATAAAACGAACGACGTATCCTGCGTTCAAAATCTAGTTTTCAAAACCTTACACAAATGTTTTGTAAAAATTACTAATGCATGAAGTTCAGTTTGCGCAACAAACATTTTATGGACTGTTTAAGAAGAAACAAATAAAAATTGTTTACTCTGCATAAACAAAACGCAAATTACAAAATAAATAAATTACACACGTACAAAGTAGCCATAAGCCTCGTATCAAGCGATAAAAGTTTGACAATCTTGTCCATTGCTTGATGTCAGGGCTAGGGACCGAAGACAATTTACTTTGCGTAATTACTCTGCGTTGCGACACTGGCAAATGACAACAAACGAACAATCAAAACAAAAACAAAATGTCGATTACAGAGTGGAAAAATAACTACATAAGTAACAAACAAACAACTATGTATAACAAGAAAAATTAAACCGTGCGTCGCATCTGTGCAAGAACAAGAACAGGTCGTTGCTCAGCAAAATTATGTGACTTCGGACAAACCTATCGTCAACAGCGTTGATTTTCAGCAACTACTCCTCGAATGACGTTTTCAATAGTATTAGTCATTTTAAATAACAACTTATGCGTTCTTATACAATTGATATTTGTTTACGTGGAAATATCATCAATTGGAAACAAGGATTTAAATGTAGAATATGTATGGATCCGCTCAGGCGGAGCTTATTATCACAAACCGATCAACGTCTGCCAAAGCAGCAATCCCTTTAAAATCTGAACATCATTTTGTAAGCCATAATACAGACTATTTCATACGTGAACATAATATACACAGATTCCATGCATTTTAAGCACATCATGGGAATCACATTACACGATTATGCAAATACCAATTCCATTTTCGGATCTGCATTTATTTATACATAATAAATGAATGGCTTATCGTGGACTCGTGGTTAAATAATACCAGCCACACGGGTTGATCAAACGTTAAGTTACGCTTGCCGCGGTTGGTTCGTGGATGGGTGACCATTCATTAAATATCGTGACCCCTCCGTGCCTCGGAAAGCACGTTTAAGCGCTATCCACACATTTCCGGGTCAGGGCTATCCGTGTTCCGAGTTGTTCGTTTCAGTTTTCCGACGTGCCATCCGTCACCCGTGTTCACACATATCAGGGAAATCGGTATCAGTGTAATCTGTTTCTTTAGCTGATACGCACATAACATGCCTATTTAACAATGAAGAATTAGCAATGATTTCAATAGCGCTAGATGAAGAAGAAGCAGATCACCAAGAAGACTATCAGCAGGCAAAACGTATTTGGGTATGTGAGCTCTAGATAAAAATCGGATAGCACTGTCAGAGCGTCCGTGCGTCCGAGCGTGCTCCGGGACACTGAAGATCCGGATGCGCCTGACTCGGAGCTATGTGAACAAGTTGTACGTAATAGATTTTTTCCCCGTCCCTGACGAAACACGGCAGGGCCGGGTACCCGGAAATGTGTGGATAGCGCTTTAGCCGTTGGTCCCGGCTGTCATTCGTAGATCTTTGACAATCGTTACGGGAAGTCTGAAGCCCAAAAGTCTGACAACTAGTCTTACCAAGAGGTATCGTTTTTTTTTTTTTTTTAAGGTTACGCAGTAACTGGGTTGTGGAGGTCAGATAGACAGTCGCTCTATGTAAAATAATGGAACTCAACTGCATCCGGTTAAACTGGCAGCCGACCCCAACATATCAAATCAAAAGTCATTTAATCAAACTAGGTTGAGAACCAGCACATTTCGAAAGTCAAAATTACATAAGACAGTCCCCCAAAACACCCGCTCTTCACCACTTCTTAGTGCTGAGAAGATGAAGTGGCGCAACAAATGTCCCAGCAGTGTATATTGCATAGTTGGGGAAAAGGCAGGCAGATTGATTTGAATGGCTCATTAACACAAGGAAACGCCACGCACGTTTAATATTTATAACCATTTACTTGCAATTTCCTTTAATTATTAATTAAGTGCTTTAATTGATGAATGATTTTGACATTATTATTGATTGTTTTGACATTATTAATAATTATTACCAAAATTTTCTAAATGTATATTACTAACACTAGTGTTTAAGATGTGTATGTAATTAGTAATTACTAACAAATTGGATTTTATTATCTGTTAATAAATGGTTTGAATTCAATTGAATTAATAATAATTCATTATACCCAAGTGCTAGAATATCTAAGTAAATAAGTGTCAATATTTTTGTGGCTAACTAATTTTGTCTTGTTTTGTAATGTTTAAGATAAGCTCTTTCTAACTTATCATCTTCATCTGCCTGCCTTTTCTCACTGACATTGGGGTCAGCTTCTAGTCTAACCGGATGCAGCTGAATACCAGTATTTTACACGGAGCGACTGCCTATCTGACCTTGCCCACCAAGTTACTGGATAACACGATACCCCTCGACAAGACTGGTTGTCAGACTTTCGGGCTTCTGACTACCCGTTAAGACTGTCGACGATCTACGAATGACAGCTGTATGATGATATCTCTTTCTAACTAACACGACTTATGTTCTCAGGAACAAGATGAAAAAAATATGTTTATTGTTTTAATAAATTTGTTAGTGCAGAATGTCATACAGTTGTATCAAATGTTGTGATGATAGTTTTAAAACCAGCTAAAACATTGAATATAGAAACACAGATGAACGTTAGTTATTATCACATTCATTATAATTATGAATACTTATTTACTTTGAGAAGTATAATAATAATTAATAATAATAAATCGTGTAATTATAAAAAGGTCACATGTACAATAAATACCTTAACAATTAAAATAGAGCACATTTGCTTGTTTGTCTGAACTAGGTTGAACCTGTGCTTTAGGCTAGAAAGTGCATACGATGTCGGTCATGTTTTTTATTCTCTTTATCAGTTAGTTTTAATGATGGTCTGGCAGTTTGACTAATTTATGCGGCCTACCCAAATGTCCTTTCTTTGGTATTGTTCGTCGAATCGTCGAACTCCTAAAGTTCTGAGTTGAGCTGCACGATTACGGACGAATGCGTGCACTGACTGGACAAGTCCACTGAATCTGTGTGGTTCTTTCCTCAAAAGACCATTTCAGATACCAATTTACATGGTCTTCACATGATATCTGACTAAGATTATGTCTGGACTTAAAAAAGACTGTGACCCCTGAGTTTGTTTCGGCATTTCTTCTCAGAGTAGTCAGATAACAAACGCTCATCTAGTTTTTAAAATATGATTGACGTGTAAAAGTGTTTGTACAAACCTACTTACTGAAATAAAATCATTTAGCAACGGCCTCGCTGATTTAGTGGTCTCAAGTGTTATTGCTAAGCACGAGGTCCTGGGTTCGATTCCCAGGTCGAGAAAAGAGTTAATCGGTTTTTGCCTAAGGAATTTCTCAATACGTAACAGCCCAGAGTCTGGATTTCTGCCCGGTTGACGGCAATAGGCTCGCCCCCTATTACATGGAACTTAAACATAACTGGCAAAATGTGGATGTACTGGTCACCCTTGCCAAACCTTTCGAGGGAACCTGGCGTGAAGTTATGTTATGTGTCACTTAATATTCCTTTAGGACCATTTATTGGTGATGTTCTTCAGAAAGTTCAGTTGTAAAAAGAGTATGTAAGGAGAGTAGCAGGTGGCGTTCTATAGTTTCTGTCTACCCCCATGGGAAGAAGGCGTGAGTATACGTATGTATGTTGACTGAATTAACAAAAGTGTACTGTAGTGAAATGCTTTCTGGGATCTGAACTAAATTTTTTTTTTTTTAAGAAAACTTACAGCTAAACAGATACATTGAGTAATTAGTTTATACAAGAATATGGCCAATTACAAGTTTCCACTTATAGTCTATGATCATAAGAACAAAGAAAATTGATAGTAGACTTTATAAAACACGAAATAGAAAAAACCACACTACACTCACTATAAAGTGACCTATAGTATTGTTTTTCTGTTTCGTGTTTTTCATTGGAGATTATTGTCCTCCTAGGGCGTCCCCTCCCGGCGTTTCCACTCACATCTGTCTTGTAAATACCTTTTGTTAGTCGCCTTTCATTCATCTTCTCATCATGATCAAACTATCTAAGCATACAGCACAATGATGTGATAAGGCAACGGTGTGGTTTAAAAGAAGATGAAAAAAGAAAACATGGTTTGATCAATATACAGAATATAACAAATACTTCGAAACAATTTGAATTTAACAACAAATAAAACAACTGAAATTTAACAAAAACTGACAAAATTGGGTCAATTGCTAAAATTTAAAAAGAAAAAATTGTTTATGTAACCAGCCAATGACAATGAAATTGCCAACAAAAAGAATTGTTCAACGCGCCAGTTAGTTGCAAAGCACATTGATCAATATTATTTTGATCTGTTCCACGAAATATGCTATTGGTACAGTCAGACACAAAAAGATGTACCTATACATCGACAGTAATTCATTTAATTGTCTACAATCTTTTTCACCGACTTCCAAAAAGGAGAAGGTTCTCAATTCGGATGTATGTTTTTTTTTTTGTATGTTTGTTACGTGATTACTCCGTCAATTATGAACCGATTTTGAAAATTCGTTTTTCGTTTGAAAGGTGAATTCGAGGTGGTCCTATTGCCACCAAATCAGAATCTGATGTGGGGATCCCAAGGAAATCGAGGGAAACCCTCAAATTTTATATGCAAACCTATAGCGATTTGGGTATTTTTTATAGTAACTCGTGCATTTGCTCTCCGAAAGCATCATTTGGTGAAGTGGAACTGATGATGGAGACCACAGATGGCCACCGGAACAATATAATAATGAGTACCTCCTGGTTCTTACCAGGAGAACTCCTTAACAATTAACGTCCCAGCATCGGGAAAAGCAATATTTTGCAAAAGGTGATTAGCAGTTAACATTAGGCTATTGTAACTTAGATAAATTCAAAACTGACCCACTAAAAAGTGAAAAATAAAAAACTTTTTACAAAAAAATAATAACTGACTACCAAAAATAACACTACAAAGTGAAAAATAACTTTAATTTCGGAAGTCTGTGGCAAAAAAACTCAAATACAGATCCAAAGACACCGTCTTCCGAAATTAAAGTTATTTTTCACTTTGTAGTGTTATTTTTGGTAGTCGGTTATTATTTTTTTGTAAAAAGTTTTTTATTGATCAAAATATATAGCCACAAAACATAATTTTTATTACACATCAGTTACTTAATGGTAGCTATAACATATCTCATTACACAGGGAAGAAGTAGGATGGTGCTATTCTTTACGTTTGGCACCACACGGCCGAGTAAAGGGGAGAAAAGAGAGTATATTATTTTTCTTTATCACTTGTCTGTTTAAAAAACGTATCGTGTTTATCCTGGTAAAATGGTATATTTTTGCCTGACAGAGTAATTTACTCAAATTATGATTAATGGCTTCTACAAACTGGTGCGACATCGCGGGAGTGACGCGACACTAGTAGCACAATTTCTTTGTCGGTGCCTGTCGCGCCCACGATATCGCACCAGTCTGTAAGAGCCTTAACTGCCTCGTTGGTCTAGTGGTCGCAAGCGTTACTACAGAGCATGAGGTTCTGGGTTCAATCCCGGGTCGGGCAAAGTGTTATTCAGTTTTTCCATCTACAATTTCTCAGCCTGGATTTGTGCCCGGTTGATGGCAATAGGCTCGCCCCTTATTAGATGGGACCTAACATGACTGGTGAATGTGGGTGTACCAAAGGTGCGCCTCTGCCTAACCCTTTGACTAATATAGGCGTGATGCTATATGATGTTATGGTTTATCTAAAGAACAACTAGATATAATATTTTTAACACAATATATGTTGACATAGCATTTAATTCTAGGCGTAGGCAAGACTTGCTTGTCGATAAAAAAGCACTTACAATTGCTGGTCACACGTTATAAGGAATGGTCACAATTAAATTGGTCACAATGGGCCGCATTGCTATTATTAAAACGAACAAAATATAACAATGGAACTTGGAACACATTCATTGAAAATATCGATAAGTCACAAATATAACCACCGCTGCAGCTGATGTTGGGGAAAAGGGTACTCGTAATTGTAAAAAACAAAATGGTGTAAAAATCAACCATAAAAAAATATAAACTGATATTCTCAGGATTCTATTTTCAAAATGTTATCAACAACCCATGAACATATACAAATTATGACGCTGTAGGGATTCATTGGGTTCAATTTCACTACCGAAATTCAGCACAGTAGGTATTTCGAAATTGTCGGGAATCGCAGGCCGATTCCCGGCCACCGTAGGCGCGGGCTTTCGGACGGTGAGCGATGGGTAGCTCGCCGTCCGATAAGGACCAGGTCCGGGTCGACGGCACGTTGTGTTCCACGCGCGCCTCAAAGAGACGTCAGCACCAATTGACGGGGTCCGAAAGGGCCAATGCCTGCCAGGGTTTCGAGTCTGTCCGAAGGGATATCGTGGCCCTGGCACACAGGCATTTGAAGGAACACGGTGGGTTTTAGTCAGTAAAAGTCTGACACTCCCTCCCGCTCCGCCCAGAGCGGGAGAAGTTATTTGATGATTTCCCAATTTTGAAAACTTGAATTTTGAAACAAAAATAAAATAAAGTATCAAATTAAATAACTACCTGTAACAAAATAAAATACCTACTTGTGACGTCACGATCGCTATTGCCAAAAAATCTAACAAAAACCAAAAACGATAGATTTTTTTTAACTGAATTTTTTCCACTTTTAGGTATCATTCTAACCGGAATTTAATAGATAAAAAAAATCCTTACACTTACCTGTTTTGCTAACATTTTTTCCGAAAGCACCAACTACACAGATCACTATGAACAACCACATCTCTCCTATGCACTTGGTCCAACTGTCGCGCACGCAGCGCGAGCGCCGCGCACCTAATATTTCGCAACAACCCGAGTTCGGGTAGGAGGGTAGTGCCCTAAATAGTTGAAGTAACTCTTAGAAGATAGATTAACATGTTTACCTCTTTTTTTTTTTCCCCACACGTTTTCTCTCAACACATCTGACATTGGCAGAATTGTCGACATCGGCACCATTGCCACAGAAAAAATAGAACATGATTATTTGTCAGAATTTATTGGTTTTAGGAGACACTAACAAAACTGCAGTAATATAAATACAGGTAGGTAGGTATTTCTTCACCCTGTGTCCCAATTAAAAAAATCATGAAACAATAATTATATCACTCTAAATGGCTATCTATAATAAAATAAAATAACTTAACCTGTCTCCTTACTAACTATTCCTCTCCAGATCTGCTTGTGGCGCTGATGACCTTCATCCGTTACAATTAATAACGTAAAGTTATGAAGTATTCCGTTTGTGTGTGTGGTATGCGTATATTTTATGTTTTAACAATTATAATTTATTTATTTTTTGTTTGTTTCAGTCCCATACTAATCCAACAAGATCTACATTGTATTCAACTGTATCAATCGAAGAGTTTTATTAGTTGTATTAACACCTAATTGTTTTTTTTTTATTCTTATTTTTTACAATGCACACTTGTTTTCTCCACTCATTTTAGACATTGGCAGAATAGTCGACACCGGCTTTGCTTGCCATTCAACAAAAAATAGAATAGAATAGAACTTAACCTGTCTGACAATAAAAATGGGCTATATTGTCATTCCAAAAAAACAAAGATAAGAATAAAAGATAAGTGTAGGCTTTGTGTATGTATGTATTTATTGTATATGTTAATGGTACACCACTGACTACCTGCAGTAATGTCTCTCCTGCTCCCTTTAATCCATCCAAAGGTTGTCTGTAAAAGATCGCTTTTAGCGATAAGACCGCCCATTGTGTCACCCTATGTAAAATTTAAACATTTATATCTGTAACTTTTATGGTGTACATAATAAAGAGTATTCTATTCTATTCTATTCTACAAAAAAACAATCAGTACAATTTTTTTATGCATTGATTCTATTATAATACATCTTCTTAAACTTACCCCTTTTGGTAACATTTTGTCCAAAAACAGCAACTACACAGAACACTATGAACCACCACATCGTTCCTATGCACTCAGTTCAACTGTCGCGCGCACTCGCAGGCGCCCGCGCTCCTAATATTTTCGCAATGACTTGTAAGAAGGGGGCTAGCGCGTAAAGTCCAGTAAATTGTATGAAATCATTTAATTATTCATGTTTCCGTAGGCCTGTGGGTATAAAGGTGTGGTTTGAGTAAAGAGTAAAGTGACCTATTCTTGAGGGTGTTGTAAAATGTGGTTAAGGGTGTCAAGGTGGGTTCGTAGACTTGTAGGCTTATACATTTTTAGATTTTTTGGCCATTACAAATTATTTAAGGATTGATACTTGTTGACAGGCCGACACTCAAATTCAAATTAAAATCATTATTGCCTAACTCATGTGCGTACAATCATATATTTTTTCATCCCAATCAAAAAATCCATGCAGTAAGGGGTTAAAAATAATTACCCTGTCGGGCACAACAACTTTACACAATATGAAAAGTGGCATGCTTCAAAATCATTAAGCAAATCATCATCATCATCATTCCAACCGAAAGACGTCCACTGCTGGACATAGGCCTCCCCCATCATACAGACATAGGATCTACATGGTCCTCACATGATCTGACCAAGATTATGTCTGGACTTTAAAAGAGACTGACCCCTGAGTTTGTTTCGCCATTTCTTCTCAGGGGTAGTCAGATAGGAAATGTCGACTACATCTAGATTTTTTATGTTTTTATATGACGTGTAAAAGTGATTCTAATATCCTATTTACAGAATAAACGATTTCATTTCCCAAAATCGGAGGGGGGGGGGGGGCATAATCGCCACGCTAGGCAGGCGGGTTGGTGATCGCAGTATGGTGTTAAAATGCATAGAGAACGCTGTTGCCCATTCTCTAGTAATTATTTATATTAAGCAAATAGAAATAACATTTTTACGTACATCACACTGTGCTCCCATACCGATTAACACTGTTAGGGGTCCCCGAAACGATCAATTGCAATAGATCAATTGCCATCAATTTGTATTGTATTAATATTGTCAATCGTTTTATTTGGTAGACAATCAATTTGCGCATCAATGTGTATCAATCACGTATATAAGAATTTATAATTGCAGTTGATATTTTCGGGGACCCTCAATTTGAAAACATTGTTATAATTAAAAGGGTGGAGTTTCTTGTCGGCTCTTCTCCAAAGGAAACGACCTATTAGAACTGTGCATCTAGCTTCTGATGTTTCTTAAGTGACTATGTAGGCGTAAAATAAAATATTATGATTTTACTGATCTGCAGTAGAATCTGCTTTTAAAAATGGTACTTTTTAAAAGCAGATTCAAAGGAAACTAAACGCAATTACTGTCTGAAATCGTTGTACTTCCTTTTGTCATTGTTGCACATGTTTTTTTCTTTAATCGATTTTAGACAGTAATTGCGTTTAGTTTCCTTTATGATGATTCCTTTTACCGAAAAAAAATCAGTTAGATACTGTCTGTTCCAACAGTATCTGTTAAAAATGTTAACAAATGAATAAAAAAATGTACCTGTGGATGTCAATTCGTTGTGCAACTTACAAATTGAGTGCTTTTATTTGGTTATTTGAATACATAAACCTGACAACTACCTACAATTTTAATTTCAACAAGGTTTTTACCTTTGGGTATTATTATTTAATAAATATATTTTTATATAGTTTTATTTTGTGAATGTGAAAACGGTAGGCTTAATATACTGTAGATTTTTAGCCCACTTCCTATTTTTTAAGTACCTGCTACTTGTTGCCGGACCTGCACTGTCCTCCCTCCCATACCTATTAACACTGTAATTTGAAAGCAATATTTATTTTTAAAAGATTTTATCAATGTAGGGTGTATTTGTATGTGTATTTTATCAATTTTTTTTAATGTAGGGTGAAATAAATAATTTAGATTTTTCTGAAGTTCTAATTTTAATTCACTTTACAGATTGTTGTGATAAAATAAATCTCAATTTTCATTTAACAATTTATATTTGGAGCAGTGGTGGCCCAGTGGTAACGAGCGCGACTTACGAATTGTAGGTCGTAGGTTCGAACCCTGACAGGTGCTTCACTTTGTGTGAATTATTTCATCACCACTGCTCTCAAAACGGTGATGGAAAACATCGTGAGGAAACCGGCATGTCCTAGAACCAAAAATTCGAAGACATGTGACATCTACCAACCCGCATTGGGCCCGCGTGGTGGATTACGGCCCACTCCCTCTCACAGAGAGGAGGCCTGTGTCCCAGCAGCGGGAACATTATAGGCTGATTATGTTATGTAATTTATATTTATTTTATAACCTCAGATTTCGTCGACCATTTTTCAATTGCAATTTAGTACTAATGATAAATTCAAACATTATTTGTTGGAAAAAGTAGTGAGATATACAGTTTAAACCTTCTTAATACCCTGTGTATTAAGAAGGTTTAAACTTAAATGTTTTTATAGTTCCCTTTAGTGAGAAATTGCGTAAGAATGTAAACTGAACGAGTTTGTTTACAATTTTGGCAGATATTTTTGAAACAGACCATAATACATTGTGCTTGACTGTTTCATCATCATCATCATCATCATTTTAGCCGAAAGAAGTCCACTGTTGGACATAGGCCTTTTCCAAAGGTGGGGTTTGCCATAAGCACCACGCTTAGCAGGCGGGTTGGCGTTCGCAGTATGGGGTTAAAATGCATAGAGAACGCTGCTGCGCATTCTCTAGTAAGTCCCTCACCCACGGGAAGAAATTGACTGGTTGTAACCAGGTTTTTAGGGTTCCGTACCTCAAAATGAAAAAAGGAACCCTTATAGGATCACTCGTGTGTCTGTCTGTCTGTCCGTCTGTCACAGCTCCGAATCTACTGGACCGATTAAGTTTAAATTTGCTACACATATGAACTTCTGTGACCCAAACACGGACGTGTTTCGTAAATAAATTAATTTTGAATATGGAGGTCACTTTTGGGGGCAAATTATAAAATTTAAAAACAAAAGGTTTACTGACTGTACCGTGTAACATATCATATAAAAGGGCTTGTTTTAAGGATTTCATATATATATTTTTTATAATTTTAAAATACATACTTTTGAATATATTTAATAAAATAGATGAAAAATTACCATTCCCCCCTTATCTCCGAAACTAGGGAGCATAAAATTTTGATAAAAATACAGAAAATAGTTCTTTACTTATAAATTACAGAAAAATCTATAAGAACTCTGTTATCTTAAAATAACATGGTAAATCACTCAATATTGTGCGTACAAACTTACATTTGCAGTTGGAATGTATGGGGGATCAATGTTTTTCAACTACAATGTTAAGTTTGTTCTTGGGATAAATTCATCTTAACTACGGAACCGTTCATAGTGCGTGGTCCGACGTGCACTTGGCCGGTTTTTGGCAGGTAATGTTGCGCTAATGGGATGGTATTTAGTTATTTAATGCTAATGGAAGAGTTATCCTTCTCAGTACACCGCCTTTTAGCTGGAAGGACTGGGTGTTCTGCCTTGTTGGTCTAGTACTCGCAAGCACTATTGCTGACTATGAGATCCTGGGTTCGATTGATCGGGCAAAGTGTTACTGGGTTTGTGTATATAGAATTTGTCAATAGCAGCCGGTTGATGGCATTAGGCTCGCCACCTGTTACATGGGACACACATAACTGGTGAAATGTGGGTGTACTATAGGTGTACCTCTGCTTAATTCTACAGGAAATACAAGCGTGTTATGTTGTGTAACTTAACCCTATTAAAGGCTCGCGCAGACTGGGGCGATAACGCGGGCACGGCAGGCAGCGCGACTGTTGTCGCGCCCGCAATATCGCCCCGGCCTGCACGAGTCTTAAGGATTCAATCAAACAATATCTTCGCATATTATGCAACATTTGGTTTTGATTACACTAAACCCGAAAAGGGGTCATTGTACTCATCCTTTTAAACATTTTTTTCTATGGGACCAACCTTGAAATCGCGAAAAAAATATCAGCTGTTCCATACATTTGTGTTCACTCAAATCGACAAAATGTATGGAACAGCTGATATTTTTTTCGCGATTTCAAGGTTGGTCCCATAGAAAAAAAAAATCCGTGGATTACGGCCCACTCCCTCTCACAGAGAGGAGGCCTGTGTCCCAGCAGCGGGAACATTATAGGCTGATTATGTTATGTAATTTATATTTCTTTTATAACCTCAGATTTCGTCGACCATTTTTTTTTTTTTTTTCGGGTTTAGTGTGAACAAAAACTAATGTTGTATATGGCATCATCTTCACATATAATTTATAATAAACGTACCTATACTAAATATTGTATAACATTTTAAAATAACTAACTGTTTTATGTCCCAATAAAGTAAAACAAAATAAAAATAAAAAATAAAATAAAATAGTAACAGTGGAGTTTCTTGCCCATTGATTCTTCTCCATACGAAACTACCTTTTGGAAGGGCCGACTTGAATCAATTCTATTTTTTTGTAAATTTTAACGTTCAAAAGTGACATAAGTGCGCCTATTTTTAAATAAATAATTTGATTTTTTTTTTAATATTGCAGTTACAACATATCATTACTTGTTACATTGTATAGGTACTTACTTATTTTCGTAATAGTATCCTTTCTTTGCAACAGTTAGTCATGCATAGAACCTAGTATGTGCTAATTGTGTTCTATAATCGTGAACTTGAGTTTCCAATAACATTATTATTTTTATGACGGTGACTTGGGTTATGCACAGACGCCAGCATATCAAGCAACTACAATCTGTCAAATTTCTTTAATAGATTTTTAACTTTATTCTTACAGTATAAGATTCAAGATTGATTGGGAAAATTTGACAGTTTCGGGTAGGTTGACCTGCTGGCGTCTGTACATGCCTCGGAAAGCACATTAAGCCGTTGGTCTCGGCTGTCATTCGTAAATCTTTGACAGACGTTACGGGTAGTTAGGAGCCCAAAAAGTCTGACAACCAGTCTTACCAAGGGGTATGGTGTTACCCTGTTACTGGGTTTCGTAGGTCAGATAGGCAGTCGCTCCATGTAAAATACTTGTATTCAGCTGCTTCCGGTAAGACTGGAAGCTGACCCCAACATAGTTGGGAAAAGGCTAGGCAGATTGTTGACTGACTTGGGAGTATTGAATTTAGTCTGTCTCAATACGCGGGCTAATGTCATAATAAAATGTCAGGATGATTTTTTTTATGCCCAATGAGCACTTCCCCCCTTTTTTATTGTTTTATTAAATACTATACATATTTTAGAGTTAGGTTGTGTATTTTAATTAAGAGCGATTACGACGTACGGCATTTCATACAAACTTTCAAGCCCTTGTTTTTCGAAATAACTGAACCGATTTTAATGAAACTTCATACGCTTAAGCAGGATACAAAGGTCTAGAAAGTTAGTTAAGAACATTTTCGAAAAATAGTGTTACAGCCAAATTAGAACAATTTTAAGTTTTCCATGGAAACAGAGATTTCCAGTTATCTGTTTTTAAATAAGAGATTTTGAAAATATTCTAACTAACTTTTTAGACCTTTGTATCCTGCTTAAGAAGTTTCATTAAAATCGGTTCAGTCATTTCGAAAAACAAGGGCTTGAAAGTTTGTATGAAATGTCGTACGTCGTAAACGCTCTTAAGGGGACGATAACCGACTTTTAATGATTTCGTACTGAAAATCACGTCTAAACGAGCAGTGTTAATGATTTGAAAAAAATATATGTTAAATTAGAGCTGTTTGTCAATAACTTAATATATGAATATTTTAGATTATGTTTATATTAAATAGTGAAATTAATTTGTAAATTTATGTCTAACGTGGATAAAAAACTGAGAATGGCGCAAAATCTACTAAGCATATTTTTCTGAAATTTCACCAATTTAAAGAAAATTAAATTATTGATCTTTTAGTATACGCGCTTTATTAAAATACCTTTTGTTTTGTGTATAATAAATTAATAATGCGGCGAATTGGGGACAGCGCTCCTTGATGGGCGAGTCCTATTACTGGCTGAACGTACGACGCGTTGCGTGAGCTCAGTACAGAACACGCAAGCTAACCACTCAAGTTCATTGGCATATATCTGCGTCTTAAGGATCAATAATTGTTATATAAATAAAAGTCTCCCTAAGTAAATTTTTTTATTTTGCTAATTTTTACGTTCAATAGTAGCTTATAAGTGTCTTTTATAAATAAATCATTTGACTTTTACTTTGACTCATTCCCCCTTATTACAAAACAAGGTTTATCTTCAGACCCAGGTTTAAAACATGGAGCCATTATTGAATTTCGAACTTTATTCAAACACAAAACTGACAACTTAGTACCGAACAAATTTTTCAGTTCTGTAAAAAGAACGGTATTTCAATCACTGTTACTTTCTTATTACAAAAACTGGCTCCATGGTTTAAGCCATGTCAAATATAAATCTTGTTTTGTAATAAGGGGGTTTATCTTTAACTATTGACACACCACTCTTAATTTTCACCGAAGCGGTAAACAAATGATTAGGTATCAACAAGCATCAGTAAACGAAAAACATATACAAAAATATAAAAAAAATGGTAAAAGATAATATTTTTCATGGCTTTGACATCTTTCGTAAATAAACTCGTGGATATTCCGATCTCATGCTGAAAATTATCTCTTCATGTTTTTTAATTAGTACTTACTGGAAAACCGGAAACGCAATGATTTTTACTGACTGATCATTTATGTTTCTTAATCAAGGTTGTTGTTGATATATCTGTGTGGTGCTGGACGTAAAGAATACCACCGCCCTATTTCTTCCCGTGGGTGTCATAAAAGGCGACTAATGGACTTACTAGAGAATAGGCAGCAGCGTTCTATATGCATTTTAATACCATACTGCGATCGCCAACCCGCCTGCCAAGCGTGGCGATTATGGTAACCCCTCCCCCCTTTGGAGGAGGCCTATGTCCAGCAGTGGACGTCTTTCGGCTGAACTGATGATAATGATGAAACAGTCAAGCACAATGTATTATGGTCTGTTTCAAAAATATCTGACAAAAGTGTAAAAAAACTCGTTCAGGTTACATTCTTACGCAATTTCTCACTAAAGGGAATTATCAAAATCATCAATCACATCACGTCTGTATTCCCCGAAGGGTCAGGCAGACTGTATAGTAAACTTACATTTCGCCAGTTATGTTAAGTCCCATGTAATAGGGGGCGAGCCTTGCCATCACCGGGCACAAATCCAGACTAAGTTGAAGACAAGGAAGTTTGGCAATAGTTCGTCCTGCATATGTGGTTCCTTGGTACTTCAAAAGTACGTGATGAAAGTGTAAACAAACCCTCTTCAGATTAAATTCTTAGGCTAAAAGGATGGGAAACAAATTCGTTTGTATTTAGAAGGTTTGAACTATAATATATCGAAACTGTTCCAACTATATGAAAATCAGGATTCGCTAGCTAAGCTAGCTATAGGTGTCGATATCTTAACATAATAAATAAAACAAATATTAAATTAATTTAAGATTTTTTTTTAGTAACCGCAAGTAGTTTACCCACTTGAGATATCAGTTTTTGTTTTGTAAACTTCACAGACGTGATGGGTATCGATATCTAAATAAAAACAAAAATCTCATCTCATACCTCAAGCAACAACACTAGATACTTACCAGCGGTCGTTGATCTAGTTAAAAAAATCATCAAATCTGTTTTATGCTTATTTTGTCGTGTTTATATATTGATACGCATCACGTCTGCGGAGTTTTGCTAGCCAATTTAATTTGACCCAGTATATCTTACCACTTTTTCCTAAATAATTATTTTTTGAATAACATTATTTTATTATTTGAATTTTAATAACCTAATTAATTAATAAAAATAACAAAATTATATCCTAATAATTAAAATGATATCGTAATACCCTTCAAATAAATCCATTACAATATTTAAAAAAAAAATACATAGTTTTAATGTTTATCGCAGTAGTTCGCAAAGGACACTATGAAGTAAATAAAATTTATATTCATACATATGCAAAACAAACTATTTACTCTAGGCAGTAAATTAAATGACTAACTAACTAAATTATACAAATAAATAACATTATTAAATTGTAAATAAAACATCATGGAAAAGATAATAATAATGTAATAAATCTCAATAAATTGACAAATGAAAAACATGTTTAAGGTGACTTAAAATATTATTATATTAATAAATAAATATTACTTCAAAATTATTTTCCAATTTTGTAATATTATTGTTATTCAGCATGGTATTTTGATAAAAGATTATAATTTATGTATACATTTTGCATTCCCAAGTGACGGAAGAGCATGGAGAACATTATCAAAACTTGTATAACATCTATAACCGCACCTGTATGTTGGCACAAAATAAATGATTTGATTTAAAATTAGAATTTCGGGTTTAAGTATTTAAATAATCCAAGCGCTCATTTATAAATGTAGAGTGATACACATAGACGTTTTCCGATCTATTTGTACATTTTCATGGCTAAATAATAACAGTGGCACGGGTCGAACCAAGGTTAAGCTATGCCTGCCATGGTCGGTTTGTGAATGGGTGACCATCGATTACATATCGAGACCTTACGTACTTAAAAGCACGTTGAACTAAAGTTCCTGGCTGTCATTAGTACATCTTTGACAGTCGTTCCAGTCAGAAGGCCAAAAGTCTGACAACCAGTCTTACCAAGGAACACGATAGAGGTCAAATAGGCAGTCAATCAATCAACTCTGCGCCTATCGCAGTCCAATGCTGGACATAGGCCTCTCCCAGGCTACGCCACAACACCCTGTCCTCCGCCTTCCGCATCCAGTCTGACCCAGCCACCTTCTTAAGGTCGTCGGTCCATCTAGCTGGGGGGCGTCCCACACGACAATTACCGGTACGCGGTCTCCACTCCAGGATTCGTCTGCTCCGACAAACATGGACACCCACTGGCCCACAGGCCCACTGCCACTTCAGTTTGTTTACTCTGCAAGCTACGTCAGTAACATATATTAGATAGCTATTATAGACAATTACGTGACAAAAAAAGGTTCGACGTAGAAATACCGTATGGGAAAACGGCATTACTCAATAAAAGTATTATTTGTATGGCATCACTGATCTATAATAAATTACCCGATGACATTAAGAAGTTACCTACTCATCTATTTAAGAAGAAATTATTCAAATTCCTAATTAAAAAGTGTTATTATAATGTAAAAGACTACTTCGAAGTTAAAGATATTGTATTTTGATTATAGCAAATATTTGTACATTAATTCAACATGATAATGATTTTATTACAAATAAGTACTATGACATTATTGATTTGCTTGACATTACTGTTATAATTTATTAGTTCAGATTTAATTTAATGTGTAACGAAATTGACTATGTATTGTATATATTTTCAATGACAATGTAATTTAATAAGAAAACGAATTAAGAATAATTATGTCATAATGTTCCTATATATTAAATTTGCACGACTCGCATGGTTATAATACGGAGTACCATAAGAACCTTTTGTAACATCCTCTGAACCTGTGTTATGCAAATAAATGATTTGATTTGATTTGATAGGCAGTCGCTTCATGTAAAATACTGGTTTTCGACTGAATCCGGTTAACTGAAAGCCAACCCCAACGTAGTTGGGAAAAGGCGGGCAGAATGATTGTTTACAATTTCATCAAATAGGTTTGGAACAGGCTATACATTAAGGCGCTGACAAAGAGGCAAATGATCTAAGTAGGCTTGTCTAAACAAAAAAAAATGCCAAATCTATGCAGAGTCAAATTAAATTAGCTAGAAAAACTCCGTAGACGTGTTGGGTATCGACATCTAAATACGATAAAACGAAAAAAAAAAAAAAACATCGTATGTTTTTTGGGATCAACGACTAGTTACTTGAAATAATTATGAGTTTCAAAATCAGTTTTTCTTCTTTGTAAACTTTCGTAGATGTGATGGGTATCGATAACTAAACACGATAAAACAAAAACTTAACTACTTCATGTAACTTCACTGCCAGTGGCCATTGACAAAAGGCCAAAAGGACAAAAGGTCAAAACTTTTTTTTTTCGTTTTATCGTATTTAGATATCGATACCCAACACGTCCAAGGAGTTTCGCTAGCTAATCAAATTTGACCCTGTATAGTTTGTGGTAGCGAAAAAAATATATTTTATTCTTAAACATATTTCTCAGAACTATAATAAAATCATTAAAAGTCGGTTATCGTCCCCTTAAGCAAACGAACTACAGCAGGTTTCTATTACAGGGCTGCCGGGATTACTGGCTCATTGCAAAACATCTTGCAACATTCCGGTTTATCGACTGCAGTGGTATTTACTTTTCTATGTTAAATGGAATTAAAGGAATGTGTGTTACGTGTCTGCTGCGGACTTTTTGTTGGGAAATAATAATGTAGGGACTGGTTTGTTGATCCTACTGCATAGTGTTGTTGGATAGCCAAAAAAAGCTCAGTTAAACAAGGTCAATTAAAATAGCTAGCGAAACTGACGTAATATGTTTTGTTAAACATGAGAAAAGGAAAAAATTAATGATTTGTTGTTTTTTGAAGTAAAAACTTCTTAAGAGGCCGGATGGATGCGTAGTTCATACAAACGTAATATGAAAATAATTTGTTAATCAAACATATTCTTAAGGTAGTGTGTCTTTATTCCGATTGGAATACATAATATCTGGTTCCCAAATATATATTTTTAATGGACACTGATTTAAGCAAGAGTTATGAGAAAAATAAGTTTTCTATAGAAATTTTAAATTCCTCATAATTATCTTTGTTTTTATGTCTTTATATCGTTGTCCTTTCAAAATATATATTTGGGTACATAGATATTCTGTAGTCTAATCGAAATAAATAAACACTACCTTAAAAATATGTTTGATTTACAAATTATTTTGGTATTACGTTTGTATACGCATGCTACGCCGGCCCCTTAAGGCGCATTGAGTGTTTTTTGGTATGGGAAACACTTACGGGTGCACGTCACCGACATGCCCGCGCCGTCATGCTGTAGTAGCAGTAAGTCAAGCATAGATTTAGAGTAGGCTAGATACCGCATGTCCATTAGATAGTATGAAAATCGAGCGTGTCATCTTTTTTATACCTACGATGACGTCACCCCAGCCATTTAGTGATGTGCTCAACGTAAACAGAATCATTTCAATCGCTAAGCGCGTCTGTGAGCTAATAGATTTGTCAGGAGTGGACGTGCGTTGACATTTTTTCATTTGACACCCTGCCAATGCCTGAAGTTTGTACACAGCACAAACTCCCCTGCCTGCCAGCACAAACTGTCCTCATGACTGCATATGTTTTTCTTTTGAGTCGACGATCGCATGTGGTGTAGTCACACTCATCACCTCTGCGGAGTTTGGCTAGCTAATTTAAATTGAGCCAGTAAACACACCTGCCTACCCCTTAGGTTAATATATGCGTGATGTTAAGATCGATAATAAAAGATCCAATTCAAAACATGCGTTTTAAACAATATTAGTTTTAGTATATGCGAAACCCGAAACACGTGTCTAGTATTTTTATGTAAAGAATCTATGTACAAAATTTCAAAACTGTATCATGCAAAATCACAAAGTTATATGGTTGTTTAAATGTTACCGGGTGGTCCATACAAAAACATGCTAACGGCGCCCCCGCGCCTCCTGGGTTGTCTTGCGCTCATTGATAATAAATTGGCAGTAGGTACCTAACCGTACGGTGATTGTATTGTAAGTAATTAAATGGTGATAACATTTTCCATCGCACTTAAATATTTTTCGGAGAAAATATAACATGGTGTAAAAATTATTGAAATCGATTCAGTTCCTTATTCTGAACAAATTTTATTCAGGTTTCGCGTATACTCAAAATAATGTTGTTTAAGCAGTGTGATATTAAATAAGTAGGTATTTAGTCATAATATCTTATTGCAAAGTTAAGTATAAGTACTGTTGACCATTAAATAAATGATAAATGCTAGTCATTATTATATTAATCTCCAATAGAACCTATGAATAGACACAATTTACATAATTAAAGCATATTATAATAGGGTTTTATCCATGATTCAATTATGGCATATGTGAATATATTTTTTATATATTTTTTCCTTGATAGAAATATTATAGTGTAGGTCACTATAATGTTTCCATCAAGAAAAAATATGAAAAAAAAAATATACAAATATCTTTATTGGCGTAAACTCAAGTTACAGAAAAAAAAAACCTTGCCTCCAGAATTAGGATACAGTACCTGTATTTCAGGAGTCAGTGACTTCTTTCAGTTAAATTACAATTATGGAAGTTTTATGCAGCGATGGTTTAAAATTATATTACTTAAAATTAAATTTAATAGCACGAAGCAAAAAAAAATAAGCAATATTAGAATCTACTTTAAAATTAAATTAGAATAATAGCTAATTTAAAAAACTGGTCCAATGAGTCTGGTTTCGAAAAAGTTAGCACTTAGTGCCAAATGCGGTACCACCACCAATCTCGGAGCTTCACCTCAGGTGTTAAAGTAAACGAAGGGTTCTTCACCATCACGAGCTCCAGAGTAAGGCCACCCTCCAATATACAACTTCATTTGATGGCATGGTTGGCGCAGTGGTTAAGCGATTGACTGCTGCGCTGCGTGTAGTGACTTTGATTCCCGCACGGAACACATATTTGTATGGCCTACAAGTAGTTGTTCCAGGTCTGGCTGTTTGTGTATGTGAGTTTAAATGGTATTAAAATGGGAGTGAAACGTACCCATAATGCAGGAGTAATTCCTAGTGTGGGGCAACGTTTTAAAGTGTAGCCGTAGCCGTAGCATTACCAAAATTGTATTCTAACGTATCCGTACTGTGCACTTTCCTTCACAACCAAGATAGGTTACAGTACCCAGATCAAATGTGCAGTGGTGGCCCAGTGGTAAAAGTCCCGACTAACGAGTTGTTAGTTATTGGTCCAAACCCAGGCAGGCGCTTTACTTTGTGTAAATAATTTCATTACCATTGCTCTCAAAACGGTGAAGGAAAACATCGTGAGAAAACCGGCATGTCCGTGTAGAAACAAAAATGCCCCGGGCGTCGGGAGTCGCAGGCCGATTTCCGGCCACCGTAGGCGCGGGCCTGCATGCGGACGGTGAGCGATGGGTAGCTCGCGGTCCAATAAGGACCAGGCGCGGGTCGACGGCGCGTTGTGTTCCACGCGCGCCTCAAAGATTTGTCAGCACCAACTGACGGGGTCCGTTAGGGCCAATGCCTGTCAGGCTTGCGAGTTTGTCCGAAAGGGATATCGTGGCCCTGGCACACAGGCAAATGAAGGAATATGGGTGGGTTTTAGTCAGTAAAAGTCTGACACGCCCTCCCGCCCCGCCCACAGCGGGAGAAGTTATTTGATAATTTCCCACCCAAAAAAAAAATAAATTGCTCTCAAAACGGTCAAGGAAAACATCGTGAGGAAACCGGCATGTCCGTGTTGAACCAAAAATTCGAAGACAATGTGATATCTACCAACCCGCATTGGGCCCGCGTGGTGGATTGCAGGATGCAGTGGGAATTTTATAATAGGCTGATTATATACCCACATCGGACTACACGCTCGTAACCTTTATCCGTCAAATTTTGTCAACGTTGCAGAAATCGGCATGGGGTTAACCTTACTCTATCCTAAGTAATATTAATAAATGCGTACCTAAGTGAGTTTGTCTATTACGCTTTCACGCTAAAACGGCTAAATTAATTTGGATGACGCTCCGTGTGGTGCCGGACATAAAGAATAGCATCATCCCATTTCTTCCCGTGGGTGTCGTAAAAGGTGACTAAGGGACTTACTAGAGAATGGGCAGCAGCGTTCTCTATGCATTTTAACACCATACTGCAATCACAAACCCGCTTTCGAAGCGTGGCGATTATAGCAAACCTCCCCCTTTTGGGGTAGGCCTACGTCCAGCAGTGGACGTCTTTCGGCTGGAATGATGATGATGAATTTGGATGAAATTTGGCAATAGGGTAGACCATGACCTGGCGAAGGACATAAGCTACTTTTCACACAGGTTTGCAGACAAAGTCGCGGGAAACAGCTAGTCATACTGTAAATATTAGGATCACTGTTTAAATTTGCAACAGGACCAATTAGCGGATTCTAAATTTGGCAAAAACTAAATACTTTTCAACGTAACACGACCTGAAGAAAAGAAAAACACAATTATTCATACACTTACAAAATTTAGTGACAAATAATAAATCATTATCGTCATCAATGAAACCCAATCAGACACGCTATTCTTCTGTAGAAATATCTTTCGTAAAGAAACAAGTAGCTTAAAGAGTACTCGTAGACCGGAACGTTGCTACAACTTACGACTTTTACGTAACATACTTGCATCTGGCATCTTGATACTCTTTTCCTTACAGAGCTAAGGTCTGTACATGTTAAGTCTGGCTGGAATTCTGTTATTACACGAGTGCCCAAAAAGGAGTGTAATGTGTTTGGGTTCATGTATGTATGTACAAAGAAACTCACAAAGATACCTACATTAATAAAAAAAATAAAAAACACAACAAAAACACACAATATACACACAACATACACAACACAACACACACATACACAATGTATGTATGAGTGAGTTTCTTTGTGACACCATAACAACGACCATGGTCGTTGCACCATAACTTTTAAATGCTTGAACAGATTCAGATGTATGTGGGTATCGTTACAATCCTTACATCATCTCGAGTGACGTAGGCTATGTCAATATTTATATTGATAAATATTATTCCTATAAGTTTTATTTATCTAATAGCTATTTCTGGAGTTGTTCATTCGCCCACAAATAAATTAACTTCATGCGAGTCGCCTACAGAAAAAGTTATCTTATTTATAAGTGTCAATCGCCCGTTTCGGGCGAGTAAATTCGTGCGAATCGACCAGTTAGCCAGTCTTTCGAGTCTTGTATTTGAAAACGCAGTACCTATTGCCCAAATTAAGTCAAAATATCGTATTTAAGAATGTCAAATAAAATAAATTTTATTAATCTCCACGCTATCTGGTCCGTTGGTCCAGCCACAAAGATCTCAGCTATACATAAAATGACGTCACTAATCTTTCATAACAGACTACGAGACAATTTCCCAACAAAAAGCTAGAAAATAAACAAAACATTTAAAGTACAGCGCGCTTGTTCTCCTATATTAAACTTGACCGAATATCTTACACGAGCTGGTATGTAATCGCGACGCGATCAGCGCTTATTGTCTTTGAGATACGGTCTAAGCGATAAGCGATTTAATGTTAAGATTTTTGAGATAAAAGGAGTAGGTATGTAAGGAGCGTAGCAGGTGGCGTTCTATGGTTTCTGCCTACCCCCATGGGAAGAAGGCGTGAGTATAAGTATGTATTTTTGAGATAAATCCCAGTGTTAGTTTTTGCATTTTGAACTTTATTTCGACTGTTGAAAACTTCTTATTACATAATTGACAATTTGGGCCCGTATTTATAGAACGTTACTCAGTACTCAAGCATTACTTAAGACTAGATTCAAGCCATTGAATTGGTTGAATTTAGTCTTAAGTAATGCTTGAGTACTGAGTAACGTTTTATAAATACGGGCCTTAGACTCGCTTCTAAAGTAAATTTTTGTAATTAGAACTTTATCTTTGTCGCATTCCCATTATGTCTTAATTTTAAAAGAGACTGTGGCCTCTGAGTTTCTTTTGGCTTTTTTTTCTCAGAAAAGTCAGGTAGTAAACGCGGCACCTCCTAGTTTTTGAAATATGATTGACGTGTAAAAGTGTTTGTACAAACTTACTTACAGAAATAAAATAATTTAAAACCTTTTCTACGGAATGGGTTCACTTCAATAACTCAACGGTTTGTGAACGAAATCATGACTTCTTTACTCCGTGCCTTAACTGTTGCACAAATGCCGCTTTCAAAAGGCTTTGAAGATACATATAAAAATTTACTTTAGAAATTGTTAGTTTGTTATTTTACTTTAGAGGTAATGAGAAAAGAGAACATTCTGTTCATCTTCTATCTTACTATAAGATTAGCTATGCCCTCCCCTCCCCCCCGGCTCCAAGTCGCTCCGACAAATTTATATAGAAGTATGAGGAACAGGGTGTAAAATTCACTCATCTCCGACCAGATGAACACCATACTATGTAAAACTACATTATATTTCATTCATTTCATTATATAAATTCTAATTCTGATGTGTTTTGTGTTTGTTGAGCAACTGCCCAACGGTTGATGTCAGGATGTTGTCTATCTAGAAAAGCAGGGTTTACGTGACGCCAGGTATTTGATGCGTAGTTCGCATATGGAGTTGTAGATGCCGCCACATATACACTTAAACCTTGGAAGAGGAATAAGAAGATTATCCATTAATCATAATAAAAGTCACGTAAATATACACGTAGAATAGAATAGAAAAGAATACTCTTTATTATGTACACCATAAAAATTACAGATATAAATATTTAAATTTTACATAGGGTGACACAATGGGCGGTCTTATCGCTAAAAGCAATCTTTTACAGACCATCTTTGGATGGATTAAAGGGAGCAGGAAAGAAGCGCACGAAAAGCTTACTATCGTACTGACAAAGAGATATTCCGTTTTTATAACAATTTTATTTGTGTAATCTATAAAATATTAGTTTTAGTTTATGCGAAACCCGAAACACGTGTCTAGTATGTAAGGAATTTATGTACAAAATTTCTAAACTGTGTCATGAAAAATCACAAAGTTATAAGGTTGTTATGTTATCAGGTTGTCCGTACAAAAACATGCTAACGGCGCCCCCGTGCCTCCAGGGTCGTCTTGCGCTCATTGATAATAAGTTGGCAGTAGGTACCTAACAGTACGGCGATTGTATTGTAAGGAATTAAATGGTGATAACATTTTCCATCACACTTAAATATTTTTAGGACAAAATATAACATGTTGTAAAAATTATTGAAATCGATTCAGTTCCTTATTCTGAACAAACTATATTCAGGTTTCGCATACTTATACTAAAAATAATGTTGTATACTTATAATAAAATCGTAGGGAAGTCAAAATTGTACATTGAATATTTGAGAAAAAATGTAATTGCTACGATCGATTCTAATGCCGAAAATATAGTTTTTAGAATTTGTGTCTGTTTGTCTGAATGTATGATCCAGCATCACGCAAATTCTACCAGATAGATTCTGTTAACATTTTGCATATATACTATCACGCTATTTGCTATGAGGATGAGCAATATTGCATTGTTTTGTATTCCTTAAAAGTTTACAGAAAATTGTAAAAAGACGAGCCAAACGGTTAGAACATTACAGATAGTTTTTCAATCAAAACAATTATAAAAATCAGTGTCTGGCCACACGCCTTTCACTTGCACCACACGCAAAACGGCTCACATTTCCGCGAAGGTCGTGCACGAAAGAGACGGAAAATTAGAAAGTGTTATTAGAGCGAGACGGCAACCACAAGACAGCGGTTGGAGTAATTTAATTATTGTGTGTTTATTAATTAAGTCGCTTTCTTTATTGATTTTTGGTGGGTGATTTAAAGAGCCATTTCACATGTATATTTTCGGGGTAAGTGGCAAAATAGCTGTAATAAGCTTAATATCGTAAATCTTCTTTCTCAGTTGGCATTCTAATACGTGGTGGCACTTTTTATCCTTTTATACTAAACAGTTACTGATTGATATTCGAGGATTATCAGGAAATTTTTGGTGATAATTTATGGTATAATAGAATCTTTCCCTAATGAGCTCTACATGGTTTATGTCGAATCTGTGGTCCATATACCTTTGAGAAATGCACATGAATTTATTTTCGGCTCAGTTTAGTTGATTGTAGGGCTTTTTCTAAGTCCGCCTGGCGAGCTACCACCACTTTATCTAAGTGAGTCGCCATAACAACAATGTTAACAGCATGGTTGTGTTCCGGCATTTAGAGGTGAGATAGCCAGTTTCTCTGTGGTTGAGGATACCGGGTGAAGCTCGTTTCCACCTTCGGCGTGATCATCACTTACCATTGGGTGAGATGAAGTCAAAGTCAAAATCAAATCATTTATTTCAAAAAGGCACTTATAGGGCATTTTTGAACGTCAAAATTTACTGAAAAAAATAGAAGTAATTCTAGTTGCCCCTTCCAAAAGGTATGGAGAAGAATGGGCAAGAAACTCCACCGTTACTTCTTTAAAATGTTATACAATATTTTGTGTACATTTAATTACTTATATGATTATAATGTAAAGACCTACAATAAAATGACTACATCACAATAGGTAAAAAGAATAAAAAGTGAAGCAATGATAGATAAATAAATAAATTATGTGATAGATACATGGTGCTCACAGAGTTACAAACATTGTAAAAGTAGACGATTTCATAAAATTTTAACAAGTAATAAGTCAGTGTGCGTGTGAGGTAAAGTAGAAGGCCAAGATCTTCCAAGTTATGGATAGCAAAAAACTACACGGTTATAATATCATCATCATTTATAATTTCAGCCGAAAGGCCTCCCAAAAGCGGGTTTGCCATAATCGCCACGCTTGGTTGGCGGGTTGGCAATCGCAGTATCGTGTTAAAATGCATAGACACCGCTGCTGCCCATTCTCTAGTAAGTCCCTTAGTCGCCTTTCACGACACCCACGAGAAGAACCAGTACTAGGGTGTGCTATTCTTTACGTCCGGCATCACACAGACGATATAATTAAACTGTTATATAATTTTGTAACATTTCCTTATCCTACTTCTAACTAATACCTTACTCCTGGGAAAGCGTCTATCCCATACACGTCTAGAACACATTTGTAACAGACGCTGTTTTTTTATTTCTACAAGGGTAAGTATTGCAAGTAATCGTGAGATTCTTATGGTCCTTGCGCCAAATTGTCAAAACAAACATTAACATGACAATGACACGTTAAAGTAACACACTCATGATGGTGTACTTAATGTACATAAACTGTTTGAACTATTGCGTAGTCGTATTTGGCGTGGTATTGCGTATTTTAAGGTTGCATAAATGAATCCTGCATTGAAAAAAAAAGTAAATTACAAAAATCAAAAACTCGACTGCGTAAAAAGTGAACTTAAAAAAGATGGAAACAAGATTTATATAAATGAATAAGTACTAGCAATCTCATGCAGTCGGAGGCTATTGCCTCGTCGTTATTGTTAGGAAGATGCCTAGAGATGAGAGGATGAGAGGGAGATGGTTGTTTATAGTACTTATTTTTTTTTTTTTTTTTATACGTTTTAGTTAGGATTATATAATTTACCGTCTAATGGTAAATTAGGTTATTACTCACTTATAATCGGGTGATAACGACCTCTTACTCACTCACTCCCAAAGTTCGGGATATTTTTTAAAATTTCTCATTTTTATTACTTTTAAACATATAATAAGTATATATTTTTGTAATCACCTTTCAAAACCCTTCATTTTTGATATTTGATATATATCACTCGATAGGCTTGGGAGATATATTTTTTTCGAAGTCACACCTTTTGGCGCCAAAAACCCACCATTTTGATTTTTAATAATTTTAATATACCCTATGATCGCAGTATGGTGTTAAAAAGCATAGAGAACGCTGCTGCCCATTCTCTAGTAAGTCCCTTAGTCGCGTTTTACGACACCCACGGGAAGAAATGGGTTAGTGCTATTCTGGTATATAATGGATGGTTACCCATCCACGGATCGAACTCGGCACGCGGCTGTTATTCTAAACCACAAGATCTGCAAAGATTTAAATCCAAAGAAATCTAAAATAACGTTCATTGAATTCTTCGACAGCTCCTCAGAGGATTTCGGTTTCAGGCGTCTGGTTGTGATTGATTTATTATTACTTGAGAGATTTTTCTCTCTTTTGACGCTTTTTCAATTTAATTCGTTGTTGATTAAAGTATTTGATCGGCTCTTGTTGTTTCGTTTAATATCTTAACAGCTACATGAGTTTTGACGGAAGACTTAAGCTCTTTTCAGACTACGCTATAATATAATAGCATATATCATATAGTTCATAGCACAACAATATCGCGCACCATACATTATTAAGGACACGTTCACACTTCACTGTACGATATATTATTAGCTTACTTTACGCTATAAAATTGAGCGTGCGCTGAGTTCATGTTGTGCTATATCTTGCGCCGCCCGCTTCCTCATCTCTCACCCCCGCCGTCCCTCAAGCGAAAGCTTGCCATATACTATAAATGCTTGCGATTATATCGCGTAAGGTGAACGCCATGCTATATAGTATCATTAGGTCCTTATTTGCTATACTATACATATATCACAACAGTATAGCGTAGTCTGAAAAGAGCTTCATTGTTTGAGTTTTGTTCAGGTTTTAAGAAACTCGAGATCAATAAGGACATAATTCGGTCATCATCAACTGCCTGCCTTGATGGGGTCGGCTTCCAGTCTAACCAGATGCAGCTCAACACCAGTATTTTACATGGAGCGACTGCCTATTTGACCTCCACAACCCAGTTACTGGGTAAAAAGATATCCCTTCGTAAGACTGGTTGTCAGACTTTCGGGCTTCAGACGACCCGTAACAACTGCCAAAGTTTTATAAATGAAAGCCGGGACCAATGGCTTAACGTGCTTTCTAAGGCACGGAGGAATCTTGGTATGTCCTAAAGTTGGTCACCCATCTACGGACCAACCGTGGCAAGCGTAGTACCCATTCGATGCCACCTTGAATTAGAAAATTGTTGACGGGAGCCACCAGAAAAAAACAAAAAAAAAAAAATGGTGGTGGGATGGTAATGCACCATGAAAATACTATAATTTTGTAAAACATGCACAAAACGCATACGGTGCGTTGTAGGCACACAAATAAAAACTGGTCAAGAGCGAGTCGGACTCACGCACCGAGGGTTCCGTACGATGTTGATGATTTCTAAAAAACTGTGCTATTTAGAGACATCGTTTAATTTCTCCTGTAATTTTTACATAAACTTCTATCACATAGAATAATTTCAGATTTTTATCAATGCAAACTTGGGAGATAATGAAAAATGTAAAAAAAATACCGTTCCCCCCGAACGGTATTTTTTTTACATTTTTCATCAAGAGTCGGAAACTATGCTGCCTAAAAAAATAAAAAAAAAAAATTGAGAATGTGCAAACAGCGCTATTTCATATGATACCCCACATCCCTTAGTAGCCCCACTTCAAATTTTTAAGACCCCCTTTCAGTCCCTTTTGCAAAAAAGATATATTTTTTTTAATTTCTTTCTCGTTTGCAAAATAGTTGAACAAAAGTCATCTAATACTATTCTAAATTTCAAGTTGATGGCATTAGTAGTTCTTGAGATATCCAGGTGTGACAGACAGACAGACTTAGTCTCACCATAAGGGTTCTTTTTTACCATTTTTGTACGGAACCCTAAAAACACTAAAACGATCACGGTGCGTTGCTGGAACGGAATGGGTTAACCTGATAAATCCACTCGTGTGGCTGTTATGACTTAGCCACAAGCAGGGGCTTCGAATTTAATTATATTTGATGGAATTATGTCTAGCTGCCCTCAGCTAGACATAATTCGATCAAAGATCATTAAATTATTATTTTTAGCTATCCGTTTTCCAAACATAATCGTTATCTCTAACACTATCTAGATCCTGCAGTCTCGACTAAGATAGCGATCGCTTTACGAACAAATTCGGTCGCAAAGACCTAATGGGGTCTTTAGACGATCAAAATTGTGTGGGGTAATAGCACCGACTTCTGTAGAGCATACATCGCTCAAAAAAAGTGCATCAGGTCTTAAGACCCAGGTTTAAACCATGGAGCCGTTATTGAATTTCGAACTATATTCCGGCTTTGGTAAAGTTCTTAATACAAAACTTAGTACCAAAAAAAGTTTTTAGTATTGTATAAAGTTCTTAATGCAAAAACTGGCGCCATGGTTTAAATCATGTCAAAATATAAATCTTGTTTTGTAATAAGACGGTTTGAGTATTTATTACTCAAAGCTTAAACCTGACGACTCATGTCAACTAATATTTAAGAAACTTGGTTTGTTACCGTTACCATCACTTTACGTTTACGAAATAATGTGTGTTTGTAATTAAAAATAAACAATAATTATTTAAGTCTGAAAATGATGTTAATCCTAGGAACAGACGAGATCCTCATAAACTAGTGTTGAATGATTTACCTAGACTAGCTAAGTACAATAATAACTGCCTAGCAATGTGTGTGCGCATTTATAACAAAATACCAAGACATTTCAAAACACTAAATACAAGATTATTTAAAATTAAGTTTTATAATTGGTTACTTGAATGTAGTTTTTAAAGTTTAAAGCAGTTTTTAGATAAAAAAATTTAATGTTTTAAAAATGCTGATGGTTGATGCCTTTTTCACCTAACTTTATAATTTTGCATGCTATGTTTTTATCCTAGCTAAACATGTTTGTGCCATATAAATTTGTATTTACCACCATTTTATACCATGATTTACGCAAATAAATATTTTGATTTGATTGATTTTATTGCTTGACAAGATTATGACTTTTTCGTGCTTGTCAAGCAATTTTGACTGTCGAGGGACCCCATTAGAACTTTGCAACCATGTCGAGACTGCGGAGTCTGGTATCTTGTTCTTATAACTGGATGATATAAGAACAAGATACCAGGCCCTGCAGCCGTTTAAAAAATAAGTTTTATAATCATAGCTTCGCATCAGGTACGTAAGCTTTTCTACAAAAATCTCCGCAGCGAATGAGTTTTTCTTCCAAAAAGTTTTCAGTCTAAGTTTTCCGGTAAAGTTCTTATCATTCGTGGCTCGCTTGCACGAAAGATTGTATATCCGTTCATATATTAGCAATTTCTACCTGAGAGTTTTTACCTTTATCTTTGGTGATGCATTGGTTAAACCATTTTGGGATGTTCTTTTTTACATAATCATAACATAACACCACGCTTGTTTACCAGAAGGGTTAGACAGAGGTACATACACACACAGGTACACCCATTATTTGCCATTGCTCAGAGCAGCCCTCTCTATGCTCAACAGGACGGCCTTACGGCTTAGATGATGATAATGATGAGCTTTAATTTGTCACGTTCTTCACTACTTTATGAACCTAAAATAAATATTCTGATCTTTAAGTTCTCAAAACATTTTACAGTCTCTGTTAAAAATAAAAAAATAATAGTAGGAGCTGTTCGACTCACGCCATTTGTATTCATGAAAACGTTTGGTCACTCGAGCGAAGCGAGCCACCTACGGCATGAGTCAGCTTTTACACCAGAAAAAAGAGTGAAGCTAGCGTTCTCCACCAGACAAGCGAGTGGAGGAAGACTACATTCGAGACGAGCGGGCGAAGCAAGCCTATATTAACCACGTGGGAGCGGAGCGCTATTACTAACGAGCAGAGTTAGCTGGCTTACGAGGGTAGTAGGTCGCGCTCATCATTCATCATCATTATTTCAGCCGAAAGACGTCCACTGCTGGACATAGGCCTCCCCTAAGCGTGTGGGGGGGGTTGGCAATCGCAGTATGGTGTTAAAATGCATAGAGAACGCTGCTGCCCATTCTCTAGTAAGTCCCTTAGTCGCCTGTTACGACACCCACGGGAAGAAATGGGATGGTGTTATTCTTTACGTCCGGCACCAAACGGACACCACATCTTTTGACATCTTTAAAATGCTAAACCATTACTCTAGCTCTAAAAGTCTCGTAGTTATAAGCGGTTGAAATCTTACATGTTTCTGTTGGACAGAAATATTTAGCTTACCACCAGCTCGTTTAGTACGAGAACCGAAGAGAAGCATTTTGTCGAAGGAAGAGTAGACAAAAATTACGTTTCCGTGTAGACAGTTGACAGTTTTCTACGATTTCTATTTAACAGTAGAGTAGAAATAGAACGTGCCATGCGAACACCGAGCGAACAGACGTGTTCACGTCTTGACTAGAATTTTTAATATCTTTATGACAAAAGTTCACAATAACGTTGTCATAACTATACACCACACAACACCACACCATACACACACACACACAAACACATACATATACTTTTTTTTTTGGGTGGGAAATTATCAAATAACTTCTCCCGCTCTGGGCTGAGTGTCAGACTTTTACTGACTAAAACTGTTCCATCCGTTGCCTGTGTGCCAGGGCCACGTTATCCCTTTCGGACAAACTCGCAACCCTGGCAGGCATTGGCCCTAACGGACCCCGTCAGTTGGTGCTGACATCTCTTTGAGGCGCGCGTGAAACACAACGCGCCGTCGACCCGGGCCTGGTCCTTATCGGACGGCGAGCTACCCATCGCTCACACATACATATATTTACCCTAGAATAAGTAATAATCAATAGTGAAATCAGTTTTTATATAACTTACCGCATCCATGTACGAGTGCATAATCCTAAATAAAGGTAACCGCTTCCGAAAGGGTGGAGAGCTGGTATCCTGAAATACAGGCCTTAAAGTCTAGCTTAGGCACCAGTCTCCCACAGTATAACTACTAAAATTATTCATCAACATCATCATCATTTCAGCCGAAAGACGTCCACTGCTGGACATAGGCCTCCCCCAAGCACCTCCACTTCAACCCGTTCTGTGCTTCCCGCATCCATCGGATACCTGCAGCCTTCACAAGGTCATCGGTCCACCTTGTAGGAGGCCTTCCAACGCTACGTCTTCCGGTACGCGGTCGCCACTCCAGAACCTTTCGGCTCCATCGGCCATCAGTTCTGCGAGCAATGTGCCCTGCCCACTGCCACTTAAGCTTGGCAATTCTCCGGGCATGCTTGGAGTTTCCCTACGTGATCGAATCAGAAATAAAGAGATCCGTAGGCGAACCAAGGTAACCGACATAGCTAAAACTATTATGTATGGATATTTTGAAAATGAACTAATATTGTAGTGAGAAATAAATCTTTATCTTATCTTACTATCATCTAGTTTCCCGTCACTGCACCCACCTCAAAACTTTCCATAATTATCTTCTCATCCTTCATAGTTTTCCAGCTACCTTCCAAAATTTTCATTGGTCCTCGTTTCTTAAAGATTTCATAACAAATTTTCTTCGACCATCCCGTCTGGTTCGCTATGATGACAGCAGTGATCTGCACAAAGTTTTTAATTCAGAGTTTTTCCTGCTAAAACTCTTATCGGGCGACTGCGTAACACCGTTAAGTTTGGTCCTGTCTTAATCCTTGGGTTTGGGTGCGGTTACAGTAACAGCGTCTACAACATTACTTTTTGTTTACACTAAACCCGAAAAGGGGTCATTGTGCTCATCATTTAAAAAAAAAAATTCTATGGGGCCAACCTCGCGAAAAAAAATCAGCTGTTCCCTACATTTGTGTTCACTTAAATCGACAACGACCCGTAACGACTGTCAAAGATCCACGATTCACAGCCGGGATCAACTGCTTAATGTGCTTTCCGAAGCACGGAGGAATCTTGGTATGTATAGATGCGCATCCACGGACCAACCGCGGCAAGCGTAGTTAAACCTGGTCAATCGACCCGCATGGCTATTATTACTTAGCCACAAGTCCCTCGACCTCGAACATAATTATAGGACCAGGAACATTTTTAATTGTCATCATCACCATTTCAGCCGTAAGACGTCCACTGCTGGACATAGGCCTCCCCCAACGGGGGTGCGGGGGTTTGCCATAATCGCCACACTTGGCAGGCGGGTTGGCGATCGCAGTATGGTGTTAAAATGTATAGAGAACGCTGCTGCCCATTCTCTAGTAAGTCCCTTAGTCGCCTTTTACGACACCCACGGGAAGAAATAGGGCGGTGCTATCTTTTACGTCCGGCACAGACACACACTATTTGAATACATTACTGTTTATCAAAGAATTTATCAATAAAACGAAAAAAACGTAAACGAAAGCCACGGAAGGAAAGTTACTAACAACTTAAATGCAAGGATGTCTTCCCCGCGTGCACTGCCACCGGTTTCTTAAACCAAAAGTCCACACGAACATAAGCCGTTAGTTTAACGCTGTCACACAACTTGCAAAGGCATTAACTGTACAATGTAAATTAGACAAGGGTTCTGAATTTTTCAAGTATTTTTGGTATATATGTGGGATGATACGTGCCTTGAATTAAGATAAGGGGGAAGATGCTTGGGGATTATGGGTAGGTGTATTTTTTGATCGCGGGTCGTGTTCCTTTATGGGTTGGGAGGAATGAGATGTTAAGATTTTATGTATTTAGGGAAATATGTATTATTCGCCTGTGATTGTAAAATAGCTGTATAATTCTTGGATTAATTCCTTAGTCGAAAAACGTGCAAATGAATAGACCGTTAAATAATATGTCAGGAAGATACACAGAAATCTTGTTCTTTTTAAGTAATTTATCTTCTTAACGTGTTGATGATAATCTAAATTTTGCCCAGAACATGTCTAATATGAGTGAGCATTATCAGTGGTAGTGACCATGAGTTTTGACCTTGAGCTCAATAACGAATAAAAAAGGCTATGTTAATCGAGAAACATCGATAGTAAGTTATCGTTCGTTTGTTGATAGAGTAAAATTTATTTTATTTATACAAAATTATTTTTAGTATATGCGAAACCCGAAACACGTGTCTAGTATTTTTATGTAAAGAATGTATGTTCAAAATTTCAAAACAGTATCATGAAAAATCACAAAGTTATAAGGTTGATAGGTTACCGGGTTGTCCGTACAAAAACATGCTAACGGCGCCCCCGCACCTCCAGGGTCGTCTTGCGCTCATTGATAATAATTTGGCAGTAGGTACCTAACCGTACGGCGATTGTATTGTAAGTAATTAAATGGTGTCAACATTTACTATCCCACTTAAATAATTTTGGGACAAAATATAACATGGTGTAAAAAATATTAAAATCGATTCAGTTCCTTATTCTGAACAAACTATATTCAGGTTTCGCATAGAGTAAAAATAATGTTGTTTAAATTATAAAATAAAAAAATTAATTTAACGATTGGTGCAAAAAAAATTGTATAAAGATGCAGTATAGTATAAAATATACATCGATATAAGTATTTATAAGTTATATAATATCTATAAATATGTTTAAGGTGTACACGAATGGATAGAATAAAAAATAAGGGCATATGAGGAAGTCTGAAACTAACACCGGTGACTGAAAAGTTGTTAGGAAAAAGGTTGTCATGGTATGGGCATGTGATGAAAATGGAATGAGGAAAATGTCGTAAGGATAGTTTTGAGTATGAATGTAACGACATTCATACTCAAAACTTTCCTCCTATTTGCTATAAGAGTAGGGGAAGACCAAAGAAACGATGGATGGACTGTGTGATGATATGGCTGGCAAGGGAGTGACTACCGAGATGACGACTAATAGAGAAGTGTGGACGAAAGCGACATGTTGTGCGGAGGCGGGTTGGCGATCGCAGTATGGTGTTAAAATGCATATAGAACACTGCTGCCCATTCTCTAGTAAGTCCCTTAGTCGCCTTCCAAAAATTCAAAATTCAAAACGTTTATTGCGAACTAAGTGTACAATGTAGGTGTTATGTTATGTTAGTAGGTACTTATGACTTAGCAGCCTTTTACAAGCATTGCAATTATCATTCGCCTCGCCCTTATCATCCTAAATTAGCAATAAACATTATTATTACTTTACTATTTTCTTTTATACGAGTATTAGTACAATTAAATTGGATTGGATCCGTTTGGCGCCGGACGTAAAGAATAGCACTATCCTATTTATTCCCATGGGTGTCGTAAAAGGCGACTAAGGGATTTACTAGAGAATGGGCAGCAGCGTTCTCTATGCATTTTTAAAACCATATTGCGATCGTCAACCCGCCTGCCAAGCGTGGCGATTGTGGCAAATTTCCCCTCTTTTTGGGGAGGCCTAAGTCCAGCAGTGGACGTCTTTTGGCTGAAATGATGATGATTAAATTGAGAAATTATAGTTATGTCAAAATTTAAATGTCAATAATGCATTTAATACAATTATTCAGCAATATTAATGTCATCCTTTTCAGGTAGTAATATTTAAATTATAATTATAATTTAAAGTTAAATAGGATAAATTACTTAAATCGTATTGTTTGTATTCAGGTAATATTTAACTTATAATTTTATATAAAGTTAAATAGGATAGATTACTTATATCGTATTGTTTGTATAGGACAGATCGCCAATTTTGTACATGAGAGAAAATCGCTATTTTAAGCTAGACTCTAAATATTCTTTTACTGAGTAGAAACATTTTTGGATTAGGTATAGTTTTAGCCTTTTTTGTGATATTGTTACAGATTTTTCAGTTTTAAACATGTTGGGCAACTGATTGTATATTTTTAATGCCATATAATATGGGCTATCGCTTGACATTTTAATTCTTGAGGATGGAGCGCATAACCTATTTTTGTGGCGAGTGTTGACATTGTGCGTATCTTCTTCCCAAAGCTTCTACTTTAGTGAACTTGTCGATATTTTTAAAAATAAATACACTAATTTCAAGTATGTATATTGACGGCAGAGTTAGAATTTGATATTTTATAAAGTATGGTTAGCAGCTCTCCGTATTATCTATTTGGGCTAGAATTCTTATACACTTCTTTTGCATTAAGAATAGGACACCCACGGGACGAAATAGGATGGTGCTATTCATTAAGTCCAGCACCACGCGGAATCGGAGGGGGGCCCACACGAAATCGGGAAGCTAGTATAAGCAACGAAAATAAACGACGACTGCAGATAATTACAGTTACGAGAACAAGATCGAGTAAATTATCTTTTTGTATGAATTCACGTGTTTGTAACAAATAAACCAATTTTTATTTCATTCCGTTTGACATACGTGGCAAATATTTTAATCGAGACCATTCTTTACTTTCATCCGTGCTCGGCTGGATATGGGCTACGGGAACAATTCTAAACACTCGAGGGAGCACAATGTGAGCTCCTCAGTCGCCTTTTATGATACCGGCGTTGATTTATTCTTGACGGGGCTTTATGGCATGGAAAAACAGTGCATGGATATTTTAAAAATTATTCGATGATGGTCGTGGTAGTCCAATGGTTCAGTTCTCGTTTCTCATACACATGGGTTCAAGTTCAGGCAAGTACCAATGTTACTTTCCCAATCAAATAATAAAGTTAATTCACAAAAAAAAAATACAGAAACACATGTACATTAAAATTAATTACAAATAGCAAAATTTGTACAAAATGTATATAACCCTGTCTCTTAGACTAATCATTCATCATCATTTCAGCCGAAAGACGTCCACTGCTGGACATAGGCCTCCCCCAAAAAGTGGGGGGGGGAATTTTCCATAATCGCCGCGCTGGTGATTATGGAATTGAAAATACATAGAGATAGATACGCAGTATGGTTTTGAAAATACATAGAGAACGCTGCTGCCCATTCTCTAGTAAGTCGCTTAGTCGCCCTTTACGACACCCATGGGATTAAATGGGATGGTGCTATTCTTTACATCCGGCACCTAACGGACCGTCTAGAACTTCTCTTAGACTAGGATAGCCTATATTCTGAGAGACGGAAACAATAACAGAAAAAGACGATGAAAACAAACACCGTCAATATTATCACTAAAACCTTTACCGCCTTATTACAAAACTAGGTCTATAATTTGACATGGCTTAAACCATGGGGCCAGTTTTTGTAATAAGAACGTAACAGTGATTGAAATACCGTTCTTTATACAAAACTGAAAACTGGGTTCGGTACTAAGTTGACAGTTCTGTGTTTAGGAACTTTACCAAAGACGGAATAAAGTTCGAAATTCAATAATGGCTCCATGTTTTAAACCTGGGTCTGAAGATAAACCTTGTTTTGTAATAAAGGGGTTACTGTCTGCGAGGCCTAAGCTGAGCTTTGCATTTGTGTGAGTGATTACCAAGAGTAGAGTATAAACCGATAAACATCGGGTTTATACTGGTTTAAACCAAGCAAAGGACGCTTCGTTCTAGGCCGACGTCACACCTACACTATCTTTGTGCACTCACACGACACGACTCAAACGAAGAAAACGTTAAATAAAAATTATGAAGAACTGTTCAAAATTTGTAAAGTACTCCCGGTCCATCTTAAAAGTAAATTAAATATCTTGACTGAACAATTTAATAATCATGACCACAAAGTGGCACGTAAGCATATGTACCCAACTCATTTATCTAAGAAGAAGACACTTGCTGTTCCAAAGGTAACTAACTACTTCGGTAAGCGCACAAGAAAGTACTTAGTACCAACGTTAGCGAATGAGCTACCCCCCAAACTTATATCGCATGTCAAGTCTAAGGCTCAACTTAAAAGAGTTCTGCAAAAACATTATCTCTCATTGTGTCGTGTGTAGAAAATATTTGTGTTTTTTTCGTTTGTTGTAAAATGTGAGATTTTTTATTCTAACTGTAGTTATTTATTTTATAATTTACTTAGCACAATTAAGTTATAGCATATTAATTTTCAAAATTTGTAATCTAATTGGTAGACGAGAACTACTGCCGACAAACTGTTTTGCAGTTTGGCAGACTTTATGTATGTTATTGTTAATACAGATTTTGAATAAATAAATAAATAATAATACACAAATGCGAAGCTCAGCTTAGGCCTCGCGGACTCTACTATATATTATTAGCCTTTTCTAGTCGAACAAACGTAGAGTGTAGTCTTCAGTCTCATATTTGGCGTTTAGTTATGTTTTGTATGTCCGTTTGCCAGTCGGCAAAGGCCTCCTCCAACCAACCTTCTCCATTCCTCCCGCTCTCTGGCCACCCTGCCCCATGTCGTTCCAGCGACCTGTCTGATGTCACCGTCCCACCTTTTCTGTGGTCTGCCTCTCTTTCTTGGGTAACACTGTGTAACTATTTTGCTCCATTTGTCCTTCCCTCTAATCATGTGTCCAGACCATTTCCACTTTAGTCTTCTGATTTTTATGGTTATACTATATTGGTTATACTATTATATGTACTGCACTGTAACCTCTTCTGAACCAGCCTATTTGGCGCGAAAATGGGTGTGCGCCACGAACGAACTGAATCAGTCGGACTGAATCAGACCGATTGGCGAATCCCGCATAATTGACATCGGCCTCATCTTCCTCATTAAGGCTGTTTAAGTAAAACAAAGAATCACAGTAAAATATGGATTTTACTTTAATTATTAATAATATAAAATACAATTAGCCAGTTCTAACGTGTTCTACGGAAGTGAGAATAAAAAGATCATTGTGTTGCCACACAACATAAAATATCCTCCAACGAATACCAATGTTGCACACATAAAAATCAAGAGAAAAAGCAACAAAAATAAATTTGACTCCGAATTACTACAAATCACTGCAATTAACGTGCAACTGCACCAATTTATAATAACTCAGAATGTCAAAACCCATATGTTCACATTGTATTGAACATAGTTGGGGGGGGAGGCTGACAAGCTATCAAAAGTCCAATGAACCCAAGCATGATTGTAAAAATGGATTACTTATTCAATATTAGATTATTCCACTGGCAGTGGACATAGTTTGGCAATCGACCTTAAGTAAATTTTATTTTTAAATTTTATTTCTGCTACTCTAACACTGTTGTCTGGCCCAGGAAACACTTTGACAATCATTGCCATTGGCCAATGTAAGGGAGAGGCATTTACATCCTTAACGAGTACAAGGTCACCTACCTTTAAGTTGTTAGAGCTATGCTTCCACTTGGGACGGCTCTGAAGTTGAGTGAGATAGTCTGCTGACCATGCCTTCCAAAAATGTTGCTAGAGTTTAGACACAATTTTCCAAAATTTTAATCTATTTATTGGAATTTCCAATAAATCGACCTCAGGATAACTAGACAAAGCCGTACCAATTAGAAAATGACCTGGAGTTAAATATCCACCTTCATTGGGGTTGGAAAGCAGAGGTCTAGAGTTCAAAACACCCTCTATTTGCACTATCACCGTGTTAAACTCTTCATATGTCAAGCACAGAGTGCCGACGACACGTTTGAGATGGTGCTTCACGCTCTTTACCCCGGCCTCCCAAAGACCACCAAATTCAGGGGAGTAACTAGGAATGAACACAAATTTTATGTAGTTAATTTTACAATAATTATATACAGAGTCCCTATGAGCTCTGGAAGCTTGTACATTGTATAATTCTTTTAATTGATTTTCAGCTCCCTTAAATGTTTTCGCATTATCACAATACACTTTAGACGGTACACCACGCCTAGAAATAAAGCGATCAAAGCATGCCAAGAAAGTTGGGGTTGTGAGGTCCGACACAACTTCTGCATGTATAGCTTTGGTAGAAAAACAAACAAATAAAGCTACATACCCTTTTGTTACGAGTGGTTTCCTAATTCTTGATACCTTTATATTAAAAGGACCACAAAAGTCGATGCCGACATGCTGAAAGGGCCTAGTTACTGTGACTCGTTCCTTTGGAAGTGAACCCATGAGCTGCTTAGCAGTGTCAGCTTTCAAACGAAAACATTTCAAGCATTTATGCACTACCTTTTTTACCTCTCGTATGCCACTGATTATCCAGAATTTCTGTGATAATGAACTGAGCACCAACCTAGGACCTGCATGCAACAATCGCAAATGCTCTCTTTCTATAATTAAGGAAGTTATATTAGAATGTTTTGGCAAAATGATAGGGTGCATTTTATCCTGTGGAATGCCTGCATTTTGCAGCCTGCCACCTACACGGAGCAAACCGTGTGCATCAATAAATGGATGAAGATTGGCTAGCCCTGACTTGATTTTTTTATTATTAATAATTGAATTAATTTCTTCCGCTAATGATATTTTTTGTATGGAACGAATTATAAATTCCAGAGCTAGCTGTAACTCTTTAGGAGTTAAATTTTTATCTTTTATAATGTTTTTTCGCATAGAATTATTTACAAACCTATACATATATGCGACAACGCTTTGTAGCTTGTTTATATTTGAAAAAATTTCTAATAAATAGGTTGGTAGAGAAGGCTCTACATTAATTATATAACAAGATTTGTCTGGTACTGTTTCTGTTTCAGTATAATTTTCTTGCTTATGATCTAGATCTGGGTTTAATAAATATTGCGGACCATGCCACCATAATTTATTTTCTTGCAACTTTTGTGGCTCTACCCCGCGGGAGATAATATCAGCTGGGTTTTGAGAAGAGCGAACATAGTACCAAGATGACCTATCGGTATAAGAAACAATTTGTTGAACTCTATTATTAACGTAAGTATTAGCTCTGACTCTACCTGACTGTATCCAGGCTAGTACTATTTGTGAATCACTGTACAAGCGTGTGTAATGCGGAAATCTAGAGTTAATTATATCACTGACTCTTTTTGTGATTTGGGCAAGCAATAACGCACTATTCAGCTCTAACTGAGGTATAGTAAGTACTTTAGCTAGAGGTGCCACACGTGACTTCGAGCAAAGAAGATTTACTTCAACACTCCCACTAGATTTTAAAATCCTTATGTAAAGGCAGGCACCATATGCTTTCGATGATGCGTCAGCAAACCCCACCAACTCAATAGATAAAAAATTGTTACATTGGACGTACCGAGGTACAATAAGTCTATCCATTAATTTTAAGTTATTTAGAAATTTTTCCCATATGTGAGTATATTTGGTTGGAAGAATATCATCCCAACCTATCTTAATACCCCACAATTCCTGCATGATCATTTTTGCAACAATTATAATTGGGCTAATAAGACCCAATGGGTCAAAAAATTTCCCTATGTAACTAAGAATCTTTCTTTTAGTGTTCATTTGTTCATTAGGTTGTGTTAAAGGAGTCTGAAAATAGAAATTATCAGCTACGACATCATACTTTAATCCTAGTGTTTTAATAATATTATCCTTATTCAACTCGATTTCATCAAAATATTTATATTCACTAGGGATATCATCCAAAACTATAGAATGATTAGAACACCATTTATGTAATTTAAAATTACCAAATTTAAGTAATTCAATTAGCTGTTTCTTTAATAAATTAAGTTGCTCTATATCTTCGCAACCTGTAAGTACGTCATCGACGTATGTGTTTGAAAGCATGGCTTGTGCAGCAAGAGGTAAGTCATTCTTATGCCTATTTGCAAGTTCTATTAAGCATCGAGTGGCCAAAAAGGCAGAGGCTTTCAACCCATATGTTACAGTTTGCAACTGCAAACAACTTATGGGTGTATTAGGATCATCCCTCCAAAGTATGTTCTGTAAGCTAGTGTGATGTCCATTAATATAAACACCACGGAACATTTTTTGTATATCACAAATTAAAACAAATAAATATGTTCGAAATAAAAGAAGAATATCAAAGAGCTCACTTTGTACCACAGGCCCATTCAGCATGACGTCATTCAACGAAGTTTTGTTTTTGGATTTCATACTTCCATCGAAAACCACCCGCAACTTTGTAGTCTTACTATCTTGGTTAAAGACGGCATGATGTGCTAAAAAGTAAACAGAACCATTATTAAGATCATAAGAATTTATATCAACTTCCTTGGCATGCCCTAATGCTACATATTGTTCTATGAATTTCTTGTATTCATCCAATAAAATTGGATTTTGTTTAAGTTTTTTTTCCAAACTTAAAAATCTTTGCAGGGCGACTGAGAAAGAGTTTCCCAGCTGTAGCTCATTTTTAGGAAAAATAAGCGGCATATCTACATGGAATGTGCAGTTAACAATTTGAAGGGACTCTTTGAAAATATTTTCAGTTTTTATAAATTCATCTGTAACTTTTTTCAATGGAAGTTCAGACACTTTCTCAGTCAACCAGAAATTTTCCATAACATTTTCTAATTTTCTTTCATCAAGGATTGCAAAATTTGAAACTAGATTTGAACATACATTTTTACTGCTTATGCAGGATTTACCAGCAACCACATAACCAAAAACAGTATTTTGCAATACAAGACCATCCAATATTTTGAAACAACCACTCAACAAAGAATCAAAATAAATATCAGCCCCTATTAATATAGAAATTTCAGTAGGGATGTTAAATTCTTTATCTGATAAAATAATATTTTCTGGAATGGACAATTTAGAAATGTCTAATATTTGCTGTGGCTGTGGTGCTGTAATCTTATCAACTATAAAGCAATTGACATTAAATATAATATTATCATAAACAGTTGAATTTATAGGTAAACTAACAAACTGATTTATATTTGTGGTTTTATTACCAATACCAATAATATTAGTTGATTTCAAAGTGGGAACAATTGACAACCTTTTCACTAAAGAGTTAGTTATAAAGGAAGCCTGGCTCCCACTGTCGAGCAAGGCCCGTACAAAAATGTCACGACCATATTTATCAGTGACCTTAACCTTAACTGTAGGTAATAAAACATTACAATTTGAAATGTTACTATGTGAACATAATGAGACTGAAGCCTCTTTCTTACTTTCATGTAAAAGTGTATTATGAGATTCCTTACAAATTTTACATTTAAATTTATACTTACAGACATTGTCAGTATGTAATCTTAAACATATTGAGCACAATTTGTGATCTTTTACAAAGGTCAGACGTGTTTCTATAGGAACCATCTTGAACTTGGGACAAGCAAAAATTGCATGATCAGTTTTATTACAATAGGCACACAATACATTGGATTGTGCAGCAATATTTGAGACTCTCACTGTAGTCTTCAATTTATTTTCAGTTGTATAACCTTTAAGGGGAATAGTATCCTCCAGCGCCATAGCACGCTTTTCTAAAAAGTCTAAAAATTCAGTCATAGTTGGTAAAACTCTAGCATCTCTATCTAAATGAAATGCTCTGTGTGTATATAAATCAAGTTTTTTAGAGAGTAGACACAATAGAAGACGATCCCAGCTATCCACTGGTTCATCAAGGTTTTTTAATGCATATAATTGTTGTTTAATTTCAGAAACAAAGCTTCTTATAGAAACTGCGGTTCCCTTCTGCAGTGTTGGTATATCCAAAATTAAATTAATGTGGTTACATATTAAGCGTGTTTTATTATCATAGCGCTTTCTTAACAAATCTAAAGCTTCCTTATAAGATTGACTGACTAGCGGTAGGTTAACTATTATTGACAAAGCTTCATTGATTAGATACTTTCTCAGATAAAAAAGCTTTTGGACATCAGTCAATGTACGGTTATTGTCTATTACCGCTATAAACAGTTCATAAAAGGGTTTGAATTTTGTAAAATCCTTGCCATCAAAAGTAGGAATTTCTACAGTGGGTAACTTAGAAGTTGAAGTACATGTGGATTGAGAAGACTCTGATTGGGTAAGCATACGTATAGTTTCATTGATTTTAGCAAGGGTTTTAAAAAATCGTTCCTCAAACATACCTACATCTTCAGAATCTTTTTCATCCAAACTTAATATATCTAACTGAAGAGCTTCAAACTGTTTTAATGAAGTAATAAGTTTATCTTTCCTTGCCTCCAAAAGGTCTATTGTAGCCGAAGTGAGGTTTATCGGATCCTCTACAAAGTTTTGAATACGCGTCAATGTTGCTTTGCATGACGCTCGCGACAGTTTCAGTTTCTTTATATCAGCCATTTTATTGCTTATACTATATTATCCGCTCGTATTTAGCATGAATATACCGCACAAACACTTTTATCACTTGGTTTTGTTTATTTATTTATTTTATTCACACAACTTGCCGGTTTTTTGTTATGAATGTTTATTGTTTACTTCAATGAACTGCCAAAGTCGAATGGCATGTGCCAAGACGTCACAAGTGTCAAAGTCGAATGACATATGCCAAGACGTCACGAGTGTCAAACTCAAATGACGTTGATGCAGTATGACAGTGACACTTGATGGTTTGCATTGACAAGTGTCAACTTCACGACGATTGAATGAAGAACGATGATGACGTCAAATAGTGAACTTGCTAGAATAAATTGGCGTACATACCAGAGTGGGTATGAGAATCTACCCACATAACAAAAATGTTGATGAATTATCCAAATTCCAACTCCGAAATCGCACCAATTTTGCGATGCTTCACGATCACCGATGTGAAACCGGAATAAAATCTTCGTGACTCGATGCGGATCACCCAGAATATCGTCAGGGTGAGGTTGCGCCGGGGCATTGAGACATTGTCCCACCCTGCAAAGGCTAGCGCGAGCACCTTTTACACCACTATGCACCGAAAATCACTTTCACTCGAAGATCAACGTATACTGACGCTCGAAGGACCACTTTTGTTTAAGTAAAACAAAGAATCACAGTAAAATATGGATTTTACTTTAATTATTAATAATATAAAATACAATTAGCCAGTTCTAACGTGTTCTACGGAAGTGAGAATAAAAAGATCATTGTGTTGCCACACAACATAAAATATCCTCCAACGAATACCAATGTTGCACACATAAAAATCAAGAGAAAAAGCAACAAAAATAAATTTGACTCCGAATTACTACAAATCACTGCAATTAACGTGCAACTGCACCAATTTATAATAACTCAGAATGTCAAAACCCATATGTTCACATTGTATTGAACAAAGGCCGCTCGGCGAAAGAGAGGATATTCTCATTTTATACATATATTCTACATAACCTCACGCTCGTTCCCATGGGGTAGGTAGAAACTATAGAATGCCACTTGCTACGCTCCTTACATACTTCTTTTGTTTCGCCTACGTTCATACATCTAGTCATACACGCATGTCGGTTGCGAGTACTACGCACCTGACCTTTCTGAAGAACATCACCAATTGGGTCAGTATAATGTCCTCCTAGGGCGTCCTCTACGGCGGTTCCACTCACCTCTGCTTTTTAAATACATTTTGTTAGTTTCGTTCATCCTCTCAACATGACAAAACCATCTATACTCCGTTGGTTTAAGTAGTTAAATAAAGGTAAACAAATCGTAAAAAGAGTTTTTATAGATGTCACATTCTTGTTTAAAAACACGTTGTAACTTATAACAAAAAAAAATTGATTTTTGGTTTTTACGATAGTTTCCTCTTTTATTAATGCATGTAAAACTTTATCTTTTATTCTTAAACTACTCTTCCTTGATGTAACTGCTTGAGCACAATTTTTTAATTAGATTAATAATGATACTATAATATTTTGTAATCTGTCTATTGTAAAGAGCCCAAAAATACAGGTTCTCAAAACGTCCACGAATTATAACGTTGCTAAATTGAAGAGCATAACTGTGAAGTAGCATGACAACTGAAGTGACAGGTATTATTACGTTTAGTCGGCTACTTCATAGCTGTCTCTTCACGTGGTTTTTTTTCAATTTTCGTCACTACATCTTCTTTTAAATTGCACCGATGCACGATGCCTTATCACATCATTTTTCAGCCTATCATTAGCCACGCCAGACATGCTTCGCAAGGAACGCATTTCCACAGCATTTTTTCTACTTTCATGCTTCATAATATCATTAATATCTCCCAAACATCCGTAATTATATAATGTATAACATAGACCAATTTTCAGCCTATCATTGGCCACGCCTGACATGCTTCGCAAGGAACGCATTTCCACCGCATTTATTCTACTTTCATGCTTCATAATATCATTCATATCTCCCTAATATCCGTAATTATGTCATGTATAAGAGAGACCAATTAACCGAATCACTTATTCAGCGTGTTTACAAATGGATTCAATCAACTTGCTTTGATGACACTGTTTGTTTACCTGTCGGAGTTGATAATGTCATTACAATGCAATCAGTTTAAGTAAGTGGTGATTGGGTAAACAAAGGTGTGTTTTTGGGTTAACATAATAGAACATCATGCTTGTATTCGCAGAAGGGGTAGGCAGAGGTATAGTAGTACACGCGTAGCTAGTTTTTTGGGTTCCGTACCCAAAGGGTGGCAACGGGGCCAAAATTATTTATTTCAAATAGGCACCTAAATGGCACTTTATAACGTCAAAATGTACAAATAAAATATAATTGATTCTAGTCGCCCCTTCCAAAAGGTAGCTTCGTATGGAGAAGAATGAAAAAATAAAGAATGTAAAATAAATGTCATAAAAATAATAAATTATACAGTTAATATAGCAATCAGTTAGATTTTGTCTAGACTCTAGATTGTCCAGCATGTTTCCAAGCGTTCTTGTCTTGGATATAATCCTCTAATTTGTAATAAGCTTGTTTACAAAGTGTACTTTTAATATGAGTCCCTAATACTAAGGGTCCGCTGTCCCGTCCGTCTGTCACAGGGCTGTATCTTGGGATCCGTAATAGATAGACATTTGAATTTTTCACATAGTGTGTAGTAAGATAGCCGCTATGACAAAAAATAATAAAAACTAGTGGTCGCACACTGGTCGAAATTCGACCCCCTCTACTAACAATCTATATATTACTTACTAAATCCATGAGTAGTACTTACTTATTCCATGGTCAAGCTGTCATTTCTGTCACCTATCTAACTTCAAGTCGACTTCTTGGCGGGAAAGTGAAGCGTCATGTTCAGCAGTTTGTTTAATTTTCCAAAATTTGTGTTTAGCCGAATATTAATGTGTAATAATGGTGGATTATTAACCATTCAGTGTTTATGAACGTGCATTAGTGTAGGCAAATGAAACAAAACAGTGCAACTTCGCTTCAAGTTCTCTCAAGAAGTCCGCGTGAGGTCTCAGTAAAGTGCCACATCTTTACTGAAACTCAACGGGAGTGGGCGGGGATATCATCATCATGCATTTATAATTAATTTCATCAATATTATACAAGAACTAAAACGTGACATTGGCTAAATGCACAAACCGTGCGAAGCCAGAAGGAAAAAAAAAAAAAAAAAAAACATCAAGTCATGAGGCGACTTTTTGGCGGGAAAGTGAAGCGTTATGTTTAGCAGTTTTGTTTTATTTTCAAAAATTTGTGTTTAGCCGAATATTAATGTGTAATATTGGTGGATTATTAACCATTGAGTGTTCGTGAATGTGCATTAGTGTAGGAAAAATGAAACAAAACAGTGCAACATCACCTCAAGTTCTCTCAAGAAGTCCGCGTGAGGTTTCAGTGAAGTTCCACATCTTTACTGAAACTCAAGGGGAGCGGGCGGGTGGGGATATCATCTATCATGCAATGAATATAATTTATTTCATCATTATTTAAACAAACTTTGTTCTCGTTACCTAATTTTACTTGACCAAGAAGTCCGCGTGAGGTCTCAGTAAAGTTCCACATCTCATCTATCATGCATTGAATACAATTCAATTCATCATTATTTAAACAAGCTTTGTACTTGTCACCTAATTTTAATTGACACTGGCTAAATGTGCAAACAGCAAAAGCCAAAAAAAAAAAAAAAATGTGACGAGGCCCTGGTACTATGTGTGTGTGTATCAAACGCACGGTAGTGTGATTAATATTATTTTTATTAATTTAATTTATTTCTAATGCATATTACATAAAAATATTATCTTTCTATACTCCTACTACATATAAACTTTAACTGTGCCAAATTTCATACTCCTCCGTCCGCGTAACTTTCGTAAAAAGAGGTACAGTTGGTGGCCAGCATTACCTGCCATTATATCTCACGTAATAGGGGGCGAGCCTATTGCCACTAAACACAAATCTGTCTTGGACAACTACTGAGAATATGATAATAGAAAAACCCAGTAAAACTTTGTCCGACCTCGGATCGAACTGAGGACCCTAACTCTTAGCAATCGTGTTTGTAACACCTTTTTTTTTCCTTTGGGCTGGAAAATCCTCATGGATGTCCTCCACCCTGGGGCGGGCGGAGGGGTCTGTCAGACTCTTACTGACTAAAAGCTACCCCTGTGTTCCCTTCCCACTCTTGCACCGGAGATTTTGGGATCTAGTGCGACTTCCGCGATCCCCGGCTGGTGCCCACTGGCCGGCCCACCTCAAGTCTGAAAGGGGCGCACGTGAAACACTACCCGCCACCACCTCGGGTCCAGCATGATAGGGGGTGGTGGACGTCCCCGAGCCCGCCGTCCCAGGATCCATTTAGGGGGCTGAAAGAGGGCATTGTCTGCCCTCTGCCGACGCCCGGTGTGCCTGCACTGAAAAAAATGCGAGCTAACTAAGATACATTTTCTCTTAGTTGCCATTAAAATGTTTGGAATCACTATTTATTTATTTACTTTAAACAACATAGCATATTTGCCAGAACAAATTCATTTTATTTATATCGACAATGTGACATGTACAGAATAATCACCAGTCTTTGTTACATCATACATGCTTTGTTTGATTTTACTTCTTCACTTTTTCAAATCAAATAATAATCTTAGTTGATGGTAACAAGCAACTTGTTAGCATTACATCATACTTCAACTGACCAACATTTAAGTTAAATCAAATAACTACCCGTAATTAAACTAACTAATTTCTTAGTTGACGGAACTATGACAATTTAACAAAGTTCTCCTAGCTTCAGAAGTCAAGATCTTGTTAGGCTCGTATGGAGTCAAGATGCGTGATCACATTAAACAAGATGTTTATTAAAGCAAACACTTTTTTTTTTCAGTGTGCTGCGGACCGGGTGAACGGAAGAGATCTCCCACTCCCTTTCCGCAGCCTCCTTCTGCGACACGACTGTTTCGCAGGAGGACTGTGTTTGCAACACCTGGACTAACGAGAAAATCATATTGAGATAGTTATCAAAATATCATACGTGTTAAATAAACACTTTTAGAAGAACATCACCGGCCCAGCCTTTTCCCAACTATGATGGGGTCGGCTTCCAGTCTCACTGGATGCAGCTGATTACCAGTATTATACATGGAGCGAAGGTCCTGCCTAACTGACCTACACAACACATGGCAATAACTGGGTAACACGATACCCCTTGGTAAGACTGGTTGTCAGACTTTCGGGCTTCTGACGACCCGTAAAAACTGTCAAAGATCTACAAATAACAGCCAGGACTAACGGCTTAACGTGTTTTCCGAGGCACGGAGGGGTTTTGGTATGTAAAGATGGTCACCCATCCACGGACCAACCATAGCTTCACCTGCTGGATCGATTCACGCGTTACCATTACCTTATAACGCCAATACAATATACAGTCACGTCAGTGGGCACAGCTAGTTTAAAAATAAAGTTATAAGAGTTGGTTTTTAATAGCTGAAAACATGAATAAAGTCTGACAACGGCACTCTCCCTGCCTCACTGTGATTAGCAAACCAACCCTCCTCCTTAGAGAATAAGAGACGTTGCACCATCAAAGAATTGCAAGAATAAGATAGCAGCTGTATGGTCGGTTCCAAATGTATTTAATGTAAATGTAAACAAGCCCTGTTCCGGTTAAATTCTTACGCAATCACTAACTATAGGGAATAATATGTAGTAACACATTAATCTGCATTTAAAATATTTCACCTTACCCTAAATTTCACCACTATTTTTATTGAATAATATATGATTTATTTTTATTAACAATAAAAAATAATAACTGAAAAATCATCGACGAAAATTGAGCATAATAATGATCCCACTGCTGGGAAACAGGTCTCCTCTCTTCGAAAGGGAGTGGGCCATAATCCAAATCGCGGGCCCAGTGCGGGTTGGTAGATGTCACATGTCTTCGAATTTTTGGTTCCAGGACGTTTCTTCACGATGCTGTTTACCTTCGCCATTTTGAGAGCAGTGGTGATGAAATTATTTACACAAAGTATAGCGCCTGCTTGGGTTACTGGTTCGAACCCACGACCTGCAACTCGTAAGTCGGGGCCGTTACCACTGGGCCACCACTGATCTGTATTCAAATAATCAATTCCAATTTGCAACTGGCAATACAAATTAGCATCCACAGATACATTTTCTGTTCCATTTGTTTACTTTTTAATCAGATACTTTTGGAACAGACTGTAGATTTAGAAGCACGACACTGCAGAAAAGTTTAATTCCCAATGCAAACAAGTTTTTAAGTGAAGGAGAAATGTCAAGACAGTCTTTTTGTTTGATATGACGTTTCATAATTGAATGAATTATTTGTTTTTGAAGTATTTAATGGATATTTTCATTCATTATTATTACAACTGCACTGTGTGGTGGTGGAGGTTATGGATCCACAATGTATAACATTTACATACTCCTTCCTCTGCATAATCCTTCGGGAATACTGGCGTTACGTTGTCAAATCAAATCTAATTATTTATTTTCGTGATCATAAAATCCAATTTAATAGTACTTACATAGGGATTATTCGCACTTCGTCCCATTTGCACTTCGTAACGCATTCGCAGTTGATCCCATTCGCACTTGGTCCCATTCGCAGTTGTCCCATTCGCACTTGGGCCCATTCGCACTTGGTCCCATTCGCACTTAGTCCCATGCAAGTAGTTTGTAAGGGAAGAGGTAGGTTTATGGACCAAAGTGGGTTGGATTTATAAAAAACTATTAGTACTAGTGTTAGTACAATATTTACATTTGGCAAGTTTTGGTAATTGTCGTCATCATTTCAGCCGAAAGATGTTCACTGCTGGATATAGGTCATCTCCAACATTTGGAGAGGGGGTTGTCATAATCCCCCATAGTTTTATTAATAATCCTAACAAATATTATAAATACGAGTTGTAGGTCATGGGTTTGAATCCAGGCTGGCAGTTTACTTTGTGTGAATAATTTCATCACCACTGCTCTCAAAACGGCGAACGAAAACATCGTGAGGAAACCGACATGTTCAAGAACCAAAGAATTCGAAGACAATAGTGGGAACATTATAGTGTTTCATGTTTACCGCAAATACACGTATTTTCTTTCTTTCTTTCTAGGATGAATATTATAAATACGAAAGTGAATTGGTTTGTTTATTTGTTACGCTTTCACGCTGAAACGGTTGATCGGATTTGGATGAAATTTAGCGCATGTAAATTAGTTAAATTTAGACCACGTCTACTTCGAACCGTTAATCCCAAGTATAGGCCGATGTTCGGCTGTTTTATAACTTCCATAGTTTCCTTTTTTGACTTTGAATCCTGACTTTAGCTTATCTCTTTGAGTGTTTTTCCCCTTAGTCAGCCATAGTTAGCCGTAATCCAGCAACGGCCGATCGACATAGGATACTTCTTATCTTGGTAGCGCGTTCCCGTGGGATAGTTTCCAACCTCCACGCTGGCGAAGCTGCGGGAAAAGCCAGTTGCCAGATACCTACTAATAATGTCAAAATCATTAATAATAATGTCAAAATGTAATAATACAATAATCATATACAATATAACACCAATATTAATCATTGATGTAATAGGTACAAGAAACAACAACGTTATTTCAAGGCACGAATTGAAGGCAATACTTTTGTGTCATGGTCCAGTGCCTGAGAATTAGACCTTCCGCCCTATAGGCCACAGTGACCATGAAAATTAAAGACCATGTTATATTATGGTGATGTAAATGACGTATTTAATCCTTATTATTATTTATTAAAACTTAATGGACATGTAAAAAAAAAATACTGTACAAAGGCGGACTTAATGCCTGAGGCATTTTCTACGAGTCAACCGTAGGGTGAACGCACCGGGCGTCGGGAGTCGCAAGCCGATTTCCGGCCACCGTAGGCGCGGCCTTGCGGACGGTGAGCGATGGGTAGCTCGCCGTCCGATATGGACCAGCAGGCTTACTCTTGAAATCAATCCCATTCTCGATCGTATTCCAATCCGGTTCAGTTTCAATTCCAATCTTCAGAAAATTGGCACTCTTGAACGAAATCTAGATTGAGATTGGAATCGACTGCATTTTCGTCAACACTGATTGACATGGTGTGGCCATACGAATCAAAATGATAATTACCAAATTTAAAAATATTGGATAACTCGTTAAATCTATAAATAAATTTGTTCTGATATTTATTTTAACATAAATACTCATTAAAGTGTTCTTTGCTTGCATTTATATGTATTTTAACACTAAATACTTAGGTCGCAATGGCTCATTTTGTTTGTCATTGCCTGGGTTACATTAAAAAAACTTCCCGCGCATTTGTCATCCACCTAAAGATCATAGCAAAACTGTGAGTTATTAGAGTTATGATAAACAAAAGTTTCAAAGCGATGTTATCTAAAAGTTTTCAAGTGTTTAGTTTGGAATGTATTAAAAATTAAAATACGTTTACCTATTTGCACAAGTTCAAGTCAGTTGTAGACCGTACTTTAAGTCAGTATGAACTGTGGCAAATGAACTCAATAATATTGCTGATGTCCTGAGACAAAATAGGCAGTAAATAAATTTACATTAATTTAAACTATTATTACTTTAGGGTTTTAAGTAGGTACTCGTTTTTATTATTGTTTAAAACTTTCTAACACATACTAATTTTATTTGCTGTTATAATTTACCTATATTTATAAATAATAAGTGTAGTGAATAAAATAAAAAGATGAATTTACAAAATTAGTATAATTGAATTAGGTTTTTAATTACACAGTCAAAAATTTGTTCTTACATAACAAAATAATCTTATTTACTCGGTAATTTTTCGTAAATTCATCGTCAGTCATGGCAAACGAGTTGTCTGCATGATGCCGAACGCGCCATTCATCTCAAAAACCGCCTTTGTCTCTTATCTAACTTATAAGCATCGTCCAAAATATCACAAATAAGTTCTAAATGCGCCATGGTTCACAATAAAAACTTCACAAATCAGTCACAATAACAAACTCGATCCCGAAAAAGCATACTTTTTGTAATCGTTCAACTTCGATCATAAACACGAATTCAAACTCGATACGGCAACGTCAAAATCTCGTCAAGAGTACCAAAAAAATGCATCGTTCGAGTAAAGTCGATTTCATTTAGTTCCAAAAAATCCACCTAATACGATTTCAATCGTGAGCTAGTTCGCGTAGCGTTCAAGAGTGCCAAATGACAAGATTTCGATCCCAATTTCCAATTCCGATTGGGATCGAGTGTCGAGAGTAAGCCTACTGGCCCGGGTCGACTGCCAGCGTTGCGAGTTTGTCCGAAAGGGATATCGTGGCCCTGGCACACAGGCAATTCCGTTGCCTGTGTGCCAGGGCCACGGTATTCCCAGTAACATGGGTGGGTTTTCGTCAGTAAAAGTCACGCCCACCCGCTCCGCCCAGAACGGGAGAAGATAATAGATAATTTCCGAAGCAAAAAGAAAAAAAGGGTGATGCCTAGACCAAACATGGTAGGTGTAACATAGGGGATAGATAATTCGAAAAACAGAAATATATACTAATATATACATACTTATAAACAAAATAAAAAGTGTCAGGAGAAATAACGATTGATGGAGGAGAAAACGAATCAGCACTGGGATGATTCTGCCAACTTCTTACGAATATAATTATAATCTTTTTTCTTCGTGTTCTTTTTGAAGAATCTCATAGACTAAATGAATGTGAGCTTTACATAATGCGTGATTGCGTATGATTGGTTCTGACGGCCGATTTGTGAGACTCTTATACCACGGCTACATTGTCGCTATAACGCGTACTACACTCCGCGCGCTCTCTCTCGCACATCGCTCGCCGTTTCGCTCTACAACAGAGCGTGCGCGAAGTGTAGTCCGCGTTATTGCGATAATGTAGCCGTAGCATTAGGACACGACGAGTGTCCACGATGGTTCTCAAAAGTAACGTATTATTATATTATATCGAAGTAGTCACAGCACTAGCAGGGCTGGATTAGCCACGTAGCAGGTGTAGCAAATGCTACAGGCCCCGTGCTTGGACGTACAAAAAAGCAAGTCTTGTTACTATTGCTATCACCGGTCGGACCCATGTAACATTATGTTTGAACGGTCAAAAGAAATCTAACCTCTCCGAGGCATGCTATAAAAAGTTCAAAGATAACGTTACCTAACCAAGTTGCATACATTTTCAAGACTATTCCTAGTTTTCACCAAGATCTCCTTGGTAGAATTTGCTACAGGCCCCACGGTGGCTTAATCCGGCACTGAGCACTAGTATTTCAATGACCGTCCGTAAACGACGCCACCAATCACAAATGATAAATGATTTTTATTTCTGTAAGTAGGTTTGTACAAACACTTTTACACGTCAATCATATTTTGAAAACTAGATGAGGTCGGCGTTTCCTATCTGACTACTCTAAGAATCAAACTCAGAGATCACAGTCTTTTTTAAAGTCCAGACATAATCTTGGTCAGATCATGTGAAGACCATGTGATTGGTGGCTGAAATGGTCTTTTGAGGAAAGAACCACACAGATTGAGTGGACCTGACCAGTCAGTGCAAGCATTTGTCAGTAATCGTGCAGCTCTACTCAGAACTGAAGGAGCTCAAACTGGTTATTTAAGCGATAGTAAGTCGCGCATTTTTTATTTCACATTGTGTTTTTCAAAATCAAAAATATTTTTATTTCACATAAGCCTACACTGGACACTTATGAAACGTCAGAAGCTAGGTGCACGGTTCCAATTGGTCGTTTCCTATGGAGAAAAGCCGACAAGAAACTCCACGGTTACTCTTTAAAAAAAAATGGCTTTTATAATGTTTTCAAATTACTGTGTTAATAAGTATGAGAAGACAGCGTAGGCCCGTCAAAAATACCAGGTACTTAACAAAATAGAAAATGGTCTACAGATCTATAGTCTATTAAGCCTAAAATGTCCTCACATTAACAAAAAAACAATATAACACCTCCTTTGTACGTATTTTTCTGTTCATTTTTTCTTGTCTGTATATATGTGTGTACATAAACTTTTAAATAAATAAATAAATATGATTAAAATAATACAAGTTAGCTGACACGAAGTTAGCGACATAGCTTGCAGAGTAAGCAAACTGAAGTGGCAGTGGGCTGGCCATGTTTGTCGAAGGACCGATGGCCGATGGAGCAGACGAGTCCTGGAGTGGAGACCGCGTATCGGCAAGCGTAGTGTGGGACGCCCCCCAGCTAGATGGACCGACGACCTTAAGAAGATGGCTGGGTCAGACTGGATGCGGAAGGCGGAGGACAGGGTGGCGCAGCCTGGGAGAGGCCTGTGTCCAGCAGTGGACTGCGATAGGCTGAGTTGATTGAATACAAGTTAGAACCTTGTTGAAATTAAAATTGTAGGTTTATTAATGTTAAATAAGAAAAACATTATGTCGGGGAAGTTTGTAAAAAAAAGGATAAAATTAAAAAAAAAAAAAACATCGATCAAGGAAGTATGTAAAAACAATAAATAACATAAACATCGCAACATGGGAGCAGTTAATAGAAATTTACATATTTTTGCCGTTAATGAGGTACCAGGGAAGCTACATGTGCAGAAGGAATTAATGCCAAACTTCCTTGTCTTCAACGTAGTCTTTAATCTTATATAATATGCTTTTTTGATAAGGACACGTTTGATTTTCCATCGCTAAGTTCTGTAACAGACTTTGGCAACTTGTTTTAACATTTGGCTTGTGGCTAAGTATTATCAGCCGCACGAGCCGATCGTTCGAGTTAAGCTACGTTTGCCGCGTTAGGTCCGTGGATGGGTAGCCATCTTTACATACCCCCCCGTGCCTCAGAAAGCACGTTAAGAGGCCGGCGATGGATGCGTAATTGCGTAGTTCATACAAACGTCATACCAAAATACAGTCCTACCAACTTATTTGTGAACTGAAAGAGGACGGCACCGTCGATTCAGTGTTGCTAATTTCAACGGCATTTCAACATGACGGCCGTAGTTTAAATTTTCGCCATTTCACAGATAAGTTGGTAGGAGTTTAATTTGATAATCAAAAATATTCTTAAGAGTGTCTTTATTCCGATAGGAATACAGAATATCTAGGTTCCCAAATATATGTATATTTTGAATGGACACTGATTTAAACAAGAGTTATGAGATAAATTAGTTTTCTATAGATTTTTTTTCGTCATATCTCGTCTTTATATCATTGGGAACATACATATTCTGTAATCAAATCGAAATAAATACACCCTAACCTAAGAATAATTATGTTTGATTTACAAATTATTTTGGTATTACGTTTGTATGAACTACGCATGCTACGCCGGCCCCTTAAGCCGTTGGTCCCAGCTGTCATTCATGGATCTTTAACAGTCGTTACAGGTTGTCAGAAGCCCGAAAGTCTGACAACCAGTCTTACCAAGGGGTATCGTGTTACCAAGTAACTGGGTTGTGGAGGTCAGAGGTCAGATAGGCAGTCGTGCCATGTAAAATACTGGTATGCAGCTACATCTGGTTAGACTGGAAGCCGACCCCAACATTGTTGGGAAAAGGCAGGCAGATGATGACTGTGTTTTTAACCGTTAAACCAAACTGTACCAAATTAAACAGCACTATCGAATCAAAACACAACAATCGATTATGTAAACCAAATTAGTCGTTCACGATAATCGAAACAGCTTCAATTAGTGAAATCGATTGTCATGCGCTGTGTTTACAAACTGACAAACAGTGTAGTCATCCAATCGGCTTGATTTGATGACATTGTTCACTTGTTGAAACTGTTAATACCGTGGGGATATTAATGTGAGTAGCGATATACAACATTATTTTTAGTATATGCGAAACCTGAATATAGTTTGATCAGAATAAGGAACTGAATCGATCTCAATAATTTTTACACCATGTTATATTTTGTCCCAAAACTATTTAAGTGTGATGGAAAATGTTATCACCATTTAATTACTTACAATACAATCGCCGTACGGTTAGGTACCTACTGCCAAATTGTTATCAATGAGCGCAAGACGACCCTGGAGGCGCGGGGGCGCCATAAGCATGTTTTTGTACGGACAACCCGGTAACATAACAGCCTTATAACTTTGTGATTTTTCATGATACAGTTTTGAAATTTTGTACATAGATTTTTAAATAAAAATACTATACACGTGTTTCGGGTTTCGCATATACTAAAACTATAAGTACTAGTATAATGAAACTGTATACTTACCAAATATTTAAAATGTCATGGAGATCTCTGTTAAAACATTCCTTAGCTTTTCTTACTCTTCAGCTGTTATTAACCGACTACCATTTTTTTTCATGTCTCATAATCAGCTTATAATGTTCCCACTGCTGGGACACAGGCCTCCTCTCAGTGAGAGAGATTGGGCCGCGATCCACAACGTGGGTCCAGTGCGGGTTGGTGGATAGAGAGTTACTTCCAGCGGGGCGAGCACGGCCTACTGTGACATGACTTGAGTCACTTTTTATCACAGTTTGAGCGGTAAAACTGTTTTGTCTTAAAATGCTTGTACAAATTGACATGATATAATTTATCACGTCTTGTCACAAACGTCTTGGTACGCCCGTGCTCGGCCCGCTGATCATTTTTATGTTGTCATTAATAAAATCCATCCACAGGTTGTCTTTAAAATATAGCTTTCAGCGTTAAGATCGCCTATTTCGTCACCGTATGTAAAATTTCTACTTTTAGATCTGTAATTACATACATACATAAACTCACGCCTTCTTCCCATGGGGGTAGGCAGAAACTATAGAACGCCACTTGCTACGCTCCTTACATTCTCCTTTTGCTTCGCCTACGTTCATACATTTAGTCATACACGCACGCATATCTGTAATTCATCCTATTAAAAAATATTCTGTTCTAAGTTATTAACACTCTTGCTTGGATAATTTTATCTAGATTTGTTTCGTGTACAAATATACCATGCATGTTTTGTTTGAAAGATAATTATTTATACAACAGGTTAAGGAGGATGCGCTAAGTTAGACCGCGTAATACAAATTTCCTTACGTTTTTTGCCATTTGCAGGTCAGTACCAGGTTGTATGTTGATCTAAATATGATTCGCAGACGTAACAAATATGGCTTTACAGAATTATTATCATTAGAACCATCAATATTATAATCAGCAGTATTACTGATTTAATGATTATAATTCTGTAAAGCCAAATTTGTTGCGTCCGCGAATCATATTTTAATCAACGTTCAACCTGACACAGACCTACAATTTGTAAATCACTTAAAAATATTAGAATTTCACTGGCTACCTTAGCGCATCTCCCTCGAAAAACTAAAATACACTTCGAAGGCAAAGGTGACTTCAATAATATTTTGTCTGATCCAGTAATTTTATTTAGAAATAAAAGAAACAAAATCATTTATTTGCGGTAAACTTGATGCAAAGAAAGAACATAAATACGAAAAAGAACAAGTTGGAGGAAAATACGCGTCACAACCACGCAAAACGGCAATGGCCGTTTTGCGTGGTTGTGACGCGCTTATGCTGAGCAATGGCTCAGCATAAGCGACCCTATGCGATACAGAGCCCCAGCGCTGGTTTTCAGCAACAGCCGGCGTTGACGTGATGACGTCGACCGGTACAGCATAGTGAGATAATAAATAAGATATAAAAAATAAAATAATCACAAACTATTTAAATAACAAACTATACAACACACACACAACTACTTGCAATAATACCAGCTTAATGGACACTATTAAGACGCAGATATATGCCAGTGACCTTGAGTGGTTAGCTTGCGTGTTCTGTACTGAGCTCACGCAACGCGTCGTACGTTCAGCCAGAAATAGGTAGGACTCGCCCACCAAGGAGCGCTGTCCCCAATTTGACGCATTATTAATGTATTATACACAAACCAAAAGGTATTTTAATAAAACACGTATACTTAAAGATAAATAATTAAATTATCTTTAAATTGGTGAAAGTTTTAGAATAATACGCTTGAGAGATTTTGCGCCATTCTCAGTTTTTTATCCGCGTTATACATAACTTTACAAATTAATTTCACTATGTAATATAAAAATAATTTAAAATATTCAAATAATATATTAAGTTATTGAAAAAATGCTCTAATTTAACATATATTTTTTTCAAATCATTAACACTAGTCGTTTAGACGTGATCTTCAGTATAAAATCATTAAAAGTCGGTTAATCGTCCCCTTAAGCTGGTATTATTGAAAGTAGTTGTGTGTGTGTGTGCACTGCGGGACCTCTTCTTATAAAGGGAAGGCAGGACCATTGATCACTACTCTTGCTCAAGATGGGTGGGTGATTTCAGACTTATATATCCTAATCTTAACTAATATTATTTTAGAGGTACGAGTATGAGGAACAGGGTGTAAACTTCACTCATCTTCCATAGAAAAGGGAGGATCCTCTGACCAGACGGGTGTTGTGTCTGGTGGGCAACTGCCCAACGGTTGATGTCGGGATGTTGTATATATGCTAGTTGCGCGGTAAACTCTGCTTGCGCGATGCAGGATTTTGCGTGACGTCAGTGTGCCGCGTAGTTCGCATGTGGCGATGTTGATGCCGCTACATTATAAATGCAAAAGATGGTTCGTTTATTTATTTGTTACGCTTTTACGCTAAAACGGCTGAACAGATTTGGATGAAATTTGACGTATGGGTAGACCGTGACCTGGATTAGGACATAATATACTTTTTATCTCGATGTTCCTATGGGATCGAGACATATGCGGGTGGAACCGCGGGGCGCAGCTAGTTAACTATAAGTCCAAGTTTTCTCAGAATGTTTTCCTTCGCCATGTCCAAGATAACCATGAGAAAGTACATATAAATTGAAAAAGTCACATTGATGCTTGCCCCAGATATCTTATTAAGCTTTATTGGAACTCGCACAACAGTAAGCCAAAATAAGAGGAAAAGGAAAAACAAATTAGTTTTTCTTTTACAAAACGGGAGACAAAATACAATTACTTAGGTTTAGCTTTTAGGGAGATATTTGTTATTAGATGTTTAGCTTAGTAAGTATTAAAATCCGTATAACACAAATATTGTAATACGAATTTTAATACTTATCAGGAACTTTTATAATTTTCATGACTGTTTTGAGATGGTTGGTATGGGTCATATTATTCTTAGGTGGCCCAAAGGGTTGGCACGAGCCGGAGATTGCGGAAGTCGCACAAGATCTCATGATCCCCGGTGCAAGTGTGGGAAGGGAACACCGGGGTGGTTTTTAGTCAGTCAAAGTCTAACAGACCCCTCCGCCCGCCCCAGGGCGGAGGACATCAATGAGGATTTTCCGGCTCGGAACAAAAAAAAAAGGGTGGTATTCTTACTAAGTAATCCCCTCTCTTAATTTTACAATTAAATTTAAATATGTATGAACGGAAATCCTCATGTATACCCGGATCGCTTTAGCGTGGCATTAGCGGTCATTGACTCGGGTCCATATTGGCTCACCTAAAGTCCTTTACCCGAAATTGTCTTTCCTAATGATTTGTAATCCGAATGATCACTCTTCCTAAAATTTTTCACCCTAAAGTTTCCATTCATACTATTTGTAGTGCTACCGGCGATGTTCATAACAGTCATGTTTCCGAAAATTGTAATTAATAATATCATTAATTTAAATATATTTAAACTCCTACTGTTTTTTATCATAACGCTTTTATACCTAAAACTATAACTATACTCGTACCTGAGATAATTATGTATAAAACCCCAACTGTTTAGAATGATTAAAGGTCGTTTCACTGATTTTTGTCTTAAATGAATGAAATTCAGGTCAGAGTGTCGTCTTTGGGGCACTATGAAAAAAATACTTAGAAAAATTTCGCGACCAATTTCGAGGTAGCGCTCGCCGGCCGCTGCCGCGGCACCGCTCGCTACGCTCGCTCGGCTCGCGCGTAGTTGGTCACAGTTCTAACCTAACCTAACCTATAAATATCTTTGCAGGTACACACCGCTATAAATAAAATTAAAATATGACTTTGAATAATAGTGTAAAAGATGGTTATGTTGAGAAAATATAGGATAACAAATAAAAGTATAATAGATGTTTATTGCTACTGACATTATGAAGTTGAATGCTTCGGAATTATGAACATTAGAGACAGAGTAGTTAGGAATTGTGATTTTTAGGATAAAAAATGTAAGGAAGAACATTTTCGGATTTCCAATTATCGGAGTTGAAAATTTAGGTGAACTTTGGCGCACCCCATTGACTCACCTACATTTTCAAGCATTTAATTTATTTCAAAAACTGAAATAAAGTCCGCTAATGTCCTGAATTATTTATCGTGATCTTCAACATGTTCCAATAACGAAAAAAGCAAAAATAGTATATTGGTTGGGTTCCTGCGGAGAGATATTAGGGAAAGTGCAATTACCGCTAGTGCCACGCTAAAGGTATTCGAGTATAGTTGTATTCATTTTTACAACTAGCGCCCCGCCCTAACTTCGTACGGTGTTAACGACTTATCAAAACCTCAAGGTTTGTTTATTATTGTATAAGTTAAATATTTATGTCATCATTATTATCATTCCAGCTGAAAGACGTCTACTCCTGGACATAGGCCTCCCCTAAAAGGGGGCGGGTTGCCATAATCGCCATGCTTGGCAGGTGGGTTGGCGATTGCAGTATGGTGTTAAAATGCATAGAGAACGCTGCTGCACATTCTCTAGTAAGTCCCTTATTCACCTTTTACGACACCCACGGGAAGAAATGGGATGATGCTATTCCTTACGTCTGGCACCACATGGAGCTATGCAATATTTATGTATCCTTCTGGAAAAATCCTAACTGTTCCATAGTTTAGGAGAACAACGTGATCACACAGACAGACACGAAAGAGAAGACTACTTTTCACTACCTAACAAAATCCAGTACTCTTAACCGGTAACCCTTGATTTACAGTAGTTATTGTGGCTACCGGGCTACTGAAATAGTATTGGGGTTCAAAGAAAATTGGGTTAATAAAATAAAATGTTCAAGAAACGATAAAAATGTATCCCTATCCAGTCATTATGAAATTGTTTAAAGAAAGACTAAAAGCTTTTTAGCTTTGGACGACTTTCGTTTTTAGTTTTTTCCCACTGGATCATGTCAGATTTATTTAAGTATGTAAACTTAAAGGAAGAAAATCAGAAACCAATGCACATTAAGACGGAGATATATGTCAGTGACCTTGAGTAGTTAGCTTGCGTGTTCTGTACTGAGCTCACGCAACGCGTCGTACGTTCAGCCAGTAACAGGACTCGCCCATCAAGGAGCGCTGTCCCCAATTTGACACATTATTTTATATTATTTATAATACACAAAACAAAAGGTATTTTAATAAAACGCGTATACTAAAACATATCTTTAAATTGGTGAAGGTTTTAGAAAAATACGCTTGGTAGATTTTGCGCCATTCTCAGTTTTTTATCCGCGTTAGACAAAACTTTACAAATTAATTTCACTATGTAATATAAACATAATCTAAAATATTCACATTTTAAATTATTGAGAAAATGCTCTAATTTAACATATATTTTTTTCAAATCATTAACACTACTCGTTTAGGCGTGATCTTCCGTATAAAATCATTAAAAGTCGGTTATCGTCGCCTTAAGGGCCAGTTTACACCGAGCGGAAAAATCCTCGTGCAAGTTCGGGTATCCTCCTAGCCACTCATTCATACCAAGGGCAAAAATGCGCTTCGACGTGGATGCGCCGCGGAGAATCAACACAATGATCCAGGGTGTTCAAGGCTGCCTGAGGATGCTCGAGGCTATGCGCTAAAACCCCTTTGGGGTTGCTCAGTTCGCACTGGTAGTTAACGGAGAAGGGACATGCGTACTCGTTGAAAATGGTAGACTAGGATATGGCTGTTATTGCACTATTGCAGAGGAAGGGATAGATAGGGCAAGAAGAAAAAAAGAACATGTAAATCGCCGGAAATACTGAGTCGCAGCGGCGCGGGCGGTGCCCCATTCACGCGCCGCCTATTTCGGGTGTGCTCGTGCAGCCTCGAGGATACTCGGGCGGGCTCACGGATATTCATGACGAGGCGCGTAAACGCTTCATGTCTGCGTCTAATTGTATTCTTAACGTCAATATTGATACAGTTACATAATCAGTGAAATTTAAGAAGTGCTCAAGCATCTGCGTGAATTTTTCCGTTTGGTGGAAACTGACCAGGCCCTGATCGACGCACGAGTAAAACTGTGGTTTTCTGGCTCGTCGGTAAAGCTCGCCGGTGTATCATTGCAATACCGCGGTTTTGTGAGTTGACTAGCCTGGCTCGCGGCTTGTCATGTTTGTTTCATTTTTTACTCGTCTCGTTTTAAAACCTCAATTCGACTACGATACGACTGTTTGACTCGCTAGTCGATCAGCACCAACGAGGCGCGAGTAAAACTGACGTTCTTTAAGGCCGTGGTATAGACTCGTACGTCGATCACCCACTTAAGACGGTATAAATGGCGGTCTTATATAAAAAGCTATTTCTTCGAAACAACCAATAGTAAGAAATAAAAGTAAAATAATAAAATAAAAGACAATCGCACTTTTAAATCATCGCGGATGTCAGTCAACTATTTCATTGAAACCATACGCATACTAAAATTGTTTGACATACTCAGAATGGCTATGCATTTCATTTTAACAATACGTCATGTCTACATACCGGGGCGACTTGTCGCGCGACGCGACACGACACAAAGGCGCCGCTCAAACCGCGACACGCGGGGCCTTTGTGCCGTGTCGCGTCGCTCATATCCATTGCTTCGTTAGTCTGAAAAAATCGTCTGCTCGAAAATAAAAATAACGTAGCTGCCTAATGGATATTGTTGAATTTATTGTCAAAATGAAATGGGCTTTCATTCCATAAAAATATGTTGCGTAATTTAGATTCATGACTAACTTCACATCTATCGTCATAGCCCAATTTGAACACTTTTTTACAAATAAACACAAATATAAAATATATTATTAGAACAAAACAATAATTATTACAATTTATGTATAGATTAATACTGCGTTAGTTAAGTAGCTGTGTCGCAGTTCTTAGCTCCTACCCCAGGAGCGAAAGACAACTGAGTTCCATAACAACAATTTTGGTTGGTAGAAATTAGACATAAACATTTAATAATAATAAAACTAGAACTAGACATTTATTAATAACAGTTGTAGCCATATAAGTGGGTGTGTGTGAGTGTGTGCGTGAGTGAGTGTGTGTGTGAGGGAGGGTGTGGGGGTGCGTGCGTCTGTGCGTGTGGGAAGAGTGCGTGTATGTATATGTTTTATATATTTAATTTCAGTTTAAACCATGCTATCCTATAGAGGTATGAGGAACAGGGTTAAAGGTCACCCATAGAAAAGGGAGGATCCTGCAACCAAACGAGTGTCGTGTCTGGCGGCCAACTGACTATTGATGCCGGGATGTTGTACATAATTATATCATGCGGTAAACTCTGCTTGTACGCTGCAGGATTTGTGTGACGTCAGGTTTTTGATGCGTAGTTGCATTTAGCGTTGAAGATTCACAGTTTTATTATCAGAAAACTATTACCAACCTACTATTGTTTAAAAGTACACAGTTCCTACCCGGTCCTCACATTTAAAAGTCCAAAGTCGTTTATATCGAAAGCAAGTTATGTGTGAAAAAGCACTTAAATTTTAACGAAACTCACAGAAAAGGGAGGGAGGAGGGGAGGATAAAGGGCGATTAAGTAAAGCGATTTATAGCTAACTAGCTGCTGCCCGCGGCTTCCCCCGTGTGGCTGTTTCTAAAATAAGAGTAGCCTCAGTTACTACGAGTACATATAACATCAACTATCAGCCAGTGAAATTCCGGTCAACATCGGTCCTGCCGTTTCGGAGATTAACTGAAACAAACAGAAAGACAGACAAAAATGTAATAATTGAAATTTTTGTTATGAGTGCCGTAAAACGGGGTGAATAGAAATTCAGGGGTGAATCGAGACGCAACTTTAAAATTGATTTTCACCTTGAAATAATATAGTTTGTTGCCAACAAGGACACTTAATTGTTAATTATAGTTCAGATAGTCCTTTTTGGCACAAAAAGATAATATTTCAACGTTAAAACTCATTTTAAAGTTGCGTCTCGATTCACCCCTGCATTTCTATTCAGCCCGTTTTACCCGGTACCGTATATTCCATAAGCATTTAGTAAAAAACTATTATTTTGACATGACAAACAGACATTTTTATTTTATATATTTGTATAGATGTTTAATAGGTAATGCCGGAAAATGCCGCAATAGGAAAAGGAAAAGAAAAACAGTATTTTACGAAAACAACCGGTTTATGGGAAGTGGAAACCGCTACTTGTAGGATTAACACCCTTTAGGATTAAACCCTTTCAACACCATGAGGTTTACGTATGCGATGACAGCGTGTTACGCAAAAAGAGTTTTATTATTTTACCTAGGTATTTCTGCCCTAAAACAGCAGTTTGAAAAATATGGGTTTGAATGAAATTTCAGATGCTTACTGACAGACAATGTGCGCGTCAAATTTTATGGCAGCTCTGAAGTATGCTACTAGCTGCGCAGTACCGCACCCCTCACCCCCGCTGATACATCAATTCGTTACTGTCAACGACTCGCCTCTTTTCCCGAGCCGCCATGAACTTTACATTTACACACACACATCCACAACACACACACCCACCCACACACCCCGAACACACATCCACAACACACATACATCACACACCCATCCGCTCATCAGCACCAGCAGCGCTCGCGCATCATATACATTTCACGTCTGCACCACTCCACGACGATCGAGGATGTCGTGCAGTATGTGAAAGTGAAGACCAACTGGATTCTGAGGGTCGAATGGTTGGAATCGCGCCACAACATCAACTTTAAGTCATTTGTGGTACGAATCCCAACCAACCATCTACAGACCTGCTTGAAAGAGGACTTTTGGCCGAAAGGTATCGTATATCGACGTTTTCGAGGACGGTTACGCAACACCACGCAACGAAACACAACGTCGACAGCGTGTGGTTAGTTATAGTTTAATTTGGTTTTAGAATATGTATTAGTTTATCATTGTTGTAAAATCCTGCCTGACAATAAAATGATTATTATTATTATATCGTTACATCCTTAACTGATGGGTGCATGGAGCATGAATCTATGATGGTAGGAGTATGAAACTTTGCACAAGAGTTTTTAGTTAAGGAAGGATTTTTCAAGATTCAGCCCCATAAGGGGCCAAAGGGGGTTAAATAGGTAATTAAAATACGTGGAAGTTCTTCGTTTCTTGCAGATGAGAAATCCCATATGGCACACGGCTTGTAATCAGAAAAATTTATATACTCTACATAAAAACCGGCCAAGTGCGGTCGGACCACGCACAATGAAGGACCGTAGCTGGGATGAATTTATCCCAAGAACAATCTTAACATTGAGGTTGAAAAACATATAGCCCGATACATTCCAACTGCAAATCTAGTTTGTACGCATAATATTCAGTGATTTACAATGTTATTTTAAGACATACTTCTTACGGAACCGAGTTCTATACGTTACATAGGGATTGCACGTAAACCTGTAGGTTTACCTAAAATATGTAAGTGTAGGACTATTCTGAATATTAAAAAAAAAAATAGGCTCAGCAGTTTCGGATAGGAGGGAATGGTCAGTTCTCATCAATTTTCTTAAATAACTTTAAAAACGAATTATTTTAAAATGATAAAAAGATATATTTGAAATTCTCATAATAAGTCCTTTCATTTTTGATATGTCCCACGGGTACAGTTAGCAAAACTTTTTTATTTTATTTTCTAATTTTTCTCCTAAAACTGAACCCCTTATTCAAAATCTTTTCGTATTTGATCACAAATTTATACGTGTACCAAAGTTCAACTTAATTGGTCCAGTATATACGGAGCAAATCGGCTGTGGCAGACGAATGGGCAGACAGACACACGAGGGATCCTATAAGGGTTCCGTTTTTTACTGTTGAGGTACGGAACTCTAAAAACCACTACAGTTTAATCCGAATCCAGTATTGAAATCTTTATCTGTTTCGCTTCCTGCACCTAAAAAATTCGAATTGTGGACTGGAACCAATAAAGTGAAGATTGATTTCCCTCAGGCCACATTATATTGGCCGAGCTGAAAGTGGGGTCAAACGTTTTGTGTTAAATTTCTAATTGTACCTCCAGGATCTGAGTTTTTTGATAATCTGAAACTTTGTATTTGTGGGATTTTTTCGAAATGAAAATAAATTGTTTATTCCGTAAATAAGATATTGGAATGACTTTGGCACATCTTATTAAGAGAAAACCGGCCAAGTGCGTGTCAGACTGAGAGGCCCAATTATTTAGATAAAAGTGCATCATTAGAAGCGCACATAATGTTTAGAGGATCATTAATTTAAAAAACCCGGCCAAGTGCATGTCGGACCACGCACAAGGAAGGGTTCCGTAGTTGGGATGAATTTATTCCAAAAACAAACTTAATGTTTTAGTTGAAAAACATGTTCTCCCATACATCGATAAACGCCACGGTCAATTTTCCAACAAGAAATATAAGTTTGTTATTGCAAAAAAGTATTAAAAACTACAAATTATAGATTTTTGGACTTTTTCCCTTAACTTGTGATTTCACACCACAAGTAAAGGAAAAAGTCCAAAAATCTCAAACCTTGCTGCTTGCCAAATTTCATGATTCTAGGTTGACGGGAAGTACCCTATTAGGTTTTGATTTGTTTGCGTGAATCAAAATAATTAAATTAATTGCATTGACTTGGATGCTAGATTAAGTGATTTTATTTATTTGTTTGTTGCTCTTTTACGAAAAGCTATTTTATTTTATACTGCCTTTAGATATATGAAACTATTTAATAATATAAATGCGACCCATTGTGAGGAAATCCGTTTTGTTTTCTATAGACATAAAAAACAAAGCGCCTGCTGCAATCTTCACTTGTCTTCTCCTAGATCATCAATTCACTAATATAACCGTCTACCAACAGTTCCTTAAACTCTCAAATTTTATTAAAAGGCGCGTATTTAATCGAACCTGAAATAATTCATTTTGGGCACTCTAAAACAATGATTGCGCCTCTTTTGGGGTCTTATAAATACTAAATAGCTAAGTAATTGTGACCAAATTGAATGTAGCGCTCACTGGCCGCTGCCACGGTACCGTTTCTTCGGAGTACCCTTAGATTAGTTCCTGCGACCAACTGTAAGAAAAGGCCAGAAATTTTAAAAGAAGCTCAAAAATTTAAAAAAAGTGTACATCATTAGAAGCGAGGATTATTCATTTAAAAAACCCGGCCACGCACAATAAAGGGTTCCGTATTTGGGATGAATTTATCCCAAGAACAAACTTAACATTGTAGTTGAAAAACATGTTGCCTCATACATTCCAACTGCAAATATAAGTTTGTACGCACAATATTGGATTAAGGTTTAGCATGTTGTTTTAAGACCATAAACTTCTTATAGGTTATACTGTAATCTATAATGTAAGGAACTATGTTCAGTCGTTTTTTTTTCAAAATTGAGTTTTTGTAGTTTCAAGGGGATGGTTTCTTCTATTTTCTTAAATAACTTTAGAAATATTTATTTTAAAATTATAAAAAAAATATATCTGAAATTCTTACAATAAGCTCTTTCATTTGATAAATCACACGGTACAGTTTGCAAAACTGTATCCCCCTTATTAAAAAACAAGGTTTATCTTCAGACCCAGGTTCAAAACATGGAGCCATTATTGAATTTCAAACTTTATTCCGACTATGGTAAAGTCCCTAAACACAAAACTGACAACGTAGTACCGAATTAAGTTTTCATTTTTGTATAAAGAACGGTATTTCAATCACAGTTATGTTCTTATTACAAAAACTAGCTCCATGGTTTAAGACATGTCAAAATATAAATCTTGTTTTGTAATAAGGCGGTTAGTGTCCCGCAAAAGTAACCCTATATTCAAAATTAATTTATTTACATTGCAAGTCCGTGGTTTGGGTCACAGAAGTTCATATGTGTACTAAATTTCAACTTAATCGGTCCAGTATACTCGGAGCAAAGCGGCTGTGACAGACACGAGTGATCCTTTTTGGATTCCGTATTTTTGAGGATCCATTGAATATTCCTCGTATTAAAATTACCCTATCACATTTACCTGTCTTCCCAAAAACACACGATAACCCTCCAAAAGTAGCTGGCAAGAATAAATTAGCATATAAATCGAAAAACCCTGGTCTGTCGAAAGTTACATTAGATAGTCGATAAAAAAAAACTTATTCAAACTCTGGACGAAATGAGAATGAGTTGAAAATCCTTTGAAGGTGGTGTTGGAAAAGTTTTCAATACTTCGAGAGCCTGATTAGGATCTAGGCGTCTTCGCTTGGTGACTTTTATATTTTTGCTAGCAGTCGAGTTAGCGATGCGATCGAAGATGGTAAGGTAATCTTGCAGATATGGATTTGTGATTGCAGTTTTCAGGGTAGGTGAATCTTGGATAAAGTGCAACGAGAAATAAAGTTATCCTTCTAACGCAAACCTATTTAGAAATAAAAGAAAGAAAGAAAATACGTTTATTTGCGGTAAACATGACGCAAAAAGAAGATAAACACAAAAATAAGAAAAGGTTGGGGGAAACATGCGTCACATCCACGCAAAACGGCTATCGCTCAGCATTATACTGCGACCCTATGCAAGACAGAGCCCCAGCGCTGGTTTTCAGCGACAGCCGGCGCAGCAAACAATTAATAGGACGCTGTATCGGAACCGCTCCCGCTATAATCCGCTGTTCCAATAAGGACGCAGCTTCTAGAATAATCTAGATGCCGTTTGAGAAACAGACGACGCCTTTTGACATTAGTTGTCTGAAATGTCCGTCAATTGGGCTGTGCACCGAAAAGTGATTCTTTACGATACTTGGATGTTCGCCCCGAACCAGATTGTTTTGATATATGTATTTATGTTACTGGAAATAAAGTAAAATCTGAAAAAAAGAAATCGTAGTACATAATTATGTGTGTATGTAGAAACATGCATTTGTTTTTTTAAAGCGATTAATTTCTGAGCTCATTATGAAAATTGTATTTTTAAGTAGGCATTACATTAAGCATAATAAACATTGAAATGCCCACTAGGCAGTTTGCGTGATAACCAAAAATCAACCTAAAATCTTGCTATTCCATTTATTTCCAGCTGAAATTCAGTTACGTCACTTGCACGCCACATAAAATTATTTGCGTTCCGTCGGGATTTCTGATTTGACTAAAGATAATCCGGTTTCCTAATTCGATACCGTTACCTTATTAAAGTTTCACTAAGGCACCTCTCAAAACGGTGACGGAAAACATCGTGATTAAACTGGCATGTCCTAGAACTAACAATTCGAAGACATGTGACTCTATCTGACCTCAACAACCCAGTAACTGGGTAACATGGTACCCCTTTTTTTTCACGGGGTGGAAAATCCTGAAGGATGTCCTCCGCCCTGGGGTGGGCGGATGGGTCTGTCTGACTCTTACTGACTAAAAACCACCCCAGTGTTCCCCTCCCACACTTGCACCTATCTCGGGGGATCTTGGGATCTATTATTACTTCCGCAATCCCCGGCTAGTGCCGGTCTAGGGGGGGTGAGGTGTTTGACCTCCCCCGTGACGTCTCAAAGGGGCGCGCGTGGAACACTACGTGCCGCCACCTCGGGTCCAGTGTGATAGGGGGCGGCGGACGTCCCCAAGTCCGCCGTCCCTGGACCCATTTAGGGGGGCCGGAAGAGGGCATTGTCAGCACTCTGCCGACGCCCAGTGCGCCTGCTGCGGGCCGGGTGAGCAGACGAGATCTCCCGCACCCTTTCCGCAGCCTCCTTTGGCGAACATGATACCCCTAGGCTAGAGAAGACTGGTTGTCAGACTATCTGTATATACTATATATATAGTGGTATCTAACTATCCGTAACAACTGTTGAAGATATACGAATGACAGCCGGGACCAACGGTTTAACGTGCTTTCTTAGGCACGGAGGGGTCTCGATATGTAATAAATGGTCACCCATCCATGAACCGACCGCTGGAAGCGTAGCTTAACCTTCGATCAATCCATGCGGCTGTTATCATTTAGCCACGAGTCCTCATAAAAAAAAGCCAAAAATCAAAACAAAACGTTTCCAAATGCATAAAGTTCATTGAAAAAAAGAACAAAGAAAGAAAATTTATTAAAATAGTTCCAGTAATTGACGTTTTTCCTTTTCCAACCAATTATACGGTTGAACGGGCAAATTAACCAATTGCCGATATTGACAAACGAACAACTTTGTATACAATAAAGACATTTTCTCTAACTTTGTACTCGCTTTACTCATCTTTTCATAAACGATTCTCGCCCTTATTCTCGAACTCCTTAGGGAATCGTTTCCTGTAAATAATTAATTCCGAAAGGGAATCTTGATGGATTTCCCTTGAGTCAAGAATTTGTTTTGTAAGGATTCGTTCCTGTTTTTCTACGAGGAATTAACTTTTATACACTAGAGCAAGTTCACCTTAATTGATTAACACAATCCGAGAGTTTTGAATTGCTTCATAAGTTTGAAAACTTCGTCTGCTCAATAACCTAAATAATCTTGTAATGTTTTGCCTTTTTTTTTTTTTTTGGGTGGGAAATTATCAAATAACTTCTCCCGCTCTGGGCGGAGCGGGAGGGCGTGTCAGACTTTTACTGACTAAAACCCAACCGTATTCCTTCATTTGCCTGTGTGCCAGGGCCACGATATCCCTTTCGGACAAACTCGCAACCCTGGCAGGCATTGGCCCTAACGGACCCCGTCAGTTGCTGCTGACAACTCTTTGAGGCGCGCGTGGAATACAACGCGCCGTCGACCCGGGCTTGGTCCTTATCGGACGGTGAACTACCCATCGCTCACCGTCCGCAAGCCCGCGCCTACGGTGGCCGGAAATCGGCTTGCGACTCCCGACGCCCGGGGCGTCTCCTGCGGCGACTAGGGGCGCGAGGGCGCGAACCTTGCCTCTCCCTCACGCGTTCCGCCTCCTCCTTCGCAAGCATTACTGCTTCGCAGAAGGAGGTGACGGCCTCCCATGCACTCTCGCTCCGAACCATGGCCTGAACCAGGGCCGGACGCGAGAGATCGCCGCCGCTGATCGCCTCCGTGAGGACACGGCGGTGCTCCACCCAAGCCGGGCAGACCTCCACCGTATGCTCCACCGTGTCCTCCGGGCGATCCACACAGTGGTGACACCCGGGCGTTTCCTCCCGCTTTATCCTGAACAGGAACCTCCCGAAACAACCATGTCCGGTGAGGACCTGCGTCAGGCGGAAGGTGAGGACGCCGTGGCGCCTCTCTAGCCACTCCTCAAAGAGGGGACTTATTGCCGCAATTGTGGCGTGCCCAGCGCTGGGTTGCGACAATCGCACTCTCCATGCCGCCATGAGATCCCGCCGGAGCTCTGTCCGCTGTGCCGTGATTTCTCGCGGCAGCGGAGTTTCACCCCGGCGTTTCGCCTCCTCGCGCCACTCCCAGATGTGCGCGAGGACTTTTGCCTCCAGATCCCATGGCGGTAGTCCGGCAAGGAGGCCCGCCGTTTATTGCTTTTACTAGCTTTACAAATTTTTGATCCGACCACCTTTTTGGGCTTCAGCTTTTAGATCTTTTGTCTTCTATCTTTCCTATTACCATTAGACGTCCCATATTGTTGGTACATCATCATCGTCATTTCAGTAGGCCTCCCCCAAAGGAGGACGCTAAATCACCACGCTTGGCAGGCGGGTTGGCGATCGCAGTATGGTGTTAAAATGCATAGTTAGAACGCTGCTGCCCATTCTCTAGTAAGTCCGTTAGTCGCCTTTTACGATACCCACGGGAAGAAACATGGTGGTGCTATTCTTTACGTCCGGCACCACACAGAACTACTACATTGTTGGTACCTCTGCGGGCAATGTGGCCGAAGTATCTCACGACACGTTGCCGGCAGTTTGACAACAGTTTTTACGCTTTCTCTAGTTTGAGTTGTTCAAGGATCGAGAAATTTGTGTGCTGTCCATCGTATCCTTAATAGGCCACGCCATTACCACATTTCAATGGCGTCAATTCTTTGACTGTCGGTAGCTTTGATCGTCCAAATCTCTGCCCCATGGACAAGTGTGCGGACCAGGTGTTTCTTTGTCCGATAGGGGATACTTTTGTCCCTCCATATTTGGTTATGTTGAAACTCACACCTTGTTGTATACTATTGTATTATCCAAAAATACTTTTTTTAAATTAGTAGTCGTTTATTCTCAGGTGAGAATTTAAATCCATCGCCATAAAACGTCCTCAAGATATTAAGAGCTTTTAGAAGCTACTTTAAACTTTTAAGCGCTTCACTCGAAGCCACTTGCAAGTTAATAATTTATGTCATAAAGTCGTTAGTACAGCTGAAACGAACATGTCTTCTGATACGATCGTGGTCTAAGTCAAAGACTCTTTAGATTTAGATTTCCACAACAATAATAATGGATTATACATAATACTGCTCGTTCCGTATGGCGCCGGGCGTAAAGAATAGCACCATCCTATTTCAACCCATGGGTGTCGTAAAAAGCGAATAAGGGACTTATTAGAGAATAGGCAGCAGCGTTCTCTATGCATTTTAACACCATATTGCGATCGCCGGCCCGCCTGCCAAGCGTGGCGATTATGCCAACCCCCCCCCCCCTATTTGGGGGCGGCCTTTGTTCATCAGTGGACGTCTTTCGGCTGAAATAATGATGATGATGAATTACTGCGATCGCCAGCCTGCCTGCCAAGCGTGGCGATTATGGCAACCCCCTCCCCCCCAAATGTTAGGGTAGGCCCATTTCCAGCAGTGGACATATTTCGGCTGCAATAGGTACATAATACCACCTTGTGCACAGGGGCTCATAACTTAGTAATAAAACTCGCACGGGTCGATTGATCAGGTTAAGCTACACTTGCCACGGTCAGTCCGTGGATGGGTGACCATCTTCACATACTGAGACCGTGTCTCGAAAAGCACGTTAAGCCATTGGTTCCGGCTGTCATTCTTAGATCTTTGGCAGTCGTTACGAGTCGTCGGACTTTCGGGCTTGTTTACGGGCTTAACTGGGTAAGCCGAGTTACTGGGTTGTGGAGATCAGATAGGCAATCGCTCCATGTAAAATACTAATATTCAGCTGTATCCGGTACGAGTCCGACTCGCACTTGGCCAGTTTATTTAAATTCTATGTTTCACTCGCGATATTTTACGTCAGTGGCGTCCAAGATCATCACAGAAAAAATAAACACACATTGTTTATTGTCATACAGAAACAACCTTTAATATCAGAAACCACACCTTATACTCGCATGGCTATTATGGCACCCCCCCCCCCCCTATTCCTATTTCCAGCAGTGGACGTCTTTCGGCTGAAATGATAATGTTGACGCCTTTTACATTAGAAACCGAGTCCTTAACCCACTGTCACCACGGTCACACTGAAAAAAATGCGAGCTAACTAAGATACATTTTCTCTTAGTTGGCATTAAAATGTTTGGAATAATTATTTATTTATTTACTATAAACAAGATAGCATATTTGCCAGAACGAATTCATTTTATTTATATCGCCAATGTGGCATGCACAGAATAATCACCGGTCTTTGTTCCATCATACATGCTTTGTTTGATTTTACTTCTTCACGTTTGTATATCAAATAATAATTTAAGTTGATGGTAACAAGCAACTTGTGAGCATTATATCATTCTTAAACTGGCCAACATTTGAGTTAAATTAAATAACTACCCGTAATTAAACTAATTAATTACTTAGTTGACGGAATTATGATAATTTAACAAAGTTCTCCTAGCTTCAGAAGTCGAGATCTTGTTAGGCTCGTATGGAGTCAAGATGCGTGATCACATTAAACAAGATTTTTGTTAAAGCAAACACTTTGTTTTTCAGTGTATGACTTACCAAAACCTGTTCACTTCTTTGAAGGTCTATTAATTACCCATTACCATCCCGCTCTCACTCACACTATCGCCTCAGCCAGAAGAAGATAAGAGATAAGCCGGACCTTCAGGCCATGTCACTTCCAAGTCCACACACACCATACTCTTTGTCTCGTCCAAGTCCACTAATTACCACAATCTTCCATTCCGCTCCCACCTATATTTTACACCATTCCCAGAGCGAGACAAGAGATAAGCCAGCTTCCGTTTCCCGTTTCCCTCTATGAAGCCCTACGCGTTGATATGTTGCTTGCTGAAAATGACACTAGTCTTGTAGTCTATTTTATCTTGTTTGACAATGATGATGCGTGGTTTTTTCATGCCGAGTTTATGAAGAGATGGTTTGTAATTAGACTGTATTTTTAATTAAGGTTCTTTTGTCGAACAACGAACATAGCTGTACAAGGATCGATTTGGCGCGTGGCCGAAATCAGAACAAACACAGCCATCTTGTTTGAACCTCAAAAGGAAAAACGGAACCCTTATAGGATCACTTCGTTCTCCGTCTGTCTGTCTGTCTGTCTGTCAAGACCCTTTTTTTTCAGGAACGTGGAGGAATCAAGTTGAAATTAATATCAAATACGAAAATCTATGGTCCCTTGGAGCTCTAAAAAAATTAAGCTTCTAAGTCAACGCAATAAAAAATACGGAGATTTATGCGACATATTTTAATACTCGCAAACAAATCAAAACCGATAGGGTACTTCCCGTTCACCTAGAATCATGAAATTCGGCAAGAAGCAAGGTTCCACAGCACAAATAAAGGAAAAGGTTCGAAAATCGTTAATTTGTAGTTTTATCACGTACTAGCTTTTTTTTTTTTTGGGTGGGAAATCATCAAATAACTTCTCCCGCTCTGGGCGGAGCGAGAGGGAGTGTCAGTCTTTTACTGACTAAAACCCACCGTGTTCCTTCAAAAGCCTGTGTGCCAGAGCCACGATATCCCTTTCGGACAGGCTCGTAACCCTGGCAGGATCACGTACTAGCTGCGCTCTGCGTTTTCACCCGCGTAAACCTATGTGTTCATTTAGGGTGTCAGCTACCTCCATACAGAATTTTATCAAAACTAGTCCAGCCGTTTGAGTGTGAAGAAGTTACAACACACACACACACACACACACACACTGACAAACTTTCGCCTTAATAATATTAGTGTAAAAAACTTCTTTTTTTTCGATTACATACTTACATTATTTTGTAAGTTAGTTGGAAAATTGACCATGGCGTATATCGATGTATAGGAGAATGTTTTTCAACAACAAGGTTAAGTTTTTTTTGCAATAACAAACTTATATTTCTTGTTGGAAAATTGACCGTGGCGTTTATCGATGTATGGGAGAACATGTTTTTCAACTAAAACATTAAGTTTGTTTTTGGAATAAATTCATCCCAAATACGGAACCCTTCATTGTGCGTGGTCCGACGCACACATGGCCGGTTTTTTTTTCCAATGCAATTTCACATTAATCTTTACTAAGAACGCTCACATGTCAATATGATGCTACACATAAGCTATCAAAGAAAGTACTCACTCAGCGACGCTCACTTAGCGGTCAGAACACTCGCTAAGAGATTCACGCTTGGTACACACGCTTACCAGCGAGTAATCGCTCGTCGCAGTCGCGCGCTTGCTGCTCGTTGCTCGCCAACTCGTTTTTAGGGTTCCGTAGTAAACAAGGAACCCTTATAGTTTGGCCATGTCCGTCTGTCTGTCTGTCTGTCTGTCTGTCTGTCCGTCCGTCCGTCTGTCGCCAGCTTAGCTCAGAGACGCTTAGTCCTAGAAAGCTGTAATTTGGCATGGGTATACATATTAATCATGCCAAAAAAATGGTAAAATAAAATTATGAAAAACATTTTTTTTTAGGGTAAACGCCTTACACGTGAAATGGGGATGATATTTTTTTTTCTCGTCTATTCCATGGTGTGGGGTATCGTTGGATAGGCCGTTCAAAAATATTGTGGGTTTGGCAAAACCATTTTTCAATTAAAGGATCCGTTTGCGTAATATTAAGCTTTAAAGTGCTAGTTTTTGTTAGAGTCAAGTGTCCCCCCGCCCTGCCAGCTAAATGGTTGGTTTTGGATATGTGAAAAAATTCATGGCAATAGTATATATAACGAAATTAAAAGGAAAACTATCACAGCTAAGTAGGCTTCACAAGTTAACGAGTAATAGTCGACCAACTTAAATTTGCAGTTGGAGAATTGACCGTAACGTATATCAATGTATGGGAGAGCATGTTTTTCAACTACAATGTTAAGTTTGTTTTTGGGATAAATTCATCCCAACTACGGAACCCTTCATTGTGCGTGGTCCGACATGCACTTGGCCGGTTTTTTTTTTTTAGTTGCTAGCTCTGGCCACAGTATAAATATGTACAGTACAGTAACTACGTAGTAAACGCTCGAATCGGCACACTCACTCACAGACGCGCTCATTTTCGAGACCCCAAAGTGGTTGTCGCGGTGCTCTCAGTTGCGGTTGCCGTGTCGAGAGGAGTGGTCATCGCGCCGTCGCGCCTAACGCTCCAATTGAGCGTAGTTCATTATTTCGACACTTAAGGGTCTTACTAGAGAATGGGCAGCAGCGTTCTCTATGCATTTTAACACCATACTGCGATCGCCAACACGCCTGCCAAGCGTGGCGATTATGGCAACCCCTCCCTTTGGGGGAGGCCTTTGTCCAGCAGGGAACGTCTTTCGGCTGAAATGATTATGATGAAGAATTATTTCAACAATTAGGCCTAGTTTCCATACTGTTCTTATTTATACTGTGCTCTCGCCCCCCAGTCAATATCTTGCAAGCGCAAAAAGATCCTTGTATCATTGTAGTATCATCATAGCCGTCAATCTGTCTGTCCTTCTAATCGTTGCTCGTTGCTCGCCAACTCGTTTTTAGTTGCTAGCTCTACTCGCTTCTCGTTATTCCCGGCGCTGGGGCAGGCGCTTTGTGTACTCTGCCTCTTTCTGCCAGTGATCATTTTGCACGATATGTGTGTTAAGAAAAGGCTCATAGTTTTCCAATTGTAATACAGTTTGTGGTGAGGGTGATTGATACTAACACTAGATAATAAGTTGTTTTGATATTATTTTACTAACACTCTATGGCATCTTTGTTCCAAAATATTTTTTTTACCTAATATTATCCCTTTTTTTTGCGTTCCCAATTATCAAATAAGTCCTCTTCTCCACTCTGGTTGGAGCGGGAGGGCGTGTCAGACTTTTACTAACTAAACCCACCCGTGTTTCTTCAGATGCCTGTGTGCCAGGGCCACGATATCCCTTTTGGACAAACTCGCAACCCTAGCAGGCATTGGGCATACGAGTACCAGTTGGTGCGGACATCTTTTTAAGGCGCGCGTGGGATACAACGCGCCGTCGACCCGGGCCTGGTCCTTATTGGACGGCGAGCTGCCCATCACTCACCGTCCGCAAGCTGTGCCTACGGTGGCCAGGAATCGGCCTGCGACTCCCGACGCCGACGCCCGGATGCCGCGGCGACCAGAGGCGCGAGGACGCGAATTTTGCCTCTCCCTCACGCGTTCCGCCTCCTCCTTCGCAGAAGGAGGTTATTATGTTGATTGTTATTAGTTATTATGTTACTAGCACTCTATGGATTTTTTGGTCCAAAATTGAGTTTGTATGTTGGTTAAGCCGTTTTTGGATGAGTTATGATACATGGATAGCCCATGACCTTGATTAAAATATAGGATACTTTATATCCCAATATTCCCACGGAATCGAAATTAAATGTGGGTGTAATCGCGGGATGCAGCTAGTTATTATATAAATAAATCATAATTAAGATATAAAATGTTCTATTACCAACGTACATTTATGAAACTACGCATCATTATTGTTGCATTTTCCCTGGAAGTAGCTTTAACTAACAACAGCTAGTAGAATATGGGAATCCAATAAAACCATTTATAGACTAAAACCAAAGCGATGCAAGAATAACGCTGTTGAATACTAAACAGCTAGATAAGACTCTTTACTTCCGGTCGGGATCAAGATGGTGTCTACACGTTACGTAGGATTTCCGGTACGATGAGGTGGGGGCACCGGTTGTGGGTAGAAATTGTAGGAAAGAATTCTCAAGACTCATGTTGTTTTCGTTATGCAGTTTTTGCTACTTGTGTTTTTATTGCTGTCTACAGGTTTTGTTGCTGAAAAGATATATTTTCTATATTAAGTACATAAATTCATGCCTTCTGTATATTTTCTTTCTTCTTGTCTGTTTATTTAAGCTGTAGCTTTATTTAAGCGGGCACGCCAATTATGCCTGGAAGCTTTTATTTAGATACGTTTTGTTTACGTTATTTCTGCTTGAGTATAGTTTTTGACGATTATTATATATATATATATATATTTTTGTATAATGGTGTGTGCTAGCTAACATATTTAAGGCAAATAATTTAATTTAACGTTTTGTGTTGCGAAATGCAAATTATTTTATATTGTATTGTATAGCTTCAAGTTTTTTATGCGAACAGACAGCTGTGCTGCTGGGGAGTTTGTTGCGCCACTTCTTCTTCCCAGCTAAAGCACTAGGAAGTGGTGAAGGGTGGGCGTTTTTGGGGGACTGTCTCATGTAATTTTTGACGTTCGAAAAGTGCTGATTCTCAGCCTAGTTTGAATAAATGACTTTTGATTTGATTTGATTTGATTTTGTGTAGTGTATATAAACTTTAAGCTGAATAAATATTATATTGTGTGCCCAGTTGATGGCAAATAGGCTCATTAGGCGCCTTAAACATTACTGGCAAAATGTGGATGATCACCTCAGTCTAACCTGCGGTAACAAAAAAATTGTACACAAACTCCCAGAGTAATATAAATTATTTTCTGTACCTTAACAGAAAAACCCTTAGTATAATATATCAATTACAACGAAAGATTAAATAAATAATTGATCTAGTAATCGAATTGAAACAAGCAAGACTTAATCAATGGGATTCGGTTCAATGAAATTGAACTCTATTTTAAATTAAAACATTTGGGCTTACCTACAAATTAAAAGGTTTTTAATCGCAATGTTTTAAAACAACCCTTTCGTAAAGTGTATTTTTAATACATTTCTCCGATAAATAAAACGTTTTATGGCGTTAGCGAATGGATTAGTTGTGTTTGTGGATAATGAAAGGTTTTTTTTTGCTACTTTTAATAAAACTAACTAGTATAAAACGCAAATGTAAAATAAAAACATAACAAATAACATCACGCCTTGTTTCCCCCAAGAGTTAGGTTGAGGTGTACCAATTATAGTACACCCACATTATTTTCACCAGATATTTTTAAGTCTCATGTAAGGGGGCGAGCCTATTATCAATCGGGCACAAATCTAGACTCCGGGCTGCTACTAAGAAATTCCAGATGAAACACACTGTCTGACCCAGGAATAGAATTCAGGACCTTATTGTCAGCAGTAGCACTTGCAAGCACTAGACCTACGAGAAAGTATTTTTAATATAATTAACTAAAGAACCATCATAGTGTAAGGAAATAAGGCAAAAGGTGCAAACATCAAATAAAAAACCTTTAAAACTTAATCTTTTAACACATATGCACTGTAAGTGCGTCCCGTTTGGCGCCGGACGTAAAGAATAGCACCATCTCATTTCTTCCCGTGGGTGTCGTAAAAGGCGACTAAGGGACTTACTAGAGAATGGGCAGCAGGCATTTTAACACCATACTGCGGTCGCCAACCCGCCTGCCAAGCGTGGTGATTATGGCAAACCCCCCTTTAGGAGAGGCCTATGTCCAGCAGTGGACGTCTTTTGGCTGAAATGATGATGATGATGACTGTAAGTGCTTTATTTCCAGTAACAGGAATAAACAGGGTTATTTTTAAAACGTCAATAACCTCTTAAGGGGTCATTGTAATCATCATTATGAACAACTTTTACTATGGGACCAAACTTGAAATCGCGAAAAAAAAATCAGGTGTTCCCTAAATTTTAACGAATTATTCGAACATAAATGCAGGGAACAGCTGGTATTTTTTTCGCGATTTCAGTTTTGGTCCCATAGTAAAAGTTGTTCATATAGATGAGTACAATGACCCCTTACGAGGTTATTGACGTTTTAAAAATAACCCTGTATATCAAAACAATAGGGTTCAGGGCGTAGATCAAGGTTTCGTAAATTGTATCACAAAGAATCCCTTTTTCGGTGCACAATAGTCAGACAACTAATGTCAAAAACGAAGATCGAGGTTTCGTAAATGGTATCACAACCTTCTCGCAACTATGTTGGGGTTGAGCTGAATACCAGTATTTTACGTAGAATTGACATGTAATTACGGTACCGTATAAACTTTCATATTATTATGCATTTAGTATTAAAGCTGTTATTTTGACATTAGAAACATACACTTTAATTTAATTTATTTGTCTAAATTATACTGCGAATGTCGTATTTTAAGTGATTGGGGTAAGTAAATGCAAATAAATGGCAATAGAGGGGCAATTCCTGTATTCGCATTCTAATCTGTCACACTGCTGAGTGATGGCCGCTTTGCGTAAATGTGACGCATATTTTCCCCCAACTTGTTCTTTTGTGTATAGGACTAATCATCATCATCATAATTTCAATCGAAAGACGTCCACTGCTGGACCTAGGCCTACCCCAAAAGGATTGCCATAATCGCCACGCTTGGCAGGCGGGTTGGGTATCGCAGTATGGTGTTAAAATCCATAGAGAACGCTGCTGCCCATTTTCTAGTCCCTTAGTCGCCTTTTACGACACCCACGGGACGGTCTAGGACTAGCCAGAGAAACTCCACGGTTACTCTCCTAAAAATAATGGGCTTTTACAATGTTTTCAAATAACAGTGTTAATAAGTATGAAAGGACAGTGTAAGCCCGTCAACAAGTACCAGGTACTTAACAAAATAGAAAATTGTCTACTTATCTAGTCTTTTTTGAAGAAGATTTGAAGTAAATGCCATGATTGCCATTACAACTGTAACGAAATATAGGTCTAAAGCTTTGCACAACGTACATCTAGTACCTACTAACTAAATTTAAATAACCCCAAGTAAAGTCGCGTGACACAACTGACCGTCCAATAAAGTCGACAGGCGAGCATTGAAATCCGAAACGAGTACCCATTTCTTTCGAGAATTTTTCAATATCATTAAATTGCATTCTGGTTATCACACATTGCACATATTCTTTAATTATTTTACGAAATGTGCTTTGAATAATATAAAGGATCCACCACAATGCATTTGTTTATTACAAATATATTATAGTTCGCAGAATTTTATTGGAACACGGGTGGGTTTTAGTCAGTAAAAGTCTTACACGCCCTCCCTCCCGCTCCACCCAGAACGGGAGAAGTTATTTAATAAAATTCGACCCAAAAAAGAAAAATTAAGGGCTTCCCACGGTTCATGATATTGCGAATTATCACGCACGCCGACGACCATTGACAGCTACGCATTGCACATCTAGGCGTGCGTGTTGGTCAGTGTGTGTCTTGAGATTGTATCCATTTTCATTCCAAATTAATTAAGAAAGAGAACTCGTTAAGAGAGCTCGAACCGTACCTTCGAAGTTACCGACTCGTCGCGGATCAGACGCACCGCGACGATCGTGTCTGCGCTGCCACGAACGATACTCTTGCCATGGTGCGTCGCTGCGGGCTGGTACCCGTTCGTCAGCAATATCACGCACCGTGGGAAGCCAGCTTTCGAACAGGTTTATCTTTTCACCATAGTACGACGTGTTTTTAAAAAAGAAAGAAAAGAAAGAAGGCAAAAAAGAAAAGAAAGAAAGAAAAGAAAAGAAAGAAAGAAAAGAAAAGAAAAGCAAGAAAAGAAAGAAAAGAAAAAAAAAGAAAAAAAAGAGAGAAAGAAAAATATTTCAGGACACGCACAGGAAATACCAAAAGTAAAAAAAGGAGCATGTAAAACTAACACAATTAACATTAAAAAGAAAAAAAAGACCTGTGCGAGGCCAAAAAAGCCTCATGGCAACATAATGCTGAGATATATTTAAAAATTAAATACCGCAGCACTGGTATTCTAATAGGGCCCGCTGTGATGCCACGGACACACCTACGGACAGGATTTACGAGAAAATGATTACAACGGAATACTGTATGGCACTCCAAATCGATAAAAAAATTGCAAACAACACATTTTGGGACTTTAATGTATAAAGTTCCAAAACTCGTTTTGACTTTCGATCTTTATACAACAACAAAATATTTTACTTCAGATACAAAAACCCTACTGATCATTTACTGCATAAACATGCATTGTGTTGAACAATCTGACAACTTTATTCGTGTAAAAAACTATAAATACTATGAGAAACTAGCTTCTGCCTGCGACTTCGTTCGCGTGGAAGTCGTAAGATAAACAATATTCTAAAACAACATCCACATTTTTAGAAAACTACAACCAAATGAGTTTTATAAAAACGTGTCGCATCGCATCGTCCGTACGCGCTATTACTTTTTTGCGCTTAGCGTTCTTTGTGACTTCTTTTTTCTTATTGTTTAGCTCCTAAGGTCGCAGTGTAATGCTAAATAGCATAAAGCTTTCTTCAAGAATTGGGCTCTCAAGTGTTTGAGTCAAAGATTTTTTCATATCCAACCGGTTTTGTCCAAGGATTAGCGCTTTTAAACACTTTAGTTTTATTATATTAACAGCCTTACTAATAAAAATATTTAAAACACTCGTTTAACAACTGTATAGTTATACATTCTGTAAGCTATGGGTAAGAGCATTGTATAGTTATAAATTCCTTATAACAAAAGTCACTGGCAACATTCTTCGGAAACGTTTTGAAACTAGATAACAAAATTTGTAGAAACTTACAAAACCTTGTAAACAACATAAAAAATGTTTCTTTTCAATAAATAATACAAATTGTGCCCAATATATTGTTTCGAAATGTATTTATACAACGTGTTTTTTTTGATATCCCATAACTCTAGGGTATGATTGAGGCCATATCAAAGAATCAACTGGCATATATGAGTTATGTTCCAATCCTTCGTTATTGTTTTTTTTTCATTTTTCATACTAAATAATTCGGCAAAGTGACGATTATTAATGTAAAACACCCTTACGTGAAATATGACAACGTCGACAAGGTAACTTTCCCTTCACTAGCTGCCGCCGGGAAGCCCCGATACCAACATACCTACATATTTTATTTTACTATTTATTTTACTACACTACTGCGAAGTTTGGCAACCTCGCAAAAGTAAAGATTCGTCATACTGGTGACAATTTTTGACCAAATTTAATTATGATTGATGATATCTCCGAAACGATGCATTTTTGGACCACCTATTCTAGGAGTTTTAGTATTATTTTTACCTACAGAATATAACCCTAGAGTTATGGGATATCAAAAAAAACAGGTTGTATATAATTGTATTTTTTTTTTACTGTAAAATGAAAGTTTCAGAACGCACCTTTTAAAAGTCTAACTAGTGCCCTAACGAAAATTGTCTCTTTTAATTTGGTTTTTAAATACTATCTATAAATTCGGACACTTGCAGGTCGATATCACTAACTCAACTATTTTCCGTAGATATATTTTACTAAATCTATATTTCATTCGAAACTATGTGTCTTGTAAAGTAAAAGGATCGAAACGATTTTTGTAACTTTTTCTTTTTCTTGGTGGTTCTTCACGGTCCATTTCGTCAAAAATATCGAAATAATGCAATAATCCATCATTGAGACTTGCCACATGTCCGGTTACGACGGTTGCACGCTCACCAAACAACGGTTGAGGAGTGTAGGTATAACAGTTGCGTAATTTCTCATACAAAAAAAACTCCCGCTATACCAGATATGTACAACTGAACTGTCAAATATATTTTATTGGTAGAATAAGAGATATAACTCCGTTATACGTCGTGTGTAAATCTTTATTAGTAAGGTTGTAAATGTAAATTTTATTATACCTAAAAGAAAACTTTGCAATTATGAAATAAATAAATTGCTGACCATAGGTTTACTAACAGCCAAAGGAATACACAATAAAAATAAAATATTTTGCTCAATATTATTCTGTGCAAATATTTTCTCGCAAAATCAGTGCAAAATCATACACATTTCGGTAACAGACTAAACCCTTTATTAAGCTCGTCCATTGACCGAATTAAGCGATATTTACTTAGGTTTTGTTTTAATAAATTATGGACGACCTAAATAAATATTAAATTATTGGATTATGACAGTGGGAATCAATTGGTCATGAATTTATTAATCAAGTGACGGCTTTGGGGTTTGTTACTAAGAATTTAACTGGAAGTACTGGAATAATATAAATAGACTACCGTTTGGAATCATCATCCAGTCTTATAATATGGCTGGTCTGAACATAGTCTCTCCGAACTTTTGAAAGAAAAAGAAATCAAATCAAATAAAAAAAATATAAAATATAATTTATTCAAGTATAAAGTAAAGTAAAATTATGATTTAGATTAATTACAATCGGGGAAAAATGTAATTCTAACTGTAATGTAGACTGCCTGAACTAGGTTTATGAAAAACCTGTGTTTTATCAAATCAAATAATACTTTATTGACATAATAGGATAAGTACAGAATTTGTTTGAAGCCTCTGACTCCTGAACTAGGTGTACCTGTATGTGAGGAGTCAAAAAAAAAGACACAAAAAAAAAAATTCGAGAAAGAAAATACGTAGGTATATTTGCGGTAAACATAACGCAAAGGAAAAAAAACACAAACACGAAAGAACAAGTTGAGGGAAAATATGCGTCACATTCACGCAAAACGGCCATTGCTCAGCATAATGCTGTGACTCTATGCGAGACAGAGCCCCAGCGCTGGTTTTGCGCATGTCCTCTCACTCACACTCGCTTTATATCACCATTTCGTTCCTAAACATGTTACTGCGCAGTCTTCTGCGCAAGGTTCGGACCGGCCATAATTCATCGGCCGTATTGTACCAAGTGGTACGTGCTATCCAGTATCGGGGGTGTGGACTGGAAGCTGACCACAACATAGTTGAGAATATTACATTCTGATACAAGTGGAGAATGTTCGTTATTGCGTTCGAGGCGGAATTAACACCCGAGTCGTAGGCGAGGTTGTTTTTGAGCTGAGAACCGCAAAAACAAATGTCCACATATATCAAACGACGTTTTTCAATACACTTTTTTAGAAATAAAAATAACGAAAAATATTTTTGTCATGAATTATGTTGATTTAATTTTTTTTTCCGCGCTTTGCTTTCGCCAGTTTGAAGGACAAGCAAAGGTACAAACGCCGATAAACAGCCTAATTATGAAAAATAGAAAATTAAAATATTTTTGAGTTTAAAATACAAATAAATGTTAATTTCTTCATAAACGTTTTTTTTTATTTTAATAATCACGGTATTCTATTTATAAACATTATTTAAATATTCCAAAATATTAACGCCGTAAAGACGCATCTTTGCAGAGATAAAAAAAAAATCACTTACGAATAGAGAGGACCGTCTCTGGCGCGAGACGGTGTGAATAGAGGCAATGAACCAATTTGGACTAAGTATAGGTAAGTTATCTGTGGCAATTTTTATTCCCGCAGACTTGTTGGAAAATATTTATTTTTTTATTTTCCATTGCATTGTGAACCTAATCGTAGTGCGATATGAACGAGTTTTCGAGGAAGTGTATTGAAAAAGATATTAACGGCACTTTTGAATTGTCAAGGGATCGGTCAATCAGAAAGATGAAGTGAGTAGCCCATTCCCTAGGTTCCTATGGAGAAGAACGACAAGAAACTCCACGGACACTAGTTTAAATTTAAATATTGCTAGAAAATATTGGTTACATTATTCATGTCAAAATTATACATAATTATATGATGTGAGAATGTTGAAAAACGCCAAAAGCGTCCGTAATAAGATAAAAAAGAAACAATTCAAAAATTAAATTAAATCGGTGGCAGATATGAGATGACCAGTCTCTACTGACGGCGCCCGTTCACAAACATGACGCATGGATTATCACCATTCAATTAAACCATTTTGAAGGGAGCTCAATGATCCAACAAACACGCCATCATCAGCGAGACATTTGAGTGAGCATGACACACTCAGCCGCCAGGGCATATTCAAGTCAATGCAATCGTACCCAGTAACTGTTAGCTCTATAGTAGGTATATAGTACACACACACACACACACACACACACAGACATTATACTAAACATACAAAGGAAGTAGGCAGGTATAAAGAGGTTGGAATGAAGTACACCCACATTTCACCAGTTATGTTTAAGTCCAATGTAATGAGGGGCGAGCCTTTTGCCATCAACTGGACTCGAATCCAGACTCCAGGATGCTACTGATCAATTCCTGATGAAAAAACCCAATAAAACCTTGCCCGACCTGGGAATTGAACCCAGGACCTTGCTCAGCGGTTTTGCGACCACTTGATCAACGAGGTAGTCGATTTTTCATGTCCCGTGCAATAAGGGACTAGCCATGGAGAAGCTTATGTCATTGGCCAGGCGCCAATCCCGGTAACAGTATATTTGCTGTATTGCTGCTAAACCTAATATTTCTCATGCAAATGCCGTGTTTCTGTACATCAATCCTCTCACGTAATGTGTATAATATGTACAGTTTAAACTACGACGATACTGAATTTCGGCTTACTTCACAATCGTAGTGACTTCTCTAATACTCCGTATCCAAACTCAATCTCATTCCCTACCATTTACACACACATACAAACACCACACCTACATTACAAAATACATAAACACCACACCTACATCACAAAACACACGCACACCACACCTAAATCATAAAACACACCACACCTACACCACAAAACACACGCATACATCACAAAACACACGCACACCACACCTACACTACAAAACATACACACACCACACCTACATCACAAAACACACACATCACACCTACATCACAAAACACACAGACCACACCTACATCACAAAACACACACATAAATAATTATACTCTTTGTGTGGGAAGTGGGAACTGGGCTGGCGAACCTTAGTACAGGTTGCCATTAACCTAGTTTCTGGAGTTAGAACGCCAGATTCAATTCAGTTATTTGTTACTCTCTTCTCTTTACGATTTGCCCGTAAATTTTAAAATTATATTTATTGTAACAGACTGTGTACCAAACTTTATAAAATAAATAAATAATTATTATTAAATGCAAGGTTTGTTATTAAACTAACCCAGAATCTGCCTAAAAACATTCAACCTTCCATTTTGCCAATTTCAATATTTCTCTTATAACTTCAAAAGGCAAGGTCTTTGAGCCGCCTAAACGCCTGTAGCGATGTCTTAAAAACTGTTTCTGAATCCTTTATTACGTTAATGAAAGCTACCTTTATCCGGCGGCTTATTAACCTAATTACGAGTACGTTATATTAACTTAAAGGATAATAAGGCAATCGTGACTTCATTTCTATTCTTATGTAATAGAATTTAATTGGGCCGTGATGTTACCAGTTTTGTTTAAGTTTGGTCATTATTAATTGCTTGCTTTTGCTTTTAAAAAAACGTTGCCCCACACTAGGAATTTCTCCTGTATCGTGGGTGCGTTTACAAACATTTAAACTCACATACACAAACAACTACTTGTAGGACATACAAATATTTGTTCCGTGCGGAAATCGAACCCGCGACACGCAGCGCAGCAGTCAATCGCTTAACCACTGCGCCAACCGTGCCGTTCAGGTAAATTGAAAACACTTTCCTTAAAAAAAATTCGTTTTAGGTTTTCGTTTAAAAGATTTCAAAAACACCATTATCGAAATGATATTCATAACAATAGTCTGTTTTTGAAGTTGGTTCTTCTTCCTTTTCGAGTGATTAGTGACTAACCTGATGTAAGAGTTTTTATGGCGTCTATGGGCGTCTGACTTAGCTTCTCATGCCGCCGATAAATATTTCTCAGGCATGCCTAATACCCTGCCAGGGTTGCAAGTTTGTCCGAAAGGGAGGGATATCGTGGCCCCGGCACACAGGCAACGGAAGGAACACGGGTGAGTTTTAGTCAGTAAAAGTCTGACACGCCTTCCCGCTCCGCCCAGAGCGGGAGAAGTTATTTGATAATTTCCCAATCAAAACAAAAAAAGGCATGCCTTATAAGGTATTTCTGGAGTTGTCGATTCGCCATCTAATAAATTAACTTCGTGCGAATCGCTTTAAAAAAACATATTATTTAAATGTGCCTATTTGCCCGTTTCTGGCGAGTAAATTCGTGCGCATTAACCCAACCAACCCAATAACCCAAATCATTTATTTATTTTATTATTTATGTACACACAGAAAAATACAAAGAGATATGACATAACAAAAATTTAGTACAAAGGTACTGCTTATTTCTTAAGAAATTTCTTCCAGCAGACCTGCGAAAGGAGAAATGAAAAAGAAATGTAGACAATAGTGTGTGAGAACAAGAAGAGAAAATATGAATATGCGAAGTCTTAAACTAAAATGTTAAATATACCTAAACTATACTAATATAAACCAAATATAAAAATAAAATAAATAAATAAAAATAACTAAATATAAAAAAATACACACGTGCAAAACCTACATAAACTTTAATAAATACATAAAGCATATATAAACAAATATATTTATATATATATAAGTATATACTCACAGTTGAGAGGAAAGGTAAAGTCCATTTCACGAAAGAAGTCCCGCGGAAATAAGTGGAACTAATTATTATTATACGCTAAGTTAGCAACATTCCTAAAATAACCCATGCCTGCAGCGCCACGTCTGCGGGACTTCTTTCGTGAAATGGACTTAGTGCTCTTTTAAGCGATATTTGAATAAAGAAACAGTTTTTAAATCACGAATGCTAGGCGGAAGTGAGTTCCACAATCTTACAGCATGGACAGAGAAGGAATAAGAATAGTAGCTAGTTTTATGAGGATGAGATCATCATCATTATCATTTCAGCCGAAAGACGTACATGGGCCCGAGACTGGACATGGGCCTCCCCCAAAAAGAGGCGGGATTTGCTATAATCGCCGCGCTTGGCAGGCGGGTTGGCGATCCCAGTAGATCGCAGTACCCAAATCATCACACGTGGCAAACAAGTTGGTGATTGCCAAGTCATCCTTTGACAGTCGTTACAGATAGTCAGATGCCTGTTAGTCTGACAACCAGTCTTACCAACGGGTAACGTATCACTCAGTAATTGGATTGTGGAGGTCAGATAGAGGCAGTCGCTCTATGTGAAATAATGGTATTAATAATGAAATAATTTTTGTTTTTTGTATGTATGGTGATTGTACTGCATAGAGATACGGCCAAATTCTGAATAAAATCTATTTTCACCTGACTATTTTTGAAACAAAACACGATAATGGACACAGTAATGAATTTTCAAAAGAAATTGCTGGTGGCTAAAACTCACCAGCAATTAAATTCCATACAACTTTGCTGGCACCTTTTCAGCTGCACTCGGTTAACCTGTAAGTCTTCTACTTTAAACTCAGCCTTTTTCAGCAAAGCTATTCAAAATCACGGTACAATCCTCAGGAGCCGAGCAAAAAAAAATCGCGAAAATGAAGTAATAGCACGAGCGGACGATGCAATGCGACGCAGTGGAACAATAAACACGCGGAAGAAATCACGGGCAGAAGCTAGTTTATGATAATAACAAAACTTCACACATGGCAATGTAAATAAAACACCAAATCAATATAAAAACTAAATATTGGGGTTCGCACCGATATTTTTTTAAATCTCTGTGTTTGAACGAGAAATAATCAATCATTTTTATTTACTGAGAGCTGAAAGCTTCAATTTTTATTTCGAGCCCAATATTTGTTTTAATAGTCTATCTGTCTGAAAGCGACTTTGTAAATAATACAATTGTTAGGTATTATGTCAAGTTGTTGGTGGAAAATTGCTTTCGTCATAATTGTACCTTTTAGGGCAAAAAAGCCTTAAGGCTGTGCTCATACTGAAGATTACTTAAGGCGACGATAACCGACTTTTAATGATTTTATACTGAAGATCACGCCTAAACAAGTAGTGTTAATTATTTGAAAAAAATATATGTTAAATTAGAGCATTTTATCAATAACTTAATGTGTGAATATTTTAGATTATGTTTATATTATATTACATAGTGAAATTAATTTGTAAAGTTATGTCTAACGCGGATAAAAAACTGAGAATGGAGCAAAATCTACCAAGCGTAGGTATTATTCTGAAACCTTCACCAATTTAAAGATAATTTAATTATTGATCTTTTAGTTTACGCGTTTTTTTTTAAATTACTTTTGTTTTGTGTATAATAAATTAATAAAGCGTCAAATTGGGAACAGCGCTCCTTGATGGGCATGTCCTATTACTGGCTGAACGTACATCGCGTTGCGTGAGTTCAGTACAGAACACGCAAGCTAACTACTTAAGGCCACTGGCATATATCTCCGTCTTAACACTATCTTTTGAATAGTGATGTCACGCACACTTAAACAGACGCACAGTTTAAAAGACGACATTGTAACATAGAGGCAACTTTCGTATTTTTAACCGACTTCAAAAAGGAGGAGGTTATCAATTCATAAATGTTTTTTTTTTAAGAAGAACTCTTTCTAGACTCGGTCTCAATCTATCAAAATAACCTCTAATTTACCTACATTCTGAGGGGCTGGTGGCTAAGTTATAATAGCCACACTGATTGATTGATCAGGTTAAGTTTCGCTTGCTGCGCTCAGTCCATGGGTGACCATCTGACCATCTTTACATACCGCGACCTCTTCGCCTCCCTGCCTCTGAAACCACATTAAGTCGTTGGTCCCGGCTGTAATTCTTGGATCTTTCACAGTCGTTACGGGTGACCAAGCCAGAAAGACTGACAACTAGTTTTACCAAGGGGAATCGTATTACCCAGTAAATTTATTTTGGAGGTCAGATAAGCAGTCGCTTCATGTAAAATATTGGTATTCACCTAAATCCGGTTAGACTGGAAGCCGACCCCAACAAAGTTGGGAAAAGCCCAGGCAGCAAGCAGATCGATTTTTGTTATGTTCTTGAAATTGATTGCAGAATTCCAAACCTCGTACTTAAGGTGCAATCTGAGAGTTAGCTACGAGCCATCAAATATTTCGCTGTTTTGAGTAATCTGTCTAAAATATATTTACCGAAATAAAAAGTTGTCAAACATAGCCCGAGGTATCATTCTGTATTTTTATACAAGTTTCAGTTCCATATAGAATTCAAAACCATATGCAATGTTTACTTATTAATTGGGGACCTATTTATTGGGAAAAGGCTATTACAGTGTCAATGAATTCCTAGATAGCATAATGACATTGTAACTTGTGATTAAAAGAGTGTCCGTGGAGTTTCTTGCCCGTTCTTCTCCATAGGAACCTTCTACGCTTTGGAATGGGCAATTAGCTTCATCTCTCTGACGGACCGACCCCTTTTTTTATTTTTTTTTTGGGTTTGAAATTATCAAATAACTTCTCCCGCTCTAGGCGGAGCGGCAAGGCGTGTCAGACTTTTACTGACTAAAACCCACCCGTATTCCTTAATTTGCTTGAGTGCATTTGCCACGATATCCCTTTCAGACAAACTCGTAACCCTGGCAGGCATTGGCCCTAACTGACCCCGTCAGTTGCTGCTGACAACTATTTGAGGCGCGCGTGGAATACAACGCACCGTCGACCCGGGCCTGGTCCTTATCGGACGGTGAGCTACCCATCACTCACCGTCCACAAGCCCGCGCCTACGGTGGCCAGAAATCGGCTTGCGACTCCCGACGCCCGGGGCGTCTCCTGCGGCGACTAGGGGCGCGAGGGCGCGTACCTTGCCTCTCCCTCACGCGTTCCGCCTCCTCCTTCGCAAGCATTACTGCTTCGCAGAAGGAGGTGACGGCCTCCCATGCACTCTCGCTCCGAACCATGGCCCGAACCAGGGCCGGACGCGAGAGATCGCCGCCGCCGATCGCCTCCGTGAGGACACGGTGGTGCTCCACCCAAGCCGGGCAGACCTCCACCTTATGCTCCACCGTGTCCTCCGGGCGATCCAAACAGTGGTGACACCCGGGCGTTTCCTCCCGCTTTATCCTGAACAGGAACCTCCCGAAACAACCATGTCCGGTGAGGACCTGTGTCAGGCGGAAGGTGAGGACGCCGTGGCGCCTCTCTAGCCACTCCTCAAAGAGGGGACTGATCGCCACAATTGTGGCGTGCCCAACGGACCGACCCCTTGACAATTCAAAAGTGCCTGTAATAGGTTTATTTGAAATAAACGCTTTGAGTTTGAGTTTGATTGATTTTATTACTTTGACATTTATTATTATTAGATCTATTATACTTGAATTCTTGTTTGATGTATTTAATGAATTTCATTTTAATTGCAATTGCATAATGCATTTTTTTTAAATGTTTCATTACAATGTACATAATTATATTGTTATGAAATAAATTACATAGGACTTATTGAATTATGAATATCATTAAACAAAGATCATACAATTCAGCCCAAAAATCAATTTTCTATAATAAATTTAAATTATTAGATGAACGAAACGCCCCGGTAGCATATTTACGTGCGTAAAACAAGAGAGATTCAACGCAGCGCCAATTTACACTCAATTAAGTTACCCCAACACTCAAATTAATGAATTCAAAACAATAATATTGTGCAGGTTTGGAATAAGGGGAAAGGGAAGCGGTATCTTCCATTTCTTTTTACGGAACATGGAAGAGAAGAGAGCAAAATGAGTCATTAATCAATATTACTAAAGCAAAAAACATGGTTAGGTAAAACCTACTTAGGTATTTTTCTTGAACCATTATTTTGTTTTTGAATAAGTAAGATATAAATAAATAATAATGATAGGCTGAGGAATGTATTACTATTACTATATTCGTATTACCCAGTAATTATTAAAATTAATTTATTAATTATAACCTGGGTTGTGCAGGTCAAATAGGCAGTCGCTTAAGGCGACTATACCCGACTTTTAATGATTTTATACTGAAGATCACGTTTAAACGAGTACTGTTAAAGATTTGAAAAAAAAAAAAATGTGAAATTAGAGAATTTTTTTAATAACTTAATATATTTTAGATTATGTTTATATTACATAGTGAAAGTAATTTGTAAAGTTATGTCTACTATAAAAAACTGAGAATGGCGCAAAATCTACCAAGCGTATTTTTCTGAAACCTTCACCAATTTAAAGATAATGTAAATATTAATCTTTTAGTATACGCCTTTTATTAAAATACCTTTTGTTTTGTGTATAATAAATTAATAATGCGTCAAATTGGGGACAGCGCTCCTTGATGGGCGAGTCCTATTACTGGCTGAACGTACGACGCGGTGCGTGAGCTCAGTACAAAACACGCAAGCTAACCACTCAAGGTCACTGGCATATATCTGCGTCTTAAGACGCTGACAACAGCTAAACCGCGGTCACTGTCGGATTGCATACAAAAGAAAGAGAAGCGCGATGACACAACGCTTATAATTTATTGCAAAATGCACATGAACATTCCTTCCTATATGTAAAAAGGAAACTATTGTCTAGTTTTAGTTTACGGGAAACCATAATTATGTACTTGGGGCGGAGGCCTGGTGGCCTGAAATACAGGCTTCGGCTTAGCTTAGGCACCAGTCTCCCACAATGTTTTTCTTTAAGCCCATCACTGGACAATATTGTATTTTGTTATAAGGATATTGTGGTGAGAAATAAAAATTATATTATTATTAATTAGTTTTCTTATTAAATTACATTGTCATTGAAAATATACAATACATAGTCAATTTCGTTACACATTAAATTAAATCTGAACTAATAATTTATAACAGTAATGTCAATCAGATCAATAATGTCATAGTACTTATTTCTAATTATTATCATGTTGATTAATGTACAAATATTTGCTATAATTAAAATACAATATCTTTATCTTCGAAGTAGTCTTTTACATTATAATAACACTTTTTAATTAGGAATTTGAATAATTTCTTCTTAAATAGATGAGTAGGAGTACAGAACACGCAAGCTAACCACTCAAGGTCATTGACATATATTTGAGTCTTAATGTAAATGTTTGTGAAGTATAAACCGAATGACTATTTGTATAACCAATTAAGGCTCTTACAAACTCACGCGATATCGCTGGCGCGACAGGCACCGACAAAGAAATTGTGCTTCGCGTCGCGCCCGCGATATCGCACCAGTCTATACGAGCCTTTACTCTACGACAGTTTATTAATTATTTTGCATGCAATTGATACAATATTCTGTATAGCTAAACATGTGGACATTATAATTATATCAACACCAGACTGTAATAACTTTAGACCATGTTTAAGGCAAATAAAGACTTATATTATCTTATCTCTATGTAAAATACTGGTATACAGTTGCATACGGTTAAACTGGAAGCCGACCTCAAATTAATTGGGGAAACGCAGGCAGATCGATTGATTGATAGGCTGAGGAATGATGTGATAAGGCATCGTTGCGGTTTAAAAGCAGATATTGAAAAATTGAAAATAGCATGCTTAGATGGTTTGGTCGTGTTGAGATGATGAATGAAAGGCGAATTTACAAACTCAAACTCAAAGCATTTATTTCAAATAAACTAATTACAGGCACTTTTGAATTGTCAAAGGGTCAGTCAGCCATAAAGATGAAGCTAGCAAGCCCATTCCAAAGCTTAGTAGGTACCTATGGAGAAGAACGGGCAAGAAACTGCACGGACACTCTTTTAAATTAACTTATGGTTACAAAATATTGGTTACATCATTCGTGTTGAAATTAAACATGTGAGAACGACGCAAAACGTCAAAAGCGTCCGTAACAAAAAGAAAAAAAAAAACAATTCAAAAATTAAATTAAAATAAGAATAGTAGCTAGTTTTATGAGGATGAGATCATGGTCATTATCATTTCAGCCGAAAGACGTACATGTGCCCGAGACTGGACATGGGCCTCCCCCAAAAAGAGGCGGGATTTGCTATAATCGCCGCGCTTGGCAGGCGGGTTGGCGATCCCAGTAGATCGCAGTATCCAAATCATTACACGTGGCAAACAAGTTGGTGATTGCCAAGTCATCCTTTGACAGTCGTTACAGATAGTCAGATGCCTGTTAGTCTGACAACCAGTCTTACCAACGGGTAACGTATCACCCAGTAACTGGATTGTGGAGGTCAGATAGAGGCAGTCGCTCTATGTGAAATAATGGTATTAATAATGAAATAATTTTTGTTTTTTGTATGTATGGTGATTGTACTGCATAGAGATACGGCCAAATTCTGAATAAAATCTATTTTCACCTGACTATTTTTGAAAACAAAACACGATAATGGACACAGTAATGAATTTTCAAAGGAAATTGCTGGTGGCTAAAACTCACCAGCAATTAAATTCCATACAACTTTGCTGGCACCTTTTCAGCTGCACTCGGTTAACCTGTAAGTCTTCTACTTTAAACTCAGCCTTTTTCAGCAAAGCTATTCAAAATCACGGTACAAGCCTCAGGAGCCGAGCAAAAAAAAATCGCGAAAATGAAGTAATAGCACGAGCGGACGATGCAATGCGACGCAGTGGAACAATAAACACGCGGAAGAAATCACGGGCAGAAGCTAGTTTATGACAATAACAAAACTTCACACATGGCAATGTAAATAAAACACCAAATCAATATAAAAACTAAATATTGGCGTTCGCACCGATATTTTTTTAAATCTCTGTGTTTGAACGAGAAATAATCAATCATTTTTATTTACTGAGAGCTGAAAGCTTCAATTTTTATTTCGAGCCCAATATTTGTTTTAATAGTCTATCTGTCTGAAAGCGACTTTGTAAATAATACAATTGTTAGGTATTATGTCAAGTTGTTGGTGGAAAATTGCTTTCGTCATAATTGTACCTTTTTGGGCAAAAAAGCCTTAAGGCTGTGCTCATACTGAAGATTACTTAAGGCGACGATAACCGACTTTTAATGATTTTATACTGAAGATCACGCCTAAACAAGTAGTGTTAATTATTTGAAAAAAATATATGTTAAATTAGAGCATTTTATCAATAACTTAATGTGTGAATATTTTAGATTATGTTTATATTATATTACATAGTGAAATTAATTTGTAAAGTTATGTCTAACGCGGATAAAAAACTGAGAATGGAGCAAAATCTACCAAGCGTAGGTATTATTCTGAAACCTTCACCAATTTAAAGATAATTTAATTATTGATCTTTTAGTTTACGCGTTTTTTTTTTAATTACTTTTGTTTTGTGTATAATAAATTAATAAAGCGTCAAATTGGGAACAGCGCTCCTTGATGGGCATGTCCTATTACTGGCTGAACGTACATCGCGTTGCGTGAGTTCAGTACAGAACACGCAAGCTAACTACTTAAGGCCACTGGCATATATCTCCGTCTTAACACTATCTTTTGAATAGTGATGTCACGCACACTTAAACAGACGCACAGTTTAAAAGACGACATTGTAACATAGAGGCAACTTTCGTATTTTTAACCGACTTCAAAAAGGAGGAGGTTATCAATTCATAAATGTTTTTTAACTCTTTCTAGACTCGGTCTAAATCTATCAAAATAACCTCTAATTTACCTACATTCTGAGGGGCTGGTGGCTAAGTTATAATAGCCACACTGATTGATTGATCAGGTTAAGTTTCGCTTGCTGCGCTCAGTCCATGGGTGACCATCTGACCATCTTTACATACCGCGACCTCTTCGCCTCCCTGCCTCTGAAACCACATTAAGTCGTTGGTCCCGGCTGTAATTCTTGGATCTTTCACAGTCGTTACGGGTGACCAAGCCAGAAAGACTGACAACTAGTTTTACCAAGGGGAATCGTATTACCCAGTAAATTTATCTTGGAGGTCAGATAAGCAGTCGCTTCATGTAAAATATTGGTATTCACCTAAATCCGGTTAGACTGGAAGCCGACCCCAACAAAGTTGGGAAAAGCCCAGGCAGCAAGCAGATCGATTTTTGTTATGTTCTTGAAATTGATTGCAGAATTCCAAACCTCGTACTTAAGGTGCAATCTGAGAGTTAGCTACGAGCCATCAAATATTTCGCTGTTTTGAGTAATCTGTCTAAAATATATTTACCGAAATAAAAAGTTGTCAAACATAGCCCGAGGTATCATTCTGTATTTTTATACAAGTTTCAGTTCCATATAGAATTCAAAACCATATGCAATGTTTACTTATTAATTGAGGACCTATTTATTGGGAAAAGGCTATTACAGTGTCAATGAATTCCTAGATAGCATAATGACATTGTAACTTGTGATTAAAAGAGTGTCCGTGGAGTTTCTTGCCCGTTCTTCTCCATAGGAACCTACTACGCTTTGGAATGGGCAATTAGCTTCATCTCTCTGACGGACCGACCCCTTTTTTTATTTTTTTTTTTGGGTGGGAAATTATCAAATAACTTCTCCCGCTCTAGGCGGAGCGGGAAGGCGTGTCAGACTTTTACTGACTAAAACCCACCCGTATTCCTTAATTTGCTTGTGTGCATTTGCCACGATATCCCTTTCAGACAAACTCGTAACCCTGGCGCGCATTGGCCCTAACGGACCCCGTCAGTTGCTGCTGACAACTATTTGAGGCGCGCGTGGAATACAACGCACCGTCGACCCGGGCCTGGTCCTTATCGGACGGTGAGCTACCCATCACTCACCGTCCGCAAGCCCGCGCCTACGGTGGCCAGAAATCGGTTTGCGACTCCCGACGCCCGGGGCGTCTCCTGCGGCGACTAGGGGCGCGAGGGCGCGAACCTTGCCTCTCCCTCACGCGTTCCGCCTCCTCCTTCGCAAGCATTACTGCTTCGCAGAAGGAGGTGACGGCCTTCCATGCACTTTCGCTCCAAACCATGGCCCGAACCAGGGCCGGACGCGAGAGATCGCCGCCGCCGATCGCCTCCGTGAGGACTCGGTGGTGCTCCACCCAAGCCGGGCAGACCTCCACCTTATGCTCCACCGTGTCCTCCAGGCGATCCAAACAGTGGTGACACCCGGGCGTTTCCTCCCGCTTTATCCTGAACAGGAACCTCCCGAAACAACGATGTCCGGTGAGGACCTGTGTCAGGCGGAAGGTGAGGACGCCGTGGCGCCTCTCTAGCCACTCCTCAAAGACGGGACTTATCGCCACAATTGTGGCGTGCCCAACGGATCGACCCCTTGACAATTCAAAAGTGCCTGTAATAGGTTTATTTGAAATAAACGCTTTGAGTTTGAGTTTGAGTTTGATTGATTTTATTACTTTGACATTTATTATTATTAGATCTATTATACTTGAATTCTTGTTTGATGTATTTAATGAATTTTATTTTAATTGCAATTGCATAATGCATTTTTTTTAAATGTTTCATTACAATGTACATAATTATATTGTTATGAAATAAATTACATAGGACTTATTGAATTATGAATATCATTAAACAAAGATCATACAATTCAGCCCAAAAATCAATTTTCTATAATAAATTTAAATTATTAGATGAACGAAACGCCCCGGTAGCATATTTACGTGCGTAAAACAAGAGAGATTCAACGCAGCGCCAATTTACACTCAATTAAGTTACCCCAACACTCAAATTAATGAATTCAAAACAATAATATTGTGCAGGTTTGGAATAAGGGGAAAGGGAAGCGGTATCTTGCGGGTTGTGCAGGTCAAATAGGCAGTCGCTTAAGGCGACTATACCCGACTTTTAATGATTTTATACTGAAGATCACGTTTAAACGAGTAGTGTTAAAGATTTGAAAAAAAAAATGTGAAATTAGAGAATTTTTTCAATAACTTAATATATTTTAGATTATGTTTATATTACATAGTGAAAGTAATTTGTAAAGTTATTTCTACTATAAAAAACTGAGAATGGCGCAAAATCTACCAAGCGTATTTTTCTAAAACCTTCACCAATTTAAAGATAATGTAAATATTAATCTTTTAGTATACGCTTTTTATTAAAATACCTTTTGTTTTGTGTATAATAAATTAATAATGCGTCAAATTGGGGACAGCGCTCCTTGATGGGCGAGTCCTATTACTGGCTGAACGTACGACGCGGTGCGTGAGCTCAGAACAAAACACGCAAGCTAATCACTCAAGGTCACTGGCATATATCTGCGTCTTAAGACGCTGACAACAGCTAAACCGCGGTCACTGTCGGATTGCATACAAAAGAAAGAGAAGCGCGATGACACAACGCTTATAATTTATTGCAAAATGCACATGAACATTCCTTCCTATATGTAAAAAGGAAACTATTGTCTAGTTTTAGTTTTAGTTTACGGGAAACCATAATTATGTACTTGGGGCGGAGGCCTGGTGGCCTGAAATACAGGCTTCGGCTTAGCTTAGGCACCAGTCTCCCACAATGTTTTTCTTTAAGCCCATCACTGGACAATATTGTATTTTGTTATAAGGATATTGTGGTGAGAAATAAAAATTATATTATTATTAATTAGTTTTCTTATTAAATTACATTGTCATTGAAAATATACAATACATAGTCAATTTCGTTACACATTAAATTAAATATGAACTAATAAATTATAACAGTAATGTCAATCAGATCAATAATGTCATAGTACTTATTTCTAATTATTATCATGTTGATTAATGTACAAATATTTGCTATAATTAAAATACAATATCTTTATCTTCGAAGTAGTCTTTTACATTATAATAACACTTTTTAATTAGGAATTTGAATAATTTCTTCTTAAATAGATGAGTAGGAGTACAGAACACGCAAGCTAACCACTCAAGGTCATTGACATATATTTGAGTCTTAATGTAAATGTTTGTGAAGTATAAACCGAATGACTATTTGTATAACCAATTAAGGCTCTTACAAACTCACGCGATATCGCTGGCGCGACAGGCACCAACAAAGAAATTGTGCTTCGCGTCGCGCCCGCGATATCGCACCAGTCTATACGAGCCTTTACTCTACGACAGTTTATTAATTATTTTGCATGCAATTGATACAATATTCTGTATAGCTAAACATGTGGACATTATAATTATATCAACACCAGACTGTAATAACTTTAGACCATGTTTAAGGCAAATAAAGACTTATAATATCTTATCTCCATGTAAAATACTGGTATACAGTTGCATACGGTTAAACTGGAAGCCGACCTCAAATTAATTGGGGAAACGCAGGCAGATCGATTGATTGATAGGCTGAAGAATGATGTGATAAGGCATCGTTGCGGTTTAAAAGCAGATATTGAAAAATTGAAAATAGCATGCTTAGATGGTTTGGTCGTGTTGAGATGATGAATGAAAGGCGAATTTACAAACTCAAACTCAAAGCATTTATTTCAAATAAACTAATTACAGGCACTTTTGAATTGTCAAAGGGTCAGTCAGCCATAAAGATGAAGCTAGCAAGCCCATTCCAAAGCTTAGTAGGTACCTATGGAGAAGAACGGGCAAGAAACTGCACGGACACTCTTTTAAATTAACTTATGGTTACAAAATATTGGTTACATCATTCGTGTTGAAATTAAACATGTGAGAACGACGCAAAACGTCAAAAGCGTCCGTAACAAAAAGATAAAAAAAAAACAATTCAAAAATTAAATTAAAATAAGCCAAAGCCGCTAAGAGATGACCAGTCCGTACTGATGGCGCCCGTTTACGAACATGACGCATGGATCAGCACCATTCAACTCAACCATTTTGAAGGGAGCTAAATGATCCAACACACCCGCCACCATCAGCGAGACATTACAGTGAGCATGACATATTCTCAGCCGCCAGGGCACATTCAAAGCAATGAAAGAAGTACTCAGTAAATGGTAGCTTTATAGTAAGTACATAGTGCTCACACATGTGCTTCAAGATAGATGTGAGTGGAAACGCCCTAGGTCATCATCGTCATTCATCATTTCATCCGTAAGACGTCCACTGCTGGACATAGGCCTCCCCTAACATTGGAGGGTAGGGGGAGAGTTGCCACAACGCCACGCTTGGCAGGCGGATTGGCGATTGCAGTATAGTGTTAAAATGCATAGGAAACGCTGCTGCCTATTCTCTAGACTAAGGGACGTATCCCTTAGTCGCCTTTAACGACACTCACGGGAAGAAATGAGATGGTGCTATTCTTTGCGTCCGGCACCACACGGAACACCTCTAGGCCGCTATGTCCTAGTGACCATATTGGTGATGTTCTTTAGAAAGGTCAGGTGCGTAGAACTCGCAACCAGCTTGCGTGTATGAACGTAAACGAAGAAAAAGAAGGATGTAAGGATCGTAGCAGGTGGCGTTCTCTATAGTGTCTGCCTTCCCCCATGGGAAGAAAGCGTGAGTTTAAGTATGTATCACACTAATATTGTAAAAGCGAAAGTTTGTGAGTGTGTGTGTGTGTGTGTGTGTTTGTTACTTACTTCGTACTTTACGCTCAAACGGCAACACCGATTTTGATAAAATTTTGTATGGAGGTAGCTGACACCCTGGTTTAACATATAGGCTACTTTTTATCCCGATATTCCCACGGAATCGAAACTTGCGTGGGTGAAACCACGGGGCGCAGCTAGTTTTAAATAAATGAAGAAAACGACGAGATAGTACAGGCATTCCAGAAAATAATTTAGTAGCGTCTTTCAGCGACCTTCACCATGTTTTGGTATAACTTGGGCCTTACCCATTCTGTGCCTTACAATATGTATAGGAAGATGTTCGTGGAAATCAAAGCAGTAGTGTCACAGACAAATTCCTCAGTTAAAAATTGTCCACGTGAAGAAATTTAAACGACCCAATTGTCTCCTGTGCACACTGGCGTACCACAAGGCTCCATACTGGGTCCGATATTTTTTATTGCGTTTGTTAATAACCTTAGTACTTGCTAACGGCCTAGGATGCTAAAGAAATTACGTGGTATACTTAGACGGAGGTTTAATTTGGTTATGTAAATATAAATATTCGTCATTACTAAAAGCAACTCTTATTTATTTTTCTCATAGAGGAGGATTCCAACTAAAAATACCAATCTCAAATTACTTTTTATTGCCTCACAGAAGGTGTGAAAAGTAAAGTATTGAAAAGAAAAAATACCCTTGGTCCTACTAGTAGAACTACGCGGTCGAACCACGGGCAATAAACGTTCATTCGTTTCAGGGGATAAAGGTGTCTTCGTCTTGGGTGAGCTTGAATCCCTCGCGATCAATAAAGCGCTACATAACCCCCTTATTGAATAATCTACAATAGCCGGCACCAATTTTCTTGAAACAGAAATACAACAAAGCGTAGCGTAGCGTGTATGACCGCCATAAGATTTACATCAATATCTCAGCCGAAATAATTACCTTCGGCTTACCTGGTCGGCAAACATGTTAAACTTCGCCTAACGATCGGAAAGTAATCAAATTACGTTCTATTATAAGTTTGCTAAGTAGCAGCTAATACGAGTACATTGTGTTACTTGCTTGGTTGGTATGTTATTCGGTCTTGTTAAGTTGCTTTGTTGTTTATGTGGTTAAGCATTTATTTCAAATAAACCTATTACAGGCACTTTTGAATTGTCAAGGGGTCGGTCAGTCAGAGAGATGAAGCTAGATGCCTATTCCAAAGCGTAGTAGGTTCCTATGGAAAAGAACGGGCAAGAAACTCCACGGACACTCTTTTAAATCAAAATATTGTTACATAGTATTGGTTACATAATTTATGTTGAAATTATACATGTGAGAACAATGTAGAAAGACGTGCACGTTAAAAGCGTCCGTAATAAAAATAGAAAAAGCAATTAAAATACATAAGTTAAAATAACCCGTGGCAGCTAAGAAATGACCAGTCCCTACTGACGGCGCCCATTCACGAACATGACGCATGGATCAGCACCATTTAGTTCAACCATTTTGAAGGTAACTTAATGATCCAACACACACGCCACCATCAGCTAGACATTTTAGTGAGCATGACACAATCTCAGTAACATTGAAGTACCAAGATAACATCAGGTCTGTATTCCCCGAACCCTTTGGGGTATACAGGCAGAGACGCACCCACATTTCGTCAGTTATGTTAATGTGTGGCAACCTTATTGCCATCAACCGGTCACAAATCCAGACTACGGGCTGGTATTGAGAAATTGCTGGAGAAAAAACTCAATAACAATTTGCACGACCCGGGAATCGAATCCAGAACCTCATGCTCAGCAGTAGTGCTTGCGACGACTAGACCAACGAGTCAGACATTAAAGTACTCATGTAAAGAAAACAATTTCTGAAGACTTAAAAATATTAAAATGCATGCAAAAATGCTCTTGGGGCGAAAATAAGCAAAATCATAGAGACATCTAAAATAAATAAAGATACCCTACTAAACTGTAGGTAATAAACAAAACGTGAATTGATTGTATGGTTAATGATATAGCAACAAATAAGTTGAAAACTAGCGTAGAGATGAACCAATACCTATCACTACTGCGTTGCCATTTAAATAATACGTAATAACAAAATATTTTTTATAGTATACATCTAATTCTACCTGAATGGATAGGAGAATAATGATGTATGAAGAGAATAATAAGCCGATCCCGTAACGGCTTTATACCTTGTTGAGAATCCAGTCTCAAACAAGAAACTAAATCAAGATTATCCTAGGACCTAGGATCCCAGGACCACTTCATTTCTTGCAATAAACAATTATCCTGAATCCACTTGATCCCTCAAACAACTAAACAGACCCTTAATCTTCTGTAGTATTAGACAAATCCTAAGATTAATGCCTAAGATCCAAATAATTGCTCATAATGTCTTTGTGACAAACATTTCGGATTGTTTGGTCACAACATGTAAAACTACAGAAGGCCAGCTTCATGTGACAAGCGAAAATAGGCACACGCATTTATAGCGAATACATGGCATGCCGTACGGCGATCTTAAACAAATGACAGTGACGAGTGTGCTTGCACCAGCTGTAAGTAGACGCTTGTCTATATCATCATTATGGAAACGCGGGGCGTTGGCTGTCCGATGTAATATGCTGATCCGCAGATTTGCACGATGTAGCAAGCAGGTAAAAATGACACTGTTTAGAGCTTACTGCCAGTTATTCTACACTTGCAGTCGATGGTTTAGGTATACGCAAAGGTACAAACGCGCATTATTATACGCCCTGCGTATAATAATGCGTTCAGGATGTTGGCGGGGCTGCCGCGTTTTTGTAGCGCTTCGCGGTTGTTTGCTGAGGCGAGGATTGACGGCTTTCATGCCATCATCCGAAACCGGTGTGCCCCGCCGTCCTTCGTAGAATGCGTGTCGGCTCCCACAGCATCCTGAGCATGTTGTGCTGTAATTGGGATTGTCCGATGCTGCGTCACTGGATCGGACTTCATACACAAGTGCGTACTAGTATATAGTACGCACTTGTGTATGAAGTCCGATCCAGTGTCGCACCTGAAATCGCAAAAAAAAATCAGCTGTTCCCTACATTTTAACGAATTATTCGAACTTAAATGTAGGGAACAGCTGGTTTTTTTTTTCGTGATTTCAGTTTTGGTCCCATAGTAAAAGTTGTTCATAATGATGAGTACAATGACCCCTTAAGAGGTAATTGACGTTTTAAAAATAACCCTGTATACATAATATTATACCAAAATAAACTTTGTCAGGAGAAATAACGACTGGTAGCGAAGAAAATGACTCCTGCGAATCACCGCTGGGATGTTTCGGCCAACTTCTGACGAACACGTACCTTCACTTTAAAAGATAACCGGCTGGTTGCCATCCTGATGTTCTATTATCGGCCTCGCTATTTCCCAATTATGTTGGGGTCTTCTTTCAGTCTACCAGGATGCAGTTGAATACCAATAAATTAATCAAACTCAACTCAAAGTCAAAGCATTTATTTCAATTAAACCATTTACAGGCACTTTTGAATTGTCAAGAAGTCGGTCAGTTACAAATATGAAGCTAGTTGCCCATTCCAAATAGTAGGTTCCTATGGAGAAGAACGGGCAGGAAGCTCCACGGACACTCTTTTAAATTAAAATATTGATACAAAGTATTGGTTACATCGTTCATATTGAAATGATAGTGATAAAAAGATTAAAAACAAAAACGAAAATAACAGAATAATTACATGGAACAACTGCCTATCTTAGTAGATCACTGCTATATTAATAGTCCATTTATTTGTCAGAATATTTTTACAATTGTTGTTGTTGTTCCGTTTGGTGCCGGACGTAAAGAATAGCACCATCGTTTTCTTCCCGTGGGTGTCGTAAAAGGCGACTAAGGGACTTACTAGAGAAGGGGCAGCAACTTCTCTATGCATTTGTAAAACCATTCTGCGATCGCCATCCCGCCTGCCAAGGTGGCGTTTATGGCAAATCCCCTCCTTTTTTGGGGCAGGCCTATGTCCAGCAGTGGGCGTCTGTCGGCTGAAATGATGATTATGATGATGATTTTTACAAAGTTGTTACATAGTTTAAAAAAAGTTCATAATATTCTGTTCATAGTTTCCGGTGTAACAATACATGTTTAGGGTTGTAGTTAGTTTGTTAGCTAAAACAATGACTTAAATAAATTAGGATAACATTCAAACTGCAAATTAGTCAAAAATATTAGTTAAGAAAATGGCACATATTAACTTAGATCGAAATCTATTGTTCCCTAAACATTACTTGGAAGTTGTAACATCTTGGTTTCAAGTTGAGAATCCGTTAGTTCCCTCGTGTGTATTTTTTGCTTACCATCTGCAGAATAATATTATTGTTTCCCCTCTATGCCATCAACATGTGCCTAGTTTATTTTGGGGTTGTCTTACTGTCTAATTTGAAGACCGCTTGCCGTGCATAAGATTGGAGTAAAGTATTTGACTATTTTGTTTCATAAAGTAATATTTAAAGGGACTATTACTTTATATAAAGGGGCCCTCATCAGCGGTAATAATTGGATCCATGATCTCAATTCCTTAGTTGCACTTTGTAGGTAGGCGTGGATTGTCGGGCGAAGAAAATAGAGGCACTAGTTATAGCAAAATCACTTTATCAATCATAATTTTCTTTTAAAATTATAACCACGAAATTTACGTTATAATAAAATAACAAACTAGGTAGCACAATATTAAGACCCTCCACCGAACGCTTTGCACGCCTGTGCGATACCGAACGAGTCTCAAATCAAACTGCCAGTAAAACGTCGCCTCAATGCACACTAGCGCTCGGTGTTGTGTCAGAGTGTCGTGTCATCGGATGTGACGTAACAGACACCGATAATTCATAATAACGACACTCTAAACTAATAGTGACATCTATGAATTTGAACTAACACTAATTTAAATATTAAAGCGCCGTCATATTTATAAAGAATTTAAAAATCAAGAAAAACAATATATTTTAATAATCATTTAATACTATTTATTATTGCTATTATACCGCTGCTGAATACCAGTATTTTACATGTAGTGACTGCCTGTCTGACATACACATACACAACCCACGATACGCCTTCGCAATACTGGTTGCTAGACTTTTGGGTCTTTCCTGACTACCCATAACTACTGTCAAATATCTACAAATAACAGCCGGTACTGCACCTAACGTGCTTTCTGAGGCGCGTATTTATGTGTGCGCGTATTCATTTGTTATATGAAGCGGACCTTCTGTATCTGTCTCCTTTGTGGTTAGGTAGCCATGTTGTTAATCGTTGGTCCAATGACATTTGTAAGGGCGTAACGTGAGGATTTAAATAATTAGGATAGTCTTTTGTTTTTGCTGTGCGATTTATTGTTATGAGAATGAGCATGACTATAATTTTAATGAAGGTGTTGTAAGTATGATGCTCAATCAACTTGAGTCAAAATGGATGCGGAATGACAAGCGGGTGTTGGGGTGCAACTTCAGAGAGCACTGTGTACAGCTGTGGTAATGTTCCCACTGCTGGGACACAGGCTCTTCTCTGTGAGAGGGAGTGGGCCGTAATACACCACGTGGGCCCAGTGCGAGTTGGTAGATGCCACATGTCTTCGAATTTTTGGTTCTAGGATATACCAGACGTTTCCTCACGATGTTTTCTTCACCGTTTTGGGAGCAGTGCTGAAGAAATAATTTACACTAAGTAAAGTTACTGTGGTTGGTTTAGGTAAAATTACGAATCTAGGATTAAATTTTAGAAAATATTCTAACCTGTGATCTGTAAACTGTGTACCTTTTACCTTCAAATTAAATAGATTTATCTTCAGTCTTTGCCTATGTCCAGCAGTGGATGTCTTCCACCTGAAATGATGATTTTGATGAGCATGATATATCTCGAATTTTATTTATCGTATCATAAAAAAACCGGCCAAGTGTGTGTCGGACCACGCATGATGAAGAGTGCCGTAGTTGAGATGACTTGATCTCAAGAAAAAACTTGAAAAACGTGTTCCCCTTAGATTCCAACTGCAAATGTATGTTTGTATGCACAAAATTGAGTGAATTACCAAGTTATTTTAAGAATATAGACTTTAGATTAGGTTTTCCTATAATTATAGAACTATTCTTTGTACTTTTTGAGGCTTAGCAGTTTCAGATGGTAATTTTCATCTATTTTCTTTAATAACTTTAAAACGAATTATTTTAAAATTATGAAAGTAATATATTTGAAATCCTCATAACCCTTTTTGATATGTCACCCAGTACAGTTCGCATAACTTTTTTTTTAAATTTTCTACTTGACCCCCAAGTGAAGTGATCATATTATTATTATTGAAACTTCATTAATTTCCGTTACACGTTCATGTTTGGGTCACAGATATTCACAATGATGTGTTCCAAATTTCAACTTTATCGGTCCAGTAGATTCGGAGCAAATATGCTGTGATAGACGGACAGACGAACAGACATACGGACAGACACACGAGTAATCCTATAAGGGTTCCGTTTTTTCCCAACTCCCAAAAACCATTTCAAGTATAATGACCCTCCGACAGAATTGCACCCCAAAATTTATGCCCTCGCATTTTTCAGACCTCTAAAATCCTTTACTTGCTCTGTAAGTATTTTAACTGGCAGAGTAATCTCATTTAATGGAAGAACTTCGGTCGTTAATGTCAAATAGCTACGATTGTTATGTGGGGACTCCGCCCTACGCGGCCCCACCTTGGGTGATGGGGTTAATGTATGGGAGAAGCGGGGGCTGACATACTGAGTGTTGATTTTGATGAAGTTCGTATACAAGACAGGACTGAAAATATCAGTAGGAAGATAAATACTGCAGAGTAATATAGTAATGAGGATGATTTTTTGAAGTCGTATGTTTTGATGATGGGTTGGGATAGGACACTAGATACAGTAACAGAAAACTGTTTGAGTTGGGAATATAAATCACGAAAAAAAAATCAGTTGTTCCCTACATTTACGTTCGAATAACTCGTCAAAATGTAGGGAACAGCTGATTTTTTTTTCGCGATTTCAGATTTGGTCCCATAGTAAAAGTTGTTCATAATGATGAGTACGATGACATCTTAAGAGGATGTGCGTTAATTCTGGGACATGTTGTAAAAAGGATCCGAAGAAGTCTAATGTTGACGAAAATACTGATCAGAAGACGTACTAGCTTCTGTATTGCTCTTCTCTGGTCAAGGAAGAACCACAGAAAGAGCTCTACTCAATAATGGGTAAAGCAAGGCTGTCAATGGGCAGGGTCAGGCAAAGCAACAGATGACGCCACCCTCGCTGGTTCTTAAGAGCTATCTGTCTGTTTAATGTTTTTGATCTGGTCATACAAATCGTCAGGTCTAAACAGCTGACTACATCCTTACCGCTGAACTTGATATCCAATTTAAGTATAAGTTTTGACCGTTCCGTTTGGTGCCGGACGTAAAGAATAGCACCATCCCATTTCTTCCCGTGGGTGTCGTAAAAGGTGACTAAGGGACTTACTAGAGAATGGGCAGCAGCGTTCTCTATGCATTTTAAAAACCATACTGCGATCGCTAACCCGTCTGCCAAGCGTGGCGATTATGGCAACCCCCCCCCCGTTTTTGGGGGAGGCCTATGTCCAGCAGTGGACGTCTTTCGGTTAAAATGATGATGTTGATGAAAGTTTTAACCCAAGGTTTTTGGGTTTATAATTACACGGTGTACTACATACAGGCATTAAATTGAATGATTAAATAACACGTTAAAAATTGTATGTTGTTCGACATTTACACAATACCAGCGACGATGGGACACCTAGCGTGATTAATTGGTAGTGTCTCTCCCCATTACCGAATGACATGGCAAAACCCAAACTTGAATAAAAAATCATAATTTATAGTTACCGAATAAAAAGATTTATGTTAAAAGTATAAATTCTTCAGGACCGCAACCAGCCAGTTATCTTTTAAAGTGAAGGCACGTGAACATATTCGTCAGAACTTGGCCGAAACATCCCAGCGGCGATCTGCTGGAGTCCTTTTCTTCGCTACCGGTCGTTATTTCTCCTGACAAAGTTTATTTTGGTATAATATGTATGTAACTATCTATCTACGTATTTGTATTTATGCTTTTATTTTATAGTTATTTCCGAGCTATCTATACCGTACGTTGCACCTGTCATGTTTTGTCTCTGCATCACCCTAAGGTTGACTGGTAGAAAATGCCTCAGGCATTAAGTCCGCCTTTGTACATTGTATTTTTTACTTGTGTATAAAGTTTTAATAAATAAAATAAAATTCTAGCAAATTCAATGAAATCGCTTTTTTCTTTATCTTGGACCTTACATACACAGCAAACTGAAACGAACGAATTTGTGAGATTAAAACTTGTAGTTTTGGAAATAGTTACGAGTATCTGTGTCGGGCTCTGCAAGGTTAAGTACTCGTATTAATGTCTTTATTAATTACTAGCTGCGCCCCGCGGTTTCACCCTCGTAACTCTCGATCCCGTGGGAATATCGGGATAAAAAGTAAACTATATGTTAATCCAGGGTGTCAGCTAGGTAGCTGACACCCTGGATTAACATATAAGCTACTTTTATGGAGGTCCATAGAAAATTAAAAAAAAATTGGCGTGAAGAAGTAACAAACGGCTTATTCCACTATTCCCCCGTGAGAGAATCCCCCTTTTTTTCTTTGGGTGAGAAATTATCAAATAACTTCTCCCGCTCTGGGCTGAGCGGGAGGGCGTGTCAGACTTTTACTGACTAAAACCCACCCGTGTTCCTTCCGTTGCCTGTGTGCCGGGGCCACGATATCCCTTTCGGACAAACTCGCAACCCTGGCAGGCATTGGCCCTAACGGACCCCATCAGTTGGTGCTGACATCTCTTTGAGGCACGCGTGGAGAGAATCCCCCTCAGGGGGGAAAACTGGACCCTAATGTAAAAAATATCCCGAAAGTCCCCTTTTCATTTTGAGTTATTCCACTATTCTCCCCCCGAGAGAATCTAGATCAGGGGGAAAACTAAACTCTTAAGTAAAAAAAAAACAAAAATCCCCCTTTTTTTTAGATCATTCCACTTTTCAAACACACTCTCAAACTTTCGCCTTTATAATATTAGTGTGATATTGTGATAAGCTTGCATCTGTTCATGTTTCTTGACCTCAAAACGTAAAAACGGGCCCTAGTAGCCCCACTTCAAATTTTTAAAACCTCCTATAAAGAGGTTTCGCAAAAAATATATTTTATTTTTTTCTTGCTTGCTAAATAGTTGGGCAAACGTCATCTAAAAATATTCTAAATTTAAAGATAGCATTAGTAGTTCTTGAGATATCTAGGTGTGACAGACAGACAGGCTTAGTCTCACCATAAGGGTTCCTTTTTACCATTTTGGTACGGAACCCTAAAAAGAATGTGGTTTAGACCACATGACTGAAGTAAAACAGAAGTGTAAAGTCCATTTCACGAAAGAAGTCCCGCGGAAATAAGTGGAACTAATTATTATTATACGCTAAGTTAGCAACATTCCTAAAATAACCCATGCCTGCAGCGCCACGTCTGCGGGACTTCTTTCGTGAAATGGACTCTATTAACAGCCTGTGTGAATTAAAAAAAATATCAATTAAGCGGGACGGCCCGCGGTGACGCGGTGTGTTCCATGTTTAAAATTTAAACAACTTCCGTTCGCCTCGCCCGATCAGTTTCTGTAACGCTCTCGTCACGGATTCACCAGCTTACTTCCCAATTCAAGTGAGCGTAAAGAAGTTTTACTTCAATAAAATGTTAGAAAGGTTTTAAAATGTCAGTGTAACGGTTTTTAAACACCTCATGAAGTTGGCATGGCTTGCTTTCACAATAAATGGGTTCGGAATTGCTGGAAAATTCCATGCCAGCCTTAGGCTAGACCTAACCTACACTGTTTCAATAGGTATGGTTCAATGCAGCAGTTATAAAGATTGCTGGGGAAGTTTTATATTTTTCATTTAGATTTGGACATGTCGAAAGAAGAGAGCAAAATGAGTCATTATACAATATTATTCTTTTACCTACCTATGTATTTTTATTGAACCTTAATTATACATACATACACACATAACCTCACGCCTTCTTCCCATGGGGGTAGGCAGAAACTATATTTATAAAGCCACCTGCTACGCTCCTTACAAGTATCTGCGCATCGTTGCGTCTAGGCTTAATAGACTGTAGACCTTTTTCAATTTTGTTAAGTACCTGGTACTTTTGACGGGCCTACGCTGTCCTCTCATACCTATTAACACTGTAATTTTAAAACATTGTAAAAGCCATTTTTTTTTTATAAGACTAATTGTGGAGTTTTATGCCGGCTCTTCTCAATAAGAAACGACCAATTGGAACCGTGCACCTAGCTTCTGACGATTCATAAGTGCCCATGTAGGCTTATGTGAAATATAAATATTTTTGATTTTTGAGTTGATTTGATTTGTTGCGATTTACGAGAAAATGTATTGAAAAATTAAAAGAGTATGCTTAGTAAAACGTACAAGGCAGATGTGAGGGGATATGCTGGGAGGGGACGCCCTAGATAGCCCTAGATAGATAATTATATAGTTACCTTAATGGTGATGTTCTTTAGAAAGGTCAGGTGAAAGAAAGAAAGAAAGAAATTAAGTTTATTTGCGGTAAACATGATGCAAAAAAGAACATAAACACAAAAAAATAAGGAAAGGTTGGGGGAAACATGTGTCATTTGCCGGCTATCGCCCAGCATTATGCTGCGACCCTATGCAAGACAGAGCCCCAGCGCTGGTTTTCAGCGACAGCCGGCGCTGACGTAATGACGCGTAAATTGATGTGCATAGAACTCGCTACCAGCGTGCGTGTATGACCAGAAGGCCAATTCTCGTAATTTAAAACATTTAAAATCTATACTCGGAATTTTAATTCGATTCCAGATTTGACAATTTCAGTGTTGCAACGTTATGACAAGTACTAAATAGTGACGTTGCGAAATTATTCGATATGGAAATGGAATATTTCCAGATCGATTCTTCTCGTTTATAATTTTACTCTCGTAAACTAAGTATATCAGGAAATTAAATATTTCTGAACCGATAATTTAGTTTTGACGATTAATTAACGATCTGAGACTTTTCTTTTATAATTGTGTGTGAAATAAATAAAAAAATGTGATCATGAAGGAACATGACAAATAAAACAGATAGATGTATTATGGTAATAATTTATTTTATAAATTGTCGCCGTCATCGCTATCGCTGTCACTTTCTGTAACATTTATTATAAATATGTCTGTGATATTGTCAATTAACATATCTAGCCTACTCATTTTTTCCTCTTGACAACATGGGATACTCATTTAGACCATTCGGTAGCCGTAATTTTTTTATCGATTTGTTTATCGATTTTTGTGTTCATCACTACACTATTATATGTGGTATCATTATTTCACAAAATGACAGTAGCTAATGTCAAATCCGGAATCGAATTAAAATTCCGAGTATAGTCGCAATCTCATCTTGGCGACAAACAAACGTCAAAAAATTGTCAAAATGTTGGGAAATAAGAGGTATTTTTGACAGATTGAGACTGAGATCAGACTGTGAACGTTCTTAAAATTAGTAGAATTGCCCCTCAGATGTATGAACGTGAACGAAGCAAAAGGTGTATACAAGGTGTTACAGGACGATTGACATTCCTAAACTATGTAAGAAACAGCTGATTTTTTTTCGCGAAATCAGGGTTGGTCCCATAGTAAAAGTTGTTCATAATGATGAGTACAATGACCCCTTAAGCGGTTATTGTAGTTTTACCAATAACCCTGTATTCGCGTGACAATTGCTTATGTCAGCACAAGGCCAGAGAGTTTTACAGACTCATTGCTTTTCAGGTTGGTCGTAACAGTAGATCCTGGCTTGCAAGGTTACAGTAGTATAAAACAGTATAGAGAACACTAACTAAAAAAAAACCGGTCAAAAGCGAGTCGGACTCGTGCACCGAGGTTCCGTACGTATATATGATGTTGATGGTTTCTGAAAAACTGTGCTATTTAGAGACATTGTTTTATTTTTCCTGTAATCTTTACATAAACTTCTATCACATAGAATCATTTCAAATTTTTATGTATGCAAACTTCGGTGATAAGGGGGGAAAACGGTATTTTTTTACATTTTTCATCAAAAGTCGGAACCTATACTGCCTAACACAGAAAAAAAATGTTTGAGAATGTGCAAACAGCGTTCTTTCATATGATACCCCACATGCCCTAGTAGCCCCACTTCAAATTTTTAAGACCCCCTTTCAGTCCCTTTTGCAAAAAAGTTTTTTTTTTTTTTTATATCAATCTTGTATGAAAAACAGTTGGGCAAACGTCATCTAAAACTATTCTTTTCAAGTTGATAGCATAAGTAGTTCTTGAGATATCCAGGTGTGACAGACAGACAGACTTAGTCTCACCATAAGGGCAGGGCAGGGCAGGGTTGTTCCGGGTCTGGCTGTTTGTGTATGTTAGTTTAAATGTTTGTAAACGCACCCACTATACAGGAGAAATTCCTAGTGTGGGGCAACGTTTTTTTTTAAAAGATAAGAAAGAAGGATTCCTTTTATTTTGGTACGGAACTCTAAAAATCAAATCGAGCGACGTGTGCCACGCTCAGGCATCTGGCATTTTAGGCGAATATACAATTTTGGGACGACAAGAAAAGGCAGCAGACACATCTCTTTGCCTTTTTTCCATTTCAATAAGTCTATACGATCATTTTCAATCGAGCACGCCTCAAATAAAATGTTTACTTTATGTAATCAATTTCCAATTGTACAAAGCAACTTCAATAAAATATTCTACAATCAATGGAAAATAGCTGGAACGACAACATAATATTTGTTCGGTAAAAGAAATTCACTGAAACGTGGCTTTAAGTCGTATGTTATTTATTTTTATTTATTTATTTATGTTATCGGCTTGTATTGTAGTGCTAGTTTACTTGAGTTATCTGGCGATAATTCAAGTAAAAAAAATGCTGGTTTCAATGAAACAATGAATGTGGGCCATCTTTCAAATACAGGGTGCATTTTCAAAGTATGTATGATTGGTCAAGTCCCAGGGCTGATTTTGTTAAAAATTAAAACTGCATCATTACAACATTGAATAGAATATTTGTATATTATTTTTTCTGTAAACTTTTGTATTTTTTCTGTATTTTGTTATTTTAACACGCTAATATAGCTTTTAAGGTTGTACCTAACTAACAAATGGATCATTGTTATCTGAGTTAATAAATACAATATTGAAAAATAAGAGCACGAGTTCATTTTGAAAAAACAGAAACCCACAATATTTTTTTAATTTATTGACTTCGATCTGAGGGGCAATTTGTCGTCTGGTTTTGCATTTTTGCTTTTATCGGCGTGTAGTCTTCGTAGCCAATTTTTTTTTACTTGGGTTTGCCCTACATTTTTTAAACACAGGGTGCATTTTCCTAGTGTGTGTATATTTCATCTCTTTATAACAACAGATATTGGTATCATGGCTTACGCTGTTTTTGAGTGCACTAATGTTCGTGTATGACGCGTCTATTTATAATACGTCATTTACAAAGTCGATCTAACGCAAAGTGAAGTGCTACTAACATAGTCTTATATTTTATACATACCTATTTCTCTATGGGCCTGTGTCGCCTGAAATAAACGGTATTATTTCTATTATTTATTATTATGAGGGTTTTCCTGAAAATCCAAGTCACCAGTTGGTGCCACTTTGACAAGGGGACTTCAATTTCGACAGTGAACACACAATATATGATGACGGGAATCAATCATTCATCATTCCGGCGCGACTAAAGAAAATATAGGCGCTTTGACACTTTTGACAGGTTCCCGGACCTGATGTCTCAAAGCTGCTACCTAGTGTATGTCATTTCAGAAAAACCGTCATTGTATTACTTGTTTTATTCAGCTTAACTTAACATGAAAGAATATCTTATTCCAGATAAAAGCTGTTTATTTATTCAAATTTAAGAAAAGTTCCCATTTCTAAGAAAGAAAGGCTCTGGATTCGTTTTTTTTTATATTTTATAATGGATTAATTTTGAACTTTCTGGGAACTGATTAAGAATATTTTTTTAAAAATGAGGATCTGAAAAATGTGGTAGCTCAAGTCAAACATAAAAAGGAACTTAAAATATTGTACTCTCTTTGTGTTATCTTCCAAAAAATATAGTCCCTTGGTATATAATATAATACCGTCTCGCCAGAGTTGGTTCAAATCATCGTGAGCAAAATTGCCAAAGTTTGAATGAAGGTCTACTCTTCAAGATTGTTGGTTTGAACGGTCAGGGTAGCTTTGGGGTCATTGTACAGAATAAGGCAAAAGTTTCACTTTGAAAGAGTTTAACGCGAACAACACTCACGGTCTCATAACAAAACGTGATCAAAATCAAATAATTTATTTCAAATAGGCAGTTAAAAGGCACTTTTAAACATCAAAATTTACAAGGAAATAAATTCTAGTCACCCCTTCGAAAAGGAAGCTTTGTATGGAGAAGAATGAGCAAGAAACTACTCAGTTAATCTTTTATAATGTTTTACAATATTTTCTATACATAATTAAGTATATGATATTATAAGTGAACACGATGTAACTTGAGTCCCACCTTCAAGTCTGTTTTTGTATTTTAAACTTTATTCCTACTGAGGCAGTGTACTAAATACAAAAACATACTTTAAATCTGAGTCAAACCTGTCGTCAATTTTGTATTAAAAACTTTATCTCACTCGGAATAAAGTTCCAAATACAAAAACTGGCTCGAAGGTTTGAGCTTAGACTATAGTTGAATGCGCTTTGTAACACGGTCGTTGTTGGAATTACGTTTTTTTAAATATTTTCTTATTTTCTATTTGAAATATTTCCTTTTTTTACATTATTGTTGACAAAACATTATTTTCACTTATTATTTTGTTATATGTATTTTGTTTTTCACGAACTGTGTTCATCAAACGTTAATCTTTCTTTCTTTTTTAGGGTTCCGTACCTCCAAAGGAAAAAAACGGAACCCTTATAGGATCACTCGTGTGTCTGTTTTCAATTTCATATAAAGTAAGTTTATCATGGACTGGTTTCGTACTGTGAAGAAAAACATCGTGAGGAAACCGGGACAAACCAAAATGAAATCGCCAACAATAAATTAGCAATCGTTGTAATCAAGGCTCCTTTGGGCCACAGAAGGAAAACAGCGGTGGAGTATGGGAGGGCTAGGTCGTTGCGGGTTCCGCATCAAACTGGTGCGGGTAAGGTCCACTAGCATAGCAAGGCAATAGTTGTACCGCAATATCAAACGCTGAGAAATTGTAATATTCTGGCTAGTTAGGTAAAGTTGTACCGTGTGTTGTACAGTGGTACCGTGTGGTGCCAGACGTAAAGGATAGCACCATCCTATTTCTTTCCGTGGGTGTTGTAAAAGGCGACTAAGGGACTTACTAGAGAATGGGCAGCATACATTGACATAGATAGTAAGGACCAGGCTAACCGCGCGACGAAATTGCACCAGCGCGCTGGCCCTAAAATGACAGTTTAGGGCCAATGCGACTCAGTCGAACGCGGTCCACGCGCGGAGGAGTTAATCAGTACAGTTCAGTCATTAAAATGCCTAGTTGCGTAGTAAAAGGCCGCAAAAATTATAATACAAAGGTTAAAAAGGAACACGGGATATCATAACATCGATAAGTAACCATATATTATTATTGCCTTTGTTCCAATAAAATTATTCAATAAACACATTTGAATCCACATTCGAAATCCACAATGGCGGCCATGTCACGCGCTGCCGGCAGCGCCCGCGACGGTAACGAAGTAACCTTGTACGGACGTCATTTTTTATTTGTGTTTTATTTAATAATTAATAAATTAATAATAATAATTATTAAATTGTTTTCAATTTCAAATAAAGCTGATCGAGATTAATTTGTTTTATTACGTTTTCTGTCAAAGTATGGACGCTTCAGTGGTTAACTTATTTCCGATAAAATGTGATTAAAATAACATTTACGCACGTACATGTCGTACGTACAAGGTTACGTCGTCGACCTATGCAACGTGACACTCACGTAGTTCATGTGAGTTGTCACAGATGGCGCTACTTTTTGCTTGCATGAAAAAGTTGTAAGTAAAATGTTCTGATGGGCGTATCCTTCCTTTTGAAATCATTGGCAGCAGAGAACTCTATGCATTTTAACTCCATACTGCGATCGAAACCCGCCTGCCAAGCGTGGCGATTATGGCAAACTTGTTGTTTGTTGCAGAACTTGTTTTTTGTTTTGTTTTTGTGTTTATACGAGTGTGTTTTATTTTAATTTGTGATTTTTACGAGTCCCAATAAATGTATTCTTTTTCTTTCTTCCTTCAAACCCTCCCTTTGGGGGAGGCCTATGTCCAGCAGTGGACGTCTTGCGGCTGAAATGATGATGAGAAAGTTGCTAATCGTTGCGGTCATTGCGGGAGCCGCACTAGTTGATGCGGGTGGACCTTCTTCACTTAATTTGTGTAGTGGTAATGTAGGCTTTTACCTCCGCAAACAGATTTCAACGAAGTTAGATCGTTTAATAGTTTTTGTATATCGAATTACTGTTTCGATTTTATTGGCTTTCATTATAATATTGTATTCGATAATGGGAGCTCAGTTTTGTTATTCTTTTTGAGCATAAATAACATTTTAATTTGATGTTTTATGGGGAGGAACATGAATATTGTGTGTTAGAGATTTCGTATCAACGTAAACGATGTAAATGCAGTATCTGTGAGGATCGTAGCAGGTGGCGTTCTGTATTTTCTGCCTACCCTCGTGGAAAGAAGGCGTGAGTTTATGTATGTATGTGTATATGTATATAGATTTTAATTGATACTTAAGGCGCTGACAACAGGCAAATGTTCTAAGTAGGCTTGTCTTAAACAAAAAAAATCCAAATCTATATATTTAGTGGGAGCGGAAAAAATATATGTTATTCTTGAACATATTTCTCAGAACTTGGTTGTTACCAAAACACGTTTAGAAAAAAAAAATCTCGATAAACTAACCTCTTACTTTGAGTTCCAATCCAAAATATCTGTATTAAATATCAACGTACGGTTGGTATAGAATTAATAACAAGAACGTCTTATTGGAATGCAGAACTTGGTTGTTTTTTATTTTCGACTACTCAACTCATTTTTAACCGACTCTTCAAAAAGGAGGAGGTTCTCAAGTCATCTGTATTTTTTTTTTTTAATGTTTGTTACCTCAGAACTCCGTCGTTTATGAACCGATTTGGAAAATTCTTTGTTTAATTTCAAGGATATACTTCCAGATTGGTTCCATTTTTATTAAAATCCAGTTCTGATTTTGGGATCCATGAGTAATTGAGGGAACTCCTCAAATATTATAGGCATACATATAGCGATGTTTATATTTTCATCAACAAGTCAATCATTTGCATTCAGAAAGTATAATTTGGTGAAGTGGAACTGATGAAGAAGGCCACAGATGGCCACCGGAACTTCTCAATGATTAGTATTTCACGGGTGGCGATGAGATATCTGGATTAAGATAGTTAAGCGAAGCAAATTTAAATAAATAGTTCTGATCAAAATGGTACCATCAAACTCATCTGATGATGAAGCCGAACACTGGAACTCCGTAATAAAACAATGTATCCTACCCGTGTTTGGTCTTATTGGAATTGTCATGAGATGCACTCTAGCTATAAATGATTTTTAACCGACTTCAAAAAAGGAAGAGGTTCTCAATATATATATATATATCTAGCCATATATACATATAAAAGGAAGCCGTGACTGATTGGTCTATCAACACAGCTCAAACCACTGAACAGATTGGGCTGAAATTTGGCACGTAGGCATCCGCTAAGAAGGGGTTTTTGGAAATTTGACCTTTAAGGGGGGGAAAACGGGGGGTTTTGTTTGCATGATAAATCTTATTCCTAGAGTTAAGAAGCCGCGGGCAAAAGCTAGTATTATATAATATGTTCAGGCATAACTTATTTGTTTAAGAACTGATTTTTATAATTCTTTTATTTGGTAGAGTAAGCTTGCGTGGTCTCATTACATTACAGATTTACAGCTAACTCTTCAATAATACTTATTTAATCCACTCGGTGTATGTTGATGGTGTTATAAAACTTCCTGTCACTGTTGTTTTCATAGCAAGTAGTTGTATACGAATTGGTGTGGGGTAGGTACCACTAAAAAGTGAAAAATAACTTTAACTTCGGAAGCACATAACATAACATCACGCCTTGTTTCCTCGAAGGGTTGGGCTGAGGTGTACCTGTGTACACCCACATTTAAATATTATATTTAATTTAATTTCGGAAGTCGGTGGCCCTAAACAAAAATACAAAACCAAAGACACCGACTTCCGAAATTAAATTAAATATAATATTTAAATGTGGGTGTACACAGGTACACCTCAGCCCAACCCTTCGAGGAAACAAGGCGTGATGTTATGTTATGTGCTTCCGAAGTTAAAGTTATTTTTCACTTTTTAGTGTTTTTGTTGGAAGTCGGTTGTTTTTTTTGTAAAAAAGTAGTTTTTGAGCAAATAGACAATTCCTTCATATTTTATGATAAATATTACAAGCGTACCTATGTCATCGTGCTTCTCTTTCTTTTGTATGCAGTCGGACAGTGACCGCGCTTTAGCTGTTTTCAGAGTCTTAAGGCCGAAATGTATCACGTTCTTTGGCTTAGACATTTCCCGTCTCTTTCCAGCATTTGCAGTTTGACCGTTGTGTGAGAGCGACAGTATAGATCTGAGCCTAACTCCAGGTTTCAGCGTTATGTTTTCCTACATCTTTAGCTAAAGAAAGTACAGAATAATTTTGACATTCAATTTTGAAATCACATCACTCAGATTAAGGTCTATTTAACCACAGGGCAATCACAATGCGTCGCAAAAAACAAATATATTTAAGTAAGCCCAAAAAGAGGATAATATTTTTAGCTACCAAAGCACTTGCATAACCCTCGCTTAAAGTAAAAGTTATATTTATAAACAAATAAAAAAGAAAGTTATAAATACAAATAGCTCTCAAAAAAGGGTGAGAACTACCCTAACAAAGTACAAAATATGACAAAAAACTCAACTTTATCATAAGTACAATTAGATCTTTTTACCCTCGTAAAAGACAGAGATGGAGCTACACAAGACCAGTAATGCCATCGCATTCTCCCATTCTAACATTTGAAATATTCAGCCTAAACAGCCAGCACGAGAGCTTTATTCTAATTTCAAATTACAAAGTAAAAAACCTATTTGTACGCTATGATGAAAATAAAAAAAATAACTTGCTAAGTGCGAGTCGGTCTCGCGGACTAGAGGTTCCGTTCCACAATAGTTATAGTTTACTCTATTTTATTATTTTGTTGTTTTAATATATTATAGTGTATGCACTACTTACAATCCAAGCATGTTTAATATTTTTAAGACCTATATCTATTTATTTAATTCGGGAAAACAAATAGGTACACAAGAATCTTATTAAGAGCGTTTACACCTTACGGTATTTCATACAAACTTTCAACCCCTGGTTTTTCGAAATGACTAACAAAGGTCTAAAAAGTTAGTAAAGAACATTTTCGAAAAATAGTGTTACAGGCAAATTCGACCGGTTTTAAATTTTCCATAGAAACAGAGATTTCCAGTTATCTGTTTTTAAATAAGACATTTCGCAAATGTTCTTAACTAACTTTTTAGAACTTTGTATCCTGTTTATTCATATGAAGTTTCATTCAAATCGGTTCAGTCATTTCAAAAAAGCTTGAAAATTTGTATGAAATGCCGTAAGATGACAAACGCCACAGGTAGTGAGAAAAAAAAGAGGTTACATAATTATGTGTAGCTCACGACGTTATCCACATCTTACATACTACTTATTTGCTATGCAACTATGTATTTATTTATTTTATTCGGACACAAATGATTCATATTGTTGTTAGTAACACTTATAAAAACTATATTAGTAACATTTCTCCTTAAAACAAAAATAAAACTAATTCAAATATCTATAAGTATGTCCGCTCCCTGCTGCACCAGACCTGCAGCTGTGCATACGGGTCCAGTGCCCCAGGAACGGGCAATCAGGCTTATTAACAATTACCTTTAAAATGCTGTTGATATATTTGCACACGAGTGAAACTTAAGAGGTTAAAATCTAATCTAATATGAGAAGAAAAGTGAAAAAAAAACCTAAAAATTTTTTAAACAATAATAAAGAAAATATCAAAACTACAGTTCTTGTTTAAAAAAAATCAGAGTCACTAATTATTTTTATCAAAGAGACTCTAAACTTATTAGCAGACAGTGTAAACAAATCCAAATTTTTAACACAGTGTTGAAATTTTTAGATAAAGGACGAAGAGGTGCGCGAACTCCAGCGTTAGTGCGGCAGGAGGAAACGGCAAAAAGCGGACGTGCACGCCTGTCGTCCAAAGACAGTTCTCGGAACAACGTAGCTTATGGAGGATGCGCTAAGGTAGGCCGCGAAATTCAAATGTTCTTAGGTTTTTTGCAATTTGCAGGTCAGTAACAGGTTGCATGTTGGTCTAAATATGATTCGCGGCCATAACAAATATGGCTTTACATAATTATTATCATTAAATCAGCAATACAACTCTCTAAGTTCAAATAATCCTACTGAACTATTATTTCAGAAAAAAACATTCAGTAGGATTTTTTGAACTTAAAGAGAATAATATTATCGTCGATCATATTCTGTTATAACTGGCTAGCTCTTCTGAAGATACAGCCCTGTGCCATACAGGCATATGGTTTAATAATAAGGGTCCCGTTAGCAACCTTTGGGTACAGAACCCTAAAGAGAAAAATAAAAGCATTCCATATTCAAATCACGGGCGCGAATTTGCATAGTACCGTACATATTAACGGCATTTTAAACAAACGACTTTTTAGTTTTAATTGTGAGGCTAATGTCGAAATAAGACGCGGAATTTGAATTATGGGTAGGAATTACAGCTCAATCTCCGAGCGGCTGCTTAAATTGTATAATTTGGTAATGCGTCGCTCGTGATTCTCTTGACAAATGAAAGGAGTTCCGTGAAAGATGGTTTTAGCACATTTTATTCTTTTGTTTTTTTCTTTTTTGTTAACTTAGTTAATGTCTGTCACCGTAATTTCCATGCCAAGAGGTGACATTTCATTTAACATTTTTGGTAGTTTGATAAGTCTTAAATTGTTTTAAAAGATATATTTACCAATCTAAAATATTCTATCGTTTTTTGCGGCGCTTATGTACTTAGTAACCGACGAAAAAAGGTTCTCTACTCGTTCATTTGTTTTTAGGGTTCCGTAGTCTACACGGAACTCTTATAATTTTGCCTCTGTCTACTAGCAAGCTGTAACTTGGCATGGGTATACATATTAATCACGCCGACAAAGTGCTAAAAAAATCTTTAAAAAAATTGTGGGGCACGTAAAGTGGGGATGATATTAAATTTTTCTCGTTTCGTCCTATTGTGTGGTGTATCGCATAGGCTGTTCAAAAATATTGCGGGTCTGTGAAAACTATATTTCGATTCAGGGATTCGTTTGTGAAATATTAAGCTTTAAATTGCCTATTTTTGTTAGAGTCAAGTATACCCTCCCCCTGTCAGCTAAATGGTTGTTTTATATATAACGAACTTAAAAGGAACACTATCACAGCTAAGCTAGCTTTACTTAGCTTAGCTTTAGCTAACAGCTAGCTTCACAAGTTAAAGAGTACATACATTTTAAATAAAAAAATTGCAATGTTTGGAATGTATGAGAGAACATGTTTTTCAACTACAATGTTTTTTTCTTGGGATAAATTCATCACAACTTCGGAATCCTTCATTGTGCATGGTCCGACACGCACTTGGTCTTTTAAAAGTATTACCACGCACAGACTTGTCCAATTTTAATGATTCTTTTGACAATATTGTCCATTGCTTGATGTCAGAGGACCATGGACCACAGACAATTTTACATTGCGTAATTAACCGTGTAGTACTCTATGTTGCAACACTGGCAAATGACAACAAACAAATAAAGAATCAAAACAAAAACAAAATGATCGACGAGTTCAAAGTGGAATAATAACTACTTTTGATTGGTTGCATCGTGTATACCATTGAAATGGTAGTCCTGAGACATGCTGGCTGACGTTGGTGATTCATACCACAACATTGAGTAGTGTCGTGGACGACGGCCATCTCCGAAAATGCTGGCCGAATATGGTTCATAAAATTCAGTGAGTTCTCGGAATAAAAAAAAACAAAGTAAAATAGAAGCAGATTCACTAGATTTAAAACCGTAAAAGTTCGGTAACTATCCCAGGACTTTCGTCACATTTCGGTGCCAAATGCTGCGTTTTTTTGCAAAAAAAACAACGTGAAGCATAAAATCTGAAAATCAAATAACGGTCTTTGTGACTTTAGAGTATGGAAAAGCTATAGAGCGCCTAGACGGCCACGAAAGAAGAGGGGTCTTATAACTTTTAAGCTTGTGTCTGTAGTGGTATCGTAGCTGGACATTTTTCATGTACCAAAACTTTAGTTTTTCACTGTCGTAGATTTATTTACAGACTAACAAATCCTACATACATATGACGGAGAAGGTACGTCTCTCTCGTTATCATCAGCCATATTTTAACTGCTGTGGGTGTACTATGGGTAGTGTTGATTATTGCGCAATATCGACGGCACGGTTGGCGCAGTGGTTAAGCGGTTGACTGCTGCGCTGCGTGTCGCGGGTTCGATTACCGCATGGAACAAATATTTGTATGACCTACAAGTAGTTGTTCCGGGTATGGCTGTTTGTGTATGTGAGTTTGAATATTTGTAAATGCACCCACGATACAGGAGAAATTCCTAGTGTGGGGCAAACTTTTTTTTTTTTTTTTAATAGTTGAAAAACCGTTTGCAATTTAAATCAAATTATAATTTACAATCAAATTAATCACACTATCAATTCAGTTTCACACACTATAAGTACACGATAACACGACAACTATACGGAACGCGCAACAGTTTCTAAGCGGGTTCACTCCTCGACCGCCACCGACAAACTGAATTTAACTCTGGTCGAGCGTTATGTTGTAGACTCTGTCGAGCCCCGCTAGGTGGCGCTGGCGTCACGATTAGTCAAACGAGTGACTACCGTATTTCCGACACATATATACTTGGACTTGTGATAACAAGTTACCTGCTGGACTTAAAATATTTATTTCGCACGTTCATAAACTAATAATTAATTAAAGACTTGGCGGAGTTGCCGAGTCTTTAGTACCCACATTTCAACAGTTATGTTTAAGTCCCATGTAATAGGGGGAGAGCTTATTGCCATCTACTGGGCAGAAATCCAGACTCCAGGAAGCTACTGAGAAATTCCAGGTAGAAAAACGCAATATCAATTTATATTATTATTTAATTAAGATTATTTATCCTAGCTAATATTATAAATGCGAAAGTAAGTTTGTTTTTTAACTTTTCACGCCTAAACCACTGAACCGATCATCCTGAAATTTGCATATGAGGAATTTTGCATATACGTTATCAGGTGTACAGAAACGGACAGAGGGCCCGTGAAAACAACAATAACGTTCTTATGATAATAGATGGCGCCACGTGTCTTTCGAATCATGATTGAATTATATTAATAGATAAACTTTAGTAGTGTGTTTAATTTAAGTACCTAATACGCAAATATATTAATAACAGAGAGAGAGACAGAGTAGAGTAGCAGAGTACAACCCGAATTGTTTGTCAAATTCTAAATTAACGCGAGCGAAGCCGCAGGCCAAAGCTAGTTTTATTATAATTATTTACTTTCTGTTTTAATTTTAATTCTCACAGAAGTTCAATAATTTTCCAAACAACCAACACTCAATGTTTCGTAACCAGAGGAGGTAATTCCGTAACACATATAGAGTAGCAATGTTTCATTTAGCAGTTCAACATCATTCATTGTGTTTTTAGGGTTCCGTACCAAAATGGTAAAAAGGAACCCTTATGGTGAGACTAAGTCTGTCTGTCTGTCACACCTGGATATATCAAGAACTAGGTACTAATGCTATCAACTTAAAATTTAGAATAGTTTTAGATCACGATTACCCAAGTATTTTGCAAACAAGAAAGAAATAAAAAAAATATATCTTTTTTGCAAAAGGGACTGAAAAAATTGAAGTCTGTCTTAAAAAAATTAAGTGGGGCTACTAAGGCATGTGGGGTATCATACGAAAGAACGCTTTTTGCACATTCTCTTTTTTTAGTCTGCATAGTTTCCGACTTTTGATGAAAAGTGTAAAAAAAAATACCGTTCCCCACCTTTATGTCCGAAGTTTGCATAGATAAAAATCTTAAATGATAGAGGTTTATGTAAAGATTACAGGAAAAATAAAACGATGTCTCTAAATAGCACAATTTTTCAGAAATCATCAACATCATACGTACGGAACGCTCGGTGCGCGAGTCCGACTCGCTCTTGACCGGTTTTTACTTTGTTAAGCAGACAAATGTTTCAAACATAATATGAAGCAATGCATTAGCAATATTCTTCAAAATCACCCATATTGTGGTTGATAGTGTGTTGCGCAATATGAAAGTGTAGAGGGCCTAGAGCCACGTGGCAATCGCTTTTGAAGAGTTTCATGTTCCTACAAGGACTTTCAATAGGATTGACATAAACTTTAGAATAGCTTATGTCATCATCCATCATTCATTTCAGCTAAAAGACGTCCACTGCTGGACATAGGCCCCAACATGTCGAAATGTGGGTGTACTGTATCTCTGCCTATCCCGGGTATTACAGGTGTAAAGTTAAGCTATGATCGCTGATAGAATACCACATTGACTGACCCCTTTGTCTCATTCATACTCCAACGCGCTACCCTTCCAACTGGCACCTGACAACCGATCTTTTTGCACCTCCGTCCGAACTACGGTCCCAAAATTGGAAAATCGGGCCGACAATACGAGTCTAACCTATCCGTCGATACGTTCGTCATCTGTTCTATTTCAATCTTATCACGTAAGACTGACGACCAGTCTTACCAAGGACGATTGACGGGGCACGGTTGGCGCAATGGTTAAGCGATTGACTGCTGCGCTGCGTGTCGCGGGTTTGATTCCCGCGGAATCGGAACAAATATGTATGACCTAGTAGTTGTTTGTAGTTGTTCCGGGTCTGGCTGTTGGTGTATGTGAGTTTAATGCCCGTTTTGAACGACATCCCCTAAGTTTAAGAGATCCCCTAAGAAGGGTTAGGGGGCTGTTAGAAGGTGGTTTCCGTTTCACCAACAGTAAAGGGTCAGTTAAACGTTAAAAGGTCCCCTAAATTTAAATGGTCGAATTGTGGGCTCATAAACGTACGTAAGTGATATTTAAGCAACGAAGATGGATAGTGATTTATTCGAATTTCTTAAAGATTTAGACACTGTTTCTATTAAATTATATTCGACGTAAATAACAGCCGTAGACCAAAAATATATCCGAAACGACCAAACTACTTCGACAATTGTATTGATGATACTGACATTTTTCGGAGATATATTATAAAGGGCAAATCTTCTGTGTTTTATGGATAAGATTGAACCCAGCTTAGTATTTCCTGATAATAAGTGAGTAGATACTGAACATATTAAAGTTTTTCTAAGTAGTCCATAAAATAACATTAAAAAAGAAACTAAAAAAAATTAAGCCCATGAACGTGGTATTTTTTCTTAGTCGACGATACTTACGTGGATACCCAACTTACAATGTAAACCTTATGTACACTTGTGAGGTAGTAACCTCTGTTCTGATTGTATTCGCATAATTGCAATTCCATTTAAATTGCATATTTTTTTTTCAGAAATCATTCTATAGCTGCGATAAATCAGTTTAAAAATCACAAAAAGTTGGTAAAATAACGTACAAGTCACAACAAACAATGAAACAAACAATCAAATCTCACGTCAGTACTCCACAAAGGAAAGAACTGTCAAATACAAATAAGACCACAGATACCACTCGACGTTTCGTAATGTAAATAAGCAAGAAAATATGAATTTAATTAAAAATATGAATGAAATAATATTTATTATTGCTATCAAAACATAATTTATTAATAACTGTGTCCATAAAAGTGTATACTTTAGAGAATTTCACAAAAAACTATCTTGTTTCAAAGAATCGATAAGTTCAAAGGCGAATCGGTCACTATTATCGAAAACAAAACGTCACTTAACTGTGTCCCATAGTTATGTGATAAAAATGATGGTGAAACGAAATTTTATTTATGAGCTAGTTTGAGGGAGCTTTTAAGCTAAGGGTCCCATACGTAGGTGGTAGTATAGGGGATATCGGTGAAAACGGGCATAAATGTTTGTTTTACGACACAGGAGAAATTCCTAGTGTGGGACAAAGTTTTAAAAAAAAGAAAGGGTATCGTATCGTGTTACCAAGTAACTGGGTTGTAGAGTTCAGATAGGTAGTGGCTCCATGTAATACACTGGTATTCAGCTGCACCCAGGTAGCCTGGAAACTGACCCCAATATAGTTTTAAAAAGGCTGATGACGCATGATAGTGACTTTTACGTCTATTTGAACAACATTCAGACTGCAACGATTGAGTTATATAAATACTCTGGGCCTTGTAACTAGAGAACTAATGAGATAACCTACAAAATAATTTAAAAAATAAAATTACAAAACTGCTATTAGTCTTAGTTCCATGTTAAAAAAAAACTGCTCGCTCTTGACAAAACATTACTTACTTACAAACAAAAAAATAAAGTTTTGTACATTTTAAAGGTCGCTGAAGCACTGTTTTCTTTGCAAGCTACTTCGGATAATTAAGTCGTTCCCTTTCTTGTAAGTCTCGAAGCAAGAAAAACTTTATTAGAAAAAAGTAATATTTTAACACTTTCTGTATTGTTTGGTCGGTACTGTTGCTGATTAAAGTGCAATAAAAAATACTTTGGACATCTCTGCAACTACAGAACCAATATGATATCCTACAAAATAATAAAAAAAAAAAAAAGCAAAAAAAAACTGATCGCTCCCGACAAGACATTCTTTACAAAAAATACCCGTATCTTATAATCCCCGTTCGTTTGGCGCCGGGCGTAAAGAATAGCACCATCCCACTTCTTCCCGTGGGTGCCGTAAATGGCGACTAAGAGACTTAATAGAGAATGGGCAGCAGCGTTTACAGAATGAATGGGCCGAGAATGGGCAACATTACAAACCTCCTTTCAGGGCTTGAAACCGGTTAATTTTTATTTCTGAAGATACAAATTATTTTTGATACAATTGATATTAGCTCCAAAGATTGCTTCGTCACATTAATTTCAGCACTGATTTTGTAACAAAATATTAAATTATTAACGAAATATATTCGAAAACCTTTATAATAACGGTTAAGGTTACATAGAAAATGAACCGGTTTCCGAGACCTGCCTCCTTTACAATCCTAGTTCCACAATTAAAAAGAAGTCCAGCTCGCACTTGACAACAATTTTCCGTGAAAAAAAAGTTGAGCTAATTAAAATTCCCTTTGTACGTTTTGAAGGTCGCTGAAGCACTATTTTCTTTACAAATGCAAGCTACCCCGGGTGATTAAGCCATTCGCCTTTCTTTTAATTTGGGGTCAAAAGAAATAGGGAGTCGTTATTATGCTGAACGAGTTTCGAAGGAGTTTATAAGTGGTGAGATTTTTTTAAGGTTAAAAAGGGATTTTATTTTGATGAATACGTAGCTTATTTTAGTTAAAGTTTTATCTTAGTCATTCTTTTTATTATCTTCGAATTTTTCTCAATTATGTATGTAAAGTATTTTTCAGGTATGTTTTTTATATTTTTATTTTAATGATAAGAGTATTTGAAACACATAATTTCATCTTTTTGTTTTTACAAGCTGTAGTTATTTTTATATATTTTTTTAAAGTATTCATACCGACGTCACTAGTAGAGCTGAATAGCTTAGGATCTTTGCCACGTTTAACACTTATTTAAAACCAAAATTCAGTAGTCAAACTGTCAAATTTGACAATTAATTTGTTTACATTTCATACTTTAACGATTTCCGTACTTTAGTTTAAAGATATGGCTTAATAAAATGAATGGATTCAAAGACTACTTCTGCTAAGTGCTTCATACCGTCAAGTAAAAGAAACACCACAACAAATAGCCGACACAAATTGATTGTTAGTAAAAGAAACCTTAAAAAGGAAATGGTGCGAGGAAGTAAATGTTGAGTACAAGTCTGGGCGGCGTCTGTTTTATTGTGAAGATCAGTTGAACGTAAGTTAAGTTTGCCTGAGGCGATGCATCGATGTGATTCGACTTGTACTGTCCGCCGCTGGTGAAAAACTACACTATTTACGTATATATTTATCTGAATAGAATAGTAATAATTATGTGCTTTATGTAAATTTGACGTTGACATGACACTTGACACATAAAGAACAACTTAATTACAAGAGGCACTGAAAGTTTCCAATTCAGGCTGCTTTGTGACGTCATTTAGAGGTCAAATAAAAGTCAAGTGATTTTAAGTATTTTTGTGAAAATACATACGATCTTATAATTTTAAGACCTATTAATAGAAAAATAAGTCTTAGAAGCTTAAAATCTCGAAATGGTTTTGGAATCGGCATAGGTTGATTTTTACTTTACATACCCAATTATCTTTGTTTAACAATGTGGCCGAAATTCCGAGTGGTACCAGACGTAAATAATAGCACCATCCTATTTCTTCCCGTGGGTGTCGTAAAAGGCAACTAAAGGACTTACTATATAATGGGCAGCAGCGTTGCGTTGCATTGTAACACCATACTGCCATACTTTAACACACAGACTGTAGTCTGTGTGTTAAAGTATGGCAGTATGGTGTGAAGGAAGGGTTCAACCCTTCCTTTTTGGGGAAGGCCTATGTCCAGCAGTGGACGTCTATAAACTGAATGACGATTATGATGAATAATGTGGCCTAAGTTTATGTATCTATGCCATTTTGTTGTAGTTTTTTTTATTAACTTATTATTTTATAAATTGTGTTTTTTATGGATCATAATGTGTGGTCTGCAATTTTTTTTTATAAAAATGGTCCTATTCTAATTCATTTTAGACATTGGCAGAATGGTCGACATCGGTTTTACACACAAAAAAAATTCGTTTCTTTATTTCTATAATTATTAGACTGATTTGTAATTGAACAGATTCAAAGCCAGTGACATACTTAAAAAAACTACTTACTTAGTTTACATTTCCATTAGTTCAGTACCTACTTTTGTAATAGACAGTTCCCCGTGTAATCGCGGCACTACAATTTCTAGATAAAATGGTAACGATGACTGTTTTATTTTGGTAGATTGTCGTGTTAGCAAAATAACTTTTTATCTTCTACAAAGTTAAACCAAGTCATGTTTGCAATTACAGTAAGCACATAACTTTGCAAAGTTTAACGTTTTGGTAATACAGTTCTTTTCAAAAGTCATTGGGACTCAATAAAACACTTGTGAAAAGTCAAAGTCAGCTTGTTTGTAGAAGAATCTAATAATATTTTTTGGTTAAGGCAACCTTGCAGGGAATTTATAGATAATTTATAATTATTTTTGTAAATATTTTTAAATGTTTATAGAATATACACACATAAACTCACGCCTTCTTTCCATGGGGGTAGGCTGAAACTATAGAACGTCACCTGCTACGCTACCTTTTATAGAATATAATACTTTTATTTCAGACATAGTCCATAGGGTTAGTAACAATTTTACTTATTATCTAGTGTTACAGACACAGATTAACAAAACAATAAAAATATAAATTTAGCGTGGAGCTGTATTTACCTCCGCAACATCGGGGAATCCCACCGATCGACCATCTGCGAACACGCGTGTTTATGTAAGGCACTCATTTTAATTATTGAAACACTAAAATAATTGAATTAAAGTGCATATTAGAATAATGTGTTTTATGCATCTGCCGTACTTCTGTTCTGTGTCCGTGAATCTATTTTGTTTTTATTTTTCTTTATTATTAGAGTTATCTGTTTTTCTTATATCTATTTGTATTTATCTTTTTGTTAGCAGCAGTAGTTGTTCCGTGTCTGGCTGTTTGTGTATGTGAATTTAAATGTTTGTAAACGCACTCACAATTCAGGAGAAATTCCTAGTGTGGGGCAACGTTTTAAAAAAAAAAAAGAAAAAAAGAAAAGGAAAAAAAAGGGAGCACCTGTTTCTGTGACAAATAAACCAAATTTTCTTTCTTTCTTAATTTATTATAATTTCTACCATATTTTTTTTACAATCTAAATTATTATTAAATATTTTATATTTTGAAATTACAATTTAATGTTTTTACTAAAGCGTTTTCTATATCTTGCTAATAGCGATTCTTCACACAAAAGCAGTCTTTGCCACTGCCACTTTAATTTTTTTTAGTAACAAATATAATTTTCAACTGAAGAATCGCCATTAAGTGGATACTTATTTAAAAAAGAAGCATCTCTTCATTCATTATCTCATACCCAACTCACTTTTGACTCGCAAATGAGTTTTCAACGATGTAATTTAAAAGTTTTTTGCTACATATGACTTTGAAATGTTTAATTACTTTCCTAAAGATAAACTTGAAAGATATTAAGGAAGATTAATTACTTTTAGCATTGTTGGCCCAGTAGTATCGGGGTTCAAACCTAAACAGGCATTTAACTTTGTGTAAATAATTTCATCACCACTGCTCTCAAAACGGTGAAGGAAAACATCGTGAGGAAACCGACATGTCCTAGAACCAACATTTCGAAGACATGTGACATCTACCAACCCTCACTGGGCCCGCGTGGTAGATTACAGCCCACACCTTCTCGAAGACAGGAGGCCTGGGTTTAAGCAGTGGGAACATTAAGGCTCGTACAAAAAAACGCGCATCGAAAGGAAGGAGGATGAAACAAAGTGCTTAATCAACGATCTCATGATGAAAATAGACTACTTGGACCAAAATGCTAGGCAATGCAACTTGGAGCTGTGTAATGTGCCTGAAAGACGCCATGAAAATCTGCTGTCGATAATGGAAAAAATAGGCTCTAAAATCAATTTTAATGTAAACATCAGGGATATTATCTCGATACATCGGGTTCCTCATGCACACCAGAATAATAATAAACCAAAAAACATTGTCGTGAAATTGGCCTCACGTATATTGCGTGACAATTTTCTCAGCGCCTTTCGTTTATTTAAGGGCCTGACGTCCGATCAACTGGATATCTCAGGAACATCATTTCGCGTATATATGCATGAACATATCACGTTGAAAAGAAAACAATTATTTCGTGAATGTAAGAATGTCGCTACATTACATAAATATAGATTCGTGTGGGTTAAGCATGGCACGATACTCGTCCGTGAAAAAGAACAATCGAAGTCGTTCGCCATTCGGTCACACAAAGATCTTAGTAAAATCAAACCAGGGGCTGCTGCCGATAGGGATGAATCTACCCCTAAGAACGATTCTATCACTAGGGATGAATAAAGAATTCTATAATGTAGTGTTTATTTACTTTTCAGTAATGTTCTTTTTAATTGTATCCATATTTAATGCTGATAACGTGGATATATCTTGTGATGTAGTGTTTAATTACTTTTTAATTGTATCCATGTTAAATTTTGATAACGTGGATATATCTTGTTTGCCTAATGTCTACGTTTTCATAAATGTTGCAGTTTTACGGTATATTGTTCTCATGCTTTCCGTAACCCATCCTTGCTTTTTCAGTAATGTGCTATATGTGCAACTTCTACACTTGCTATTTTATGTAAAAGAGAGTTTTCACAATTTTACTTTATGTTTATTGCTAATTATGATACTTGACTTCAACTTGTACATTTTCAAATTGTCTTTTTGCCACTATTTGATAAGAGACGCTTTTATAATTGCTCAGACTTATTTAGTAATACTGCTTCGATTGTACACCTACGATTATGGCTGATAAATTAATAATATACTATCAAAATTGTAGGGGGCTTCGCACTAAACTGCATGTTCTATTTATGAATATTTTATCCAACTGCTACGACATCATTATACTCACGGAGACTTGGTTAACCCCTGAAATACTCGACTCTGAGTTTATTGATCTACGGTATTCCGTATATAGATGTGATCGGGATCGCAAGGCTACTCGGAAAAAGGATGGTGGTGGCACCCTTATAGCGATACTGAAGGGACTGGGATCTGTCACAATTGAGTCCACTATTTTATTAAACCAATACGTTGAGCACGTCATTCTGCGTATCCCCAGTACGACGAGAGGAAAGTTCGATATCATATGTTCAGCATACATTCCGCCAAAAACACCCGAAAGTGTTTATGTTGCATATTTGGAGCTTTTGCAAGCAGTTGTTGAGGGTGGAAGTGTTCAAAATCTCTATCTTTTTGGTGATTACAATCTACCTGGCATTGATTGGTTATGTTCTGGAGGTTCATGTTCTACCATACAAGATTTCAATAGCAACAACTCTCCAATTTGTAGACACATGAGCATCTTTATGTCCATGTTCAATGCCTACCAGTATAATAATATAAAAAATTCAACCGGAAAGATTTTGGATTTGGTGATCAGTAATAATGAGTGTTCTGTTATAACACCCACTGACACACTATTAACCTCAGACCCTTATCACCCACCTCTATGTATAATGGCTTCTTTCAATTTAGGTAACCGAGCCATGACACGTAAATCTATACAGAGGTACAATTACTTTAAGGCGAACTACGAAGAAATTAATGGTGATTTGGACAAAGTTAACTGGGGCGAATTATTGCAGGGGCAGTCTGCAGAAGATGCAGTAAATACATTTTATGAAGTTATTTTTGGAGTTATTAAAGCTCATGTTCCCTTAACATCTGTCAAGTCTTCTAAATATCCGGTCTGGTTCTCCCCATCTATGATACATATATATAAAAATAAAACTAAGGCGTGGTGTAAATGGAAGGTGTACCAAAACTTATCAGATTACGAACAGTTTTCTCTATATAGGTCGAGATTTCTTACTGAATCTAGAACATGTTATTCCCTATACATAAAGTCAGTTGAGGATAGCATAAAAGTAAATACTAAATATTTCTGGACTTTTATATCTAACCGTAAATCCAGAGCTTCGATTCCTTCAACTATGCAGTACGAGGGACAATCATCCAGCAATCCAGATGAAATCTGTAATCTCTTTTTAAACTTCTTCCATTCTGTTTACGAGCCTTCCACTCTCAACGATGTGCAGCAGCAGACCTTTGACGATGCTAAGAATAGTCGTCTTGTTAGCAATCTTGTGATCAGTATTGATGAAGTACACAGAGCTTTGAAATCCGTGGATTGTTCTAAAGGCCCAGGACCTGATGGTATCCCGCCACTCTTCCTTAAAAATACCGCTGACACTTTAAGTCTTCCACTATATATTATTTATAATAGATGTTTGAGTCAGGGAACTTTCCCAGAGGTGTGGAAACGAGCCAATATCACCCCTGTCCATAAATCTGGTCCAAAATATGAAGTTGAGAACTATCGTCCTATTTCCATTCTGTCGATCTTGTCAAAACTTTTCGAGAGGCTGGTCCACAATCAGCTTTATCCGATTATTCATGATCAGATTATTAAGCAACAGCATGGTTTCGTCAAGAAAAGATCTACAACTACTAATTTGATTGAATATACTGATTATTTATTCAATAATTTAGACACACGTGTACAGGTAGACTCCATTTATACTGATTTCCGTAAGGCTTTTGACAAGGTCGATCACAGATTACTTTTGGACAAATTAGCATTTAACGGCATTCGTGGGGATTTGTTTCGTTGGTTTACTTCACATGTTACAAATAGAACGCAATAGGTGGTAGTTAATGGTTTCCATTCCAAATCCATAACTGTGTCATCCGGGGTGCCTCAAGGCTCGATATTGGGCCCTTTGTTATTTATTATATTTATCAATGATATTGACATGTGCTTTCTTAATTCTAAATTCTTACTGTATGCGGATGACCTTAAAGTCTTTAGACCAATCAAAACTATGCTTGACTGTCAACTGCTTCAACAAGACCTCACTCGTCTTGCAGATTATTGCACTAAAAACAAACTCCAACTCAGTATCCCTAAATGTTGTTGTATTAGCTTCACTAAAAATAAAAATATATTTAAATATACCTATGCAATACACAGTGAAACTCTGTCAAGGGAGAGTTTGATCCGTGACCTGAGAATATTACTTGACGATAAACTGCACTTAGACGCACATGTTACTAAAATTGTTAATAATGCTTATCGCATGTACGGCTTTGTGATGAGATCAGCCACGGAATTTAAGCACCCTATTACATATTTGAATCTCTATCGATCACTAGTTAGGTCTCAATTAGAATATGCAGTACCTGTGTGGAACTCCTACTACAATAAATACATTGAGTTTATAGAAAGTATACAACGTAAATTTTTGAAATCTATGCATTATCGCTGCTTGAAAAGTTGTTATCTCTCTTATAGTGAGTTACTTATAAAATATAATCTGCTTTCTTTGAGTTCAAGGCGTACTTTTCTTGAAACTACATTTTTGTATGACTTATGCAATAACTTCTATGATTGTTCAGACATTGGTAACAAGTTGTGTTATATAGTTCCCAGAACATGCCAGGGACGTGAGGTGCGCGCACGACCTGTATTCGCCACTACTACCAGTCGTACAAATGCCGCTTGCGTGCGCCTCTTCGTCGCCTGACAACGATTTTAATAAGAATTTCAGCAGTTTGGAACTGTTTGCTTTATCGCAAGGAAAGTTTAGACTCATGTTGCTTAACATATTGAGAAAATAATGTGACACTGTTGTTCCACTTACGCGGCACTATTGGCAACTAAGTTATGATGATACTATGCTATTAATATTCCTTTTTTGTTTTTTTGTATTCCTCTTTTTAATATTCCTTTTTTTTATTGTTTACAACGTTAGTCTAATAATTTACCAAATTGTCTCATTGTGTATCTGTGGAGAACGTGGTTGATTTCACATTTATATAATTTCTGTATCCTATCTCTTTGTAATTCTTAATGTGTAATTGTTTGTTTTCCCGAATAAATAAAATAAAATAAAAAAAAATAAAATGGTGCGATGTCGTGGGCGCGACGTGACACTAGTAGCACAATTTCTCTGTCGCGATATCGCGGCGAGTCTGTACGAGCCTTTATAAGCTGACTACGATTATACAGTATGTAACAAAAACGCTGTTGTTCCTTTTCGGGACGTATACATTTACCTACAAGCACAACATTGGTGGAATTATAATTTAAAAAAGTTAAGTATTGGCTAGTTGAGAAGTCAAAATCAAAGAATGAAAGACGTTAGAAATCAGTTAAACAGTACAAATGTTAATAATTACATACTTATTTTAATTATTTTTGTTGAACAGTTTTTATAAATGACTTGCTTTATTACGTACTAGCTTTTGCCCGCGGCTTCGCCCGCGTTAATGTCGGAAAAAATATCACGGGATACTACCGTGATGAAAACCTAGTATTTGTGTTAATCCAGATTATAAACTATTTGTGCGCCAAAAATCATCTAAATCCATTCAGTCGTTTTTGCGCCAATCTGAAACATAAAATCCCCTCTAAAATTGACTCCCCCTTTTAGAGGTAGATTTTTTGAAAACCCTTATATAATTTTTCCTTTATTTTCGATCTTAAATAAATAAGTACAGAGTTTCAAGTTAATTTACGGCACGTTAAAATCTTTCCCCCACAAAATTCAAGCCCCCCCCCCCCCCCTTTAAAAGTTTGTTTTCAAAAATGTATGTTTACGGTCGTTTCATTTATTAAGAATATCCGGGTAAATTATCAAGTTTATTGATCAAAGTAAACATAATTTTGATTTATACTGTATTTCGCCTGAAAGAGGTTTTTTGAAAAATCTTTAGTCATGTGTTTTGTGATATTATGTTTAAATTACTTTAGAGTTTATCAAAACGCGTAGTAAAATCCTTCCCTAAAAACGTGTGGCGTCCACCACTATTTGGTGGCCACCGCTATGTAACGGCCACCGCTATGTCACGGCCACCACTATGTAGCGGCCGCCGCTACGTAATGGCCACCGCTATGTCACGGCCTCCGCTATGTAACGGCCCCCGCTATGTAGCGGCCACCGCTATGTAGCGACAACCGCTATGTAACGGCCACCACTATGTCACGGCCACCGCTATGTAGCGGCCGCCGCTACGTAATGGCCACCGCTATATCACGGCCACCACTATCTAACGGCCCCCGCTATGTAACGGCCACCGCTATGTAACGGCCACCGCTATGTAAAGGCCCCCGCTATGTAGCGGCCGCCGCTACGTTACGGCCACCACTATGTCATGGCCACCGCTATGTAACGGCCACTGCTATGTAGCGGTTACCGCTAAAAAGCGGCCGCCGCTATGTAACGGCCTCCGCTATATAACGGCCACCGCTCTATAACGGCCACCGCTATGTAGCGGCCACCGCTATGTAACGGCCACCGCTATGTAGCGGCTTCCGCTAAAAAGCGGCCGCCGCTATGTAGCGGCCGCCGTTATGTAACGGCCACCGCTATATAACGGCCACCGCTATGTAGCGGTCACCGCTATGTAACGGCCACCGCTAAAAAGCGGCCGCCGCTATGTAACGGCCTCCGCTATATGACGGCCACCGCTCTATAACGGCCACCGCTATGTAGCGGCCACCGCTATGTAACGGCCACCGCTATGTAGCGGCTTCCGCTAAAAAGCGGCCGCCGCTATGTAGCGGCCGCCGTTATGTAACGGCCACCGCTATATAACGGCCACCGCTATGTAGCGGTCACCGCTATGTAACGGCCACCGCTAAAAAGCGGCCGCCGCTATGTAACGGCCTCCGCTATATGACGGCCACCGCTATATAACGGCCACCGCTAGCTATGTAGCGGCCACCGCTATGTAACGGCCACCGCTATGTAGCGGCTACCGCTAAAAAGCGGCCGCCGCTATGTAACGGCCACCGCTATGTAACGGCCACCGCTATGTAGCGGCTACCGCTAAAAAGCGGCCGCCGCTATGTAGCGGCCGCCACTATGTAACGGCCACCGCTATATAACGGCCACCGCTATGTAGCGGCCGCCGCTATGTAACGGCTCCCGTTATGTAACGGCCACCGCTATGTTACGGCCACCGCTATGTAACGGGCACCACTATGTAGCGGCCACCGCTATGTAGCGGCCACTGCTATGAAACGGCCACCGCTATGTAGCGGCCACTGCAATGTGGCTGTCACCGCTATGTGTAGCGGTCACCTCTATTTGGTGGCCAACGCTATGTGGCAGCCAACCCTATGTGGCGGCCTCCGCTATATTTTGAAGGCCACCCTTGTGTGACGCCCACCGCTATGTGGCGGCCACCGCTCTTCGAAATTTCGAGTCTTTCCCTAAAACTTAATTACCACCTTTTGCCCCGTAAGGCAAAAACCGTTGTATTTGAATAAACCCAAAAACATGTAAGGCCCGAAGGGCCCGCGCCCACATAGACGGACCGTCTGTTTTCTCGGTCCGTCTAACTAAAGAGACGGATATGCCCAGTGGCAGTACAATTTATATGACAATTTTCACATTTAGACGGACTGTCTTAGTAAAAAAAAAAAACAGACGGTCCGTCTAAGTGGGACCGGGCCTTTATGGGTTGAAATTCTAACAACATCGTTGCGTTAGTTTCCAACCATAATACATAGATACTTAATTTTGTGATTTTTAAACAACTTCATCCCCCTTTTCAAAAAAATCAAAAACGCTGAGACACGTGTAAATTAATTTTCAATCGTCAGCCTAAACCCAAAATTTGAAGGTCCTAACTTTAAAACTGACGGACTTTCATATAAATTTAAATCCCCCGTTTCACCCCTTTAGGAGGGATAGGGAGAAAGGATTTTTCAAATTCACCCTGAATTTTGAAAAATCCTTTCTTAGTGCACCCCTAGACCTCACAAGAAATCTACGTGCCAAATTTGGAATCTCTATACCCAGCGGTTTGGGCTGTGCGTTGATATGTCAGGCAGTCAGTCAGTCAGTCAGTTTCTTCTTTTATATAATATAGATGTATACCGATTCTTAAAACGTAGGTAGAAGGAACGACAGGGTTTTTGTTACATATTGTATAATATTCTCGATATCTATATAGCTTGGCTGGTATCCAAGTAATAACAGCCGCAAAGGTCGATCAATCAGGTTAAGCTATGCTTGCCGCGGTTGGTCCGTGGATGGGTGACCATCTTTACATACCTAGACGCCTCCGTGCCTCGGAAAGCACGTAGTCGTTGGTCCCGGCTGTCTTTTGTGGATCTCTGACAGACGTTACAGGTCGTCAGAAGCCCGAATGTGTAACAACCAGTCTTACCGGACATAGTACAATCTAGAGTCTAGACAAAATCAAACTGGTTGCTATTATAGTTGTGTAATTTATTATTTTTATGACATTTATTTTACATTCTGTGATTACCTTAACTCACACACTGCTATTATTTTTTTAGGAACATGTTTTTTTTTTTTTTAATTTACAATGTTTGTAAATTATGATAATTGATTTTATTATTATTTATTTATTTATGTGAGCACCATGTATCTATCACATAATTATTTTATCTGTCATTGATTCATTATTAATTATTTTTACCTATTGTGGTATACAAATTTTATTCTATGTGCATCGTTTTCACATTCTTATAATTATAATTATAATTGATGTAAGTACCTATACAAAATTTTGTAAAACATTTTAAAAGAGTAACGGTGGAGTTTCTTGCCCATTCTTCTCCATACGAAGCTACCTTTTGGAAGGAGCGACTAGAATCAATACTATTTTCTTTGTAAATTTTGACGTTCAAAGTGCCATTTGAAATAAATTATTTGACTTTACCAAAGGGAATCGTATTACCCAGTAACTGGGTAATACGAACTAACGTATCGATACTTCTGCAACGATAGTAATATAAAATTCCATATTCCTAACGAAACCCGCCTCTAAATTCCAAACCAAGTCTAACTTTTTATGTATTTTCCACTTCGTCACGAGTTGGTACAGCGCTGTTTGTTTTGTTCATGTTTCATGCCGGTATCGTGTTTGTACGGCTGTTGAGAATTTTGTGTGTTGAAAATACGATGTACATGTTTTTGTCTGTCTATAACGTCGTGAATAGGTGTTCCTACTGAGTTTTTGAGCGGTGTTCAATCCTCTGTATTAAAATAGGGGTAAGTTACAGACAGACAGAAAACAAAGCTGATTACAAACTCAGTTGCTTTGGAAATTAAAATCAACAAAAAACTACTCGAATACGTCGAAGACTGTGTTATTTAGGCCAGCTTATCTCACACAAAGAACAAACTACAAGGAAATTGGAACACGAATAACAAATGGTTGGAAAAAATACTGGTCATTGAAGGAGGTCATGAAAGCAACTGATCTGGGTATTGGATTGAAACGGAAGGTCTTCAACACATGTGTACTGCCCTGCATAACATACAGTAGCGAAACTTGGTCTCTTACAAAACACCACAGAGAAATGCTGGCACATTGCCAAAAATCAATGAAAAGGAGTATGACTGGTATTAAAAAACAAGACAGGATATGAAAAACCCTGATTAGAGAAAAGACAAAGGGCAATGGAGAGGGCTATGCTTGGAGTTTCCCTACGAGATCGAATCAGAAATGAAGAGATCCGCAGGCGCACCAAGGTGACCGACATAGCCCGAAGAATTGCCAAGCTTAAGTGGCAGTGGGCAGGGCACATTACTCGCAGAACTGATGGCCGATGGGGCCGAAAGGTTCTGGAGTGGTGACCGCGTACCGGAAGACGTAGCGTTGGAAGGTCTCCTACAAGGTGGACCGATGACCTTGTGAAGGCCGCAGGTATCCACTGAATGCGGGAAGCACAGAACCGGTCGAAGTGGCGGTGCTTGGGGGAGGCCTATGTCCAGCTGTGGACGTCGTTCGGCTGAATTGATGATGATGACGATGAGAGAAAACACAAAAGTTATTGATGTTCTTACCAAAATAGACTAACAAAAGTGGAGATGGACAGGCCACGTAATAAATATTAAGAGGCATTCAAGAAAAGTGGAGTAAAGTCGTGACAGAATGGTACCTCAGAGATGGCAAAAGGAACAGGGGAAGACAATATAAAAGATGGGAAGACGAATTGAAGCTCACAGCGGGTCCAAAGAGCTGCGAGAGATAGGACTCAGTGGAAGTTTTTAGAGGAGGCCTTTGCCAAAAGGCACACTGAACTAAGAGACATTCTATAAACTACTGAAATAGCACAACGCAAAGAAGTTCAGAGATAAATGATTCTTATTTCTGTAAGTAGGTTTGTACAAACACTTTTACACGTCAATCATATTTCAAAACTAGATGAGGTCGGCGTTTCCTGTCTGACTACTCTGAGAAGAAAGGCCAAAACAAACTCAGAGGTCACAGTCTCTTTTAAAGTCCAGACATAATCTTGGTTAGATCATACAGACGGGTAACAAAAGTAACGAAATAATACGTATTTTAATCTTGCTACCCTACCATAACCTCTATAAAATATGGTTACTAAGAAACGCAGTGTGTTGTGTGGCAGTGGTAAAGTCAGTAACTCGTTTGAATAGTTACGATAAAGTAAAACAAAACCGGCCAAGTGCGTGTCGGACCACAATGAAGGGTTCCGTAATTGGAATGAATTTATCCCAAGAACAAACTTAACATTGTAGTTGAAAAACACGATCCCCCATACATTTCAACTGCAAAGTTAAGTTTGTACGCACAATATTGAGTGATTTATCATGTTATTTTAAGATCTCCGACTTCTTATAGGGTTTTCTGTAATCTGTTAGTAAAGAACTATTTTTTGTATTTTTTTTTAAATTTTAGGCTCCGAAGTTTCGGAGATAAGGGTGGGTATGGTAATTTTTTTATTTATTTTCTTGAATAATTTCAAAAGTATTTATTTCAAAATTATAAAAAAATATGTATGAAATCCTTAAAACAAGCCCTTTCAATTGATAAGTAACACGGTACAGTCAACAAAACTTTTTTTTTTAATTTTGCTCCCGAAATGTGACCTCCATATTCAAAATTAATTTATTTACGTAACATATCCGTGTTTGAGTTGCAGAAGTTCATATGTTTACCAAGTTTCAACTTAATTAGTCCAGTAGATTCAGAGCAGATAAGCTGTGACAGACGGACAGACAAACACGAGTGATCCTATAAGGGTAACGCTTTTTTTTTCCTTTTGAGGTACGGAACCCTAAAAAACGAGCGAGCTGCAGTAGTCGCTAGCGCGCCTACTGCAGCAACTATAAGCAACTGGTAATAAGGTACTGAGCAGCGACAGAAATTAACTTCAAAAATGAAAAAGCCAAGTACTGAAAAAATTATTCGAGTAATTACTATTCATTACTAGTGGTCGCCCACTGGTCTAAATTCGACCACTACTTACAATCTATATAGTACTTACTAATTCCATGAGTACACTAATTCCATGCTATTATAAAGTGCTTATTAATTCCATGCTATTATAAAGTACAGTCGCCAGCATATCAAGTTACCACAAACTGTAAAATTTTCTCATTCGATTTTGAACTTAACCACCAACATGTTAAGGTGTAAAACCATTTTGAGAAATTTGACAGTTTGGTATAACCTGTTACTTACTTATTCCTTGCTCAAGCAGTCAGTTCCACACACACACACACACTCAATCTCTTTTCACGAACAACAAAATCAACGCCATTTTAGGGTTCCGTAGCCAAGTGGCTAAAACGGAACTTATATAATTTCGTAATGTCCGCCTGTAGGTCTATCTGTCTGCATGTCTGTTTGATCCTATAATGAGAAAGATTACGATACCTGTTATAATGGCATTTTTTGTGTAATGGGATATTTTCGCCAACATATCTTTATTGAAATGATATACAAACTTATTTCTGCCATCGGTAAAATAAATAGTGTGCATGCGTATAATATAAGTATACATTATATCTACTTATGGAATCCTTCACTGTGCACGGTTCACTTGGCCGATTATTGAATTAATTGTCAAAACTTCACAAAATTATGTGCTAAGTATCAGTAGCATAATAGGAATAAAATAAAGAAAAACGAAAAACGACGACGAAGAAGTAGGTGATAAAACTATTAATAAACTATAATATGGCGTCGAAAAAATCCTCCGCATCGAATGGTAATGTACCTAAGAGACTGGCGGCATTGCCAAACTTTCATGTCTTCAACGTAGTCTTTTATCTTATAATATGCTTTTTTGATAAGGACAACATAGTCGGTAGTTACAGGTTAAAAGACACAGATAAGACACTACACTTAGAAGTTTTATTATTATGACGTCTATGGGCGTTCAGTCTCCTTCAAAGTGTTAAGTTACGCGACTTCTCGCGCGACGCGACGTGACACAAAGGCACCGCTCGTCCCGCGACACGCGGGGCCTTTGTGCCGTGTCGCGTCGCGCGACTAGTCGCGCTGGTATGTAGAAGCCTTTATGTCAAGAATTTCTTGCAAATACTACAAATCTTAGAGTAGAAAAACTATAGACGTGGCGAGATGAGACAGCATATTATATATATATATATAACCATAAATGTATATGATACCATACACCTAACCTTTTACCCTGGGTTTTAAAACAAAAACAAATCAGCAAATTGATGATTATATGATGTAAAAAAGTGCCAATATTTTACAATTTCACAAAAACGCCATGAAAATACAGCTACATATGTCGCTGACCTTGAAAAAACTAACACGCACTGAGAGACGGAAACAGTATAGCTTTGTCCTTTTCCTTTAAGTATAATAACTTAATACTATATCCCTTTCTAGTGAGAATGAAATGGAGCTACCCTTCGTCTATACATTTCTTTGTCTTAGCTACAAATACACGAAAACCACAGCCAATCTCTTCTACAATATTATTACTTCCAAAGTCATAAATCTTCAACCCCTTAGTTTATTTCCCTCTGTGTCGAGACATATGGTCTTACTTCCTTACCCTGATGTATGGCAATCGAATTATCTACTTAGAAAAAAGGTGTTATTTCTTTCTTGACTTTTCAGAGGAAAAAAGAACGGTTTTATGTCTTACGGGCTATACGAGGTGTCGTTTTGCATCCTCGTCATGTTTGATGAGGCTGTTATGAAAGACATAAATAATCAAATAAAATTACGATACCTGCTCAATAAGTTTTTTTTTTATATTTATATTTGACAGTATGTCAGATTACACCACTTTCAAAGAATAGAATCGCTCCGTTGCGTATGCGGTAGGCAGAGTCCCACGCACGACTATGTTGCTCGCTGTGTGCGTTCGTGTCAACGACCGGCAGGCCTCGCAAAATTTATTTAATTCCTGCTCATCGGGAAATCAGAAAAAACAAGAAATTGACAGCGTTCTTTTCCTTTTCCTGTTCAATGATGTAAAGAAGTTTGGAATTAAATTCGCCATTTGCTATTAACTAATCTGGAAAGGAATATTAAGTATTTAATTACATGATGTAGGTAACATCATTTTGCTAGGACCCGCTCTAGAATCAAATGGTGTAGTATCAATATCTAATAACTACAAAACCATGATTTCACAGGAAGCGAAAAAAACGTTTAATTTCTATAGTTTTTAACATTTTAATCAAAAAGTAACTTTTGTATAAAAAATTGTGGGAAACGTTTGAGATGGTGATAATGATTTCACAAAAATATTTCAGGTTAGGGTTATAATCGTAGATAGAAGTTATTGTTTCAAATTTAACCGAGAACCTCGTATTTATCGTGTAGACAAGGTATTGCATTTATAAATAAAAAAACAACCTGGATTAAATTTACACATCGTATTTATTAAATTTGACTTTCTTCTTTTTATGTCAAGGCATATTTTGTTGTAATATAAAGTTTGACAAAACTTACACAATTACAAAATTAAGGCAGTTTAATTTTAGTGGATATCACATTATTTGAAAGACAACCTTTGTTTTGGTTATATTATAATATTAACTTGGCACAAATAATTATGGCTTTATTAATCAACTAAACATAACGTAGAGCGATGAGATGAGAACAAAAATACAATGTTCAACAGCTAAAATCGTAATAACAGCATCAGTCAAATGATATCTAGATAATTCGCAAATATAATAATCTGCTATACCTAAATGAGTCCACCTCGCCCCATCCCGCTGCCATTGTCTGCAGCCCAGGCGAAACCCCTACATAGGGATTTCGCTAGCGTCACCGCGATTACCCCTGGCGCTCCTAGTATCAAGCCCATGCCAGAAAAGGCGCCGAATAGAGCTGATAATGATGAGGGTTTCGTGACGGTGCAAAGGAGACAAGAACCGCTGCGGCAAAGCTCCTGCGGAGCCCGAAGTGAGCCAGCATGCCGCAAAGCCGAACACACCGGTGTACATCTCCCGCCTGCACTACACCACTAAGGTGGAGGACATCGTGGAGTACGAGCGCCAAAAAACGAGTTACAAGCCGAGGATGCAGTTACTGGAGTCGCGCCTGAACATCAACTTCAAAGCGTTTGTCGTGCGTGTACCGAACTGTTATCTGCCCCTCGTCATGTATGAAGACTTTGGGCCGCAGGACATGGTGTACCTTCGCTTCCGCGGACTAGTTCCATAGGACCGCACAAGGTCAATCTAGTGCAAAGTGAATTGCTACTAACATAGTCTTAAGCCTTTTTATAACACAAGTTTTTATTTATATTACTGTTGTGAACCAAGAAGACATCAAAAACTTATTCGTATATAAGGGAGCGCTGTCACACAGCGCGCCCCTTGCCCCAACCGATCACCATGTTCGGCAAGCCTATCCCTTGGGAGAAGCGAGCCAAATATCTCGGTGTGGTCTTAGACCATCACATGACGTTCGGCGAGCACATAAAACAGGTGCGCTCGCGCGCCAGTTTTGCTCTCGGCCGACTACACTCCGTACTCAACCCGCGCAGCAAGTTGTCCCTTAAGTGCAAATTGCGTATTTACACCGCGTGCATTCGTCCGATCATGACTTACGCCTGCGTAGTCTTCGCTCACGCAAAGTCATATCACATTCATAAGATGCAGACGCTTCAAAACCGATTTCTCCGTAGAATTACGAAAGCTCCTTGGTTCGTTCGGAACGAACAACTTCACGTAGACCTTAAGATGCCTACCATCAAACAGTTTATGAAGCGCCTTGCAAAGCGCTTTTTCGAATCCGCGGAACGTCATCGCAACCCCTTGGTTGTGCAGGCCGCTAGTTACAGGCCTTCTGCCATTAGTCAGACTCGCCGACCGAGGCACACTCTCTTAGATCCGGATGACCCCATCACTCTCCTTCAGGAAAGCAATAGGGCCACGAGTACAGTGCACAAAATACACAAACCGACCTTCCGTCCTCGCCGCCGAGGTACCACGCGAACTTCCCGAGTAAATGGTAATAAAAGTCCTCCCCCCCGTCCCTTGAATGTCGATGCGCCAGCCGCCCGGTTAGAGGCTGAGAGCGCCGTAGCAATAAATATAATATCCCCTGATAATAATCATGATCAAAATGTTGATCCAGCCCGTCCCCAAATTGTTAGTAATTTTGTGATCCCCCAACGACGCCCTGAGCCGAGGTCCGTACCCCACAGGGGGTGCCCTTAGTGCGCTGTCGTTTAGTTTTTAATATATATAATTTGCGCCCTGGCTGGAGGCTTTAAGATTAAAAACCTTAGGGCAGCCACAGGAATATCCGGTTAAGTAGCAACGACCTCTCTAGGTCTGCTACGAGATGCCATACCTAAAAAAAAAAAAAAAAAAAAAAAAAAAAAAAAACAGCGCGCCCCTTTCGCTCGAGAACCATCGGACCGTCAACACGTCGTAGCGACCGACATTTATTTGTTCTCTATATTTCGTGCCATTTTCTTTTGTTTTGCAAATTACTTGATTTATTAAAATTACTGTCGTAGCCGTTAGAATTTTGTCTTTTAAAAAAAATAACTTGCCATCTAGTTTGCAAGATCAGAAGTGGGATTCGTTCTAATTTCTGTTTTTGTTAATTGGGTTTGCGCTTATTTAAAAAAAAAAAAAAAATGTCGGATCGCTGTCGAAGTCGTCACCGTAGCCGTGAGCCAGGTCGGCGACATAGCAGACATCGGGATCGTACGCAGACCCCGGAGAGCAACCTACAGCGGGAACTGCAGGTCATGCGAGCGCGTTTGAAGACGTTAGAAGATCAAACATCGTTTGCACAGTCGAAACGCTCGCGTAAAAGGAGGGTATCTCAACATGAATCGTCTGAGCGTGGCGCGTCGCCGCCGTCGAGCCGGCGCCAGACGACCCCGACATCACGGCGCCATGCCGAGCGCGTCGAGTCGCTGTTGCTAGGGCGATCGGCGCAAGCGCCGCGGTCATGTACGCCACCCCTGCCGTCTGCGCCGCCTAGCGTGGTCCGTGCAGGCCATATGGCAGAGTCTTTGTTGGAACATGCCGCCGGTGCAGCTAGTGATATCACCGCAACGGACCGCATAGTGGACGCGATCCGTTCCATCAATAATCGGGTGAGATCTGACCAACATTTTTTTATTTCTAGTTTCGATCCTAGTCTGAATAATATTAGTGATTGGTGTGACGAAGTTGATCGGGCAAAACTTTTAAATAATTGGAGCGATCATGAATGTCTTTCGCGAATAGGCAATTGTTTAAAGGGTGACGCTCGTACGTGGTTGCGTGAGTGGGTTTCGAGTGATCGTACGTGGAGTAGTTTTAAAAAGGAATTTACGCCTTTGTGTCCGAAAACACCGGACATAGCGAATATTTTATTCGAAGTAATGAACACAAATTCGGATAATTACTCTACGTATGCGGATTACGCCCGACGCTCGTTACTTCGTTTACGTATAGTGCGCGGACTCAGTGACGAGCTTATTTCTGCGATTGTTGTTCGTGGTATTGTAGACCCTCACATTAGAGCATCAGCTACTAATGCTAAGTTGTCACCCAACGACTTAGTTGAATTTTTGTCGATTTATGTAAAACCGTCTACTTCTAAGACACAAAGTTCACGTCCTACCTCACAAAATAATTATGTTAAAAGTAATCACACGAGTAACGTAATTAGAAAGCGTAGGCTTGAGGAGGGCAAGTGTTTTTCGTGTGGCGTGGTCGGACATAAACAGGCTGCTTGCAATAAGAAAGCTAAGGCAGATTCAAATGAGAGTTTGAACCCTAGTAGCTCAAATAATTCTGTATCCAAACCAGTGTTCGTGCCGTTAAAATCTGAACCTTGTTCTTTTTGCAAAAAACCTGGTCACAAAGTAGAAAACTGTTTCGCAAAACAAAAATCAGAGTCGCGCAACAAAAATAACGTTAATTTTTGTCTAGAAAATCAGATTACCCGCAATAACGATGTCGTAGTAGCCGTTATTCAGGGTATACCGGTGGATGTGTTAATCGATAGTGGGTCAACCATATCGCTTATATCATCGTCACTGCTGAAACATTTTAATTGTGCGCACAAGCCAGCATTTCGCGTATTACGGGGATTGGGAAGTCAAGAAATCGAAAGCACTTCATATGTCACTTTACCGATTGAGTTCGATGGCTTAACACTTGAAGTTGATTTATTTGTCGTGGCACCCGAGTTTATGAATACGCCAATTATTGTGGGAACCGACGTGCTTAATAGGGAGGGTGTTCGATACATTCGCACGCGCAATTTTCAATCACTTACTAGAAAGGTAGATAGTGCGGAAGATGTGATGACTGTTCAGTACGATGAGTCAATACCAATTAACACGCCTCTCGTAGGTGATCAGTTACAACGCTTGCTCAATATGATAAATGAGTTTTCTACATATTTCATATCCGGTACCGCGACGTCAACTGTTAATACAGGGTGTATGACGATCAGACTTAGCAATAATACTCCCGTCAACTACCGACCTTATCGAATGTCCCACGCAGAAACACTTCGCGTTCGTGAGATAATTAAAGATTTGATAGCAAAAGGTGTTATTCGCGAATCAGAATCTGACTATGCAAGCCCAATTCTTTTGGTTAAAAAGACGGATCGGATAGGATGTGTGTAGATTTCCGTAAGTTGAATGAAGTCACAGTTAAGGATCGTTTTCCGCTACCGCGAATTGATGATTACATAGATCGATTGGGACGTAATAAGTACTTCACCAGCCTCGATATGGCAACTGGCTTCCACCAGATTACGCTTCATGAGGAGTCTGTTCCACTCACTGGATTCGTTACGCCTGAGGGCCATTTTGAATATCTGAAAATGCCCTATGGATTGGCGAATGCTCCGGTAGTGTATCAACGCGTTATCTCAAAAACACTGCGCAAATTTATTGATTCTGGTGATGTACTTGTTTACATAGATGACGTTTTGATTTTGAGCCAAACAATGGACCAGGGCTTCGATCTTTTGCATCAGGTACTTAGAGCTTTGACAGAATCTGGGTTTTCTGTCAATTTGAAAAAATGTTTCTTTTTAACGACTGAAATTGAGTATTTAGGACGTAGAATTAGCCAAGGTCAGGTACGACCGAGCCCCAGCAAGATTAAGGCCCTGATAGATTCCCCTGAACCAAAAAACGTGAGACAGGTCCGCCAATTTCTGGGCTTAGCCAGCTACTTTCGTAGGTATATACCGAGTTTCGCTCAGAGAGCTGCTTGTATAGCTGCCCTTACTAAAAAAGGGATAGAATTTAATTGGGGAAAAGAACATCAGGCGGCTCGTAAAGAAATAGTCGAATATCTCACTAATGAACCTGTCCTAGCGATATATGATCCGTCCTTGCCGATGGAGGTCCACACGGACGCTAGTTCCATTGGTTATGGAGCTGTCCTGTTCCAAGTACACGATGGTGGTCACAAGCGAGTGGTTGCCTACTTTAGCAGGCTCACACAAGGCGCGGAAAATAAGTATCACTCATATGAGTTAGAAACCCTCGCTGTGGTTAAAGCTCTACAACATTTTAGACCTTACCTTGTGGGTGTGCGTTTCACTGTTGTTACTGACTGTAATGCTCTGAAACTCACACAGCGCAAGAGAGATTTGTTACCCAGGGTAGCCCGGTGGTGGGTCTACCTTCAAGATTTTAATTTTGGCCTGGAATATCGCAAAGGCACACTTATGTCCCACGCTGATTATCTGAGTCGGAACCCTGTCAATGTGTGTACAATTCAGAAACCTCAGAATTGGGCACGGATTGCACAGGCTGCCGACGAAGAAACTCAGGGACTTATACAAAGACTTAATGACGGGCAACTAGATGCCACGCGATATATTATCAAGAATGACATCCTTTACGTAAAGTATTCCCCTACTGGCGAATCTTCCCGTTGGCTTTGTTATATCCCTAAAGGACATCGGCTTAGCCTCCTTCGTGTGTTCCACGATGAACATAATCATTGTGGGGTTGACAAAACGGTTGATTTAATTACAAAGCACTTTTGGTTCCCTGGATTACGGAATTTTGTTTTAAAATATATTTCACATTGCCTAGTGTGCATTGCGCATAAAAAAGTCGCACGAGCCCCATTCCAACCTATTAGTTCTTGGGAAAAGCCAGACCTACCCTTCGAAACCATTCACATGGATGCCTTGGGACCTCTTCCTGAAGCCGATGGGTACCGTCATGTCTTAATAGTCATTGATGCATTTTCCAAGTTTTGCCTCCTTTACCCTATGTATCGGCAGGATGCAAATGAGTTAAAGCAACACTTTAACAATGTGATATCCCTATTTGGAACCCCGAAATTAATAGTAGCCGACAGAGGCCGCATGTTTCAAAGTGCTGAATTTCTTAATTGGGTTAAAAGTATGGGTTGTGATACACACTTTATAACGCCCGAGATGCACCAATCTAATGGGCAAGTCGAGCGTTATTGTCGAACGGTTTTAAATATGATACGTGTCGAAACTAACTATCGACAAAATGCATGGCCGACCGTTATCTGGAAAATCCAGTTGGTACTTAATATCACCAAGCACACAACTACGCAATGCTCTGCCCTCAATCTACTGGCGGGTATTGAAGCAGCAACTCCGCTTATAAGAAGTTTGGTACGCGATGTTGCGTTCGAGGGTTCCAGCCCTAATAGAGAGACCTTACGTGAAATGAGTAGACAGAGAGCATCGGAACGACTTAAGCAGAATCAGCACCAGCAAGATGCTTATGTTAATCAAGGGAGGAAGCCTTCTCGAGTTTTTGAATTAAACAGTTTGGTTTTTGTGCGAAAGCAGGCTCAATCGACCGGAAAGTTAGACTCCTGTATGCGGGGCCCTTACCGCATCGTGAAGACGCTGCCACAAGGGCGGTATGAGCTGCAACTCCTGGCCGGCTCGTATGGAAAGTACACGCAGGCGGCTGCGGAGTACATGATTCCTTGGCGTGGAGAGTGGACTCCTGAAGTATGTGCTGCTTACTTCGATGGTGAGTGCTTTATGCCTCTCTGATATATGAAGCTTCATATGTGCTTGTGTTGTATTGTTGTGTGTTGGGATATGCTTCACGTAGTGCCTCTACCCTGACCGAACCGAGTTATGAGTACGCCTCACGGCTAGCCTTTGACTCCGCTAAGTTATGCCATGCTTCAGGGCTTTTTCTTAGCTGAATATCAAGATGCGCCTTGATATATGATTTGCCCGCTAATGTGTCGAGACAAGCTTCACGTCGTGCCTCTATCTCGATAGCTTAGTGTGTGCCGGACAACTGTCAATTATGTGCGTATGCACAATGCGTAGCGTTGTGCATAGAGCATATGTTTTTAATGTCATGTGCAGATGCAGACCATGAGGATGAGGAGTCCACCCCTGCTACTGCCGAGATAACTTTGCCAGCCAACCAGTCTGTCTCCCAGCCACAACCTAGTTCCTCTGGGACCGAGGCTGAGGCGTCGCAGCATCTCTTCGAGCCTGAGCCACTACAGCTTCACGCCGAGCCTGAGCCACTACAGCTACAGGTCGAGCCTGAGCCACCGCAGCTTCACTTCGAGGCTGAGCCACCGCAGCTTCACGCCGAGCCTGAGCCACTACAGCTACAGGTCGAGCCTGAGCAACCGCAGCTTCAGGTCGAGGCTGAGCCACCGCAGCTTCACGCCGAGCCTGAGCCACTGCAACTTCACGTCGAGTCTGAGGGGCCACCAGCAGAAGTGGAGCTCTCCATGCCTGTGCTGGATACCGACCACCAGTGCTGAAGACATGAAGGAGCCCGGGACGGTCTCCTGTCAGGAGAGGCCGTGTTGTGAACCAAGAAGACATCAAAAACTTATTCGTATATAAGGGAGCGCTGTCACACAGCGCGCCCCTTTCGCTCGAGAACCATCGGACCGTCAACACGTCGTAGCGACCGACATTTATTTGTTCTCTATATTTCGTGCCATTTTCTTTTGTTTTGCAAATTACTTGATTTATTAAAATTACTGTCGTAGCCGTTAGAATTTTGTCTTTTAAAAAAAATAACTTGCCATCTAGTTTGCAAGATTACATTATGTATGTTTAGTTAACTTTGTAGCTGAAATTGGGATCCTGCAACTGGGGAATAATTGATATTCTCAGAGTTTACTATCTTACAGACAGCTGTGCTGCTGGGGAGTTTGTTGCGCCACTTCTTCTTCCCAGCTAAAGCACTAGGAAGTGGTGAAGGATGGGCGTTTTTGGGGGACTGTCTCATGTAATTTTTGACGTTCGAAAAGTGCTGATTCTCAGCCTAGTTTGAATAAATGACTTTTGATTTTGATTTTTTGATTTAGGCCTCTGAGGTAGAGGCATACAGTCTACATCAAAATCTAGTTTTACTTTGATGGTCATTGTGTTGTAATAGATGACTCTAATGTCTACAACATGTGAGTCACCAGCCTTGCGTCCAGGTCTAATGCTTTTGTACATAAAATTTTCTTGACTGGCATAATCTTTTACAAATTCGTGATCAATGTGGATTGATTCATAAGGATTTGAGCTTCGTGCCTCTCTTGTAATAGTGACGTAGTCACTTGGCAGGTGTATTTCCCTTTTCTTCCGTTTTCGGTCAATGGCACTGTGATCTGGCTCACACTCCATCTGTGTATGGAAGTCCTGGGCTCAATTTTTTTTTAGTGATCATGACATTCGGCTTCTCGGCTGTAAAGTACCTATTCACCTCTCGGCGAGGGACAGCGCCACAGTCAACATGTTTTTAAGCGTAGATATTCGGTATTGCAAGCAAAAATCAAGCACGCTGACTTAGTAGGTATTTCTTTAAGCAAATATTCTCATAAATAAGAACAATTCAAGACCTTATGTCTTTGCAAATACGAGCTCTTTTAAATTTTACCTGTGAATATGCAATAAATTGAAAATCGCAAAAATGTTAGTTATTAGATATTGATACTTCACCGTCGAATTATGTTAAATAAGCTGTGAGTATTGATTTCATTGATTTGGACAGACACATTGTTACTTGTACCACGCGGTAGTGTTTTTTCATAACCTCAAGATATTTCAACATGATTTTCTATATTGTTGGCAGGGTTCCTAGGCTGCATTAAGCATTTCTTATAGAGATAAGTTAAGAATTTAAAGAGGAAAATGGTCTCCTCAATATAGCTTCACGAGCTGCGGAACAACTCATTGTTCTCATCTACATGGCATAGCACGGTTGGTACCAAACACAACACTAGAAGACATTTGGTTCCGAATAGAGCATAACCAGCTTTGGAACTGAACCTCCACATACCACACAAAAGCGGTATTGCATGTGATATCAACTCTCTCAAGATAATGTGTAAAAGGGTAATGTTAGCCCGAACTTAAGTAAGTTTAAACACCACTTATTATTGTTCATGGAAGACCCATCTGTACCGTGAAGTAAAGTGAATTGAGAAAACCAACTGTGTACAGATTTCGATCTAAACCTCATGCGAATTAACCCGATTTAGTCTTAGCTGATAACTACCTCTGCGTTAGTCGGTGAGTAGTGAGAAACCATCGCTACATATTAAACAGACTTAAAGTTCAGACTCCGTTAATAACATTGTAAAAACTTGAACAATATTGAACAGGAAATGTTCCATTTTCATGTGTTTAAACGCCAATATATCTTTGCGAAGCCCGTAAGTCAGGGGATCAGAGCGAGCGAAGGTGCGAAACGTTTCAACGAGCAATAGCAAGATGTTTTGAACTTGGTTCTACGAGGACGTATGTTATTGTGAAAGATTTAGTACTTGCAGAAAAGCTTGCGTCTAACACGCCATGAGAATGAATCCCAGTTAGCACCCTTTAAGTAGGTTAATGTTTTTATCACAACAAAAGAATTTCTTATACGAGAAAAGTACTCTCTCTCTTGTACTCTATTTGTTTTGTTTTACTTAGTAATAGAACAAACTTGTCTTTTTTATTGGCATGTGTTTTTGCTTCATGCTTTTTGTTGACAAAAAACATTATTTTGATTTTAGGGTTATTTTAGTGATATTTATTTTAGAAGTATGTATGTAAGTAAGTATATTCTCTCGTATGTGTATATTTAAATTAGTAAAGATTTTTATTTTTGTTTTATGTATTTTGTTTTGGCTACTACTCTTTACACAAGTTGTCTACTTTCCTATCGCAGGTATGCTGGATGAGATTTCTATAGAAATAAGCGTCACCTTTGTACGTATTTTTCTAAACTAAATAAACAGGTAAATGAATAAATTGTTGTTTTTATTTATTAAAAAATCGTTCAAATTTACATTACTTTTTTGTTACGCGTTCGTGCTAGGGCCTCCGTGGTGGCGTGAAAATAGAAGACAGATACGTTAAAAAACACTGCTAAATTCAGTGACAGAGACAACACAAAACTTCTTCTCTAAAATTTGACATAAATCAGCAGCGGTCTCCAGGATCAAATCTAAGGTATGTCGAACAAGGAACGACCAATATGTCTCCCGGTCGTAACTCAAAGTGTTCACTTTTATAATTCTTTGACAGTTCATGATTCTATACTCGGAATTTTAATTCGATTCCAGATTTGACAATTTCAGTGTTGCAACGTTATGACAAGTACTAAATAGTGACGTTGCGAAATTATTCGATATGGAAATGGAATATTTCCAGATCGATTCTTCTCGTTTATAATTTTTCTCTCGTAAACTAAGTATATCAGGAAATTAAATATTTCTGAACCGATAATTTAGTTTTGACGATTAATTAACGATCTGAGACTTTTCTTTTATAATTGTGTGTGAAATAAATAAAAAAATGTGATCATGAAGGAACATGACAAATAAAACAGATAGATGTATTATGGTAATAATTAAACTATCTAAAGTAACCGTCATGAGAAGCTATAAATACATAAAATTGCAAATTATACAACTATCAACTTTAAACTCGAGATATCTAAGTTGATTTATGAATGAAGAAATTATCGCTAAACGTCATAAAATAATTTTAGTTGCAATGGAAACTGAACCAAACGCAATTTCAGTTAAAGTTTTAAATCCCAAAGTATGAAATTTATCTCGTCTCATGGCGTTGACTTTAGGCTCTTTTATTATAAGTTTTGTTTTTAATATAAAAACAAAAATATTAACTTTTTATAAAATAGAGCAGCGATTACTAATTAATAAATAATTATTATGAATAATTATGTATTTATTTAAATAAAAATCAATAATTTAGTCTTTAATTGGCACACTGATGGCACACACACTGATTGTTTATCGATTTTTGTGTTCATCACTACACTATTATATGTGGTATCATTATTTCACAAAATGACAGTAGCTAATGTCAAATCTGGAATCGAATTAAAATTCCGAGTATAGTTTATGAGGTCAGAGTGTGCCAGTGGGAAGATAGAAGACATTATTTTGTACGGAAAATAATATTCTCAAATCTAATCAAACAGAAAAGATACAATTTGTTCTCTAAAATCTTAAATTCGTAGATTTTTAGTAAGTATGTAAATATTTTTTTTTAATTAACTACATCATACTTAATAAAATCTTATATATTTTCATACCCAGACATAATAATAAATAAAACATCAGTTTGTGGTACAACTGATAATAATTATTTGTATCTTTGAATATTTTTACATTATTATTGTTTTATCATAAGAGATGCGCTTGTCAGCTTGGTGAGCTGACTCCCTGATATTTTCTTCTACGCTAAATATACATTAAATCTTTATCTCTTCTTCATGCCATAAACTTTAACGTTTTTAAAAACTTAAGAGGACATTGCAGGTCAGGTTACAGGCTCTACAGTATGAGTATACTGTGATCTATACTTTAATCCCCAGAGAGTTCTGGGGATTAAAAATAGAAGGATGTTTATTTATTTATTTATTTGATAACATGTAAAACAGTGGTTAGTAGGCATGCATTAAAATTTCATAAAACAGTATTCAGACAAGCACCCTGTAAGGGTATTGCAAATTTTATATTATAATTATCAAATTATTATTATTAATTAAGTTATTAAATTACATAATATTGATTCTAATTATTGCAATTTATTACATTATACTAAAAATAAATATGTATTACATTTTATTTTGAAATAAATCATTAATAACAATTCGTTCATTCATTTTAGTCATATACGTCACACATTTACGTCAAGCTTATTATTTATTTGGGCACGCCACAATTGTGGCGATAAGTCCCCTCTTTGAGGAGTGGCTAGAGAAGCGCCACGGCGTCCTCACCTTTGGCCTGACACAGGTCCTCACCGGACACGGTTGTTTCGGGAGGTTCCTGTTCAGGATAAAGCGGGAGGAAACGCCCGGGTGTCACCACTGTGTGGATCGCCCGGAGGACACGGTGGAGCATACGGTGGAGGTCTGCCCGGCTTGGGCGGAGCACCGCCGTGTCCTCATGGAGGCGATCGGCTGGGGCGATCTCTCGCGTCCGGCCCTGGTTCAGGCCATGGTTCGGAGCGAGAGTGCATGGGAGGCCGTCACCTCCTTCTGCGAAACAGTAATGCTCGCAAAGGAGGAGGCGGAACGCGTGAGGGTGAGGCAGGGTTCACGCCCTCATGCCCTTAGCCGCCGCAGGAGACACCCCGGGCGTCGGGAGTCACAAGCTGATTTCCGGCCACCGTAGGCGCGGGCCTGCGGACGGTGAGCGATGGGTAGCTCGCCGTCCGATAAGGACCAGGCCCGGGTCGACGGCGCGTTGTGTTTCACGCGCGCCTCAAAGAGATGTCAGCACCAACTGACGGGGTCCGTTAGGGCCAAAGCCTGCCAGGGTTGCGAGTTTGTCCGAAAGGGATATCGTGGCCCCGGCACACAGGTAACGGAAGGAACACGGGTGGGTTTTAGTCAGTAAAAGTCTGACACGCCCTCCCGCTCAGCCCAGAGCGGGAGAAAAAAAAAAAAGAAGCTTATTATTTATTACATGGTCGATCTAATTACAATTTGTCAGTTTTAAATTCCTCAACGATATAGTACTAGCCTTTCTTTATTAAAAAAGATTTTAACTGTTTCGAGAAAATTGAGTCTTTTGGTAGAGATTTTAAACTTTCCGGTACCTTATTAAATATGTTAGCTAGTCTTGAGTATGGGCTTTACCCGATAACTTTTAAGTTTGTGATGTTTGTAGTTTTAACGATTTGTTGTGGAAGGTTTTCTTACAATTTCCTACAAATTCAAGTTAGTTACTTAAAACTTAGATACATAGTTGGTATAAAAAGACTAGGTGTGAGTTTCTCTATTATTATTATTTTTGCTTAGCTAAATCGCTTTAACATAATTGGCAAAGAGATTGTGCTCGCGCAAGCTTTAGTAATAAGTTTTATGTGTAATATTTCCAGCCGCAGTTTTTAGCTATATTTCCTTCCCTCCTAATTCCCATACAACAGAACGAGAGGAATGCTCATCACACGCGCCGAATCAGAAGCTCTTCCGCCGCAGCGAAAGCCAATCGCATATACATCCGCTGTGATTTGAGAAATCATTCTCTCACAATGGATCGGAGTTCAACCGCACCATGCCGCGCCGCTAATAATCCGCTAATATACTATATCAAAAACTCAAAAACTGTTTTTATATAAGTGTTGGCCGACATAAGTCAAAAACCAAGTGATAGTGCATCACAGTGAGAATAAGAAAGTCAGTGAACACGTGGGACGTCTGCGAAGGCTGTCCTTGAGTCAACGTGTTTCGTCCAGAAGGTTCTCAAGTAAGTCCATCCATCCCTATTCTCTCACTCATAACCTCATAGGTATACCTCATATTCCCTTTTGCTCAATTCTGTGTGTCGTCCAATATTTCCACCCCCGCAATCAACTTATACACCAGATTGGAAGCGGGAGCTTAGTTTGGGTCAATTTATCTGGCTTTTTTTTTAATTTTATACAAAATCTATAGTCCCTATCCAGCTCGTAGCTAAGTAATAATTGCTGCACGGGTCGATCCATCAGGTTAAGCTACGCTTCCCGAGGTTGGTCCGTGGATGGGTGACCATCTTAACATACCGAGACTCCTCCGTGCCTCAGAAGTCACGATAAAGCGTTGGTCCCGGCTGTCATTCGTGGATCTTTGACAGTCTTTAGGGTCGTCAGAAGCCCGAAATTCTGTACCAAGGGGTATCGTATTACCCAGTTACTGGGTTGTGGAAGTCAGATAGGCAGTCGCTCGTGGCACGTTGGATCCGGTTAGACTGGAAGCTGACCCCAACATAGCTGGGAAAAGGCTGGGGAGATTGATGATGACTGCGCATATTAATGTTATTTATTGAGATGATACGAGTTTTCATTAATTACAAACGATAGGTACGCATATTTAGTAAGCCCACTATCCAGACACTATAAAACAGACCCTCATTATCTCCTTACAAGTAGAAATCAACATAATTTCCCATAAAAAAATCCAAGCACATATAATAAGTTATTCAACGAAATCTCCATCTAATGATCCACTCACCTGCGTTCAATAGGAAAGAGTAATTTGTCACTAGAAGCCATCAATGGCCCTGTCGGGAACAGCTAGATCTTTTACTAAAATCACCACTTTGCCTTTAAAAGATTTATTGATAGCTATTCTGAATGGAATGCGCCTTTGAACTACGGATTTATAGAGTTTTGGAGAAAGAAGTGGTAGAAAATTGTGGAGGAAAGGTGTGTAAGTAATAATAATAAAAAATATTTATTTACACTTCGCTCCGTGTGGTGCCGGACGTAAAGAATAAACTTTGTCTGTGCTTGTTATCCTGTCTGTATCCTTTTTATGTATCTAATTTAAAATCCAATATACTCGTATGTATACTTATGCGTATTTTTACTTGAAATAAACTAATTTTATTTATTTATTTTATAGCATCATTCCATTTCTTCCCGTGGGTGTCGTAAAAGGCGACTATGGGACTTACTAGAGAATGGGCAGCAGCGTTTTCTATTCATTTTAACACCCCCCCCTCATTTGGGGGAGGCCAATGTCCAGCAGTAGACGTGTTTCGGATGGTAAGAGATGATGATTTACACTTCAAAGCCACCAACATCTGTGTAGCCCTGGCTCTTGTACTAGAAGTTCCTGTATCACAAGAGCCAAATTAGTGTTGTTATAGTGTATTTTTGTTTTACCACAATGGTGAAGCTCTTGGCCTACATCTCACCAACCGGTAAGTGGTGATCAGGCAGATGGTGGAAGCTAGTTTAACCCTGAATCCTCAACCACAAAGGAACTGGCTATCTTACCTCTAACTCCTGAAACGCAACAATGCTGTTAACGTCGCAGTTATGGTGACAGAGTCAAATAATATGATGGTAGCTAGCCAGGCGCGCTTAGAACAACCCAAACTGAGTAAGATAGTTTGCCCCCGCTGGAAATCGACCCTTGGTCTTACCACTAGACCTCAGAGGCATCATGTTATTCTATTCTATTCTATTTTTGATTAGGGCAAGCAAAGCCGATGTCGAATATTCTGCCAATGTATAAAGTGAATTGGAAGAGCAAGTGTGCATTGTAAAAATAAAAATCTTTTTATCATGTTATTATTAAAGTCAGTATTTTGTATTGTAAAATAAACTGACACATCACTTTAATTTGCCGTGTTTATAGCCATTTGATACAACTGTCAAATAATTATAGCTGCGATTTGAATATAATATGCGGACAATATAATTAAGTTGGTAGTCAATTTGATAAATGATTTATTTCTGTGACTACATATTTGTGAAAACGAAATTCTAAATGATGAAAAAATAATAATATCTAAAGTTGATACCTATACCTATATATTATTAAGGCTTCTACAGACCGGCGCGATACGCGACGCAACACAAAGGCCCAGCGTGTCGGGCGACGAGCGGTGCCTTTGTGTCGCGTCGCGTGTCGCGTCGCGTGTCGCGCGAGTATGTAGAAGCCTTTATACGGAATAGAACCTTGTACCAATTTCTTGAGGTTGACGAACTGATAACTAATCCTGGTGAAAACAAAATCACAATACAATTCACTTTATACAATACAAAGTAGGTACAATAATTAGAATTAGTTAGAATGAACCAATGAAGAATCAAGATAAATCTAAATATATAATATATTTATATTCAGCTTTGTAACGAGGATATATCGACAGGATTAAACTAGAGGTTATATTGTGTGGTTACCGATACGTCTTCGCCGGAATTCTCGTATCGTATTTCAGCTCTACAGTATTCTGTTCAATCCTACAACCCCTCTTATCTTAAAGAACGTTTCAAGTTCCTTCATGACACACATAATAGATATCTGACGTCATCGGAAAACTTGAGACTAGAGATGCCGATGCATTCCACTGGTTTTATGACAAGTCTTTTACAGTTCAAGCAGTGCGGTTATGGAATGCCTTGCCCGTGTCGGTAAGGCGTGCTTCAGAGTAGCTAAGATTCAGGTAAAAAAACACTTTCTCTCTCCTTAAACATCATCATTACATAATACAGTTCCCTGCTTTTGTTTCGTGTATATATTTATTAGATAATTGTATGCTTTGTGTAAGTATGTATTTATTGTATATGTTAATGGTACACCACTGACCACCTGCAGTATTGTCTCTCCTGCTTTTTTTAATCCATCCCAAGGGTGTCTGTAAAATATCGCTTTTAGCGATAAGACCGCCCATTGTGTCACCCTATGTAAAATTTAAATAATTATATCTGTAACTTTTATGGTGTACATAATAAAGAGTATTCTATTCTATTCTATATTTTAAGGTTATTTCAGCAGGCTATCAGAAAAATAATCAAGTCTTCATCATCGCATGAACACCATTCTGAAAATATAGGAGGTACAGTAAGACAAAAATCTCAGATAAGACTCCTCAAGGTCATTGAATACAAAAATAAAAAAAACAAGCAAGCCTACAGTAGTCGCATAATTATGATGTACATCTGACTTCTCACTTTGGTAATAAGCAAATGAGCAGTGGCAGTATTGTAATTTTAGTGTACATTCTACGGAAAAAAGCGTATTAAAAATAGACTCGTTGATGTGATAAATTGATTTTGAGTGACGATTTACCGAACGTCATAATTTAAATCAGTAATCTTCTTGATAAACATATCTGGAGAGTTTTATTGCGATCTCTTGAAATAGTTTACATTACAATACACAGAAAACACCCCCTCTACTTACAATCTATATAGTACTTACTAATCCTATGAGTAAACTGATGCCATTTTAAAGTACTTACTAATTCCATGCTATTAAAAAGTACTCATATCTCTCCATGCTCAAGCTGTCACTTTCTGTTACACATTTCCGTCCCTATTCACGAAATCACTCTCACATAACGCCAGGGACCATTTTGGTTACCCATTGAAAGGGTTTTCGATAGGGTTTTTCTAAGCGGTTAAACAAAAACCCATTCGATATGGGTAACCCATATCAACGGCTTAAATTAAATTTTGGTGACCCATTGAAACGGCTTAATTTAAGCCATTCAAAATTACCCACACCGTATGGGTTTTTGATTAACTGCTTAGAAACCCCCCCCCCCCCGTATGGGTTTTACTAAAATGGTAACCAAAATGATCCCTGGGTAGAATAGAGATAGAATTGGTCATGCTACGCGTGCTGGGCGAATATCGAAATAACATAATATTATGATTTTGTCATGTTACTGGGTTTCAAGTAGGTATAGAACCCATTGAATGGATTATCATGTAACCCTTTCAATGGGTTACATCATGATAAAGGTAACCTATTGAATGGGTTACCCCTTCGAAAGGCTTAACTCTTAACCGGGTCTGTACGGTCCCTGCATAACGCACGAGAAAAGAATAAGATGTTACACGTCAATACAGAAATCCAACATCTCATACTTCGGAATAAATCAAATCAAAGTTAATTTTCTAATTCTAAACCGAGGTAGGGTCCTATAGAACACGTTCTACGCAACTTTTATTCGCATACATATTGAAATGGAGCGTGACTCGCGAGTTACCGCAGAAGCTATTAAAGTCGCCGACATGGGAGACGGTTTGAGTGAACGCGATTTGACAAGAAGATAATGTTTAGAATAACAACTTAAGACGCAGATAAATATGCCAGTGACCTTGAGTGATTAGCTTGCGTGTTCTGTACTGAGCTCACGCAAGGCGTCGTACGTTCAGCCATTAATAGGACTCGCCCATCAAGGAGCGCTGTCCCCAATTTGACGCATTATTATTTATTTATTTATTTATTCAATACTTTAAGCACAGAAATGTACAGAGGCGGACTTAATGCCATAGGCATTTTCTACCAGTCAACCTTTGGGCGATGCAGAGACAAACAGTGGTAGGTGCAATAGTGAGAATTGAGGAATAAAATAATTTATTATACACAAAAAAAAGGACGCTTGGTAGATATTGCGCCATTCTCAGTTTTTTATCCGCGTTAGACATAACTTTAAAAAATAATTTCACTATGTACCTAATATAAACATACAGACCTGGGGAGTTTTGTTGCGCCACTTCTTCTTCCCAGCTAAAGCACTAGGAATTGGTGAAGGGTGGGCGTTTTTGGGGGACTGTCTCATGTTATTTTTGACGTTCGAAAAGTGCTGATTCTCAGCCTAGTTTGAGTTTAATAAATTACTTTTTGTTTCATAATCTAAAATATTCACATTATTAAGTTATTGAGAAAATGCTCTAATTTATCATATATTTTTTTCAAATCACACTAAGCGTTTAGACGCAACCTTCAGTATAAAATCATTAAAAGTCCGTTATTGTCCCCTTAAGACGCTGAAAACAGGTAAACCGCTGTCACTGTCAGACTGCATACCAAAGAAAGAGAAGCGCGATGACACAGCGCTTGTAATTTATTGCAAAATATGAAGCAATTATTTATTTACTCAAAAATGAGTTGAGTGATCTAAAATAATAAATAACCAAGTTTTGCATACAAATAAGACATTCTTGTTATTAATTAATTACCAACCGTACGTTGATATAGTAGTATTTAAGGGATATTTTCGGGAGCGTACTCAATGAAACATCAAGTCAACGAACCAACTGTTTATTAGCGGCGTACCCGCAACTTATAATTATTACACAGATACCACACATCCCCTCTTAAAAAAAAACGAACACATGAATTGGTAGTAGGTATCTACATAAACCAATCGCTGTAAATGTTGTAAAACAACTGTTACGCAAGTAGGAACACAATACTGATATATTTTAAGTTATTAACTGAAGCCAATGCTTCAGACAATCAATTTTCGGTCAAGGAAAAGGTTCCGTTACTAATAAATACAAGTTATCTATGCAATATGCATTTAAATAGTATATCGTAATCCCTGAGTGAAACTCTGTTACGTTACATAACTTTAAATTACTTACTACAAAACAAAAAATATATTTTTGAGTAAGTATCTATCAAACAGACAGAGTACTTACCTAAAATTGGGAAAAAAATGGCTTACAAAATCAGCAAAATCCAGTGGTACCTTATCGGTATAACCAATAGACAACAATATAAATATAATAATATTAATATTTGTAATTATTTTCAATTAATGTACAAGCGCGCTGTTGGCGCATACTTGACTTCTCAGGAGTCACATTGTTACCTAATAGCTGACCTGGTTTCGGTATTTGAATTTCTTTATTTGAGGTTTGAGGGGCATTAGAAATGTCTTTTTGGGATTTTATAAGTTCCTTTGAACTACTATCCTGACCATTGGTATCGTCCACGATCGCGTCCTTTAACTTATCCTTTATAACGACGTGGTCTGAAACATCGGGCGTAAACAAGGAATGCCGTTTAGAGGTGCGTCACGCTGCTGGCGACAAGCACTAAAATCTTTCGCTTTAGTCTCAATTTCAACATCTAATGTTGGCCAATAAACATAACTCCGTGCTATATTTTTCATTTTAACTACCCCTAAATGTCCTTCATGTAATTCGGTTAGAACTAGTTTTCTTAGTGGCTCCGGCACGATTACCCGGTGATTATATAAAATACAACCACGATCCAACACTAAATTATCTTTTCGGTTGTAATAAGGCTTTTCAAGCTCGGCTGTTATTTTTGTTGGCCAGCCAGTGATAAGATAATTTTTTATTTTATTTAAAACGCTGTCTTTCTGTGTCCATAAAGCCACCTCTGTTGCATTGATTGGAATTGATTCCTCTACATAATTTACATAAGGTACTGAACCCAAGTCATCACAATATTTCCGTTCATATGGCAGTGGCAGTCGCGACAGTGCATCGACATTGCAATTATCACTCGATTTGACGAACTCAATCTCGAATTTAATAAGACGCTAGCCTGGTGGCATATCTTTGCAGCCTACTGGCTGCCGTTTGCGGCAACCCAAATTTTGATCCAAAAATAAAAGTTAAGGGTTTATGATCCGTTTTAATAATAAAATGACGACCATAAATATACTGGTGGTGCTTGATCACGCCAGCGATAATCGCGAGGGCCTCCTTGTCCAACTGACTATACGATCGTTCAGCTGCATTTAACGTCCGTGACGCGAAACAAATCGGGCGCTCGTCGCCGTTTGGATAACGATGTGACAGCACACTGCCGATGCCATATGAACTGCTTTCCACGGCCAGTACCAACGGTAGCTTTGGATTATAGTGTACCAACACTTTACTACTAAGAATAGCCGCTTTTATATCCTGGAAAGCCTTTACACAATCTGCTGACCAGACCCATACACTTTGTTTACGCAACAAACTATGTAAAGGATGTAAAATAGTACTCAGATGCGGTATGAACTTGGCATAATAATTTATCATACCAAGGAATGATCTGAGCTGAGTCAAATCTTCTGGCGGTGGTGCATCCACGATCGCTTTTATTTTGTTTAAATCTGGATGCAAACCCTGCCTATCGATAATAAAACCTAAATAAGTAATGCTTTCTTTCATAAAACTACACTTCTTTAGTTTAATCCGCAAACCGACCTCACGTAAGCGAGCCAACACAGCCCTTAAATTAGCAATATGGTCTGACCTGGAGGCGCCTGTGATCGCCACGTCATCCAAAAACACAGCAGTTCCCTTCAAGCCCCTAAGTGTTTCTTCCATAAACTTTTGGAATTTCTCGGGAATACATGTCAAACCGAAAGGAGTACGAAGGTAAATAAAAGTGCCTATATGCGTTGTTATCGCACTACAAGCCCGCGAATTCTCATCCAAAAATAATTGTTAGTACGCGTTGGTTAGGTCGATTTTTGAATATAGTTCGCCGCCACTTAGTGCAGCAAATAACTCCTCGATTCGAGGCATGGGGTACGGGTCGCGGATCAACTTTGGATTAATGGTGACCTTATAATCTCCGCAGATACGTATTTCACCAGATTTCTTTATAACCGGTACAATGGGTGTACCATAATCAGAGTAATCTACCTTACGAATAGTACCCTCTGCCTCGAGTCGTTGTAACTCAAGTTCTACCGGTTTACGTAAAGCTAGTGGTAATGATCTCGCTTTGATAAAAACGGGAGTCATGTCGCCTAATCTTAATGAAAGTTGCTTGGTGCATGTGCCAAGACCTGGGGCAAACACAGTGGGAAATTATTTTTGCAAAGTATCTACCAATTTGTCATCTGATAAGTTCAACATCAATTCGTTAATTTGAATGCGATCGATATTTAATTTACTCAGCCAAGATCTACCCATTAAAGGTGGTCCACCATTCTTAATGACAAATAATTTTAAATCTCTCGCCGCGTGTGTCCCGATCTCCACATTAACCACAATATAACCGATCACTTCAATCCGAGTGCCGTTATAAGAATGTAAACAAACAGCTTTTGCGATAAGCGGCAACGCTTTGAAGTGTTCATCAAATGAATGAGTACTAATTGCAGAGAACTTACTGCCAGTGTCCAGTTCAAACGCCATCGCCTTACCGTTAACTTTTACACTCACATTGTATGGCCGATCACTATTATTGCACACATTTAGATTACACAAGTATTTATCTGAGTCCCAATCGCTATCACTATTATCCATATAATTTTGAACTCCCCCCGGCGATCGCACCTCGCCCTGACGGGGATTTCGTTCACATGAATCATTTTTAAAACGACACACGACTGTTCGATGACCCTTTCCGCACCGCTAACAAGGCTGTTGCGGCGCGCGCTGTGCATCGTTCGCGGGCGCGACCGAGGCGCGCATTCCTTCGATGCTGCTGCCGCTGCTGCCGGTTGCAGCGCGCGCCGTACCTCGTCCCGTCGCGAGCCGGTGCATCGGCTCCGGCGCCCCGGAACTCGTCAACGTCGCAGATGCTGCTCCGCTGCCCGTGCCGCTCGCTTGAGCGTGCCGGTCAGCCGCCTCGAGTGCGAATGCCAACTCAACTGCCCTCTTGTACGTCAATGTCGGCTCGGCGAAGAGCCGCGATCTCATGTCATCGCTCACAAGTCCAGACACGAATTGGTCTCGTAGGTTTTCTTCGAGACCACTTTTGAAATTGCACGTGCTGGCTAGATGTTTGAGGACTTGCAAATAATCGCTCAGACTTTCGCCGCCATTTTGACGTCTCATTCTAAATATATGCCGCTCAGCTATCTCTGAGCGCTTTGGTTCGAGATGGTCGCCAACTATGTTCACTAACTCCTGAAAACTTTTGGTCTCCGGATTGTCTGGCGCACAAAGATCACACATCAGATCATAAGTAGCTTCACCCACTAACGTGACTAGCGTAGCCACTCGTAATGCAGGTTTGATTTCGTTGAGCGCCATGAACTGTTCCACGCGTCGTATGTATGCCAACCATTTTTTGCTCGATAAATCGAATTGTTCTATTTTTCCGATCGGCATTTTATTGTCACTTCACAATAACACTGTACACTAACGATTAGTGGTAATTTCACTTAATTTTACTCGTCGCCAGTAGTATTTAAGGGATATTTTCGGGAGCGTACTCAATGAAACATCAAGTCAACGAACCAACTGTTTATTAGCGGCGTACCCGCAACTTATAATTATTACACAGATACCACAGATATTTAATACAGATATTTTGGATTGAAACTCAAAGTAAACGGTTAGTTTACCGTTAATTTGTATCGAGATTTTGTTTCTAAACTCGCTTTGGTAACAACCAAGCTCTGAGAAATATGTTCAAGAATAACATATACTATACACGTATACTTAGATTTGCCAAATTTTTGTTTTAATTTCTGTTATTGTATTTTTTTATTTTGTTTTTACTTCTTTTAAAATAGTATTTTATAGCACATAATGTTTATATAGCACATATTCCTATGTTACCGTTAGTATCTAAGCCAAATAAATGGGGAGAGGGCGCTGACTCTATATACAGGTACACCTACGAGTATGTAGTTCAGGAGTCAGAGGCTACAAACACGTTTCTGTAACCTATTACGTCAATATAGAATTATTATTATTATGGTGGATCTTATTAATCAGTCAACTAAGATTGAAAAGAGAACATAGTAATAGAGTCTTTTACTGAATACATTTACGCAAAATATGCTTTGGAATTTCTTTATCTATTACCATGTAACATCACTGAAAAACAAGTTTGCAATCCCAGCACAAATATTACCACTGACCATCATAATCGTTGAGATAACAACATCACAGAAAAAAAACAAAATTTCCTCTCATCATCATCTCACATTGGTAATATGGAACAGAGCAGCGACAGAAATTGACTTAAAAATTTAAAAAAGCATAAGAGCGTTTACGACGTACGGCATTTCATACAAACTTTCAAGCCCTTGTTTTTCGAAATGACTGAACCGATTTTGATAAAACTTCAAACGCATAAGCAGGATACAAAGGTCTACAAAGTTAGTTCACAACATTTTCGAAATGTCTTATTTAAAAACAGATAACTGGAAATTTCTGCTTATATGGAATATTTTAAATCTGTATGATTTGGCTGTAACACTTTTCGAAAATGTTCTTAATAACTTATACGAAATCACTTCCACAGAAAGCGGATGCAAAAATCAAAATACCAAGCCCTGTTACCGTACGCAAAATACGCGTTTTGACATAGATTTACGGACACCAGTCCGTATTACCTGCTATTAGAAATAGTGAATTTTGAAAGTATCTTAGAACAGAATCTAACGCTGTCAAAAGAACCACTCCCCAATCCACGTTGAAATTAAAGTGATGACAATGACAAATTAACAGTTCAAGTGGTACCTAAAGTAGTTTGCGAAAACTAATAAATTGCGTAATATAATAAACTGTGTGGCAATTTCATTTTCTTCTATAAAATTTTGTATGCCGTTGGATTTTTGCTGACCAGACATAACTTTTGAATCGATTATCTGTTATTTCTAGAGTAAAACTTTGAACAAAGTTGGGTAAGGATAGTATTACTTATTAAGTCTTTCTCTTTCATGCAATATCAATATTCAAAATCAAAAGTCTTTTATAAAAATTGCAAAAAAGTATAAGGGTGCTGATTCTTAGGCTAGTTTGAGCCTGAGAATTAGCACCTCTCAAAAGTCAAAATTATAAATTATTAATAAATAAGACAGTCCCCCAAAACGCTCGCCCTTCACCACTTCCTAGTGCTTTAGCTGGGAAGAAGAAACGGCGAAATAAACTACCCTACATATGAATATACAATATTAAACGCGAGCGTTGATTGCGATTGCCAGTAAGATTATTTTATTCATTTGTTTAGAATATAATAAAATAGAACAGAAATAGCCTTTACAAGAAGTGATCATTGTATTAATGGTTCGGCAGCTTCAATATCATCAGGATTGTGCCGGAATATAGAAAGAAAGAAAAGAAAGAAAGAAAAATTGTCACAGAAACACGTGCATACGAAATTATAAACTAGAGTAGGTAAACATTACACAAAACACATCTACAATATAATCACGAGCACAAAAAAAAACAAATACTCTACAGCTGCACGTCATGACAGTGACAAAAATACGTACGGAACCCAACTCAGGTTTAATGAGTAGCAGTATGAGTAGTGGTTGTTTGAGCAGTTCGTCGTGGACGTGGTACGACAGCGGTTCCTCCTTTTTTTTTTTTTTGGTGGGAAATTATCAAATAACTTCTCCCGCTCTGGGCGAGTCAGACTTTTACTGACTAAAACCCACCCGTATTCCTTCATTTGCCTGTGTGCCAGGGCCACGATATCCCTTTCGGACAAACTCGCAACCCTGGCAGGCATTAGCTCTAACGGACCCCGTCAGTTGCTGCTGACAAATCTTTGAGGCACTCGTAGAATACAACGCGCCGTCGACCCGGGCCTGGTCCTTATCGGACGGTAAATTACCCATCGCTCACCGTCCGCAAGCCGGTGGCCGGAAATCGGCTTGCGACTCCCGACGCCCGGGGCGTCTCCTGCGGCGACTAGGGGTGCGTGGGCGCGAACCTTGCCTCTCCCTCACCCGTTCCGCCTCCTCCTTCGCAAGCATTATTGCTTCGCAGAAGGAGGTAACGGCCTCCCATGCACTCTCGCTCCGAACCATGGCCGAACCAGGGCCGGACGCGAGAGATCGCCGCCGCCGATCGCCTCCGTGAGGACACGGCGGTGCTCCACCCAAGCCGGGCAGACCTCCACCGTATGCTCCACTGTGTCCTTCGGGCGATCCACACAGTGGTGACACCCGGGCGTTTCCTCCCGCTTTATCCTGAACAGGAACCTCCCGAAACAACCATGTCCGGTGAGGACCTGCGTCAGGCGGAAGGTGAGGACGCCGTGGCGCCTCTCTAGCCACTCCTCAAAGAGGGGACTTATCGCCACAATTGTGGCGTGCCCAGAGCGGCTCCCCCTGACGTATTCTTCTGTCATCAGAAGACAGCCGTCACGTAACCATCGATACGACGCTCTGCTAGAGTGACTGTCAGCAGCCAGTGTCACCCTTCTCCGACCTTTTCGGTGATTCCAGTAACTTCGTATCAAAAATAGATGGCGCCACTTGCTCCGCCGTCATATTTATTTGCATGTAATGTAGGTATACAGGTGAGTTGTTATAACAAATAATGTTTCGTTCTGTACACGTTACAACTACAATACCTAATTTTACAGGGCTTGGTCATCATCATCATCATTATACAATGTGATAATCTGTGAAAAATGTTGTGGGTAGTATATTAGTTAAGTTTAGTTTTAAGACAACACTGTTTATGCTTAATATACTACTGTTTGTTTTCCCAAATGTAATAAATAAATCATTTCAGCCGAAAGACGTCCACTGCTGGACATAGGCCTCCCCCAAGCACCTCCACTTCGACCGGTTCTGTGCTTCCCGCATCCAGCGGATACCTGCAGACTTCACAAGGTCATCGGTCCACCTTAAAGGAGGCCTTCCAACGCTACGTCTTCCGGTACGCGGTCGCCACTCCAGAACCTTTCGGCCCCATCGGGCTTGGTATAAAATTTAAATTCTACAAACTTTTCTAGTTTCTTCAAGCAATCTAATGAAACTTTTGCTTTGACAATTGCCTCATTTGAACCATTAGCTTTGTTTTGTTATCGAGGTCAGAGACTTTGTCACTAGGTTGTGGTCACACATGTAAGGATTCGACTACCCTTATGCCAGAAATATCATTTACAAAGGCGTTTCTGGGAATCAGTACCTGTTTGAAAGCAAGGACTATATTTGACCATCCATCCATTATTATTTATTATCATCATTATTTGCCTGCTTTTTCCAAACAATGTTGGGGTCGGCTTCCAGTCTAACCGGATGCAAATCCATTATGATTTAATATCAGATAGATTTAAGGCGATGATAACGGACTTTTAATGGTTTTATACTGAAGATCACGTCTAAACGAGTAATGTTAATGATTTGAAAAAAATATATCTTAAATAAGAACATTTTTTCAATAATTTAATATGTTAATATTTGAGATTATTTTTATATTACATAGTGAAATTAATTTGTAAAGTTATGTCTAACGCGGATAAAAAACTGAGAATGGCGCCAAATCTACCAAACGTATTTTTCTGAAACCTTCACCAATTTAAAGATAATTTAATTATTGATCTTTTAGTATACGCGTTTTATTAAAATACCTTTTTTTTGTGTATAATAAATTAATAATGCGTCAAATTGGGGACAGCGCTCCTTGATGCGCGAGTCCTATTACTGGCTGAACGTACGACGCGTTACGTGAGCTCAGTACAGAACACGCAAGCTAACCACTCAAGGTCAGTGGCATATATCTGGGTCTTAACATGATCTACAAAAATGAATTTGATCTCAAACCACCCCACTAACACTCACCCCCCACCCGAATCTACGTTGAAATTAAAGCGATGACAAAGACAAATTAACAGCTCAAGATGTACCTACCAACGGTTTGTGAAGTGTTCGTGTCTGTAACCCGCTGTGTCTACGAAACGTGTGGACGAAATGTGTGAGTACATGCATTATCTCGTGGTATGTATGGGGAGAGGGATGCGTGGAATTTGCTGAAGAAATTCTGTGTTGGAAATTTACTTTTTATGGAGAAAGTATTTTTAATACCATTTTGTCTATTGATAGATCGACATGATAACCTATTCTAACTTTATCATCATCCAGCTGAAAGACGATAGTTTTTTGGATAAAGGCCTTCAACGAGCATTGCCACAGTGCCGGAATTGTATTGCACTTGGTGATTTTAGTTAGTGATAATACGCGTATTAGCCTTCCCCCTAAGTGAAAACTACGGTTCTCACATATTCTTTTTGCTTCAATAACATTCACATTCATAGGTACACCTTTTTTTTTTTCTCCTGGTTTCGAAATTATCAAATAATCTTCTCCCGCTCTGGGCGAGTCAGACTTTTACTAACTAAAACCCACCCTTATTCCTTTATTTGTCTGTGTGCCAGGGCCACGATATCCCTTTCGGACAAACTCGCAACCCTGGCAGGCATTGGCCCTAATGAACCCCGTCAAATCAGCTGACATCTATTTGAGGTGCGCGTGGAATACAACGTTCCGTCGACCCGGGCCTGGTCCTTATCGGACGGCGAGCTACCCATCGCTCACCGTCCGCAGACCCGCGCCTACGGCGGCCGGAAAACGGCTTGCGACTCCTGACGCACGGGGCGTCTCCTGCGGCAACTAGGGGCATGAGGGCGCAAACCCTGCCTCACCCCCACGTGGTCCGCCTCCTGCTTCGCGAGCATTACTGCTTCGCAGAACGAGGTGACGGCCTCCCATGCACTCTCGCTCAGAACCATGGCCTGAACCAGGGCCGGACGCGAGAGATCGCCGCAGCCGATCACCTCCGTGAGGACACGACGGTGCTCCACCCAAAAAGTGGTGATACCCGGGCGTTTCCTCCCGCTTTATCCTGAAACAACCTCCCGAAACAACCGTGTCCGGTGAGGACCTACGTCAGGCGGAAGGTGATGACGTCGCGCCTCTCTAGCCACTTTTCAAAGAGGGGACATAGCGCCACAATTGTAGCGTGCCCAATCCATACGTATACCTGGGCCCTAATTTCACTTATTTACAAACGTTTTAGTTTTGTCTTGAATGAGTATTTTTGACACATTTTATAATAATATGACAAGTCTGTCAATACAATCACACAATCACGAACCGAAAAGTTCGTAAACCAGTTCGTTAGAGCACTGAAACAATTGTCTAAATTAATTAGTGAGAGATATCCCTGGTCATACATACGAGTATACGCCGGTTCCGAGTACGCAATTAAACTTTATGCAAAAATATCAAATGTAAAATTTTTAACGTTTCCACTATACATTACACAAAAAAGATTATGTCAATATAAAATAAAATCTGCCCATCCTTAAGGCTCTAACAAGGCTAAAGATACAGACGCCAAAGTTTGTTCAGAGTACAATGCCTCCCGGATGTACGGAGTAGTCGGTGGCGGGAAGTGGGGGACTTCCGCTGAGAGCTCGTTACAATACATAATTTTTTAGGGTTCTGTTTTAGTTGTAAGATAGAGGCTTCTCTCTTTCTGTCTTAGACGTATTCATTTTTAATCATTGAAGGTCGTGATTCACCACTCTGGTCTGTAACGTATTAAATTTCTCTTTATCTCCCTTCATCGTATTTGTATATTAAGGGTCCCCGAAACGATTGACAATTGATACACATAGATGTGCAAATTGCTCGTCTACGGCGACAAAGGAACTTACTAGAGAATGGGCAGCAGCATTCTCTAAGCATTTTAACACCATACTGCGATCGCCAACCCGCCTCCTACGCATGGCAATTATGGCAAACCCCCCTCTTTGGGGGAGGCATATGTCCAGCAGTGGACGTCTTTCGGCTGAAATGATGATAATAAAGGTGATCAAATGCAATTGAAGCGATCGACAATATTACTACAATACATTTATGACAATTGATCGTTTCGGGGACTCTTTTAAAAGTCTGATCTTATCCTTCAAAGATACTCCAAGCATAGCCCGCTCCATAGCGCGCTGGATGACCTTGAATTTGTGGACCAGCCCGGCTGTGACTGTCTACGTTTCGGCACCGCATGTCATGGCGATAGAATCTATACTAATACAATAAAGCTGGAGAGTTTGTTTGGACGCACTAATGAAACTTTGCGAAAACGGAGTATTAGCACGGGCGGGCGATGCTATGCGATGCGACGCGGTGGGTCGGGGACTGAGGGAGTTTTATGAAAATGAGGCTGTTATTTTAGTATCTTGTGTATCTTACTGCTTCCACGCAAATGAAGTCGCGGGCAAAAGCTAGTATTTTAATACGAGTATAACTACGAACGGAAAGCAAGGATATTACGGAACCCGTACATTTCACATTAAAAAACACTCCACCCAGATTTTTTGTTGAAAACTTTGATAACACTCAACGAGTCTTTGCAGAATTTTCAGACAGACTTAAGATGAATGTGCTTAATGTAATAAGAGATTATTGTAGCTTCACGGAATCTTAATCGAGTTAGTATAATGTGATGTTAATTTGTGAGAGAATATTATGAAAACTAATTACTATTTATTTTGTTGGAACGATGTATTTGTTATGAAGTTAATAGTAGGAGAATGCTGTGACATCGGAAGGTTGTGCATTCAAAATGTGATTGGGGTAATGTTTTGTGTACACACGGCTACTCATCAAGCTATACATTTCCAGTATACGCTGACATCTCATTGTACGGAAATCCTATACAATGCGAGATCAGCTTATATTGGAAATGTACAGCTTGATGTGTAGCCGTGTGTACTAACATGACAACATCACGCCGTATTTCGCGCCTCTCCATAGACTACCGAAAATCTATAACACACATTTTGTGAATTTGGATATACGCTTTAGATATAAATATTTATTGGATTGTCTGCAATTCCGTGATGTGTAGCGTCTTTTATTTTTGTTTGTTTTCGTAGTAATTATATTAAGTACTATTATTTGTTTTAGTTTGAGATAAGTACACCCTCTTTTTCTTTTTCGTGTTTTTAACTTTAAATATTGTCTTCACTATATCATTATTCTAGATAATCTGTGGAAACGTCGTGGATTGTACATTTACCCACTCCAAATGTTATCTTAGATGTAATCTCTAATGTACAATTGTTGACCATGGTTTTGTTATTGTTATTAATAATTAACTGTGTTTTATTTTACTTCGATGGTGCTAGTTTATCATTTGTGACTTTGAGTTATTTAAGCGGGCACGCCCATTATGCCTGGAGGGTTTTATTTAGATACGTTTTTGCTTACGTTATTTCTGCTTGAGTATAGTTTTCGACGATTATTATATATATTTTTTTGTATACAATACAATGTAAAATAAATTATTTGTAAAATAAATAAATAAATTAAATTATTTGCCTTATGTTAGCTAGCACACACCAGCTAGCGAACATAAGGCAAATAATTTAATTTAATTATTAATGCAATGCAAATTATTTTAAATTGTATTGTATACATTAAAACTGATACAATTATATCAATAACAATATTCCCCACAATAACATCGCTACACAAATAATATAATATGTCTGCGAGAATAGCTAGCAATGTATCGCCATGAACGCCAAAGTGCAAACCACAGTTCCGTATATAGTTTCAAATTCACGAACTTGAACCTAGGTCTTCGAAGTACGTGGTTGAGGAGATAAAGTTTCGCTGGAAGGGATGGTTATGAAAATGAGCATAAAACAGAGTACATGGAGTTTTATATTTGGGTGAGTGATGAACAGTTATGGCCAACCTGTTGCAAGGCCACTGCTGCCAATGAAAACTAACAGAAATATCTTGCAGGTTACTTCTAGGGCCTATTTAATATAATTGACAAAGTGACATAATAATTGTTTTTATAAATAACAAGTCCGATTTTCTAGACAGATACTAAACAAGGTTTAAATTTTGACATGGCTTAAACCATGGAGCCAGTTTTTGTATTATGAACGTAACTGTGATTGAAATACCGTTCTTTATACAAAACTGAAAACTTAGTTCGGTACTAAGTTGTCAGTTTTGTGGTTAGGAACTTTACCATAGTCGGAATAAAGTTCGAAATTCAATAATGGCTCCATGTTTTAAACCTGGGTCTGAAGATAAACCTTGTTTTGTAATAAGGGGGTTACTGTTTAATAGTGCACTAAATTATGAAAATATACCTTGTAAAATTATCGGGTTGTCGTCTGTCACCTTGTCAACTGTCAGTTTTGTTAAATAGGCGCCTGATAACAGACGTACAATACGAATATTTGCCATCAAGTTGGTCAGAGAAATTACCTTATATATACAACATTACTTTTTGTTTACAATAAACCCAAAAAGGGGTCATTGTACTTGTCGGGATAGGTCCATACATCAGAAGTAATACTCAGATATGGCAATACAGAAATCTATTTCAATCGAACTATCAGTTATTTTAAATCGAGAGAATATAGAAATGAAATAAAATTAATTAAATAACTAATAATGGTACGAGTAGTGGCGGTCACTTATGGCAGTACTGACTGTCAGAGACAGTGGTCCATGCACCCACCGCAATAAGGATAGTACTAATTTGTCGGAGACAATGTTCCACATCCAATAAACGGGAAGTACTGACTGTCGAGAGACAGTGGTCCGTGCACCACGACGCATCCGTTCAAAATGCGTACCGACGTCTCGGGGAAGTCGCTACGCCCCCGTTAGGGGGCGTGGCAAGCGGGGTCGGGGCAGCGCCCCTTTCCCGCGGATGCAGCACGGTGGCTCGCCAATGCGAGCCCCTCAATGTGTTTGCCTATGGTGGCCTTTCAGAATATTGGGCGCAGTTATGCGCCCATGTGAGTAACAGCAGAGTATTTCTGTAAGGGCGCCACGGCGCTAATACGTTAGTGCCGCTTTCTTCACGACACCCCGGCGGTCAACCCCCACCAGGTGAGACCCCCGGTTCCCCGGGGGAGGCCCAGCGAAGGCGAACAACGACGAGAGTGCCGACTCGACGCTCCTACAGAATAGATGATTAGTCCCCGCTCGTCTCGATCTCAGAGCTAGCCGATCACGGTCCGAGCTAAGGGACTGTCGTGTGTGTGTGGGCGGCATTGTACTGTGTGACACCGCCCAGTGGCTACACGCACCGTGGCCCGCGCCACGCCTGCGTGTGTGTGTTAGGTCGCTTGTGTAGTAGTGGATGTCTGTTGTTAGTTACGTGACGTGCCTATATTAACTTAGAACATGCCACGTAACAGATGTATGAGTCATCTGTAGAGTACTATTGAGTCGGGTAGGCCGCGTGTAATCTGAGTGCAGCTTACCCGACGCGTACCGACTCAACAGCGTAGCTCCTTATAAAGGCGATCTGCTAGTGGGGTCATTCATTCTATATTTCACATAGAATGAATGATTGTCTATGGTGCACGTACCACTAGCGCCATCTAGTCGCCGCCTCTCGCAGCTGTTAAACAATATGGCTTCCGCCATACTCATCATTTTGAATTTTTTTTTCTATGAGACCAACCTTGAAATCGCGAAAAAAAAAAACTGTTCCCTATATTTGTGATCACTTAAATCGACAAAATGTATGGAACAGCTGATTTTTATTTCGCGATTTCAGGGTTGGTCCCATAGAAAAAGTTATTCAAAATGATGAGTACAATGACCCCTTTTCGGGTTTAGTATAAACCAAAACTAATGTTGTATACAGGGTGTAAGGGACAGCGCTCCGCAGACTGATGGGGTGAATTCTGTATATCGTACTAAGATGACCGGTACATGAAATTATTTCAGGAACGTTATGGGAATCCAATGAACCTGATTTGTCGCGGTGGGGTGGACGGCCGCGCTCGCTGATTTCAGGCGTCGTTCGTTAGAGAATTTCATCATCCATTGCAGATTTATTTATTTTAGATGTGTTATTTACATTAATGGAGTACTGCGTACAGAGAATGTGATTTTACATTGAAATAAAGGTATAGTAACTGAAATTACGATAAAAAAATTACAATTTTCCTGAAATTTTTTTCTGTGGAATATGATTCAAAATAAGGAGCTAAATGCACCCTGTTAATTTGCGGAGGGCTGTCCCTTACATCCTGTATTTGATAACATAGATATTTTGTAATCCAATCGAAATAAATACACACTACCTTTAAGAATATGTTTGATTTACAAATAATTTTGGTATTACGTTTGTATGAACTACGCATGCCACGCCGGTCCCTAAAGACGCAGATATATGCCAGTGACCTTGAGTGGTTAGCTTGCGTGTTCTGTACTGAGCTCACGCAACGCGTCGTACGTTCAGCCAGTAATAGGACTCGCCCATCAAGGAGCGCTGTCCCCAATTTGACGCATTATTAATTTATTATACACAAAAAAAAGGTATTTTAATAAAACGCGTATATTAAAAGATCAATAATTAAATTATCTTTAAATCGGTGAAGGTTTCAGAAAAATACGCTTGGTAGATTTTGCGCCATTCTTAGTTTTTTATCCGCGTTAGACATAATTTTACAAATTAATTTCACTATGTAATATAAACATAATTTAAAATATTCACATATTAAGTTATTGAAAAAACGCTCCAATTTAACATAATATTTTTTTCAAATCATTAACACTACCCGTTTAGACGTGATATTCAGTATAAAATCATTAAAAGTCGGTTATCGTCGCCTTAAGCAACATGTTTTGTAAAAACAGATGATTCTTTATACTATCTTCAGCCACTGTCTTCACTACACTTCTAGCATCTTTAATTCTTGGTACCGCATCCACAGTTGCCACAACTTCGCCGGTTGCATTTTAATGCCCTGCTAAATAACACCACGACTTTGTATCCTCGAGGTTTCTCACCAATAAATCAATTTATTTGCGCGTCACTTCAATTTGATTCCGAAGTTGTGCAGTTTGCAGATGCTCTATCTATTTTTGAGGTTCCCGTTTGACTATAGTTTAAATTGAGTGAAGTTGTCGGGAGAGTCTATTTAGAGACTTTATGAATTAGATAGGCAGTAGAATCTTTACTATGCAGATACTTAAGTATATTCATTACTAAAGTATCTGCATACTATTACTTTAGGATATAGAATCTAAAAAAATAGGTAGCAAGTCTTCACAGACGTAACAATATGAACTATCTAAAAGTAATAAAACAAAATAAAACAGAGTTTCGCTAGCTAATTTGTCTGGTAAGTATAGAATAGAAATAATGTACCTATAATGTAGATAAACAGATAAGATGTAATAAACAAGGTACAACGTAGTAACGTTCTTACTCTTAAGAGCTTTTATGACGTACGGAATTTCATACAAACTTTCAAGCCCTTGTTTTTCGAAATGACTGGACCGATTTTAATAAAACAAAGGTCTAAAAAGTTAGTTAATTAAGAACATTTTCGAAATATCTTATTTAAAAACAGATAACTGTAAATCGCTGTTTCTAAGGGAAATTTAAAATCGGTCTAATTTGGCTGGTACACAATTTTTCGAAAATGTTCTTATTTAACTTTTTAGAACTTTGTATCTTGCTTATATATATATATATAATCTGTTTATTTCGGACCATAAAAGACATCCATAATTGTGTTAGTAAATGTTTAAGACCTATGTTAGTGAAACACAACAAATAAAATTACAAGAACAATCAAATAAAACCAAATCATATTTTGTTGGACACATGGAGTGCAATCCAGTGCCCAAGAAAAGGACTGTCCAGTCTGCTAGCTATTACCTTTAGAACGCTATTGGAGCTTGCTCGGATACGGTGCAATATGGAGGCCGCTCTCCTTCTCATGATGGCATGAAAGCCATCAATCTTAGCCTCCATAAACATGCTAGATGCACTACAGCATCTCGATAGCCCCATCAGCATCCTAAAGGCGTTATTATATTGTACACGAAGGGCATTGAGTGTCCGCTGAGTACAGCTGACCCACAGGGTGCAGGAATAAAATGATTGGCAGTATGCCCGGAACATTGGACACTTTACCTCCTTCGGGCAGCGTTTAAACCTGCGAGCCAGCATGTTCCCACGGACAGCCAACGCCCTTCGTTCCCTCTCAACGTCCAAGTCATCAGCGAGGTCCTCCGTGACCCACTGACCCAAGTACTTAACCTGCGTCGCTCTGTTAAGCGGTACACTATTTAGTGTAACAGATGGAACGTTGGTGATTTTAACATTCCGCGGTAGGAATACCAACAACTCGCTTTTATTCGCATTGTACCTAAGCCCATAAGCCACGGCGTACTCCTCACATCTCCTCACTAGTTTCCGTATCCCGCTAATTGAAGGATTGCTTATGCTTATGAGGTTTTATTAAAATAGGTTCAGTCATTTCGAAAGTCGTAAACGCTCTTAAAACGATAATAGGATCAGATGCAAGTCACTTAGTGCTATAGTTGAGTAATCAATATATTTACCATAATTATAGATTTATGTTTTATAAATGACAAGCGGGTTTGACTTTACGATCAAGATATGCACAAATCGTAAAAATCATTTAAATCTTGAAAATTACTGTGGAATGTGCATTTGATAAACACGATTTACAATTAAAAGCTTGCAGTTGAAAAATCTGTGTCATTCGGAACACAAATTGAATGAATATTTTTTATAAATAAATTAATATAAAATGTACAGATCGCGTTCGTTAATTTTGGCACATCAAGACGAAGAACGGCTTTGTCGAGCGTCATCTCAATTTTACCAGAAGGTCAATTGCTTAATCAGTTTAAACTATTCCCACTGCTGGGACACAGACCTCCTCTCTGTGTGATTAAACCGTAATCCTCCACGCGGTCCCAGTACGGATTGGTGGATGTCACATGTCTTCAATTTTTTGGTTCTAGGACATGCCGGTTTCCTCACATCTTAAAATAAATTACACAAAGTAAAGCAGCTGCCTGGTTTCGAAGCCACGATCTACAACTTGTAAGCCGGAGCTGTTACCACTAAGACCAATTCCTGTAATTAAAAACGTTAAAAAATCTAATCGCTATCTCATTTCAGCGACAATCAATGTCAAAAACTTGTCAAAATGAAAATTAGAGGCATTTTTCTGAGATCGTTACCGAGATTTGGAATACGAAAGTTCTTAAAAATATTTTTAATTCATAGATATGTTCGTTCGTCTGTGTGGTGCCGGACTTAAAGAATAGCACTCCCCTATTTCTTCCCGTGGGTGTCGTAAAAAGCGACTAAGGGACTTACTAGAGAATGGGCAGCAGCGTTCTCTAAGCATTATTACACCATACTGCAATTGCCAACCCGCCTGCCAAGCGTGGTGATTATGGCAAACCCTCCCTTTGGGGGAGGCCTATGTCCAGCAGTGGACGTCCGGCTGAAATGATAATATGTTCTTTAGCTCGGTACTAGTAATGAAACACATCTGACATCTCACCTTAGTAATAAGCAACTAAGCAGCGACAGAAATAACCCCCACTACTTACAATCTATAAAGTACTTACTAATTCCTGTAGTACACTTATTCCATGCTCAATCTGTCACTTCCAGTTACACACTTCCATCCATTTTTACGAAACCTCATAAAGCGAAAGAGTTACACATCAATACGGGAATTGCCTATCCATTTGTCTTTCTATAAACGTTTTATTTATTAAACATCTAAAATGCTATAGTCTTAGTTTAAACAAAATGAGCCATCAAATCCAGGAGAGCAGATATAACCCGATTTCCATGAGCCGGAAAACGTCCATTACAGAAACTAGGACTCCCATTTAGACGGGACAGGGATTACGATGGTAGTTGAGTATGTCTGGGTCCAAAATGTATTCCAACCAAACCTAGAATCACCGCTTGCCCGTGTCGGTAAGGCGTGCTCAATCTTTGTCCACTTTTAAGATTCAGGTAAAAAAACACTTCCTCTCTCCTTAAACATCATTATTACATAACACAGTTCCCTGCACTTGTTTCATGTGTATTATTGAATATATGTATATATTTATTAGATAAATGTATGCTTTGTGTATGTATGTATTTATTGTATATGTTAATGGTACACCACTGACTACCTGCAGTATTGTCTCTCCTGCTCCCTTTAATCCATCCAAAGGTTGTCTGTAAAAGATCGCTTTTAGCGATAAGACCGCCCATTGTGTCACCCTATGTAATTTTTTTTTTTTTTTTTTAAAACGTTGCCCCACACTAGGAATTTCTCCTGTATTGTGGGTGCGTTTAGAAACATTTAAATTCACATACACAAACAGCCAGGCCCGTAACAACTACTTGTAGGTCATACAAATATTTGTTACGTGCGGGAATCAAACCCGCGACACGCAGCGCAGCAGTCAATCGCTTAACTAACTGCGCCAACCGTGCCGTCAATTTATATCTGTAACTTTTATGGTGTACTTATTAACCTCTCAGAATCAGTCGATTCAGTTCGTATAGTGGCAAATCCCCATTTCGCGCCAAAAAGCCGACACGAGAGAGGTTTAGGAAGCACGATTTGGTCTGAACCAGATCGGATGGCGAATCCGGTATAATTGACATCGGCCTAATGTAGGTCAATTGACAGATGAGAGGGTAACCTCTTCTGAACCAGCCTATTTGGCGCGAAAATGGGTGTGCGCCACGAACGAACTGAATCAGTCGGACTGAATCAGACCGATTGGCGAATCCCGCATAATTGAAATCGGCCTCATCGGCCTTATTAAGGCCGCTCGGCGAAAGAGAGGTTAAAGAGTATTCTATTCTATTCTATTCTAGAATCAAAATTCTGTTCTAGTCTATACATTTTTCTAGTTTTTGGCTAGTCACCAAAGATTCTTTTTAAGTATTGTCTTGTACTTAGAGGCAGCCGTGCATGCATTAGAAAATATAAGACATACAAATTACAACTTTCTGATTTTATTATATTGGCTGTCTGAAAAACTAGGTTTTGGTAGGGTATTATTTTAAATAGGCACTTATCGTAGAAGGTACCATTGAAAGTCAAAATTTTAAAAAAAATTGAATTGTTTCTAGTAACCCGTTCCAAAAGGTAGTTTCGTACGGAGACTCTTTTAAAATGTTATACAATATTTGTGTTGAAGGTATATCACCTGCATGTACTAAAACTGGCTCTATAGAAAACTGACTAATTATACAGTTGACATTTGATTTTGTAGTTTGTCATATTCCACTTTGCACATTGTTCTTAGATAAGATAACCTAAGATCCATCATTTGCACTTCAGCTTGGTCGAATCACTGTCTCCTAAGATACAGGCCATCCCTAGTTTAGGAGACAGGATTAAAATTTTTGTTTGTATAAACAATTATTTTATTTTATTTTTTCCACTTGTTTCCATTGTTAGTTGATTAAGTCTTAGCATGTAACTAGTATATAACCCGTGTCTATGTATATTTTGAATCAATAAACTTATTATTTATTTTATAAACTTTTACACGTCCTTCTTCCTAAATGCTTAACGGTATTTCCTGTGTTTTCGCTCTGCAAATCCCCAAGCATTTTATATAGGTACATTAATTATATTATATTGTGAAGGCGATGCATTTTGTCTAATAAAATTGTCATATATTTTGTATCTCATTGGGTGACAATTAATACTCATAGTCATCTGCATTATTAAAGAGTTTAAGCGTAGATCTAAGAGGAAAAGTTTCAATATCAGTTTTTTTTATTTAAAAGAGAGATCTTCTGTGGAGTTGACTTTGGAATGGGCAACAAGCTTCATTTTTCTCCTTGATAATTTAAAAGTGCCTGTAAATCGTATCATTTAAATGAATGCCCTTCATTTCGTGTATTCCAGCTATGGCATTTGTGTTGAGTTCACGTCACCAGTGTTTAATCACTAATCAGCCGTTCCCATTGCTTGGACACAGGCCTACTATCTTCGAGAGGGAGCTTGGACTTTATCCCACCACTCGGGCCAAGTGCGGGTTGGTAGATGTCACCACTTCGAGTTTTCGGTTCTAGGAATGCCACCATTAGTGCGATATACTGAAATTCAATCTATTATTCACCTTTCTATTATAACTAGTGGTCGCCCACTGGTCGAAATTCAACACTCTCTACTAACAATCTATTTAGTACTTTGTAGCAACCCATAAACAACTTCGTCCAGTGCGAACATCCCGCGGTCGCGTTCCGTCACGATATGTAGAATGATGTACTTATCTGTCTCTTTCTCTCGCTTGGCCGTTGCGAGTAAGACGCTCGCGATGCGCCCCAGTCCGCTACTCACACACCTACTGCGTAGACACGTATCTCATAGCACCGCGCAAGGCACCTTGTGCTACCATTGTTACGCAAAGTTATTACATATTTAGGGTTTTTTGTACCCAATGTTTTCCATGTTAAACTTAGACCGTATTATTACTTGACAAAACAAGGCTTATCTTCAGACCCAGGTTTAAACCATTGAGCCATTATTGAATTTCAAACTTTATTCCGTGTATGGTAAAGTTCTTAATACAAAACTGACAACTTAGTACCGAACTAAGTTTTCAGTTTTGTATAAAGAACGATAATCACAGTTACGTTCTTATTACAAAAACTGGCTGCATGGTTTAAGCCATGTCAAAATATAAATCTTGTTTTGTAATAAGGCGGAAACTGTTGCTGTGTGTGTAAACAGTTTAAGTTTTTTACACCCAAATATACTTTATAACTGAAAAGGTGGTTTCCCTGAAATAATCTTCCTCATAACTTACTAATTCCATACTATTAAAAAGTACTTACTTACACCATGGTCAAGCTATCACTTCTGTCACCTATCTATCTTCAAGTCATGAGGCCCTGGTACTATGTGTGTGTGTGTCAAACGCATGGTAGTGTGTGTAATGTTTTTTTATTCATTTAATTTATTTCGAATGCATAAATATATAAAAATATTAGCTTTCTGCACTCCTCCATATAAACTATAAATGCAAATTTCATACTTTATACAAAGTTATAGTAATGATGATTACGTATTCAATTCATTTAAGTAATGACAAACCAACCATACCAATTCAATGTTCCTATTGCAGATATTTCCACTAATTAGTCCAGCCATTGATCCAGCAAACAGCGATAACCCAAATAACCAGTCAAACATCAAAACGACAACTTGAATAACAAAATGATTCTCCGTAATTAATGAATTATCTTTTCGCTTTCAAATGCCTACAACGTCAATCATCTCTCTTATCAATTTTCCATTTATGTCTTTTGATAGACAGCTACAATTTGTTTATCTTTCATTTACAGATGTTCGCACAACATCCTCATTGATATAATTAATGTGAAAGTAACCGTCTGTGTGTCTGTTTGTTACGTTTTCATGCCTTAAGGCGACGATAACCGACTTTTAATCATTTTATACTGAAGATCACGTATAAACGAGTAGTGTTAACGATTTGAAAATGAAAAAAAATATGTTAAATTAGAGCATTTTTTTAATAACTTATTATGTGAATATTTAAGATGATGTTTAAATATTACATAGTGAAATTAATTTGTAAAGTTATGTCTAACGCGGATAAAAAACTGAGAATGGCGCAAAATCTACCAAGCGTATTTTTCTGAAACCTTCACCAATTTAAAGCTAATTTAATTATTGATCTTTTAGTATACGCGTTTTATTAAAATACCTTTTGTTTTGTGTATAATAAATTAATAATGCGACAAATTGGGGACAGCGCTCCTTGATGGGCGAGTACTATTACTGGCTGAACGTACGATGCCTTGCCGGAGCTCAGTACACAACACGCAAGCTAACCACTCAAGGACACTAGCATATATCTGCGTCTTAATGGCTCATCGAATATGGATGAAATTTAGCACACGGATAGAACATGACCTAGATTTTTGTTATTTTATTTTTGAAGTGACAACTTCTTTAGCAGCGTTGGGCGATTTTTGGTAAGGTCCGGTCGCGAAGCAGAAAGAATTTCGTTCAATGACCCCTCATTACTTATCTCTATCACTCGCGCACAATTGTATTGCCATCGTGTGAGCGATAGATAAGGAGTAGATAGGTAATTGTTGGATATTTCGGCATATTAAAGAAAAAATACGCAAAGATTTCACGGGATTTAATTAGCAAACAATAAATACTTTTCAGCAATCCAAAAGGAACATGAAACGTGCACACCATTAGAGACCGAAGACAAGAGAAGTGTCAAACTCGAATGACAGTATAAGTGACAGACATGTCACTTGTTGTTTAAAGGTTGCGTTTAGAAACTACTGCGAATACAATACTTCCAACAGTAATGAGGGGGGGTCATTGTACGAAATTCTTTCTGCTGCGCCACCGGACTTTAGGTGCAAAACTTATGCGTTTGCGTCATCGACATGCTATTGCGCCAGACTGGCGACGCGTAGCGGCTTGTGTATATCTCTATACGCATATATTTCACACACATAATCAGCCTTTAATGTTCACATTGCTAGGACACAGGCGTCCTCTCAGTGAGAGGGATTGGAGTGGAGGGTAATCTATCACGCGGGTCCGGTGCTGGTTGGTAGATGTCACATGTCTGCCAATTTTTAGTTCTAGAACATGCCGGTTTCCACGCGATGTTTTGGACACGGGACACGTTTGATGTGGGTTTTGAATTTTCCATCGCTAAGTTTATATTTAATACCGGATATATTTATTTATATTGATAGAAGAATAATGAAGTTGGAGGGAACGAGAGGCGTGGCCAAGACAATTGCATGAAGAGTGGGGATAGTTCGCGGCAACTGCAGACCGCGAGGAGCACAAGCTCTCTTTTGGATTGACAGTCGACGGCGACGGACGTCTCTCCGCCTCAGTATTGTCTCGGTGCCAAGTGATTAGCTAATTGCTCGTCAATTCTATTAGTTTGCTAGGTTTTTCTATATTAGGTTTTGTTTGTTTAAAATAATAAATACAGTTGATTGGTTGTGCGTATATTTTTTAATAAACCTGCTTCTGATAGATAATAAATTATTTTATTCCAAAGTTTTAAGTTTCCACTTCTGTCGGCAGTCCCTATGACAGCCTATTTTTTATTCTTTTTTATTTTGACATTTTATATGAGACATAGATGGACTGTAGCATCATTTATGTATGTAACATGACTGATTTTGATTTTAACATCTTACTTTTACTATTCTATTTTTTTATCTTTAATCATTTCTATTTATTTTTAGTTAATTTAAATTTAATAATATCATTAACATTAACAATGACTTTTTCTAAATAACTATTAAAAAATTAAAATAAACATTTAATTCAGATAACTAGATCCATACAATACACAACGCAACACTCAAATTACCCGCTCAATAAAGGATCTCCATAGCGGAGAAGAGATCCTGTCGGCTACAGTCTTCAGAATTCCGTTGCAGCTGCCACGCATTCTGCAGATCAGAGACAGTTTTCTTGCGGATGACGGCATGAAAGCCATCAGTGCGATAGGTACAGCGCAAACATCCCCGATGCACTACAGAAGCGAAGCAGCCTCAACATCATCGTGAAGATGTTGTTATACTGGACGCGCAGAACATCCAGCGATCTTTTGGTGTGACTGACTCACAGATTTCCCGTTTATAAGCTCTGACAATAAGCCTTAATTGTTTAAGGCTTATCTTGTTTAATACAACACAGTTTTACTTGTTCAGAGCAGCGGGAGAATCTACGGGCCAGCATGTTACCTCTGACCGCTAAAGCCCTGTGCTCCATCTCAATATCCGGATCGTCTTCAAGACCCTCAGAAATAAAATTCTCCAGGTATTGAAATTTCGTGACACGATTTATGCACAAGTCATTTAGGGTAATATTAAGTGAATACTTGGGGCATCCACCGGCGGTCTTAAAGACCATATATTCCGTTTTTTTGACATTGTACACAAGGCAATGACTAACTAGGCACATGGCCATGACTATTGATATATAATTAATAAGTTCACATAAATTTATAATAATTGTTATTTTCTAAATTTTATTTTTTTAATCTTAATTTATTACTATGTTGCTGTGCCCTAATAGGGTCCATAGCTGTACTTTAGCTTTAAGCCTTACGTAACATCTTTTATACACATTATGGCATGCAAATAAATGAATTGTATCATAACTTTAATCAGTTTAAGACAGGATACTTTTTATAGTACGATCCCGGGGAATAATATCCGACCTCCAAGCGGGCAAAACCACAGGCAAAAGCTAGTCCTTTAATATTTTCATAACTACAAATTGAAATGAAACATCAGAAGCAATGGTTAGCTGACCCAAATAAGATGTAAGGTCAAATTGAATTTTCTCATTTCTTAGAATCAATCTACTAAAACATTCCTTCTATCTGTTCTTTGGGTTTCTGTTTGTTCGTTGGAGATAATAATTTTATATATTTGTGGAGTTCCATTTCATTGAGTCGTTATTAAACATCATTATTATTCTCAACGTTGATTGTTACCACAATGACACGTTTATTAAAAGTTTCGTGTGACAAATGTTGCCTGCTCTTTTAAACAAATACTTAATTAATTTCCTCTCGTTTTTATTTTTGCCGTTAAGATAAGATAAGATCATTTATTTGTCCAAAACATGAGTATACACACAGATAGCATGCAAGAGGTTACAATAAAATTATATAACAGTCATGTTTTGCCTCAACAGCGTACAAATATAGATAGGTTCAGGTTAGAACATCAAATAATATTATAAATTCATCCATTATTAAAAAAAAAATTACAATCGAAATAATAATAAAATTAAATAAATTAAATGTACTACAGAACAGTGTCATCAACTCGTCATAGATAGTCAAATTAGTCAATTAAATTAAAGTCAAAATAAATTAGGAATACACAAATTAGATTATTTTATCATTAAGAAATTCGTCAATGCTATATTAGGCTTTCTCTAATAGAAGGCTTTTTAACCTACTTCTTAATTTTTCGCTGTATATTCCGTTGCCGTCGCCGTTGTTGAACTTAAGTTTGTTTTAATTCTCTATGTACAGGTATTTGAACATGTTTGTGATGTATGTTCGGAATGACTATAATAGTATTACCAATTAATCTGCGACATCTTATATCCTATAACTCGTTTGTTAATTATTTTGCATGCAATTGATACAATATTCTATAAAGTATATATAATATGTATATAATATTCTATACATGTGGAGATTATATCAAAACTAGTCTGTCATAACTTTCTACCATGTATAAGGCAAATAAAGACTTATCTTGTCTTATCTTATCTAAATTATGTGTTCGATGATTTTGGTGCACGGTAAAACTCTAATTAGTTTATATTTGCACCAACATATTATATCTTTAAAAATGTAAGTGTACTGTTGAACGATTATTTGACTTGGATAATATGGATATCTCTTATCAAAGCTTGCCCAATAATACGAGTACCTCTGGAAATGTTGATATCATCGCAAAGAATGAAGAAATATACAAAATTAAGCTGGAACTACAGTCTGCCAACTTAGAGATAGACAATTTAAACTTAGAAAATGTTTCATTAAAGGACAAAATTAAGGAATATGAAAGCAAAATATTTTTTTTTAAATCCGTAGGATTACAATATCCCACTTCCTCGGGTACAGGGGCAACAGCAACACCAATAAGGTTTTTTTCACCTCAATATCAACGTCGACTTCGAACTATAAATATGAAAACGGGGTTACCCAGAACCACTTCTAGAGAATTTACTATGCATGCCATATCGTCAATAAACCGAAATGGAAATAAGTCGGTAGCATGCATTCATGAGACGCCTATAAAAAATTACGTTAACAAGTCTTGTCACACAGGATCTGGAAACTTGTCACCCACAAATAGTTACAAAGAACTACAGGTGAGTTCTATCCAAAACTCATTCACATCAAACGCGGAAGAAGAAGAAAATGGAGAAAGACATATATTGACGAACAGAGATTTACAGGAATTAAACAAGAGTATGTCTACACCTAAACAAAACTTGAGCGCTAATGATTGCTTAAATAAACTGACAGAAAATGATTCCGGTAAGCAATTATCGCATGTACTGGTACCTAAGCATAAAATCGCAATCTTCGCTGATCAGACCGGATACGAAATTAGAGAAATACTACAGAATTTGGTGGGAAATAGTTTTAGTGTTACGTCGGTTATCAAACCAAATGCTCCTCTTAGTTACATATTAAGTACTTGTGCAACTATGTGTAAGGATTTCACTAAGTCAGACTTTGTTTTAATATTCGGGGGTAGCAACGACAAAAATCCATTAAATGTATCGAGTTATCTGCATCACACCTTGCAAAGTATGCATAACACAAATATCCTAGTCAGTAAGATTTATTACAATAAATATTTAAACGTATCTAGTGTAAATCGTACCTTAAAACTTGTATGCAATAATTGTGAAAACTTGAACTACATTGTACTAGATCACGATCATTACTTCAACGATAATAAAAGGCCTCCACTACATAAGCTCACCACATGCAAATTAATCTATAGAGACATATTACGATTACAATACAGAATCAATTATCAAAATTATGTACATAACGTGCTCATTAAGCAAAAGGAAAAACGGGTGTTTAAAGATGCTTCCACACAAACCGCTCATAATTTGTTTTTCGAAGCAAGTGAATCGCCTACTTCTAAAGTGTTTGTAAATTCGACTACACAAACTAATCTTTCACCAGCAGTAATAATTGTGATCTTTTTCGAGAGTAAAAGTGTAAATCTAGTTGAAGTATGTAATAGCACCTCTGAGCATGTATGCCGAACTAGGGATTGTAGGATTAGTAAGATTAACAATGGTAACAATAGTCTGAGGGAGTCTACAATGACCGCAACTACGTCAACAAATATAAATGTATTTCATTAAAATGTTTGTGGTATTAGCAACAAAATAAGTGACCTTGAAGTATATATTCAATCTCTCGGAATCAGGGTAGACTATTTATGTATCAGTGAACATTTTTTAAACGACAAGTCCATACATGCCTTTTCTCTGGATAACTACAACCTGATCTCCTATAACACTAGATGAAAAAAAGCCAGAGGCGGTAGTCTGATCCTAGGTCATGGGGATAGAAAAGTCGAGAATGTAGATGCGATTGATAAGCTTTATAGAATGGACAGTTTTGAAATATGTTGTGTCAGAGATATTGATACTAGCCTGTACATATGTTGTTGTTATCGTAGTCCTTATGACAAGAATTTTGACCCTTTTATGACAAGTATGGAGAAATTATTGGAGTATTTGTTTAATAAGAAAAGCATAATATGTGGCGATTTTAATATAGATCTATCCGTAGAAAATAAAAAAAGGACAGACTTTGTTAGCTTACTAAGATGTTACAATTTCAGGCACCTTGTTAATTCTGCAACCTTTGTACGAAACGACTCATATTCGTGCATTGACAACTTTTTGACGAATCTGCCTGAAGGCTATGTTTATGACTGTGAAGTTGATCACAATGGCCTGGCTGATGGTCATGCGGGTCTTTTAGGTAAATTCTTATTAAACCTCAAGACGAAAAAAAACAATCAGCATATTGTTGTTAACAGGAGAACTTTCAGCGCTAAAAACGGTACACGTTTTATGCTAGAAGTACTGAGACAAGACTGGTCACAAATGGGAATCAATGCGTTTTTGAAGAAATTTTCAGATATTTTTAAATTCTGTTATAAAAAGAGCAAAATTAAAGTTAATCTTAAAAAAACAACTAGGATAAACTGGGTTACTAAAGGGGTGAAAATGTCTAGTAGAATGAAACGTTTCTTATGCTCCAAAAACGGTAATAATCTTGAAGCTAGTTTTCTACAATATAAAAATAACTATATTAGGATTTATAGAAGGGTTATGGCTCAAGCCAAAAAAATAACAGTTAGAGAAAAAATTAACAACTCAAGAAACGGTAGCAAAGAAATCTGGAATATTATTAACAAAAAGGCTAACCGAATAAAAGATTTGCGAACGGAACAATTTCTCCTCAAAATTGAAGACAAAATTATCAACAATTCTGTGGAAATTGCTAATGTTTTTGCAAACCTTTTTAATCTTAAGTGCATAGCAAATGAAAATGATAACGAGGAAGCTATTGCTTTACTTCAGCAGTGTACACAAAGGGTTGAAAACGAACTTAGTTTTAAGCCTACCACTCCTAATGAAATCTCTGGTATTGTGAGAAAGATGCATAATAAACGTTCATGTGGATATGATGAAGTCCCTATAAATGTAATTAAAGATAATTTGAATATTCTTGCAGAGCCTCTTACTTGTTTCTTTAACAAATGTATCGGTAAAGGTACCTTCCCAGAACAGCTTAAAATAGCCAAAATTATACCGATTTATAAAAACAGCAAAAAAACTGACCCATTAAATTACAGACCAATCTCCTTACTTCCCATACTCTCTAAAATATTCGAAAAGGTAATCAAATCTCGACTTGTACTCCACATTAACGTAAACAAGGTATTACATCGAAGACAATTTGGTTATCAGACAAATGTTGGAACTGGAGACGCTATATATGCTCTTGTCAATGATGTGATTAGTAAACTAAACGATAAATTGAAAGTATCTGGTGTATTTCTAGATTTAAGCTCTGCTTTCGACACAGTTGACCATGAACTACTCATTTCCAAACTAAATTACTACGGAGTGAGAGGTAAAGCTTCTGAACTTTTGTCCTCATACCTTAAAAACAGAAAAATGTTCGTGGAAATAAGTGACACACATAATGGACAAAAACAGACTTATAATTCTCTATTATTTAACATTTGTGCAGGTGTTCCACAAGGATCCATTTTGGGACCCGTTCTATACATATTATTCACAAATGATTTAATTAACTATATGAGTAAATTTTTGCCTGACACACATCTAGTAGTTTTTGCGGATGACACAAATGCTATCATTGGAGCAAATGACATAAATGAGCTTACGGACAAAGTTAATTCTGCCTTAAATTATCTACATACATGGTTTACTGTAAATAAGCTAAAAATCAATAGAACCAAGACAAACATAATCTTATTTCGTACTACAGCCCGTAATAGAGACTCCATGGAGATTTAGTTAAAGGAAGACAAAATTGAACTTGTGAATGTAGCTAAATTTTTGGGAGTACGCATAGATGAAGCATTAAATTGGAAAAATGAGTTAATGGCCATAGATGCATGTATTTCATCTGCATGCTATGCCTTAAGAACCCTAAGGGACGAAGTTGAACTCAAACAATTAAAGATGGTGTACTACGCACTCATAGAGTCCAAATTGAGGTACAGCATCCAACTATGGGGCAATAGTTACAATTACAATTGCCAAAGAGCTTTTGTACTTCAAAAAAGAGCTGTACGCACCATGTTTCGAATCTCGCAAAGAGAGAGTTGCCGTCCCCTTTTTGCAGTTTCGAGGATTCTAACAGTACCCAGCCTTTTTATTCTAGTACTCCTGACTAACCTAAAAAAGTATCTGCATGAATATGAGACTGAACAGGAAAGATTCATCAGAGAGAGTACACGTAGGAAGGACCTCAGCAATATAATAAGCCCACATCTTCTGATCACAAAACATAGTGCACGATACCAAGCAGTACAAATTTTTAACAAATTGCCACTCGACCTTAAAAGTTCGATATATACGTCCTCGTTTACGCCCAAGCTTAGAGTTTTTCTCTTGAATAAATGCCTCTACTCCATTGATGAATTATAACTTGACACTAATTTCTTTTGACTTTCTAATTTCTTTGACATCTTAATTGCCTTTAGTTGACATAACATTATTGTATTGGTTAATTTGACATCTTATTAAAATACCCAATAGATTTGTGATTCTATCGTATCTCTGACATGTAACTGTTCAGTAAGTTATATATACTAGTACGAATTAATGGATTGTAATGGAATTAAATTATGTGAAAGTGTTTCCTATTGTTATTGAGTTGCTGGGTTATTTTATTCACCTCGTAAGGTTATTGGGTTTATAATTATTATTAAGGGTATGTGTGTAGGTATTTATCTGAGTTGATGCAAAAGGTATGGGACGTTATAGGTGAAGCCTACTTGTAACATTAGACTGCAATGTCTGACTGCTCGTTTATTATTGTGATTTTTGTTGTTTTTATTTAATTTGGTGATGGTATATTTTTGTATTTATTATTAGTCGAGTTGTGTTTTTTTTTTTGTTTGTTACCTAATTTTATTACTAATTTAAACTTTTTTTATGTAACACATTCAGACACAATTTGTATTGTTATTGAATAAATAAATTGAATTGAATTGAATAAATATTTATTTTTCTGGATTTGTTCTGTTTGAACCATAAGGCAATATTTGATCCATTATTTTAAGACTAAAAAAATATAAGTATGCTGCGCTAAAATATCTCCTAAAAACAAATCACAAAAACTGTCCATTATCGAACGAACCCGGGAGCTACGAAGCAATCGATACTGATGTTTTTTCCCAATCAAAATTTCATTCGGTAATAGTGACCGTAGGTTGTCCGGGCCACTCTCCAAATTGGATTCTGGATGAATTCTGGGTAGGCTCTGGTAGGCTGAATCAATTACGATTTACCCTTACTGGGTAAGTAGAGATTGCAATGATATATTTCCGAAATGAGGTATGAATTCCCAGAAAAACAAAATGGCTGTAAATAAGTAAGAAGATTTTCGAGTTATATTTTTCTATCTTGGGTCTTTATGAAATTGGATTTGATGAAACTGTTGTTCTGTTTGGTATTTATTCTTTGAGAACATGAAACGCCTCCGAGTTTTTCGTGGGAAACACGATTGGGGTGTTTGTTTGACTTTATTTATTCTTTTTGTTAAAAGCCACTCACTTCTTTAATAAAAGTTTCATGTAAAGATCATTGTTAGACCTACATTTAGCCGCAGATTAAACACCTTTATCATTTACTGCAAAATCTAGTTAAAGTGCTGGGTTAAACGAGAGACAAATGAGGTACCACGTGAACTCTCCAACCCATTCTCCGTTCCCTTGCACGTCGAATCGCCAGCCACCCGCGCCGAGGCTGAGTGCGCCGTAGCATTAATAGTAACCCCTGATAATAATCATGATTTAAACTTTGATCCAGCCTGTCCCCAACTTGCTGTTCCCCAACGACGCTCTAAGCCGAGGTCCGTACCCCACACGTGCCCTTAGTGCACAGTCGTTTAGTCCATAATATTTATTTACGCCCTGGCTGGAGGCTTTAAGCTCATACCTTAAGGCAGTTGCAGGAAAGCTCGGTTAAGTAGTCACGACCTCTCAAGGCCAACTACCAGATGCCATACACAAAAAAAAAGAGACGAATGTAGGGTACAGCATTTTTCATGAGTACTACGACTCCGAGTAAGTCCCGTTCAACCGAACACCCTACTATTTAGCATTAGGTAACCGATTAAGATTGCAGGGAAGATCTGGATGAGACTCGCAGTAGGTGCAATGCAACAAGGCAAGAGGATCAACCGATTAAGGGCACACATACCTACTTCCGCTTACTTCCCGAAAGAATAACGATTTATTACAATACAATTTTTAATTCTTAAGTTTTTAATTCTTAAGCTCAAGAGATTAAAAATGAAACCAGGCTGGCTCCATTTTTAACAATAAATTAAAAAGATACCTTTTATAAAAAAAATACTATTCAAATGAAGAATTTTTACACCAAAAATAAATCAATAACTACTACACACCCACACTCATTCTCGTACACAGACATTACACACACTTACACCACTACCTACATGACTTCATATTCTAAATAAATTAATAAGGCGATCTAATTAAATAATAAAAAATGAATTTATATTATTATTGAATTATAAAAATGTGTATATATTATTATTTGAATGAATAGTACTAAATTATTGAAATTATTCATGTAAAATCGTGACAATATCATAGTTATTTTAATATAACCCTCAATTGCGATGCCTGGAAAGGGCCGCTAAGTTGTAAGTAGGTACCTACTTTATAAAATAACACCATAGTGTACACTTAGTTTGCAAATAAATCTTTGACTTTGACTAATTTAATACAGTTTTTGACTCAGATTCAGGCTGCGACAGTTGACTCCCTCATAAGGTTAATGTTTACAACTTACAATATTTCCCACTAAATAGTATAACAACTAACATGAATTTGCTTGTGTAGGATTCAGTTTGGTCACAAACAAAACTTCTGCAATAAATCCTATATGTTAATCCGCTAGGAAAACTAAAGCTAACTATACTTGTGCTTTTAGTAGATATTTGTTGACATTTGCAAAATATTTAGATAGGAACTATTTGTGGAAAGTTTCAAAGCGATTTGTTGCTTTGGTATATTCGACTTATGTTATAATTACCAATTAATCTAAGCATTTTGTTAAGGAAAAGTGACGCCCAATCTAAATCTACGTATTCTTTACATCAAACTAAGCCAGTAGTACGCAATGTAACGTACATAAAACATAGTGCATGCAACGGTACAGTTTTCGAAATACTCCTAGTATTTAAAGTTAAGTTATAACATTTAAAACAAGTTTTCGTAAAAAAAGTTGGGAATTTGACCTTCAATATCTCCGTTCCCAGAAGGTTCCCAGGTATAGTGAAAGGTGATTTCCAAAACATCTCTGTTAAACATTACCCCCTTATTACAAAATAAGGTTTATCTTCAGACCCAGGTTTAAAACATGGAGCCATTGTTGAATTTCGAACTTTATTCCGACTATGGTAAAGTTCCTAAACACAAAACTGACAACTTAGTACCGAACTAAGTTTTCAGTTTTGTATAAAGAACGGTAGGTATTTCAAGCACTGTTACGTTCATAGTACAGAAACTGGCTGCATGGTTTAAGCCATGTAAAAATGTAAATGTTGTTTTGTAATAAGGCGGTTTGTGACTGAAAAAACATTTTTTGTATAGTCCAGTACAAAAATAAACATTATAACGGGAAGAACAGGTGACTCTTGACTTCGTTAAGGGTATTTTTACACGCAATATTTACAATTGTTGCAATAATATTTACTACTAAACTACCTTTATTAAATTAATTGGTTTTCCCAAAGAGCAAATATAATTCAAAGTTCCTCAATAACAATTTCATGCAATAAGAAAGTAAAGTATATTTTCTCACCTTTTCTTAATTGGAAAACAAACCATTAGTTGTGTCCTGCTGAGATTTTCATTTTGAGATAGTTTATTTGTATGCAATTCGAAGCAGTTCTTATCTTATTTACAGCAATTACTAAGAATATGGATTGCCTCGTATGTCTATAGTTTGTCTATTGGTCGCAAGCGCCACTGCTAAGCATGAGGTCCTGGGTTCGATTCCCGGGTCGGGCAAAGAAATTAATTAATAGGTGCTATTGGATTTCCCCATCTGGTATTTCTCAGTAGCAACCCGGAACTTCACTGAAAAAACTGCGAGCTAACTAAGATACATTTTCTCTTAGTTGGCATTCAAATGTTTGGAATCATTATTTATTTATTTACTTTATACAAGATAGCATAATTTGCCAGAACAAATACATTTTATTTATATCGACAATGTGACATGTACAGAATAATCATCGGACTTTGTTACATCATACATGCTATGTCTGAATTTACTTCTTCACTTTTCTCTATCAAATAAGAATTTAAGATGATGGTAACAAGCAACTTGTTAGCATTATATCATTTTTAAACTGGTCAACATTTGAGTTAAATTAAATAACTACCCGTAATTAAACTAATTCATTACTTAGTTGACGGAACTATGATAATTTAACAAAGTTCTCCTAGCTTTAGAAGTCAAGATCTTGTTAGGCTCGTATGGAGTCAAGATGCGTGATCACATTAAACAAGTTTTTTGTTAAAGCAAACACTTTTTTTTTCAGTGTTGGTTTTGTGCCTGGTAGATGGCAATAGGCTCGCCCCATGTTAAATGGGACTTAAATATTGAGGATAGACGTATAGTTTATACTTCTTCAAAGTGTGTTACGGATCTTCGTATCTATAAAGATGCGAGTTTATACAATGTTTGTTTACAAAATAGACATGTAAAATAAAATACACTATAGTTTCAAGCAACACCAATAACCGTGCTCGTACATAATAGACTATGTTGGACACACTTCATCGCTCGTTGTTAGGTACACTTTGTCCATCGCCACCGTCGGCCGGACATCAACGAGAAACGAGATTATTCGAACCGAACGTGACACCACACGTCCGTCGACGGACGTGCGGTGGACACGCGGCCATAGTAAATGTATGTATCGCTACTTTGGCGCCGTCAATTCGTCCTCGTTGATATCCCATTGATGTGGTAGACGGTGTACATGGCACAAGCAAGTTATTTCTTGTAAACAGTATCCGCTTTTGGTGACAACTTAGTGATGGAAAATTCAAAACGCACATTAAACGTGCCCTTACCAAAAAAGCATATTATAGGATTAAGGACTACGTTGAAGACAAGGAAGTTTAACATTAATTCCTTCTGTACATGTGGCTTCACTGGTACCTTATTAACGGCAAAACTATGCAAATGTCTATTAACTGCTCCCAAATTACCAAGTTATTTTATAATTTAATTTTCTCTTTTTTTACAAACTTCACACTTGACATAATGTTTTTCTTATTTGACATTATTATACCTACAATTTAAATTTCAACAAGGTTCTAACTTTTATTATTTTTAATCATATTTTATATTGTTTTGTCAATGTGAGGACGTTGTAGGCTTAAGAGACTGTAGATCTGTAGACCATTTTCTATTTAAGTACCTGGTACTTTTGACGGGCCTACGCTGTCCTCTCATACCTATTAACACTGTAATTTGAAAACATTGTAAAAGCCAATATTTTTTTTTAAAGAGTGACCGTGGAGTTTCTTGCCGGCTCTTCTCCATAAGAAACGACCAATTGGAACCGTGCACCTAGCTTCTGACGTTTCATAAGTGCCCATGTAGGTTTATGTGAAATAAAAATATTTTTGATTTTGATTGATTTTGATCATGTCACACTGTACGCGCACTGTTAACAAGCTTCGATAGTGATCACACACCATTTACGATCGTGCCTACAAACGGGTTATAAGCCGCGCCGCAAAAAAAACATGTCCGTCACCAGCTTCCATAGTGAGCCATACAAAACTGACGACCATGCAGATACCGCGAATAAACCGTAGTTTTTCTCGGCAAGAAAAACGTGTGTGTATAAAGGGCCTTAGGAGTACCTACTTTGACTTCAATTGAGTGGTATCTTTTATAGTGCTTTGGGGATCAAGCGGATAAGGTTCGAACTTTGCTAAAATATAACGGTGTCGTGTGTCGGTATCTGGTGGTCATAACTTGGAATGTAACTAGGGTAATAATTACTGTAATGGGGAAGGCCACTCAAAGGTATTTGTAGATGGCATGACCATAGCTAGGTCCATCTGGCCTATACTTTACATTTCGTCCATTCCATGCCTTTCATTCCATTTCGTGTTCATTCAATGGTTCATTCATGAGTTTGGTTTTACTTCAGTATTTCGTTATTTTTTGTCAATACTATAGTTTAAACCAATATATTCGACATGGAAAGTGTCAGAATATAAAACCTGCATAATTTTATATTTTCTTGTAATCACTTTCTTCAAAATAACTTCAAACTCTGTTTAGTAACAATATTTTCTATACTTAGCCACAATCTTCTAATTTTGAAGTCTTTCGGAAAATGGTGGACTCATGAATAATTTACGCAAAATTTTAATAAAACCACCTCTCGCCTTGTACTAGTAGCTTGTTTTGGGAATCAGCTACGACAGCTCCGGATCTACATGGTCCTCACATGATCTGACCAAGATTATGTCTGGACTTTAAAAGAGACTTTGATCCCTGAGTTTGTTTCGCCATTTCTTCTCAGGGGTAGTCAGATAGGAAATAACGGCTACATCTAGATTATTTTTTTATGTGACGTGTAAAAGTGATTTTAATATCCTATTTACAGAATAAACGATTTCATTTCATTTCAGCGCCATTTTGACAGTTCCCTATTGTACTAGATTCAACAAATTTAATGTTTTGACCCCAAGTAACATAACGCCACGCCTGTATTCTCCGAAGGATTAAGCAGAGGTGCGCCTATAGGACACCCACATTTCACCAGTTATGTTTAAATCCCTGATAATAAGGGGCGAGCCTATTGTCTTCAACTTTAAGTAATATTGGATTATAATATTACTGGACTGTAATGTTCTACAGCTGCAGAATAAAAGTGTCTTCAAATAGGGAGAAGGAACAAGAAATAATTATTCACCAACGAAATAGGTCATGAGCCTACAGCAGTCCACTGCTGGAGATAGGCCGCCATTCAGCTCGATTCTCGGCAACTGTCATCCAGCTGCCACCAGCCACCTTGCGAAGAGCGTCGCTCTACCTAGCTTGAGGGCGTCCTACCTTACATTTGCCGATTCACGGTTCCACTCAAGAACACGTCTACCCCAACGATCATCGGTTCTACGGCTACAATAGCCGATCCATTGCCACTTCAGATTGCCTATTCTGTGAGCTATGTCGACAGCGAACGAAATAGATACAATTCGTTTTATTACAATACAAGATTTATATTTTGACATGGCTTAAACCATGGAGCCAGTTTTTGTAATAAGAACGTAACTGTGATTGAAATACCGTTCTTTATACAAAACTGAAAACTTAGTTCGGTACTAAGTTGTCAGTTTTGTGTTTAGGAACTTTACCATAGTCGGAATAAAGTTCGAAATTCAATAATGGCTCCATGTTTAAACCTGGGTCTGAAGATAAACCTTGTTTTGTAATAAGGGGGAAAGTTTGTATTATATTCTGATAAGTTGGTCCACTACGGGCCATGAAAAAGCGACTTCAAATTTATTTGGAAACATATTCTACTCAAAACTACAAAGATGTAACAGATATTATAAATCTTTAGGAATCTAGGCCAGTTACCATTTCTAATCCATCTAGAAACGGACGAGAACTTCTATGAGATCTCACTGCTCAAACTTCTAGATGTCGCAGATAATTGGAAAACCGTTTTTTTGCTAAAATCCTAGGAATTTTGCAAAAGACCGGATTATTGGAAACTGAGAAAGATCATACGACCTTAACTTATTATCAGGGTTGAAAAAAAACCAGTTTTTTTTACATTTTTTAAAACAAACAGTTCCAAATGTTTTTTTTGTTTTTTTTTCCTAACTTAGTTATCATCCATTTCTAATTGATTAAGCCTGATATAGTTAACTCTTATACTATTTTAAAAACTGCATGACAAAAAAATATCTTAAATCAATAAATCAAATCAAATCAAAAGTCATTTATTCAAACTAGGCTGAGAATCAGCACTTTTCGAACGTCAAAATTACAAGAGACAGTCCCCCAAAAAAGGCCCACCCTTCACCACTTCCTAGTGCTTTAGCTGGGAAGAAGAAGTGGCGCAACAAACTCCCCAGCAGCACAGCTGTCTGTTCATTTACAAAACTTGAATCTATACAATAAAATGTAAAATGCAACACAAAACATTAAATTAAGTTATTTGCCTTATGTTAGCTAGAAAAAAAATATATAATAATCGTCTAAAATTATACTCAAGCACAAATAACGTAAACAAAACGTATCTAAATAAAATACATCCTGTATGTTCCGACGTTCATTTTTAGTAGGGAAATCACCTAAACTTCGATGTACGAAACAAAGTTGGTAACGAAAAAGCTGTAAAACTTTTCACAGTTTTTAAATACCTAAATAAAAAATAAAAAATGTTGTCTAATCTAATCTGCTTATTAACGAACCAATATGATTGTATACGTGGTCGTTTTATAATAAAAATTGTTAACTATTGCTTGATTAAGGATTTTGAGTATTAAAAATTGTACATGTTTAAATGTCAAGTTAAAAAGCCACTTTAATTATTTTATAAAAATTGTTTAAAGTTGATTAAATAAAAAAAAAATAATATTAAAAATAAATAAGGAAAAAAATAACTAGTATTCATTTATTTTTGCAATTATAATTTTGTTTTAAACCCTGTTTTTTATAAAGTTTTAATTTTCAAACACCTAATAAAAAACGATGTTTTATTTTAAACTGTTTTTAACACTGTTTAAAACACATGTTTTAAACAACTTGTTTTAAACATGCCAACCCTGATTATTATCGTGTGCAAGAACCCAGTCATTTTAGGACGATTTGAAAATGTCTTGGTTAGTGACTGAAGACTCAATTTATAACTTCTGTAATATAGTTGGTCAGAACATGGCTCGAATGTAGCTGTTAATCAATCAGCGCATCTGATAGTGCATAACTAAATCATTCGTATAAGCCAATCAGCGGCATACTAAAATTATCGTCGATGTTCGCGATTCTGCTTAGAAAATCTGTTTTCTTGCGATATTAGCTCGCATTATTACGAAAACCTTTCAAGGTACACATGGTTTGGCAGAAATCCTAGAACTTTCGCAAAAAAGCGATTTTTCAATTATCCTGCGTCACAGATATCCAGCAGTTTAAAAGCAATTGAAACTTTAATTGGAGCATCTACGGCACGGTGTACCTGTACGCGACAAACTTTGGCAAACAGATCAATCACTGAAGTTGTACGGCGGGTGGCATGAGAGCAGGTTTACCTTGATGACATGATAGTTGGTGACTAAGTACTTTAATTTGCCAATTAGGGGAGCGATCTGTTATCTAGACTTATTTTAGCTGTGGAAGTTATTTGGTATGTATTTGGAATGGATGGAATATTATTATGAACAGTTTACGAATTATCTTAACAGTGTTGTTTTTTGACCGCAATATTAGATAAAATTAATTATATACAGAGTGGCAGGGACAAGTACGTACGAGGGGCAACCTGTTACTATGGGCTTAGTAGTGATTCTGGACTTCACTGCGTTGAAAATTTATGTCGGTTATTTTTTTTTTTTCTACGTAAAATTTCAACTCAAGGGGAACCCAAGAATCGTGTAGCAGATTATATTTTTTTATATCTTATCCTAACTTCCTAACTATATATTATATAATATAAATATAATTATATATCACTACATAGTATAAAACAAAATCGTTTCTCGCTTCCTGTCTGTCTGTATGCATGCTTAGATCTTTAAAACTACGCAACGGATTTTGATGCGGTTTTTTTTAATAAATAGAGTGATTCAAGAGAAAGGTTTATATGTTTAGAAAAAGCCACGCGGGCGAAGCCGCGGGCAGCAGCTAGTAAATAATATTATAAATGCGAAAATGAGTTTGTTTGTTACGCTTTCACACTAAAATGGCTGAACGGATTTGAATGAAATTTAGCACATGAGTAGACCATATTTTGGGTTAGAACATAGGCTACTTTTCATCCTAGACGTGTATGAAGTCGCGGATAACAGCTACATTCCATTTGAAATAAGATTAGACTTTTAAATAAACTTTTTTTACAGTCCTTTCAACCGATTTTGAGTTCTATTGCGTAGGCGTAAGGATAGCATTAAAAGCATTTCTTATTTCAAATGGAGTATAGAAATATTATAAATGGGAAAGTGTGTTTGTTTATTTGTTACGCTTTCACGTTAAAAGTGCTGAACGGATTTAGATGAAATTTAGCACATGTTTAGAACACAGCCTGGGCTAGGACCGCCATGGGATCTGGAGGCAAAAGTCCTCGCGCACGTCTGGGAGTGGCGCGAGGAGGCGAAACGCCGGGGTGAAACTCCGCTACCGCGAGAAATCACGGCACAGCGGACAGAGCTCCGGCGGGATCTTATGGCGGCATGGAAAGTGCGATTGTCGCAACCCAGCGCTGGGCACGCCACAATTGTGGCGATAAGTCCCCTCTTTGAGGAGTGGCTAGAGAGGCACCACGGCGTCCTCACTTTCCGCCTGACGCAGGTCCTCACCGGACATGGTTGTTTTGGGAGGTTCCTGTTCAGGATAAAGCGGGAGGAAACGCCCGGGTGTCACCACTGTGTGGATCGCCCGGAGGACACGGTGGAGCATACGGTGGAGGTCTGCCCAGCTTGGGCGGAACACCGCCGTGTCCTCACGGAGGCGATCGGCGGCGGCGATCTCTCGCGTCCGATGCTGGTTCAGGCCATGGTTCGGAGCGAGAGTGCATGGGAGGCCGTCACCTCCTTCTGCGAATTAGTAATGCTTGCGAAGGAGGAGGCGTGAGCGAGAGGCAAGGTTCGCGCCCTCGCGCCCCTAGTCGCCGCAGGAGACGCCCCGGGCGTCGGGAGTCACAAGCCGATTTCCGGCCACCGTAGGCGTGGGCCTGCGGACGGTGAGCGATGGGTAGCTCACCATCCGATAACGACCAGGCCCGGGTCGACGGCGCGTCGTATTCCACGCGCGCCTCAAAGAGTTGTCAGCACCAACTGACGGAGTCCGCTAGGGCCAATGCCTGCCAGGGTTGCCAGTTTGTCCGAAAGGGATATCGTGGCCCTGGCACATAGGCAAATGAAGGAATACGGGTGGGTTTTAGTCAGTTAAAAGTCTGACACGCCCTAGCTCCGCCCAGAGCGGGAGAAGTTAACGTACTTGATAATTTCCCACCCAAAAAAAAAAAAAAAAGCGTGGGCTAGGATATATAATACTTTTTATCCCGAAATTCTCACGGGATCGAGACTTATGCGGGTGAAACCACGGGGCAGCTAGTGTTAATCACACTTTTGAATATCGAAATTGATATTCAAAACTGTAGATAAGTTTATCTGCAACAAAGGTGCAGTATTATGTTATTATATGCTTCCATTTTTAGGGTTCGGCACCCAAAGGGTAAAACGGGACCTTATTACTAAGACTCCGCTGTCCGTCCGTCTGCCTGTCCGTCTGTCACCAGGTTGTATCTAATGAACCGTAATGTATTTCTATTGTCGCTATAACAACAAATACAAAAAACAGAATAAAAGAAATACTATATTATTATAATTATAACATAAGGGGCTGCCATACAACAGACATGTTTTTTTTACCGTTTTTATAGATAATGGTACGGAACCCTTCGTGCGCGAGTCGCACTTGGCCCATAATAAACTAACAGATTTTTCTTTTACGTTAATTTAACAATGGAAAAAAACGTATTTGTGAAAGATGGAAATCCGGCTTTCGAAATATTTAGATTTTTTTACATTTTATTTATTACTAGCTTTTGCCTGCGGCTTCACTTGCGGCGTGGATATCGAAAAAATATCCCATGGGAGCGTACTACTGGGATTAAAAGTAGTAAATCCTATAATATCTGCACACATATTTTATGTTTTGTGAATACACACGGAGCATCCACAAAACAAAAAATTTGCTGGTTATTAATAGACTAAGCGTTGTTCGCTCACATTTTCTTACTTTTACCATTTTTATATCTTTTTTTTTTTGTTCACGGGGTGGAAAATCCTCATGCAAGTCCTCCACCCTGGGGAGGGCGGAGGGGTCTGTCAGACTCATACCCCCTTATTCCAAAACAAGGTTTATCTTCAGACCCAGGTTTAAAACATGGAGCCATTATTGAATTTCGAACTTTATTCCGACTACGGTAAAGTTCCCTAACACAAAACTGACAACTTAGTACCGAACTAAGTTTTCAGTTTTGTAAAAAGAACGGTATTTCAATCACTGTTACGTTCTTATTACAAAAACTGGCTCGATGGTTTAAGCCATGTCAAATATAAATCTTGTTTTGTAATAAGGCGGTTACTGACTAAAAACCACCCCAGTGTTCCCCTTCCACACTTGCACCGGGGATCTTGGGATCTATTATTATTTCCGCAATCCCCGGCTAGTCCTGGCCCGCCTCTGTGGGCCACCTCAAGTCTGGGGGGGGGGGTGAGGTGTTTGATCCCCCCCGCGACGTCTGATAGGGGCGCGCGTGGAACACTACGCGCCGCCACCCAAGTCCGCCGTCCCTGGACCCATGAATTTTTATACCTGACGTAACTTCTAAACGGAGGGTCCGATTCTAATAATATTTTTTTATTAATTCATTTATTTCAGCCTAGCTAATGCCCGTGGCTTTGCCCCCGTGGAAGTCGGAATTATTCCACGGGAACTACCGGAATAAAAATAATAAAATTCAATCATGATTCGAAAAACACGTGGCGCCATCTATTATCATAAGAACGTTATTGTTGTTTTCCTCGGGAACAGTACTTTTTTTCGGGATCAAAGGTACCCTATGTCCGTTTCTGTACACCTCTCAACGTATATGCAAAATTTCAGGATGATCGGTTCAGTGGTTTAGGCGTGAATAGGTAACAAACAAACAAACTTACTTTCGCATTTATAATATTAGTTAGGATAATTTTAATCCATACAATACATTACATTAAATTAAAAACAATTGGTACATAAAATAGTACATTACATAAAATTAGGTACGCATAGACATAAACCATAATAATATAACATAACCATTCTAATATTTAAAAATATAATTGATATGTATATATAGTGAAATAAAAGATAATAATAAGAAAAATATCATGATACGAATTTCATCATCTTTCGATTCTATCCTTGTTTTGATTGACTAATTAGAACAAAAAACGGTTATTGTGACTTAACTATAACAGATAAACAAAATAGCCTCGCAAAGATTTTTGTGGCTAATGATGAGTACTATATGCATGTAGTAAGTACATTATTTTATGTACTTATCATTAATAGTTTTCACAGCGCACGCCAAATAATTACTTTTATAGGAAGTGACAGTTTGTGCGTGTAATAAATAAGTCAGTAATTTTTAATAGCATGGAATTAGTAAGTACAGGGTCAAATTAAATTAGCTAGCGAAACTCCGCAGACGTGTCGGGTATCGATATCTAAATACGATAAAACGAAAAAAAATAAAAAAAAAAGAATTTTTCAAATCGGTTAAGTATTTTTTGAGTTCATCCATTACATAAGTCCAAAAAAAAACTCTATAATATTAGTTTAGATTCCAAACGTACCTTTTATCCGAGAACAGTATCTGGATTCTGTTGAAGCTATAAGCGGCATAACTCACTACACCAAACAATCAAAAAAAAAAATGGTAGGTATCCGTTAGGGATACAATTTTTTCAACTTTTTTTTTAAGAGCTTCTGTTTGTTGAGCTCTTTTAAATGACCTAACACCGAGTGTTATTAATACCTAACTTTTTCACCTATTTTTAGGGTTCCGTACCAAATTGGTAAAAAGGAACCCTTATGGTGAGATTAAGTCTGTCTGGCTGTTTGTCACACCTGGATATCTCAAGAACTACTAATGCTATCAACTTGAAATTTAGAATAGTTTTAGATGACGTTTGCCCAACTATTTTGCAAGCTAGAAAGAAATTTAAAAAAATATATCTTTTTTTCCAAAAGAGACTGAAAGGGGGTCTTAAAAATTTGAAGTGGGGCTACTAGAGCATTTGGGGTATCATATGCAAGACGCTATTTGCACATTCTCAAACATTTTTTCTTTTTTTTTAGGCCTCGTAGATTCCGACTTTTGATGAAAAATTTAAAAATAATACCGTCCCCCCCTCCTTATCTCCGAAGTTTGAAGAGATAAAAATCTGAAATCTTTCTATATGATAGAAACTTATGTAAAGATTACAGGAAAAATAAAACGATGTCTCTAAATAGCACAGTTTTTCAGAAATCATCAACATCATATATTCGTACGGAACCCTCGGTGCGCGAGTCCGACTCGCTCTTGACCGGTTTTTTTTCTTAGGCTCGTTTTTTCCGGGGTAATACGCCAAAAAAAATTATGGTCTTTAACAGGCGATCTGTGTGCGCGACATCAAAACGTAACACAATGACAAAGTTCATATTCCTAGGATGCATAGCTCTCGACTAAAATCTCTGTGACAAACGGACAAAAAAGTGACTTTATAACGGTTCCGCCTTTTCTTCGAGGTCAGACCTCTAATAAAAAACGTTTTTACAAAAAAAAAAAACAACTGACTTCCTAAAAAAACACTACAAAGTGAAAAATTACTTTACTTTCGGAAGTCGGTGTCTTTGGATCTGTATTTTAGTTTCTTGCCACCGACTTCCGAAATTAAAGTAATTTTTCTTTTTGTAGTGCCTCCTCCTTTTTCGAAGTCGTTTAATAGTTTTTATAGGCACATCAGCATATAACGCTCATCAGAATGTATCTTCTATCCACAGGGAAAATTTCAATAATTCCCTGTAATAGGTACCAGGAGCACATAGGCACTGCATAGCTCAATTTAACGAACTTCCAACCAACATTCATGCAAACAGGGTTTCAAGTGGTACGCAGCACTAATTATAACTCAGTTCCTCGTTAGCAATCATTAGCATGATGTTACGAATGTACTTCGTTTCTAGTAACGCAGTTATGTTGTAAGTGGATTTGATATAAATTCGTTATCTGGCTACCTACTTCATCATCATCATTTCTGTCGAAAGACGTCTACTGCTGGACACAGGCCTCCCCTAAAGGAAGGGTTTGCCATAATCGCCACGATTGGCAGGCGGGTTGGCGATCGCAGTATGGTGTTAAAATGCATAGAGAACGCTGCTGCCTATTCTCTAGTAAGTCCCTTAGGGCTGCCGCTCACTGCCGGCACGGCACGGGATGGCATGGCAAAGGATTTTATTACTAATCAATTTTTTTTAAATCTTATTTCAATGAGTTTAGAGTTCATGTTACTTTATTTCGATACCACGATGCCGCGACGTGCGGCGGGATGCTGTGGCATGACGCGACGCACCCCGGCATGCCGCGGGATGCTGCGGCATGACGAGTCATGCCATTTCATTCCACGGGTTGCCGCGGCACGCCATTGCATCTCGCAAGACGTATGGGTCACTTTGTGTCGAGGAATTATGATTGCTAACCTAGCAGAGTGGCTGGGCTTTCAGCAGGGGACGTCACGGGATACCACGAGAGGCCATGCCGCGGCGTGCAGTGGCATGCCGGAGCACAACCTGCCATGCCATGCCGTGCCATGCCGGCAGTGAGCCCTTAGTCGCCTTTTATGACAGCCACGGGAAGAAATAGTATGGTGCTATTTTTTACGTCCGGCACCACTCGAACAGGCTACTGGCTACTTATCATTTCAGCCGAAAGACATCCACTGGTGGACATAGGCCTCCCCCAAACGGGGGGTTTGCCATAATCGCCACGCTTGGCAGGCGGGTTGGCGATCGCAGTAGGGTGTTTAAATGCATAGAGAACGCTGCTGCCCATTCTTTAGTAAGTCCCTTAGTTGCCTGTTACGACAACCATGGGAAGAAATGGGATGGTGCTATTCTTTACGTCCGGCAGCAAACGGCAGTAATGCATGTAAAATAAAAGAATTGGCATTTAAAATTGCGATCACCACTGTTTTTTTAAGCAAGCGTAATGAAGATAGAAAATTAAAAACGGATAATTCCATCCTGTGTAAAATGAAACTAAAATAAGTTTTCGGCTTTTGTAATCAACACGAATAAGTTTTTGACTTTTGTAATCAACATGAAAAGCGAACTGGCAAAAGCCGTCTTGAAAATCTTAAATTCTAATTTCATCCATCTCATCTTCAACAGTAATCATACTAAAACCTTCTAGATTTATAACCTTACAATTCCACCGGAATTTTCTATTTCTGTTATAATAGACAAAACAAATGAAAAAGTTATATTTGCCAGAGAAAACTTAAAATATGAGGGTTGAAAGTTATGGCAGGCTGGGTTGGAGGATCGCGGCACAGCGTAATAAGTACAGAAGGTCAGCTCCATACAACGGGTGAAAATAGGCGCACGCACACAAAGATGCATACGTATGGCGATCTCAAACAAGTGTCAGTCGCGAGTGCGCTTGCACTTGCTGTACATGAAGCGTGTATATAATAATAATCTTGAATACCTGCAGGATTGTCAGAAAATTTCTGCAAAATGACAACGAAACATTAATGGTCTCCTCACACATGCGTGCAGCAAACAACGCACGAACACAGTCTCATAAACAGACACAATCACTATCACAAAACCCGAACACGGGTAAGTAATATTTGATATAATAACAAAATCTCTAATATTTACAAGATATAACAACTGGATCTATAATTTTATTTGATATAATGATCAGTTAATATAATAAACGATTGATATAATTTTAAAGCAACTAATTTTTATAAGCATAACATACATTGAATATAAAGTCGTTTGATATACCACTCAAAAGACATAAAACTTATTTAGTCTAATATGATAAAACGTGCAAGCAAGCATGCAGCACGCAAGCAAGCAAGTAGCAAGCAAGCATGCAGCAAGCAAGCATGCAGCAAGCATGCAACATGCAGCAGGCATGTTTTCTGTCACGGCTCCGGCGCTGCAGGGCTACAGCGGTCCCATGCGAGCTTATCGTCACAGATGTGTTTCACGCTCACCACCGAGGCTTCGGCTCAGCCTCAGCCGCGGCGGCATGCGTTGAAACCACCTGCTCCTCAGCTCGCGGGTCACCTCACCCCTATGCCCCTACGCGATTTTAAATAACACTGTAGGGGTAGGGCAGACAAGACTACGTGGAGTCGGTATTACAGCGATACGTTTCTGTCACGCCGCTCCCGCAGCACGCTCAATCAAATTCGCAATATTATATATTTTAAACGATAGACCTAATGATTTTCGATTACATAAACGTTATATTAAATAACGTTATACGAAATAAGTTTTAGAATAAATAAATGTTATATCCAAAGAAATTATATCAATAGTTGGTATAATTCTCGTTTATTATATCTTGTGAACGATAATAAAATGAAATTAGACCAAATGAGTTTTTACGTTATGAGACGCACCCCCCGAACACACCATCATCTCATCATAGTATAACCAATTCCCAGGGGTAGCACTTGGCTTCGGCCGGTACTACCCCATAACTCCGGCGCAACGCCGAGATACGAAAACGTATAAAAAGAACAATAATAATAATACTTTATTATCAGGCAACTAAGGCCCATTGATAAAATACACAAATATTTATTACAAAATAATAAACTAATACATATTAAAACAAAAAACATTAACTAAGTAGCACGTGGGGTCGGCGACGTATTGCGCTGAGTCAAGGTGGCATGTAACCTTCCGCGAAAAAGCCGATACACGACACCCTTCGGCCAAAATTCTTCCTTCATGAAGGTCTCCGCACCACAAAAAGTTTAAAATTAATTTTGTGGCGCGACTCAAACATCTCGACTCTTAAGGTGAACTTGATTTTAACCATTATGCACTCCACGATCTCCTCTGCCTTCGTGGAGTGATGCAAACGCGACACGTATAGCTGCGTCGATGGAATAGCGGGACGCAGCAAATGTTCGGACCAGTCAATGCGGTACCGCACTGATTGTACAAGCAGGCTTCTTCTTCTTCTTCTCCACACGAATGAAGCCTTCTTTATCGGCCTGTCCTTGGCTTGGCTTGTAATGTGCTTTGAGCTAGTTCGGGGGGCCCCTGGGCACCCGTCATATGCTTAGGGTATATGTTTGCGTGCGTTTTCGCTCGCTTGGTCTATATATAGAGCTGACCTTCTGTACCTATTTACATATTTTGTTCTCTCTCCCGGTAAGGTAGAAAGATTTTATACTGATGTTCAAGAAAGTATTATTATTTTTAGCGGTGAGAGTGAAGTATTGCAATTTGTTGGTTGTTTAGAAAAGTTGGGCGAAGAAATTATGTTAATGGCTTCAGGTTGAATAACGCTGAGGGGAGAAATAATTTACATGGATATTAGTTGATTGTCCTGTGTAATGCTTAAAAGTTTTCAAGACATTTTTAAAGTGACACTTTATTTATTTAGTCGCACTTTGCGCTCTTACTGAACAAACGAAACTGAACCGTCACGCTCGGGTTGGTGACGCTGAATCGGGTATACTCGGCTCCAGTCGTAAATTTTCACTTATATCGTGTGGTCGTAATATTATGCACGCACCCTCTTTTTTAAAAAGGGTTCCATAGCTTAACGCCATCGCGGTGGCATCACTCTGACAGGTTAAATGGAAAAACGGAAACGGAACCCATATAGGATCACTTCGTTGTCCGTCTGTTTGTCTGTCTGTCAAAGTCAAAGTCAAATTGTTTATTTCAAATAGGCACATAAAAGGCACTTTTGAACGTCAATATTTACAAAAAAATAGAATTGATTCTAGTCGCCCCTTCCAAAAGGTAGTTTCGTATGGAGAAGAATGGGCAAGAAACTCCACCGGTACTCTTTTAAAATCTAGTACAATATTTTTATAGGTACATTAATTATATAAATTATATGTGAAGACGATGCACCTAGAATAAAATTACTATACCACAATAGGTAATAAAAAGAGTTAAGAATGAAGCAATGACAGATAAATTAATTATGTGATAGATACATGGTGCTCACATATTTACAAAAATTTTAAAAAATATATAGGTACGATTTCCTAAAAAATAACAATATCAGTGTGAGTTAAGGTAATCACAGAATTTAAAATAAATGTCATAAAAATAATAAATTATACAATTAAAATACCAACCTGTTTGATTTTGTCTAGACTCTAGATTGTCCTATGGAGCAGGACCAGCATGTTTCCAAGCATTCTTATCTTGTATATAATCCTCTAATTTGTAATATGCTTGTTTACAAAGTGTTCTTTTAATATGAGTTTTAAATTTTCTTTCATTTAGTTGCAATATATCACAAGGTATTTTGTTGTAACATTTAACACAGTACCCCATAAAAGATGTATGTTACTTTAGATAACCTGAAAAATGGTTGATCTATTTTGTCTTTATTTCTAGTATTAAAATTATGTCTATCACTTATTTTATTAAAAAGATGTAGATTTTTCCTTACATACATAATATTTTCATAAATGAATTGGTAAGGTTATGATATTAATATTTTTAAATAGTTCCCTAAGAGATTCGCGGCGACTTAGATTATAAATTGCTCAGCGTCAGACAGACAACAACCTTTTTCTCAGGAACGCGTCGAGTTATCAAGTTGAAATTAATGTCAAATACGTAGATCTACGGTCCTTTGGAGCTCTGAAAAAAAATCAAGCTTCTAAGTCAACGCAATAATAAAATACTGCGATTTATGCCACATATTTTGAAACTCACAAATAAATCAAAACCTATTTCTTACTGATTTAGAATCATGAAATTTGGCAAGAAGCAAGGTCTCACATCACAAGTAAAGGAAAAAGTCAAAAAATCGTTCATTTGTAGTTTAATCACATAAAAAACAAAATTGCGATTACAAACTTGCATTTGCAGTTGGAGAATTGACCGTGACGTATATCGATGAATAGGAGAATATGGTTTTCAACTACAATATTAAGTTTGTTTTTTGGGATAAATTCATCCCAACTACGGAACCCTTCATTGTGCGTGGTCCATCACGCACTTGGTCGGTTCTTTATTTTAATTATTAGGTAAGTGTACTTCATACTGACTTCATTGAAAGCTGCTTACTTACCTTCTAAATTCTACTACACCGTTGATAGCCTGCTCTTTTTATGTACTGCCATAAACTCATGCTGAAAAAAAAACTAAAAGCTATGCCCATAGTCACACTACCACTTTCAAACCTCAACGAAAATTAGTAAAAAAAAAACTATCGATAACTCTCCAAAAACTAAAGTTCCAAACCCGATCCCCTAAACCCGATAACATGTGAACCTCATCTGTTTATTTTAACGTATCGCTGATACAAAGTTATCTGCCGCCCATGACACATGTTCCAGTTCTTTATTGTATTATCTACCTACTATGTACCCCTTTTGTTTTTGTGAGCCAGCTTCAGATTACGACCCTGTTTGTTTTACAAGGAAGGTTTCATTTAGAACTGGATTTGGGCGAGTAGGTATAAACCCAGGAATACACAAGCCAGTAACTTGCACCATAATATACAAATTTTGATCGGTCTTCTTCTTTTCGAGTTGATTATACCTACTTTTGAGTTGGGCCCAATATGTGACCGTGCCGGTGTATATATACTTGGGACACTCCAGCAAGTGGGTCATGGTCTGGAAAGGGGCAACGCACTCACATTTCAATTGGTGATAACATAAGTTGGGTATGGCATGCAAGCTACTGCATACTTTTGCGCAAGTTAAGTCGGTAGTTACAAAATTCACATGGGGTTGCGTATGTCATGCAAGTTACTGCATACTTTTGCACAAGATAGGTCGGTAGTTACAAAATTCATATTGGGTTGCGTATGTCATGCAAGCTACTTGAATACTTTTGCGCAAGTTAAGTCGGTAGTTACAATAGTCACATTGGGTTGCTTTGGTCATGCAAGCTACTGCATACTATTGCACAAGTTATGTCGGGAGTTATAGTAGTCACATTGGGTTGGGTATGACATGCAAGTTACTGCACTTTTGCACAAGTTATGTCGGTAGTTACAATAGTCACATTAGGTTGCTTAGATCATGCAAGCTACTGCATACTTTTGCGCAAATTAAGTCAGTAGTTATAGTAGTTACATTGGGTTGGATATGTCATGCAAGCTACTTGAATATTTTTGCACAAGTTAATTTGCTAGTTACAGTAGTCACATTGGGTTTGATATGTCATGCAAGCTATTGCATACTTTTGCACAAGTTAAGTCGGTAGATACAATTAGTCACATTAGGTTGGGTAATTTGGGTATGTCAAGCAAGCTACTGCATACTTTTGCACAAGTTAAGTTCGTTGCTACAATAGTCACATTGGTTTGGGTATGTCATGCAAGTTACTGCATACTTTTGCACAAGTTAAGCACAAGTTAAGTCAGATTCGCACTAGACTTACGTGATACGTCGTGAATAGTTGTGATGCATGACACATCAGAGCCATTTGGAGTCGTATATTTTGTACAGAGATTTGCACACTATTCTTACGTGATGCGCCATCGGAGTAGTGTGAATCTGCCTTCACTGGCGATGTGTATTCCCGGCTTATACATTTAGGTAGACTATAAAAGAAAACAAGAAATTCTGATATTGGTTGCGGATGAAAGAAAAACAAATTTTTAATTGTGTGTTGCCTCTCCATACATTTTTAATTAACTTTGGTGTTACTAACAAATTATTTAGGTTGAAATTTAAATTTCTAAATCCTCAGATAGCCCTTTTGTCTTTATTTTCAGTCTGCGCTTCAATTTTGTCGTGAAATATTTCGTCGTTCAAATTCTCGGGAAGCTATTAAAACCTAAGTGACCTTAAACGTTGTCTAGACTACATTCATATATACATCCATTTATTAGTCTTCTATATTTTTGGTTCTAGGACATGCCGGTTTCCTCACGATGTTTTCTTTCACCGAGCGTAGTGAGATGATTTTGAGATTTTGAGAGCAGTGGTGATGAAATAATTTACAAAAAGTAAAGCGCTTGCCTGGGTTCAAACCTACGACTCACAACTCGTAAGTCACGCCCGTTACCACTAGTCCATCACCACTGGCATCTCAAAATACTAGCTTTCTATTGTTTTCCCCTTTATGTTGTACCACGTCTAGATCATTGCCTTCTGATTCATATTTATAACATCAATATCTATAAAAGCTAAATAGGGTGCTTAGAGCTTTTGACCCTTTACAAAGCGCAGGTCCGATCCTGCATGGAGTATTGTAGCCACCTTTGGGATGGCTCAGCAAAATACTAACTTGCCGCGCTTGACTCGGTGGAACGCAGAGCTAAGAGGCTCATTGGCGACGTAAAACTGGTGGATGCCAATGTTCACAGCTTGGCCCATAGCCGCAAGGTTCAAATCAAATCAAATCAAATCTATTTATTTGCCATAAATGTTGGTACAATTTCGGTCTTAATATAAATTTATACAGATCCATAACACTTAGTCATAACAATGTGACATGCAAACATTTGGGTTTATAAATAAGTAGTCATAATTATTGTCACCTACACACAAACTTAATATCAATTAAGTAGAAATATTTTTACAGGTCAAAAAAAAAAAAACTTAAATACTTATTAATGTCAGAGGTATATATATATATATATTATAATTATTATTTATTTTTAAATCTCTTATTAAATATGTCTCTTACTGAGTAGAAATTATTTTCCCTTAACCATAATTTAAGACACCTCGTAAATTTATTGGCTGGTAAGATTTTAATACTCTCAGGTATAGCATTAAATATGCGACCACACATTGCATAGCTATTCTTACTGTATAATGCTGTCCTAGGAATTATAGGCAAAACTATTCTATTTTTGTGTCTATTACTTTTTGGATACATAAATCTTGAGCTTTTTTAAATAACTCCGGGTGCATCTTAACAAATTTAGCGCATTCCAAGATATACAGACTTGGAAAGGTTAATAACTTGAACTTTTTGAAAAATGGTTTGCAAGATTCCCATGGTCGTATTCCCGCTATGGCGCGGATGCATTTTTTCTGTGCGATGAACACTCTCTGACTTTCTGTTGAGTAACCCCAGGTAATAAGACCATACCTCAACACAGAATCACAAAACACAAGCCTGCTTGTCGGTCTTCTACAGATTGTACTTCGGTGAGTGTGCTCAAGAACTCCACGACCTCATTCCACCGGCCCCCTTCTACTATCGGACATCCAGACGCACTGCAGGTTACCATCCCTTCCTTGTTGCTATTCCACCAATTCCCACTAAACGTTTCCAAATGACTTTTATAATGCGCACAGCAAAAGAGTGGAACTCTTTACCTGCGTCTGTGTTTCCGAACGCATACAACCCTAATCACTTCAAAGTTAGATTAAACAGGCATCTTCTGGGTAAGCTCACTCCGTCGTCGACTTTGTCTCTGTCACCTCTGCCCTAGACTAAGGTCAAGAGCAAACCACTCCTAAATAAAAAAAAAGTTACAGTTTTATCATATCATAAAAGATGACCGTCCACAACTACGTAAAGGCGTGTACATACGAACGAACATCGACTACTTTGTCCGCATGTGCGTACCACTAACGAACATCAAACGCTGTGTTCGTCAAAAATGTTCGTAGCGATCCAATTTCAATGTTCTGTGTGGTCGGTGTGTGGTGTTCGTGTTCAGTTTGCTAATTTAACCACCCATACATCATTCATTCATCATTTCAGCCGAAAGAAGTCCACTGCTGGACATCGGCCTCCTCCAAAGGCGGGGTTTGCGATAATCGCCACGCTTGGCAGGCGGGTTGGCGATCGCAGTATGGTGTTAAAATGCAAAGAGAACGCTGCTGCCCATTCTCTAGTAAGTCCCTTAGTCACCTTTTACGACACCCACGGGAAGAAATGGGATGGTGACTACCACCGGCATTACGACCGGCACCACATAGGTGACTACCACCCACACGTACAAACCAAATTTTCGGTGTTTGATATCCGTGTTCACCATATTCTTAGACGTGCCCGGAGAGGTTGGTCGCGTTCATTTGTTTGCTAGCTACGCATTTATGCGTAGCTTGAACGTGGCTCGTAGTAGACGATCCCATCTACATTTTCATACAAAGTGGAGTAGTAGCCCACGGCTAAGCTACGCACGTTGCGTAGATTACAACTGTGGAGCGGCACCTTTACTCACGTAAAGGCGCCGCTTCACACGGTGCCTAGTCGTGAGACTACTCTACAAGTTGTAAACTTTGCCTCAGCAAGTCTGCTTATGGCATAAAAAATAATATTTCCAACATGCAACGTTCCTTGAAAAAGTTGTTGCTATTTACCGACTTCCTTTTAATTAGTTCGTAAATAAACTGGCATTGCTTGTTGCTATTAAAAATTACAATACAGGTTGTTAGTATTTTGTTTTTAGAGCTGCTTTTTGCTGTTGTTTTATGCAATTATTATTTTACAGTTAGTAAACTTGAGAAATGGTTTTGAGTTTATAAAATATTAGCATCTGCCCGTGGCTTCGTATGCTTGGAAGACCACTATACCATATCACATTATATCCTATGGCTCTCGGCAATCGTGTAGCTTTATATCACTATTAATTTTTAATCGTGTCTTTGCTTCCAGGCAAACAAATAATTTGAATTTTTAGTTAAGATGCACAATTTTAAGATGCACAAAGTTCGGAATTCTTAGCCCTGTTGAGATATTTATTTTCCAAGATGTAAAAAGTTAAATATTTGCATAGTCTTTGTCATATGTGAATATCTATCTATCTTGGAAAACCCAACAGCAATAGATATAATTTAATTATGATTGAAAGCAAACCAAATAGACAAAAAACTTATCATTTTTTAAACATATTAAAGTAAGTAATAAGTAAGTGAGTAATAATTGATTAGTTCAAAATATATTTAAAAAATATATATAGTTATACACTATAAGACACTTTATTCTAACATTAATTTTGAACACAGTGGTCAGTGTGGCGAACAGAACAGAAAGCTAATATTGTTACACAGTACATACAGAGTGAGGTACAAACGACACAATTGCATGCCTCGTGTCGACCCCTTCAGTCTCATCATTAAAATTTACATTTAGATAGGGCCCGATGATTCTCTCTCTGTATCATTAGATGCAAAAACTAGATACGTATAGCCTAGGAAGCTTTCAGATAATTATAAAAATATTCAAAGTGCTTGTCAACGTTGGATCAGGGTTGGCTAAAACTATTTTATCTAAGTAGAAACTTAAAATTAACATAACTCTGAAATCGCCGACCCGCCTTAACCAAGCATGGTGATTATTCCTCAATGCTCATACCTCTTCATGAGAGGAGGCAGTGCTGCAGTGGGACAATAAAAGGCTGATATTTAAAAACGGATAGTAATTTAAGACAGTGACAAAATTTAACACAATCTTTTGAATTATTTGAAAATCTTGTCTCAACCAATCTATTTCTGTAGGCTTTTTCAAACTACTTAAGTATTTTAGTATCTGTTAAGACTGGAGGGTTTCAGTCTAAACAGATACTAGGTAGGATAGTATATTCGTATATTTATTTGTCTTTTAAATGTGTACAACTAGGTTTATATATTATATTTACAGTTTGAATAGGTAAGTATAATGTATGTCTATCTTTATATTTAAATAAATATTGATTTCACAATTTTCGTTATTGCATCTACCACTGGCCTCTGTATATTTGTGTGCTTAAAGTATTAAATAAATAGTGAATATCAATAATACATACACGAACTGCCGCCTGACCTCCATATGCCAATTACAGTTATCATTCATCAATTCAGCCGAAAGACGTCCACTGCTGGAAATAGGGGGGGAGGGTTTGACATAATCGCCATGCTTGGCAGGCGGTTTGGCGATCGCAGTATGGTGTTAAAATGCATAGAGAACGCTGCTGCCCAATTTCTAGTAAGTCTCTTAGTCGCCTTTTACGACACCTACGGGAAGAAGTCGGATAGTGCTATTCTTTACGTCCGGCACCACACGGTAAAACTACAGTACAACACTGATATTCTTATTTGATGGTGCATCAAATAAGAATGGTGTGGTTCTTATTTGGTGGGCACGGTTGGCGCAGTGGTTAAGCAATTGACTGCTGCGCTGCGTGTCGCGGGTTCGATTCCCGCATGGATCAATTATTTGTATGACCTACAAGTAGTTTTTCCGGGTCTGGCTGTTTGTGTATGTGAGTTTAAATGTTTCTAAACGCACCCACGATACAGGAGAAATTCCTAGTGAGGGGCAACGTTTAAAAAAAAAAAAAATCTCATTGCGTTCCACCTCCTCGCCATCCCTAGTACTAGATAATATTGTACCTTTTCTCTCCAACAATATCATGACATGAAACGGCTTCCTCGGTAACACCATTCACCTCACTACTCATAACTCCAACTTAAAGTTTCCAACTTTTATAACAGCCCACCTCCTTCCTATACATTATTCATGTATTTGTTTCCACTATCTTCTACATACACAAAATAGGTAGGTACAGAAGGTCGGTTCCATACAATGAGTGAAAACGCACGCACAGATAAAGACGCTTCACGTACGCGAGCGAGTGCAAGTGCACATGCGACTGGCATTTGTTTGAAACTGCCGTGCCGTATGTACGGGTCTATGTGTGTGTACGCCTGGTTTCACTCATTGTATGGAGCCGACCTTCTGTACTTATCTATTCCGTGTGTCCCATCCCTCGAACAGTTCGCAGAAAAGCTGCAATGTGCCTTCAAAACAGCAATATAGTTATTCATAAACCTTGAAAATATTTTTCGTATAACCAAAATGTGTCAAAGAATATTTTTAGGGTTCCGTACCTCAAGAGGAAAAAACGGAACCCTTATAGGATCATTTCGTTGTCCGTCTGTCTGTCAGTCTGTCAAGACGCTTTTTCTCAGGAACGCGTGTAGGTATCAAGTTGAAATTAATATCAAATACGTAAGTCCATGGTCCCTTGGAGCTCTAAAAAAATCAATCTTCTAAGTCAACGCATTAAAAAATACGGCTATTTAAGCGACATTATTGCGACATATTTCAATACTCGCAAATAAATCAAAACCTATACGGAAAACCAGGTTTATATTTTGACATGGCTTAAACCATGGAGCCAGTTTTTGTAATAAGAACGTAACAGTGATTGAAATACCGTTCTTTATACAAAACTGAAAACTTGGTTCGGTACTAAGTTGACAGTTTTGTGTTTAGGAACTTTACCATAGTCGGAATAAAGTTCGAAATTCAATAATGGCTTCATGTTTTAAACCTGGGTCTGAAGATAAACCTTGTTTTGGAATAAGGGGGATAGGGTACTTTCCGTTGACCTATAATCATGAAATTTGGCAAGAAGCAAGGTCTCACAGCACAAGTATAGGAAAAAGTCCAAAAATTGTAAATTTGTAGTTTTATCACATAAAAAAATGTTTTTTACGATTACAAACTTGTATTTGCAGTTGGAGAATTGACTGTGCCGTATATCGATGTATGGGAGAACATGTTTTTCAACTACAATGTTAACTTTGTTTTTAGGATAAATTCATCCTAACTACGGAACCCTTCATTGTGCGTGGCCCGACACGCACTTGGCCGGTTTTTTACTTTATTCGATAGTATATGAAAACTATTTAACTGGTTCTGTTCGGTGTTATCGTAGCAGGGGAATTTTTCCGAATATTTTCGTTTTGGTTTTCCTTTAGGCAACGGCCATATTGCTTTTTTTATTAATCCGTACCAATGTTTGTGTCAACACCGTGTGTGCGTGCATATGCAAATATTCAGGGAATTTAAAAAAACTGCAGACTTTTTAATAAAAGCTCCTTCCACCCTGTTGGCTGTTTTAATAAATAGACATCAAGGTGGAATACATAATTTGTTTTGAACTGTTTCATAAATATATTTGAAATACGGAGACAACAGGTATCTGATATAGTGAGCTGCCTACTCTTTTGGGGGAATATGGGCGTGAAGTTTAAAGATGTTTTTTTCTTTTCTTTTTTTTATTATTAGGGACTTTTATACAATTGTATAAGCCAGTCCCATCGGAACTTATAATGTAAAACGTAACAATACAAACTTAATTACTCTATGCAGCTTCGGAGTTAGATGACGACAAAATATGATGGAACATGCAAACATCGTACATATTTATCTCAAACTCTCTAAGTAGATCTTCTTTTGCAGACTGAAATCTGACACACTCCGTCAATAAATGGATAACATCCTCCAGTGTGCCACATACCAAACAGTTAGGTGAATCGTTTAAAGATGTTACAATGAGAGGAGGCAGTGAGACAATAAAAGGCTGATATTTAAAAACGGATAGTAATTTAATACAGTGACAAAATTTAACACAATCTTTTGAATTATTTGAAAATCTTGTCTCAACCAATCTATTTCTGTAGGCTTTTATTGTATATGCCAGTCCCATCGGAACTTATAATGTAAATCGTAACAACACAAATTTAATTAGACTATAAGCAGCTTCGGAGTTAGGTGACGACAAAATATGATGGAACATGCAAACATCGTACATATTTATCTCAAACTGTCTAAGTAGATCTTCTCTTGCAGACTGAAATCTGACACACTGCGTCAGTCAATAAATAGATAACATCGTTCAGTGTGCCATGTTCGTGAACGGGCGCCATCAGTAGGGACTGGTCATCTCTTAGCAGCTTTGGCTCATTTTAATTTAATTTTTGAATTGTCTTTTTTTATCTTTTTGTTACGGACGCTTTTGACGTTTTGCATCGTTCTCACATGTTTAATTTCAACACGAATGATGTAACCAATATTTTGTAACCATATGTTAATTTAAAAGAGTGTCCTTGGAGTTTCTTGCCCATTCTTCTCCATAGGTACCTACTAAGCTTTGGAATGGGCAACTAGCTTCATCTTTATGACTGACCGACCCCTTGACAATTCAAAAGTGCCTGTAATTGGTTTATTTGAAATAAATGCTTTGAGTTTGAGTTTGCCACATACCTCACAATTAGGTGAATCGTTTAAAGATATTGTTACAATGATCATTTGTAGAAATTCACCTGGGATGTGAATTCGAAATGACCCTTTGATAATTACATCTTTCTTAAGTTCAATTAAGTATGACATGACAATCTATCTGCCTAGCCTTCTCCCAGCTGTGTTGGGATCGACTTCCAGTTTAACCGGATACAACTAAATACCAGTATTTTATATGGAGTTACTGCCTATCTGACCTCTACATCCCAGTTACTGGGTAACACGATACCTCTTGGCAAGACTGGTGGTGGACTTTTTGGTGGTGAAGCTAGCTACATGGATTCCTTCTTATGTTTTATTTTTGAAGGAATTATAATACTAGCTTATTTATGGAGTTCAAAAACCAGGTCAGTGGTCCTTCCTTTAAAACTCATATTAAAAGAACACTTTGTAAACAAGCATATTACAAATTAGAGGATTATATCCAAGATAAGAATGCTTGGAAACATGCTGGTCCAGCTCCATAGGACAATCTAGAGTCTAGACAAAATCAAACAGGTTGCTATTTTAATTGTATAATTTATTATTTTTATGACATTTATTTTAAATTCTGTGATTACCTTAACTCACACTGATATTGTTTTTTTTTAGGTAAACGTTTTTTTTTACAATTTTTGTAAATATGTGAGCACCATGTATCTATCACATAATTAATTTATCTGTCATTGCTTAATTCTTAACTCTTTTTAATAGATATTGTGGTAAAGTAATTTTATTCTAGGTGCATCGTCTTCACATATTATTATAATCATATAATTAATGTACATAAAAAAATATTGTACAAGATTTTAAAAGAGTAACGGTGGAGTTTGTTGCCTATTCTTCTCCATACGAAACTACCTTTTGGAAGGGGCGACTAAAATCAATTATTTTTTTTTTGTAAATATTGACGTTCAAAAGTACCATAAATGTGCCTATTTGAAATAAACAATTTGACTTTGACTTCAGCCACAACGTCATACAAAACACAATACTACAAAAAGGTCAAATATAAAACTCACAACAACTGAGCATCATCATAAAAAAACACTATTACAATCCTAAAACCATCTTATCGTGACCCAATTCAGAAAGAAATCCGGACTTTCACTAAAGTAATAAAAAAATAATGATGTCTTAAAGAGGTTGCTATTCTAAATTAACGGAATACGGATAAAAGTGCCGCCAATTTTTTTTTTTCGTTAAAAAAGAAGTTACAAGGCAAAGTTGGTGCTTGTGTAAGTTCACGAGTAGGAAATGGCGGTGTCCGTAGTACGGTGAGTATGAAATTTGAAGACGTAGGATAAGTAATATAATTTATTCAGAATTAAAATAAAATGTACATAGATAACAATTAATCTCTAATTAATTATTAAACATAACAATACGAGTACACCTAATATTTTAACTTAACGATAACTATAAACTAAACGCACTGAAAAATCCACTGGTAATTTATTTTTATTTATTTTTATGGCACTTCAATGACTCACTAAGACATACACAAAAAAAATCACATACCTACAAGTTTATGGAATTGTGAATTAGTCACTCACAGAAGAAGTGCACAGCACTAGCACAGAAATTAAAACTACGTACAATATATCGTTAGTTACATTACATACAAGTTATAAACTAAAATAGAATGAAAATAAGCTATGTTTACAAATACGATCGGAAAGACAAAAATATTCTAAAAAAAAACACCACAAAAAACAACAAAATAATGTAAGTAATGTACCCAATAGACGGACGGCATTACCACGTTGTAAGCCAATGCCTCTGGCCAAGGTAAAAGACAGCCTTTGGGTCGCGGGAAGTGTCAACCAGGATATATTATAAAAAAATTAAATACAAATGAATTATATTTCCTACACATATTTAGAAAATACCGCTTGAGTAAGCAAAATATAAACGATTATATTTCCTACACATATTTAGAAAATACCGCTTGAGTAAGCAAAATATAAACGAAACTAGTAAGTTCAATATTTCTAGGAGTCTATCATCATCATCATCAGCCCATAGCAGTCCACTGCTGGACATAGGCCTCTCCATTTGCACGCCATTCAACTCGGCTTTCAGCAACTCTCATCCAGCTGCAACCAACCACCCTGCGAAGATCGTCACTACATCTAGCCTGAGCATCTACCTTACGTTTGCCGATTCGCGGTCTCCACTCAAGAACATGTCTAACTCAACGGTCATCGGTTCTACGGCTAATATCTACGACTACGGAGTCTATGCTAAACGTAAACTAACAAATGAAAAACGCTGGTCAAAGCCTACTAAAAACTTGATTCATTTACTAATTTTTACAACAAAATATCACAAAAACTTTAATTCATAGTTTTATAATATGTCCAACAAATTATCACTAGATATCTCAGTAGTGTTTCAGTGTCAAATAATTTTAAATGCAAAATCATTTTTCTTTTTCAATTTATAAAATGTAAATAATTATGGATTTTGGGAGAAACTCTCCCTAGTTTATTCATTCAACTGTCTGCCTGTCTATTGATAAATATTTGAATAAAGCTTTTATATTTCACAATTTTGAAACCTTAGAACGGTTTAATGTGCTTTGCACACAAAATAATTATGTTCTCAATGTCAAATATCTGTCACATAAAACACTCGAACTCACAAAAGGCGCTCACGTTTAAGAAGGTCTCTAAAGTTCACTGACTTATGTGACCATGCATATTTAAGTTTGTTTTAGAGCACAATAATAATAAACAAAGGACCAAAAATGATTTCCCATAGTTTTTGGTCCTTTTCTCCAAAGTATATCCACCCTACCTCTGCGCAACATGTCCACGGTAAACTTTCGGAGAGAACGATCGCGGAAGAATTTAGCTCACGCCAAGCCCACATTGTAATTATGGGAAAACATTGGGGCGTCCGCGTTGTTTGAGAGCCCATGAAATTTAGTTAATGGGAAGCACAGAAGACATGTAGTTTAATTCCTGATTGTTGCTTGGTCTAGTATACTGTATTGCTATACTTAAAGAGCACATAATAATATTGGCTGGGCCACTATCTACATTCTTTAACAACTGCCTTGAGCAGGGTATTTTTCCGGAACAATTAAAAATTGCAAAAGTGGTGCCGGTTTATAAAAAGGGTTCAAAAACGGACCCTAAAAATTACAGACCAATTTCGCTACTACCAACACTTTCAAAAATTTTTGAAAAAATATTGAAATCTCGGCTATTGACTCATCTTCGTTTAAATAAAGTTCTACATGATAGACAGTTCGGTTACCAGAAAGGAATTGGCACTGGAGATGCCATTTATAAACTTTTAGATGATGTAATTAGCAAAATAAATCATAAGTTAAAGGTAGCAGGGATTTTTCTAGATTTATCTTCCGCATTTGATACGATTGATCACAATCTACTTATTGCTAAACTAAATTATTATGGTGTCAGAGGCAGAGCCCTGCAATTATTTACATCGTATTTAAGAAACAGAAAAATGTATGTAGAAACTAGCACTATAGAACAGAATGGACAGCGGAAAACATACCAATCATTGATGATTAATATTACCACTGGCGTACCGCAAGGTTCCATATTAGTTCCCATTCTGTTTATTTTGTTCACAAACGATTTGATAAATTATATAAAAAAAATAATTCCAGACATAAATCTCGTAGTCTTTGCCGATGACACGAACGCTGTAGTAGGGGCGAAAAGTATTAGTGAACTGACAGACAAGGTAAATACAACGTTGGCAGCTTTTCAGTTTTGGTTCAATACAAATAGATTAATAATAAATTTAAAAAAAAATTAAAAATAAAGTTGTACCTAATTTCAACATAGTCAAGCATTGCCCTCATTACCAAGCTATACAAATTTTTAATAGACTGCCAGCGGATTTGAAAATGTTGTTATACACTAGCTCTTTTAAGGCTAAGCTCAAAGCATTTCTGTTAGACAAAAATTTGTACTCAATGGACGAACTGTAATTTAATTATTGTTTTTTGTAAGCATGCTTTTTTGTTTTTATTTTTGATTTTTATTATTATTATTGCTGCATGATATCTTAGAATTTATATGAATATTATTAATTAAGATGTAATCAAACACAATGCAAATTGTTTCTGATAAATAAATAAAGTAAGTTCTTTAAAAAAAACATAACCCTTCCTTGGCAGTCGGGTAAAAAAGAGGTTTTTTTTTATCATAAATTATAAAGGTTAGATGAGTTAGTGCATTTATTTCGGCGCGACTGTGGGGATGGAAGTATTGTTGAAGGAGACCAGCTTATTTCAAGGTCCACGTGGTGTTGAGGGTTTTTATTGGGTAAGTAATATTTGATATAATAATAAAATCTCTAATATTTACAAGGTATAACAACTGAATCTATAATTTCATTTGATATAATGATCAGTTAATATAATAAACGATTGATATAATTTTAAAGCAACTAATTTTTATAAGCATAACATACATTGAATATAAAATCGTTTGAAATACCACTCAAAAGACATAAAACCTATTTAGTCTAATATGATAAAACGTGCAAGCAAGCATGCAGCATGCAAGCAAGCATGTAGCAAGCAAGCATGCAGCAAGCAAGCATGCAGCAAGCAAGCATGCAGCAAGCAAGCATGCAGCAGGCAAGCATGCAGCAAGCAAGCATGCAGCAAGCAAGCATGCAGCAAGCATGCAACATGCAGCAGTCATGTTTTCTGTCACGGCTCCGGCGCTGCAGGGCTACAGCGGTCCCATGCGAGCTTATCGTCACAGATGTGTTTCACGCTCACCTACGCGGCTTCAGCTTGCTAGCCGGTACTGCCGGCCAGCCTCAGCCGCGGCGGCCAGCGTTGAAACCACCTGCTCCTCAGCTCGCGGGCCGCCTCACCTCTACGCGCCTACGCGATTTTAAATAACACTCTAGGGGTAGGGCAGACAAGACTACGTGGAGTCGGTTTTGCAGCGATTCGTTTCTGTCACGCCGCTCCCGCAGCACGCTCAATCAAATTAATCGCAATATTATATATTTTAAACGATAGGCCTAATGATTTTCGATTACATAAACGTTATATCAAACAACGTTATACGAAATAAGTTTTAGAATAAATAAATGTTATATCCAAAGAAATTATATCAACAGTTGGTATAACTCTCGTTTAAACGATAATAAAATGAGATTAGACCAAATCAGTTTATACGTTATGAGACGCACCCGTTTTTATTTGCTATTCGATAAAAGAAAATCAATATTTAAAGCAAATTTTATTTTTCTTTTTTAGATATGATGCGATCTGTCCATTTACTGAAATTCAGCATCGTTTGTGTTAAGCTTTTGTTTAGTCATGCTTGGTATGCACCCAGTGGTGCATCCACACCATTTATCAATTTAATTGAATAAAAAAACGATTCAAATCTATACTTATAATAAAATCGTAGTAAAGTCAAAATTGTACATAGAATAACGAAGTCTGGGATCGATTCCAATGCCGAAAATATAATTTTTAGAATCTTTGTCTGGTTGTCTGAATGTATGTTAGAGCATCACGTACATTCTACTGGATAGATTCTGTTCAAATTTTGCAGAGATATTTCCTATATGCCTGGTCAATTGATAGGCTATATACTAAGACGCTATTTGCTATGGGGGATGAGCACTATTGCATTATGTTTGTGTTTTGCATAGATATTTCCTTAAGTCTGGATCGTCGGTGGGCTATAATATTATCACGCTATTTGCTATGGGGGGTGAGCAAAATTGCAATATGTTTGTATTCCTCTGTAGTTTACAGTAAATTGCAAAAACGCAAGCCAAACGGTTAGAACATTTCAGATAGTTACAAATTTAATCATCACGCTATATCTTTATGAGGCTAAGCTAATCATCATGACATATCGTCGACCTAATTAAAATATTGCGTAAGTCAAAATTGGAAAACTATTCAGGACGCGAAAAAACCGTTTTGTTTCTATGAAGTTCTTAGGAAATATAAAATTAATGTTCTACCGAAAATATGACTAATCAAATCTGTTTTTTTATTTTTAAGATTTTATTATTTTAAACACTTTAGATTGATCACGAATCGGAGTTATGCCTAAAGGCTTCTACAGACCAGCGCGACACTCGACGCGACACAAAGGCCCCGCCTGTGCGCGCGACGAGTGGTGCCTTTGTGTCGCGTCACGGGTCGCGCCGATCTGTAGAAGCCTTTATTAACCGTTGGTAGGCCAAATTTTGACTTACGCTTTATTAGAATTAGGTCGACGATATACAGGTTGGATTTTTGAGATGGGGCAATAAGGCTGCGTTCCGACGACACGCGCCCGCTCCGTGCCCGACCCGCACCCGTCCCGCTCGCTTTGAAATTTGTCATCAATAGATCTCAAATTGCAGTTATCGAACCCTAAAAAACGCTTCCTTAGTACAAAATGAAACAACAAAAAATAAACAAATCAAAACTTTATAATAAAAATTATTTTATAATTAAAATAAGCCGTGCCAGCTAAGAGATTACCAGTCCCAGCAGCAACATTCAGCTCAACCATTTTGAAGGGTGATGAACCATTTTATAGCGTCTTCGTTTGATCGCAAAGAAGGGTAGTGGAGCTCCTTTTGAAAGGTCTCAGAGACTAGAAATATCTATTACTTGTTTCTATCGCAAAGCAGCGCTGCTGCATTCTAGATTAAAGGTGTCCGTTAATAAAAAAAACCGTCCAAGTGCGTGTCAGACTAATTGTACTACTAATGTCGCGTCGCGCCCACGATATCGCGTGAGTCTGTAATAGCCTTATGGGTTCCGTAGTTGGGATGAATTAATACCAAAAACAAACATTGTAGTTGAAAAACATGTTCTACCATTACAACAATTTTCGGACATTTTCCTTTACTTGTGCTGTAATTAAATTAAATTATTCAACGGGAAGTAGAGGGTTTGATTTATTTGCGAGTATCAAAATATGTCGCATAAATTGCCGTATTTTTTTTTGCGTTTACTGAGAAGCTTGACTTTTTTAGAGCTCCAAGAAACCGTAGACCTACGTATTCGATATTATTAATTTCAACTTGACAGCTACACGCGTTCCTGAGAAAAAGGTAGTGACAGACAGACAGACAGACGAACTACGAAGTGATCCTTTATGGGCTCCATTTATTCCTTTGGAGGTACCTACGGAATTTACCTATAAAAAATCCACAAGTTGAGTTCTGATTTAATATGTGGTTCCGAATTACTAAATTCGAATGAAATTCTCGTAAGTGCTTTAGTCTACAGTTAGACTTGTAGTCAAAGTGCCGACTGACATATTTAGGAAACGATTGCGGTGTAACTGCACATTACTTTGATAGTTATTATAATGGAGATGGTTGTACGCCATCGTTTACAGTAGGTTCAAATGTAAGCGGTGTAACAACGGCCTTATTACTCCGTATTATGGTGGAGGGATGAATAAATGTTGATGTGGTTTTGTAATATAAATATACAGTCTTGGGAATGGAAGGGCGTTATGACGTTCTATGGCCTTCTCATAAGGACGCATTCGCAAATTTGACAAAAAATAGCAGTTTTTCGGTACATTTTGCGGCAAAATTAAACTAAACCAAATGTAACTAATAATAGATTAGAAGTAATCTATCTGTGGCTAATATTTTTCATAAAAAATAGTAGCAATTTTTTATTCGAAAATGTAGGTTCATAATATTGTAAAAAATAATTTCCGTTGCCTGTTCACATAAAATTGACGATGTCTCGTTGAATTTAGGAACATTTTTCTTCAATAAGAATAATAAAATTAATTTAGTTTTTAAAATATTTTATGTAAGCAGACATGTTCAACTCCAAAAAGTAGTAAAAAGAACTATGAAAATGTTACGAATAGTCTCAGAAAATAATGTTTAAAAAACCAATTTTCTTTTTAAAAACACTGTCTGTAATGTTTTTTCCTATTATTTAACAAACCTTATCAAGAAATTTAAAAATCACACACTAGGTTTCAGCTATCCGTGTGCTAAAATCAAAATTTTATTTTATGTTTATACAATATCTTCTAATAAATATAAACAACGGCGAAATAAGCTATATTTTCGAGAGCGCAAAAGTGATGAAACTATTAACAGGTGCTGAGACTGGCACGAATGGTTTATCACCACGAAAACTGTACTTTTATAGTTACACATACTGAAAGTTTCAATTATTTCAAGCGCGTTTTTTTTTTTTTCACAATTCGATATGAGTCACACCGATAGAAATTCTAAACTTAAAAACTCCCAACGGAGATGTGAACTTTCGAAATGTTGCCACTACATAAAGCGTAAAACGTTTAAGGAGGATGATATTCTCATAGCATGTATGTCTATTTTTATTAATATTTCTGTTTAGTTTATTCTTATTTAAATTATATTCCACTTATTTAAATTATATTATTTTTCTTTATCTATGATGTACCGGCACAGCGTCCTATTAATTGTTTGCTGCACCGTACGACGTCATACGTCGGCGCCAGCTGTCGCTGAAAACCAGCGCTGGGGCTCTGCCTTGCATAGGGTCGCAGTATAATGCTGAGCGATAGCCGTTTTGCGTGGATGTGACGCATGTTTCCCCCAACCTTTTCTTATTTTTGTGTTTATGTTCTTTGTTGCGTCATGTTTACCGCAAATAAACGTATTTTCTTTCTTTTCTTTCTATTTAAACTTCAAATAATGATAATTGTGCCACTCTCTGCCGTTCTTATTTTTCTTTGTTCTTACTGGCGTTATGTTTGAGCTACTGTTGAGAGCGGGGTTGTCGGTTTCCAGGTCGAGTAAAAGTGTTATTGAATATTTAATAAGGAATTTCTGAGTAGTAGCCCGTAGTTTGAAGTTGGTGGTGTGATACCTCCTTGCCTCGGAAAGTACGTTAAGCTGTTGGCCCTGCACCTGAGTATACGAGTATCTCCCGCGTCGATGGCTAGTCTCCGTTGAGAATGGCTGTCATGACCAAAATTCGGTCTGAAGGACTTGATGTGTTGAGAAATATTTATACCTATTATATGTTTCAGCTGTGAAGTTGTACCTTTTATAAAATTAAATTAACAAATAATTAATGACGCTATTAGGCGAGAGATGATTAGGCTGTGTCATGGAATTTTAAGATTTAATGGGATGATAATAATGACGATTTTTACGCTAAAGATGAACTACGCCATGTGCTTAATAAAATGCGAACCTATCGTTTATAATTAATGAAAACTCTATCATCCGAATAAATAACATTAACATGCACAGGGATCATCTGCCTAGCTTTGTTGGCATCGGCTTCTAGTCTAACCGGAAGCACCTAATTACCAGTATTTTAAATAGAGCGACTGCTTATCTAGCTGGGGGGCATCCCACACTACGCTTGCCGATACGCGGTCTCCACTCCAGGACCGACGACCTTAAGAATGTGGCTGTGTCAGGCTGGATGCGGAAGGCGGAGGACAGCGTGTTGTGGCGCAGCCTGGGAGAGGCCTATGTCCAGCAGTGGACTGCGATAGGCTGAGTCGGTTGGTTGGACTGCCTATCTGATCTCCACACCCCAGTTACTGGGTAATGTCATACCCCTTGGTAAGACTGGTTGTCAGACTTTCGGGCTTCTGACTAACCGTAACGAATATCAAAGATCTACAAATAACAGCCGGGACCAACGGCTTAACGTGCTTTCCGAGGCACGGAGGGGTCTTAGTATGTAAAAATGGTCACCTATCTACGAACTAACCACGGCAAGCGTAGCTTAACCTGATGGATCACCCCGTGAGGCTGTGATTACTAAGCCATAAGCCTCTTATATATGCAATCACATCATCACACTAATAAAGGCGAAAGTTTGTGTGTGTGTGTGTGTATGTTTGTTACTTCTTTACGCTCAAACGGCTGGAAAAAAAATTGATAAAATTTTGTATGGAGGTAGCTGACAGCCTGGATTAAGACATAGGCTACTTTTTATTCCAATATTCCCACGGAATCGAGACTTACGCGGGTGAAACCTCGGGGCGCAGCTAGTCGTATATGAATATCACGTACCGGATCAAAATCAAGTTATTATTCAATATAGGCAGAGAATCAGCAATTTTCAAACGTCAAAATTGCATAAGACAGTCCCCCAAAAACGCCTGCCCTTCACCACTTCCTAGTGCTTTAGCTGGGAAGAAGAAGTGGCGCAATTAACTCCCCAGCAGCACAGCTGTCTGTTTTATGAGAATAACTGGGTCTGGTTGTTTGTTTATGTGAGTTTAAATGTTTATAAACGCACCCACAATACAGGAGAAATTCCTAGTGTGGGGAAACGTTTTTCTAAAAAGCAAGAAGAAGAAGAAGGACTTGATTCTATGCAATAAAAAGCAAAGTAATTAACCCACCGCTTAAAAAAAGCTGTATAGCTGGCTTGTAAGTACCTACATTATAAAATAACACCAAAATGTACGTTAAGTTTGCAAATAAATCTTTGACTTTGACTTTGAGATTATGTCTGGACTTTATAAAAGAGACTGACCTCTGAGTTTGTTTGTTTTGTTTTTTGTAGTCAGATAGGTAACGCCGACTTCATCTAGTTTTTAAAATATGATTGACGTGTAAAAGTGTTTGTACAAACCTATTTACAGAAAATAAAATCATTTCGTTTCAGAGAAACACAACAAAAATGGCATGTCAGCTACCACACGCCAAAATACCAATAATTACGTTGCTTTATGGCTCGTATAGACTGGTGCGATATCGCGGGTGCGACGCGACACTAGTAGCACAATTTGTATGCCGCTGCCTGCCGTGCGAGTCTGTACCAGCCTTTATCCCGTTGCTTACCTACTGATACTTTAGTTTCACGTGAATTTAAGTACCTAATATCAACAAGGATAATAATATAAGCGTTCCACGAACTCTAGTAATGATCACATAATTACATTATAATATTAAGTGAAGATATAATTTGACGAAGATTAATTATTAATTACTACACAGTACCGAGGGTTCAGGTGACATATTCGTAATTCACTTTATCTCGAGTAATCCTGGTTTTGTTATGATGTTGTTATAAGATAAAGGCTCCCGCAGACAGGTGCGACGCGACAGTGGTTCGCGACACTAGTTACATAACATCATAACATAACATCACGCCTGTAATCCCCGAAGGGTTAGGCAGAGGTGTACCTATTATAGTACACCCACATTTCGCCATTTAGCGACACTAGTTAATTTCTATAAAAACTTCGTGGAAAGTATTGCGCTACGCGTCACGCTGCCTGTCGCGTCCGCAATATTGCACCCGTCTGCATGAGCCTTAAGGGGGATGCGCTAAGGTAACCTGCGAAATTCCAGTTTTTTTAAGTTTTTTGCAATTTGCAGGTCTGTGTCAAGTTGTATGTTGATTAAATATGATTAGCGGCCATAACAAATATGGCGTTACAGAATTATAATCATTAGAATCAGCAATCTGCATCTTTCCACGCAAGCTCCGCCCCATGCTCCCCGCCACTCCGTTATGTGCTAAACGCTAACACATCAGTAATAAAGTTGAATATAACGTGCGGTCTTTGATCGTGTTCTAGCACGAAACTAAACAGCGTAAGTCTCAATTCTTATTTCGTTTATAACTAAAGTAATAATTGATCTAGAGAAAAAAATATCTGGTAGCTGGATAATTAACTATATTTTATTGCAGTAAGTATTTATTTTAGACTATATATTGTGTGTTTTTATAAAATTATCCTTAAGAAGACATGATTTTCGAATAAAAAATGTATCGAGCGAAAATAAAATCGGTTCAGTCATTTGGAAAAACAAGGGCTTGAAAGTTTGTATGAAATGCCGTAAGGTGTAAACGCTCATAAGCTCTCTATCCAATTAATTTTCCTTAAAGCAAATACTCTCATCCAGCGAACTAGTTTAGAAATAAAACTTCCTAACTCAGTATTACGGTAGTTCTTTATTGTACAGAGTAAGAGGATCATGAATAAAGGCATGCAGTCTTCCAAAGAGTAAGTCTACTTTGCCTTAATCCCTGCAAAGTTCTTCACATACTGTGATCCCTGGAAAAAGCCGATTTAATTACCCCCTCAGTCCAACTTTCTTTTAATCTTTCATGAACAAATTTAATTACTGCACAGCAGCTATTGGTAGTAAGTACACATGAAGTATTGATAAGACAAGCTTGTCTGCTTCGTTGTTCTAGTGGTCACAAGCGCTACCGCTGAGCATGTCCTAGGTTCGATTCCCAGGTCAGGCAAAGTTTTATTGGGTTTTTCTTAGTAAACGCCTTTTTTTTTGGATGGGAAATTATCAAATAACGTCTCCCGCTCTGGGATAGAATAAGAAATTAGTATATACACCGGTGACTGAAAAATTGTGTGGAAAAAGTTTGACATGGTATGAGCATGGAAAAAGGTTGTCATGGTATGGTATGCATGTGGAAGGCTATACGAGTAGGGGAAGACCGAAGAAACGATGGATGGACTGTGTGAAAGATGATATGACTAGAAAGGTCTCTAATAGTCGTCATCCGGTAGTCACTCGACTACCGAGATGACGACTATTAGAGATGTATGGAAGAAATAGACATGTTGCGTCGACTTCAAATAAATTGGAATAAAGGCAGGAGAATGATGTTGTAGGTACTTCTTTATTCATTACAAATACAAAAAAAAATCATTACTCCAGCAGTGCATCGCATCGATGGTTGCGTGGCGACTGTCTTCTCATGTCAAAAGATGATGTCAGGGGAGCCGCTGCCGTGCCATCAGTGCCATGCCCATAGCGAACATGTAACTATACAACATTATTTTTAGTATTATGCAAAACCCGAAACACGTGTCAAGTATTTTTATGTAAAGAATCTATGTAAAAAATTTCAAAACTGTATCATGAAAAATCACAAAGTTGTAAGGTCGTTATGTTACCGGGTTGTCCGTACAAAAACATGTTAACGGCGTCCCCGCGCGTCCAGGGTCGTCTTGCGCTCATTGATAATAATTTGGCAGTAGGTAACTAGCCGTACGGCGATTGTATTATAAGTAATTAAATGGTGATAACATTTTCCATCACACTTAAATATTTTTGGGAAAAAAACATGGTGTAAAAATAATGCAGGAGGGTTGGTTATGGCGACCTCCCCCCCCCCCACGACGTCTTTCGACTGAAATGATGACTAAAAGAGAGAAACTGAGAAAGACAGAGATAAACAAAAAAAGGACACTTATGCGTCGAAGTACTCGTACGCATCGCCGTCATCCGGAAATTTGCTCACTGGCAGCATTGCCACGTTGAATGGCAATGCAAATTATTTGGCCAAAGAACGAGCCAGCCCTCTGGTCACGTGATGACGTCTAGGTACTTGTGTCTACTTGGGTATTTGTAACTTCGAGTTATGGCTGTAGCTTTATTTAAGCGGGCACGCCCATTATGCCTGGAGGCTTTTATTTAGATACGTTTTGCTTACGTTATTTCTTCTTGAGTATAGTTTTCGACGATTATTATATTTTTTTATTGTTTGTTTTTGTTTTGTATAATGGTGTGTGCTAGCTAACATAAGGCAAATAATTAAATTTAATGTTTTGTATTGCGTAATGCAAATTATTTTACATTTTTTAACAGACTTCTAAAAAAGGAGGTTACTCAATTCGACCGTATATATGCTTTTTTATGTTTGTTCGCGCCTAACTTTGTCGTTTATGAACCGATTTTGATGAATCTTTCTGTGTTGGAAAGGGTATACTTCCGAGGTGGTCCCATTGCCACCAAATCAGAATCTGCTGAGGGGAACCCTCAAATTTTATAGGCAAACCTATAGCGATTTGGATATTTTTTTATAGGAACTCGTGTATTTGCTCTCGGTAAGCACCATTTGGTGAAGTGGAACTGATGATGGAGACCACAGATGGCCAGCGGAACAATATAATAATAAGTATTTAACGGGTTGCGATTCGATTAGGGACGTTAATGTGGTCTAAGCAATTTCTATCACTATGCATATGTTGAGTGGCAGTTCTCCTGGTTCTTACCAGGACTCCTCAACAATCAACGTCCCAGCATCGGGAAAAGCAATATTTTGTAAAAGGTGATGAGTAGTCAACATTAGGCTATTGTAACTTAGATAAATTAAAAACTGACCCACTAAAAAGTGAAAAATAACTTTAAGTCGGTGACAATAAACTAAAATACAGATCCAAATACACCGACTTCCGAAATTAAAGTTATTTTTCACTTTTAAGTGTTATTTTTGGGAGTCGGTTATTTTTTTTTGTAAAAAGTTTTTTAAATTGTATAGATTCAAGTTTTATATGTGAACAGACAGCTGTGCTGCTGGGGAGTTTGTTGCGCCACTTCTTCTTCCCAGCTAAAGCACTAGGAAGTGGTGAAGGGTGAGCGTTTTTGGGGGACTGTCTCATGTAATTTTTGACGTTCAAAAAGTGCTGATTCTCAGCCTAGTTTGAATAAATGACTTTTGATTTTGTCTAAAGCTGTAAAAAAATTCTTTGTCATTATTCATACTCAAAGTGAGTATCTTTGCATCGTGTACCAGTCAAAAAGCTGCCTTTGTGTTAAGTCCATGTTTGACTTTGAACGATCAAGTGTTCCGTTTTTAGTCGTATATTCGATGTAATTTGAATAAGTGGTCCAAAGAGCGAACTTTTGATTTCAGCTTGAAAAGATTTTTAAGTTTTTTTTTTTAATTATTTTATATTCCGGAGTATATAATAACAGCCACTCGAGTTGATCGATCAGGCTAAGCTAAGCTTGCCGTGGTTGGTTCGTGGATGCGTGGCCATCTTTACTCCAGAAGTCATCATTGTCAGAAGCCCGAAAGTCTGACAACCAGTCTTACCAAGGGGTATCGTGTTACCCAATAACTGGGCTGTGGAGGTCAAATAGGCAGTCGCTCCATGTAAAATACTGGTATTCAGCTACATCCGGTTAGTCTGGAAGCCGACCACAACATAGGTAGTTGGGAAAAGGCGGGCAGATGATAATGATTAAAATAGTTACAATTTGAAACAGTAATCAGTTTTGTATTTAAGACGCAGATATATGCCAATGACCTTGGTGGTTAGCTTGCGTGTTCTGTACTGCGCCCACGCGACGCGTCGTACGTTCAGCTAGTAATAGGACTCGCCCATCAAGGAGCGCTGTCTCCAATTTAACGCATTATTAATTTATTATACACAAAACAAAAGGTATTTTAATAAAACGCGCATACTAAAAGATCAACAATTAAATTATATTTAAATTGGTGAAGGTTTCAGAAAAATAGGCTTGGTAGATTTTGCGCCATTCTCCGTTTTTTATCCGCGTTAACGACATAAGTTTACAAATTAATTTCACTATGTAATATAAACATAATCATAAATATTCACATAAGTTATTGAAAAAATGCTCTAATTCAACATAATTATATTTTTTTCAAATCAATAACACTACTCGTTTAGACGTGATCTTCAGTATAAAATCATTAAAAGTCGGATATCGTCGCCTTAACGAATAACAGCATTTGCAGTTGTAACGTTTCTATCTTTTTTAGAGCTCCGTAGTCAACAAGGAACCCTTTTAGTTTCGCCATCTACATCTGTCTGTCTGTCCGTCCGTCCGTCCGTCCGTTTGTTCCCGGCTTAGCTCATAGACGATTAGTACTAGAAAGCTGTAATTTGGCATGAGTATACATATTAATCACGCCAAGAAAGTCGTAAAATAAAACCATGAAAACAATTTTGTTTAGGGTACCTACCTTGCACGTAAAATGGGGATGATATTTTTGGTCTATTCCACGGTGTGGGGTATCGTTGAATAGGCTGTTTAAAAATATTGTGGGTCTGTGAAAACCATTTTTCAATTCAGGGATTCGTTTGCGTAATATTAAGCTTTAAAGTGCTATTTTTTGTTAGAGTCAAGTGTGTGTCTCCTTATTTTTTTTTATTTTTGGGTGAGAAACTATCACATAACTTTTCCCGCTCTGGGTGGAGTGGAAGGGCGTGTCAGACTTTTAATGACTAAAACCCACCCGTGTTCCTTCATTTGCCTGTGTGCCAGGGCCACGATATCCCATTCAGACAAACTCGCAACCCTGGCAGGCATTGGCCCTAACGGACCCCGTCAGTTGGTGCTGACAACTCTTTGAGGCACGCGTGGAATACAACGCGCCGTCGACCCGGGCCTGGTCCTTATTCGACGGTGAGCTACCCATCGCTCACCCTCCGCAGGCCCGCGCTTATGGTGGCCGGAAATCGGCTTGCGATTCCCGACGCCCGAGGCGTCTCCTGCGGCGACTAGGGGCGCGAGGGCGCGAACCTTGCCTCTCCCTCACGCGTTCCGCCTCCTCCTTCGCAAGCATTACTGCTTCGCAGAAGGAGGTGACGGCCTCCCATGCACTCTCGCTCCGAACCATGGCCTGAACCAGGGCCGGATGCGAGAGATCGCCGCTACCGATCGCCTCCGTGAGGACACGGCGGTGCTCCGCCCAAGCCGGGCAGACCTCCACCGTATGCTCCACCGTGTCTTCCGGGCGATCCACACAGTGGTGACACCCGGGCGTTACCTCCCGCTTTATCCTGAACAGGAACCTACCGAAACAACCGTGTCCGGTGAGGACCTGCGTCAGGCGGAAGGTGAGGACGCCGTGGCGCCTCTCTAGCCTCCTCAAAGTGTGTGTCCCCTGCCAGCTAAATGGTTAGTTTTGGATATGTGAAAAAAATCATGGCAGTAGTATATAATTATAATGAAATTAAAAGGAAAACTATCACTGCTAAGTAGGCTTTACAAGTTAACGAGTAATAGTCGACCAACTTTTTGCAGTTGGAGAATTGACCGTAACGTATATCGATGTATGGGAGAGCATGTATTTCAACTACAATGTTAAGTTTGTTTTGGGATAAATTCATCCCTTATACGGAACCCTTCATTGTGCGCGGTCTGACATGCACTTGGCCGGTTTTTATTCTCCTTTTTTACGGGCAATGGGTTTAATGTGTTGTGTGCCTTTTATTCTGTGCTAAATAAAGTAAAAAAAACCCGAAATAGAAATAGAAAAAAATAATAAGAAGAAAGAAGAAGATAATTAAAATTCTATAGTTTGTTGAAACTAACGAGTTTTGTATAATTATTTAAAGCCCACTCCTGACTTGCACCGCTTCGCAAAACAAGAGTAAACTGTTTTGGAACTTGGACCCGGTCCAGATCCCGTTCTGCCGTCGTATTATAACGTATTCTGGATATTTATTACTGCTTAGCTGTCTGTTCTGCCAACTGTGTGGGGAGAAAATAATAATAAGTGACATGTGGGTACAAGGAAAAATATTGCGTTAGTAAGACTTGTCAGATAGTTTCTCACATAAAAATTAATGGATTCAGTTACAAGTAAAAAAAATCTCTTTGAAAGATTTTATTTTTATTTTATTTGGAAAGGTACACTAACCTATTTACTAGAAACATTAAAATAAAAAAAATAACATTGCGTTATGGTGAATGAGTCACTTAGGTACAGTCGTACACAGCACTTACACAAAAAATTGCTTCTTAAACATAAGTTTCAACAAGATTTTTAACTCGTAGTGAGGACAGAAAAATTAATTAGAAACAAAGAACAAAACATCAAGTAAAAACAAAGATAAGATAAGATAAGATAATATTTATTTTGTAAAACATGAGTACATTAAGAAGGTCTTATAATTACTATGAGGTGGCTACATGTTTTGCCATTTATGGCGTACAAAATTAGATGCACTAGACAAACAATACATTAAAAAAAAATACAATGTCAAAATTTAAATCAAATTGAAATTAAAATGACAAAATTTAGATTTCATTCGAAATTAAAATGTGAAAATTTAAATTAAATAAAATAACAGTCAAAATTTAAGTTCAGCTTGAGTAAGACATATATATATATATAAAAAAACAAATTAACACGCACAAACAGAATTCTAAACAAGCAAAATATCATTTAAAAATAAAAATGTCAATGAATTGAAATTATATATGTGAAATGAAATTAGAATTGCAATAAAAACTAATGATAGAAAAGTCAATAAATTAAATCAAAATCGAACCAACGAAATCCAACCAAAATCCTAATCGAAATTAGAATTAAAAATTAAAATCAATATCATAATTATTACAATACAATATATTATTATATATTACAGTATATATATTATTAGAATCAAAATTTAAATATAAATTATAAAATCGTAAGTACTTATTTCGGGTCGCTTCTCGAGGTTGTGAAAGAGTATGTCTACCTAGGACAAGTCATCCAGCTCGGTATTTGATGCGATTTTCAACATCATTTAGAGTTTTTTTTTTATATTACGGGCTTTATAAATTAATATTTAACTTACATTTAATAAAGAAATTTCGAATTATTACCTACCCATAAAAACCTTGCGAAGCAGGGACGGGTCGCTACGGATAAAACAATCAACAAATTAAACTACAGAGATCACTGCAGTAAAAAAAAATAAAAAAATAGCTAGACAAATATTCAAAAACAATTGAAAGCGAAGTCCTCACAATTTTCTCAAACAATTTTCATTTCTCACAGCGTGTAGCAGAATGTAATATTGGACATTTCCAAGTTGTCGACAATTGAAACTTATTACGACATGACTCGACATGTCTCGCAAAATTATACTTTTCACTGCAATTGTCTGCGACAGTCTGTTTAAGGGTCCGTTCACGGCCTCGAGCGATGCGACTTGCAACGCGACTAGCGTCGAGCGACACGCGCGTACGTCACTTGTTTCCGTCCATCGCGCTCCGTAAGTCGAGTCGCGGAGTTGCTCTAAGCAACTTCTTTCATTTCTTTTCTTCCCAGTCGCTGTCGCAAGATGCGTGTCGCTTGAGCGTTTTGCTCGTAGTTACGGGGTAAGGGTCGGGACACAATGCAGCCAGTAAAAGCTTTGGATGGTCCTTGTTTCAGTCTGGAAGATCTAAGAGGACTTGGTGTAGTGTGATTAATTTAGTTTTGAAGATGAATGGTCCTCGGGTACAATTAATTGAATGCTAAGTACTATTCCAATAACCAATGATCTCCTTCATCATCATCATCATCATCAGTCCATAGCAGTCCACTGCTGCACATAGGCCTCTCCAATTGCACGCCATTCAGCTCGATTCTCGGCAACTCTCATCCAGCTGCCACCAGCCATGATCTCCTTAGCGAATGTTAATTTTTATTTTTATTATTTTAGATTCTAATCTTTTTTTTTTTTGTTAAATTAAATGTTAATGTTTAAATCTTATTGTTATATTATTTTGAATTACATTTTTGATATTATTATTGTTACTTGTGAATCACCAAAATTATTGAATAACTTTAATTGTATATTAAATCCTTTTTGGCTTTGTATTATTATGTAAAACCATAAAATGCTGCATGTTGTGTTAGCCTGTAAGTGATTGTTGCACTTATAAATGTATCTAATACGTAAAATATTGTTAATGTATTGTGTAAACAATTGTTGGCTAATCTAAATAAAAAAATGACAATCTAAGCCTGACATTATTATTGTTACATTGCATGTAACGTTAAAAGCATTGCGTATAGAATTTAGGAAATATTGCGAACCGAGCGGCGCAATATAAGCAAGGCAATTTATAATGACCTAATTCATCACAAATATACAAAAACTCACGCCTCCTTCTCATGGGGGTAAGCAGAAACTACAAAACGCCACCTGCTACGATACTTACATACTCAAATTAAAAAAAAATACAAATTAATTAATTTATTGTAAAACATAGGTACATAAGTTGTTATTTGGTAATACATTGAGGGCGCTATGTTTGGCCTCTAGGGCGTACAAAATAGTAATTCATGCAAATACATACAATAATTAAAACAAGAAATTAATAAAGATATATGAATCACAAATAAACAAGTAAATAAATTAGACCTTCTATCGCATTAATAATTTAAATCACACAGAACAATGTCGATAAGATAACACTCCTTACATGATACTCCTTTTGCCTCGTTTACGTTCATTCATCTGGTCATAGAAACTTGCCGTGAGCCGCTTGCTTGTCGCTAACATATTACATGTTTAAAATACATAAAATTATAAATTAAAGTCGCTATTCGTCTCTGTCCCTATGACCACGTTGATCTTCTACACCTACAGAACGAAAGGTGATTCGGTTTTCACCAAAATTCATTAAAAAAATTTGATGGCGCAGCAAGTGGCGCCACCCCGTTTTGTTTCGAAGTTACTGGAATCACCGAAAAGGTTGGATAAGAGTGACACTGGCTGCTGACAGTCACTCAAGCAGAGCGTCGCATCGACGGTTGCGTGGCGGCTGTCTTCTGATAACAGAGAAGATGACTTCTTGGCGGGAAAGTGAAGCGTCATGTTCAGCAGTTTGTTTAATTTTCCAAAATTAGTGTTTAGCCGAATATTAATGTGTAATAATGGTGGATTATTAACCATTAAGTGTTTGTGAACGTGCATTAGTGTAGGCAAATGAAACAAAACAGTGCAACTTCGCTTCAAGTTCTCTCAAGAAGTCCGCGTGAGGACTCAGTAAAGTGCCACATCTTTACTGAAACTCAAGGGGAGTAGGCGGGGATATCATCATCATGCATTTATAATTCATTTCATCAATATTATACAAGAACTAACTTGACATTGGCTAAATGCACAAACCGTGCGAAGCCAGAAGGAAAAAGAAAAAAAAAAAAAACAGAGAAGATGTCAGGGGAACCGCTGTCCTACCACGTCCACGATGAACTGCTATATTTCGGCACAATCCTGATGATATTGAAGCTGCTTAACCGATAATACGATGAGCACTTCTGTTAAAGGCCTTTAGTTCTGAAATGTTAATATGCACAATACATTTGTGGTGACATCTACATCACCACATTTGAACATTTGAACTACGCATCTCACTGATGTCACGCAAAATCCTGCATCGAGCAAGCAGAGTTTACCTTAATATGACTAGCATATACAGGATGTTTTGTGAACTAGTTATAAGCCTTTTAAGCTCTTAGTCTTTGGACCTTGTATTGTGATTACTTTCTTTTGGTGAAATAAAGAATTTATTATTTTAAAGTAATTGCGTGTTTGTTTTTTTTTTCTGGGTTCCCTGTATATAACGTCCCGACATCAATCTTCGGGGCAGTTGCCCTCCAGACACAACACCCGTCTGGTCGGAGGATCGTCCCTTTTCTATAGAGGACCCTGTTCCTCATACCTCTATACATTAACCTAAATTAAGCACGTAAATCTTGATGTTTAGATATGTCGCCATTACAGCCTTATGGAGCAGAGGCGGGTCGCCATTTTTTTTTAATTTCTGACGATCTTAATGAGGCTACCATTATAAACATCGCTTTAGTTTTAATGTGTGAAAAGTTTTCGTAAATGTTATTGTTTTGTCAGCTGCTGAGAAAGCTTTTAGAGATATTAGTTTATCTTAAACCAGCTGGGTATCATTTTAATTAGATGAAACTTGATGAATCTTGAAACAACATAAGACCTACTAAATCTAAAGTTTTACGTATCTTGTTATGGTATTTAATCATAATTTATACAATCTCTGTAATGCTAACTATCCTAACCAATATTATAAATGCGAAAACCCTTGACAATTCAAAAATGCCTGTAAATGGTTTAATTGAAATAAATACTTTAAAGTGAGTTTATTTGTTTGTTACGCTTTCACGCTAAAACGGCTGCACCGATTTAGATGAAATTAAGCACATAAGTAGACTATTACCTGGCTTAAAATATAGAATACTTTATATCCCCATATTTTTATGGGATTGAGACATATGCGGGTGAAACTCCGGGACGCAGCTAGTAACAATATAAAGCCGTTACGGGTCGTCAAAAGCCGTCAACCAGTCTTACCAAGGGGTATCGTGTTATCCCAGTAACTGGGCTGAGCAGGAGAGGTAGGCAGTCGCGCTATGAAAAAACTGGTATTCAGCTGCATCCGGTAAGACTGCAAGCCGACCGCAACATATTTGGGAAAAGGCTAGGCAGATCATCATCATCATTTCAGCCGAAAGACGTCCACTGCTGGACATAGGCTTCCCCCAATAAGGGGGGGTTGCCATAATCACCACGCTTGGCAGGCGGGTTGGCGTTTGCAGTATGGTGTTAAAATGCATAGAGAACGCTGCTGCCCATTCTGTAGTAAGTCCCTTAGTCGCCTTTTACGACACCTACGGGAAGATATAGGGCGGTGCTATTCTTTACGTCCGTTAGTAATGGCAATTAATGCGATTTCGAATTAATTTCATTAGTGTGTGAACTCTTGAGTCTTAGCGTGTTAATTGCTATTGCTATGCTATTTGTTAATGACGATAATTGATAATAATGAAGTATGCCAATTTTGTTATTAAACGAATTAAAAATCGCGTTCGCGTTTAGTTTACTCGCCGACTCGCAGATAATTAAATATATAAGGAACCAGAGCGGAGTGAGACAAGAAAACGAGCAGCGTAACGTTTTAGCTCTATATTCTACACGGAACTACCATTAAAATACACTGACATGTGGTTTTATACCCTTCTACATCTACAAACTGCAAAATAGGTGGCGTACCAAGCAACTTCCGGAAATAATATATAAATATTTAATCAAGTTTGCAATCGACTTCCGTTCACTAACCCGAGACGGTATTTAAAGTACCGGAAGTCGGTTACAGAAAGTCTCGAATAATTAAATAAATCATTTACAAAATTATCTGGATACCCAATCAACTAAATCTAGTTATTACATATTAAACTAAAAGCTAACATCCGACCTTCCTGACATTAAGTTTGTCCTCAAACTATAAATTACACTGGACTGTGTAAAAAGTAAGGCATTAAATAATCATAGTTGTTAATTTCTCATTTTCATTATCCCATTCGTGCTTTTCAATATTAATTTACATCCATCACTCATTGCACCGTAAGCTTCACACTGACTAAGCACTCTCACCTGTCAGCCACCGTACGAATTCCAATGAGCGACTCATAACATGGTAAGGCTATCAGTTACACTGTCTAATTTCATAATCTCAGCATCATTTCCTGCACATGCCACACATTGCACCGCAAGCTTCACTGGCCAAGCACTCTCACTTACCAGCCACTGTACGACTTCCAATGAGTGACATCTCATTCTACATATGCCAAACATTGCACCGCAAGCTTCACTGGTCAAGCACTCTCACTTGCCAGCCACTATACAACTTCCAATGATTGACTCATAATATCTCAACATCACATTTTCTTATGCCAAACATTGCACCGCAAGCTTCACTGGCCAAGCACTCTCACTTGCCAGCCACTGTACGACTTCCAATCAGTGACATCGCATTCTACATATGCCAAACATTGCACCGCAAGCTTCACTGGTCAAGCACTCACTTGCCAGCCACTGTACGACTTCCAATGATTAACTCATAATATCTCAACATCACATTTGCTTATGCCAAACATTGCACCGCAAGATTCACTGGCCAAGAACTCTCACTTGCCAGCCACTGTACGACTTCCAATCAGTGACATCGCATTCTACATATGCCAAACATTGCACCGCAAGCTTCACTGGCTAAGCATTCTCACTTGCCAGCCACTGTACGACTTCCAATAAATGGCCTATGCTTTGGGTGGGAGATGCACCGTGGAACTTCGCTCGCGGTTGACCACTCAACGTGACCTGCTTCATCAACACATCTATCAAGCCAACTACCCCACGACTTCCATCTCCTAATCATCTATATCTCTCGTAAGTTAACTACGTATTTTCATTTTTAGCATAACTAAACTAATACTTATATTTTTCTGTTTCGTATAAATCATTACTTTTATCTCTATTTCTTTAACACAGACTAACTTTTAACAAAAGAATATATTTACTTCACATTTCCTTCACTTTCAAGCAGTAACTTAATCATAAAATTCATAGTTAAATCAATTATTTATGTTATTCTTTCATTTTTTTTTTTTTTTAATTCTTTCAGTTCAACCGTATCATTTGTGAAGAAATGTAAATCATAAACTTCTGTAGATTTCCTTAATGATGTAACACAATTTTCCGTTTTTATAACCTATGACCAATTATACTCCACAATTAATGTGTCTTTCATTAATCACCTACCTATTCAACTTGATCATTCTTTTTCAGAATCTGATCTTGAGCTTATTTCATTAATACTTGTGCTTAACCATGGCTGTAACAGATCCACAGCCTAAATATTACAATACTTTTTCCCAATGTTACATCCTGGTATACTCGTACTTGAGACTTCATACCTACTATTATCTAAAACTTTTGAGATTATGTAAGGACCCAAATAGACAGGCAGGTAATAGTTAGAATTTTAAAGTCCCCTATTGCTTATATCTTGGCTTTTTTTTTTTTTTTTACGTTCCTAATCAAATCTATATTTCTATTTACATTGGTATTTTAATATGTGTTTGCTAACTTCTGTTCTCAGTTCACTAATGTTCCGAAATATAAAAACAAAAACATTCAACCCGAATAAAATTATTATTAATAGAAGCATTTTTACCATATTTATTTTGTGAACTATAACTAAATCAGTAGAGGTCATTAAACCCGTTTATGTTCATTATTATTTTGTTCTCTATTTTTGTTTGAAAAACAGTCTTCAGTTTTATGTCCATATTTTTGACAATTTTCGCATTTAATAATGGGCTTAAGACATTGTGAAACTCTATGGCCAGTTTGTTTACAATTAAAGCATACATAGGGAGTATTGTTTGATTGCCTGCATTGGTTTGCAAAATGACCTATGATATGATTACTACAAATATGACAAATTATGTTGGAATTATTTAGCAAAGGGGTTTCAGACTTATTTTTAGGTACCAATTCTCTTAGATCACGGCACATGTCTTTAAGATATTTTAACAAATCTTCAGGTTGAGCAAAACGGGCTGAAGATGCTCCTGCTCTAATAGTGCGGTCCTCAAGACCATAAATGATACAATCTACCGCTTTCTTGTCCGATATATCACATGCATTCAACAAAATCATTTTCTCGTAATAGTAATCATCGAGCGAATCACCTATTCTATATTTCTTATCTAGCATTTCAAATAACAATGCACCATAATTGATGTCAGAAGGAAAAGCACGTTTTAAATTATGTTGCCATTCTAGCCTAATAATTCCCCATTCTCATATTTTATAGTTTTAAGCCCTTCATACCATTTTTTTGGCATGCCCTAATAATCGAGGCAAGGCAAAATGGGTAATTTGTTGATCAGACCAACCATAGATATTAGCACATTCGTCGACTTTAGATAGCCAGGTATCTATTCTTTGATTTTTAACGGATGGGTCAAATTCAGGAATTATATTTTTATCACATTTTAATGAAGAATATGAAGAATGATCAGGTGTCACACGGGAAGAAATAAAGCTCACTAAATCATGCAAATTGATTGGCAAATTAAAATTAAGTGGGTTACTTTCCAAACCTCCATCTGGAACTCTTGAAGATCTTGGCACTGCCTCTCGTCCAGGCTCCGCAGCATAGCTCCTATTTTCTGCCACAGGTCCTGGTTCAAGAACATTACAGCAATCTGCTGCTACAGAAGCAACCTCGCCTCTTGGTACCGGATTCAAACTTTTGCTGCTCTCTTTCGTTCGGCGTGATCTTCTGGTTTTTTTCTTTCTTTTGTGGGTACGTGTACGACTGTTAGAGTTTGAATGTCTTATCCCTTCGTTGTTTTGAATGTCTTTCTCTATACGAATATGCACTTGTTTCACTTGATGAAGAGTCACTACTTACACCACGAGTGCGTTTGGGCATAATAAAGTTCACCACAGAAACACACCGTACCGTTTAAAGTTCACCGCTGAGGCATACCGTATCGTTCACAACAATGTCTGTTTTAAAACTCAGAAAGACATTATAAAAAAAAAATTGTTTTAGATTAAAAACTTGTTAATTCTTAGTTCACTTGCACTTAAGGTACTTATCCCACTTCTGATATAAGGAACCAGAGCGGAGTGAGACAAGAAAACGAGCAGCGTAACGTTTTAGCTCTATATTCTATTTTTTTTTTTTTTTTTTTTTGTATGGCATCTCGTAGCAGACCTAGAGAGGTCGTTGCTACTTAACCGGATATTCCTGTGGCTGCCCTAAGGTTTTTAATCTTAAAGCCTCCAGCCAGGGCGCAAATTATATATATTAAAACTAAACGACAGCGCACTAAGGGCACCCCCTGTGGGGTACGGACCTCGGCTCAGGGCGTCGTTGGGGGATCACAAAATTACTAACAATTTGGGGACGGGCTGGATCAACATTTTGATCATGATTATTATCAGGGGATATTATATTTATTGCTACGGCGCTCTCAGCCTCTAACCGGGCGGCTGGCGCATCGACATTCAAGGGACGGGGGGGAGGACTTTTATTACCATTTACTCGGGAAGTTCGCGTGGTACCTCGGCGGCGAGGACGGAAGGTCGGTTTGTGTATTTTGTGCACTGTACTCGTGGCCCTATTGCTTTCCTGAAGGAGAGTGATGGGGTCATCCGGATCTAAGAGAGTGTGCCTCGGTCGGCGAGTCTGACTAATGGCAGAAGGCCTGTAACTAGCGGCCTGCACAACCAAGGGGTTGCGATGACGTTCCGCGGATTCGAAAAAGCGCTTTGCAAGGCGCTTCATAAACTGTTTGATGGTAGGCATCTTAAGGTCTACGTGAAGTTGTTCGTTCCGAACGAACCAAGGAGCTTTCGTAATTCTACGGAGAAATCGGTTTTGAAGCGTCTGCATCTTATGAATGTGATATGACTTTGCGTGAGCGAAGACTACGCAGGCGTAAGTCATGATCGGTCGAATGCACGCGGTGTAAATACGCAATTTGCACTTAAGGGACAACTTGCTGCGCGGGTTGAGTACGGAGTGTAGTCGGCCGAGAGCAAAACTGGCGCGCGAGCGCACCTGTTTTATGTGCTCGCCGAACGTCATGTGATGGTCTAAGACCACACAGAGATATTTGGCTCGCTTCTCCCAAGGGATAGGCTTGCCGAACATGGTGATCGGTTGGGGCAGGGCGGGTGATCGTTCCGTCTGGTGCAGGTGTTGTCCGGCCATGGGTGTTTCGGATCGTACCTGCACCGGATCCAAAGGGAGGAGACCCCGTCGTGCCACGACTGTGGCGCGGCGGAGGACACGGCTCAGCACACCCTTGAGGTGTGCCCAGCCTGGTCCGAGCTGCGCCGCGGTCTGAGCGCAGCGGTCGGGCAAGACCTCTCGCTTCCCAGCGTCATCAACTCGATGCTGGAGAGCGAGGGGGCCTGGACAGCGGTCGCCTCCTTCTGCGAGGACGTAATGTCGCAGAAGGAGGACGCGGAGCGCGCGCGGGAGGACGACCCTCTCGCAGTGCCGCTCCGCAGGCGAAGACGGGGCATGAGAAGGCGATTGTACGATCGTCGTCTTATGCCCCCTGGTGGTGAACAGCGGGAGACGGGTGCGGGGGCGCCTTCTCCTGCATTGCACAGTTCACCATCCACGTCGGGCGGGAATGACAGAGCGCTCGCGGTCATTCCTGGGCCCCTCCCCGACGGGGGGGGCGTGTCGGGCCCGCCTGCAAGGCGGGCGGTCGTCAGCGGGGGACTGGATGTTATGGCTCTGCCGGATTCCCAGTCCTCCTCCTTGCAGACGAGGTAGGAGCGCCGCTGGGTCGTTTAGTGGATATACCGGATTTTCCGGGGAGTCCCACATACCCCTCCCATCCCCCGATGGGTGGGCATGCGTAATGCATTTTTCCCAGCGTCAAAAAAAAAAAAAAAAAAAAAGGGCGGGTGATCGCCGGGGCCTACAGAATAGGACCCCCTGGCTCTTATCAGGGTTGACTTCAATCCTCCACTTCCTGAACCAGGCCGCGAGTCTGTTGACTTCGGCCTGAAGGATGCGGGCGATATTGTCTTGCCTGAGGCCGGAGTAGTAGATGGCCGTGTCGTCTGCGAACAGAGCTAACTGCGCCTTTCTACATTTGGGGATATCACTAGTAAATATAGTGAATATCAGCGGTGCCAGCACAGCGCCCTGAGGGACGCCTGCGCGGAGCGGATGGGGGGAGGATAGCGCACCCTCGATGCGATAGCGGAAGGTGCGGTCCGACAAAAAGTCTCGTAAGATGAGCACGAGACGATCGGGCACACCGAGTTTGTAGAGCTTATATATTAAGCCGTTGTGCCAGACTTTGTCGAACGCTTTCGCAATGTCGAAGAACACAGCACCTGTCATGAGCCCGCGCTGGAAGCCAGCGCTTACATGCTCGACGATACGGTGGACCTGTTGTACGCACGAATGTTGGGATCTGAACCCGAACTGTTCGTTTGGGATGAGGCCCTTCGTCTCGGCATAGTCTCTGAGACGCTTATAAATAAGCCTCTTATAGACTTTGCCGAAGACGTTGAGCAGACTGATGGGTCGGTAACTGGAAGGTTCGGTCTTAGGTTTGCCGGGCTTCGGGATACCGATGACCGTGGCACTTTTCCAAGCTTGAGGAAAAATGTTGTTGCTAAGAGCGCCATTGAAGATGGTGGTCATTAGCATGATCAGGTGAGCGGGGAACAGCTGGAGCACCCTGTTGGTGATTCCGTCTGATCCGGGAGATTTACGGGTTTTCAGACCCTTGATAATGTCGTGCACTTCGTCTGGGGTGACGGGAGCCAGAGGACAATCAGGGTCTTCGACCGGAGGGAGGAGGCTATATTCTACACAGAACTACCATTAAAATACACTGACATGTGGTTTTATACCCTTCTACATCTACAAACTGCAAAATAGGTGGCGTACCAAGCAACTTCCGGAAATAATATATAAATATTTAATCAAGTTTGCAATCGACTTCCGTTCACCTGAGACGGTATTTACAGTACCGGAAGTCGGTTGCAGAAAGTCAATAATAATTAAATAAATCATTTACAAAATTATCTGGATACCCAATCAACTAAATCTAGTTATTACATATTAAACTAAAAGCTAACAAATATATTTATAGTACACCACGCTACCGCGCTGCACGCTCATGCGCGATTGCTCGACGCTTTGACTTTTTAGAAAAGTACATCGCATCGCATTTGACAAGAATTTCGCGACTACATTTAATTTGCTAAATGTTAAATGATCATTCACACGCTAACAATGAATGCGAATGCTAATTAATCCATCACTAACGTCCGGCACCACACGGAACTACATGATAACTGCATGTTGAATTATATGTTGCTACGGAAATACATGTTACCTGTTTATTTGTGTGATGCTACTAAGTGGGGGGCCTGGTGATCTGTTATCTAAGTAGTTTGTATTTATTTTGTTTCTTATTTATAATCTCACTGTATGCTGCACCGATCGACGTCATACATGAATTATGTTATAATTGTCGCTGAAACCGGCGCTGGGGCTCTGTCTCGCATAGGGTCGCAGCATTATGCTGAGCGGTGGCCATTTTGCGTGGATGTGACGCATATTTCCCCCTAGTTGTTCTTTTTGTATTTATGTTCTTTTTTTGCGTCATGTTTACCGCAAATAAACGTATTTTCTTTCTTTTTTTTTCTTTCTTAATTTTTTTTTCTAAAACCTACTTCAGGCACCAGCTCTCACAATGTGAATTTTTATAGTTTAAAACTGTTGAGTGCTACAAAACCATTGTGAGAGAAAATAAATAAACTAATTAAATGATAAATGATTTTTTTCTGTAAGTAGGTTTGTACAAACACTTTTACAAGTCAAACATATTTAAAAAAAACAAAAAATTAATCTATGTGGTGCCGGACGTAAAGAAAAGCACTCCCCTATTTCTTCCCGTAGGTGTCGTAAAAGGCAACTAAGGGACTTACTAAAGAATGGGCAGCAGTGTTCTCTATGCATTTTAACACCGTACTGCGATCGCCAACCCGCCTGCCAAGCGTGACAATTATGACAAACCCCCCCTCTTTTTTTTTTGCCCCACACTAGGAATTTCTCCTGTATTGTGGGTGTGTTTACAAACATTTAAACTCACATACACAAACAGCCAGACCCGGAACAACTACTTGTAGGTCATACAAATATTTGTTCCGTGCGGGAATCGAACTCTTGACACGCAGCGCAGCAGTCAATCGCTTAACCACTGCGCCAACCGTGCCGTCAAACGCCGCGTCATGCTGTGCCTATGTACAGCAGTGGACGTCTATCGACTGACATGATGATGTTCATGATAAATAAATGATAAATGATTTTATTTCTGTAAGTAGGTTTGTACAAACACTTTTACACGTCAATCATATTTTAAAAACTAGATGAGGTCGGCGTTTCCTATCTGACTACTCTGAGAAGAAAGGCCGAAACGACTCAGAGGTCATAGTCTCTTTTAAAGTCCAGACATAATCTTGGTCAGATCATGTGAAGACCATGTAGATTGGTGTCTGAAATGGTCTTTTGAGGAAAGAACCACACAGGTTGAGTGGACCTGACCAGTCAGTGCACGCATTTGTCAGTAATCGTGCAGCTCTACTCAGAATTTAAGGAGCTCAACGATGCGACGATCAATACCATGAATTATGATTACATGAATTATGTTATAATTATCGGTCCACCTTATAGGAGCCCTTCCAACGCTACGTCTTCCAGTACGCGGTCCCCACTGTCCACCAAACTCAAACTCAAATAATTTATTTCAATTAAACCATTTACAGGCACTTTTGAATTGTCATGAAGTCGGTCAGTTACAAATATGAAGCTAGTTGCCCATTCCAAATAGTAAAGTCAAAGTCAAATTGTTTATTTCAAATAGGCACTTATAAGGCACTTTTGAACGTCAATATTTACAAAAATATATAATTGATTCTAGTCGCCCCCCTTCCAAAATGTAGTTTCGTATGGAGAAGAATGGGCATGAAACTCCACCGGTACTCTTTTAAAATCTTGTACAATATTTTTATAGGTACATTAATAGGTTCCTATGGAGAAGAACGGGTAAGAAACTCCACGGACACCTTTCGGCCCCATCTGCCATCTAGTAAAGTGTAGAGAATTATAATAATGAAGAACCAAAATATAAATAAACATAAACAATGAATCCGTAAGCAAGACTTATCGTCTTGCTTACGGATTTGTTGTTCATGATATATCCAAGACTATACTCTACTCATAACTTAATTTTCTTCAGTCCCAACTTCATCCCAACTGACAAGTTTACTCGTAAACTGTTTACAACTGAAACTTGACGCGTATGCACTACAGCTGTATGAGAATCGCTTAAGTTTATACCTGCTGGAAGTTTAAGTAAAGGCTTGAAAATGGGAGTTAAAGTTACTCGAGGACTGCTTGTTATTCAGAGGGGGTCAGGTGATGTAGGCGGGGGTGACGGTGTTCCCTTGACGAGGGAATAATAAATAAGAATCACTTGTTACCGAAGATAACTTTTATATTGTAAGGTCAAAAACACAGTTATATACACGAACACAAGAGCACATAAGATAATAATCGTTCACACGTAATGTTTAGAAAATACAGTCACACAAATAGAAAGGATTAATTCAAGTACACGGTTAATCACACAAGAATACACGTTTATAACAATAATAATCCTAAACTATGATAATACTTTGACTGCCCTGAGCTATTTATAGATAATTCGCGACTTGTGAGGCCAACAGTTATGAGGAGCTGTTGCTTCACCGGAGACTTGTTGAGAACTGAACTTGCTGACAAAATTAGAACTTTTTGTTAGAGATTTTCTCCCCTATATATGTGTTTACTCCTAAGCGCAAGTAGCGGGAGGTCTCTGGTAATTATTAAACATCTTTCCATACAGAACTCTTAGATCTGCATGCAACTGCATAGGGCTCCTTGGCCTTGAGACATGACGCCACAGTGAAATCATTGTGCAATATTGCAAAACATTATGAAATTGACTAAATGATTGTGTAAGATTGAAAGGTACATCCTTTGTTATTAATATTACCTCGCATTGTTTGCGATCATCTAATTGACAATGTGAGGCTTATACATATCAAATGTTAAGTTAATTTTACTACAAGTGCCAGGGTTACATGGTTATTAGTGTTTTACATAATTGCAGTTGTATCGTACATAATATAAGCATTTTCAATCTTGATTACATATCAACTATGCTTTCTTTACATTTGAACGCTATCTGATGACCGTGAAAACCAAACGGGAGAAAGTTAAAGCGATCTTTTAATCAGACGTACTGCGATATTCGACATTAATTAATTATGACTTTATTATGCCACATCTGATCGTCCTTTAGCGGACGTACTGTAAATAACTTATTATTAGTCATTCGACTAAAATCATGGTGCTTCGCCTACATTCCACCCCCTGTAACAGGGTTCAACTGTCTTACACTCTTGGTCTGTGGGAAGCACTATAATTTTAGCTACAGGCCGACGCAGGACCCCGTTTGCAGTTTTAATGTCTACTACACGGATAATCCCGTCGCTTCCGTGATACACTGATTTTATGATGCCTTTTGTCCACGCACTTCGCTGCTTATTATTATCGGCTATAATTACTACGTCACTGACACGCACATTTGGTACATTGTTTGTCCACTTTTCCCGACGTTGTAGTGTTGGGAGACATTTCCCGCAGCTAGCGCCGCCAGAACACGTCGGCGAGCGCGTTCACGCGCCGCCACTGCCTGCGCGAGTCGACGTCCTCGACGTCGCCCGGTGCGTATGGAGTACTCCCGGACGCAGTGCCCAGGAGCAAATGGTTCGGTGTCAGGACCACAGGCTGGTTGTGGTCGTCGTACACGTAGCTCAGTGGCCGGCTGTTGACGATCAGCTCGGCCTCTGTGAGGAGGGTATAGAGGACCTCCTCACGAGGTGCTCGCTCTTTGAGCGTGCTCCGCAGCGCGTTCTTCACCGATCTCACCAGACGCTCCCAGCAGCCACCCATGTGTGGGGCCGCCGGGGGATTGAAGTGCCACTCGATACCTCGATTGATGGCCTCGTCCCTTACTCGACCATGATTGAAGTCTTTCAGGGCAGCCCGAAGCTCGGTGTTGGCCCCGATGAAATTGGTACCCTGGTGAGAGTACAAATGCACTGGTTGCCTCCGGCGCGCAATGAGGCGCCGCAAGGCTAGTATGGGTGAGTCGGCGCTCAGTGAGGCGGCCAACTCTAGGTGGACGGCGCGCGTAGTGAGGCAGGTGAATAGGGCTCCCCACCTCTTCTCGCGCCGTCGCCCGATAGCGACCTCCATCGGGCCGAAGCAGTCGACCCCCACTCGTATGAAGGCTCTTCTTGATACCTCCACCCTTGCGAGCGGGAGGTCACCCATCTTTGGCGGGGCTGGTTTAGCTCTGAAAATACGACAAAGCTGACAGCTTGCGACCACTGTCTTTACTGAGGTTCTTACCTTTGTGACCCAATATTTTTCTCGCAAGTTGTTAACGACTGTCTCGTGATTGGCATGTAAAGCCATCGCATGGTAGTGTGCGAACAGCTTTCTAGTCAGAGGGTGACGACCCTCCAAAATTATCGGATGCCTTTCACCGAATGTGAGCGCCTCACAGGCACTCAGACGTCCCCTCACTCGTAGCAGCCCGTCGTCAGCGATCATCGGGTCGAGAGCCTTGATGTTGCTGCTGGTGGGGACGGGCAGGCCCTTTAGGATAGCGGCCCGCTCGTCATGGAAACTATCTTCTTGACACAACCTTACCAGGCAGTTGTGCGCTTCTTCTAAGTCGTGTCGGCTTAGCTCTGTAGTGACCCAACGTTTGCGACAATGGGCTACAAAAATGAGTACGTGCGCCGTAACGCGTTGTATGTGCGTCCACGACGAGTAGCGCTCGTACTGCAGGAGTGGCGCCAAGGGCGCTGTGGTGGTGTGGACCCGCTGGATGCGCTCGAGGTCCGCCTCTGCCGCTTCAGGCTCGCGACACGCCGGCCACTGCTCCTGTGGGTCACGCAAAAAAGAGGGGCCCGAGAGCCACTCCGCATGGTCATCAGGCCAACACAACCTGGTCGCTTTATCAGCTGGGTTGTCCTCCGAGGGGACCCAGTGCCAGTCGCCTCTGTCTGACAACCTATCTATGTCAGCTAATCTATGCGAGACGAACCTTTGGAACTCTTGGGCATCAGAGTTGATCCACTTTAGGACAGTCTTACTGTCGGTCCAATAAAATTTCTCTTTAATTTGTAAACCTAGTTCTCTTTCAGCGGTGTCTGCCAACCGGCAGGCTAATACCGCTGCCTGCAGCTCTAATCTGGGAATGGACACTACCTTCTGTGGAGCTACCCGCGCCTTCCCTAGCAGCATGACAACCTCCCTATTTCCTTCGTGGCTATAGCCTACTAAGTAAACGACCACGGCGTATGCTAGTTCGCTAGCATCTCCAAAGGCGTGCAACTCTAGGTTTTCTAACTTTAACCCTATACTGAGGTCTGGTGAGTTAGCGACCCACCCCCGGTTTGTAATCCCGCCGAAGGCGTGTACTCTGGTCACTCCCTCGACCATATACTCACTGGCATTTTTATTTACTATAATTGCCGTGGTAGGTATTGAGGCTGCACCCAATATTATGGCTTTCATCGTGCACGTGTTTGGTTCCCTATAGTGATCCGCGCCTTCCCATAAAATTAATCGCGCGCCTTGATCCTCTGCCTTAATTCTGGCTCGTGAGAACGTATCAACGATGTCGCCTGTGAAAGCTATGGGTCCTATTCTTAATTTTAATAAAATACCTGATAAAGAATTTAATAGGTCAGGTCCGGTCAGTAGGTTATCGTTGAGGCACGTACCATGTGACGTAGCGCCCGCGTCGAACACTAGGCGAACCTTCCCCGGCTTGTTGGGATTTACCACCGCAAAATGCGGTAAATACCAGACCGGTGTACTGGTCACCTCGCCTTCTACCTTGCGCGCGTAACCCTCGTCTATTAACCTACTTATTTGCTTTGAATATGCTTCGGCGAAACTAGCGTCTTTACGCATGCGTTTTTCAATGCCGTATAACCTCTGCCGGGCCTGATTGTAGTTATTAGGTAATTGTACATTGTCGTGTTTCCACAATAAGCCTACTTCCCATTGCGACCTATCTGTGGTGCGATGGCTAGTGATGTTTAACACTTCTAACGCTTTTTCTACATTTTTATTTTTACACGTCTCTTGTGAGATACCTATCGCTTCTAGCTCGAACTGGGACTTTACCAAATTATGTAAATCGGGAAGGGAGACCGTCATGCAATTAATCACTTCGCTATTGCTAGAATTATTGAACGGTCCATGTATGACCCAACCTAACCTAGTTAATGAGGCAACTGGCTTACCGGATCGTCCCTGGCGGATGTCCTGGCTGATGAGTAGCTCCCAGTTGTCCTGCCCGAGGAGCAGCAGCGGCTTCGCGCCCCTCATATCAACGCAACCCAAGTCGCTGAGGTGGGCGTTGTCGCCTATTATTGAGGCGGACACCGTCTGCGTTGGTAGATTTATGTCTACCATTGTGCGGCACTTGACGTTGTGACACTGCCCATTGGGCCCTTTAACGCGCACTTGTACCACTCGCGAAGTTAAGTTTGTCACTCCGTGGCCGCCTGCGGTTTTTAATGTGAGAGGCACACACGGACCCTCTAGGTCGGTGGCGAGTGAACTGTCGATCAACGATACCGTCGCACCATCGTCTAATAACGCGTAACATTGTTTATTATCGCTCACTGATACCGGCACTATTTTTAATAGCGCGGTTGCTCGCCATTCGCCTATGTTAGTGATACTTTCGGTGTTCTCAGCTTTAGGTTGTTTATCCTCCTTCGGCTGCTTGTCCGCGTGTAGCATCAAATGATGCCCATAGCCGCACTTCTCGCATCTATTTGCGCGGCAAAACCTCTTAGGATGTTTCCTTATAAGGCATTTGAAACACGTATTTTTCTCTTTAATTGTGTCCCAACGCTGTTGTATAGTCAGCTTTTTAATTTGGTCACACTCTTCTATCGTGTGTTTCTTCTGACATATTATGCACTCTTTAGGTGCGAGGGATTCGTCACTTTGTGTGTTTACTTTTTGAACCCACGGTGGCCTGCTGGCAGCCGGGCGTGCAGTATTAGTCGGCCGGGCTTGACTGGCGCCATACTTCTGTGGCTTCGCAGTTTGTTTAGGTGGTCCCGCCTCGAACATACTCGCCTGTGCGTAGTATGATGCCGAGCGTGTGAGATGTGTCAGGAATTGGGAGAACATTTCTAGGTTCGGCGACACTCTTAAGTCCACCCCCTGCGCATTATCCAGGCCCATCGCAAAGTCACCGTACTGCGAACGTTGTACCGGTGTTAATTTGCTCAGCAGGTCACTCACTAATTGTGGGTTATTTATGTATCCCTCTGCGTGTATGTTTTTTAGTAACGATACACAGTTTCTTACGGTAGAAGAGAATTTACCCAGTTCCCGGCAACTCTCCGTCACTCTGGGTAGATCTCGTACTTTCTTTAGTACGCACTGTAGCACTAAGGTCGGGTGACCAAACTCGTCCTCTAGCGCTCGCATAATATCAGTGGGGTCCGTTGACGTTCTTAATAAATCCTCTACTGATATTTTTGCCTCGCCTTGTAATGAGGTTTTTAATCGTGCTAGATTTTCATGTGCTTTAAACTCGTATTGTCGGGTAGTATCCCAGTACATATTCCGGTATGATATCCAATCGGATGGGTCCCCATTAAAAAACGGCAATTCGTAAGCCTGTCTAGGTACCGGCCGTGGTCGTGCCATGCTAGAAATTGCCTCTGCCAGTCTGTCGATTTTACTTTCCCTGTCTCCCGACGATTCTCGCCGCCTTTCTTTTTCATCCGCTCCGTACTGCGTCTGCCGCCGTGTATCCGACTCGAGTGTTGATGCTCGAGGTACACTTGCGACCGGAGTGGTAAAGGCGGGATAATACTCAGGTAGACGGAATCTTACACCTTCTGTCGACACTGGCGCGTATGTAGGCGTAATTGGTACTGTTATGTTACGTAACGGTACTGGCTCAGATGCCCTTGTAATACGCGACACATTATTATTCGGCACTGATGACGCACGGTATTCGGTACGCGATTCACTCTACTTACGATTTCAGATGGTTCCCGGGGCGCAGCAACTTCAACAGGCGCGCCTGACACAGCCGGTGTGCGCAATACTTCGTTCAGTTGCGGCACCTAGGGCGTTGTATTCACCCACTCTTCCACGCGCTGTGTTGTACTCACACCTGAGTGAGAGTCATCGCTGTCAGCAGCAGCCTCTATTTCCGCGATGTCCGCTTCCAACCTCTTTTTAACGAGATTTTCTTTCATTTGCACTAGCTCGCGCTCTGCCTCGTACTCGACCCTCTTCCGTAAGTAGTCGACACGGCTATGCTTAGATGAGCCTTTACTACGCGGCGTCCTCCGTTAGCTTACGTAGCTTACTGCGTGTGGTTATCTCGCTCCTAATGCTCATGTTTTTGATTTTAATTCGAATTTAATTTAATTTAATTAATGTTTATTCCCTCTAATTGAACCTGATCCGGCTCGACAGGACCAAAATGTTATTCAGGGGGGGTCAGGTGATGTAGGCGGGGGTGACGGTGTTCCCTTGACGAGGGAATAATAAATAAGAATCACTTGTTACCGAAGATAACTTTTATATTGTAAGGTCAAAAACACAGTTATATACACGAACACAAGAGCACATAAGATAATAATCGTTCACACGTAATGTTTAGAAAATACAGTCACACAAATAGAAAGGATTAATTAAAGTACACGGTTAATCACACAAGAATACACGTTTATAACAATAATAATCCTAAACTATGATAATACTTTGACTGCCCTGAGCTATTTATAGATAATTCGTGACTTGTGAGGCCAACAGTTATGAGGAGCTGTTGCTTCACCGGAGACTTGTTGAGAACTGAACTTGCTGACAAAATTAGAACTTCTTGTTAGAGATTTTCTCCCCTATATATGTGTTTACTCCTAAGCGCAAGTAGCGGGAGGTCTCTGGTAATTATTAAACATCTTTCCATACAGAACTCTTAGATACAACTGCATAGGGCTACTTGGCCTTGAGACATGACGCCACAGTGAAATCATTGTGCAATATTGCAAAACATTATGAAATTGACTAAATGATTGTGTAAGATTGAAAGGTACATCCTTTGTTATTAATATTACCTCGCATTGTTTGCGATCATCTAATTGACAATGTGAGGTGAAGTTATAATATTCTAATTGCTGATGGCTTATACATATCAAATGTTAAGTTAATTTTACTACAAGTGCCAGGGTTACATGGTTATTAGTGTTTTACATAATTGCAGTTGTATCGTACATAATATAAGCATTTTCAATCTTGATTACATATCAACTATGCTTTCTTTACATTTGAACGCTATCTGATGACCGTGAAAACCAAACGCGAGAAAGTTAAAGCGATCTTTTAATCAAACGTACTGCGATATTCGACATTAATTAATTATGACTTTATTATGCCACATCTGATCGTCCTTTAGCGGACGTACTATAAATAACTTATTATTAGTCATTCGACTAAAATCATGGTGCTTCGCCTACACTGCTCGTGGAATATAATTCTTAGAATCACGAAGTAGGTTCATTGAAAACAAAAATTTGCATGGTTCATATTTTTTAGAAGACGTATGCGTAGCTTAGGACCACTTTATTTATAGAAATTTAACGCTTACCACCGTAACCATCTTTTTGGTCCTGCTTTGTTATAATATGAGTCTAAAACAGGTATGGGCAACCTTTGACATGTTGAGGGCCAAACTTTTGCGTGCAAATACGTTCGCGGGCCGCGTTTAAAAGTACTTAGTGCATTTTTAAGTAGTGATAATATTTGTTGCGATAGATATTAGACATGAAATAATACGACAATGTTATTATAGTACAATTTATTAAAATAACAAAATGAAATTTAAAAAAAACTTTTTTACAAAAAAAACAACCGACTTCCAACAAAAACACAAAAAAGTGAAAAATAACTTTAATTTCGGAAGCACATAACATAACATCACGCCTTGTTTCCTCGAAGGGTTTGGTAGAGGTGCACCTGTAGTACACCCACATTTTATATTATATTTAATTTAATTTCGGAAGTCGGTGGCCATAAACGAAAATACAAAACCAAAGACACCGACTTCCGAAATTAAAAGAAATATAATATTAAATGTGGGTGTACTACAGGTACACCTCTGCCCAACCCTTCGAGGAAACAAGGCGTGATGAATTTATATTGAATTCTTTCATTACTGAAATGGATTAATTACACAACAAACAAATAGGCTTACCATTGTGCAAGATAAAAAATAATTCTTCAGTTCATTTTTCTTGAAACTGGCGTAGCTACTTTTCGTTTCTTTCCACAAGACATCATTTTTGTTTACTTTTCGTTCAATAAACTTAATAACAAACTATAGTTAGTAACCACTCAAGATCCACACAAAGTCACAAAGCATGTTGACGGCTCGAGCAGTTCGCTAGGATATCGCTTGTCCAAGTTATCACCTCGGTAGCTCAAATAGAACTGAACTAACGGTCGGGCGATCCACCCACTTATATAGGCAAAATGAAGGAATAATCTGGAATAAACTAGTTTAGAATAATTGAGAAGCAATAAATCTTTTGATGTGTCGCCTGTGAGGCGGCAAACCTCAAAGAATTTGATCGAGCAAGCCGAGTGGCGGCGATTATCAAAGAGTGAGGCGGCAAACATCAAAGGATTTGATGTTTGCCGCCTCACTGTCACTTCCGTGAGTATAAGTACCAAATTTAATATTTTTTAAATTAGGTTTTTTCTCTGGTCTCGCAGGCCGGTTGTTGCCATAAATGGTCTAAAAGGCTCTCGCAGACAGGCGCGACGCAACACTAGTAGCACAATTTCTATGGAAGTTTCATGATAAGTGTCACGCTGCCAGTCGCGCACGCGACATCGCGTCAGTCTTCACAAGCCTTAATTTGGAAAATCTAAATATTTTATTTCACATAAGCCTACGTGGGCACTTATGAAACGTCAGAAGCTAGGTGCACGGTTCCAATTGGTCGTTTCCTATGGAGAAGCGCCGGCAAGAAACTCCACGGTTACTCTTTTAAAAATAATGGGCTTTTACAATGTTTTCAAGTTACAGTGTTAATAGGTATATGAGGACAGTGTAAGCCCGTCAACAAGTACTTAACAAAAATTGAAAATGGTTTACAAAGCTACAATCTATTAAGCCTACAACGTTCTCATATTCACAAATAAAAACATAATCTATATAAAATATTACTAAAATAATAAAAACTTATTTAAAATAACAAGATTGCCATTACAACTGTAACAAATCTGAATTAATATTCTGTCCACAAGTCACTAATAAATATTTTAAATTAATATTGTAGGTATTTAGTGTCAAAAATAATGAAGAGATTATGTCAAGGTATGCAAAAAACTAAAAAAATAAAAATAAACATCGTAATTTAGGAGCAGATATTAGACATTTACATAGTTATGCCGTTAATGAGTTAATCAATACTCCTGTTGTCTGTAGTCGGATAAATAATATTCTATTCGGAAGACTCATTATGTACCGGAAGACGTTATTTTCACCTTTACGCCAAAAGTCATCAAAATCCAATCATTCTCATCGTAACTGAGTTACGAACACATTACGCGGATCTTAATTTTGACATTTATAAAATTAGTAAGATCACCTCCCTCTCTGCCTACTCTGTAACATTATAAACAATACATTACTTATGCACAAGCAGGCGCCATGTACGTGCCGACTTTTAATTATTAGTTAGGGATGAGAACTACCTCTTACATAGTAAAAAGGAGTGTACTTAGGTGTTTTAAACTGGCTTGGTAGCTGGAACTTACGGAGAAAAGACTCCGAAAAATATTTTAGAATGCCCAGTCTTTAAGGAATGGTAATCAGAATAGTCTATTAGTTCAAGTCTGTGTGGTGCCGGCCGTAAAGACTAGCATCACCCTATTTCTTCCCGTAGGTGTCATAAACGGCGACGAATGGGCAGCAGCGTTATCTATAAAGAACACCATACTGCGATCGCTAACCCGCCTGCCAAGCGTGGCGATTTTGGCATACCCCCCAAAAATACCCTTTGGGGAGGCCTATGTCCAGCAGTGGACGTCTTTCGATTGAAATGATGATGATGATGAATCAGAATAGTATTCAATAAACCGATCAAGTGCATGTCGGACCACGCATAATTGGATAAATTTATCCCATAAAGTTTCTTATAAACAAACAGTATTGTAGTTGAGCAAAAACATGTTCTCCATACATCGTAATACATCATGATCAATGCTCCAACTGCAAGTTTTTTTAAGTTGGTCGAGTATTACTCGTTAAGTAAAGCCTACTTAGCTATGATAGTTTTATTTTTAATTTCGTTGTATACAACATTATTTTTAGTTCAGTTCCTTATTCTGAACATACTATATTCAGGTTTCGCTTAACTAAAAATAATATTGTATAATGCTGCCATGATTTTTTTCATCTATCCAAAAACAACCATTTATATGGCAGGGCTGGCTTGACTCTAACAAAAAAAATCCCTTCAAGTGCAAATTAAATTAATTACCTAAGTGAACTAATATTACGCAAACGGAACCCTTTTTTTTTAAAAAAACTACTAAAACCCACCCGTGTTAGGGCTACTATATCCCTTTCATACAAATTCGCAACCCTGGCAGGACGCAAACGGACCCCTGAATCGAAGAATGGTCTTCACGGTTGGCGCAGTTAGTTAAGCGATTGACTGCTGCGCTGCGTGTCGCGAGTTCGATTCCCGCACGGAACAAATATTTGTATGACCTACAAGTAGTTGTTCCGAGTCTGGCTGTTTGTGTATGTGAATTTAAATGTTTGTAAACGCACCCACAATACAGGAGAAATTCCTAGTGTGGGGCAACGTTTTTTTAAACAAAAAAAAAAAAAAATATTTTCGAACGACCTGTCCAACGATATCCGACATCATGGGAAAGACGAGAAAAAAATTTAATCTCCACTTTAAGTGTAAGGGAAAGGTACCCTAAAAAATGATGCCGACAAAGTAGTAATTTTATTTAATCACTTTGTCGGCGTAATTAATATGTATACCCATGCCAAATTACAGCTGTCTAGTATTAAGAATGTCTGATCTAAGCTGGGGCAGACAGATGGACATGGTGAAACTATAAGGTTTCCTTGTTGCCTACGGAACCCTAAAAAACGGTGTTATTTATGTAGATAACACCATTTCTAACGGTAACGTAAAAACTGTGAAAATAATGTCAGATCTAAGATCTGACTTTATTTTCACAGTTTTTTTTTAATTTCACTGTTTTTACCCGACTGCCAAGGCAGGGTTATGTTTTTTTTATTGTTTGTATTTTGTGTTTCATGAACTGTGTCCAAATAAACTTTATTCTTTCATTATTTCTTTCTTTCTTATGGCTTTTAGATATTACATTATTTTATCCTCAATCAAATCATGCGTGTTTCTCTTTAAACTAAGCACTGTAATGTGCATTTTTATATCATACTATGCACTGTATTTTTCGCCAACCAGCGCGGCAGCGTTCTTTGGACTATTATAAAAATTCCTTTGAAAACAACAGCCACAGAAAACCAGGGTTTTTAGGGTCGAAAATGTCATTATCCTTATGCAGTGATAAGCACAAGACATCAGAGATTTCTTGCCTAAGTAGCCTATAACTTTCCCACAGCTGGGAACATTTTAGGCCCTCTTTGTGAGAGGAATTAGGCCCACCACGCGGGCTCAACGCAAGTTGGTTAATGTCACACGTTTTCAAATTTTTGGTTCTAAGGTTTACCTTTTCCATGTTGAGAGCCTAAATGTTTGCCATCCTTGAATATAAAATAATACAAATCTTACTCAAAACCTCAACCTGAAAACACGAACTGAACATTCTTACCATATTTAAATAATTACAGCAAATAGACACTCCGTGTCAACTCATGCGCAGTAGGCTGCTCCATCCATAAAATTTATTAAAGCCACGTTTCACTTTCAAAGATAAGATTAATTGAAAAGTTAGCGGAGACGAGATACACTTTGTAAAGTTGAAGGCTGACTCACAAATGCGTGGATGTAATGTTTTAAACCAGAAAGGCTATGGATGGGAAATGTCCATTTCCTTGAACAGTTTTCTTCGTCACATTATTATTATTGTTCTGGTGCCATAGAGATAACTAGTCACGTACCTACTTATGGTGTTCTATTCTATTTTTCTCTACTTATAGCCGTCGAAAACTTATTTTGCCGATGTTGATAATTCGGCCAGTGCCAATGTCGACAATGGTTTATTCGTAGTACTCCAAAAAGAATTCCCAAACTACCCCATGAAAAATATAATATTTTTAATAAGGTTTCATTCTACTCCATGATAATATTACAATTTTCTCAAAGTACTCCATTCCATTTTAATCAAAAAGCAAATTTAAGATGTTATATCAAAATGCTAAACTTAAATTTTTCTTTTAAGATTTTTTGTGACTGACTGTAATGAAGTATAATTATTATATGTATTTTATAGGTAATTATGTAGATGGAGCAGTTTGAGAATATTAATAACGAATAATCGGTGGAGTACTTTGAGAATAATTCTAGATACCTTTTTTAGGGTTCTGTACCCAAAGGGTAAAACGGGAACCCTATTACTAAGGCTCCGCCGTCTGTCTGTCTGTCTGTCTGTCCGTCTGTCCGTCTGTCACCAGGCTGTATCTCATGAACTGTGATAGCTAGACAGTTGAAATTTTCACAGCTGATGTATTTCTGTTGCCGCTATAACAACAAATACTAAAAAATAGAATAAAATAAATATTTAAGGGGGCACATATACAACAAACGTGATTTTTTTGCTCGTTTTTGCTCTATATTGATAACGGCAACAAGTAGACGCTTAAAATATTCACAGAATATAGTAGATATATATTGACTTTAAAAATAAATAATTAAAATAAAATAAAACAAATATTTAAGGGCGGCTCCCATACAACAAACCTGTTTTTTTTGCCATTTTTATAGATAATGGTACGGAACCCTTCGTGCGCGAGTCTGACTCGCACTTGGCCGGTTTTTTTTCTTTATTTTAAAGGCTTTATCGCTGAGCGATAACGTGACCCTGTAAAATCAGCACATGCAGCAGAATGGGAACAAAATAATAAGTATTTTTAAATAATAATAATTCCTTGGAGTAACTTGGGAATTAATGTATGAGATTCTTATCTTTTTAGAACAAAAGAATGGAGTACTTTGGGAATAACCCTCAACAATTCCCAATTACGGTGTTGAAAAACTATCTAAAAAACTAAAACCTACCTTTCTGAAATCAATATTATAGTCGTTTCCTCTCAGTGTGTATAAAAAAAAATTATTCAGGAAGTAACCAATGATCGTTCTCTATCTTTTTGTGAAAAACAAACGCAAAAGCTCAAAGGACCAACAATTCATTCCCGAAAATAAACTTAAAACTCCAAGCACCAAAAATTTTACCGTACAAAAATAAAGAGCGAACACATTCAAAACTCCAATTTGTATGAATATCCTGTACTGTGTGAGTCAGAACAACCAATGATTTGAATAATAAACGGGCAGATTATTGGTATGCGTAGCGTGGAACGGGAATATTAATCCATTCGTCTGGAGTTGGTACTTATATACTGAGTTAACCCTTTCTGTAGAGGTACGAGTAGTTATGAGCGGGTGAACTATTAATGAGTTTTAATCTTGTTTGGAAATTAAATGAATTACCTTCTCTTGGGGGGTTATTACGTAAGCTTGGTTGGCACCATTTACCTTACCTGTGAGCACGGTTAACCGCAAAGCTAAGGTGGATAAATTTAACATTAGTGACCACTATACTACGTGGAACAATTACCAGTAATGTTTAATTTTATTTTGTCCTCGATTTTGTTGTCTCTTTTTTTATTTTGTTCTATTAAATTTTACTTTTGCTGTTTATATTAGTTTTATATTCTACCACGTAATGTTTTTTTTAATTTAAACTTCCTAATTTTTGTTATTATATATTAGTTTAATAGTTTAGTGCTTGTGGCACACCTAATATGTTTATGGGGCATGCGGTGCTAACCTGTAAGAAATTGTTACACTAACCTTAGATTATATTAGATATAACTTGAACTATTTACAGTGTAAACAATTGTTGGTTGGCCATTAAAGGAAAATAAAATAAAAATAAACCACAACTCAGAACTAATGCTATTTGTTTCTTGATTTGTTTATGATGTCACCAAATGTCTAAGCGATTGCACTTTTATTGCACAGCAGGATACTGTCCAAAAGCCTTGACAAAAATCCCTGACAACAGCAACCGACGAAAATATTCACGAAAAATATTTCTGCATCCAAATACATTTCCTTTTCAGCAAACGAGTTCTACGTGCAACAATAACATGCAGAATACAGCGTCCTTCCATAAAGTACAGTATATAAACAAATTTCCTTACATCCCTATTGCATAAGATATATAGATACAGAAGGTCGGCTCCATACAACGGGCAAACACACATAGACAAATTTAAAACTCATATTAAAAGTACACTTTGTAAACAAGCGTATTATAAATTAGAGGATTTTAACCAAGATAAGAATGCTTGTTTGTTCCGTTTGGCGCCGGACGTAAAGAATAGCACCATCCCATTTCTTCCCGTGGGTGTCGTAAAAGGCGACTAAAGGACTTACTAGAGAATGGGCAGCAGCGTTCTCTATGCATTTTTAAAACCATACTGCGATCGCCAACTCGTCTGCCAAGCGTGGCGATTATGGAAAATCTCCCTCCTTTTTGGGGGAGGCCTATGTCCAGCAGTGGACGTCTTTCGGCTGAATGATGAAGAATGCTTGGAAACATGCTGGTCCAGCTCCATAGGACAATCTAGAGTCTTTTCAAATGAAACTGGTTGCTATTTTAACTGTATAATTTATATTTTTTTTATCATTTATTTTACATTCTGTGATTACTTTAACTCACACACTGACATTTTTTTTTTGCGCTTATTTATTACGATTGTTAATATGTGAGCACCATTTATCTATCACATAATTAATTTATCAGTCATTGCTTCATTATTAATTCTTTTTACCTATTGTGGTATAGTAATAATTATATAATTGATGTACCTATACAAAATATTATAAAACATTTTAAAAGAGTAACGGTGGAATTTCTTGCCCATTTTTCTCCATACGAAGCTACCTTTTGGAAGGGGCGATTAGAATTAATTCTATATTCTTTGTTAATGTTGACGTTCAAAAGTGCTATTTATGTGCCTATTTGAAATAAATAATTTGACTTTGACGAATGCATGCTTCACGTACAGCGAGTGCAAGCCCACTCGTGACTACCATTTGTATGAGATCGCCGCGTGTACGCTTATATGTGTGCGTGCGTTAGTTTTCGCTTAAAGGCTTTTACATACCGGCGCGACTTGTCGCGCGACAAGTCGCGCCGGTATGTAGAAGCCTTTATGTATAGAGCCGACCTTCTGTACCTCTCTATTTCACGTCCGTTTTGTGTGAGTGGGAGACAATTTTATCTTAATACGAGTTGGAGAACTCCACACGAACGGTGTTTATCTAAGATCGCAGATAGCAAGTTCTGGAAGTAATGTGAGATTGCAATAATGTAATAAAAGCTTAATATACTTCTTTGTTGACCTCGAGGTTGTTGGTTATTGGATAAGTATGTGACGTAATAATGTTTTGGGCGTAAACAAAGAAGTGGTCCTTGCATTAGCAAGCCCACTTTTTTGTTCAGCAGATCGATTCATCCACGTGTTTTATATTAATAAAACACGTGGATAAATCGATCTGCTTTGTACGTAAATATGAAGGATCCATTTGCAACGGTCAGTCTTTTTATTGGCAATTAAAAGGTCGCGATGCTTGAGCGCCCTCAGGCTAGGTGGAGCAAAAATCTTCGAATGAGTGGCTGGTAGTAGCTGGATGGCATTAGGCGAAGAGCGGGTAAAATGGCGTGCATTTAGGGAGGACTACTGGACTTATCCCACCGTGGGATTGGTATAGGTGAATGATAATGACCATTATTTTCTTCAGTAGCTTGGTGAACACGAACAGTCGGTTATGAGAACCGTATACAACCGTAGACATACAGGCTGTACAAAATAGTGACATCATACAAAATAAATTAGATTCCTCATACCCTCTGAAAATACCCCATGTATGTGTTTTTTTTTTTTTTTTACATTTTTCATTTTTATGGAATATTTTTTCAGATATAAAATAATAACCTTCCTATAATTAATTCAAGATTTTAAAAAAATCGAAATGTCAAAATTTTCGATTTAACTTTTTTGTGATATTGTGCAATCTAATGTCACTATTTGGACAACCCTGTATAATTCTGATAATTTATGACTAACGACCCGCACCTGCTTTGTACAGTTATCCGACCTGACATTGAAGAAATTTCAGTTTAACTTAGTTTAAGCTAAATTCAACACCGGTTTGTCACACATTTTATTTCTTCGTGTCTCTAACATAATAATATAAAGTCTCAGTACTACAAGTAACTTGTGTCAATAGAACACGAGGGGCAATAACGTGTCGGATTTAAACATATATTCTATGTATTGTATAACATACAGAATATTTTTTGAGATGTGATCTCTCCCCTCACTTTTTGTGGGAGTATTTTCGTGAAATGGGACGGAAGTGTGTAACAGGAAGTGACAGCTTGAGCATGTAATAAGTAAGTTCTTTTTAATAAGGAAAAAAAGAAAAAACAAAAAAAAATGCCTCAGGCATTAAGTCCGCCTTTGTACAGTGTATTTTTTTACTTGTGCATACAATTTTAATAAATAAATAAATAAAAGAAAGAAAAATTGTTTATTCTGCACAAACAAAACGCACATTACAACAAAATAAACATTATTGCCGTACCGTAGTATCGCTAACCCGGCTGTCAAGCGTGGCGATTATGGCAAATCCCCCCGCCCCCCCTTTTTGGGGGAGTGTTAAGAAGCACAGCATTCTATCTTTAGAAATGTAAACAAAGGTACTTTTGTTTGAGAAACACAGCAATCTCTCTCTAGAAAGCAAGCAAAGGTACCTTAGTAGCATATAGATAGGTATTATAATTAGCATACCTAAGAATCCTAAGTAGGTTCATCAAACATGTTGTTAGCTCAGTAACCTGGCTGTTTTTAGTAATTTAAAGTAGCCCAACATGATCAGCAAGGGTCAATTAACCGAATTTGCATTGTTTCCCAGGCACTTAGCGTCTTAAAGATTAGAATCTGAGCAAGTTAAAGTAAACAATAGCATGTACTTACTACGCAATAACATGGCAGATTGCGCCACATTATAAATTGCAACATAATTACTGAACTGACGCAATAACCGGGCACATTGCATCATATTAAATATTGCACCACAATTACACAATGTTATGTATGGGTTGCATCATGCTAGGACCGTGGGAACGACCATTTTTGAGAGCTCTGTTTGGTCTAAACAATAAATAGTTACCCAAACCCCCACGCTACCTGCGCATACGACCCAACCTATAAATGAGGCCACTATTGGTCCGACTAGTCAGTCTTCATCAAATCTTCATCCAGTCTTCATCCAACTCGCCTGAAAGCAACTAGTCCTCAAGAGAAAGAAAGTAGTGAACCATTGTCAGTCCGAATTTAGTGCTCCTAGCTTATAGTAAAGCATCTTAAGTATTTATATCAGTGTTAATAGTGGGTAAGATTGATTATATGTGTTTTCCTAATAACTTTATTTGTGCATTGAACTGTTGTGTATTTCTCCGATTGATATATCGTGTAATGACTATTTGTGAGTGATTTAGAACTGTCGTAAATAACTATTTGTGCTACTAGATTTTTGATAATTAAATTCGTGTATAAAAATCAATCAGGCTTCTATTTATTTCAACGATAACATTTTACCCTGCACCGGAATATCCTACAATTTGGTCCTTCGAACCTGGATATTGTTGAAATATAGAGCCTAGATTTGCAAGTTAGCAAACATGAGTGACGGAAGCACTATTACGACTAGAAGTAAGCTACGAAAGCTAGAGGCAGAGATGAAACAGCGTCAGCAATTGGAAGCCGACTCTGGGGTGCCGTCTGAAATGGCACCAGGCTCACCTTCGATTGCGCCTACAACCTCGTCGGTCCCTGCACCTGTGATCCCGCTGGCTGGCCCCGGTCGTATTATCGACCATAGGATACTCGGCACGCCAGTGAGATCAGATAGAGCATACAGGGCAAGGTCCGGGATAAGCCACGTCTCCTCGAAGAGCGGCCAGAGAAGTGTCGATTATCTTCGTCGGAGGGTAGAATACGAGGCAGAACGAGAGTTAGTGCGCCTAAAGGAAAACCTAGTCAAGAAGAAGCTTGAAGTTGATCTCGCTGAGATAGACGTTGCTGCAGATGAAGACTCATGTTCCGACCAGGAAGGGACATCACGTCGTGTTGATGAATGGGTTACAGACACGACGCCCGTTGTGACCAGTGAAATACACGCTGTGCGTCGCGATTCGCCGCCGCGCCAAATGACCGCGCCCGCGCCTTCTCGCGTGTTAGTGTCAGTACCTCCGCCCGGCAATATACCTGCGCTCCGCAATCAGTGTGCGCCCGCGACCGTACAGTTTCGCGAACCGACGTATCTGACGAACGATACGCCCGTAGCGACGGCTAGTGCTCCGCGAGTGCCGTCTAGAGAGGTGCCGTATAGAGAAGTGCCCTCTAGAGAAGTGCCGTATAGTGAGACGCCGGGCAGAGAAATGCCCGAGTGGGAAAACACGCCCACCGAGGAACCAGAAAGAAATAGGTCACGGGACAGGAAAATTGACCAGCTAGCGGACGCTATCACTAACTTGGCACGGCCGCGACCGGTACCGAGACAATCGTACGAGTTACCATTCTTCAGCGGTGACCCAGCGGATTGGCTGTCGTATAAAAATATGTATCACGATACGACAGCCATGTACCAGTTTAAGCCGCATGAGAACCTGGCGCGTTTGAAAACGTCGCTCCAGGGAGATGCCAAGTTAGCAGTAGAGGATCTATTGCGCACGTCAACAAACCCAGCAGACATTATGAAGACACTGGATGAGGAGTTCGGGCACCCTAACCTAGTGCTAGAATGTGCTCTCAGAAAAATACGTGCTTTACCTAAAGTTACGGAGAGCGGCCGCGAACTCAGAAAGTTCTCAACGACAGTGCGTAATTGCGTATCGCTCCTGAGAAGTGTATGTGCAATTGGATACCTAAATAACCCACAGCTGGTAAGCGAACTACTCAATAAGCTTACGCCTATACAACGCGCTCAGTATGGTGATTATGCAATGGGCATGGCAACTACTCGGGGCATAGATGTGCGAGTTTCACCTAGTCTAGAAATACTTGCAGAGTTCCTAAGTCATCTAGCCCGAGCCACGTCATATTATGTGCAAATGGAAATAGACTCATCGACGAGCGCTATTAAGAACAGAGGCAATGCACAGTCACTCAAGCAAACGAGAAATGTACAACGTTTGCACGTGCATTCCGATAGTGAACAACAGGCAAAAGCGATAGAGGAAAAATGCACTTTATGTAGAGAAGAACACAAACTACCAAAGTGCAAGAAGTTCACTGGGTTAAGTGTCGACGAGCGATGGCAACACGTCAAGCAGAATAAATTATGTTTCAAATGCATAATAAAGAAACATAATAAGAATTTCTGTCGCGCAAGCAAGTGCGCCTCATGTAATTACGCGCACCACATTTTATTGCATGCCGATAAGAAGACAGAGAGCGTCACTAACGTCAGTGACTACACCGGGAAAGCGCTATTAAAGATAATGCCAGTGTGTGTAACCGTGAACGGTGTGAATAGCCAGTGTTATGCCTTATTGGATGACGGGGCCACCGTGTCTCTGATAGACGACTCGTTGGCGGGAAACGCCAAAGGAAAACAGATTCCACTAGTGCTACGAAGTGCGTGCGGGCAGGAAATAATAGATGAAGCCTCACGGGTGATCAGTATATCAGTGCGCGGGCCAAGTGGGCAAACACATAATGTGAAGTGTCGCACCCTGAAGAAATTGGATCTACCCGCGCAGACGGTGCCCGCCGCAACGATGACCGACCACGCCCACATTCGCCACTTAGGTTGCGAGGAAATGAGGGAAGCCAGGCCGCTGCTGTTGCTGGGACAGGACAACTGGGAGTTGCTTGTCAGCCAGGACATCCGCCGAGGAAAGTCAGGTAAGCCGGTTGCCTCTTTGACCAGTTTAGGGTGGGTGGTGCACGGCCCCGTAGGGAGAATTCATGATACTAGTGAAGAATCAATAAATTGCATGGTAGAGTCAACTACAGACCTACATAAATTAGTCAAGCAGCAACTTGAGCTAGAGGCTATTGGTATCTCAGAAGTGCCTCGAACACACAAAGACACTGAAAGGGCTAACAGTATTCTAGATTCCACTAGCCACCAAACAGAGAGCGGCGCTTGGGAAGTAGGGCTGCTGTGGCGACGAGATGACCCGCAGCTGCCCGACAACTATAGGTACGCGCGCCAACGGTTAGCGGGAATAGAGCGTCGTCTGGTCAAAGACCCAGTGTACGCTAAGGCCTATACGGCTCAAATAGATAGGCTAGTAGCAGAAGGGTACGCGAGTAAAGTAGAAGGCGGGGTCGAAGCCGATCCGGTGTGGTACCTACCTCACTTCGGGGTAAAGAATCCAAATAAACCGGAAAAGCTAAGGTTAGTGTTCGACGCCGCGGCCGGTTACAACGGTACTGCTTTAAACGACAATCTGCTGTCCGGGCCTGACCTTTTGAACTCTCTCTTAGGCGTGTTATTTAAATTTAGAATAGGGCCTATCGCGTTCACCGGGGACATAGCCGATATGTTTCTCCGAGTGAAAATCAGAGAACAGGATCGGGGCGCACAATTGTTTCTATGGGACAGTACCGGCAATAATGAGCCTGACGTATACGTCATGAACTCGATGATATTCGGTGCCGTGTCGTCACCGACATCAGCTATTTACATTTTAAATAAAAACGCGGCTCAACATAAAGAAGCATTTCCCGAAGCAGTAGCGGCCATACACGAAAGGCATTACATGGACGACTATCTCGATAGTGCGTGGTCTGTCACGCAAGCAGGACGCTTAATTGAGGAAGTGACTCGCATCCACGCCAAAGGCGGGTTTGTTATACGGGGGTGGGTCACCAACTCTCAAGAGTTGCGCGACAGGCTACACGTAGAAATGCCTGACCGGGTTTCGCTAGATAAAGGTGAAGGTGCAACGGAACGCACCTTAGGAATGATTTGGTCTCCGAGCACAGACCAATTGGCGTTCGACCTATCATTTAAACGGCTACCTAAGGCCATAGTAGAAGGGCAAGTTATACCGACAAAGCGAGAATTTCTTCGGTTTATTATGTCCATTTTTGACCCGCTAGGTTTCCTGTACCCGTGCATCATACAGTCACGTATACTCATGAAAAGGGTATGGCACACGGGTATCCAATGGGATGATAGATTGCAGGAAGCCGAGGCTAAGATTTGGTTCGAATGGCTGCACAAGTTACAGTACCTCACTGACGTGTCCATACCTCGGTGGTACGGCCTAAGGCCGGAGGGATTGGAACTCCACGTGTTCGGTGACGCGAGTGAGTCAGCCTATGCGGCGGTAGCGTACCTAGCAGGGATAAATTCGGAAGGGGTCAGGGACTTAGCTATTGTAATCGGGAAGGCCAGAGTAGCGCCACAAAAGTTAGTTTCCGTCCCGCGACTAGAATTGCAAGCGGCTGTGTTAGCCTGCAGATTAGCTGACACAGTGGAAAAAGAGCTAGGCATAGTTATTAGTAGCAAATATCTGTGGACAGATAGCAAAACCGTCTTAAAATGGATAAATTCAGACGCGTTAGAATTTCAGAGGTTCGTGTCACATCGGCTAGCTGAAATAGACAAAAGGTCAAGGAGGAGCGACTGGCACTGGGTTCCATCGGCGATGAACCCTGCTGACAAAGCCACCCGAATGGACTGGCCCAATAATGGCAACGAGTGGCTGTCGGGCCCCTCGTTTCTTCGTTTCCCACAGGACCAGTGGCCAGCGAGCACCGACCTCGACACGGTGGCAGAGTCGCAGCTGGAGAGAGTGCAGCGAGTACACGCTGTGGCAGCACAGGCTGAGCCGCTGCTACGTTACGAGCGGCTACCCACCTGGACGCGCGCCTTGTATGTCGTGGCGCGACTACTTATATTTTCAGAACGCTGCCGTAGGCGGCGTCAGTCACCCACCGTGACTACAGACGATCTGCACGACGCAGAGATGCGCCTGTTGCGTCTGGCGCAAGCAGAGAGCTACGAGGCAGACATCGCAGCACTGCGGGCGGCTCGCCCGCTGCCTAACGACAGCAAGCTGCGGCCACTAGACCCTATGCTTTACGAAGACGGTCTGGTGAGGGTACGCGGTAGGCTGGGCGCCTGCAGCGAGCTGAGCTTCGGGGAGCGCCATCCCATCATCTTAGATGGGAAACATGCGCTCACACGCCGGCTGGTATATGGGTACCATGTCGCGGCTCTTCACGCTAACCAAGAATCTATAGTTAACAGGGTCCGTGAGAAATATTGGGTGACCAACCTGCGGTCGACAGTCAAAGCCGTCACCGCGAGCTGTCAACGGTGCCGCCTGGAGAAGGCCAAACCGGTGACACCTAAAATGGGTGACCTCCCAGCCGCAAGGCTGGAGGTCACAAGGAGAGCCTTCGTGCACTGTGGGGTCGACTACTTTGGCCCCATGGAAGTCGCGATAGGTCGGCGCAGGGAGAAGAGGTGGGGCGTGTTGTTCACGTGCCTCACCACCCGCGCCGTCCACCTGGAGCTGGCGTCATCGCTGAGCGCTGACTCAGCCATTTTAGCCTTGCGGCGCCTCATTGCGCGCCGCGGGCGTCCCGCAGACATGTACTCCGACTGTGGCACCAATTTTGTTGGGGCACACGCCGAACTACGCGTGGCTCTGCGCGACATGGACCACGACAGGGTGCAGAGCGAAGCCACAAGCCGCGGAATAGCGTGGCATTTCAACCCTCCGGCATCCCCACACATGGGCGGGTGCTGGGAGCGACTGGTGCGTTCCATCAAAAACGCACTCAAGGCGACGCTGCGAGAGCGCGCCCCTCGCGAGGAGGTCCTCTACACCCTCCTCGCTGAGGCCGAGCTTATAGTCAACAGCCGGCCTCTCACGTACGTGACCAGCGACATCGAGAACCCAGTGGTGCTGACCCCCAACCATCTCCTGCTGGGCACTGCCGCAGGAGATGCTCCGTGTACGCGCGGACAGGCCGCCGACGTCGACTCCCGCCGCATGTGGAGAAAGGTGAACGCGCTGGCCGACCTCTTTTGGAGGCGATGGCTGCGCGAGTATCTCCCGACGCTCCAACGACGCGACAAATGGACAAATAACGTGCCAAACATAAAAGTGGGTGATGTGGTAGTGATAACAGACCAAAGTAAACCACGTAACCAGTGGACCAAAGGGGTCATTAAAAATGTGTATCCCGGGTCGGACTCTGTAATAAGAGTGGTAGATGTAAGAACCAATCATGGGGTCCTGCGTCGGCCCGTTGTAAAGATTGTTGTGCTTCCTACAGACGGAAGTGTAGTCGGTTGAACCCTCCTACTGGGGGTGGGATTGTTAAGAAGCACAGCATTCTATCTTTAGAAATGTAAACAAAGGTACTTTTGTTTGAGAAACACAGCAATCTCTCTCTAGAAAGCAAGCAAAGGTACCTTAGTAGCATATAGATAGGTATTATAATTAGCATACCTAAGAATCCTAAGTAGGTTCATCAAACATGTTGTTAGCTCAGTAACCTGGCTGTTTTTAGTAATTTAAAGTAGCCCAACATGATCAGCAAGGGTCAATTAACCGAATTTGCATTGTTTCCCAGGCACTTAGCGTCTTAAAGATTAGAATCTGAGCAAGTTAAAGTAAACAATAGCATGTACTTACTACGCAATAACATGGCAGATTGCGCCACATTATAAATTGCAACATAATTACTGAACTGACGCAATAACCGGGCACATTGCATCATATTAAATATTGCACCACAATTACACAATGTTATGTATGGGTTGCATCATGCTAGGACCGTGGGAACGACCATTTTTGAGAGCTCTGTTTGGTCTAAACAATAAATAGTTACCCAAACCCCCACGCTACCTGCGCATACGACCCAACCTATAAATGAGGCCACTATTGGTCCGACTAGTCAGTCTTCATCAAATCTTCATCCAGTCTTCATCCAACTCGCCTGAAAGCAACTAGTCCTCAAGAGAAAGAAAGTAGTGAACCATTGTCAGTCCGAATTTAGTGCTCCTAGCTTATAGTAAAGCATCTTAAGTATTTATATCAGTGTTAATAGTGGGTAAGATTGATTATATGTGTTTTCCTAATAACTTTATTTGTGCATTGAACTGTTGTGTATTTCTCCGATTGATATATCGTGTAATGACTATTTGTGAGTGATTTAGAACTGTCGTAAATAACTATTTGTGCTACTAGATTTTTGATAATTAAATTCGTGTATAAAAATCAATCAGGCTTCTATTTATTTCAACGATAACATTTTACCCTGCACCGGAATATCCTACAGGGAGGCTTATGTCCAGCAGTGGACGTCTTTCGGCTGAAATGATGATGATGAAACATTATTGTATTACACACCTACAAAGCAGTCAAAAGCCTCGTATTCAATACACTAAAAACTTTACAATGTTGTCCATTGCTTGCTTGCTTAATAGCATGGAATTAGTGTACTCGTGGAATCAGTAAGTGCTATACGAGATAAAAGTAGAGGGGGTCATTTGTGTCGCTGCTCAGTTGCCTATTACCAACGTGAGATGTCAGATCATCATCATCAGCCCATAGCAGTCCACTGCTGGACATAGGCCTCTCCAATTGCACGCCATTCAGCTCGATTCTCGGCAACTCTCATCCAGCTGCCACCAGCCACCCTGCGAAGAATTTCGCTCCACCTAGCCTGAGGGCGTCCTACCCTACGTTTGCCAATTCGCGGTCTCCACTCAAAAACACGTCTACCCCAACGGTAATCGAAAAAAAAACGACAGTTAAATAGATAAGCCAAAGTCAAAAATGTGACTTTAAGTCGGGTAAGGATTCTAAGTCAAAAAAGAAAGTATGAAAGTTATAAAACGGCCGAAAATCTCCCGGAACTCTTTAAGGGAAATCCTTTTTGAGTAGTAGGTTAAACTAACTCAAAACACCACAAGCAAAACCACAAATCCTTCATAGTGTAGACTACCCAAAAAAAGCTAGATTTTCCAACATAACTTAGTATTCCACAAGCGTTCCCGTCAAATTTTCCGAGTTCGCAACATGCCGCGAGTCGCGAACTTACGCATCGTTACAGCTATCAACCATTTTGTTTTGTATGTGTTGCTGTACTGAATGGGGGCTGTGCGATGTGGGTTAACATTGTGGTGGCGTATTTTGGCATCGTTTTACAGTGGTTTTGTTTGGTCTTTTTATACGAAATTTTGAAATAACGTAGTACCGAATACTAGGATCTCTACGGCACCAAGATTGCAATAAAGAAAATAGATCTGGAAGATATTGTGTCAGTAGGCTTTTTTTTTTTTTTGGTTGGGAAATTATCAAATAACTTCTCCCGCTCTGGGCTGAGCGGGAGGGCGTGTCAGACTTGTACTGACTAAAACCCACCAGTGTTCCTTCCGTTGCCTGTGTGCCGGGGCCACGATATCCCTTTCGCACAAACTCGCAACCCTGGCAGGCATTGGCCCTAACGGACTCCGTCAGTTGGTGCTGACATCTCTTTGAGGCGCGCGTGAAACACAACGCGCCGTCGACCCGGGCCTGGTCCTATCGGTAGGCTAAGAAACAGTTTTGAATCAGTTTTAATATTTGGCAAACGGATAATGCACTAATGCCCCAGTTCATTATCACTAAACGACACCTAAATAAATGTCAAAATTATAGCTCGCTCTTGGATTTCTTACTTTTGGTGATAAGCCGAGCGTCGAAAATCCAACAGCGTGGTTTACGCGCAAAACGGACATTCGTTTTCAAATCTATAATAATAAGCTCGTGGACGTCAACCCGGACTGCGATCTGTTCGTAAATAAATTCTCCAATTTAATGGATATGTGCCTACATTTTTGTGAGAATAATAGTATTTAATTGTTGTTATTAGTTACGTGTTATGTTTGTACCTATTATATATACTTTGATTTATGTAATTCGGTTTAAAGAACTTTATTCTCATTAAGACAATCGTCACTTACATGAGAACATTAAATCTTATTACTAATTATAATAAATCAGTGCGGGTAGAAGAGAAACAAAAAGCAAAAAATAATGTCAACAAAATTGGAAGCGAGTTCACTGCATTCCTAACGGAAACGGGGAAACGGTCAATTATATTGAACGTTTCACAGAGAAGGAATTATGTACGTCTGATTCCTATCGCAGCAAATATAAAAAGAGGAAATAACAGTTTTTTTTTTTGTGTATGGCATCTGGTAGTTGACCTTGAGAGGCCGTGGCTACTTAACCGAGCTTTCCTGTGACTGCCTTAAGGTGTGAGCTTAAAGTCTCCAGCCAGGGCGTAAATATATATTATAAACTAAACGACTGCGCACTAAGGGCACCCCCCGTGGGGTACGGACCTCGGCTTAGGGCGTCGTTGGGGGCGTTGGGGGATCACAAATTGGGGACGGGCTGGATCAAAGTTTAGATCATGATTATTATCAGGGGTTACTATTAATGCTACGGCGCACTCAGCCTCGGCGCGGGCGGCTGGCGATTCGACGTGCAAGGAACGGGGGGGACAATTTAGTCGAGAACTTCGCGTGGTAGCTCGGCGGAGAGGACGGAATGTCGGTCTGTGTAATTTTTGCACTATACTAGTGGCCCTATTGCTTTCCTGGAGGAGGGTAATGGGGTCATCTTGGTCTGAGAGAGTATGCCTTGGTCGGCGAGTCTGATTAAGGAACTAACTGAGGACAGTTGTCGGTTTTATATTAAACATTGAGTGACAGTACTAACAGTGTTGCCATTATCAGAAAGTAAGAATCAATTCATTTTTGCATAGTCAAATCGACTAAATTTGAACAATTTATTTGATTTACACGGCTTAAGAAAACAAAATAATCAAAATACTACAAAATTATGATTTCTTAACACCATCGAAAACTATTTACAAAGACACGAAGCTATTAAACGTCAAACAACTTTATATATACAACACATGCAAACTTATCTATAAAATAATTCACAAACTTATTCACTCACGCATTACATTCACAACAGAAGGGAAATAATATGTAAATACTCATCTCGTCGAGCTGGTCACCTAGTATAGTCTAGAATAAGAACTAACTACGGTAAAAATAACCTAACCTATGGGGGAGCACAGCTCTATAATAAACTTCCAAAGGATGTAAAAGAAGCGACTTCACTCAACATATTTAAAAATACATTATTCACTTTTATTTACAATGTTTATTAATTGCGTTGTGTTTATTTTTTGTATAAAATGGCAATATCTTTTAACTTGTGGCACCACCTTATCTTAGGAATGCAGTGAACTCGCTTCCAATTTTGTTGACAGTGTGCAGTGATATACATTATTTTTTGCTTTTTGTTTCTCTTCTACCCGCACTGATTTATTATAATTAGTAATAACATTTAATGTTCTCATGTAAGTGACGATTGTCTTAATGAGAATAAAGTACATTATACCAAATTACAATATAATTGACCGTTTCCTACATAAATAAATAAATCTACTCTATGGTTTTAAGATAATGACTGTATAACCATAATACGAGTATAAACATTCATTCCACAAATTTACTTTTAAGCAAAAAGACCAAACGAGAAAGGTGACGTAATTTTGAAACAAACTCTAAACTTTAATAAAAGTCCAGATGAAAAAAACGACAGTTGCTCTGCGAGTTCTTTCAAGATAAAGGATTAACTTTTAACCTAATAGAGCCATAGATACTTTATAAGGATAAAATGTAGGATAGGTATCATTAATGATGAGGAATTGGAAATAATTTGTAATTAGATGGATTAATTTAATTTTATCTGAAATAAACTGATTAATAATTAATAATAATAAAAAAATTAAAGAGCCTCGACCAACACCTAAGGAGGCTCTAGTTGGGCAGCTGGATTAAGGGCCTGATTCAGAGAGCGGTACTTCTGGACAAGGCTCGCATTGTTAGGAGGTTCTTCTCTCTGGAGCCCTGACCGCCGGCAGCTTGGACCCTGTTCCCGATACCGGTGGGCTACTATTTATTATATTTTTTATATATAATTTTTATATTCTAATATTTGAAAATATAATTTATATGTACTTCAATGAAATAAAGGAGATAATAATAATAATTAACTTGAATGTGGCGGTTGAGAGTATAATCATGCTCACTGTAATGTCTCGCTGATGGTGGCGCGTGTGTTGGATCATTTAGCCCTCTTAAAAATGTAAAAATGGTTGAGCAGAATGGAATGGTGCTAATCCATGCGTCATGTTCGGGAACGGGCGCCGTCAGTAGAGAGTGCTCATATCTTAGCTGCCATGGCATATTTTATTTTAATTACATTTTTGAATTGTTTTTTTTTCATCTTTTTATTACGGACGATTTTGACGTTTTGGATCGTCCTCACATGTATAATTTCAACATGAATGATATAACCAATATTTTTTTACCTTAAATGTTAATTTAAAAGAGTGTCCGTGGAGTTTCGTGCCCGTTCTTCTCCATAGGTATCTACTACGCTTTGGAATGGGCATCTAGCTTCATCTTTCTGACTGACCGACCCCTTGACAATTCACACACACACACACATAGCATCACGCCTGTAATCCCCGAAGGATCAGGCAGAGGTGTTCTTATAGTACACCCACATTTCACCAGTTATGTTATGACAATTCAAAAGTGCCTGTAATTGGTTTATTTGAAATAAATGCTTCGAGTTTGACGCTGATAGCACACCTCCGCCGCGAAACCATAGCAGCGAAATCGCAGTAGTTCAATTGTACTGGTTCGCGTCATGTTCCGCTACTCGAATCGGATGCGAGTAGCGGAACATGACGCGAACCAGTACAATTGAACTACTGCGGTTTCGCTGCTATTGTTTCGCGGCGGAGGCGGAGGTGTGCTATCAGCGTGAGTGTATGATACTAAAGTAGGTTCTTGTTAGTCGGTGATTTTTATTATGACCAGCAAAGTCAAATGCAAGTAGCATTCTGATAAATTATGGATGTTTGTATGGGAAATAACACAGATTAGTATAATATTAATTTAATATAATATATGCACATTATATCATGATATCATCACCATCTGCCTTGTCTTTTCCCAACTATGTCGATGTGTGTTGTCTGTGTCGTGTGTGTGTGTTGTCTGTGTGTTTGTATGTGTGTGTGTGTGTTATGTGTGTTGTCTGAGCGGTGGCTGTTTTGCGTGGATGTGACGCATATTTTCCCCGTTCTTGTTCTTTTTGTATTTATGTTCTTTCTTTGCATCATGTTTACCGCAAATAAACGTATTTTCTTTCTTTGTTTCTTTCTTTATGTTGGGGTCAGATTCCAGTCTAACCGGATGCAGCTAAATACCAGTATTTTACATAAAGCGACTGCCTATCTGACCTCCTCAACCCTGTTACTGAGTAATATTATGATACCCCTTGGTAAGACTGGTTGACAGACTTTCGGACGTCTGCCGACCCGTAACGATTGTTAAAGATCCACGAATGACAGCCGGGACCAACGGCTTTACGTGCATTTCGAGACACGGAGGGTTCTTTGTATGTAAAGATGTTCATCCATCCACGGACCAACCGCAGCAAGCGTAGCTTAACCTGATACATCGACCCATGCAGCTGTTATTACGTAGCCACAATCCCCATGTTAATAAAAGCACATAAATGTTAATAAAATAAAGAATCATATTTCAAATCATATTCAGCACATTTAATAGTTTTCCTTTAATTTACACATACCTTGCTGCCACAATTACATTAATTTTGGAATTACAAAATAGTTATGAGTTATGCATACATTGATACTTGTTACTATTAGGGTTCCGTACCAAAATGGTAAAAAGGAACCCTTATGGTAAGACTAAGTATGTCTGTCTGTCTGTCTGTCACACCTGGATATCTCAAGAACTACTAATGCTATCAACTTGAAATTTATAATAGTTTTAGATGATGTTTACCCAACTATTTTGCAAACAAGAAAGTAATTTAAAAAAATATACCTTTTTTGCAAAAGGTACTGAAAGGAGGTCTTAAAAAATTTAAGTGGGGTTATGAGGGCATGTGGGGTATCATATGAAAGAACGACCTGTTTGCTCATTGTCAAACATTTTTTTTTTAGGCAGCATTAGTTTCCGACTTTTGATGAAAAATTAAAAAAAAAATGCCGTTATCTCCGAAGTTTGCATAGATACAGTGTGAGTCTTCATAATGTGCACATATCGAATTGAGGGAAACTTAGCTTAATTTTATCGACGGAAAAAATAGTTTAAAAAAATCTAAAAATTTAATTTAATTTTTATAGCAGTTTTTAAATTTTGTTCGCTGCTGTGACCCCTGTGTAAACAAATCGGTATAACTTTTAAACTAAACAATCTGTCACGATGAAACAAACTCAGTAATGACTGGAAATAATAGGGCGTCTTCGTAAAATAAAAACTAACGAAAAACTCGCCCTCAATTGAGTATTAGGGTGATTTTATAACAAACATCTGATATTTTTTCATAAATTTTTATAATAATTGTAAAATTTCTCAGTAAAAGTCCTGATTACCTACCCTTTTTTATTACTTTAAATTATTTTCCATCGTATCAGCTTTCCAAAAGTAAAAATACCATGTTTATAACTCAATCACAACGTTTCCTATCAACTGTTAAAGAAAGGCCTTGCACTCGACTACGTACTTTACTTTAGCAGGTAGAGACCCTTTTTTGTAAAAAAAAAATTGTTTAATATTTTTTTTATATTTTTTCCGTCGATAAAATTAAGCTTAGTTTCACTCTTTTCGATATGTGCACATTATGAAGACTCACACTGTATATAAATCTGAAATTATTCAATGTGATAGAAATGCATGTAAAGATTACAGGAAAAATAAAAAGATGTCTCTAAATAGCACAGTTTTTTAGAAATCATCAACATCATTATATACGTACGGAACCCTCGGTGCGCTTTTTTTTTACTTGTAGACAGTTGTCGATTTGTTGAGAACTGTAGACTGGGTCAGTCACTCATGAGAGGCCTTTTTCTAAACACTGACGGACCGCCGCGGTCCGTCAGTGTTCGTCACTGGGCGCACGTGACGTCATGCACAGCCTTGCCCAAGTAAATAAACCGCTATCGATAACATCTCAAGGCAAAAGGACGTGTAAGCTTATTAATGAAGCGTATAATAACTCAATTCTATACATCTATATATATAAAAGAGAAGTCCACTCACTGACCACTCATCACGAAATTTCGGAAACTACTGGGCCGTGAGGTCTAAAATTTGGCACAAGCACTCTCTATGGGGTGCAGGCGCGCACTAAGAAAGGATTTTTATAAATTCGCACCTTAAGCGGTTGAAAAGGGGTGTCAAAGTTTGTATGAAACTCCTATGTTTTTAAAGTTAGAGACATGAATGTTGGCTTGATTGTTCCTTTCGACTTCTAGGTGCTCACTAAGAAAGGATTTTACGAAATTCGGCGCCTAAGGGTGAAAATAAGGGTTTTTAATGTTTGTATGAAAAATGTACCAAATGCAGTTAAGATCCAAATTGAATCTTACGGCAACGAGTTATTGCATACTTTACATTGAAATTAGAATTCTGAGGCCGTTTTAGATCTAAATTGAATTTTACGACAACGCGTTAATGCATATTTTACATTGAAATAAGAATTTTTGGAAGTTTCTTGAGGTTTATATTTAGTTTTTTTTCCTAGGTGGCCAGTGTGTTTCAGTGCAAGCGTGATAACGTTCTAAAGTTTTTATGCCAGTTCTAGGTGGCCAGTATTTTTCAGTATGCAGGCATCTGCTAAAAGATAATGAAATGAGGTTCTAATTGGTATTCAGGTAATTTGAACGTTGCTTATATAGCATTAAAGTCGAGAATGCCAAGGGGAAAACTTCACAATGTTTAACCTTAATCGCGGCTTGCAAGCCGATCGTATCAAAAAACGAAGTCATGTATCAATCACAGAATACAAACCTAAGCGATACACGTTCAAGCTATAGTTACCGAAATTTCTGTGCTGCGATATTTTGTTATTACTTACTACTAATTTGCTTTGAAATATTTTTCATCATCGTTGTTTGGTTTTTTTAATTGGAGGATAATAAATGTGTTTTTACCTATTGCCGGGTTGGAATTTTGTTATTTCTATTTCTTTGCGTATTACTTATTGTGTAGGTATTTCACACTATGGTATTACTATAATAGTTTTTAGTATTAGTCGTTCTTACTAGAAAAAGTGTCCTTGAATACCTACGTTCGTATTTTAATTTTATTGCTTAGTATCTTTGGTTTAGGCTGGTGTTGTAAGGGTTGGAAAAAGGCTGGAGAACTATTCCCATTTCAAATGGATGTCAGCACCAACTGACGGGGTCCGAAAGGGCCAATGCCTGCCAGGGTTATGAGCCTGTCCAAAAGGGATATCGTGGCCCTGGCACACACAGGCATTTGAAGGAACACGGTGGGTTTTAGTCAGTAAAAGTCTGACACGCATCAAAATGACCTTCATTGAAATTTCCTGAGAATCAGATTATTTTTACTCCCTGTTGTGCGTCCCCAAAACCAGCAATAAAAATACCATCTTGAAACACCTGGAACTCAAATGGGAATAGGTCTCCAGCTGCCATGAGTTCACAGGCATTTCAGCGACGTATTCACGCTTTCAACCATAAACAGCTCCTCCTGACCGATCATGGGTGAAAGGTTGGAATATTTCCCAGTTTTTAGAACACGTGGCGCACAATGGTGTCTCGAATTTGAGAAGACAATGACATGGCCACGTTACTGTTCACCAAATAGGAGAGAGATGAAAATAAGCATGCGCCATCGCTAGGGATATTTACTATTTGGCAAAGAATTTGCATGCCACAATTGAGGCGATAAGCCCCCTCTATGAGGAGTGGCTAGAGAGGCGCCACGGCTGCCTCACCTTCCGCCTGACTCACGTCCTCACCGGACACGGTTGTTTCGGGAGGTTCCTATTCAGAATAAAGCGGGAGGAAACGCCCGGGTGTCACCACTGTGTGGATCGCCCGGAGGACACGGTGGAGCATACGGTTGAGGTCGGCGATCTCTCGCATCTGACCCTGGTTCAGGCCATGGTTCGGAGGGAGGGTGCACGGGAGGCCGTCACCTCCTTCTGCAAAGCAGTAATGCATGCGAAGGAGGAGGCGGAACGCGTGAGGGTGAGGCAGGGTTCACGCCCTCACGCCCTTAGTCACCGCAGGAGACGCCCCGGGCGCCGGGAATCGCAGGCTGATTCCCGGCCACCGTGGGCGCGGGCTTGCGGACGGTGAGCGATGGGTAGCTCACCGTCCGATAAGGACCAGGCCCGGGTCGACGGCGCGTTGTGTTCCACGCGCGCCTCAAAGAGATGTCAGCACCAATGAACGGGGTCCGAAAGGATTAGCCCTTTCGGACCCGGATCAATGCCTGCCAGGGTTACGAGCCTGTCCGAAAGGGATATCGTGGCCCTGGCACACAGGCATTTGAAGGAACACGGGTGGGTTTTAGTCAGTAACAGTCTGACACGCCCTCCCCGCTCCGGCCAGACCGGGAGAAGTTATTTGATAAATTACCACCCAAAAAAAAAAAATGGCAGCGGCAGAACTATTCTCATTTGAGTTCCAGGTGTTTCAGGATAGTATTTTTATTGCCGGTTTTGGGGAAGCACGGCAGGGAGTCAAAATAATACGATTCTCAGGAAACTTAATTGAAGGTCATTTTGATGTTTTAATTCCGTTGGCTAATTTAAATAATAAAAAAACCGGCCAAGTGCGAGTCGGACTCGCCCACGAAGGGTTCCGTACCATTATCTATAAAAATGGCAAAAAAATCACGTATATTGTATGGGAGCCCCCCTTAAATATTCGGTTTATTTTAATTTAATTATTTATTTTTAAAGTGAATATGTAATTTAATATTCTGTGAATATTTCAAGCGTCTACCTGTTGCCGTTATCAATATCTAGCAAAAACGAGCAAAAAAATCACGTTTGTTGTATGGGAGCCCCCTTAAATATTTTTTTTATTCTGTTTTTTAGTATTAGTTGTTAAACCGGCAACAGAAATACATCATCTGTGAAAATTTCAACTGTCTAACTATCACGGTTCATGAGATACAGCCTGGTGACAGACGGACAAACGGCGGAGCCTTAGTAATAGGGTTCCCGTTTTACCCTTTGGGTACGGAACTCTAAAAATATCTTTTGACCCCTCACGCCGGCAAAATTGTAGGATAACCGACCGTCACCGACTCAGCGGTAAATGTGCAGTTGAATTCACAATCCCCAGTCCCAATTCACTACTATTGATTTTGTCGAGAAGTCGCTTGCCTATTAGTGAGCAAACGGAATGCGAGTAATTTTTTTTAAGGATATTGCTAAACCGTTCATCTACTTATAATAAATTATAGTTTGTGAGGTTGTAGGAGTAATCTCTGGATCTACTGAACCGATTTTGAAAAATCTTTTACCCATTGAAAGCCACGTTATTATTTTGTGAGTGTCATAACATAAGGCCATAATTTAATCCGAAAAATTAAAAGACGGTAAAATGTTACCGCCCAACGAAGTGGGCACGGGTCAGCTAGTTATTAATAAACGATTCTTTTATTATAAGAAATAATCATGTCATCATCAATCAATTATCAAGAATGGAGTCAGCGTGACTTACATAGTTTACGCTTGCAATTTCAGGCTTTTTTTATGTGAAACATCTAGGCGCACGTAAAACCGATTGCTGGCGGGGCGACGCATGCCGCGTGGCGATCAGCCACTATACAGTCTATCTGTAGTGTATAAAATGTGTGTGTAGTGCGATGTTTCACATCTGCCAGTTGACCCGTGACGGCTCAATATTTTTTATTAGTTCAGTGGGCTAATTGCGTAAAACACTTACACTAGCAATTTATTTTGATAGTTCTAAAGTTTATTTTAAAAATTCGTTTGTTTATTCACTCATTTTTAATTTGGTTTAATATTATTGTTATTTTATTACGAATGTTTTTAATGTAAGTATTAATTTTGAATGTTTTAATTGTGTTTATTACTTATTATGTAGAAATTATGATTAAAATATTAGTTTTATTAATATTTACATTTGTACTTTTGTGTACCTATGTTCTACAAACGAAAATATTTTAATTTGAATTCAATTTCCTTCAAAATTAGACAACAAGGATGAAGGTTAAATTACGATGTTTCATGTTTATTTTAAATAAAAAATATATGAACTGTGCACTTTTCATAAGTGCCCATAAAGGTTTATGTGAAATAAAATATTTTGGTTTTGATGGTTTATTTCAGTGTACAAGAATAATACACATACACATACCTACATAAACTTACGCCTTTTTCCCATGGAGGTAGGCAGACACTATAGAACGCCACCTGCTCGGCTCCTTATATACTCCTTTTGCTTCGCTTAGCCCGAGCGTTTCATTTCGTCCTAAAATAATAATGACCCAAAAATACTCATTTATTCCTACAAAGTTCATGATAGCCCTTATTACCAAAGGTGTCCTTTATTCCCCAGAAGGCCGTGTTAAAATATGAATTCCTCTGTAAAATGTTCAGCCCCGACTTTGTAAACTTTTTAACGGTAACAATTAATTATTTTCTCTTCAAAGCTTCCTACTTATCGTTAGCGAAAAGCTTGGTATAAAGCTGTGTTTATAACTGCGCTTTTTTGTGCTACATTAAAAAAAAATGTTTTTTACTGACCTATATTAAATCTATTCATTAAAAAAATGTTTTTTGCTTTTGTATATTAAATCTATTCATAGTTTAAAGCAAATTCGTTTTTCGTGTCTGTTGTCACCATCATTAAAAAAAATATTCCGGATGGTTCATGTGCAATACATTCATATTTGAAAGAAAGAAAGAAAGAAAATACTGATAATTGTTCTTTAATTATAGATTACAGGAAAACCTATAAAAAGTCTATGGTCTTAAAATAACATGGTAAATCACTCAATATTGTGCGTACAAACTTACATTTGCAGTTGGAGGGAGCATGTCTATCAACTACAATGTTAAGTTTGTTCTTGGGATAGATTCATCCCAACTATGGAACCCTTCATTGTGCGTGGTCCGACACACACTTAGCCGGTTTTTTTTAACGTACTGCGTTTTCCAGGATATTTAAAGACGATGCTGATGATTCCGTTGCAAGCAGGCATCTTTTAAAATTACATCCAAGTATTCAACTATTAAACAAAATACTTTGAAAACATTCACCCTCAAATCAGCATAGAAAACCAATGCTTATCTCATAAAACTGTATCAGACAAAACCACAATGGTACTCCGTTCATATCGGTAATTTCTATGCAAAACTATGATGAATACGTAATTCTTCTGCATATAAATGTCTATTTAATTTGCATAAAACTAAAATTTACGGAAAAATGCATGCATTTGACGGCGGTCGGCGGCGATCGGCGGCGGCGATCTCTCGCGTCCGGCCCTGGTTGAGGCCATGGTTCGGAGCGAGAGTGCATGGGTGGCCATCACCTCCTTCTTTGAAGCAGTAATGCTCGCGCAGGAGGAGGCGGAACGCGTGAGGAAGAGGCAAGGTTCGCGCCCTCGCGCCCCTAGTCGCAGCAGGAGACGCCCCGGGCGTCGGGAGTCGCAAGCCGATTTCCGGCCACCGTAGGCGCGGGCTTGAGGACCGTGAGCGATGGGTAGCTCGCCGTCCGATAAGGACCAGGCCCGGGTCGACGGCGCGTTGTGTTCCACGCGAGCCTCAAAGAGATTTCAGCACCAACTGACGGGGTCCGCTAGGATCAATGCCTGCCAGGGTTGCGAGTTTGTCCGAAAGGGATATCGTGGCCCTGGCACACATTCAACGGAAGGAGCACGGGTGGATTTTAGTCAGTAAAAGTCTGACACGCCCTTCCACTCCGCCCAGAGCGGGAGAAGTTATTTGATAACTTCCCACCCAAAAAGAAAAAAAAAAGAAAAGAATAATACAGAAGGTCGGCTCCACACATCGAGCGAAAACGCATGCACACATAAACATCTTTCACGTTCAGAAAATGCAAGCGCACGCGCGACTGGCATTCGTTTGAGATCGCCGAAGCATCTCTTCGTGCGTGCGTCTGTTTTGTATGGACCCGGCCTTCTGTAATATTTTGTGCAGAAAATTACGTGCCTCGGAGTGTACATCGGGTTGTCATAATATCTGCGACAGTCAGAAACTGGGAAATTCAAGCAACTGTCTTTGGTTTTTTAGCTGTGCTAGAACTGTGACATTGTAACAGTTGCTTTGTGGATTGTTGTACCTAGCTATACTGCATACTGCATAGAGGTTACGATAATCGTCTACATCTTTTTAATAAAATAAGTGATAGACATAATTTTAATACTAGAAATAAAGACAAAAAAGATCAACCATTTTTCAGATTATCTAAAGTACATACATCTTTTTTGAGGTACTGTGTTAAATTTTACCACAAAATACCTTGTGATATATTGCAACTAAATGAAAGAAAATTTAAAACTCATAATTAAAGAACACTTTGTAAACAAGCACAAATTAGAGGATTATATCCAAGATAAGAATGCTTGGAAACATGCTGGTCCTGCTCCATTGGACAATCTAGAGTCTAGACAAAATCAAAGAGGTTGCTATTTTAATTGTATAATTTATTATTTTTATGACATTTATTTTAAATTCTGTGATTACCTTACCTACCTACTCACACTGATATTGTTAATTTTTAGGAAAAACCTTTTTTTTTTACAACTTTGTAAATATGTGAGCACCATGTATCTATCACATAATTAATTTATCTGTCATTGCTTCATTTTTAACTATTTTTATTACCTATTGTGGTATTGTAATTTTATTCTAGGTCTTCACATAATATAATTAATGTACCTATAAAAAATATTGTACAAGATTTTAAAAGAGTAACGGTGGAGATTCTTGCCCATTCTTCTCTATATGAAACTACCTTTTGAAAGGGGCGACTAGAATCAATTCTATAGCTAAGTACTAAGGAATCACAATGTTCTTTTTCATCTCTTGTAAGTTACGAACGATATGAAAAATCTTTTTTACATAAAAAAAAACAACAACCGAGTTATTTTTCACTTTGTAGTGTTTTTGTTTTTTGAAGTAAGTTGCTTTTAGGGTTCCGTACCAAAATGGTAAAAAGGGACCCTTATGGTGACACTAAGTCTGTCTGACTGTCCGTCTGTCTGTCACACCTGGATATCTCAAGAACTACTAATGCTATCAACTTGAAATTTAGAATTGTTTTAGATGACGTTTGCCCAACTATTTTGCAAGCAAGAAAGAAATTTAAAAAAATGTTTCTTTTTCGCACAAGGGTCTTAAAACTTTGAATGGGGCTAGGGCATGTGGGGTATCAAACATTTTTTTTAGGCAACATAGATTCCGACTTTTGATGAAAAAATTAAAAAAATATACCGTCCCCCCCCCCCCTTATCTCCGAAGTTTGCAGAGATAAAAATCTGAAATTATTCTATATGATAGAAGTTTATGTAAAGATTACAGGAAAAATAAAACGATGTCTCTAAATAGCACAGTTTTTCAGAAATCATCAGCATCATATATTCGTACGGAACGGACTCGCTCTTGACCGGTTTTTTTTTTATATAAAGTTTTCAATATTACTTTTTTTAGTACCTACTCGATACCAATTCGTATACCACTATAAATTTACTGTGTAAACAACAGTGACAGTAAGTATTAAAACATCATCAAGATACACAAAGTGGATCGAACCGTGTGGCTTTTATTACTTAGCCACAAGCTCCTAGCCGTTACACTACATATAATAATGAAATCCCAATGTTTTGTCAAGCGATAAACACCCTGCAAGGCAGGGTCGGGTCGGTAGTTAAAGTATAAAAAAAACAAGGCGTGTCGGACCACGCACAATGAAGGTTTCCGTAGTTGGGAGGAATTTATCCCAAGAATAAACTTAACATTGTAGTTGAAAAACATATTCTCTCATACATTCCAACCGCAAATGTAAGTTTCTCCGCACAATATTGAGAGTTTTACCATGTCATTTTAACACCCTAGACTTTCTGTCACATTGTTTTGTGTGTTCATAGTTATCCTGTAATCTAAAAAACTATTACAAAAAAAAACTATTAATAAAGAACTAGTTACCATTAGTAAAGAACTATTTTCTGTAATTTTTCAAAATTTCGGTTCAGTAGTTTCGGAGTTAAGGGGAGAAATGGTAAATTTTCATAAATTTTTCTAAATAACTTTTAAAACTATTTATTTTATAAAATTATTAAACGGTATGTTTGAGACCCTCACAAACAAAAGGTCTTGTCCTTTTATAATTTTCTAATTTGCCCCCAAAAGTTCAAATTTATATTTTAAAAAAATACACAGAGAAATTCAAATGTGTACCAAATTTCAACTTATTCCCATTTATACTTATTTATTCAATTTCAATTTCAAATTATAACATTATTACTGTCCAGAAGATTCGGAGCAAATCAGCTGTGACAGACGGAGAAACAGAGAGACACATAAGTGATCCTGTAAGGGTCCTGGTTTTCCTTCTGTGGTACGGAACCCTAAAAACAGATTTTATTTACTCTGAACTCAACAAACGATATTATCAATAGGCTGTTATCAAAGAATTCACTTCAAAACATCCTAAAAATTGGATACCTTTTCAACAATAATCTTTTCTTGTCCTGACAATTTTAGAAAATAAGAACCCTAAGCTCCGGAATCCGACACTTGGGCCATTTGTCCACTCTATGATGGATGATGACGTATAGACGTAAAAGGACCAGCCTATGTAGTCTGAAACTCTTTTCATGGACCCTGTAAATAGGTATTCGAAGCTTTCAAAGCGTTGATAAATAAAAGTATCATGGTCGTAGGGTGATCAAAATCCGATATAATTTAATACATAACAGTTACTTCTTTATATATGAGCAGTAAAAAAAGTAAATTAAAAAAAAATCATAAAATCCTACTGCGTAAAAAGTAAACTTCAAAAAGGTGGAAACAAGATTTATAGAAAATAATACTACATAATTATAAACAATCTTATGGCAATAGGTCGTTATTGTTAAGAAGATGCCTCCGACTGCATGAGATTGTTTATAATTATGTAGTATTAATTTTTATAAATCTATTTCCACCTTTTTTAAGTTTAATTTTTACGCAGTAGGACTTATTGATTTTTTTAATTTTCTTTTTTTATTTGACACTTTTAATTAGGAATACAACACGGTAAATTTATTTTATTATTTACTCACTTATAATCGGTGATAACGGCTATAAAGCGGATATAAAGAAATATGGCGTAGGTCTGTGTTCGAAAAGCGTCGCTAGCGCGTGTCTCCCGCGCTCTCGTGTGTTAAGGCTTCTATAGACTGGCGCGACTCGCGACGCGTCACAAAGGCACCGCTAGTCGCGCGACACGGGCCACTGTGTCGCGTCGCGTGTTGCGCCGGTCTGTAGAAGTATTTATACTTGAAGAAACAAGTGCAAATTCGTTGCATAATATGCACGTCTATCGTCGCTCCAGGCCTTTATTGCATCAAGTATGGGATTGTGCACCCTTTTCCTCTGTACAACCATAGCTTTTCATTGCCCAATTTCTCCAAACAGTAATTGTACTTCATCCGTTGTTTTACAACACCGACGTTTTTTTGCGTAAACAAACATATTTAACTATATCCACTACAATTTGTATTATTCTTTCAACATTTGTAACGTTATCATGCCTTTCAAAGATTGAATAAGTGCTGATTATAAATTGAATAATTGTTGAGACCAGGTTTCCTCAAGATCGCCGCGCGCTGGCGGCAGTGAACGAGGGGTGCGGGGGCAGCGGCGATCAAAATGACCGCACGGCCAGGTCCTCTGCGGGCCACCAGTCAGCTGTTGCGCGCCCTCAAGCACGGTTGCACTTACGGGTTTTTAACGTCCTTAAACTTATTCTTGTTTGCTTGTCAACCGACACAGTTGTTATTTTCATATTTCCCTAGTTCATTAAATTACATGTTATACAGTCTCCTCATCTTTCAGTTTGCTCCAAAATGACCTATCGTCGCGAACATTGGTCCTTCGAGCCGGATGCGCTAACGCGTTTTTAACGTCCACGTACATAATCTTGTTTGCCTGTCAACCGACTGTTTGTAATTTCCATTTTCCTTTTATTACACGTTGCATAAATATTACATGTTATACAGTCCACTCATCTTTCATTTTGCTCCACTAAGACCTATCGTCGCGAACTATAACTGTTTTTTGCTTATTATAGTACTAATTCAACTTATTGAAGCCATGGTGCATTTAGCAGCCTATAATGTTTCCACTGATGGGACACAGACCTCCTCTCTGTGAGAGGGAGTGGGCCGTAACCCACCACGCGGGCCCAGTGCGGGTTGGTAATGATGGGTTATGTTTGATTTAATAATAAGTATATTTATTTATCCTGCGTTCGCAATTAAGTTTCAAAACATGTAAACAAGCATCTGTTTTTGGAAAAGTAACTTTAAGACCAACAGATATAGTTCGGTTTTCGGTACAACTACATTCTTTGACTTTTTCAATACTAAAACTCATTCTGAAATTAATTTATACCATTATACAGATGATATTTGTTTGAGTGGAAATAACACCAATTATTGAAAACAAGGATTTGAAATTCAAAATTCCAACCTCGTAATACATTTAGATTTTTCATTGGATTCAACCATGATTCAACATAAAAGAGGGCACTTATTTATTTTAATTTTCAAGATAACACAATTTAAAAAGCTAAGCCTTCAAATAATAAAGTGTTCAAGTATTTATGTCGTAATGGGAGATGGCTTGAACTGTTTTCTACGTGTTTTCTTTGTCAGGGATCAGGTTGTCAGGGAAGACACTTCTCTAAGCGAATGTAACACGCATCAGTAAGATGGAAAATTGTAATTTACAGGCTTAATGTCTTACGTGAATTTACACACTAAGTTTTAGTTGTGTCTAAATGTGAGAAGATTTCGCTCGTTCACGAGTTGTCGGGGCTCGGATAAACATGAAACATCCGTGTTAGCTAATAGTTCCTCTCGCAACCGTATGATTCACTTGCCAATATGCAATGTACCATTTCCAAAGCCTTCGCCTTTGAGCCTAGGGCCCTACCTTCCTTTGCCTACCACCCCGTGATCGCGTTCAGAAAATGCAGGCCCGCCTCCCTACACGTTTGCCTAAGTATTTCCAAAAACAAAAGTTTACAATAACAACATCATCATCATCATTTGCCTAGCCTTTCCAAATATCGAGCCTGAAAAGGAAGAACATCGTAAGCGACATAAATTAAAATTTACAGGAGAGGTTTTTTATTGATTACTAGCTGCGCCCCGCGGTTTCACCCGCGTAAGTCTCACGGGATCAAGCCCGTGGGAAAGCCACCCTTAACACTTAGGGGTATAAAAAATAAATAGTAGCCGATTCTCAGACCTATTGAATATACATATAAAATTTCATCAAAATCGATCGAGCCGTTTCGGAGGAGTATGATAACTAACATTGTGACACGAGAATTTTATTTATGAAATTTTATTGGTCGCTTATGTATGGAAGTGAAAGTTGGGTGTGGCAAAAGAACCATGAAAGTAGAATAAATGCTGTGGAAATGCGTTCCTTGTGAAGCATGGCTGGCGTGACTATGGATGATATGCTGAAAAATGAGGCGATAAGGCAACGGTGCAGTTTAAGAGAAGATGTAGTGACAAAGATTGAAAAGAGTATGCTTAGATGGTTTGGTCATGTGGAGAGGATGAGTAAAAGGCTACTAACAAAAGGTATTTATAAAGCAGAGGAGAGTGGAAACGCCAGGAGGAGACGCCCTATAAGGACATATAGTGACTAGTTGCGAGTAGTACTCGTACTCGCAACCGGCGTGCGTGTATGACTAGATGTATGAACGTAGGTGAAGCAAAAGGAGTATGTAAGGAGCGTAGCAAGTGGCGTTCTATAGTTTCTGCCTACCCCCATGGGAAGAAGCCGTGAGTTTATGTATGTATATTATTGGTTTTTCTTAATTATTTATTGAGAAATTGAAATACCTACATTATGTCGCTTACGATGTTCTTCCTTTTTAAGCTGGATATGTCGTTTATATTGCATCCCACACCAAAGGCCTACTTACCTTCCAAGGCTTTATGGTCATTCCGTCTGGTCTCTTCCCATCGTCCCGTGCCAAGCCAGATGGATGATGTCATAGATGCTGGCGTGCCGTGTTATCAGGCCTGCACTCTTACTGCAGGATAAGCCATGGTGTCCGAGACAGTCGACACTTTCACCGCATTGGGAGCGTTGCGGAGCCACCCAAGGAGCACCCAGACGCAGACAAGTAGCGAGCCGGAAGGTGGTGTCACCCAGCATAGAGCCTATGTTGGGTATCGGTCCCATCTGAAGCCAGAGGCGCGACTCCCTGCACTCACCCACAGCCAGCAGGCAGACACGCTCAGCAGAAATTACTTTAATTTCCGAAGTCGGTGTCTTTGGATCTGTATTTTATTTGATTGCCAACGATTTCTGAAATATAAGTTTTATTTCCCTTTGTAATGTTTTTGTTGGAAGTCGGTTGTTTTTTTTTTTGGAAAAGTTTTTATTTTTCACTGTTTAGTGGGTCAGTTTTTAATTTATCTAAGTTACAATAGCCTAATGTCAGCGGCTCATCAACTTTTACAAAATATTGCTTTTCTCGATGCTGGGACGGTAATTGTTGAGGAGTTCTCCCGGTAAGAACCAGGAGAACTGCCACTCACCACATGCATTGTGACGAGCATAAATTGCGTAGCCACCATGTTAAAGTACCTAATCGAGTCACAACCCGTTAAAAACGTATTATGTTGTTCCGGTGGCGCCAACTGTGGTCTTTATAATCAGTTCCACTTTACCAAATGGTGCTTTCCGACGAATTGCGAATGCACAAGTTACTATAAAAAATACCCAAATCACTATGGGTGTGCCTACAAAATTTAAGGATTTATCTCGATTTCCATGGGATTTCATATTCATATATTTATTTGCATTCCATAATGTATAGGTTTAGGTGTTACAATGGCTTAAAGCTAAGGTACAATTACGGACCCTGTAGGGCACAGCAAAAGGTATATTAAAATTAATTCTTAAAATAAAATAAAAATAAAATTAGGAAACAATAAGCAATCAACAATTTTATAGATTATTAACATTAATTAAATATAATTAGAAAGTTTATTTTATTGAGATCATTCATATGTTCTGCAATCATCATCATCATCATCCACAGATTCTGATTTGGTGGCAAATGGGGCCACCTCGGAAGCATACCCTTTCAAACAAAAAATTATAATTTTCAAAATCGGGCCACAATTGACGGAGAAATCAGTGAAGATGCATAAAAAAAAAAATAAATAAAAAAAAAACTTACAGCTGAACATTATAACTTCCTTCTTTTTAGAAATCGGTTAAAAATAATGATCTACCTTGTAGTTACAAGAACTTGTTGCTACCGAATCGTATCCTTGTTAACCCAATTTACATCAACTTATCTTTTCGTATTTTCCAAGTTTTATTTTTATAGTATCATCTTACTAGCCCATGACAGATTTTTACATAGTTATGGATGGAAATTTTCATCTCTCGATTACAAATATTAAAAAAAATCCACATTATTTTTGTCTCACAAAGGTAATTGGAACCAAATAAGTTTCTGTATTTTTTATTATCTTGTTATTTTTATGTAAATAGATGTATGAGTTTAATACGCTATCTTGAACACAAAAACTTAATTTAAAAAAAGTAACATATTCGGTTCTAAATAACCTAGAGAAAAATAACATGAATCTTTATTACGGCAAATGGTATCTATCCAAGCAAATAAAACTGAAGTGTCTGTTTGTAATATCAAAATAACAGCTTTTTAATAAATTCATATGAAAGTACATACGGTGGTCATAACAAAAAACAATTTTTATTTCTTTTGTGGCTTTCTGTCTGTTTGTTCCGGCTAATCTCCGAAACGGCTGGACCAATTTTCACGGGACTTTCACTGATCTGTAAGAAGTAACTTAGGCTACTTTTATCTAAGAAAACGCGGGCGAAGCCGCGGGCAGTAGCTAGCATAAATACTTGTGCCGGCATTATTTTCTACTCTTATAGTTATTGTATGTCAAAAAACGTAACTAAGGAAATTAAAATAGTTCCCAAAAACTATTTAAATTTCACCTAAATCTGAGACACATTTGACAGCCGCTACAAAACAATATAAACCATTAACACCACCTAAAATGAGGGCAAAGCCCATCAAAATTATGTATACGCGTTGTCAAACTATTTCAGAAAGTACTCATATACGCATAGTTCGTACAGCAACTTACAGGACTCGGACATCAACCACTTAAAATTCACCAAGAGTTTCCACATCATAAAGTTTATGACCAGAATTATTTCGGGCTAGAATTTAGATTAAAACGTACCTCGGTCACAGATTTTAGTCGCTGGCAAAGTTCCAAAGGACCAGTGCTGGCAGAAGGACCAAAAATCACATTTCGACAGGGCTTTTTCAACCTTATGATACAAAATTTTAGGGTACAATTTTCAGTGCGGTCTGACTAGCAGTTTGTGATTCAGCAATTAAAAATCAGTAGGCTTATACCATTCATATATTTTCAAGGTGCGTGTATTAAAAATGTAGGATTTTCCGAGTGTTGCTCGCAGAATGACTGGTTTAAGCGTTCTCGGTATAAATGATTTGCAAGTCGCTTAGAGTTTATTTTTCGTTTATGTACGATTTCATAATTTACTGGCCACGATTACGTTGGTACTTTAGCTGAAAATAATTTGGGAGATTCTTACGTTGCGGTAAATCGCATAGCAACTGTGAAAGTATACTTTTAATCAAATCAAATCAGAAGTAATTTATTCAAACCAGGGACCATTTTGGCTACCCATTGAAATGGTTTTTGATAAGGTTTTTCTAAGCTGTTAAACAAAAACCCATACGATATGGGTAACCCTTATGTTCGGGTTAAATAAAATTTTGGTAACCCATTGAAAGGGTTTTCGATAAAAACACATACGGTGTGGGTAACCCTTTTGAAAGGCTTAATTTAAGCCATTCAAAATTACCCACACCGTATGGGTTTTTAATTAACTGCTTAGAAAAACCCTATCAAAAACCCTTTCCATTGGCAGGGTTTTCGATAGGGTTTTTTTAAATGGTAACCAAAATGGTCCCTTGGTAGAATAGAGATAGAATTGGTCATGCTATGCGTCTGGGCGGATATCGAAATATACATACATTATGATTTTTTCATGTTACTGGGTTTCAAGTAGGTATAGAACCCCTTGAATAGGTTATCATGTAACCCTTTCACTGGGTTTCAAGTATAAAACCCATTCAATGGGTTATCAAGTAACCTTTTCAATGGGTTTCTAGTATAAAACCCTTTCAATGGGTTACATCATGATAAAGGTAACCCATAGAATCCAGAAACCCCTTCGAAAGGCTTAAGGTTAAGGTTCCTGATACCTGAGCTTAGTTTGATAAGCTGAGAAAAATTACATAAGACAGTCCCCCAAAACGTCTGCCCTCCACCACTTCCTAGTGCTTAAGCTGGGATGAAGAAGTGGCGCAACAAACTCCCCGGCAGCACAGCTGTCTGTTCAGTTAGAACAACTTGTTTATATACCATTATTAAAAAAGTGTGCATCATTTTAAGGTAATACGCTTTTGGAGGGTCATTTGCACGCATACTATGCAAGCAGGCATACTATAATTTGGGCAATGATTTCAAAAGGGTAAATTATTATGAAATAATAATTATTTATTATTGTGACATTACTTCCGATATATTATATAGACATTTTTCTAATAAAAAGGCTTTTAACTTTGTGATGTTAATCCAGGGTGTCAGCTACTTCCATACAACGTTTTATCAAAATTGGTCCGGCCGTTTGAGCGTGAAGAAGTAACAAACACAGATACACACTCACCCCCACACACACACTCACGAACTTTCGCCTTTATAATGTTAGTGTGATAAAGAGTTCTGTCTTTTTCGAAGCCTCTTAAACAATCTCGACACAATTCAACTAACCCTTTTTTTGTGAAAAATCGGTTGTTTATTACGTACTTATGTTATTTTACAAACATTTCTGTTTATTTGTTTCGTAAACATAATAACAATATTAAAAATAATTCCAACATATTGTTTTTTGAATAAACGAATTTACACTGAATTGTATTAATTATAGTTTTTTGCAATATTAATAAACTCAGTTTTGATCAGGCCGCTTGATTGGATTGAATGATTAAATAAACATGATATACAGGGTGATTGGAAGATGGGTGCAAAGCTTTAAGGCGAAGATAGTACAGACAATTTAGAACCATTTAAGCCATGGTTGTCTTAGACGAAGTCTTACCAAATATTTTTAACCAAATTTTAAGTTTTTTTTCGGAAATTCTCAAAATTTAATGTAAACTGCATAATTATGGCCAAATTGAATGATAAATTAATTCATTTTTTATTTATTTAATTAAAGTAATGTGTAAGCAATCAAGCAAAACATGTTTTAGGCTTCTGTGTCATTAGACATTTTTTTTACAGACATTTAAAGCTCAGAAAAAATAAAAAATTTGTACAATACGTCTTTTAAACCTTATTAAAAAAAAAAACGGAGGGTGCTTTTTTTGTTCAAACCTTTTTGAAGACAAGCTTGATAATCGCTCTTTCTTTTGAGGTATCATTTATGCGGATATCTTACAAATTATTGAAATTAGGGCCTACAAACCAATTTGAGGTAGATATTTTTTATTTTAGGCAGACTAATTAAAACAACATTTGAATTAAAATGATTTATTTTTCATGTTCAAAATGACGGCCGTGATTCCTAATACAAGCACGGCCCCGTCTTCTAACTTCTGTAGTCGTTATTTTCAACATCATCTCCTGCTTCATTGTCTCAAACGCTGAATTTATTCTTTGTATCAATTCTTCTCTAGTGTTTATTTCTATGTTGTTATACACCAGTTCCTTGGCCCGGCCCCACACGAAAAAGTCCAACGGGGTCAGATCTGGGGAGCGAGCGGGCCAAGGCCATCCCTGCCGATCCAGCTATCAGGTAAGCAATTGTTGAGGTGTTCCCTTACATTTAAAGTACAATGCGCTGGACAGCCGTCTTGCTGAAAGATGACTGTTCGGTCTCTTTCGAAGATCGGGACACCTGATTCCTCTACCAGCAGAGGTAAATCAATTTGCAGAAATTGCAAATAATTTTCGCCATTCAATGGATCAGGCAAAAAGTGGGGCCCAATCAATGTTCTGCCAATTATTCCAGCCCATACATTCACAGAGAATTTCATCTGAAATGACACCTGCTTCTTAAAATGTGGATTGTTGTCTGCGTCAGCCCATTCATGGATGTTGTGAAAGTTTGTAATACCTTCCCTTGAAAATTTACTTTCATCCGTCCACAAGATTGATTTCAGAAACCACGCATCTTCGATGTCTCTGTTGAGGAGGAAACGGCAGAACTGAATTCTTCTTTGAGGATCTTGCTTTACTAGACCTTGCACACTCCTGCCATGGAACGGATACTTATCATTTTGGTGCATTGTATGCCACACCTTCCATTGAGAAATGTTTAAATTTCGAGCTACTGCTCTAGTACTGGTAGTAGGATCCGCTTGAAATACTGCTAAAATGTCTTCGTCGACGGCAGTTTCGTGTCTGCCCGGGTTGACTCCAGGTTCCACGCGGTGAAACCCATCTTGGGCAAGGCGACGAAACGTGTTGTAAAACACTCGGTCATTCGGTATCCTGCGATTCGGATAGCGCTCTTGATACATCCGTCGCGCCAAAGATCCATTGCCGTCTGCTCTACCGTACATAAATACGATATCCGCATATTCTTGATTGGAAAAAGTAGCCATAGTCACTTAACAATTAAGAAAAACGGCGTAGGAGCGCACTAAATGTCAACTCAACACAATTAAGTCAAAAATCAACACGTGCAGGAGCGCGAGGCTACGACTGGACACGGTGAAACAAAAAAGTTCAAAACTAACGCAAACAACACGTGCAGGAACGCAAAGGGCTACAACTGAACACGGTAAATTGTGAATCAACACGACAACGTCCACTCACAAGGGCAGTAGTTTGACTAATAAGTAAAAGATGTAACAACGGCTTCATCACAGACCGACTGACCCTGACTAAAGAAAAACGACTTTGTTGCCTCAGTAACTAAGACCATTTTGCTCTAAAAACCAACTCTTATCGCTTTTTGCTATTCATTGGGCGTTCTACCTGGAAATGCCGTCGCACCGCGCTTGGTGGCCATTGTTTAGAGAATCCCCTCAATGGGTTCCCCTCAATTGGTTCCTGCATGTGCCAAAAATTCTTAGAATTGAACAATGTTATCATTTCGAGCACATAAAGTATTCTTTTAAGCAAAAATTTTGTGTTTTGTTAGACTGCCTAAAATTTAAAATTTCTCCCTCGAATTGGTTTGTAGGTCCTAATTTCAATAATTTGTAAGATATCCGCATAAATAATACCTCAAAAGAAAGAGCGATTATCAAGCATGTCTTTAAAAAGGTTTGAACAAAAAAAGCACCCTCCGTTTTTTTTTTTAATAAGGTTTAAAAGACGTGTTGTACAAATTTTTCATTTTTTCTGAGCTTTAAATATCTGTAAAAAAAATGTCTAATGACACAGAAGCCTAAAACATGTTTTGCTTGGTTGCTTACACATTACTTTAATTAAATAAATAAAAAATTAATTCATTTATCATTCAATTTGGCCATAATTATGCAGTTTACATTAAATTTTGAGAATTTCCGAAAAAAAACTTAAAAATTTGGTTAAAAAAATTTGGTAAGACTTCGTCTAAGACAACCATGGCTTAAATGGTTCTAAATTGTCTATACTATCTTCACCTTAAAGCTTTGCACCCATCTTCCAATCACCCTGTATATCGCACTAACTAACAGTGATTCATCCATTCAACGGTTTTATCGTTTATTTTATTCTTGTTTTATGAACTGAATGTTTTACAAGAGATAAACGGATTGATAATATTTATGTATTTATTAAAAAATTATGCACAAGTAAAAAAATACAATGTTCAATTAAGGCGGACTTAATGACTGAGGCATTTTCTACCAGTCAACCTTAGGGTGATGCAGAGTTGTGGCGATAAGTCCCCTCTTTGAGGAGTGGCTAGGGAGGTGCCACGGCGTCCTCACCTTCCGCCTGACACAAAATATCTGAAATACACAGAGAGGAGGCCTGTGTCCCAGCAGTGGGAACGTTATAGGCTGATTATGCATATCTGACATCCTTACAACAAGCCACTTATTTGATGTGTCATACGGTAGAATCAGCAACACTTTTTATTTAAATTTAGTAATTTGCCCCCAAAAGCCCCACTCGTCCATGTTTGGGTCATAGAAATTCATAATATGTGTACCAAATTTCAACCGGTCCAGTAGATTCGGAGCAAATCGGCTGTGACAGACAGAAAGACACACGAGTGATCCTATAAGGGTTCCGTGTTTAACCTTTTGAGGTACGGAACCCTAAAAATAAACTCTACAACTCCTTGTCACGCTAATATAGCACGTAGTCGCGCAATCCAGTCGTATTTTATGTCGGCCTCTCAGATATCGTAAAAATTCATGCCCATTGTAAACAGTAAAGAGGGGAGAACATTGGTACCGGTGATCTGGAGACGATATTGAAACGTTATGAAAACGTTTTGATGATCTAATTTGAAAGATAATGAAGGTGAAAAGGACAAACTATCTATCTTCAAAATAATCACTAATTACATATTATTAAACTGGTCCTTTGAAACTATTTTAAAGACATTTTATTTTAAGTTAGCGTTTTGAAATAAATTACAATACAAAACTCGATTCGCGACTTCGTTGCGATACTCGACAATTCGTGGCCCTGGCACACAGGCAATGGAAGTAACACGCGTCGGTTTTAGTCAGTAAAAGTCTGACACGCCCTCCCGCTCCGCCCAGAGCGGGAGAAGTTATTCGATAATTTCCCAAAAGGTTTCTATTGAATTAATTAATTAAATTGAGTGATATAAAATCTATGCGATTTTGACGGTAGTATTCCTTCTTTTTCGTGTAGTTAGTGACTAATGGGGGGTCAGAGTTTTTATGCCACCCCTGGGCCTCTGACTTGGCTTCACAGGCATGTTTCCTCACGATGTTTTCCTTCACCGTTTTTTAAGCAACTGATAATCATACAATACGCACATGAATCCGAAAAGTCAGAGGTACGTGCTTTGGATTCAAATTTGTAACCTATGATTTGGCAGTCCGACGGTCACACCACTAGGCAATTACTGCACTGACAGCAGTGAATTAAGCACTAAAAACAATAAACAGTGCTTTAGTGCGAGATGTTCACACTAATAACATTTAAGTCTCCCGTACCGCGCGTGTTGACCGCACTAAATAAGCTCGTGGAAGCCAATAAATTTGTCAATTGAATGGTTATGTGCCAATTTTTTTTTGAAAACAATTGTACTTAATTGGTGTTATTAGTGTATGTGTTATGTTTGTATGTACTTTGATTTATGTAATTGGTTTTTTTTTTAAGACGTGTAAATTAAATAAATAAATAAATGGAAGGCGCTGACAAGAGGCAAGTGATCCAATTAAGCTTGCCTTAAACAAAAAATTGCCAAATCTATACAACGTGTTTTTTTTGATATCCTATAACTCTAGGGTTATATTCTGTAGGTAAAAATAATACTAAAACTCCTAGAATTGGTGGTCCAAAAATGCATCGTTTCGGAGATATCATCAATCATAATTAAATTAGGTCAAAAATTGTCACCAGTATGACGAATCTGTACTTTTGCGAGGTTGCCAAACTTCGCAGTAGTGTAGTAAAATAAATAGTAAAATAAAATATGTAGGTATGTTGGTATCGGGGCTTCCCGGCGGCAGCTAGTGAAGGGAAAGCTACCTTGTCGACGTTGTCATATTTCACGTAAGAGTGTTTTACATTAATAATCGTGACTTTGCTGAATTATTTTGTATGAAAAATGAAAAAAAAAATAACGAAGGATTGGAACATAACTCATATGCCAGTTGATTCTTTGATATGGCCTCAATCATACCCTAGAGTTATGGTATATAAAAAAAAACACGTTGTATAGTTTGTGCTAGCTGAAAAAATAATATAATGTTATTCTTAAAAATATTTCTTAGAACTTGGTTGTTACCAAACCACGTTTAGAAAAAAAATCTCGATACAAATTAACCGTAAACTAACCTTTTACTTTGAGTTCCAATCCAAAATATCTGTATTAAAAATTGTCGTGCGGTTGGTATTTAAGTAATAACATGAACATGTTATTTGAATGCAGGACTTGGTTGTTTTTTATTTTCGATTACTCAACTCATTTTAAAGGAAATAGATAATTCCTTCATATTTTGCAATAAATTCTGACATGCATGCAGTCTGACAGTGACCGCACTTTCGCTGATGTAAGCGTCTAAGACGCAGATATATGCCAGTGACCTTGAGTGGTTAGCTTGCGTGTTCTGTACTGAGCTCACGCAACGTCGTACGTTCAGCCAGTTATAGGACTCGCCCATCAAGGAGCGCTGTCCCCGATTTGACGCATTATTCATTTATTAGACACAAAACAAAAGGTATTTTAATAAAACGCGTATACTTAAAGATCAATAATTAAATTATCTTTAAATTAGTGAAGGTTTCAGAAAAATACGCTTGGTAGACAATGCGCCATTCTCAGTTTTTAATCCACGTTAGACATAAATTCACAAATTAATTTCACTGTGTAATATAAACTTAATCTCAAATATTCACATATTATATTAATGAGAAAATGCTCTAATTTATCATATTTTTTTTATCATTAAACCTACTCGTTTAGACGTGATCTTCAGTATAAAATCATTAAAAGTCGGTTATCGTCCCCTTACATTATTCTCATCGAGGCACTCACATTATAAAATCAACTAAAGAATAATAATCTCGTCAGTCCGAATAGCGCTTAACTCTTTTACAGCTATTTAATAGCCGTACGTACAGCACTGGAGCAGGTAAAAGAAAACATTGAATTCTTCGCATTGATTTTATTTGTTTTTTGTTGATTGTAAAGTTTTGTTTGTGTTTCTCGTGACTTTGAGAAGTATACCCTATACAATATTAGGTTTTGTTTACACTAAACCCAAAAAGAGGTCATTGTATTCATCATTTTGAAAAAAAAAATTTATGGGACCAACCTTGAAATCGCGAAAAAAAAAAATCTGTTGTTCCATACATTTGTGTTCACTTAAATTGACAAAATGTATGGAACAGCTGTTTTTTTTTTCGCCAATTCTTCTTTCCAGCTAAAGTACTGGGAAGTGGTGAAGGGCGCCGTATTTGGGGGACTGTCTTATGTTATTTTGACGTTCGAACAGTGCTGATTGAATAAATGACTTTTGATTTTGATTTTGACAAAATACTTCTAGTATTAATAAACCCTAAATATTCAACATTGATTGCCTCTGAGATGAGATAGCGACACAATTTTGAACATTTTTAAATAAGGGAATTGGCCATTTGGGTGTTTAAAAAAATAACTATGCAGATATGGGGTAAACTTAAATAACCTTTACGAGTAGCGATATCTACTTAAATATGCGTCCGACGTTACCTGCACGGTCAGCAGATTATTATATGAGAGAAGATGGTGCAAATAATTACAAATTCAAACTCAAAGGATTTATTTCAATTAAACCAATTACAGGCACTTTTGAATTGTCAAAGAGTCGGTCAGTTAGTCAGAAAGTTGAAGCTATTTGCGCATTCCCAAACGTAGATCTCTATAGAGAAGAACAGGCAAGAAACTCCAAAGACACTCTTTTAAATCAAGATATTACAAAATCCTGGGTAAATTATTCTTGTCGCTTCTGTATGTGAGAACAATATTTAAAAACAATTCAAAATGTATGATTAAAATATCACAAATAAGCCCTGGCAGTTAAGAGATGACCAAAATTGATTACGTAATCTTAAAGCAGGCTAAATCTTAAGCACGTCGTGGGCACTTGTGAAGTCAACTTTACTTATTAGCTGGGCTATGCAGAAAGAATAATAATTGAACATCCTAAATTATTACCGTTGGCTCTAACCATCACGGAGCACAAAACTCCACACCAAACACGTTCGTATTTACGCGTTCCTTAAACTCATTTCCAGTGCAAATAAAATTCTTCGTTCAGTAATAAATGTATCCACATCGATACGAAATAGGTGAAAGGGAAACATTGGAGCTTCGTCAAGTGTCTTATTTGTGTCAAAGTAAAACGGGTTTCGTTCCCATTTTTGGTACATATTGAATCTTTAATCTTTTTTTTTGATCAGTTCCGGTACGCGGAAAGATTTTTTTATTTTTTTTGATTCAGCAGTCGCCACACAGCTATGTAATAAAATGTTGAAAAATACTGGCCGTTTTACAAAATGCAGTGCAACGCCTTGAACAATGCAACTCCGTGAAACGCAACACAATGCCTTTGGATGCAATGCAATGTTGTAAAACGCAATTCAATTCTGATAATGGCAATGCAACCTTATAAAACGCAATGCAATGCTTTAAAATGCAATTCAACGTTGTAAAACACAATGCAACGCTGTAAATGGCAATGCAACGGTGTAAAACACAATGCAACACAGCTAAACGCAGTGCAACGTTGCAAAACGCAATGCGACGACACTGTAAATTGTAATGCAACGCTGTGAAACGCAATGAAACATAGCAAAACGCAGTGCAACGCCGTAAAACGCAATTCACCGCCCTAAAATGCAATGCAACGTTGTCAAACGCAATGTATGGCGTAAAAAGCTATACAGTACGACTTTTCCGTGACCCAAAAGCAACAGTAATTACAGAAAAGTCTGGATTCTATTCTTGAATAGGTACTGTTAAATATCAATTTCAAATTTCTGAAGAGATATTAATAATGTTATAAACAGGGAAGCATCTTAGGTAAAATTCTAATTTAAAATTTTCTACGAAACAATTTCTCGCCATATCGATAAAATAATAACTGATGACAGTTTTCAAGGAGCTGAAAAAGCAATTTTCTAAAAGAGATATTTAGCAATTTACGCCTGAAATTGCTCTTGGAAACTGAAGAGTTTTATTGTATTTAAGAGATCTTGTGAACAAATCTGTGACGGGATTAGATAAGCAATGATAAATGAAGATTTGGTTGTGTTTTAGAGGTAACACTCGCACTGCGAAAATCGCACTTACTGCTACGACATAAAGGCGCTGTCAATGAAAAAAATTTACCACTGACGTGCAATTGACTGTCCAATATAGTTTTTCAAAAATTGGTTTCCTAGGGAAAGTGTCTACTATAATATCACCATTACTATGATTTATTACAAACGTGATGTGCTCAGATATCAGCAAAACCTAAAATAAAAAAACAAAAACTTGGTTATTTGAATTTTCCACATAAATTTTGATGTTATGTGAAATTGTGAAAAAAGTGTAAATACAAAAGTTGTAGATCTTTTTATTACTTACAACTTTGCGATTTAACTTTTTTCCATAGGACTTGTAGTTTAGCTGGAAATCTAGATAAACCGTTGTTTACCTTTAAAAACGCACCCCATCCACTTCCAAACCTCAGATCGCCCGTAAATTATGTTTCCTTTCCTTTTCCAATTGGTTTCATCCTACTATTATTTTTTTCACTATTTTACCATTTTCAAAGGCTTCAGCACTGGTCTAAATATAGTTTCTTGTAAATTGGCTTCCTAGGAAAATTGACCATTACTTTAATATAATAATTATTACAAACGTGATGTGCTCACAGCTACGCCGTAGCTCGTCGTAGCGAATCTGCTACGGCGTAGCAGATTAGTATTATGTCGTATTAGGTACTAAAAGTATTTGCGATACTGTTACTACGCTACGTAAAGGCTGATTTACACGATGTGGTTTAATTTCCTGTGGCATAATATCAAAACTCAAAACAACAATAAACGTTGCATCCCGTCTAAAAAGTATTTAGACGGTGTAAGTCATTTGCTGCTTTAATTGTATTGTATGCCAAGAAACTTGAGAAAGGAAATGAGGTTTTATGCTACTATTGCGTGTAGGCTTTTGTTTTAATCCAAACAAACTTTGCATAAGTACATAAAAACATTTGGTATACAGCGTGCCGCTACAGTGGCGAAATTAATTTAACACACTTATACAGTTTAGCCTTTACGTTTTATGAAAATATTTTAATTTTTATTATTATATTTATTTTTTATTATTTATTATATATATATATATTATTATTATTTTTATTTTTATATTACATTATTATTTATTGATTTATTTACAATTTTATAAAATAGCTTCATGGAGCAACCTGTACATAAAAAACTGTAGCTCAGAGGTCATGGATCATAACATCGTCACCTAACACAAGCATCGCTTTGGTTAAAAGATGATCTCCAAAACATGTCTGTTAAGTTAAAAATAAGTAACTGAAATAAACTTTTTTTTTTATTATTATTTTTATAACATCGAATCCATGCAATTAAAACAAATAACTTGCAAGTAGGCGAATTGAAGGAAAGAGAGAGCTTTATTATTTAATTCGTTAGATTATTTTTTTTTCAATTTATAATTATTTATTATTTTAATTTTTTTTAATATATAAAAAAATACATAAAAATATATATATAATGATAACTGGGCACTAGCCCTACCAGTGTGTCAAATTAATGTCGCAACTGCAGCGGCACGCTGTATTTATATTCACAAAAGACTTAAAAAAATAAACGTTTGATACAAACAGATGACAACACAATACGAAACAGTTATCCCTTAAACCCCTCAGAGGGCGATAAAACTAAGGTTAAATTGATAAATCAGACGCCTAATTCCAACTTGAAAATTTCGAAGAAATAATTTGAAAGATTTACGCGATAAAATCTTTTTCTTACACTTTCTCCAGTCGTGACAAATCCCACCTTTTTCTTGGGATTGCCATGGATTAAGTGCGACTTTCATCTGAGTCCCTTCAGTGAAGCCTGTTTACGGAAAATAAATTCAGATTTTAAAATGATTTCGGATGAATGCTGTTGTTGGGTTGTTTTTGGTATTAAGGCTTCTACAGACCGGCGCGACACGCAACGCGTCACAAAGGCCCGTCGAAGGCGTTTCGCACGACGAGCGGTGCCTTTGTGTCGCGTCGCGAGTCACGCCGGTCTCTAGAAGCCTTTAATAGCGTTTACGACGTATGGCATTTCATACAAACTTTCAAGCCCTTGTTTTTCGAAATGACAGAACCGATTTTAATGAAACTTCATACGCATAAGCAGTATACAAAGGTCTAAAAAGTAAGTTAAAAACATTTTCGAAAAATAGTGTTACAGACACATTTTCAATTTTCCATAGAAACAGAGATTTCCAGTTATCTGTTTTAAATAAGACATTTCGAAAATGTTCCTTACTAACTTTTTAGACCTTTGTATCCAGTTGCTGGTACTACGTACCTGACCTTTCTGAAGAACATCACCAATACCGTCAGTGTACATATTAATATTATGTGTGTTTATTATATACAGATTTTTTTTTTTATTGTTTGACAGATTTGTAAACGGTTCGACGATCTACGCTACGCTAAAGAAACTGAACAGTATCTATCAACTTACGGACTTATTCTTTGATCTTGGAATCTATCACTTTCCATGAATAAAACACTCCAAGCTCACAGCGAACTATTCATAAACAACTTATTTATACGATATTAAATTTCTTCATGACCTTGTTTATAAAACAAGATGGTCATCGAGAAGAATTATATTAATGGTCTTCTATCTAAGTTCCATAATATGGTATCAATTTGTAGCTATAATTAAGACCCAATCTGTAGTATTTTTGTGACTACGTATATTTTGGTGACTACATTATGGAACAAAGATTGTAGACAATTAATGAAATCGTGTCGATGTGTACATCGTGTTGAGGCTGACAGTACAAACATTATTAACTCTGCCAAATTTTCCATTTACAGAAACTATTACTACTACCGGCAATATCTTCCGGAACCATCTTAATCCTACAAGTACTGCCTGGATAGGAAGGTGTAACATCTGGGGACCCGAAAACTATCGGCAACTTATATCTAAGACTAATTTATTTGAAACTTTAGGGGGAATAATCTTTGATGTCAAATAATATATTATCACACATACATCATCATTACATAATACAGTTCCTTGCTCTTGTTTCATGTGTATTTTATATTGTATATATAAATACATTAATTAGATGTGTATGCTTTGTGTATGTATGTATTTATTGTATATGTAAATGGTACACCACTGACTACCTGCAGTATTGTCTCTCCTGCTCCCTTTAATCCATCCAAAGGTTGTCTGTAAAAGATCGCTTTTAGCGATAAGACAGACCGCCCATTGTGTCACCCTATGTAAAATTTAAACATTTATATCTGTAACTTTTATCGTGTACATAATAAAGAGTATTCTATTCTATTCTATTATAATATATTTAAAGCGACCCCAATATAATTTGAAGGTCTGAGATCAGGATGTATATTAATTTTCAAATTATGATAAACTAGCTGCAACCCGCGGTTTCACCCACGTAAGTCTTGATCCCGTCGGAATGTCGAGATAAAAAGTAGCTTATATGTTAATCCAGGGTGTCAGCTACCCTTATACAAATTTTATCAAAATTGGTCAAGCCGTTTGAGCGCGAAAAAGTAACAAACAAACACACTCACAAACTTTAGCCTTTATAATATTAGAGTGAAGTGTGATGATAAATGATTTTATTTCTGTAAGTAGGTTTGTGCAAACACTTATACCCGTCAATAACAATTTAAAAACAAGATGAGGTCGGCGTTTCTTGAGAAGCGAAATCGAAACAATCTCAGAGGTCACAGTCTATTTTAAAGTCCGGAAAAGGGACACTTAATAACCAGTTGCTTACGAAGCCAAAGAACAAGAATCGAACATAGCTTCTTGCTATCTCTGTATTTTTCTAAGATTGTGTCATTCTATTTAGTGTATGTTCTTCCTGTGGGAGTCCCAATAAATACTTTTTCTTTCTTTCTTTCTCAACTAAGAAAACTTCAGAAAAACTGAATCAAGTCATCATTTATTTATAAGGAATCCGTCCGAGGCATAACCTGTTAATAAGTAGGTAACAAAATTATAAAATATGTTTGCATACAAGCAGAGCCATCTATGTTTTACTTTGTAACATCTTTTTGGAATAAAGAGAACAGTCAATGGTCTGTCAGTTGAAGTTGAATACGAAAAGCTAACGTGTTTTAATAGGTTATGAGCAAATATCCAGTTTTTCGGTTTTATACAGTGTAAAATTAGTATAAAGCAGTCGAAAATTGTTGATTTTTCGTGTAACTATGGCAGTGAACTATTTTCAAAGTATTCCGAAGCTGAACGGACGCGAAAATTACGATGAGTGGAGTTTTGCAGTTGAAAATCTGTTTGTGCTAGACAACCTAGTGAACTATGTCAAATCGGAGCCAGAGGTGGGTTTCGAGGCAAAACCATCAGATGACGCAAAAGCCAAGGCGAAGCTAGTCTTGACCATTGACCCCGGATTGTACGTGCATATCAAGGAATCAAAAACATCTTTGGAGTTGTGGGTAAAACTAAAAACTATGTTTGATGACTTAGGATTTTCAAGAAAAATAACCCTACTAAGACATTTAATCTCGTTACGACAAGAAAATTGCGATTCCATGACATCATACGTCACGCAAGTGGTCGAAACGGCTCAGAGATTAAAAGGCACAGGATTTACAATCACCGAAGAATGGGTCGGCTCATTATTACTAGCAGGTTTGCCAGAAAAATTTTCGCCCATGATCATGGCCATAGAGCATTCAGGGATGAAGATTACCACAGATGCAATAAAATCAAAGTTGATTGATATGGAGGTTTCAAAAAACGACATGGAATCAAGTGGCGCAGCATTCTCTGCAAACAACAAAAAGCAGAAGTTTAAACATGGCGCTAAGTCATCGACAAACACAAAAGTGACAGTGACAGGTGACAAGACCGTGACTTGCTACAAATGTCAACAAATGGGTCATTACAGAAACCAATGTCCATTATTGCAGAAAAACAAACAATCAAATGCTTTTAGCGTGGTATTTTTGAATGGAAAATATAGTACAAGCGTACGTACGTAGATAGTGGCGCAAGTGCACACATGACGGCAAACAAGGAATGGATAAAACACGCAAATTTTACGCCATGTTTATCAGAGATTACCGTCGCGAACAATATGAAAGTGCCAGTTTTGTGTTCCGGAGACATACAGATATCGACTAATTGTAACTACGACATCATGGTTAAAAATGTGCTATGCGTACCAAGCTTAACAACGAACTTGTTGTCAGTAAGTGAGTTAATCAAAAACGGAAACAGTGTTGTTTTTGAAGCAAATCAATGTTATATTCGCAACAAGAAGAATGTTTTGGTAGCCACAGCAGTGTCGACAAATGGAGTGTACAAGCTAAATATTAAAGTAGCAGATTGTATGCTGGCAGCACCCGCAGTAGCAAGTGCAGAGCTTTGGCACAGGCGGTTAGCACATATTAACAGCAATGATTTAAAAAAAATGAAGAATGGCATTGTGAATGGATTGAATTATCCAGATACCAGTGATATGACGAAGGCTAAATGTGTAACCTGTTGCGAAGGTAAACAGATGAGGTTACCATTTCTGCATGTGGGACAAAGGAGTACAGAAACACTACAGATAATACATGCTGATGTATGTGGTCCTATGGAAACAAGGTCAATTGCAGGCGCTCAGTATTTTGTCTTGTTCATTGATGATTATAGCCGTCTGACTTTTATATACTTTCATAAGAATAAGAGTGAAGTCTCCAAGATATTTAAAAATTTCAAAGCAATGGCAGAAAATCAGCAGAATAAAAAAATTTAAGTTATACGTACAGACAATGGTGGTGAGTTTTGTAATGGTGAAAAGGAAAATTACTTAATCAAAGAAGGAATTATCCACCAAAAAACAAATGCGTACACACCAGAACAAAATGGTGTTTGTGAACGGGCTAACAAAACTGTTGTAGAGAAAGCACGATGCTTACTATTTGATGCAAAGCTAGAAAAAAAGTTTTGGGCAGAAGCAGCAAATACAGCAGTATACTTAAAGAACAGGTCGGTAACTTCAAGTTTGAGAAATAAAACACCCTATGAAGCGTAGTATCTAAAGAAACCAGACTTAAGCCACATACGTGTTTTTGGTAGCCCGGTAATGGTTCACATACCGAAAGAAAAGAGATTAAAATGAGACAAAAAGGCACAATTGCACATCCTTGTTGGGTTGAGGGGAGTCTTCAATGAATGAAGCTCTCCATGATTCAGATTCCAATACATCTGTATATACTGATCTATCTAGTGCAAACGATGATGACACTCTAATAGCCTCAAACTCGGTGACAGATATCTCAAGCAGTGAGTTGCAACCAGTTCCAGAACTTCTAGGACAGGGCAAGAGAATGCGGAAACCTCCGGAACGTTTTGGGTATAGTAATATCTAAAAAAAAAAAGAAAGATTTTTTTTTTATTTGTTTGTTTGTTTGTTTGTTCCCAGTTCTAGTCCAGAAACCAAACACATAGATTTCTCAGAAGCGCAGAATGGACCTGAAGCCGATCAGTGGAGACAGGCTATGCGAGAGGAGCTTCAATCATTTGAGGAAAATGACGCGTAAGAAATTGTTGATATACCAAGTGATGGGTCAATTGTGAAATGTAAGTGGGTCTTAAATAAAAAACTTGATGTGAATGACAAAGTGCGGTATCGTGCCAGACTCGTGGCTAAAGGTTTTACACAACGACGTGGAATTGATTACGAGGACACTTTTTCTCCTGTTGTAAAACATACCACTCTGAGAATGTTGTTTGCTCTAAGTGTACAGTGGAACATGGCCATTACACATCTGGATGTAACAACAGCATTTTTAAATGGACATTTAAAGGAAAATATTTACATGGAAATTCCAGAAGGTTTTGTAAACAAAAGCAATGGAAAGGTTTTGAAACTCAAAAGAGCTATTTATGGATTGAAACAGTCTTCTTTGGTTTGGTATGAAAAAGTGAAAGACTGTTTGCTTAAATTTGGTTTTAATATACCTAAGTAAATTTGAACCATGCTTGTTTACAAAGTCTTCTGAGAATGTTAAGATTATTGTAACTATTTATGTCGATGATTTTCTTATTTTTTCTAATTGTACTATGGAAACTGAAAAATTGAAAACTGTTCTAAGTACTGAATTCAAGTTGAAAGATTTAGGTCCTGTTAGACGTTACTTGGGCATGCGAATTAATGTGAACAAAGAATGTAAGACTATAACAGTAGATCAACAGGCATATATAGAGAAATTACTATCAAAGTTTTATATGTCAAATTGTAGAACTATAGATACTCCTATTGAAGGTAAATTGAACATAAATAAGGCTGAAAATTGTGCAGTAAACATTCCATATCAAAGACTGATTGGTAGCCTTATGTATTTGGCTGTTATGACTAGGCCTGACTTATCATATTCTCTTAGTTACCTCAGCCAGTTTAACAATTATTGTTATGATGAAACTCATTTTAATTATGCCAAACGAGTTTTGAAATACTTACAAAAAACAAAACATTATTGTTTAACATATAATAAGGATAATATGGAGCTGACAGGTTTTGTTGATGCAGATTGGGCTAGTGATAGTCTGGATCGAAAGTCATATACTGGGTTCTGTTTTGTTATGAATAGTTCTGTGATTTCCTGGCAAAGCAGAAAACAAAAGACTGTCTCCTTGTCCAGCACTGAGGCAGAATATGTTGCTCTTTCAGAGGCATCAAGAGAAGCTGTTTACTTGAGAAATCTGATGAGATTACTGGTAGACAATGTGCAATTGATATGAAGTGTGATAATCAAAGTGCATTAAAATTGGCAACAAGTCATCAGGCACACACTAGGTCAAAACATATAGATGTTCGATTTCATTATGTTAGAGATGCAGTCAAAAATAAATTAATTAATATTGAATACATTTCAACTCAGGAAATGCCAGCTGACTTGTTAAAAAAAGGTCTTTTATCAACTAAGCATTATAAGTTTATGCATATGCTAGGAATTATTGTTTAAAAGTTCACCTTTATTTTTTTAAGTGGGGGTGTTAATAAGTAGGCAACAAAATTATAAAATATGTGTATGCATACAAGCAGAGCCATCTATGTTTTACTTTGTAACATCTTTTTGGAATAAAGAGAACTGTCAATGGTCTGTCAGTTGAAGTTGAATACGAAAAGCTAACGTGTTTTAATATAATCTAGTCAAGAATCACTGAAATAAATATGTCGGTTCCAGTCGGACACGAAACGAATCAAGCGCGCTACTACAGGCAACATGATCTACCCACACCTCTGGCGCGCTTCTACAGAGGCGTGATGTTTTGAGCCGATGGGCGAGGAAGACATTCAAGATTCAGGGTCTGGTCTGATCGCATCGGAGTTAAGACGTCGCGGAGCTGTAATCGATTCTTTATGCTCGGTTATTGTGGTGATTATAATTTGTAGCCATGGTGTCAATTTGTGATTTCAATAAACGCTGTGTATCTCACCCAGTGTGTTCTCATTGCACGAAACCCAACTTCTGCCCACATCATGACCGAATCTAACAGAGTAAATCCTGACGATCCGACAAATATATAAGTGAAGACTACAGATGTTCCCAACTACTGGGACACTGGCCTCCTCTCGGTGAGAGGAAGTGGGCCGTAATCCACCACGCGGGCCCAGCGCGGGTTGGTGATCAAATCAAAACAAATCAAATAATTGATTGGTTGGCAAACATGGGTAAGCCGACAGAAGGATCCTGTTGGGTTGGGCGGCATTTGGAAAACTGCGTCAAGTCTTCTCGTCAACTATCCCGCAATGTCTGAGGACTAAGGTCTTTAACCAGTGCGTCCTGCCCGTCATGACATACGGTGCCGAAACGTAGACACTGACAGTCGGGCTGGTCCACAAATTCAAGGTCACCCAGCGCGCTATGGAGCGGACTATGCTTGGATTCTCTTTGAAGGACAAAATCAGGAATGAAATTATCTGGAAAAGAACCGGAGTTACCGACATAGCTGGCAGAGTAAGCAAACTGAAGTGGTAGTGGGCTGGCCATGTTTGTCGAAGGACCGATGGCCGATGGAGCAGACGAGTCCTGGAGTGGAGACTGCGTATCGGCAAGCGTAGTGTGGGACGCCCCCCATCTAGATGGACCGACAACCTTAAGAAGGTGACTGGGTCAGACTGGATGCGGAAGGCGGAGGACAGGGTATTGTGGCGCAGGCTGGGAGAGGCCTATGTCCAGCAGTGGACTGCGATAGGCTGAGTTGATTGATTTGAATGATTGATCTTTGGTTTTTTTAGCTTTGCTAGAACTATGCGATTCTAGCAGTTGCTTTGTGGATTGTTGTAGCTATACTGCATACTGCATAGGGGAAACGATAATGGTCGATAATAAGTAGCTATAGAAATAGCTAAGTACTAAGAAATCACAATGTTCTTTTTCATCTCTTGCTAGTAAGTATCGTTACGAACGAAACGAAAAATCATTTTTACATAAAAAAAGAACAACCGAGTTATTTTTCGCTTTGGCTATTTTTCTACATGGGTAATTAGTACATAGATGTTTTATTATAATAGTCCTGCATTTTCAACCGTCACATGGGCATGCATTGGCATGATGTCACATGTCTTCAAATTTTTGATTCTAGGACATGCCAGTTGCCTCACGATGCTTTCCTTTACCGTTTTGAAAGTAGTGGTGATGAAATATTTGACACATATATGAATAGATAATGACACATTAAATCTATGCGTACAAAATAATTATAGTAGTATGTATAAAGCAAAGTAGGTTTTTTATGTCAGTCTGTGTACCAAACCGATGGTGGTACATTGGAGGGCAAGCTCAGTTTTCGATACGTATTTTAGTTGAATATGATTAACTGTGCTTGCTCGCGGGGAGACCGTTAGACCTTCCAAGCATAAAGTGCGTCACTCACCTGCTAGCCTCCTGTGGCTTCTCGAGGGAATCTTGTCCTGATGTGGCACGTGGCTGGCGTTGCACGACGACCGTGGTCCGATTATCCACTCACAAATTGGTGCACCAAAGTCTGTACTGCACTATATGAGCCTTCAGTCAGTCCAGATAGAAGCCGTTTAGCGACGATTAACCCTCATCCCTAGGATTTTTAACCGGGAGCACGCACTAAGGTAATTGCGATTATTGCCATCTTGGATTCGACTCGTTTCTCATTCGTTCGCAAACACAGTGCGCGCATAAATTAAAAATGTATGGATACGGAACAGTCTGTCTAACCGCTTAGACCTTCTAAACTACACAATAGAGTCGATGTGGTTTTCATCATCATTTAGAGAAATTATTCTAATAGGGTTACGTGTATATTATTATTAAATTCATATTATTTAATTTGATTTGGAGATATATGCCAGTGACCTTGAGTGGTTAGCTTGCGTGTTCTGTACTGAGCTCACGCAACGTGTCGTACGTTCAGCCAGTAATAGGTCTCGCCCATCAAAGAGCGCTGTCCGCAATTTGACGCATTAATAATTTATTATACACAAACCAAAAGGTATTTTAATAAAACGCGTATACTAAAACAACAATAATTAAATTATCATTAAATTGGTGAAGGTTTCAGAAAAATACGTTTGGTAGATTTTGCGCCATTCTCAGTTTTTTATCCGCGTTAGACAAACAAAATCTAAAATATTCACATATTCAGATATTGAGAAAATGCTCTAATTTAACATAATTTTTTTTTCAAATCATCAACACTACTCGTTTAGACTTGATCTTCAGTATAAAATCATTAAAGTCCGTTATCGTCGCCTTAATTAAAGCACAGATGTCTAAAATTTTTACATGTCGCTTTTGCAGCCGTCCGAAGACAGGCAACGGCGGCGGGGTAATTAAGAGCGTTTACGGCATTTCATACAAACTTTCAAGCCCTTGTTTTTCGAAATAGCTGAACCGATTTTAATGAAACTTCATACGCATAAGCAGGATACAAAGGTCTAAAATGTCAATGAAGAACATTTTCGAAATGTCTGATTTAAAAACAGATAACTGGAAATCTCTGTTTCTATGGAAAATTTAAAATCAGTCTAATTTGGCTGTAACACTATTTTTCGAAAAAGTGTTTTACTAACTTTTTAGACCTTTGTATCTTGTTTATGCGTATGAAGTTTCATTAAAATCGGTTCTGTCAATTCGAAAAACAAGGGCTTGAAAGTTTGTATGAAATGCTGTAAGGTGTAAACGCTCTTAAGTAACACATAAAATTACAACTGATTGCAATTTATTTCATGTTGACAGCCACGTTCATTGCGTTATTTACGTTGTTGAGCAGACGAATTTATTAAACCTTTGAAGCAATGGATTAGAAACATCCTTCAAAACTCTTGAATTGTAATTGAAACTATGTTAAGCAATTAGGGTGCCAATGCCAGTCGGTAGATATGCTATAAAATAGTGCCCTTCTTAGAGGCCTAGCTCTAAATAAACTACGTAATGACACTGTTTTAAGATGAACAAATTATTCATGAATCAGTTCATTTAAAAGGTTCCTGATTAATAAAACACTAAGTCTCGACAAATTCTGAAAGGGTCGGAAACAATTCCAAAGAAGTTTTGAAGTTCAGTCATTTGTAGAAGTGTATTTCAGTATTTTTAGATTAGATAAAGAGTAACCTTTTCGTAGATTAAAGGATACATTTCCTACGCACAATGTCTTAGGTTCACAATGTACTCATGTGACATTTTATTTTATTTATTTATAAAGGTACACCGACAGCTTCTGCATACAAAATTTCAAATAACAGTAGATAACAATCATCTTAAACCGTTGCCAATAACAGGTGAACCAACATTCTTAAATACGGTTTTGGTGGTATGAGGAACAGGGTGTAAAGTTCACTCATCCACCATAGAAAAGGGAGGATCCTCCGACCAGACGGGTGTCGTGTCTGGTAGGCAACTGCACGACGGTTGATGTCGGGACGTTGTATACCTATATGCTAGTTGCGTGGTAAACTCTGCTTGCGCGATGCAGGATTTGCGTGACGTCAGTGTGACGCGTAGTTCGCATGTGGCGATGTTGATGCCGCTACACGGTGATAACCTAAGGTAAGAACGAAATGTATAAATGAACTGTATAATGAATCGAAATAAAAATTATGTGGTAACAAACTAAACTCCATTTGAAATAAGATTAGACGTTTAAATAAAACTTTTATACAGTCTGTTCAACCGATTTTGACTTCTATTACGTTGTTGGCATGACAAATGACAGCTGTATTAAACAGTTGGTATTGTAACCACGTTTTTACTTTTAATGCCATCCTTATCCGTACGGAATAGAACTCAAAAACGTTTGATCGGACTGTAAAAAAGTTTATTTAAATTTCTAATCTTATTTCAAATGGGGTATATACCTAATTATGAATAAAAACACAAAATGACACAAGAAATAAGTTACAGGGGTTGGAAGCAATACCTACAACCTAACACAATGAATCATTAGATTTTGTGGGTTGCGTGCTTTGTGGGACGTTAAAATGACATATGAAACAGATGATGATGTCTTTGTGTCATACCTATTTATGAAATACTAGCGACCCGCCCCGGCTTCTCACGGGTGCAATTTACATGTGAAGACGGTATTCTGTAAACTACACGTTGTGCAGAAGTTCTAAGCAGTAACCTAACATAAAGACTTTCAAATCAAATCAAATCCGTTTATTTGCTAGAATGTAGGTTTAAAATCTTAAAACTATAATGGCCCTGTGACATTCTATCATTTTATATGGTGTGCAAATATTTAATTTTATTCTGCGCAATGTTATTATTTTAAGTAAATTTAAAAAAGACACCAACAGCAAATAAGAGCTCATGCATTATAGGAGTTATAAGGAACAAATTAATTAATTAATGTCAAAGTTATACCTATGTCATTTCAAGAGATAAAGTTTAATTTAATGTCAGATTAAGAATATTTATAATTAAGAATATTTATATTATTGTTTTTTATATTTGATAATGTCATAACTATTATAATTTCAAAGTGTTGATTCAGTAAAATTTGCACATTAATTATTATAAGTTTGATTGTTTGTTTGATTGATTGTAAAAGCAATTTTCTTTTAATCATTGCGTTACCTTTTGTTTAAACCTGGTCAAAGGTAAATCTTTATAGGCGTTCGATAATTTGTTCTATACTCTTACAACAGTTATGAATGAGTTGCTCTTATACAATTCGAGCCTACATAGAGGAAAACAGAGCTCATGTTTAAATTTATTTGTATTTCTAGGAGCAACATTTAGTTCGACTTTCAGGAATTAAAGATAATATTTCATTAGTATTATAAAGTACTTCTTTTTGTATAATTATCTATATCTATAAAAAACCGGCCAAGTGCGTGTTGGATCACGCACAATGAAGGGTTCCGTAGTTGGGATGAATTTATCCCAAAAACAAACTTAACATTGTAGTTGAAAAACATGCTCTCCCATACATCTATATACGTTACGGTCAATTCTTCAACTGCAAATTTAAGTTGGTCGATGATTACTCGTTAACTTGTAGACCCTACTTAGCTGTGATAGTTATCCTTCTAATTTCGTTATATATACTACTGCCATAAATTTTTTCACGTATCCAAAGCAACCATTTAGCTGCCAGACGGGGTGGGGGGGGGGGGGGGGGCACACACTTGACTCTAACAAAAAATAGCACTTTAAGCTTAATATTACGCAAACGGATCTCAGAATTGAAAAATGTCTTTCACAGACCCACAATATTTTTGAACAACCTATCCAACGATACCCCACACCATGTATTAGACGAGAAAAAAAAATATCATCACCGTTTTACGTGCAAGGGAGGTACCCTAAAAAAAAATGTTTTTCATGGTTTTATTTTACGAATTTTTCGACGTGATTAATATGTACACCCATGCCAAATTACAGCTTTCTAGGACTTAGCGTCTCTGAGCTAAGCCGGGGACAGACGGACGGACAGACAGACGGACAGACAGACAGACGGACATGGCGAAACTATAAGGGTTCCTTGTTTACTACGGAACCCTAAAAAGGATGTATATATATGTTGTAACGAATCTACTAGAAAAATAATTAAAAAAGATAACTAACCTTCCTAGCACTCTCAGAAAGAAAAAGGTGGGAGGTTTTATAAAGAAGGTACGATACGGGGTCCAGGTTCGACACGTCAGGCCTCGTCAGCTCTGAAGCATCCAGATCCGCTTCCCAGTTATTATGATAGGATCACAGGCAGTGTAGAAGACGTCAGGCCTCGTTAGCTCAGAGGCCTGAAGATCCGCTTCCCAGTATCACAGGTCCAGTCCAGCACTTAGGTAGTCGATGGTCCTCTTGGCAAGAACGTAGTACCGAGAAGACTGAGTATGTTATCAAGATGAAATTAATATAGACCAATTGCAAGACTTTTATAGAGGAGGTGTTTCCTTGAGCGCTTCCAGATCAGATCTTCCGGGAATGTGTCAGAAATCCCTTTTATATCTGAGTCTCAGGTGTTTATTTTTTTACATCATCTGTTTTTCTGTTCTTTACAGAATTTAATTTCAAATTCAGTGTTCGAAAAGGCCAGACATATTCGTACCAAAAACCTCTTTGATGAATTCTGAGAGCGTTTCAATTATTATTATAAATGTAATTTAGGATACAAATATTATACAGTAAACAATTATAATTATCTATAAAATACAATATTTGAGCTAAACATATTGATAAAAATTATTTAAATAATATAAATCAAAAATAACCTTCATGGACTAAGCCAGTAAGAAAACTATGAGAGAAAATTAGAAGAAAAATTAATGACAGCTTGACAGCCTGACGTAAGTGTCATATCATTGAAAAATATGAAAATTAAAGAAAACTAATCGTTTTAGAACGATTCGCATAATAATAATGCAAAACCATTAAGAGAGTAAGATACATAATATTAATGAATGCAAAGTGCAAGTATAAGATGTAGTGTCTGTAGTATGTAGATACTGATAATTATTTTTAACTGATACACCTCAAATTGTAATTTTAACCTAATAATTGTATGTATTTAATATTTGCACGCCACACTTGGCAGAATGTGATGATACCATTGACTAATCTTAAGACCATAAAATGTACCATATTCTGATAAATAAATGATTATTATTATTATTAAAAAAAAGTCGGATTAGTTACACCACATAATAACTTAAGAACAGCTGAACCGATTTTTATGATCTTTAATTTATTGGATTTGTCATCGCCCCGAATAGCAGATTATCAAAAGCCGAATAGTAGATTATAAGATCGAAAAAATTCACAAAAAAAAAATCATGCAGAAAATTAATTTTGTATGGAACAGCTTTTTTGATGATATCTCGAGAACGCATTGACTGATATCGATGTTTTTTTTTTGTTCGTCTTCGATCTGTCAATGGTGTATAGTGTGCCCAAAATTTCGTGCTGCATGTCAGTAGCTCAATTTGAAACCGGCATGTCGTAGAACCAAAACTTCGAAGACATGTGACATCTACCAATCTGCACTGGGCCCATGTGGTGGATTACAGCCCTCTCGAAGAGATGGAACCTGTGTCCTAGCAGCAGTGGTCACATTATTATGCTGATTACGAGTATGTGTGTTATTCTTATGTGAAGACAAATGGTATGGTCATGTTTGTACTGTCAATATTCGGCAGTACAAATATTTATTCCAAAACGCGCCCATCCGCAAACCGATATTACACTTCCAAACTTTTCCCTCAACGTCGAACCGAAATAAACGGAACCAATAAAACCGTAACTCCAATAAAACCGTAACTCCAATAAAAACCGGTCAGCAGCCGGGTAAAAAATAACCGCGAAAAAACCAGCCTACACAAAATACTACCCGGTCCAAAGGTATCTTAACCAGTTCAACGCTTGTCGATATCCGGATTATCCGAATTTAAGGGTTGACACTAACAAGGGTTAGATTTTCTACGCCGTCAAGGGTGGAAATGGTTAAGGGTTAATTGGACACATTCACTCAATATTCCAGACGTAGCACTGGACGGTTAATGGAGTTTCAGGTCTCGATAACCGGACGATATATCCGGATTTTTGGACCGTGATAGAGCTGGTTTTGGGCAAAGAATTTAGCGGGTAAAGAGCACAATTAATAAGGAGTTAAGCACCGTCTAAGGACGGCTACCGGTTCTGGGTTTTACTTCCAGAGCGGAGTTAAATGTATTATAATGTCTGAAATTGTACCTACATAATGTAGTTATTGTATTACACCGGCCATCCAAAAATAAAGAATCATACTTTTTCTTTGCCTATTAACTTTAACTACCATTCAAAGTGGAACACAACAATACTGCTTAACACTTTCCGGGTCCAACCACCTCTCGACGTTTCCTCGGTATATTGTGCTAAAAGGGTTATCTTTATTTCATATTATTTGGCAAACCGTCGCACGTCGATAGCCGTTGCTTGACCATAATATTCCTAAGAAGCATAATTATGATCTACTGTCACACGCAACTTAATGCGTTCGTAGGTGTCACGGCAAGGGGTGCGTGCAGAAAACCTCCTCGTGTGCCTGACTGCTGCTCGTTCCTTGCGAACACGTTCGGGGGAAAGAGCAGTCGTCGGGCCGGTGCACCCTGGGCGCGGCCAATAGTCTCTCCATGTCGGAGAGGGTATTGACTGCGGCGGATTTCTGCGTGGGGGGGAGAGCCTAGGGCTCTTGGGTCTCGTGAGGCCAATCGGCGGTCGTCCACTCCCCCCTCTGTTAACAGAGGGAGGTCGAGCGGACGCAGAATGGGAAGGCGGACGGTACAGTCCGCGGTGGATGAGCCCACTGGTTAGGTTAAGTTAGGATAGATATTTATATATATTGTATATATATTATGTAAATATAATTAAGATAGGTTAAATATTATAAGTTTAGAGTTAAAATAAAAATGTACATATAATTAGGTTAGGGTAAGTTAGGTTAGTCGGGGACGGGATAGTCCGCGAAGGACGGGCCCAATATTGGCCAAAACAGGAGGACGTTTCTCCATTTAGGAGAAGCAGGGGCGGTGCTCGTTGTGCACTCACCCTGCCAACGAGCTAGCAGCGTCGAAATCGTAATCCGGAAAGAGATCACGGTCATGTTTTGTGACTCGGAACGGGACGAGGATCTTGGCTTGGTCGCCCGGATCGCGAGGATGTAAACCTCTATAAAAAATTCCTCTAATACCAAGTTTTGGTGCGCGGCGAGGGTACGAATGGCTGAGGAGTAGTGTCATCTGTAACTTGTAGTTATAGGTGGCGCATCAGTCGTTAGCGCACCCCCAGCCAGGGACCAGTGGAATCCCTGGGTTGGGTTACAAATGTCACACTTACCTAGGCACAGGGGGTAACCCTAGGAATGACTTTTTAGATCCCCCACACTCGTGGGAATAAGTATGGAAAATATTAAAAACCAAAAACAAAAACCAGAAGACGTAGGAGAGGAGTGGAGTGATACGGAGTCGGAGTCCGACGCCGCATCTGGCGCGAAGGGCGCGAAGGGCTCTTTTAAGAGCCTGGCGCGCGTTGATGAGGGGGCTGCAGGGAAGAGTAAATTCTTCAAGCGCTCCAAACCAGGGGACGGCCAGGGGTCGTCCTCTGAAGAAGGACCAAACACGGCTCGCAAAAAAATCAGCAGCCGGGGCGGAGCTCGGAAACGGGGGGTAGGCAGAGGGCTCACCACCCAAGAACCGATGGAACAGGAGGTTCAACTCGGAGAGACCAGCCGCAAGGCGGCCCTCTCCGAGTCCTCGGGCGGTGAGCCGGAAGCCGCTGGCAGCTCCAAGGTGAAGGGAGCGGCCAGTAGCTTCGAGGAGGTCGTGGTAGCCGCGATCAGGGGTGTGGCCTTGAAGAGGATTCAATCCTCCAAAGACAAGATCGTACCCACTGCCACGGCCTCCATTTTGACGGCAGCGAAAGCCCTTCAAGTCGGGCCTTCGTCAGATGAGATCGGCCGCTTAACAGCCGCCATGGAGCTTCTCCGAAAGGAGAATGAGGAGCTCCGAGCGGACCTGGCCCAGCTTCGAGGAGCTGGACCCCGGGAGGTGCCCCAGGGGGGAGCGCAGCAGGGGCAGGGCCTGCCCTTGCCGGCGGAGGACCGGGTTCTGACCCTGGTGCGGCAGGAGCTGGCTGCACTCAGCAGCCGGTTCTCTGTACTGGAGGGAATTGTCCTTCGCCCACCGCTAGCGGCGAGCAGGCCGGCCACTTTTGCCGCCACAGTGGCTGCCTCGGCCACGCCCGCGGCTAAGCCTGCAGCTAAGCCTGCGGCTAAGCCTGCAGCTAAGCCTGCGGCTAAGCCTGCGGCCAAGGCTGCGGCCAAACCCGCGCCTCCGGCGAAAGAGGTGCCGCCCAAGCCCAAGAAGGGTGGGACGGCTGCGCAGAAGGCGAGGGCCCCCGCCATCGCGGCAGGAGGGTCGCCCCCGCCTCCGCTTACAAAATCCTCTACGGCCGATGCCGAATGGCAGGTAGCTGGGGAGAGCAGGAAGGCAGGAAAGGCAGCAAGGGCTGCCAAAAAGAAGGAGAGGCGGCAGCAACGCAAGAAGCGTAGCGCCGCAGGTAGGCTCCGCGCCCCGAAGTCCGCAGCTGTAGTGATAACACTACAGCCGGAAGCGGAAAAGAGGGGCGTGTCGTACCGCGAAGTGCTCACCAAGGCGTGGAAGGCGGTCAACCTCGAGGAGATCGGCGTCACCGAGGGCTTCAGAATGAAGGTGACGGCGACGGGGGCCCGGATGCTCGAGATCCCCGGCGCAGCCAGCGGCCCGACCGCTGACGCCCTAGCCGAAAGACTTAGGGCGTCCCTCGATGCGGAGGAGGTCCGAGTGTCCAGGCCAACTAAGTCCGCTGAAATGCGCATCCTGGGCCTGGACGACTGCGTGACGGCGGAAGACGTTGTGGCCGCCGTGGTAAGGACTGGGGGGTGCTCTGCCGAGCAGGTGCGGGCAGGCACCATCCGTCCTGACACCACGGGCATGCAAACCATCACGGTGAGCTGCCCCGTGTCGGTGGCCCAAAAGATAGCCGGGGAGGGCCAAAGGCTCCGGGTGGGCTGGGTGTCCGCGCAGGTGAAACTGCTGGAACCCAGACCTCTGAGGTGCTTCCGCTGCCGGGTGGGTCACCACGTGGGAGTATGCTGCACCTCAGAGGTGGACCGCAGCGACCACTGCTTCCGCTGTGGTCAGCCCGGTCACAAGGCCGCCTCTTGTGATGCCACGCCGCACTGTTTTGCATGTGCGGCGGCTGGCAAGCCGGCCGATCACCGGGCTGGAGGTAAGGCCTGCGCTCCCCCCCCCAAACCCAAGGGAAGGGGCAAGCCCTCAACAACCGTAGTCACCGCCGCAGCCGCCACCATTGCAGCCGCCGTTGCCGCCTCTACCGTCGTCGTCGCCGCTAACACCGCGGCAGGGCCATCTCAGGGGGCCCGGGAGGAAGCTCAAATGGATTGCCAATAAATGGCCCCATTGCGCCTCCTCCAGGCGAACATCAACCACTGCGCCGCCGCTCAGGATCTGTTGCTCCAGAGCATGGCGCAGTGGTCGATTAACATCGCCGTGGTCGCTGAGCCGTACTATGTTCCGCCCAGGGATGACTGGGTGGAGGATCTGAGCGGCTCAGTGACCCTAATTTCGTCGGCCGCCGCCGGTACCCTGTCCCTCGAGGCCGTCAAGAGGGGACAGGGTTGCGTAGCAGCACGGTTCGGGGAGATTGTCGTGGTAGGAGTATACTTCTCCCCGAACCGAACTCTCGCCGAGTTCCACAACTCCCTTCGGGAGCTGAGAGTCGTCGTCGTCGGGTACCATCCCCTCCCCGTGTTCGTCCTCGGGGACTTCAATGCCAAAAACGTGGCTTGGGGTTCCCGGTATACGGACACACGGGGCAGGATGGTGGAGGACTGGGCTCTGGAGACAGGCCTGGTCGTCCTAAACCGGGGTTCTGTCCCCACGTGTGTGCGGATGCGGGGTGAATCAGTGGTGGACATCTCGTTCGCAAGCCCCGCTCTGTCGCCGCGTGTCATCGACTGGCGCGTCATGGAGAGGGTGGAGACATACTCCGATCACCGGTACATCCGGTTTGATGTCTCCGCCCCGACCTCGAGCGCGCCTGTCCGACAGGCCCCGAGTGGTCCGCGGTGGGCGCTGAAGCAGCTGGACCGGGAGCTCCTCCTGGAAGCCTCGATCGTGCAGGCCTGGGTGTCATCATCGGACAGGCCTGCCGACATCAACGACGAGGCGGAGTGGTTCCGGGAGGCCATGTCCAACATTTGCGACGTGGCAATGCCCCGGGTCCAGCCCGGACGTGCCCGGCGCCAGGTGTGCTGGTGGTCGCGCGAGCTGACCGCTTTACGCGAGGCGTGCGTTGCTGCGCGACGCCGGTATGCCAGGCACCGCAGGCTCCGTATCCGCCCTCCGGATACGGTAGCCATTCAGGCGGAGCTGTACGAGGGTTACAGAGCGGCGAAGAACGCCCTCCAAGAGGAGATCCAGCGGGTCAGAGGACTCTCCCGCGAGCAGTCGCTGGAGATCATCGACGGAGACCCGTGGGGACGCCCCTATAATATGGTGCGGGATAAACTCCGCCCATGGGCTCCCCCGCTGACGCAGAGTCTCCGGCCCCAGCTCGTGGAGGACGTGGTGAGCGCTCTGTTCCCTTCGCGAGGGGAACATACTCCCCCGCCCATGGCTCCGCCTCCTGCGGTGCCCGATGCGGACCACACCGCCGACGACGACGACGATGCTTCGGAGGTGACCGAGGTAGATCTGAGAGTGGCGGTACGTAGGCTGAATGCCAAGAATACCGCCCCAGGACCCGACGGCTTGCCTGGAAAAGCCTGGGTTCTGGCCTCAGAGGCTCTCGGGCCTCGACTAAGGGGGCTCCTAAGCGCATGCATGGAGAGGGGCCAGTTCCCACTTCGTTGGAAGACGGGGAAACTGGTCCTCATTAAGAAGCCGGGGCGCCCAGCGGACTCTCCGTCCGCTTACCGGCCCATCGTGCTGCTCGACGAGGTGGGCAAGCTCTTTGAAAGAGTCATTGCAGACCGCCTTGTCGGGCGGCTGGTACGGGTGGGGCCGGATTTGGCGGAGAGCCAGTTTGGTTTCCGCAAGGGGCGCTCTACGGTGGATGCCATCATGCGCGTTCGAGCCCTCACGACGGGGGATGCTGTGGCCCGGGGTGGGGTCGTCTTGGCGGTGTCTCTTGACATCGCCAATGCGTTTAACACCCTGCCCTGGAGCTGCATCAGGGAGGCACTTCGGTATCACCGGATGCCGACCTACCTCTGTCGCGTGGTCGAGGCCTATTTGACGGACAGGGCCGTCATCTACCCCGGTCACCAAGGAGAGTGGAACCGGCGAGAGATGTCGTGCGGTGTCCCACAGGGATCGGTTCTGGGGCCGCATCTGTGGGACATCGGGTACGACTGGGTGCTGCGCGCTGACCTCCCCAGTGGCGTCAGCGTAGTCTGCTACGCTGACGACACGCTGGTCCTGGCACAGGGGAGTTCACATCAGGCGGCGGCCGAACTGGCGGAACGTGGGGTTGCGACAATCGTCGATAGGATCCGGCAATTGGGACTCGAGGTGGCATTGCACAAGTCCGAGGCCATGTGTTTTTATGGTCCTCGGAACGCGCCACTGTCGGGTTCCCAGATAACGGCGGGAGGGGTTCACATCGGCGTCGATGTGACGATGAAGTACCTGGGACTCGTCCTCGACAGCCGGTGGAACTTCGTCGAGCACTTCCGACGTTTGGCTCCCAGACTGGAGCGGGCCGGGGCTGCCTTGAAGCGGCTCCTGCCCAATCTGGGGGGTCCAAACGCCTCCTGCCGGAGGCTCTACGCAGGGATCGTGCGGTCCATGGCCCTTTACGGGGCACCGGTGTGGGCGCGTTCACTGAGGCTGCGACCAGCCCAGCGGTTGAACGCGTCCCAAAGGGTCATGGCCATCAGGCTGGTACGGGGTTACCGCACGGTCTCCCGTGAGGCGGCGAGCCTCCTTGCCGGACTGCCGCCATGGGATCTGGAGGCGAAAGTCCTCGCGCACATGTGGGTGTGGCGCGAAGAGGCGAAACGCCGGGGTGAAACTCCGCTGCCGCAACAAATCGCGGCACAGCGGACGGAGCTCCGGCAGGATCTCATGGCGACATGGAAAGTGCGATTGTCGCAACCCAGTGCTGGGCACGCCACAATTGCGGCGGTAAGTCCCCTCTTTGAGGAGTGGCTAGAGAGGCGCCACGGCGTCCTCACCTTCCGCCTGACGCAGGTCCTCACCGGACATGGTTGTTTCGGGAGGTTCCTGTTCAGGATAAAGCGGGAGGAAACGCCCGGGTGTCACCACTGTGTGGATCGCCCGGAGGACACGGTGGAGCATACGGTGGAGGTCTGCCCTGCTTGGGCGGAGCACCGCCGTGTCCTCACGGAGGCGATCGGCGGCGACGATCTCTCGCGTCCGGCCCTGGTTCAGGCCATGGTTCGGAGCGAGAGTGCATGGGAGGCCGTCACCTCCTTCTGCGAAACAGTAATGCTCGCGAAGGAGGAGGCGGAGCGCATGAGGGTGAGGCAGGGTGCCCGCCCTTCCGCCCTAAGTCGCCGCAGGAGACGCCCTGGGCGTCGGGAATCGCAGGCCGATTCCCGGCCACCGTAGGCGCGGGCTTGCGGACGGTGAGCGATGGGTAGCTCGCCGTCCGATAAGGACCAGGCCCGGGTCGACGGCGCGTTGTGTTCCACGCGCGCCTCAAAGAGACGTCAGCACCAATTGACGGGGTCCGAGAGGGCCAATGCCTGCCAGGGTTACGAGCCTGTCCGAAAGGGATATCGTGGCTCTGGCACACAGGCATCTGAAGGAACACGGTGGGTTTTAGTCAGTAAAAGTCTGACACTCCCTCTCGCTCCGCCCAGAGCGGGAGAAGTTATTTGATGATTTCCCACCAAAAAAAAAAAAAAAAAAAAAAAAAAAAGGTGTCACGGCAAACTCTTTCCGAGTAATTTTTCAACACACATAATAATATACGCAGGGCTTATGCACCAAAACAACACATTCACACCGCCGACAAGCGTAGACTGAGCCACACAAGTACAATGAAGTTGATATTTAGTGTCACGGCGTGAAAATATAATAGGTAAATAAAGTAGTACGTCTGTTTGCTGTAGACGGTATAATAAAAAGTATGGAATTTTGAAGTGTCATATGACATTTGCAAATGGTCAAGTGTCCCGGAACGTGTTAAAAGGATACCTTTAAGAGCGTTTATGACGTACGGGAGATCCCTCGGGAGACTTGTTCTCCAGGCCTTAACTAAAAAACTACAAGTAATTTTTAATTTTGGTACATGCTACATTGATCTTAACTGACATTGTCAGTGTCTCAATATCATTTTGAAAGATTAAAATCGACAACTTCTGAGCAATGGCATTGTTTGGTTTTCGACAGATCAACATCCTTTTTTTGTGAGTATTTTAATCGTTATTTTGAAATATTTACCCAAATAAATTATGGATTACAAATTAATCTGCTAAAACTAGTTTATTCAAGTGTGTGTAGAGAGGTTTTTTCTTTCATTAGAATTTTGTTTTGCCTTAAAAATCATTTTTTGTTAAATAACAGTCAAGGAGACACTTGATCATGGCGAACTCGGGTAGACTTGATCACGGGATCAAGTGTCCCATACTTCATGTAGGTACGTAGGTTGAAGGTTTTGTTTGTCTTAGATTTGTTCTAAAATGCCGAGAACTTACAAAAGAAATGAAGACGTAAAAAAAGCACCAACCAGTACACAAAACAAAGCTGAAAACAGCAGTCGAAGCTGTCCTAGAAGGTAAACCCATAAAAGATGCCGCCAAATCTTTGGATGTGCCTCTTATGACATTGAAAAGGTACGCAAGAAAATGACAGCGTATGTACCATCGCGCTAGTTCCCGGTCGACCACTTCTCGCCCTTATGCCCCATAGTAATAAGGGCGAAAAGTGGTCGACCGGAAACTAACGCGATGGTACCAACTATCGTAATTTTTTTGCGGACGAAGAAGTGGCTGAGTTATCCAAATATATGGAAAAGGCAAGCAAACTGCACCATGCATTATCCACGCAGTGCGTACGAAAACTAGCATATGAATAAGGTGTTTAAAATAATAATCCTACTGATAGCCTACGAAAATGGACTATCAATATCGCCACCTAAGACTGGTTTTACGGTTTCATGCGCCGAAATGGAAATTTATCATTACCGGTACCTGAATGAAGTAGCCTCAGCAGGTCTACAAGTTTCAACCATCACAACAATGTGATATTATAGGTTGGAAAAACTAATTGTATTTAATAGGTATATACTTAGATATAAAAGATATTTTGTACTAAATAGAGTTTTTATACAATAAAGTACATTTGTTCCCCCATGATCATGTCTACCCGATACTATGATCAAGTGTCCCAGAACAAGGGACACTTGATCATTTTGCAGTGTTCTGGGAAAACGAGAAAAAAACAGGGAAATACAGATTTATTTGATAATTGAATGATACATGAAGATATAAGGATAAGTTTCCTAGGTAGTAATGCAAAAATATCCTGCAATACACTAATATTTTATGAGCTACGACCAAAAAACCAAAATGGATCCCCATTTTGATTCGTGTCCCTAGTCTCCCCTACGGTATTTCATACAAACTTTCAAGCCCTTGTCTTTCGAAATGACTGAACCGATTTTAATGAAACTTCATACGCATAAGCAGGATGCAAAGGTCTAAAAAGTTAGTTAAGAACATTTTCTAAAAATAGTGTTACAGATAAATTAGACCGATTTTTTAATTTTCCATAGAAACAGAGATTTCCAGTTATCTGTTTTTAAATAAGATATTTCGAAAATTCAACTGGCTCGCGTCATGTTCCGCTACTTGCATCCGATTCAAGTAGCGGAACATGACGCGAGCCAGTTGAATTGACTGCGGTTTTGCTGCTATGGTTTCGTGGCGGAGGTGTGTTACCAGCGTGAATGGCGTCCATGACAGAAGTTGTTTGCACAGCGCACTTGCGGCACCGCAAATTTTATGAATTCTACCGTCTTTAGACACTGCCGATGCGGCGATTTCGTACTCTGTGGTTTAGATTCATTAATCCGTAAAAAGGTGAAGGATTTATTTTATTTTGCGACGTTTGCCTAAATTACCATTTTGGTGTTTCGGGGAAGGACCGATAACTTATATGTCATTACTATTGTACTATTAAGAGCTTAGTGGACGAGACCAAAATACTGTAGTAGCTGGTAAAGTACTTCTGCTTTCTGAATTCTGTCTTATAGGTCACTCGAAATAGCGCTAGCAGGTTTACATATTCATTTATGCAACATTAATAATCATTTCAGCCGAGAGACGTTGGAGCATACGGTGGAGTTCTGCCCGGCTTGGGCGGAGCACCACCGTGTCCTCACGGAGGCGATTGGCGGCGGCGATCTCCGCGTCCAACCCTGGTTCAGGCCATGGTTCGGAGCGAGAGTGCATGGGAGGCCGACACCTCCTTCTGCGAAGCAGTAATAAAAGAAAAAGAAAAAAGAAAGAAAATACGTTTATTTGCGGTAAACATGACGCAAAGAAAGAACATAGATACACAAAGAATAAGTAGGGGGAAAATATGCGTCACATCCACGCAAAACGGCCACCGCTCAGCATAATGCTGCGACCCTATTCGAGACAGAGCCCCAGCGCTGGTTTTCAGCGATAGCCGGCGTTGACGTGATGACGTCGACCGGTGCAGCATACAATGAGATTATAAATAAGAAACAAAATAAATACAAACTACTTAGATAAAGTTTATAATATATGTAGGATCAGGAGTGCCGAGCGGTATATTGTCAGGATTTGGAGTTCCCATTGTATAGGGATAAACAAGACTATAAACTATTAAAGGTATTTTATTACAGTAGGTAATTACACTTTTAAAAATAACACAAGAATAAACAATAATAATTAATCACAAAATAGTTAGTTAAAAATATGCAGTCAGACGAACAAACCCTATAACGTTACAGTTCGTATAGTGACCTAAGCCACCCAAATACCAAGTATAGTCAGACGAACAAACCCTTTCAGGTTACAGTTCGTATAGCGGCGTAAGCCACCCAAATACAAAGTATATCATTCGCTATCTGCAAGCCAATATAACTTTGATAATATACAGCAGCGCTGTACCGAGTAAACCGACAGTTTTGTCAGGAGCGGGGAGCTCTTTATTGAGTCGAATCCGAAGATCGACTGACTTGAACACCTTTTTTTTTTGCTACTTAACCGGATATTCCTGTGGCTGCCCTAAGGTTTTTAATCTTAAAGCCTCCAGCCAGGGCGCAAATTATATATATTAAAACTAAACGACAGCGCACTAAGGGCACCCCCTGTGGGGTACGGACCTCGGCTCAGGGCGTCGTTGGGGGATCACAAAATTAGTAACAATTTGGGGACGGGCTGGATCAACATTTTGATCATGATTATTATCAGGGGATATTATATTTATTGCTACGGCGCTCTCAGCCTCTGACCGGGCGGCTGGCGCATCGACATTCAAGGGACGGGGGGAGGACTTTTATTAACATTTACTCGGGAAGTTCGCGTGGTACCTCGGCGGCGAGGACGGAAGGTCGGTTTGTGTATTTTGTGCACTGTACTCGTGGCCCTATTGCTTTCCTGAAGGAGAGTGATGGGGTCATCCGGATCTAAGAGAGTGTGCCTCGGTCGGCGAGTCTGACTAATGGCAGAAGGCCTGTAACTAGCGGCCTGCACAACCAAGGGGTTGCGATGACGTTCCGCGGATTCGAAAAAGCGCTTTGCAAGGCGCTTCATAAACTGTTTGATGGTAGGCATCTTAAGGTCTACGTGAAGTTGTTCGTTCCGAACGAACCAAGGAGCTTTCGTAATTCTACGGAGAAATCGGTTTTGAAGCGTCTGCATCTTATGAATGTGATATGACTTTGCGTGAGCGAAGACTACGCAGGCGTAAGTCATGATCGGTCGAATGCACGCGGTGTAAATACGCAATTTGCACTTAAGGGACAACTTGCTGCGCGGGTTGAGAACGGAGTGTAGTCGGCCGAGAGCAAAACTGGCGCGCGAGCGCACCTGTTTTATGTGCTCGCCGAACGTCATGTGATGACTTGAACACCGAATGCACGCTCTTATATAGGGCGATGTTCCCACCTTGCTTTCCCGCCATTCCATGACAACTCTGTCCGATGACGTACGGAAGTACGTCATGTGTTTACTTGATACAAAACACTTAAACATGCTAAATCTAATAAGACTGACATTATAAAGTAATCAAATAATACAAGAATAATTATCGTAAATAACCAATAGTGATTTCACAAATATGAAGGCGCGTCCCTGGCGCCATCTAGTAGTACAGATTGAAAACCCTATTTTGACATTGATTGTATGATTTATCGAATGAACATTGTGCGGACGAGAGGGACAGCACAGTTGTCACTCTGGCGGAACGTCATAAACGTCAAACAACCACCGTTCTCGTGCAGTTTTGTATCGAACGATAGCGTGACTAGACGGTTACGACGGATCGCTTACGTCCTAAATCTAAATCCATTTTCATCTGTGTTAACTTGAGTGATTATTGTAATTTAAATTGAGAACCGTGGTTATAAGGCTGCTGTTCGAAGACGTGTCTACTTATTTCCAAAATACCTCGTGCGATTACCCACTTTAAGATGAATGATTCTGATATAGGTACCCCCGTGCCTTTATCAGAAGTGGGATCTGAATCTCACTGGCCCACAATCGAGATCCTGCAGCGGAATATGATGCAGTTGATCGAGGCTATCAGAAAACCAGCCTCATCATCGAAGATCGCTCTGCCAGAAATCAACCCAGAGTACCCAGATTCTGATCCACGTGCCTGGTGCGCAACGGTTGACATCTGCCTGGATGAACATCTACTGGAGGGAGCATCGCTCATCATAGGTCTCAGCAAGGGCGGCGCGTCCTCTGCGTGCCATGAAGTTTGTAGCAGCGGAAGGGGCACCGTAGCCGAAAGGCGCGTCGACAACTGCCAAGTGGCAGGTGTTTGCGAGCAATTGCAACAATCTGGTGAGTCGTATTATTTTTATTCCGGTGCCGAATGCTCTCTTGTCAAGCAATCTGTCAGTCGTAATTTCATTGGTGAACTTACATTTGCGATGGTACGTATACAGGGTATACGAACATTATTGGTTCGAGCATATGGCCAAATAGTTCGTAAATTTGTCGATGGATGCTGACGGATGTATAACTTGTAAACTGTCAAAATCACATTCAGGTCGTGCACAAGCCAAGCTTCATCCAATCCCTAAGATTAGTATACCGTGGTATACTGTGCAAGTTGACATAACTTACAAACTTGGTGGCAAAAATGATTCAAAAGAGTATCTCATAGTTTTAATCGATGCGTTTACTAAATTTGTCCTTATGTACCATGCTCTTCGAATTAAATCGGGTCTCTATTTGGAGCTCCGGCTCGAGTTATTGCAGACCAGGGTCGATGCTTTGCCAGCATGGAGTTTAAAGATTTTTGTGAGAGTCATGGTGTTTCTTTACATTTGATCGTTTCAAGTTCAAGTCGCGCCAATGGCCAATTTGAAAGGACGATGAGCACTTTAAAAAGTATGCTTACGGCTGTAGAAACGTCAGATAGGTTTTGGCAAGAAGCGTTAGAGGACGTGCAACTAGCTGTGAATTCCTCTGTCAATCGTGTAACAGGAGCGAGCCCACTTCAGCTTCTGATAGGACGTGTGGCTAGACCATTAAATCTTCTAACTTTGGACGATACTGAACCAGAAATAGACTTTGACAAGATAAGAGAGCAAGCGGCTACGAACATAGAAAAGTGTGCAAATTTATGAAATATCTAGATTTGAAAAAGTAAAGCTAAAGTAATTAAATTTTATGTTGGTGATTTAGTTTTAATTCAGAATGTAGAGAGAAATCAGACGAAATTAGACCCGAAATACAAGGGACCATTTAAAATTGTGGTTATTGCTTGATGGTGATTGTTACCTATTGAAAACTTTGAATGGTAATAGAACCTACAAGTACGCTCACGATCGTATACGAAAGATGCCTCTAAGTAATGTTCCTAATGAGTTAAACGTAGAGGACGGTGATGAAAGTACCTCCACCGAGTAGTAGACACATACCATGGCTATTTGGTCGCACCGTACGCACTAGTCTGTAGTCGTAACTGCAGCTCACTTGTGAGCTGCACAGGGGGCGATGGACAGCTGGTGGTACGGCGGGGACCTAGGTCTCAATGGAGACTATTGTTGTTTTGGTCTTGTACTGACCTGGGAGTCGCAGACTCTATGTGATGTGTGTGGTCGTATCACATGAGGTGATGACGATATGGGTGGCATAAGTGTCACTAGCTGCTGCGGCAGCTGGGCCATGAGCGTTGTATGTGATCGAAGTTCATTTAGTTGCTGAGTAAATATGATGGAGACTTAGAGCAACCTTTTGTTTGACAACCGTTATTTTCAAGTTGTGCTTTTCCTTAAAGATGTGGTCAGGTTGACCGAGCCTGTACTGTTGCTCCAAATTTGTGTGTTTTCTTTTCGAAATTTGATAATTATGATGCTTGGAGGAAGCTTCTGTGTTGAAGTTGTTAAAATGATTTAGAAGTTTGTTTGCTTGTCTGTCGAACAAAAGCGCGACGCTGAAATCCAGGACATTATAAAGAAATTTTCGGACGGCGATTTACCGGAGAATGTAGCACAAACTTATGACGTTAGGAATGGTATTCTTTACCGGAAAATTAACCGCAATAAAACTGTTTCTTGGCTACCTATAGTACCCCGCTCATTGGTATGGACTCTGATCAGTCACATTCATTCAGAAATTCAACATTTAGGCCCCGATAAGACCCTCGACAAAATTTACGATCTATATTGGTTCCCCGAGATGTCGAAAAGTGTTCGTAGGTTTGTCGACTCATGCATAATATGTAAAGCCTCGAAAGGTCCCTCAGGTGCCCAACCAGTTAGACTTCACCCCATTCCTAAAGAGCCAACCCCTTGGCACACGCTGCACATAGATTTTACTGGAAAATTGACGGGTAAGAGTGATCAAAAAGAATACTGTTCTGTCATCATTGATGCGTTCACCAAGTACGTCCTGTTAGAACACACCACTTCTCTAGATGCGGCCAGTGCCATTATGGCACTGAAGAAAGCTGTTTGTTTGTTCGGGGCTCCTAAACGAATTGTAGCTGATCAGGGTCGCTGCTATATTAGCGGTGAATTCAAGAAATTTTGTGCGGAACATCACATTGACCTTTACTTCATCGCCACTGGCTCAAGTAGAGCAAACGGTCAGGTCGAACGGGTAATGCGAACTCTAAAATCTTTACTTACAATCATTGAAAATGATCCGCACAAGAATTGGCGCTATGAGTTGGGCAACGTGCAACTTGCTCTAAATAGTACAAGGTCTACCGTCACGAAATATAACCCGACTGAATTAATGTTTGGAGTTCAATCGTACTCGTTAGGAATTTCTAAGCTTTCAACTGGAGATGGTCCACACGATCGCTTAGAAGCGATACGCTTAAATGCATCCAAGAATATAGAGAAAGCTGCTAACGCTGATACTATTCGTTTTAATCGCGGAAGAGCTAGAGTTAAGCCATTTAATAAAGGTGATTACGTTTTCGTAAAAAGTTCGGAACGCAATCAGACGAAACTTGACCGAAAGTTCAGGGGACCTTTCGTGATCACCAATGTTCTGGAAAATGACCGCTATGAATTAAAAAGTGTAGATGGTCCTTGCCGTACGTTAAAGTATTCGCACGAAAATTTGCGTTTGGTGCCGGGAGGTCACGAGGGCTTATTAGAATTAGCTGAAGGCATTATAAATGACGAGGAAGCCGTGAAGGCGGTAGATATGCAGTCAGAAGGCATTATTGACGCCGATTTTGAGATCATGTTGGCTCGCAGTGTTGACACCCTGACTGCAGATTCCGCTACTCTGACTGCATCGTCTGAAACGCTTACGGCCCCTTCTGAAACAGCTAGTGTTGATTCGGAAGATGAGGGACCTATAACCTTTGATGTAGAAGTAGACATCCACCGAGCATAGTGTTCAGAACCTAAGGTACGTTCAAATTATGTGATGTGATTACGTGTGGATGTTGTTGTCCGGTTTTGCCCATTGGTTGGTAACTCGAAAGGACGCAAACCCAAGAAGAGATGTTGTCCGGTCCTGACTAGAGTGCTAGCAGGTTCGTAGGGACGCATGCGTCTGTGTGTCACGAATGGATAGTATTGTCCGGGCTTAGCGGTGCTGGTCGAAGGGACGTACGAATCTAGTTCGTTGACGTGAGTGATGGCGAGTCGAAGGGACGGTGTTGTCCGGTCTTGCACTTGGGGTAAGTCGAAAGGACGCATTTGTCCGGGCTACGCATCATAATTATGAGCGAGCCGATGGCTAGTCGAAGGGACGGTGTTGTCCGGTCTTGCACTTGGGGCAAGTCGAAGGGACGCATTTGTCCGGGCTACGCATCGTATGAGGAAAAAGAGCGGTGCAAGTTGCGAGAGTGAGTTCGAAATAGGCTGTGGCCTAAAGTAAGAGGCACTGGCTCATGTCAGGGTGGACGAGCATGGCTGCTCAACTAACAGTATGGTACCTTCTTGTTGCAGGAATACATATTCGCCCGGGGACGGGCGATTGTCAGTCCGGCCGTGAAGGCGCGTCCCTGGCGCCATCTAGTAGTACAGATTGAAAACCCTATTTTGACATTGATTGTATGATTTATCGAATGAACATTGTGCGGACGAGAGGGACAGCACAGTTGTCACTCTGGCGGAACGTCATAAACGTCAAACAACCACCGTACTCGTGCAGTTTTGTATCGAACGATAGCGTGGCTAGACGGTTACGACGGATCGCTTACGTCCTTAATCTAAATCCATTTTCATCTGTGTTAACATGAGTGATTATTGTAATTTAAATTGAGAACCGTGGTTATAAGGCTGCTGTTCGAAGACGTGTCTACTTATTTCCAAAATACCTCGTGCGATTACCCACTTTAAGATGAATGATTCTGATATAGGTACCCCCGTGCCTTTAAATATAAGTAACATGTCAACAATTGTTTTGAACAAAACTATCGGTTATAATAATTATCGAAATAAGTTGCCAATATCAATTAGTGCGTATACAGAGTACTCAATAAATGATGTTGTGATTTACTAGACAATAATTGATAGAAAACCACGTAGTTATGTTCCCAGCCTAACGCTGTGGTATGTGGTAGAGTCTAGACGCTGACCTGGCACCTTTTGTGATTAGGCGTACGTGACAGGATGTGTGGCGCGACCGCGGGTGGGCCGACCACCGGTCTATGAGAAAGTTTTGCGATGTATTAGAATAAAGATAGGCTAAGTTAGTCTTACATGAACTTCTGTAAAGCTCGGGTCGTAATAAACTCTTACTTCCCCACAAACTCCGTTTCATTTGCGCTCCCGAAATCTAACTGGCGCAGCCGGTAGGATTGCCGCAAACAGTTTTCCTCCGCGAAAAGTCAAGTGCGAAAATCTGTGAAATACATGAGAACGCGTGGACTGTGTTTCGCGAGTGGTTACTGATTATAGACGTATAGTCGTCGTGCTTAAAATCAGTGAGGCGATCTATATTGGGCAATCTTCGAACCAAATAAATAAGTTTAGATAACGCGCAAATTACGTGGGTTAGCAGAGATGGTGATAATATATCAAGCGGTTGGCATGTGAGTAACCTTCTACATCCTTCCTCATTCCCGACACTATTATTGTGATAGATGTAATTAGAATTAGTTTAATTTAGTTTTTTTTTAAGAGTAAAGTAACATTAATGTTTCTGCCTATTTTTATTAATTCTACGGTGTAATTTAACATATAAATTGAGGTTTATCTTTTAATTTTACAATTTAAATTACATTGTTAATTTAAATTTTGTCTAAAATGAATCAAGGTCAAATTCCTTTATCTGCAGCGACGGCGGCGGGGGCGACCCCTTCGGTTCGCTCTGAAACTCCGCTTCTGATGCAATTGTCAGATTCTTTGATACCTCAAGATGTTTTAAAATTAATTCCCGAATTTAATGGTGAAACTAATATACTTAGTTTATTTTTACGAAAGTGCGAATATGTTATCGGAAAATATCAAGGGACTTCAGAGCGAAACGAATTTTTAATGCAGAATATTACAAGTAAATTAAAGGGTAAAGCAGCGGCTCTTTTAAGTGAAAGGGGTGACCTTGAAACTTATTCTGAATTTAAATCTTTAATGATCCAACATTTTGGCGATCCCAGAAGTGAGGAATGCGTGGCAATTGAGCTCGAAACCCTAAAAATTAAATCAAATGAGTCATATTTAGAATTTTGCAGCCGTATACAAGATATTCGTGCTATTTTAATATCTAAGGTTAATCAGAACGGTTCCGCTACGTTAAGAGAAGCTAAGAAAGTAATTTATAATAACACTTCGCTTAACGTTTTTATGTACAATTTACCGGAACATATGGTGCGGATTGTTCGATTGAAAAATCCTAGTACATTGGAAGAAGCCTTACAATTTGTCCTTGAAGAGGTTAATTTCCAGGAACAATATAATTTACGCAGCAAAATGTTACAACATCGGCCACAAGGTCATCAGTTATTGCCATCATCTGAAAAAGGCGTTAATTCAAGTTCAAACAATCCGAAACCTACCTTTACAGCACCTCCATTGCAATATAATTACCACAGGCCGTCTGCAAATCAAACTCAATTTAAATTCGGTATACCTAACCAAGTTTTTGTACGTCCGAATATCAATCAACAAATAGGGTTTCGACCGCATTTACCGCAGCTTGGGAATAAACAACCTCAACAATTCGGTAATAGACTTCAAGCAGCACAATACGGTTATGGACCCCAACCAGCACAATTCGGTTATGGACCCCAAGCGGTACAATTCGGTTATGGACCCCAAGCAGCACAAATCGGTTATAGACCTCAAGTAGGACAATTCGGCTATAGAGCTCCACAACCTTCGAGCCACCGCCCCCCTAACAATTTATTGGGTGATCGTGACGTAACAATGAGAACTGCTCCAGCACCTGTTAAGCAACCACAAGGTTTTCCTATTAACGAGCTTTATACCAGTAATGAACAGTACTATTATGACCCCAATTACAATGATTATGGTATATGTGATCTAGGATACTGTGACTATGACTATACAAATATGTACATTAACAACGATTGCGTGGATCAGAACCCAAATACGGAAATTCCCAAAGCTATTGAAAAGGCTGATAATTCGCATTCAGCTGAAAATAAAGTAGACTCTAAAGATGTCGCAAAAGATGTCCCAAATTTTCAAATAAATTTGATTCGTGTTCACCCGAAATGATAGAACTTAAGTTTGACGCTAATCTTAAACATCCTTATATAACCATTCCCGACATAAACGGTAAATTTATGTTGGATACAGGAAGCACTAGATCTTTCATAAGCCCTGGAAAAGTTAGTGAATATTTCCCACAGTCAAAATTCTACGAACCATTTACAGTTACCAGTACACATGCTACGAGCGAACATAATGAAGTAGCTAATATTCCCCTTTTTTCAATTTTTAAAGTAAATGGTTATCATAAGTTTTATATTTATGATGTGGATTATAGATATGATGGATTGATTGGAATGGATCTTATGTCTCAACTTAATGCTAGTATATGTTTTAAGAATAGAATTTTAAAGATAAACGATATTAATATTCCTATAATTTATAACATTGACCATGAACTTAAACTTGAACCTCGTACAGAACATAAAGTGAGGCTACCCGTGAATAAGAAAGATGGCTATGCCATATTAGATTACACGCAATTTCACGAAAATGTTAGAATGCCAACTGCAATTGTAAAGTGTGAAAATTACCTTGCCTCCACTATAATTCAGAATGCTACTGACCTTGAAGTAAGGCTAACTATAACCGCTCCTTTCAAAGTTACCAACTTCTCTGAAGAGTGTATAGTAAATAACACAACTGGGTTAACTGACATTGACATTGACTCGTTACTGACAGTCAACCTACAGAAATTGAGACTTCATCATCTCAACCAAGAAGAAAATGAAATGATTAGTAAATTATGTTTCGAGTATAAGGACATATTTTACTGCGAAGACTTGCCTTTGACTTTTACAAACCAGGTAAAGCATCATATTCGGACTATTAATGAGGATCCAATCTATATTAAACCTTATAGGCAAGCTCCAGCACAGGCTGAAGAAATCAAACGACAGGTCGAAAAACTTCTCAACGACAATGTAATCCAAGAATCACATTCACCCTGGAGTGCACCTGTCCATTTGGTACCAAAAAAGGCAGATGCCTCCGGTCAGGTGAAATATAGAATGGTAATAGATTACCGCAGACTCAACGACATAACGATCGATGACAAGTACCCACTTCCTAATATATACGACTTATTTGACAAACTTGGCAAAAGCAACTACTTCACCACATTAGATTTAGCGTCCGGATATCACCAAATTGAAGTTTCTGACAGTGAAAAAACAGCCTTTTCTACACAAAATGGACATTATGAATTCCTCCGTATGCCATTTGGTCTTAAAACAGCTCCGGCAACCTTTCAGAGGACTCTCGATAATGTCTTGAGAGGCCTACAGGGTATACATTGCCTGGTTTATTTAGATGATATACTAATATATTCAAATGGCATAGTAGAGCATGTTCAAAAATTACGTTCCGTCTTTAATAGACTTCGTCAAACTAACTTGAAGGTTCAGTTAGACAAGTCCGAATTTTTACGTAAGGAAGTGCAGTACTTAGGACACACGTTAACTAAAAACGGACTACGACCAAACAACGACAAAATACAAGCAGTTCTTAAATATCCTTTACCACGGACACAGACTGAAATCAAGCGATTCTTAGGCTTTGTGGGTTATTACAGACGGTTTATTAAAGATTTCTCCAAAATCACACAGCCATTGACAGCCTGTTTGAAAAAGGGTAAAAAGGTAGTCATAGACCAAAATTATACCGAAGCTTTTGAAAAATGTAAGGAACTTCTGATAAACGCACCGATATTGCAATACCCGGACATGAATAAACCATTTTTATTAACGACAGACGCCTCTGAAGTTGCAATTGGCGCGGTTTTGTCACAGGGCCCTGTAGGTAGTGACAAACCAATAGCATATGCCAGTCGGACCTTGACAGATACGGAAAAAAGGTACAGTACTATTGAACGCGAATTATTGGCAATCATGTGGGCCACAAAACACTTTAGACCTTATTTATACGGACATAAATTTGATATTTACACTGACCATAGACCGTTAGTCTGGCTGTATCAACTCAAGGAACCCAATAACAAGCTAACGCGTTGGCGCTTGCGGTTGCAAGAATATGACTTTAATGTCATATATAAAAATGGTAAACAGAATGTAACTGCAGACGCGCTATCTCGAATTCAACTTAAAGCACTGGGAGAAGCCAACGTTTCCGACGACATTTCAATGATTGTTAATATAGACGAAAAAGAAAGTAGACTTCAAAATTATTTAGAAGACGTGGCCACACTAAATTCTGATGACTCAAGGACTATTTCTGTTTCCGACTCTGAAAGAACCGCGACAGCTAGCCCAATGACCATAGATTTAGATTTCGATACTCGTACAGACTTGGAACAATCACCTAATAATTATCCTATACCCTCTGAACCTTCTAGTATACAAACAGTTCATTCAGCCGAAGATCTCGAATCCCATGGAATACCGATATTGAAAGAAGCAATAGACACCAAACCTAATCAAATACTAGTTTTTAGCTGGTTTCGTAATGAGCTCCACGTAAAAGACTTGTCTAGGGACAAACAAAAGGTGTTGGAAGTATTTTTGCCTCTTCATAATCAAGATCATATCAAAACATTTTTAAAAGAATATATAAAACCCAAAATTAAGTATTTCATTTATTTTGAGAATCCGGAACACAGAAAAGACTTTAGTAATATTATAATTTCATTATTTAAGAAAGATACGGTTAATTTTTATGAATGTACCGAGCGCGTTATTTACGTCGAAGATGAACAGGAACAGAAAGCCATTGTGATTAAGTTACATGAAGGCAAGACCTGTCATCGCGGCATTACAGAAACTGTTAAAAGAATCCGTCGTAATTATCATTGGCCACATTTATCTGAAACCGTTTCCGCCATTATTAACTCATGTGATCGTTGTAAAACCTCTAAGTACGACAGAAAACCAATTAAACCTGTACTGCAGCTCACACAAACCCAGAACGCCCCCTTTCAGGAAATATTTATAGATCTGTTCAGTATAGAATCAAAATACTATTTAACTTTAATCGATGCCTTTAGTAAATTAGGACAAGCGATAGAAATTACATCTCGCTCCACACCCGAAGTGGTCAGAGCATTAATGAAATACTTTTCTTTTTACGGTATACCACAGAAAATAAGTTCGGATCCGGGAACCGAATTTAATAATGAATTATTAAAAGAACTGACGGACTTGCACAAAATTAAACTACACATAGGTACACCTAATAATCCCAATTCTATGGGGCTCATAGAACGTTTTCACTCTACAATTATAGAAATATATCGATTAGCGAACTATGAAAAGAAATTTACAGACGCAGCATCAGTGATGACTTACGCCGTTATGGCTTACAATAACACTATCCACAGTACTACTGATTTAACACCGTTCGAAGCTGCGTTTGGTCATACGGAATTAAACTCTATTTTTAACTCTGAATTCGATAAAGCATACAATCAGCAACTAATCAGGGATCATAAGAAAAGAACACGGGCAATTTATAAATATCTTTCTGAAAAGGTAAAAAGTCATAAGGAAAGAATTATAACCAAGCGGGGAGGCGAATCCAGACCAGCCTTAGAAATAGGCCAACCGATTTTCACTAAAGCCGTAAATAGAAGGCAAGCTAAAGATAAACCTAGATTTCAAAAGGCCATGGTTACAGGTCAGATAGAACGTAACATCGTACCAATAAAAGTAAAAAATAGAGATACTAAAGTTCCGGTAAAAAATGTAAAACGTCCTCCACAGGTGGTGTTGGATCCTGGTGATATGGACAACGACCAGTTGGAGTCTTCCAAGCCAGGCCCTTCAAGTGGTAAAGATTAATCAAAACCCTGGGATTCTTCCGGTGAAACTAGGTCAAGCATTTATGCAATATGATAAATGGTCTATTGTTAAAACAATCGACCTCCAATGCATTGGTACAGATCTTTCCTTTAATATTAAAAAATATTCCGAATTTAGCCAAATGTTACGCCCAAGTAAATCGTATGCGGATGAGTTCGGGAGCCTTAAGATACAGGTGGAGTACATAAAAAATGAGACTCTAGAAAAATTACAGCAATTAATTCCATCTAAAAGATTCAAACGTGGTATTATAAACCCTCTTGGCTCTATCATCAAAATTATAACGGGTAATCTTGACCATGAAGATGCAGTCAGATATGACAATATAATCAGTAGTATTCAGACCGAGGAGCAAGCAATTTCTAACAAATTTACAATGATATCTAAAATGTTGGATCATTTTCTGAATTCTACCGAAGTAATCAATGAAAATACAAAAATAATAGACGCACGCATTAAATTACTTGAGGGTCTTGTAACCGATCTCACTAAGAAAGATAATCACTCAATTTATATGACCTATGTCTTCGGATTACTAAACCAATTTATTGTAAACTTTAGAACACTTTATATAAAACTCAGCGAACTTGAAACGGCCATTGCATTCAGTAAATTATCAGTATTACATAAGGCCGTAATGAATCCTAGCGAACTGTTGAAAGTGTTAAAATATATAAGCCAATATGATAATCTAATGTACCCTGTAAATGAACGAAATTTAATAAACATAGAAGAATCCTTATCTGTAAAAGCTTACATTAAGAATGAAGAATTAACTTTTGTAATCGAAGTTCCACTTATTTATAATACAACTTATAGTTACTATAAACTGTATTCCATTCCTATCTCAGATGATTCCTCAAATCTTACCTTTGCTGTTATTCCTGAATTTCCCTACCTACTAGTAGAAGGGTCAAGGTATCGACCAACTGATCAACCGTGTCAAGAGATAACCGCTAAAGAATACCTCTGCTCTGAAGATAAACTAATTCAATATGCGGAAGAAACTTGCATTGAGCAACTAATGAAATACCACGACAATCTGTCGCGCTGTTTCCCACGTAAGATACTATCTGAGTCCCTGAAACTTCAAAGAATTGGTCCCAATAGTTGGATAGTGTATTCAAAACACAACCAAGTCATATCACAGACTTGTAATAATGATGAAACAAGAGAACGCATACGAGGAACATATCTGCTAACGGTACGAGGCCAATGTGATGTCTCTATAGATAATATTCAAATACATAGACGGCGCTCTTACTCACTACAAACGGATTATATGCCTGTTCCCTTATTGAACTTACCTGACTTGATAGATCTAACTCGTGACGCAGCAAGGATCGAACCTATAAATCTGAAGGGAGTAAATTTGGATGACATACGCCAACTGAATAATATTCTGAAGAATAGTGCAAATACAGTGAAAAGTGAAACCACAAGTGAAAGTGTTAGTGTCGCCCTTTATGTCTTATACGCGGTAGTCATTTTATTGTCAGTAGCTGTAATTATATATAAGTATTTAGATGTTGTAAGAAAATTCTGTAAGAAGCGGGATAGAGTTATTGAGGATAATCCCCCACAACCTGAGGACGGTCAAGTTAATCGAAGACCTATACTATTAGTTTGATTGACTTTACAATTTTCAATTTGTGACTTTATTATAGGAATAGTTTGATCATTTTTTTTGTCATAAGTAATAATTGTAGTTTCTAATTTGTAATTATACAAAGCTCTCGGAAAACCCCTGTTTTTCCGATAACTTTGATTTAAGGAGGGAGGAGTTATGTTCCCAGCCTAACGCTGTGGTATGTGGTAGAGTCTAGACGCTGACCTGGCACCTTTTGTGATTAGGCGTACGTGACAGGATGTGTGGCGCGACCGCGGGTGGGCCGACCACCGGTCTATGAGAAAGTTTTGCGATGTATTAGAATAAAGATAGGCTAAGTTAGTCTTACATGAACTTCTGTAAAGCTCGGGTCGTAATAAACTCTTACTTCCCCACAAACTCCGTTTCATTTGCGCTCCCGAAATCTAACTACGTTCAAATCACGTTAAATTACAATAAGAAAAACAAAACATACACTTTTTATTGATTACCCACAATTGTAATTGACAACCAACTCCGACATATATATTATTTACAATGGCAACATTTCGTTTCGTCGGTAACGATGTACGCGCCACCGGCGTTTAATCTGTGCGTGCAGGTGTCAGAAAACTATTTGTTTGAAGTTTTGTTGCTTTTGGTGAAATTACGTATTCACAATTATCATGGATGGCGCAATAATAAATAAGGAAAGTGTTATGATGGAAATTATGTAATATCAACAAAAGATGTAGGTATTGGGTGATTGTGCAAGTATTGTTAGTGATTGTGTTCGTGTTAGATGATGCAGAGGACAAACTCGGTGACTTTTAAGAAATCTACTACAGATCAAAGACAAAATGGTGAGTGTGAAACAATTATATTTGATAAAAGCAAAATTGTTAAATAATAATAATAAATAATAATAATTGTTAATTTGTTTAATGCTCGCGAAGGAGGAGGCGGAACGTGTGAGGGAAACGCAAGTTTCGCACTCTCGCGCCCCTTTTCACCGCAGGAGACGCCCCGGGTGTCGGGATTCGCAAGCCGATTTCCGGCCACCGTAGGCGCGGGCTTGCAGATGGTGAGCGATGGGTAGCTCGCCGTCCGACAAGGACCAGGCCCGGGTCGACAACGCGTTGTGTTCCACGCGCGCCTCAAAGAGATGTCAGCGTCAACTGACGGGGTCCGTTAGGACCAATGCCTGCCAGGGTTACAAGTTTGTCCGAAAGGGATATCGTGGCTCTGGCACACAGGCAACGGAAGGAACACGGGTGGGTTTTAGTCAGTAAAAGTCTGAGACGCCCACGAGAAGTTACTTGATAATTTCCCACCCAAAAAAAAAAGGTGATAGATGTTCACTGGTGGACATAGGCCTCTTCGAAGCACCGCCACTTTGACAGTTTCTGTGCTTCCCGCATCCAGCGAATTCCTGTGGCCTTCATAAGGTCATCGGTCCACTTTGTACGAGGCTTTCCAACGCTACGTCTTCCGGTGCGAATATAATAAACGCATCCTATTATAATTATGGAACTTAACCATAACTGGCAAAATTTAGGGGCAACATAAAAACAACTATGGCTTGGCCGTTCCATTGAACTATTGCATGACACAATAATCAAGACCAGTGACTTAATTTCTTACCATTAGCCCATAGGAGTGTCTGTGCGACGGCTGCATTTTGACCAAGATGGTTAGGCCTTGTAGAGTTAAGGGCTTGGCTCTAACTTATATCTGATAACTACAAATGTTTTTGGTGGGTAAGCTGGAAAGTACAATACACGGCACACTCTAGGAAATAGTAAACGGTGGCAAACAAAATTATTATAGGGAATATGCACGTAATTCAAAACTTAACCATTATTTTAATATACATTGTGTAGTAGTCAAGAATAGTACCATTACATTTCTTCCCGTGGGTGTCGTAAAAGGCGACTAAGGGACTTACTAGAGAATGGGCAGCAGCGTTCTCTATGCATTTTAACACCATACTGCGATCGCCAACCCGCCTGCCAAGCGTGGCGATTATAGCAAACCCCCCCTTTAGGGGAGGCCTATGTCCAGCAGTAGACGTTTTTCGGCTGAAATGATGATGATGAGGAGTCAAGAAACAAATTCCTATTTTTTTTATTTTTTAATGCATTACTTGTTTCTCAAATAATTAATTTATGTTGTGTTTTTTGGTTGAACGGAACGCAAACTCCAAATGCGTCCTCTTCGAAAATGCCGGATGTGACGCAAACATTAAATAATATGAGAATAAAATCTATTCTTTGCTAAGTGCTTTCAATCTCACTAAGGTAAATAAGTACGATTTCTGCTTGAATAAAGCATAAACAATAATTTAATGTTTATGATTTGGAGCTAAAAACAGATGTAAACAAAGCAGTTTCGTGGATAATGACGTCACATCATGACCGCGTCAGAAACGGACGTTTGAACTGTAGTGTAGTAGAAAATGGTTGGAGTTTAATATTTTTTTTGAGTATCAATCAGTAGTTAAATTGAACTTTTAATACTTTTCTCGGGTATATATTACTATCAATTGTATTACGCATTTTGTGAAAAAAAAAATTACATGCATATTACCTAGTGTTGCTTATGTACAGGAATTCTTGTACCTTATTCTTATTTTTTTTTTTTGTTATCCTTCAATGTCCCCCTACTGAGCAAAGTCCTCCCTTAAATCCTTCCAGGCGTCCTTTTCCAGAGTCACATCAATCCAACCCTTGCGGTACGCGTTTAAATCGTCACGCAACGTCTTCCTGGCGCCGGACGTCCATCCTCAGGCACTGTGTGGAGTAAGGAACTGTCCCTATTCAACAAACACAATTCTGTCTGACCTAACAAATAGTTGTTTGTGCAAGTTAGTTGTGTGCCTAAAACCAATGACGTATTGTTAATAGACGCGTCATACACGAACATTAGTGCACTCAAAGACAGCGTAAACCATGAATGTAGCTACATACTTGCTTACAATCATACAGTCCGCGAAGAAAACGAAAGACCTATACCCTTCATATACCGATAACTGTTGTTAGAAAGAGATAAACGGGTACATATTTAGTTACGTCACTAGCTGCTGCATGTTCATTGGCGCGTACGCGTCGGTCGCAACAGTCAGGAAAAATGGCTGACTGGCTGTACAAGTACAAAACAAAACAAAACAACGTTTTCTTATAATACAAAAATACATTAAGTACTTATGCATGAAATGAGACGATTATCTGTACTCCCACAGTAGTAGTGTAATATGTTCATCGTGTATAGACACGGGAAGGCATTTTCTTCACAAATAATTGCTAAGAATAGCGAGTGATTGTGACGTGTAGCCGCGTCACTGGATGGCGCGCGACTAATTCCTCCTTGGGCAATTGCCTTGCATTTACATTGCCATTATTGAGCGCGGGTAACGCATCTAAAGGTAATACATCATTGCCTAAAACGCAACAATGATACAAGATAATCTAAATAAATATGTGGCAACAGTATTCCAAACGAAAAACAAAAAATCTGCACGAATGTTTAAAATACGTGACATTAATTTAACACACGGGTAGAGCTAATGGCCCGTAATCATAAAAAAAATATTAAAAAAACTTACATTGAAAAATTAAAATTACAAAAAAACTAAATAATAAAGCTTTCTCTTTCCTTCAACTCACCTACTCTTTGCACGTTATTCGTTTTAATTTTATTGGTGCGATGTTATGATCAGTAACTCCGGCAAATGACCACTGCGCTACAGCTCTTTAAGTACAGGTTGCTCCAAAATGCTATTTTATAAAAATAAAAATAAAACACTTTGAAACTCACTGGCGAAATGTGGGTGTAGGATACCTCTGCCTAACCCTTTGGGGATTACAGGCGTGATGTTATGTGTGTGTGGTTAATAAATCAATAAGTAATAACGTATAATCAAATTAAAATATCTTCATAAACAGAAAACATGTTCCGACATGATTGTAATTGATGGTATTCACTGGAAAGGCAATAAAAAAAAAAAAAAAAACCCACCCCAGACCACATCTTATTATGGCTAAGCAGCCGATTAAAGAGAGAGGGAGTAGATTACAAGGGAAAAAATAAATAAAAAGAAAACGCGAAGCCGTATACAGTATGTAACAAAAACCCTTTTGTTCCTTTTAGGGACGTATTCATTTACCAACAAGCACAACATTGGTTGAATTATAATTTAAAAAAAATAAGCATTGGCTAGTCGAGAAGTCAAAATCAAAGAATGAAAAAGGTGAGAAATCAGTTAAACATCACAAGTATTAATAATTAAATATTTATTTTAATTATCTTTGTTGAACAGTTTTTATAAATGACTTGCTTTATTACGTATGTATACCGATTCTTAAAACGTACAACAGGCTTTTTGTTACGTATGGTATAGGTGTATTAAATTAATATCGCCGTTAAGGCGACACGCTGTATAGTCTCCACTGGACTTAAAAACTTGTTGGTTTGAAAACTCAAGACTCTTATTTTCACCTCTTCATGAGGTACCTATTCAATTTCATAAGTACCTACCCACATCCAAAATAAGAAACAAAACACAACCATGCAAACAAATTCAAAACAAATAAAAGTTGTAGCGACAAAATTTTACTGAACCCGATATAACCGCTTTTATCTGACGCAAACTACTTCCAACTGGTATGTTTGCGTAATATTCGTAACGGGGTTAGTGAAAACTTTTCCGGTTACCCGGTTACCGGGTTATTGGTATTGAATAAAGGTCGGTTTTAGTGTTTTATGACCCGCGTGACAAATTTGTCGTACGATGCAGAATTGTTATTTTTTTTGGTACGTTGTGATATTATTGTGATTTGATTACAATCTTTCTCGGAAGGATATTATCTAATTTTGAGGGGGGTGAGGGTAAGGGAAAATTGATCAGCAAATTGATTCTCTTGAGTAGGTATTCAAAAAATTGATGTGGTTTTTTTATAGTATTTTGTAGTGCACATTTTTGATAATTTTTGATTCAATCTATATTAATTTTCACTAACTCAAGACAACAGCAAATCAACATTGTGTTTTGCAGGGTACTGACAGGGTTCATGTGATGTGCTTGCGAGAATAAATAAAGTTCATTAATGCCGAATTTGTTGTGCCAGTCTGACCAGAATTTATTCGAAATATTACGGTTGAAATATATTGTGTGTTATTTTACAACAATTATGGATAGCCAAATTAATTTCTCAGTTTTATTCTAAAATTTTGTATCGCACTGAAATATCAAAATAATTTATTACTTACTATGTAAATACTTCAGGGATTGTGAATAAATATAAATATTGGGATGCAATAAAAGTTGGTCAGTCCCGCTTGTGACCTTGATAATTTACATTGAATATATGAATAAACTATAACTTTAAAATAATAATTATATAAAATAACTTGTGGTACAATAATTATATAAAAATTACACTGCCACAAGTGAACTACGACCCTCTTTGGGGGAGTCCTATGTCCAGCAGTGGACGTATTTTGGCTGATGATGATGTGAACTACGCATCACACTATATACAACGTCCTGACATCAACCGTCGGGCAGTTGCCCACCAGACACGACACCCGTCTGGTCGGAGGATCCTCCCATTTCTATGGTGGATGAGTGAACTTTACACCCTGTTCCTCATACCTCTATAAACTCAAGTCTCATAAGCTCCCGGAAAACAATTCCAAAGTTTAATTCTCTAGGAAACAGATGTCTCGGAATATGTGTCTCTAGACACATGCTAAATGTACAAGGGATCAAAAGCTTTAGCTTTTCAATTGAAGAAAAAACCTAATAGTAACGGACTTACGAGTTGAATAGAGTGGCTACGAACCCAGGCAGGCATGCAATTTACTTTGACGATTGAATGCAGTGAGAGCTATGTCAGCAAGCGCACTTAAGACTAGGGACCATTTTGTTTACCCACTGAAAGGGTTTTCGATAGGGTTTTTCTAAGCGGTTAAACAAAAACTTATAGGATATGGGTAACCCTTATGAACGGCTTAAACTAAATTTTGGTAACCCGCTGAACCGGTTTTCGATAAAAACCCACGGTATGGGTAACCCTTTTGAACGGCTTAATTTAAGCCATTCAAAATTACCCACACCATATGAGTTTTTCTAAAATGGTAACCAAAATGGTCCCTGGGTAGAATAGAGATAGAATTGGTCATGCTACGCGTGCTGGGCGGATATCAAAATAACATAATATTATGATTTTTTCATGTTACTGGGTTTCAAGTAGGTATAGAACCCATTGAATGGGTAATCATGTAACTATTTCACTGGGTTTCAAGTAAAAAACCCCATTCAATGGGTTACATCATGATAAAGGTAACCCATTGAATGGCTTACCCCTTCGAAAGGCTTAACTCTTAACCGGGGGTAATAAATTATGTAGTGTAATATTAATAACCGCATTATTTATGTCTTGCTGACATAATTATAATAATATTATACTAATTTTATTTTTCTGAGTTTATGTGCGCTTGCTGACATAAATCTCACCGTATTAAATCGAAACATGACTAGGTTTACACCATATTATATACTCCCAGAATCATGTTACTACTTGATCCTCTTAACGTCTTGTCAAGCCACGACATTGGGATTAAATCATAGTTCGCTCAACATTGGCTAACCGAGTCCTAATGACGTGAAACTGCCAATCAGCGTGCGATCATCAATCGAGGTGTCAACTATAGTGACTATTATATTATCTCCAAACCACTGTATTGATCCGTAACCCGACATCGAATGATATTGTATAGTCATCGCTATCGTGTTGCTATCGAGAGGAGATTATACCCTAACTCCTCCTTCTAACTATAGAATATTATGTACTACTAGCTGCGCCCCACGAATTCACCCGCGTAAGTCTTGATCCCGTAGGAATATCGGGATAAAAAGTAGCCTATGTCTGAATCCAAGGTGTCAGCTACCTCCATACAGAATTTTATCAAAATTAGTCCAGCCGTTTGAGTGTGAAAGAAGTAACAAACATACACACACACACACACACACAAACTTTCACCTTTATAATATTAGTGTGAGGCGTAACTAACAAATGGATCATTGTTACATAATATGTATATGTAACAATGATCCATTTGTTAGTTAATTACGTATAAAAAACAATCTTAAAAAACGATGTTAGTGTGTTATAAACAAAATACAGAAAAAATACAAAAGTTTACAGAAAAAATACAAATATTAACATTCACCGGATGTAATGAATCACTCCTGCCTAACCAACACCCGTATAAAGTGATTAATTATCGGCGAGTTAAATTTATCCACTAACATCTTCGGAATGCCATTAGGGCTTGACAGCGTTCTCTCTAATAGCGACGCCATTTTTCTCCTCACCATTCCGTGGAACTCCTGCACACGCGCCTGAGCGAACATGCCAGAGGCACTACAAAAGCGCGGCAGCCCCAAAAGCATTCTGAAGCTGTTATTGTATTGGACCCTCAGGGCGTCTATCGTCGTCGTTATGTAAGTATGATAAAAATGTATTATGTACAAATAAACTTTTCGGAATAAATTCTATAAAATAATGGTGGTGAAAACTGCATCAAAATAAGTTGTGCAGTTTAGAAGAATATAGCGGTCACACAGAGACAAAAATCGGCTTTAATTTATAATGTATCTAAAGATAAAGAAAATATAGATAAACTGTAAAGTTTACTTCGAACCGTACTCAAGAAACAAAAGCGAATTCATTTGTTTTAAAAGTTAATGACGGTGGATTCGCAACTCAAAACTCGTTCGAATTTCAAATTAATGTTTAGAGAATAAAGCCTATCCCGGACTTCTTGGCGGGAAAGTGAAGCGTCATATTCAGCAGTTTGTTTAATTTTCCAAAATTAGTGTTTAGCCGAATATTAATGTGTAATAATGGTGGATTATTAACCATTAAGTGTTTGTGAACGTGCATTAGTGTAGGCAAATGAAACAAAACAGTGCAACTTCGCTTCAAGTTCTCTCAAGAAGTCCGCGTGAGGACTCAGTAAAGTGCCACATCTTTACTGAAACTCAAGGGGAGTAGGCGGGGATATCATCATCATGCATTTGTAATTCATTTCATCAATATTATACAAGAACTAACTTGACATTGGCTAATTGCACAAACCGTGCGAAGCCAGAAGGAAAAAAAAAAAAAAGAAAAAAAAGCCTTATTATATTAAGCCCCCTTATTCCAAAACAAGGTTTATCTTCAGACCCAGGTTTAAAACATGGAGCCATTATTGAATTTCGAACTTTGTTCCGACTATGGTAAAGTTCCTAAACATAAAACTGACAAATTAGCAATGAACTAAGTTTTCAGTTTTGTATAATGAACGATATTTCAATCACTGTTACGTTCTTATTACAAAAACTGGCTCCATGGTTTAAGTCATGTCAAAATATAAATCTTGTATTGTAATAAGGCGATAAAGGTCTATCCACATGTATCAGACCCGTGCCCGGGACGTGAAATTACCGTGGCGCATACAGGGTAGGTACTGAAGCTCCGTTGCCGGCCCGATCATGGACGTGTGTGAACCGGTTCATATAAAAGGTACACACCGATTATTTTTTTGAGCACCTGACAAAGCGCTGTGAATCCACGTTCCGGGCACAGCCCTGATATGTAGATAGACCTGAAACCATTCAATTGAACGCACGCTCCGTGATCGTAAATACGACCGCACGTCTGTTGGAACACTTTATAACCCTAATCTCTCTTTCCTCTCTTCTAACTTCTCAAAGTTAGAGTGAACAGGCTTCTTCTGGGTAAGCTCACTCCATCGCGGCATCGTCGACTTTGTCTCTGTCATCTCTGCCCTAGACTAAGGTCAAGAGCAAACCCAACCTAAATAAAAAAATTACCTTGAACTGGCCTAGCGTAGAACAAGGGTTTCAATAGAATTAGAGGCTAGCTTATACTGGTTCTATTATTACTATTACCAGTCACGTACGGCCTATAGTACGCGTCATTATTGTGACTGACATTTGCGGACAGCAAATTTCCGGAGGTCTTAACTTCTAATGCTCCAAGTACGTGACCTTGAGCCGTGACCTATTACTAATAGTTTAAACGTGTAAACCTGTAACGTTACTGGACAGATTCAGCCTCAGTGGGTCGTGGATCGTTGCTATATAATTACTATTGCAACGGTCGATCAAAGGTTAAGTTACGCTTGTCGAGGTCAGTCTATGGATGAGTGACCATCCAGTATATCCACACTTCGCGCCTCGGAAAGCATGTTAAACCGTTTTGACAACCTCGGGGTATCGTATTACCCAGTAACTATGTTGTGGGGGGCAGCTGTATCCGGCTAGACTGGAAGCTGACCCCGGCATAGTTGGGAAACGGCTACGGCCGGGTGGCTGATGCTCCCGGGCTGAACGAAGTCGGGTGGTGGTGAGTGCTGTTAAGATCAACTCCCAAAACAAGCTTATTATATTAGCGTTTAGATGCAAATGTGGAACCAACATTCCTGTATAAGAAAACAAATGCCTATCTCATCAAAAACAGTTCCTAAGGGTGCGTTCGAACGACACGCGCATTACTCGCGCCGACCACGCGCACATGTGTTGTGCCTGCCTTGCACATGCGTTGTGCCCGCCTTGCACATGCGTTGTGCCCGCCTTGCACATGCGTTGTGCCCACCTTGCACCCGCGTTCGCCACGCAAAAAATCTGCGCCTGCCTCGCACCCGCTTATACTACTTATTATTGAATTAAAAAACGCCCTTGATCACAGTCAATACGGCACTAGCCGAAGCGCGGGCACAAGGTGGGCCCAAGGCGGGCGCGGGGCAGCCGCGGGACGAGCTCGGAGCGGGCGCGGGGCTGGCGCGGAGCGGGCGCGGGTCGACTTCGATAAATGCAATTTGAGATCTATTGATGTGTCATAAGACTCAAATTATATACAACAATGTTCAAAGCGGGGTGGGCGCGGAGCGGGCGCGTGTCATCTGAACGCAGCTTTAGGGTGCTTCACTCATGTTTGGGCATGATACCTATGGGTTCCAGAAAAAGCTTCTAGACTTAGTTTGAATTGTACCGAGCCGAGCCGAACATGATTAAGCGATGATAGATGCCAAACGAAGTTAGCTGATCAACACGAGCCGAATGAAAGCCGAATATGACGTGTAGTACGTCGTGTGTGACGTGCAGTTGGGATGAAATCGAACTTATATTAACCAGAATATGCTAACGACGAACCTGTACCCACTCATAACATACGTACACATCAGTTAATCAATCATTAACATTTACACACACACATATACCTACTAAAACCCACACACCCCGCACATCCACCCCCACACACAACATACACACACAGAAGAAAAAAAGAAGAAGAATTCATTAATTCATTCATACACACACACAAACACTACACATACCTGAACATGCTACAACAATTTTTGTAACATCCTAGAACATAAACATTTTTTTTTCTTTTTTAATTATGTCTCAACATTGTAGATCCATGGGAAGTTGCGAGATAACCCCATCACAAGTATCCTTATAACTTACCGGGGTTGCCTCAATTTTGTGCTGTGGAACAATTGTATGAGAAACAATATTTATTTTTATTTTTAGTAGTTGCTTCGAGTTGCAAATTGAACGAGCCGACCATGTGTGTATTCACCCCTTAGCCAGGCAAATTTGGGACAGAAATGTGTAAACGAGAAAAGGGTAGTCTGCGGCGTGACATTATAATATGATACGAACCATTCAAGTTGGTAATAGTATCTATATGTAGCAAGAGTGTCCGACAAGTCAATTTTCCAACTATTTTGGGGTCGGCTTCCAGTCCAGATATGCGAGTGAATGTCAATAATGTTCATGGAGCGACTGCCATCTGACCTTTACAGGCCAATTTTAATGATACTGATACAGACCCTTCTAAATATAGAAGTTATCGAATGTATTCCACTGTTTATCTGCAATAAGTAGTTTTCTACATAGTTTCTACGAGGTCGTAGGTTTAAACAGTGACAAGCACTTTGTGTAAATTATTTCATCGCCACTGTGCTCTCAAAACGGTGAAGAAAAACATCATGAGGAAACCGGCATGTCCTAGAACCAAAAATTCGGAAACATGTGACAACCAAAACGGGTCAAAAGTGGATGTAGCTGATGTGTTGTAGGTGTAGCTGTTGTGACAGGGTCTGAGATGAGTGCATTTGGTGGTCTGTGTACCTTTCCAATATGCACATTTAAATCCACATACCTTTACAAAACCCGTGCCTGGATCACAGCGGACATCTCTCCAGGATGCTCAGTGATGTCGAAGGTTGTCAAATACTGCCACTTTCATCCACCACTTCGCTGCTGCCACTAAGCATGAATTAAAATAGTTTTAAACTTATCATCATTCATAATTTCAGCCGAAAGACAACCACTGCTGGACAAAGGCCTCCCCCAAAGGGAGGCGTTTGCCATAATCGCCACGCTTGGCAGGCAGGTTGGCGATCACACTATGGTGTTAAAATGCATAGAGAACGCTGCTGCCCATTCTCTGGTAAGTCCCTCAGTCGCCTTTTACGACACCCACGGGAAGAATTAGGGTGGTGCTATTCTTTACGTCCGGCACCACACGGAACAAACTTATAGATTAACTTAAATAAAAATAATGACAATCGAAACTAAATTAGTAAACGAAACACTAAAACGTCTATGTGACACCGATGACAACTACGACGGGAGCGACGCAGTCGCGCTGGCGGCCTAGGGCGTCGCGCCGCCGATACATTTCGACGCAGCCCTGGCAACCATTGCCAAGTGATAGACGGACTGGCGTCGCTTCCTCAGCGTTGCGTCTGCACAATAACCCCGTTTGTATATAAAAAAAAATATGTCAAGGAAGTAGGTATGTAAAAAATAATTTACATAAACAACGCAACTTGGGAGCAGTTAATAGACATTTACATATTTTTGCCGTTAATGAGGTACCAGGGAAGCCACATGTGCAGAAAGAATTAATGCCAAACTTCCTTGTCTTCAACGTAGTCTTTAATCTTATAATATGCTTTTTTTGATAAGGACAATGTGTAGTAATTAGTAGTGGATGTATTTTGTGCGTCGGTAATAAGCCATGTGTTAATTTTAATACTGCCTGCATTTTAAACAGCGGTGATACTAATAATTATATTACTTATAATTCTTAAAGCCAATGATTTTATATTAAATAATACTAAAATGTTAATTAAGCATTCAATGTTATTAATAACAGAATTAAACGTTAATTATTTTAAAGAACTTAAATAATTTAGTAAACAGGCTTGATAGACAAATAGGCGGTTGTGGTTTTGGTTCAAGTGATAAGGTAAAAGCGATTTTGAATGTGGTCAAAAAAGAAACGGGTTTGATGACCAAAAAAAAACAAATTGCGTTATCATCATCACACTAATATTATAAAGGCGAAAGTTTGTGAGTGTGTGTGTGTGTGTGTGTATGTTTGTTACTTCTTCACGCTCAAACGGCTGGATCAATTTTGATAAAATTTTGTATGGAGTTAGCTGACACCCTGGATTAATACATATGCTTCTTTTATCCCGATATTCCTAGGAGATCGAGACTTACGCGGGTGAAACCGCGGGGTGCAGCTAGTGTCTTATAACGCTATAACGTAATTTGATGAGATATATTGTGGGTTATGGGTGTACTATTATAGATAAACCTCTCCCTTACCCTGCGGAAAATCAATGCTTGATGTTAAGTTAAGTTGTATCCTATACTTTTTTGACGTCAATCGTATTTTTTCTTGATAATTATTTCGGGTATTTTTTCGGGTTTGGTATAAACAAAAACTAATGTTGTATAGTCCTCCAGAGCGTATTTCGGCCGTGGCGGCCAATCTCAACGAAAACTAGCCTTCGGCGCTGGAGATATTAGTGCACAAGTGTGTGCACAGACACAGGTGCACTCTGTGTTCCCTCACTCTCATAGTCCGATGGGATGGCACGCAATTCAACACTCAGGACCAATGGCTTAACATGCTTTGCCAGGCACGGTGGTATCACACCGCCAACTTCTGAACTCCGGGTTATTGCTAACAAATTTCTTATGGAAAAACCCAATAACTTTTTGCCAGACCTGGGAATCGAACCCAGGATCCCATGCTCAGTAGTCAATCACGAGACCAACTTTTATCTCATACTGAAGAGTCTTAAAACATTATAGGAACGGCTTTTGTAGGCTAACGAGCGCAAAGGGTGATGGAGCCCACCGAACTATCAACTACTGTTGGGACCTAGCAAGAATGCAAAAAATTTGCAGGTAATTCACGTTTACCTAAGTAGCCCAGTGCTTGCATTTTCTGATAATATTTACCATAGTAATGTATTTTGTTTTATACTATCACAAAGTAGAGATTTCAACAAACACTAAGCCCACCGACTTTTTAAAAAAAGCAGTTATTTTGACAGGAGAATTTTCGATTGAAAATTAGGGTGCTTTTTCGATATTTAAGTCAAAATAAGGTGAAAAATGAAATATATTAAATTAAAAAAAATACATTGTGTTTGGAACATAAAAAGGTAAGTTTTCACTAAAATTCGTAAAAAAAAAACCAAAAACTTGGTTATTTGAATTAGAAATAGAAAAAAGTGTAAATACAAAAGTTGTAGATTTTTTTATTACCTACAACTGTGCCATTTAACTTTTTTCCATAGGACTTGTAGTTTTTCCGGAAATCGAGCTAAACCGTTTTTTACCCTTACAAACGCACCCCCATCCACTTCCCAGACAGATCGCCCGTAAATTATTTTTCCTTTAATTTTTGTTATATTCTCTTCCTTTTCCAATGGGTTTCATCCTACTATTATTTTTTTGGTTTCAAAAATTGTCGACCCTGGTAAAGCCAGAAGAAGGGAGAAATTGGCAGGAGGTAGTTGAAGGAACATTCACACTTCTCTTACCTTTATTAGAATTAATTTTGGATCGTCACGATTCACCACTTTGTTGCCTCAAGGACACTGTGCGGTTTTCATCGGCAGTAGCCTAACACTCAGGATACACGTAAATCAATGCAGGGCACATCAATGAAGACTTCCATTCCGAAGAATACTTCCGTAGGCATCATTGAAAGGTTAAATGATCAGTTAGCAGCATTCCAACATTGAATCAACAAACATAACCAATTCAAGTTTCATATTGACAATTGAAACGCTTGTTCCTCTCCCTTAACCCTTCCCAATGAAACTTTTAATTGCGTTTACAGAATCACTGTTGACAATAAGGATTATAATAGTCGCCACCCGATGAGGGGCTTCAGCCCTCATGAATTTTGTAACAAACGGGAATATTCTATATGCGATCATTTGTTTTATTTATTATCGGTCTCTGAGGGACTATGGAGGAGGAGGAGGAGCTCGTGGCTAAGTAAAAAAAGCCGCACGGGTCGATCCATCTGGTTAAGCAACTCTTGCCGGGGTTGGCCCGTAGATGGGTGACCTTTTTTATATACCGAGACTCCCCCGTGCCTCGGAAAGCACGTTATAAATTCACATTATAATCTATCAATCTTCTCTTCTTCGTCTATGGACCAGCTATACCAAAAGTTGGCTGGATGTCTTGCGGTCCTAATATAATATTTTTTTCAGAAAGCTCTTGAGACTGCCCCGTATCTGTAGCGCGTCGTAAATGTTTGCACAGAATCGAACAGATGGCTTTCATGCGATCATTCTAAAAAAAATCGCATCGTTAACTAGAACACGGGCCAGTAGCAACAGCATTCTTGAAACAGTGTCAGACAGTTTCTATTCTCCCATTTTGAGGCATTTTGTGGAGAGGATGGCCAGGTGAGAAACTTGTACCCTGCTTGGTCATCTTCTGTGCAAAGCGCTTCAAACTCTTCATCATTCATCGTTTCAGCCGAAAGACGCCCACTGCTGGACATAGACGTCCCCCAAAAAAGGGAGGGGGAATTTGCCGTAATCGCCACGCTCGCCCATTCTCTAGTAAGTCCCTTAGTCGCCTATTACGACACCCACGGGAATAAATGGGATGAAATGGCTTCAAACTCTTATAATAATAATATAACTTTGCTTACTAACACTATCTATAAGGTATTACTAACAATATGGATCAAATTTTGATTTGATTTTGATAATACACGGAGTAAAAAAACCCATCACCAATCAAGTCAGCCTATCGCTGTCCACTGCTGGACATAGGCCTCACCCAGGCTGCGCCACAAACACCCTGTCCTCCGCTTTCAGCATCCAGTCTGTCCCAGCTACCTTCTTTAGCTCATCGGCCCATCTACCCATCACCAAGTCGTCAAATTAATAAAATAACATGTATTATACGCATTCTCTAGAGTCAGGGAAATATTTGTTTTAGCAAATTGACTATTATACTAACTTACATTCTGCGTATAATCAGGTCACAACTGTCATTCTTCGAAAGTTGTATGAACTGGCTATAACACGCCACATTGCCGTGATGTGTCAATATGATAAACAATGAATTTTCTTGACTGTTTGTCAAACTACGAGTTAACAACATTGAGTAAAATTAATTGCTGAGAAACGACTTTGCTTTTGGTTGGTTAAATTGCCGTTCAAAACATTCTGTTTACAAATACAAATACAAATATTTTTATTTGTTGAACATAGGTAGGTTAGGTACAGATGTTGTAATTTTTAAAGAACGCTATGTCTAGCCGTCATTGGCGTACAAATATTATCTTAGTACTAACATGCTGATTATAACAAATTATCAAACGATTATCACACATTATTAATAATTCAAATTCAAATTATCGATACAATAAAAACATTCCAATATAGTATAATAATAATTAATTCTAGTAAGAATTGTCAAATCAATCAATAATAAATCATACTAATAAAAAAATAAAAAATATAATTATAATGTGTCAGTTAAGTATTCGTTCACCGTATAATATGTTTTGTCATAAAATATTTTCTGTAAAGCCTTTTTAAAATCGTTTATGTTGCCTATGTCTTTAATTCGTGTAGGGATCTTATTATAGATTCTAGGTGCCATTCCTAAAAAACTTTTTGTGTATAGAGCAGTACTATGTGGCTTAGCGCATATCTCTCTGTTGCGTCGTTTAGATTTCAATGTTTCAAATAGATGGAAGTTAGATTTGACAAATACTGCTGTCTCAAAAATGTACATACAAGGCAATGTTAAAAGTTTAAATTTTTTGAAATATGGAATACAGCTTTCAGTTGGTTTAAGTTTAAACACAGCACGGACACATTTTTTTTGGGCCTTAAACGCAATTTCTTTGTCAGTGGAATTTCCCCAATATATTATTCCAAAACGTAATGTAGATGTGACATACGCCTTGTAAGAAATTAGAGCAACGGACTCATTTACTATTTTTGCTAGATTGTAGAGCGCATATGAGTACTGGTTTAGCTTCTTACAAACAGTTTCTATGTGACATTTCCAGTTTAAATGAATATCCAAGTGAAGTCCCAGAAATCTAGCACTGCTTGTTTCAGCTATTATTTGATCTGCATAAGCTATGTTTAAGTTAAGTTTTTTTGTTCTTTGATAAAATGTCATAAGCTTTGTCTTATCTATGTTTATTTTCAATTTATTTAGAAGTAACCAATTTATTATGCAAAGGATGGACTTGTTTATGTCATCTTCATAAGTTTCTATATTTTTACATGGAACAATAAGTGTACTGTCATCGGCAAACAAAACAGTTTGATGCTCAGTGCATTTTGGCAAATCGTTAACATAAATGAGAAAGAACAAGGGCCCAAGGACAGTTCCTTGGGGTACACCACATGCTGTAACTCTAATTGGTGACATATAAGTAACTTCCATCTTTGATTTAGAACAAATTCTATTTAAAACAGTGGCTTGCTTACGACCAGTGAGATATGTTTTGATTAGTTTCCGTGGTGCGTGTGATTATGGTACACACCTCTACGTCTTGTGTCGTTACAGGAGCGCAGGAGGGGCGTAGAGGTGTGTAAGTTTAGTTACACAGTTCTTTAAAACTAAGCTTTGATATGAGGTTTTTTCAGGGACCGTACAATCCCGGTTAAGAGGGTTATTATGATTTTTTCACGTCACTGGGTTTCAAGTATAAAACCCATTCAATGGGTTATCATATAACCCTTTCACTGCCTTTCGAAAGGGTAACCCATTCAATGGGTTACCTTTATCATGATGTAACCCATTGAAAGGGTTTTATTCTAGAAACCCAGTGAAAGGGTTATATGATAACCCATTGAATGGGTTTTATACTTGAAACCCAGTGACGTGAAAAAATCATAATATTATGTTATTTCAATATCTGCCCAGCACGCGAATTACGAAGGTGGCAGCAGGAGGACTTTAAAGAAAACCGAAGATATTTAAATAAAGGTTTTAATTACGTAAAAACTACATTATAAACTTAAGCTAATTCCTAAGTCTAGATTCGGACGATGCTAGTACCGAAGTGTCTAAAATTAGTAATCTCTAACATTACAATTATGACGATTGGTAGACGTCGATGCGGCATCAGCTGATTTGGAAGTAGGTGAGCGTTCGGCGACCGGTGACACGAGGCGTCAATTCGTTGATTCAGCAAAATGGTTTATTCCGATTATATGTGGAATCATCCGATTGACGTAATTAGTTTAACATGTCGCTATTCAGATTATTTGGTGTAGGCAGGGTACGTAACACGCGTAGCATGATCAATTCTATCTCTATTCTACCCAGGGACCATTTTGGTTGCCATTGTAAATAAATTTTCTAAGCAGTTAATCAATAAGCCATACGGTGTGGGTAATTTTGAATGGCTAAAATTAAGCCGTTCAAAAGGAAAACCCATCCAAAGGGTAACCAAAATTTAATTTAAGCCGTTCAAAAGGGTTACCTATATGTATCGGTTTTTGATTAACCGCTTAGAAAAACCCTATCAAAACCCTTTCAACGGGTAACCAAAATGGTCCCTGGGTTTTTTAAGATAGGCATATGGTACAGATAATCTACAAAAATTACTGCAGTGCCTTTTTAAGGGTCGATTCGTACTAGCGCAGAGTCGAAGCGCAGCGAAGCGTCAATCTAAAAGATAACATAACAAATTCACCCTTATCACTACAACGTAACGCGCGCGCACCAGTCAGCGCTGGTCGCTCGCAGATGTGCGTTTTCCGTAGAATACGCGCGTCTTTTTTTTGGCTTGATAGAAATATGTGTATTACTTTTTAGAGATAGGGGTGAATTTCCTATGTTATATTTTAGATTGAGGCTTTGCTGCGCTTCGATACGATTCTTTGCTAGTATGAATCGACCCTTACTGGCTGTGATTTTAACGGTTTTTGAGGACATAAAAAAAATAAGAGCAATTTTATCTTTTAATTCATCCATACCAACTTCTATACTTAATAACATTAATATCATAAACGCGGAAGTAACTCTGTCTCTATGTCTGTTACCGTTTCGTGCCTTAAGACGCAGATATATGCGAGAAACCTTGAGTGGTTAGCTTGCGTGTTCTGTACTGAGCTCACGCAACGCGTCATACATTCAGCCAGTAACAGGACTCGCCCATCAAGGAGCGCTGTCCCCAATTTGACGCATTATTAATTTATTATACACAATAAAGTATTTTAATAAAACGCGTATACTTAAAGATCAATAATTACATTATCTTTAAATTGGTTAAGGTTTCAGAAAAATACGCTTGGTAGATTTTGCGCCCTTCTCAGTTTTTTATCCGCGTTAGACATAACTTTATAAATTAATTTTACTTTGCCATATAAACATAATCTAAAATATTCACATATTGAGTTATTGAGGAAATATTCTTATTTAACATATTTTTTTTTTTTAATTATTAACACTGCTCGTTTAGACGTGATCTTCAGTATAAAACCATTTAAAAGTCGGTTATCTTCGCCTTAACAGCTGAACGGATTTTGATGAAATTTGGCACACACGAAGACCATGACTTTTTGTCCCCGTAGAACGAACTTTTTGTTTCCGTGGGATAATTTCCGACCTCCATGCAAGCGAAGCCGCCGACAATAACTAGTATTTAGTACCTAAATCTAATAAAATGAAACTATCTCAAATACAACTCAAAATTGTATTATCCTCCTCCACCGGAGTAGCAACAGAGCAATCGATTCGAAACATTAATTTTAGGCTTGAAATATTTAAATTTAAATCCACTTTAAGTTTAATCATTTCTTATCAGGAAAGCAATTTAAACTTCGGAACAGTCTTGGGTAACGATCGGCGCCTTTTGATAAAACCGTGTATGCTTTAAGCTTATAAATTGGTTGGAGTAGGCAGGGATGTAGTGTTTTATAAGTAGATTATTTTAAAACTTCCTATCGAAGGCAAGAAAATAAATAAATTAAAATGTTTAGTGGATGATATTGTAACTTGATGTATGGCTCTAGTATGGTTCGTGGTAGGTATAATAAATACATGTATGTAATGTATCAAAGATTTATAAATTGTTCCTAATAAATAAATACATAAAGAACGCTGCTGCCCATTCTCTAGTAAGCCCCCTTAGTCGCCTTTTAGGACACCCACGGGAAGAAATAGGAAAGAAACTGCTTGAAAATTGCATCGTATAAAAGATTATTTTTATGACCTAAGATCGCGCAAGCATGAGAAACGAAAAAAACAAAAACTAACAATATAACATACATAGGTAGGTACCCAGTTTATAAAACACTAGCTGCACCCCGCAGTTTCACCCGCATATGTCGCGATCCCGTGAGAATATCGGGATAAAAAGTGGTCTACGCATGTGCCAAATTTCATCCAAATCTATTCAGCCGTTTCATCGGGAAAGCATAACATACAACCAAACAAACAAACTCACTTTCGCATTCATAATATTAGTTAGGATTAGGATACTGATAAAAAAAACGACCAAGTGCGTGTCGGACCACGCACAATGTAGGGTTCCGTAGTTCATCATCACCATAATTTCAGCCGAAAGACGAATACTGGACATAGGCCTCCCCCAAAGGTTTGCCATAATCGTCACGCTTGACAGGCGGGTTGGCGATCGCAGTATGGTGTGAACGCTGCTGCCCATTCTCTAGTACCTAAGTCCCTTAGTCGCCTTTTACGACACCCACGGGAAGAAATTGAGGGGTGCTATTCTTTACGTCCGGCACCACACAGACGAGTTCCGTAGTTGGGCTCAATAAATTTAGCCCAACTACGGAACTCGTCAAACTTAACATTGTAGTTGAAAAACATGTTTTCCTATACATACGCCACGGTCAATTTTCCAACTAGAACTGTAGTTTGTAATTTGCAAAAAAAAAATGTAATACAACTACAAATTATAGATTTTCGGACTTTTTCCTTTATTTGTGCTGTGAGACCTTGCTTCTTGCAAAATTTCGTGATTCTAGGTCAACGGGAAGTACCCAATACGTTTTGATTTGTTTCCGAGTATCAAAATATGTCGCATAAATCACAATATTTTTTTATTGCGTTGACTTGGAAGCTGATTTATTTAGAGCTTCAAGAGACCATAGACCTACGGTCATCATCATCATCATTTCAGCGGAAAGACGTCCACTGCTGGACTTAGGCGTCCCCCAAAAGGGGGGGGGGGGGGGATTTGCCATACTCACCACGCTTGGCAGGCGGGTTGGCGATCGCAGTATGGTTTTAAAAATGCATAGAGAATGCTGCTGCCCATTCTCTAGTAAGTCCCGTAGTCGCCTTTTACGACACCCATGGGAAGAAATGGGATGGTGCTATTCTGTACGTCCGGCACCAAACGGAACCTACGTATATGATATTAATTTCAACTTGATATCTCCACGCTTTCTTGAGAAAAACGGTCTTGACCGACTGACAGACAGATAGATGAACAACGAATTGATCCTATAAGGGTTCCATTTTTTCTGTTGAGGTACGGAACCCTAAAAACCAAAGATTTTTTTCCTAAACATACAAACAACATCAAACTGCTAACTCCAAACATTTTAAGTACCTCATTACTGTTTCCAAGTCTGTCTCCTCAACAAATACATTGACGTAAGACTTTGTAAGCCACGATACTGCATTCAAAACTTAGTTCCGGAGATAATCCTTCGTTATTGGAAAACTCAATGATATACCATAACTCAAAGGTTATTTTTTCCGTAAGAATCGGAATCGTTGAATTGTGGTTTGGATTGGTTGAATTCTTTTTATTTTTTGTTCGGATAATAGTAATAGTTTGACATAATAATTTTAATAATATTATAGGCATGAGGAACAGGGTGTAAAGTTCACTCATACTCTATAGAAAAGGGAGCAGCTTCCGACCAGACGGGTGTTGTGTCTGGTGGGAAACTGCCCGACGTATATGCTAGGTGTGCGGTAAACTCTGCTTGCGCGATGCAGGATTTTTGAGTGTCGTCAGTATGACGCGTAGTTCGCATGTGGCGATGTTGATGCCGCTACAATCTTATCTGATTAACATTCTATTTTTCAATTCTTTTCTACTTATTATTTGTCCTTAGGGCCTAGACAGAATGACATCATGGATAACTCAAAAATGTATGGGACTGATAAAAGCTACCGAAAAACTTTGTAAAACTCGTTGAAAGTTGATATAGGAATGTTTTAAAAAATTAACCCGACTGCTTTAAACCATCGAACTGGATAACTTTTACTGTGGGACCAATATTGAAAACGCGAAAAAAAAGTACATGTAGTTTAGAACAGTTTTTCCGCAATTTCAAAGTTGGTCCCATAGTAAGATTAATTCAGCTCGATGGTCTAAACTCTAAAATACTCCCTCAAGTTTCCCGGGGTAAATTTTTAAATCTTATACGATTCTTATGCCGAAAATTATAGTAGTTAGAATTTTTATGTTTGTCTGAATGTATGTCTTACGAAGATACAGAGAATTTATTAACTGTATTAAAATAAATATATGTATATTTTCACCTACGATATGACATGTATTTATCAAATATAGAAAACTAGCTTTCGCCCGCGGCTTCGCCCGCGTGGATGTCGAAAAAAAAATAGCTTCTCTATCAGCAGTATTCCCCCAAAACATTATACCATATCTTAGTTAGAACCAACGTAAGCGTGGTAAGCAGATAGGAGTGCAGTTTCATTTACAACTTTACGGGGGATAATAATATAGATAGCATATAAATACCAACTTCGTTTTAGGCGTTAGAAATGTTCATTATTAGGGTGACACCGGCGTCAGTGGTATAACAACCTTTAGTGAAACAGTACTGTTGAAAGATGGAATTTTTATTGAAGTGACGTAACATTTGATTGAGCATCAACTTTTCAAACACCTTACTGAGAACTGGCAGAATTGACACGGGCCTATAATATTGTTGGGTTCTTTACTATCTTCGGATTTGAACGAAGAAACTACTTTAGTGTGTTTCATGAGATCCGGAAAGACTCCTTGGTCCACACTGGTGTTAAATATGAAAGCTAAATAGGGCGCAATGGTTTCGATGACAGATCTACAGACTTTTAGAGACATGCCCCCATAGATCTTCTGTTGATTTAATTTTAAGATCTCTAAAAGTTTTTATAACATGCTGAAACCTTAACTCCCAAGGGCATACCTTTACATTATTTCTAAGTAAGGCAGCAGAAAGCGCGGGTGAGGAACTTAAAGTTTCGGTAGTTTTAAGGGGAGTATTAGCAAAAAAGTTTTCAAATTCCTGAGCTTTTTCTACCTCTGAAGTGATGGGCCCATGTGCAGTCTCTAAATTAAATTGAGTATTACGCTGTTTTTTCCTACCTAATTCATTATTTATTATTTGCCAACTAGTTTTTATTTTATCATCAGCTGATTTTATTGTATTGCTAATATAAAGAGGTTTAGCTATTTTGCACACACTTTTAAAAGATTTAGAATATTTTGCAACATATTGATGAAAACTTGTATTATTCATATGTTATTTTAGGCCATAAAGCTCAAAAAGATTTTCCCAGCTTTTACGAATACCTGGAGTCGCCCAATCACTAAATACCAACTTTGAGTAAATACTTATAGTCTTCAGTGGTAAAGTGTCATTAAATTACGTGTTTAATAGTGAAAAGAACTTTGCGTAGAACTCAAGAACTCATGGGTCACAAATATTATTAAATTAACTTAGAATTTATTAGATTAACTAATTAATAAAAATTAATCCATCACCGGATGCAGTTGGGCATTTGCAATTTTATGGTATACTTATAATTATAATTATAACTGTTAACGAAGGGATAAACTGGAATAAAAAGGCTTTCAAAATAATTAAGAGTTGTCTTTGAAGATTTTTTTAAAGTATTAAATTATGCTTAATTATGTTTTGAGTTCCATCACCATAAGCACAAAAGACTTGAAAATATCATACTGTTCAAAAAATATTTACAGTTTAAGAGATACACTGCTATTTAAAAACCACATTTTTGACCATTTTTAGTAATCCGGTTCCGTACGTATATGATGTTGATGATTTCTGAAAAACTGTGCTATTTAGAGAAATCGTTTTATTTTTCCTGTAATCTTTACATAAACTTCTATCACATAGAATAATTTCGGTTTTTTATCTATTCAAACTTAGGAGATAAAGGGGGGACGGTATTTATTTAAAATTTTTCATCAAAAGTCGGAAACTATGCTGCCTAAAAAAGAAAAATATGTTTGAGAATGTGCAAATAGTGTCCTTCATACGATACCCCGCATGCCCTAGTTAGCTCCACTTCAAATATTTTAGACTCCCTTTCAGTCCCTTTTGCAAAAAAAGAGATATTTTTTTAAAATTTATTTCTTGTTTGAAAAATAGTTGGGAAAACGTCATCTAAAACTATTCTAAATTTCAAGCTGATAGCATTAGTAGTTCTTGAGATATCCAGGTGTGACAGAGAGACAGACAGACAGACGTAGTCTCACCATATGGGTTCCTTTTTAACATTTTGGTACGGAACCCTAAAAACAAAAAATGTCACACTTTATAATTTACATAGGTTAGTATTTGTGCCAAGTTTCAGGTTTATTAACTCAAGGAATAAGATTTATTCCCTTTTTTCAGCCCTTAAAGGTCGAATTTCGAAAAATCCTTTCTTACGAGTAGCGGATGCCTGCCTATAGTTTCCAACCATAAGCCGAAATATTAGTGATTTAAACTTAAAAAGAACTTTCATTAAAAATAAAATTCTATCCTTTTTTCACCCCTTAAGGATTGAAATTCTAACAACATTAGCAACATTGCATTAGCTTCCAACCATAACCCTAGATAATATATTTAGTGTTTTTTACTTCGAAAATTAAGGACTTTGATACACAACTTCATCCCCTTTTTTAACCCTTCAGGGGTAGAATTATCAAAAAATCTGACACACGTGTACATTAATTTTCAATCGTTAGCCTAAACACAAAATTTGAATATTCTAACTTTAAAACTGACGGACTTTCATATAAACTTCCATTCACTATTTCACCCTCTTAGGGGTGGAATTTCAAAAAACCCTTTCTTAATGGATACCTACTCTTCACAAAGAACACACCTTCCAAATTTCATGTCTCTAGGACCAGCGGTTTAGGCTGTGCGTTGATATATCAGTCAGTCAGTCAATCAGTCAGTCAGGACTTTGAATTTTATTATATAGATAAGATTTAAGCTACTCAGCATAACTATAATTTATTTGTCCATGTCAACTTTTAGATTATTTATTAATTTTATAAGACTATTTTAGTACTTTTCGCCTGAAACACAGGATTACCTAGTTCAGGCACGTAACTCATAAGAATATAATTTACATTTAAGCAAAACTGTACACATTTTTATACCTTGTAATTTTTTAATAAAATATTATTATCTCCTTTATTTCACTATACGAGTATAAACATATAAATTATATTTTTAAATATCAGAATATAAAAAAATATAAAAAATTGTAGCCCACCGGTATCGGGAACAAGGTCCAAGCTACTGGCGGTCAGGGCTCCAGAGAGAGGAACCTCCTGACAATGCGAGCCGTGTCCAGAAGTACCGCTCTCTGAATCAGGCCCTTAATCCAGCTGCCCAACGAGAGCCTCCTTAGGTGTTGGTCGAGGCTCTTGGCAATTAAGCCATTGGCTGATACAACTATCGGCACAATGATTGCTGAGTCCACATCCCACATGTCGACAACCTCGCGAGCCAAGTCAAGATACTTGATTTGTTTATGTTTCTCTTTCTTTTCTCTTATTATTATTTTCATTTATTACTTATACATAATTGACGGAAGCCATATTGTTTAACAGCGAGAGGCGGCAACTAGATGGCGCTAGTGGAACGTGTACCATGAACAAATCATTCATTCTATCGGTCATTTGACTTAAAAGACTTGAAGTCAATTAAGTGAAATATTGTAACGTTACCCCCCACTAGCGGATCGCCTTTATAAGGAGCTACGCTGTTGATTCGGTACGCACTTTGAACGGATGCGTCGTGGTGCACGGACCACTGTCTCTCGACAGTCAGTGCTTCCCGGTTATTGGATGTGGAACGTTGTCTCCGACAAATTAGTACTATCCTTATTGCGGTGGGTGCATAGACCACTGTCCCTGACAGTCAGTACTGCTCTATGTGACCGCCACTACCATTATTAGTTATTTAATTAATTTCATTTCTATATTCTCTCAATTTAAAATAACCGATAGTTCGATTGAAATAGATTTCTGTATTGCCATATCTGAGTATTACTTCTGATGTCTGAACCTATCCCGACACATACATATTGATTATATTTTTAAATATTTTTATAAAAAAACATTAAAAAAAAACATTTAAAAATACAAAAAACAGTAGTCCATCGGCATCAGGAACAAGGCCCAAGCTGCCGGTGGTCAGGGCTCTAGAGAGAGGAACCTCCTCACTATGCGTGCCGTGTCGAGGAGTACTGCTTTCTGAATCAAGCCCTTGAGAACCTCCTGAGGTGTTGGTCGAGGCTCTTCGCTATTAGGCCATTGACCGTAATGATTATCGGCACAATGATTGCAGAGTCCACATCCCACATGTCGACAACCTCGTGTGCTAAGTCAAGATACTTAATTTTTTTATCATTCTCAGCTTTCACAAGATTCTCGTCATGAGGGACAGCGATTATTATTATTATTATTATGTCACGCAAATAATACCGGATCGATTTTGTTCAAACTTCGCACAGATATTCCAATAAGTCTGGTCTGGTCTGGCTACAAATTATCACTCTATTGGCTATGAGGGACGAGCAAAATAACATTACGTTCGTATTCTTCTATAGTTTACATTAAATTGTAAAAGACGAGCCAAAAGGTTACAATATTACCTACCAGTAGTTACAGATATAACCTAATAAATGATTATCATCACGTTATATCTTTATGGAGCTAAGCAGTCAATCATGACAAATATATGAACGGCTATTTTAGTCCACTTTCAAAGCCAATAGCTTAGTGGTCCGACGACTGTTTTGCAATCCTGTGCTGTGCTACGAGTACTACTTCCACGCGAACGAAGTCGGGGCAGAAGCTAGTCTTATATAAAATACTTAGAAGGCAATTGCCACTCATTAAGGCCATTTCGAAACAAATTCGAAACTATGTTTGTCCCTTTTTCACACAACAACGCAGCAACGGATAGACTAGATTTTTGCATTGAGATAGTTTATGGACCAGAGAAAGATATAGGCCACTATTTATCCCGAAAATTGCACTCGTTCCACTAAAATCCCCTAGACCAGTCCCCTAGGGGACTATACAGCACTTGATGTTCCACTACGATACGCTATGCTGGGGATTCTCTAAGTACTAATAAGTGCTTTCCTCTATAGTCCCTTCTAAATCAAAAAGCCACTTACAAAATAACAATAGCTAAACATATAATTAAAACATCTGTCTACAGAGGGAATAACAATGACGTAAATTAACTTTTCTAAAATAAGTTACATGTTGAAAAAAAAAGTACCAAAAGCGTCACCTAGATAGTGAAAGACGGGGATTCGAGTCCCGCCTAAGACGTTCAATTTTTTTAACATTTAACTAATTTAAGTACCTATATTTAACGATATAAACGCAAAATATCAAACAAAATAAAAAAATACCTTTAAAATAACTTTTTAAAAATATTTTCGTTATTTTATTTTATTTTATTTCTTCAAAAGTGTATTGAAAAACGTCGTCTGATACACGTGGACATTTGTTATTACAGTTCTCAGCTAAAAAACAACCTCGCCTACGGCTCGGGTGTTAATTCCGCCTCGAATGCAATAACAAACATTCTCCACTTGTATCAAAATGTACTCTTCTGGTTACATAACTACCACATTTATTTTTACTCCAATCACTGCATCGCCACAGTACTGCGCAGTTTTTATAAGTTTTTTTTTGTGGTATTTTTAACCATCGTGCTAACGTCCCCTCTTCTTTGTATAATTTTAAACTCTTCAGACAAGAAGTCAAATATTGTATAATTAAATGAATTCAATTTAATTTCTTAATTTCAGTCATTGAAAGATATTGGTGAATGTCAGTGTTATCCTTGTAGTAGCCAGTGCTACATTGTAAATAGGTTTTAATTCAATAATAAGGTTCTCAAACAATTAGGGGATTGAAACGGAAATTAGAGTTTTATATGATCCCCTAGGGTATCGTAGTGGAACATCGAGTGCTGTGTAGTCCCCTAGGGGACTGGTCTAGGGGATTTTAGTGGAACGAGCGGAAAATTGCATGTTTTCCGTGGGAATCGGCACGAGAGTGAAATCGCAGGGCGTCTTAATGTTATTGATTTTTCGCGACACAATTCGACACAGCACAAAATATGAATACTGCTATAATCAGGCATGGTATAAACAGTATACAAACATTGTGTCATGCGTAACAACAATAATTTTGAACTAATAACAATAATCCTATGTCCCTGCACAAGTTTGTTGTTCAAGCCGTATTATCGGGGCTAAGCCTAATCAGACTTGGAAAGGGAGTTACTCGTATGTCGCGGAAAAACGTTAATTTCTGCTGTAGTCGTAACTTTTATTTATTTATTTAGCCAACAATTGTTTAGACAAATACATTTAAAATAATTTCCATAATAGTAGATACTTTAATAAGTGCAACAATTACTTACAGGCTACGCAACATGAACCATTTATGGATTTACTTATTATTACAAAGCCAAAAAATCCTTTTTACAATTGCAATTAATTTTAATTTACAATTAAATTTATTCAATAATTATGGTAATTTACGCGTAACAATGATAAAAACAAAAATTTCATTCTAAATAATAGTAACAAAAATTTCATTCAAAATAGGTACTACAACAAAAACATTGATATATTTAACAAATAAAAATTTAAAAAATCATGCAGTATCGCCCGTATACATCAATCATGTATACGGGCGAACCTTTATCACATATTTAAGAGATATTAAAGACATACAATTAAGATTGATAAAGTTTCTGGTTAGTAAAAATGTTAATGGTAAGTGTAACAAAGAGTATGACAAGTTATTTCCCATCTGTAAAATAATACCGATGGATAAAAAAGTGGATTATTTGGTAGGTCTGGAATATTATTATAGTGATAAATATAAAGTTAATGTTATAAACAAGTACAACACACTTAGGGTTAGAGAGAACAGACTGGTACAATCACAGATAACAAATTATTATGGTAAGAGAACATCGAAGTATTTGGTACCTAAAGTGTTTAACAAAATAGATTTATTAAGAGAAAAAGTAAAAATGTGTAAAGGATCACTTAAAACAAAATTAAAAAACTTTTTGCAGGATAGCAAACAGAATTAAATACCTATTCTAATATTTAAGTAGTGGTAAGGGTTCATTGTTAAGTATGTAAAAGAGTGCCTCTCGCCATCAAACGTAAAAGTTTGGCGAGTGTAGAATTAAGATAATCCCTCTGTATTGTAATTTCTTTAAATAAAAAAAAAATAAAAAAAATGCGGTTGGTTATGTTGACTTTCAACGTCAACGTGACGTTTAATGTTCAGGAGGCTGTATGTCAGTGGCAACAAAACTAGTAAAACTTGGCCTAGCATTCCTTTTAAACTTGTACTAAGATTAAGCACATGGAATTATGCATGGATGAAATAGCGGCAGGTGACGGGAACAATCTGACATTCTCGCATTCCCCTTAAACTTAAGGGGAAGATTTATAAAACAATGGTTAGACCTGCTGTCTTGTATGGATCAGAATATTGGGCCACAAAAGGAAAGAATGAAAGGCAATTGCATGGAGCTGAGATGACAATACTAACAGGGATGTATACATTGGTATAACACAAATGGATAGAATAAGAAACGGAGAACTTAAGAGGAACTCTGAAAGTGGCACCGGTGACTGAAAAGTTGTGCGGAAATCAGTTGTCATGGTATGTGATGCGGAGGAATAAGGAAAGTTTTGAGTATGAATGTTGATGGCTGTAAGAGTAGGGGAAGACCAAAGGAACGATGGATGGACTGTGTGAAGGATGATATGGCTAGAAAGGGAGTGACTACCGAGATGACGTCTAACAGAGAAGTGTGGACGAAAGGGACATGTTAAGGCGACCCCAAATAAATTGGAATAAGGGCAGGAGAATGATGATGACGGCGTTTGGCCTGATCAAAGACATAGTCTTACCCATATGCCTCCCATTTTTTAGGAGGAACTCTTTGAGAAAAGCTTCTCCATGGTAATAATTACTAACACAACACTTAAGGTATGGGCACATCACCACGGCGTGACGGCGTGGCCCTGTCGCCGTGAAAAGGCACGACGTCGTCGTGCCGTGGAACTGTGCCGTGTACGGTGCACCGCGTCGACTCACGACATTAAACATCGGTTCAAAAGACGACCGATGATACCCATATTTTCTTTTGTTCTGTTTCTTCATCATTTGTCGTCTTAGCAATAACAGGAGAAGACTGCGTCTTTCACTGTCCATATCTAGACAAAAACTGCAAGTTTGAGCACACGTTTGAATCGAGTTGCTGCCGTTAGCTGGCGCAGAGAGAGCACCATACACGGAACCATTCCGCGGCACGACGTCATGGTGGCGGCGCTTTGCCGTGGTGATGTATCCGCGCCCTTATAGCTGTACTTATTTCTGCTGGCAAAGGAAATTTCTTTGTTCCAATTTCATTGATGAACATATCATAACATCATGCCTGTTTCCCATAAGGGTAAGTACCTCTGTACTTATAGTTCATACAGATTTCGTTAGTTACGTTTTAAATGTCCCTTATACTGAAGGGCGAGCTTATTGCTATCAAGCGGGAAAAAAATCCAGACTCCGGGCTGTTACTGAGAAATATCTAATAAAAAAATAGCACTGCCCGACCTGGGTATCGAACCCAGGTTCTCATGCTCCGCAGTAGCGAGTGTGACCACTGAACCAACGAGATAGTCAATGGTGAACCTTCTATTTAATTCTACATGCTGAGCAAAGTTCATTTTAAGATTAAATTCCTTCAATTTGAAACCTTCTTCTTCACTTAACTACCTTCTATAAGCCCATCTTGCAATAGTTAACTGTACTATAGAATAGTGTAGGTGTAGATATTTCTAATGTACACAAACCAAAGTTTAATTCTCAACAAACTTCATTTAAGTCAAGCATAAATCGTGCACGCTACGTCAGTTCAGACACGGAATAAATAAGTACAGAAGGCCACTCCGTACAACATGTGAACACATGCGCACGCACACATAGACGCGTATAGTCTGTTCCAAAAGTACTTGATGAAAATGTAAACAAATAAACAAACGAAAATATACGAAAGTCAATTATTTATTTCAAATAGGCACTTTTAAACGTCAAAATTTACAGAAAAATAGAGGTGAGTTTCCCCTTCCAAAAGGTAGTTTTGTATGGAGACATTGACGAAGATTGGGCAAGAAAGTCCACCATTACTCATTTAAAATGTTTTACAATATTTTTTATACATTCATTATATTACTAAGTGAAGACGATGCACCTACACTAAAACGACTACATCAAAATAGGTAAATTTTCTTTTTTGCTAAGTACTTGGTACTTGTTGGCAGGGCTACACTGTCCTCCCATAGCTATTAACACTGTAATTTGAAAATATTGTTAAAACCAATTATTTTTAAAAGAGTGTCCGTGGAGTTTCTTGTCGGCTCTTCTCTATAGGAAACGACCAATAGAAACCGTGCACCTAGCTTCTGACGTTTCATATGTGCCCGTGTAGGTTTATGTGAAATAAAATATTTAGATTTTCGATTTTGAGTCAAACAAATGCCTTGCACTTGCGACCAGCATTTGTACGCGCATGCAGCGTGTCTATGCGTGCGTTCGGGTTTGCACATTGTTTGGAGCTAACCTTCTGTCCCTATCTATTTTGTTGTTCAACTTCGTGTAACAGTCTCTTAGCAATGTCTATATTTCAATTAAAGCAAAACTTTGGAAGCCGTAATTCATTTAGAAATACAATTAAGCAATAAAATAATTATTTGAACTTAAAATTATTCACCTTACAATAACACCTTTGATCTGGGTCTTTTAATTATGTGCGCTACTGGATTAAAATAATTAAATTTAAATAATACAGGCAATATTAATATTAAAATGATTGTGACTTAATATAATGTGATATAAATTATAAGAATAGTCTAAGATGATATAAAATGTATGAATATTGATAATTAATATAGTATAATGTAAACTGTATATCTGTAATATTAAGTACGTATATATTATGTTTTTTTTTTAAATATTCATAACAATTTAAATTGTAATATCATAGCAGGCAACTAAGTTCAAGAACCTACCTATTCTTAACATCTTCAAAATCCTCTACACTTAATTCGAAATAAAAAAATTGAATAAAAAAAAATTGAGGATAATTTTTTATTTTATTTATTTCAGTCTGTAGTAAACAAACAAACGTTGTTAACGCTTGTCAAAATTGAGTCACCGATATAACTTTGCATTTGATTTCATTCAAAAGTTACGTATTTCGTTTTATAAAAAAAATAACTCATTTTGCACCGAGTGGTGCAAAATGCAAAATGAGTTATTTTTTACAATAAAAAAAAGTCCCTGAACTTTTTAAGTAAGTCTTTTCCATGCCTTAGAGGCCATCTGCAGCGTAAATGACTCTTTTTATCTGTAGAGGAATAAGAATGGATTACAAAGCTTGCCCATCGGGTGTTGGCGACTTGTTCAAGTTTAAATTCCCACGACGTTTCTGCACCCCTTAATTTTAATTTAATCGGCCGAATCCATCAAAGTGATTGGTGATTTTTTGTTTAATTTAATTAGAATTAAAGATTAAAGCTGACGGGGCTTATAAAATAACTCCGATGTAAATTTTAATATTTCAGCAGAAATTCTGATTTTCATTTTAATGGTTTGGCGTAAAAATTGTTGGCAAATTGTTACTGATTTAAATATTATGGGTTCTTTGATTTTTATGCTTAGTAATTTGATTTTTAATGGATCAAATATTTTTGAAAGTATACCTAGTTGAGCGAATACCTACTGCGCCATCTTAGTTGATGGAATGTGGTTACCGCGTTTATCAGTCTATGACATCAAGCAGTTTATTTATGCTTTTCCACCCTAAAGTCTAAGTTTCATGGGCCTATATTATGTTCATCTCCAACCAGTGGGGCCGTGCTAAGAGTCGCAGGTTCTATTCCCGAAACTAATATTATTATTGTTAGAATAAACCAGAATACTAAAGGGGTATATCAAATAAACTACAAAAAGGTAAATAAATTCGGAGACAGCCCATTGTGAGAACACAACTAAAGGAACAATAATACTTCTTCAAACGTAAAAGTTTGGCGAGTTTAGAATTAAGTAACCCCTCTGTATTATACTTTCTTTAAATAAATTAAAAAAAAAATACTTTTAAAATTACATACTCGTTTATTTCTCCAAATAATCACGCTTTATTTATTATCGCTTATTTCTTAATAATTATCACTTAGTCGCTAACCAAAGATCAATTATTTAGTTCAGTACACGTAAGTATCACTCGAAGGCTTAAGGCGCAGATATATGATTTTAGTGACTTTTAAATCTCTTATTACGCTTTCATAAAATACAAGTAAGTTATTAAAAATATGTATGTTAAACTAGAATGCATACACATCAACTCTATATGTGAATATTTAAGTATTGTAGTAAAATATTTTATGAAATAAATTCCGGATGTAATGTCTACCCAAAGCATAAAAGCGATATTAATATTTTCAAACTACTTAGGATATTTTCATGTTTTTTTTTTTTTTTTGTTTTTTTCATATCTATAATTATAGTTGTGTTTTTTTTTCAAATATTCATATTTTCGTTACTAAGAATAAATATTCCCTATGAAAAGGAATGGCAGTACGGCGTGAGTGCGTCGCGCATTTGCATGGCCAAGGTCAACGGCGATTATCCGACCCTTAAGTCCAAACTCGACAAGTGCCCAAGTCAGAATGCCATTCGCCGTCGCTGCCAACAATATTCCTACCCTTAATATTCAAAAATGTTATTTAAACTTACTTCCGGACTAGCATGTCTATTCATTCAAATGTTTGAAATCAAATCTAAACTAATATTATAAAAATAACAGATTAGACTTTTTTGTTTATATGTTTATTTGTAATGGATAAACTCAATAAATACTTACCCGATTTTAACAATTCTTTCACATAGAGAAAGTTACATTATCAGCGGGTAACATGAGCTGGATTTTAAGGTTAAAAAAATTTGAGGTCCCTACGAAAATTGCAACAATGTAACCCAAGATATCAAAAATTTGCATATGAAAGTCATTATTTGGCAATTATTTTTATTTATTTATTTATTCAAAATCTGTATTAACAATAACATACATAAAGTCTGCCAAACTGCAAAACAGTTTGTCGGCAGTAGTTCTCGTCTACCAATTACATTACATATTTTGAAAATGAATATGCTTTAACTTAATTTGTGCTAAGTAAATTATAAAATAAATACCTTCAGTTAAAATAAAAAATCTCACATTTTTCAAAAAAAAAACACAAATATTTTCTATGGACACAATGAGAGATAATGTCTTGGCTGTTGATATTTTATTCACATTAAAATGTAGCCTATTCGCTAATAAGTAATTTAAATATAACTTAAACTGCTAAGAACAAAAACTATTGAAGCGAAAACTATTGATAATACATAAAATAATGTACTACACTTTTATAGGACTCATCATTCCACAAAAAAGTCCGCGAGGCTAAATTTAACATGTACCTAATGTGGCTAAATGTCTAACTACTCTATATTAGTCACAATAACCATTTTTTATTCAAATTTGTCAAAAGTACTAATTTATAGTTTAATAACATGGAGTAACACAAAGGATTACTAGTTTTAATCCCGGTGGTACGTTCCCGTAGGATATTTTAGATAGACATTCACGCGGGCGAAGCGCTGGCAAAAGCTAGTTAAATGCTAAAATTCTTAAAGGACCTAACATTATACCCTAACCTTAATACAGGTTACCATTTGTAACCTAACTAGGACGCCAGATTCAATTGTGTTGTTACTTACTCTCTTTATGATTTTTCCCTAAATTGTTAAATCATATTTGTGTAACAGACTGTATGTACCACACTTTTTTGAAATAAATGAATATCATATTATATCATAACTTACAGCCAATACTAGAAGCGCACCTCGAGGGCTGGTTCGACATGGCGCAAGAAAACAGTAAGTAGGGACCTAGTAGTACCTCGAAATATTTTAGGCTACAAAAAAAAGAAAAACGTGTGCGGTCGGGGAGACCCCCGTCAGGAACGAAGTTCCGTCTCACGTATGATTTACAACAAAAACCGAATTTTTCATAGCCGCCATGTTGGATTTACATTTGGATCTCATTATTGAATTTAGCACCCTCGAAAACAATGAAAACGATAACCTATGATGAAAAATTTGATAATTTACGCAGCCGCTATCTTGGATTTACATTTTGACCTCATGATCGGCTTTAGCACCCTCAAAAACTATGAAAACAACACCCATGACGAAAAATGTGAAAATCTTCGCAGCCGCCATCTTAGATTTTCATTTTGAGCAAATTCACACTTTCTTTCTCTCTCTCTATCGATACAGAGAGAGATTAGTAGAGGAAAATCATAAGTATGAACGCTTTTTTGCGTAACAATTTCTACGTCTGGAACAAGCGCGAGAGGGAGTCATTTTTGAGGGAATTTGACTTAAACAAAAATGATATGGGTTTAATTCAGTCAGTTTTATCGCAACCAACGTCAGAAGGTGCCAAAAAGTTGTGAAGTTTAATTACAGTACTTAAACTGTGACTTCCATCTTTGTTCAGTATTATAATAAGTTATGTGTTTCTATGTATTATTAGAAGTTTTAATGATATTTTTACAATGTCAAAAGGCACGATGGGGTTGGCGTATCTGTTCAGATAAAAACCCCTAAATAAATAAAAAGAAGAAAAAAAAAAAAACAATTTCTACCGGTTTACCCCTACCACAAGTCGCGTTAGAGAACATTGTTCCAAAAATATATGTTCAGATACACATTCGTTCCTAGTCTGGCTGTTTGAGAAAAAATCTAATCCTGTGTATCGTTTACACTAAAATAAACGTCTCCGTTCTATCTCCTCAGCCTATTCCCATCTACTGCTGACCATTGGCTTTCCTATCTGCCAATTACAACATTACATAACAGAAAATCAATGGCCCGACACGTGAAACATCCCGCCCCTGACCCTCCAACGCTGGCAGGCCTCCAGAATAACTAGGAACAGGAAAAATAATAGTAATTGTTATCTATTCTTATCTAGTTTGCTGGAGGAATTAGGAGGACAGTTTTTCCCTTATATTGATCGAGGCTGACAATATTATCTGGTAGAATTGAGATTGGTCGTATGTTTGTCTGTAGTCGCTAAGTGCTGCTAAATTAAATTCTTACAAAATCAAATAAGATATAATTTATTTCACACTCTACATGGACACTTATGAAACATCAGAAGCTAAGTGCATGGTTCCAATTGGTCGTTTCCTATGGAGAAGAGCCGACAAGAAACTCCACGGTTAGTCTTTAAGAAATAATTGGCTTTTACAATGTTTTAAAATCACAGTATTAATAGGTATGGGAGGGCAGTGTAGTCTGTCAACAAGTACCGTACCTGGTACTTGTTAACAAAATAGAAAATGGTCTTCAAATCTAAGGTAAAAGTCTATAGTCTGGTAAAAGATTATCACACAACATAGTTCTGGATTTAAAGGAATAAATATTTTTTTATTATGTAACAATAATAATTTATTATCTACCGAAGAAATACGCTCGCCAAAACTTGAACAAAAAAAATGTTAGCGATATCAGCAGATTGGGGGGATTTGGGATGTGTCTTCGGCATTTTTTTTTTTCTTGAGTTTTTCGGCGACTATTATAATCTTGTAGATAAAATGATCTTCCATGTATGGTGCCTTAGCTCCTACCTCATTAATGAACTTTCGTTGAGTACATACGACACAATATGCAGAAAATCCCGATATTAAAGTACGCAAACCCGTCTTCCCAAACTAGTTTAATATAAACGGCAGCTGAGACCCCATTTGCTAGTCGCCCATCACATTTCTGCTGTATCATCATACCATACAAGTTACAGAACGAATAGCGGGTTCTGCCAAAGAATAAGAAATCTTATACTCGTAGAAGCGAAACTCATATACTTTAAGGTGGATCGGCCGCAGCTATGGCAATTCAATTTTTTCTATGTTTTTTGCTATTTGCAGGTCAGTGTCAGGTTGTATCTTGATCAAAATAATTTTGATTCACGACTTAAAATATCTATAAATTACAGAATTAAAATTATTAATACATCTCGCATTGATTGACTTATTTTTCATGAAATCATGGTATTGGGGAACAAATATTACTTAGAGACATGTGTTTAAGTAAAACAAAGATTCACAGTAAAATATGGATTTTACTTTAATTATTAATAATATAAAATACAATTAGCCAGTTCTAACGTGTTCTACGGAAGTGAGAATAAAAAGTCATTGTGTTGCCACACAACATAAAATATCCTCCAACGAATACCAATGTTGCACACATAAAAATCAAGAGAAAAAGCAACAAAAATAAATTTGACTCCGAATTACTACAAATCACTGCAATTAACGTGCAACTGCACCAATTTATAATAACTCAGAATGTCAAAACCCATATGTTCACATTGTATTGAACATAGTTGGGGGGGGAGGCTGACAAGCTATCAAAAGTACAATGAACCCAAGCATGATTGTAAAAATGGATTACTTATTCAATATTAGATTATTCCACTGGCAGTGGACATAGTTTGGCAATCGACCTTAAGTAAATTTTATTTTTAAATTTTATTTCTGCTACTCTAACACTGTTGTCTGGCCCAGGAAACACTTTGACAATCATTGCCATAGGCCAATGTAAGGGAGAGGCATTTACATCCTTAACGAGTACAAGGTCACCTACCTTTAAGTTGTTAGAGCTATGCTTCCACTTGGGACGGCTCTGAAGTTGAGTGAGATAGTCTGCTGACCATGCCTTCCAAAAATGTTGCTTGAGTTTAGACACAATTTTCCAAAATTTTAATCTATTTATTGGAATTTTCAATAAATCGACCTCAGGATAACTAGACAAAGCCGTACTAATTAGAAAATGACCTGGAGTTAAATATCCACCTTCATTGGGGTTGGAAAGCAGAGGTCTAGAGTTCAAAACACCCTCTATTTGCACTATCACCGTGTTAAACTCTTCATATGTCAAGCACAGAGTGCCGACGACACGTTTGAGATGGTGCTTCACGCTCTTTACCCCGGCCTCCCAAAGACCACCAAATTCAGGGGAGTAACTAGGAATGAACAAAAATTTTATGTAGTTAATTTTACAATAATTATATACAGAGTCCCTATGAGCTCTGGAAGCTTGTACATTGTATAATTCTTTTAATTGATTTTCAGCTCCCTTAAATGTTTTCGCATTATCACAATACACTTTAGACGGTACACCACGCCTAGAAATAAAGCGATCAAAGCATGCCAAGAAAGTTGGGGTTGTGAGGTCCGACACAACTTCTGCATGTATAGCTTTGGTAGAAAAACAAACAAATAAAGCTACATACCCTTTTGTTACGAGTGGTTTCCTAATTCTTGATACCTTTATATTAAAAGGACCACAAAAGTCGATGCCGACATGCTGAAAGGGCCTAGTTACTGTGACTCGTTCCTTTGGAAGTGAACCCATGAGCTGCTTAGCAGTGTCAGCTTTCAAACGAAAACATTTCAAGCATTTATGCACTACCTTTTTTACCTCTCGTATGCCTCTGATTATCCAGAATTTCTGTGATAATGAACTGAGCACCAACCTAGGACCTGCATTCAACAATCGCAAATGCTCTCTTTCTATAATTAAGGAAGTTATATTAGAATGTTTTGGCAAAATGATAGGGTGCATTTTATCCTGTGGAATGCCTGCATTTTGCAGCCTGCCACCTACACGGAGCAAACCGTGTGCATCTATAAATGGATGAAGATTGGCTAGCCCTGACTTGATTTTTTTATTATTAATAATTGAATTAATTTCTTCCGCTAATGATATTTTTTGTATGGAACGAATTATAAATTCCAGAGCTAGCTGTAACTCTTTAGGAGTTAAATTTTTATCTTTTATAATGTTTTTTCGCATAGAATTATTTACAAACCTATACATATATGCGACAACGCTTTGTAGCTTGTTTATATTTGAAAAATTTTCTAATAAATAGGTTGGTAGAGAAGGCTCTACATTAATTATATAACAAGATTTGTCTGGTACTGTTTCAGTTTCAGTATAATTTTCTTGCTTATGATCTAGATCTGGGTTTAATAAATATTGCGGACCATGCCACCATAATTTATTTTCTTGCAACTTTTGTGGCTCTACCCCGCGGGAGATAATATCAGCTGGGTTTTGAGAAGAGCGAACATAGTACCAAGATGACCTATCGGTATAAGAAACAATTTGTTGAACTCTATTATTAACGTAAGTATTAGCTCTGACTCTACCTGACTGTATCCACGCTAGTACTATTTGTGAATCACTGTACAAGCGTGTGTAATGCGGAAATCTAGAGTTAATTATATCACTGACTCTTTTTGTGATTTGGGCAAGCAATAACGCACTATTCAGCTCTAACTGAGGTATAGTAAGTACTTTAGCTAGAGGTGCCACACGTGACTTCGAGCAAAGAAGATTTACTTCAACACTCCCACTAGATTTTAAAATCCTTATGTAAAGGCAGGCACCATATGCTTTCGATGATGCGTCAGCAAACCCCACCAACTCAATAGATAAAAAATTGTTACATTGGACGTACCGAGGTACAATAAGTCTATCCATTAATTTTAAGTTATTTAGAAATTTTTCCCATATGTGAGTATATTTTGTTGGAAGAATATCATCCCAACCTATCTTAATACCCCACAATTCCTGCATGATCATTTTTGCAACAATTATAATTGGGCTAATAAGACCCAATGGGTCAAAAAATTTCCCTATGTAACTAAGAATCTTTCTTTTAGTGTTCATTTGTTCATTAGGTTGTGTTAAAGGAGTCTGAAAATAGAAATTATCAGCTACGACATCATACTTTAATCCTAGTGTTTTAATAATATTATCCTTATTCAACTCGATTTCATCAAAATATTTATATTCACTAGGGATATCATCCAAAACTATAGAATGATTAGAACACCATTTATGTAATTTAAAATGACCAAATTTAAGTAATTCAATTAGCTGATTCTTTAATAAATTAAGTTGCTCTATATCTTCGCAACCTGTAAGTACGTCATCGACGTATGTGTTTGAAAGCATGGCTTGTGCAGCAAGAGGTAAGTCATTCTTATGCCTATTTGCAAGTTCTATTAAGCATCGAGTGGCCAAAAAGGCAGAGGCTTTCAACCCATATGTTACAGTTTGCAACTGCAAACAACTTATGGGTGTATTAGGATCATCCCTCCAAAGTATGTTCTGTAAGCTAGTGTGATGTTCATTAATATAAACACCACGGAACATTTTTTGTATATCACAAATTAAAACAAATAAATATGTTCGAAATAAAAGAAGAATATCAAAGAGCTCACTTTGTACCACAGGCCCATTCAGCATGACGTCATTCAACGAAGTTTTGTTTTTGGATTTCATACTTCCATCGAAAACCACCCGCAACTTGGTCGTCTTACTATCTTGGTTAAAGACGGCATGATGTGCTAAAAAGTAAACAGAACCATTATTAAGATCATAAGAATTTATATCAACTTCCTTGGCATGCCCTAATGCTACATATTGTTCTATGAATTTCTTGTATTCATCCAATAAAATTGGATTTTGTTTAAGTTTTTTTTCCAAACTTAAAAATCTTTGCAGGGCGACTGAGAAAGAGTTTCCCAGCTGTAGCTCATTTTTAGGAAAAATAAGCGGCATATCTACATGGAATGTGCAGTTAACAATTTGAAGGGACTCTTTGAAAATATTTTCAGTTTTTATAAATTCATCTGTAACTTTTTTCAATGGAAGTTCAGACACTTTCTCAGTCAACCAGAAATTTTCCATAACATTTTCTAATTTTCTTTCATCAAGGATTGCAAAATTTTAAACTAGATTTGAACATACATTTTTACTGCTTATGCAGGATTTACCAGCAACCACATAACCAAAAACAGTATTTTGCAATACAAGACCATCCAATATTTTGAAACAACCACTCAACAAAGAATCAAAATAAATATCAGCCCCTATTAATATAGAAATTTCAGTAGGGATGTTAAATTCTTTATCTGATAAAATAATATTTTCTGGAATGGACAATTTAGAAATGTCTAATATTTGCTGTGGCTGTGGTGCTGTGATCTTATCAACTATAAAGCAATTGACATTAAATATAATATTATCATAAACAGTTGAATTTATAGGTAAACTAACAAACTGATTTATATTTGTGGTTTTATTACCAATACCAATAATATTAGTTGATTTCAAAGTGGGAACAATTGACAACCTTTTCACTAAAGAGTTAGTTATAAAGGAAGCCTGGCTCCCACTGTCGAGCAAGGCCCGTACAAAAATGTCACGACCATATTTATTAGTGACCTTAACCTTAACTGTAGGTAATAAAACATTACAATTTGAAATGTTACTATGTGAACATAATGAGACTGAAGCCTCTTTCTTACTTTCATGTAAAAGTGTATTATGAGATTCCTTACAAATTTTACATTTAAATTTATACTTACAGACATTGTCAGTATGTAATCTTAAACATATTGAGCACAATTTGTGATCTTTTACAAAGGTCAGACGTGTTTCTATAGGAACCATCTTGAACTTGGGACAAGCAAAAATTGCATGATCAGTTTTATTACAATAGGCACACAATACATTGGATTGTGCAGCAATATTTGAGACTCTCACTGTAGTCTTCAATTTATTTTCAGTTGTATAACCTTTAAGGGGAATAGTATCCTCCAGCGCCATAGCACGCTTTTCTAAAAAGTCTAAAAATTCAGTCATAGTTGGTAAAACTCTAGCATCTCTATCTAAATGAAATGCTCTGTGTGTATATAAATCAAGTTTTTTAGAGAGTAGACACAATAGAAGACGATCCCAGCTATCCACTGGTTCATCAAGGTTTTTTAATAAATATAATTGTTGTTTAATTTCAGAAACAAAGCTTCTTATAGAAACTGCCGTTCCCTTCTGCAGTGTTGGTATATCCAAAATTAAATTAATGTGGTTACATATTAAGCGTGTTTTATTATCATAGCGCTTTCTTAACAAATCTAAAGCTTCCTTATAAGATTGACTGACTAGCGGTAGGTTAACTATTATTGACAAAGCTTCATCGATTAGATACTTTCTCAGATAAAAAAGCTTTTGGACATCAGTCAATGTACGGTTATTGTCTATTACCGCTATAAACAGTTCATAAAAGGGTTTGAATTTTGTAAAATCCTTGCCATCAAAAGTAGGAATTTCTACAGTGGGTAACTTAGAAGTTGAAGTACATGTGGATTGAGAAGACTCTGATTGGGTAAGCATACGTATAGTTTCATTGATTTTAGCAAGGGTTTTAAAAAATCGTTCCTCAAACATACCTACATCTTCAGAATCTTTTTCATCCAAACTTAATATATCTAACTGAAGAGCTTCAAACTGTTTTAATGAAGTAATAAGTTTATCTTTCCTTGCCTCCAAAAGGTCTATTGTAGCCGAAGTGAGGTTTATCGGATCCTCTACAAAGTTTTGAATACGCGTCAAAGTTGCTTTGCATGACGCTCGCGACAGTTTCAGTTTCTTTATATCAGCCATTTTATTGCTTATACTATATTATCCGCTCGTATTTAGCATGAATATACCGCACAAACACTTTTATCACTTGGTTTTGTTTATTTATTTATTTTATTCACACAACTTGCCGGTTTTTTGTTATGAATGTAACACTGTTTATTGTTTACTTCAATGAACTGCCAAAGTCGAATGGCATGTGCCAAGACGTCACAAGTGTCAAAGTCGAATGACATATGCCAAGACGTCACGAGTGTCAAACTCAAATGACGTTGATGCAGTATGACAGTGACACTTGATGGTTTGCATTGACAAGTGTCAACTTCACGACGATTGAATGAAGAACGATGATGACGTCAAATAGTGAACTTGCTAGAACTTATTGGCGTACATACCAGAGTGGGTATGAGAATCTACCCACATAACAAAAATGTTGATGAATTATCCAAATTCCAACTCCGAAATCGCACCAATTTTGCGATGCTTCACGATCACCGATGTGAAACCGGAATAAAATCTTCGTGACTCGATGCGGATCACCCAGAATATCGTCAGGGTGAGGTTGCGCCGGGGCATTGAGACATTGTCCCACCCTGCAAAGGCTAGCGCGAGCACCTTCTACACCACTATGCACCGAAAATCACTTTCACTCGAAGATCAACGTATACTGACGCTCGAAGGACCACTTTTGTTTAAGTAAAACAAAGATTCACAGTAAAATATGGATTTTACTTTAATTATTAATAATATAAAATACAATTAGCCAGTTCTAACGTGTTCTACGGAAGTGAGAATAAAAAGTCATTGTGTTGCCACACAACATAAAATATCCTCCAACGAATACCAATGTTGCACACATAAAAATCAAGAGAAAAAGCAACAAAAATAAATTTGACTCCGAATTACTACAAATCACTGCAATTAACGTGCAACTGCACCAATTTATAATAACTCAGAATGTCAAAACCCATATGTTCACATTGTATTGAACACATGTATTAATAATTCTAATGATTATTATAATTCTGTAAAAATTTTGTCGCAAATCATAATTATTTTGATCAAGATACAACCTGGCACGACCTGAAAATTGCAAAAAATGTAAGAAAATTTGAATTTCGCGGGCTACTGCTGCGGATTCACCTTACGCCGATAGCGCACAGCCGCCGTGAAACCTTAGTATGGCTCGCGTCATGTTCCACTACTCGTTTGCGCTTATAGTAGCGGAACATGTCGCGAGCCAGTTGAATTGAACTACTGCTGTTTCGCTGCTATGGTTTTGTGGCGGAGGTGTGCTACGCCATCCACAGCCATGTGAACTACGCATCAAAGATCTGACGACACACAAATCCTGCATCGCGCAAGCAGAGTTTGCTGCGCGACTGGCATATATATACAACATCCCGACATCAACCGTCGGGCAGTTGCCCACCAGACACAACACCCGTCTGGTCGGAGGATCCTCTCTTTTCTATGGAAGATGAGTGAACTTTACACCCTGTTCCGCATGCCTATAAAGCAGCATTGTCCCTTCTGCAGATTTTTATTCTATGGATGTACCCAAATATGTTATCCTCCATGAGTTACGGATGGGTTCTATAAGGTCATCTTGCATTAGATTTGGGTAAGTGGGATTGAGTTTAGCTCGGCATTTTCGATTTTGAAATATTGTTTACATTGTGTATAATAATAATTATGTAGGTACCATCCAAGATAAATAATTGTAACCTGTGTTGGGTGTCTTTATGTACAAAATATCGTGATGGTACAGTTGTTAAGGCCTCGCCTCTCAGGAACGAGGATGTGGGTTCAAATTGGCGTCATGTTCGAGAACAGGCGCCGTCAGTTGAGACTGGTCTTCTCTTAACTGTCAGGGCTTATTTGTAATCTTTAAATCTTATATTTTCTATTGTTTTGAATAAGTTATTTATTTTTTTACATTGTTCTCACTTAAAGAAGCAACAAGAATAATTTACCCAGGATTTTGTAATATCTTGGTTTAAAAGAGTGTCCTTGGAGTTTCTTGTCTGTTCTTCTCTATAGAGATCTACGTTTTGGAATGGGCAAATAGCTTCAACTTTTTGACTAACTGACCGACTCTTTGACAATTCAAAAGTGCCTGTAATAGGTCTAATTGAAATAAATGTTTTGAGTTTGAGTTTGGGTATGTACCAATGTGACTTTGACAATTCATAATTTCCTAGTTTATCTTAGACATCACAGACATGGGTAAAGAAAAACGTCGTTAGGAAACCTAGACTTTTTTATATTTCATATTATAAATAGGTAAAATGTGTTTGAATGTTTGTATGTAGGGGGTAATCCCTGGAACTACCAGTCGGATTTGTAAAATTCTTTTTGCATTTGATAGCCCAATTCACGAGGAAGGTTATAGGCTATTCAAAATCACGCTACGACTCTGAGAAGCCGTTCAAAAAGTCAAAAAAGAACGCTAAGCGAAAACGAAGTTATAGCACGGGCGGGCGATGGATGGAATGGATGGATGGTTGGGGGAACAAGAAATTTCACGAGGACGAAGTCACGGGCTGAAGCTAGTAATAAAAATAAGTTTAAATCGGCAATCCGCCTGAAGCAAGCATCGTGATCACACCGTGGGTCGTGGTATACTCATACCTTTCCTGTATGAGAAAGGCTTTTGCCCTGCAGATGGGACAATAATAGGCTGCGATTATAATTTAGTGAAGGGTGGGCGTTTTTGGGGGACTGTCTCATGTACGTTTTGACGTTCGAAAAGTGCTGATTCTCAGCCTAGTTTGAATAAATGACTTTTGATTTGATTTATTATTATTTCAAACTCAAACTAAAAAAAATAAACCTATTACAGGCACTTTTGAATCGTCAAAGAGTCGGTCAGTTAGTCAGAAAGTTGAAGCAACATTATTCTTTTTGCTTCTATTTGTGAGAACAATGTAAAAAATTAAATTACTTATTTAAAAAACAATACAAAATATAAGATTAAAAGATTACAAATAAGCCCTGGCAGTTACAAAGTAACATAACATCTCGCATTACATTAAAAGGTAGGCAGAGGTGCATATTATCATAGTTGCATTTTGCGAGTTGTGTTGCAGGTTACATACACCGTGGCACTTTAATCGTCTAACAACGGCAGCCCACTTCATGTATCCTAATGTCTACTTATCATTCAAAAAGGTAAAAAAAAAATTTTTTTTTTACTTTTATAAATGACTTTCATTGTGCGTGGTCCGACACACACTTGACCGGTTGTTTCTTTTATATTCTTTAAAAACTTATTAACATTTAAAATTTTAACGCAACTGTGAATGGCTCTTTAAACTATTATTAATATTGAAACTTTATTTACTTAGTTGTTATGTTTACTGTGCATGCTGTGGTCTCCTTTAACCCTTCGTAGATAAGCGACCTACGTAGAACGTACATCTACGCGAGACACAATGGCTTTTTAATAGTTTCTGTATTACGAAAGGTTAAGTGAAGGGGTACACCTGCAAGATACTTGATGTTGCCCATTATTTACGTCATAATATTGTGTACATCTTTTTTCATAGTTTCTAAACCCTAACTCCTAACTATATTGTACTAGCAGCGCCCCGCGGTTTCACTCGCATAAGTTTCTATCCCGTGGGAATATCGGGATAACTATCTGTTAATCCTGGTTATCACACTTCACACTAATTTTATAAAAGCGAAAGTTTGTGAGTGTGTGTGTCTCTGTGTGTATGTTTGTTACTTCTTCACGCTCAAACGGCTCGACCAATTTTGATAAAATTTTGTATTAAGAATTAGGCTACTTTTTATCCCAATATTCCCACATGATCGAGACTACGCGGGTGAAACCGCGGGGCGCAGCTAGTAGACTATATCTGTGTACCAAATTTTATCTAAATCCGTTCAGTAGTTTTTGCGTGAAAGCGTAACAAACATCAATTCATCCAAACAATCTTTAGCATTTTGTATATTATATTTTATTTATTTATTTGTTATCATAATATGTAAAGATATACAGATCTTGTTTAATTAACAGAGCGCTATGTTATTTTAAAAGTATGATAATTATCTCCTAAGATATTCATTGAAATCTCATAATATGATGTCAAGGGCAATTTTCTTCAAAATTAAATACTTGTAATGAATAACGTATTTATTTGGGTAAGGATTAAAATCATGTTTATAAAAACACCTTCGCAAATAATGCATTAGTTTAGAACAAAGATTACCATAAAAAAGTTATAGTGAGTCAACCTTAAAAGATAGACATATACTGCCGCGGACTTGATTTTTGCGTAATTTTAATCGTTTACGCAGCGAACGCAACGGAAACTCTTAAAAGGATTTTTCCCGATTTTGCAACATTTTTCATTAATGCTGCGCTCCTCTTGGTCGTAGCGTGATGTTATGTAGCCTTCCTCGATAAACGGACTATCCTACACAAAAATATTTTTTTCAATTCGAATCAGTAGTTCCTAAGATTAGCGTGTTCAACCAAACAAACTCTTCAGCTTTATAATAATAGTACGATCATCATCATCATTACAGCCGAATGACATCCACTGCTGGACATAGGCCTCCCCCAAAGGGGGAGGGTTGCCATAATCGGCACGCTTGGCAGGTGGGTTGGCGATCGTAGTATGGTGTTAAAATGCATAGAGAACGCTGCTGCCCATTCTCCAGTAAGTCCCTTAGTCGCCTTATACGACACCCACGGGAAGTAATGGGATGGTGCTATTCTTTGCGTCCGGCACGCAGACAATATTAGTCTAAATTATAATATGAGTATAGGTATATATATGCGAAAGTGAGTTTGTTTTTTATGCTTTCACGCTAAAACGTCTAATCGGATATAGATGAAATTTGGCACATGGGTAGAAAATGAACTAGGTTAGGACATAGGATACTTTTTATCCCAATATTCCCACGGGTTCGAGACTTATGCAGGTGAAACCGCGGGACGCAGATCCTAATCCTAACTTCCTAACTAATATTATAAAGACAAAAGTAAGTTTTTTTGTTTGATTGTTTGTTACCTTTTCACGCCTAAACCACTAAACCGATCAAGCATAAATTTTGCATATATGTTGTCAGGTGTACAGAAACGGACATAGGGTACCTTTCATCCCGAACAAAGTACTGTTCCCGAGGAAAAGAACAATAACGTTCTTATGATAGTAGATGGCGCCACGTGTCTTTCGAAACATGATTGAATTATTTTGAATAGTGTGTTAAGAGTTTTTTGCCGTTAAACGCCAAATAACAAGCAGTGTACGACTCGCATTGATTGTCAAATTCTAAATTAGCGCAACCGAAGCCGCGGGCAAAAGCTAGTAGTAAATAAATAAAAGCGTGTCACTTATACCGTAGACCCTTAAAATTTTTCCCCAGGATTCCCCAAATACATTATTATGGGATCGTTTTTTTATCAGACACATCCTTTTTCTGCTACATACAATTTCCCAAGAGATGGAAAGCGACAAGGACAATTACGTAACACCTGCTTTCAAAGGGAAAGTGCTATGGTTCCCATCGAATGTATGTGGATGTTTTTTTTATGTATTGGGGTTTTTGGGGTTCCGTAGTCAACAAGGAAGTCCAGACAGACGCCAGCAGGTCAAGCTAGCCGAAACTCTCAAATTTTCCCAATCAACCTTGAACGGCAACCAACCGATTATCCTTTAAAGTTAAAGTTCGCGAGCACATTCGTAAGACGCTGGCAGTATCATCACAACGGTAAAGTTTTCCCATTGTTTGTTTGATTGGTATATGCGTGTTTTTATGTGTATTTATTTGGTCTTATATTTATGTATGATATATTATATTTAAAGTTTTTAATAGATATATATTTATGTAGATCCTTATAATTAAATAAATATTGACTTCACAATTTTCGTTATTGCACCTACCACTGCTTGTCTCTGCATCACCCAAAGGTTGACTGGTAGAAAATTCCTGTGGCATTAAGTCCGCCTCTGTACATTTGTGTGCTTAAAGTATTAAATAAATAAATAACCTTGAACCTTAAGCTGTAGCGATAAAGTTGAAAATCTATTAAATAAATTTGACAGATTGTAGTAGATAGTAGCTTGATGTGCTGGCGTCAATCGAATTTGATGGCTCAGGGATAGGTATTATTTTTGACTGTTTAAATGTTCGCTCTTTGCGTTGGGGGTTTTTTAATTGATAATTAAATTTTAATTTTTTAAAATTTAAACTTTGTTACTAAAGAAGTTATCATAAGTACAATTTTTCTCCTAAATCATCTTTAATCTTAGTAGCAATAGTTACTTACCTGCCTGACCATTGTGCGCTTCCAGCGAGCTCCAGTCCTGTTTGGTAGTCGTAATTCCTGGTTTTTAACTAACTACATAAGTCGCTAGCCCACGTGGAGTTGCGTCTTTTGACACCTAAACGAATTCAAATACATATCTGCAAAAAAATAATTAAAGAGTGTAATATTGTGCCTGCATGCAGTATCCTGGCTGCAGCATCAGCTCATCGTCTTGCCACCATTACATTGTATGTACAATCAATTACTTTTCACAACGAATCCAAACACAACATATCTGCTATTTTATTTCATGACTGTACTAGTGTGCTGGATATCCTGACTGTGGCATCAGACCACGAATTTCATAATCTTGCATAGATATATAGCATACATGGGTGTTTCAAGTTTTAGGTCACACATATGGTTGAAAGTAAAGTAAATACCCATTATGCGTCTAAGATCCCTACCTCAGCTAACAAATAGTGGATAACCTTGAAACGGCTTAACCGATTTTGATAAAACATGTCTAAGAACTACCGCTAGAAAACCTGCTTTCAAATAAAAAAAAAAAATATCTATTTGGTTCACCAACAATTGTTTACACTAGCATCTTGATAAAAATAAGGTCTGAAAAACTTTGAACAGTGTAACAATTACATAAAGGTAAACACCACATGAACTAAAATTATGCTAATTTGTAAGCTTAGGTACATGTATAGTCTACAAGCCAACTTAAAACTAAAGACAAAATATGTAGCCTAAATAAAGATTTAGTTTTGAATTTCATTGCTAAAGTTAAAGTTATAAGTAAATAACAAAATAATGAATGCTTCATAACACCTCTGATAAACAACTCAAGATTTTAGATTTCTGCTTAGTCAGAGAATCAAAGTGGAAATCGATTAGATCGCTGCAACAATTCAAAACCCTTCAGAACCTAGCGCATGGAGAGTTAGATCCGAACACCGTTCTTCTCTGTGGAGGACAAAGTGGAGTTAAGGGTTTACGTGGAATTCTTGAAGGAGCACGAAAGTTTATAAGTGCGAGCAGCGGCGGTGAGTCAATATTTTCTTTCAAGATTTTACAGGCAAACATTGCGTCGTTTAAACGCCTTCGCTTTGACACTTAGATACATGGGCATTCATTTTTTTTTTGGGTGGGAAATTATCAAATAACTTCTCCCGCTCTAGGCGGAGCGGGAGGGCGTGTCAGACTTTTACTGACTAAAACCCACCCGTGTTCCTTCATTTGCCTGTGTGCCAGGGCCACGATATTCCTTTCGTACAAACTCGCAACCCTGGCGCCTGCATTGGTCCTGACGGACCCCGTCAGTTGGTGCTGACATCTCTTTGAGGCACGCATGGAACACAACGCGCCGTTGACCCGGGCCTGGTCCTTATCGGACGGCGAGCTACCCATCGCTCTCCGTCCGCAAGCCCACGCCTACGGTGGCCGGAAATCGGCTTGCAACTCCCGACTTCCGGGGCGTCTCCTGCGGCGACTAGAGGCGCGAGGGCGCGAACCTTGCCTCTCCCTTACGCGTTGCGCCTCCTCCTTCGCGAGCATTACTGCTTCGCAGAAGGAGGTGATGACCTCCCATGCACTCTCGCTCCGAACCATGGCCTGAACCAGTGCCGGACGCGAGAGATCGCCGCCGCCGATCGCCTACGTGAGGACACGGTGGTGCTCCGCCCAAGCCGGGCAGATCTCTACCGTATGCTTTACCGTGTCCTCCGGGCGTTTCCTCCCGCTTTATCCTGAACAGGAACTTCCCGAAACAACCGTGTCCAGTGAGGACCTGCGTCAGGCGGAAGGTAAGGACGCCGTGGCGCCTCTCCAGCTACTCCTCAAAGAGGGCACTTATCGCCACAATTGTAGCGTGCCTATCGCTAGGTTGCGACAATCGCACTCTCCATGCCGCCATGAGATCCCGCAGGAGTTCCGTCCGCTGTTCCGTGATTTCTCGCGGCAGTGGAGTTTTACCCCGGCGTTTCGCCTCCTCGCGCTACTCCCAGATGTGCGCGAGGAGTTTTGCCTCCAGATCCCACGGCGGCAGTCCGGCAAGGAGGCTCGCCGCCTTATGGGAGACCGTGCGGTAACCCCGTACCAGCCTGATGGCCATGACCCTTTGGGACGCGTTCAACCGCTGGGCACCGGTGTGGGCGGGTTCTCTGAGGCTGCGACTACGCAGCCTCAGAGAACCCACCCACACCGGTGCCCCGTAAAGGGCCATGGACCGCACGACCCCCACGTAGAGCCTTCGGCAGGAGGCGTTTTGAGCCCCTAGATTGGGCAGAAGACGCTTCAAAGCAGCCCAGTTCAGAGCTCCCCAGAGCTCTCCAGTCTGGGAGCCAAACGTCGGAAGTACTCCACGAAGTTCCACCGGCTATCGAGGACGAGTCCCAAGTACTTCATAGTCGACTCGACACCGATGTGAACTCCTCCCGCCGTTATCTGGGAACTCGACAGTGGCGCGTTCCGAGGACCATAAAAACACATGGCCTCGGACTTGTGCAAGACCACCTCGAGTCCCAATTGCAGGATCCTATCGACGATTGTCGCAATCCCACGTGCTGCCAGTTCGGCCGCCGCCTCATGCGACCTCCCCTGCGCCAGGACCAGCGTGTCGACTACGCTGACGCCGCTGGGGAGGTCGGCGCGCAGTACCCAGTCGTAGCCGATGTCCCATAGATGCGGCAAATACATGGGCACTCATGAAACGTAAGAAGCTAGGTGCACGGTTCCAATTGGTAATTTCCTATAGAGAAGAGCCAGCAAGAAACTCCACGGTTACTCATTAAAAATAATTGGCTTTTACAATGTTTTTAATTACAGTGTTAATAGGTATGGGACTACAGGTGTAGTCCTGTCAACAAAGACCAGGTACTAAAAAAATAGATAATGGTCTACATTTCTACAGCCTACAACGTTTTCAAATTCACAAAATAAAAAAATCTATTTAAATTATGAACAAAAATATAAATCTATTCAAACCAATTGACATGATTGCCAATACAAGTGTAACAAATCTCAATTAATATCCTGTCTACAAAAACCAATAAAAAATTGTTGAAATTAAAATTATAGGCTGCCTTCCTATCTCCCTACCTGTCCATAATAATAGACTCATACAAAGTAATGGCATCCACTTTACAGGAGGATTACGCACTCCATTACATAAACGACTTGATTACAGCACTCATCTTCCGCGTTAGTTTGGGAATACTGATGATTACATAAGTAAAATAATATATTATTCGCATTATAGTATGTATGAACTTGTAATAAAATCTCTTTGGCTATCCTATTATCTGGTCAGTATCTGGCTGGTATTGGGTATCATTGAAAGTTTAAACTTTATTTTACTTTGTTTTTTTATTGTTTTTGTTTTTATGTTTCTAAGATTGGGTTTTAGTTTAATTTGTGATCTCATGTATTGAGTCGCAATCAATTTATTTTTTTTCTTTTCTTTATCCATAAGAAATTTCTCAGCAGCAGACAAAAGTTAGTCTCTGCAGCTAAACTCGCATAACGTGGGAAAAGTTACTTAAGATAATAGGTACATAGGTATCTCATTTATTTGTCAAAAAATATATGTACTTAAAGGTTATTTTGCACTTCCACGCCCAAAAAAGTGAAAGAAAGCTATGAAAACTGGATTTACAAAAATAATTATTCTCTCACAAACTTATATCCAGTAGTTCTGCGAATAATAGCCCTCGCGAGCACAAACTTTTTTGCAACAGTTAATATACCACTAAAGTTGTTTAAAATGGGATATTCATCATGTTTTTCGTTTTTAAAAACATGTAAAAGAAAAATAATAAGTAAAAATTTGTAGGCCAGCTAGAAAAATTTACTAATAGAAGAGGTAGCAGCGTTACCTCTGAAGATTAAAACCTATTAGTTTATTTAAATTTAGTTTTGTGGTGAGTAGGTAGTCCCAGGTGCTCCATCAATCCCGACCTAGTAGTTAAAGGGCCGATTCTACTGGTGGAAATTTAAAAGTGAGCAATGTACTGCATTTTGAGGAACTATTCTGCTCATCACGCCGAAGATCCTCAACAGATCTTCAACAAATTTCTATGAGACCAATTTAAATTCACTACCTTTCAAATAAAACAATAACCATCAAAATTGAATGTTATAAGGCGGATGTATCCAGCAGCCCCTTTTTGCCCGTTTCTGGATTAAGTAACCAATCAAAAATCCCCGATGACAAAAAATGACGTTTTACCTGTACACCTGTTTAGATCCGTGTGGTGCCGGACGTAAAGAATAGCACTCCCCTATTTATATAAAATAATAAAATCAATTTATTGACACACACAAGTTAGGAAACATTTGTAAACAGGAACAATGTTAATTGAAGGAGTGCATATGTAGAAATAGCCGTGGGCCACAAACTAGGCACAGCCTGTATCTTGGTGACCCAATATAGATAGAAAAGGTAGATTGATTTAATGACTGTTCAGCGTGACACAGCACAGCAAGACACAAGTAATAATTAATTATGAAAATATATTTATTCCCGTGGGTGTCGTAAAAGGCGACTAAGGGACTTACTAGAGAATGGGCAGCAGCGTTCTCTATGCATTTTAACACCATACTGCGATGGCCAACCCACCTACCAAGCGTGGTGATTATGGCAAACCCCTTTGGGGGAGGCCTATGTCCATCACTGGACGTCTTCCGGCTGAAATGATGATGAATGACCTGTATACCAGTTTCATCCAGATTGGTTGTAAAATAAGACCTGTGGAGAAGTACCAATAAACCGACAGAGTAAAGCAAATTTTGCTAGACTTGAAGCCGAGACGCTTCGCTCACTCGCTCAATAAATAATCAAATGAAACCGGACTTAATGAAATCAAGGTCAGACTAAGTCCTGACTAAAATAAATACTAAGACCGTGACCTAATTAATTACCTTCTTAAGGCGACGATAACCGATTTTTAATTATTTTATACTGAAGATCACGTCTAAACGAGTAGTGTTAATGATTTGAAAAAAATATATGTTAAATTAGAGCATTTTCTCAATAACTGAATATTTTAGATTATGTTTAAATATTACATAGTGCAATTAATTTGTAAAGTTATGTCTAACGCGGATAAAAAGCTGAGATTGGCGCAAAATCTATCAAGCGTATTTTTCTGAAACCTTTACCAATATAAAGATAATTTATTTATCAATCTTTAAGTATACGCGTTTTACTAAAATTATTTTTGGTTTATGTATAATAAATTAATAATGCATCAAATTGGGGACAGCGCTCCTTGATAAGCGAGTACTATTACTGGCTGAAGGTAAGACGCGTTGCGTGAGCTCAGAACACGCAAGCTAACCACTCAAGGTCACTGGCATACATCTCCGTCTTAAGTACTACTTTCGCTTTCACTAATAGATCCATCAACAGTCTGTAGTCCTGACAGGAAAACTCAATTACAATCAGAAGAAAAAAAAATATTCCAGTTTGCTATTCAGATGTCTGTTGTAACACAAGTTCAAAAACTCAGGCACCCTAATAATATAAATAAAAATAAATGGCCACGAAACAGCTATAAATGTAGTTTCTTGTATCTCTTACTGAATGACAGTAGACAGAAGGATAGCAGAAAAATAATTAGATAAAAAAATAATAACTAACACTTCAATCAAATTGATCTTTCAAGTGAAATAAAGGAGGGAAAGAAATATTCTTTACGAGTATACGTACTGCACAGACGCACATTAGAAAATAAATATAAAATACAGACACTAATCCAAATTAGCGAAAAGCCTAGTATTCGACAATTGAAAAGAATAAAATCGAAAAGATACATTCAAAAGTTAAAAGTTTAACAATGGAAAATAAAATATTTGCGTGTGTGCACGGAAAAAATGTAATGTGGCTATTTACAACCGAGCGACTTAGTTTGGAGTGAGCCTACAAAATTTGTTGCTAGAATTGAACAAGTGAACTTGGATAGGGGGGATGCGCTAAGGTGGGCTACCTTAGCGCATCCCCCTTAACCAAGTAAGATTCAAATTTTCTTAAGCTTTTTGCAATTTGTAGGTCAGTAACAGGTTGTACGTTGATCTAAATATGATTCGCGGCCATAACAAATATGGCTTTACAGAATTATAGTCATTAAAATCAGCATTACAACTCTCTAAGTTCAAAAAATCCTACTGAATGTTTTTTCACATAAGCCCAACACGATAAGCCAAACGGCACTTAAACCCCAATAACAGCAGGCATTGCCTCAATTTCGGCTTTACACTTAAGCGTCGAACACACGAAGAATTCACGCCGCAAACCGCACGTTATCGGGATTCCGAATTGCGGTTTTCGTACCGGTGCAAAACGGTAGACCTCTAGTGACCGATGTTTTGTAGGAGATTTTTTAATTCCTTGAAGCTTTACTGTATCAATATTTACTGTGTTAGAAAGGAAAAAAACCGGACATGTGCGTGTCAGTGTCCACCCACAATGAAGGTTTCCGTACCTCAAGAGGAAAAAACGGAACCCTTATTTGTTCACTTAAGTAACGGATCACTTCGTTGTCCGTCTGTCTGTCTGTCTGTCTATCTGTCTGTCTGTCAGTCTGTCAAGACCCTTTTTCTCAGGATTGCGTATAGGTATCAAGTTAAAATTAATATCAAATACGTAAGTCCACGGTCCCTTAGAGCTCTAAAAAAATCAATCTTCTAAGTCAACGCATTAAAAAATACGGCGATCCGATCCGTAGAGACCAATGTTAGGGATGTTCAAGTTACTAGTTGTTTTTTTTAAGACGGAGATATATGCCAGAGACCTTGAGTAGTTAGCTTGCGTGTTTTGTACTGAGCTCACGTAACGCGTCGTACGTTCAGCCAGTAATAGGACTCGCCCATCAAGGAGCGCTGTCCCCAATTTGACGCATTATTAATTTATTATATACAAAACAAAAAGTATTTTAATAAAACGCGTATACTTAAAGATCAATAATTAAATTATCTTTAAATAGGAGAAGGTTTCAGAAAAATACGCTTGGTAGATTTTACGCCATTCTCAGTTTTTTATCCGCGTTAGACATAACTTCACAAATTAATAACACTATGTAATATAAACAAAATCTAAAATATTCACATAATAAATTATTGACAAAATGCTTTAATTTAACATATATTTTTTTCAAATCATTAACCCTACTCGTTTAGACGTGATCTTCAGTATACAATCATTTAAAGTCATGTTATCGTCGCCTTAACAGCAGCTCATAATATGCTACTCGCCAGAATTAGATTGACCAGTCACGCAAATTCTTGGAGTAAAACTTCTGCCTTCCCCTGCTTACTTTACCCAATCGCAATAGAAAACGGGTCACGCGCTACCGTAATGACTTTCTCATTAAACGGTCTTAAGAACGCAATCATTTGTCCGTACCTGCCGCTAATATATAGTAATTGTACTCCGAGGGGACAGCGAGCCTTTTTGGATACCAATCCTTTTTGGGACAGCGGAGATTTATTGATAGATACATACCCCTTTTTAACCGACTTCGACCGTATTTTTTTTAGTAACTCGTGCATTTACTCCCGAAAATCACCATTTGGTGAAGTGGAACTGATGATGGAGACCACAGATGGCCACCGGAACAACATAATAATAAGTATTTAACGGGTTGCGATTCGATTAGGTACTTTAATATGGTTGCTAAGCAATTTATGCTCATCACAATGCATATGGTGAGTGGCAGTTCTCCTGGTTGTTACCAGGAGAACTCCTCAACAATTAACGTCCCAGCATCGGGAAAATAACGGCTCTCATAACGGTGAAGGAAAACATCGTGAGGAAACCGGCATGTCCTAGAACCAAAAATTCGAAGACATGTGACATCTACCAACCCGCACTGGGCCCGCGTGGTGGATTACGGCCCACTCCCTCTCGAAGAGAGGAGGTCTGTGTCCCAGCAGTGGGAACATTATAGGCTGATTATGCTATGCTTATGCATCGGGAAAAGCAATATTTTGTAAAAGATGATGAGCAGTTGACTTTAGGCTATTGTAACTTAGATAAATTAAAAACTGACCCACTAAAAAGTGAAAAATAAAAATCTTTTTGTATCTGTATTTTAGTTTTATGCCACCGACTTCCGAAACTAAAGTTATTTTTCACTTTGTAGTGCTTTTTTGGAAGTCGGTTATTTTTTTTAACAAAAAGATTTTTTAATGTGGTTTATACTGTAATTTTATTTTTGTTTCGTGTCAGTTGCTGGCAGGTCATCATCATCATCAGATATACAGCTGAATAAGTACTAGAATTTTTCTTCTTCTTTTTTTTTTTGTTGGGTGGGAAATTATCAAATAACTTCTACTACTCTGGGCGGAGCGAGAGGGCGTGTCAGACTTTTACTGACTAAAACCCACTCGTGTTCCTTCAGTTGCCTGTGTACCAGGGCCACAATATCCCTTTCAGACAAACTCGCAACCCTGGGAAAACTAGTATTATACTTGGAGTGACTGCCTATTTGACCACTAAAACGCAGTTACTGGGTAACAAGATACAATTTTTAGGGTTCCGTACCGCAAATGGAAAAAGGGAACCTTTTTAGGATCACTTCGTTATTCGTCCGTCTATCTGCCTGTCAATACCATAATGTACGTTGTAAATTAATATCATATATGCATGTCTACGGTCCCTTGGAGCTCTAAAAAATCAAGCTTCTAAGTCACTGCAATAAAAAAATACAGCCAGACATATTTTGATACTTGCAAATAAATTAAAACCTATAACGCCTTATTACAAAACAAGATTTATATTTTGACATGGCTTAAACCATGGAGCCAGTTTTTGTAATAAGAACGTAGCAGTGATTGAAATACCGTTCTTTTTACAAAACTGAAAACTTAGTACGGTACTAAGTTGTCAGTTTTGTGTTTAGGAACTTTACCATAGTCAGAATATAGTTCGAAATTCAATAACGGCTCCACGTTTTAAACCTGGGTCTGAAGATAAACCTTGTTTTGTAATAAGGGGGATAGGGTACTGCCCGTTGACCTAGAATCATGAACGGCAAAAAAATAGGTCTCGCAGCACAAGTAAAGAAAAAGGTCCGAAAATGGTTAATTTGTAGTTTTATCACATAAAAAATATATTTTTGGCGACTACAAACTTACATTTGCATTTGGAGAATTGACCGTGACGTATATCAATGAATGGGAGAGAAATTGATTCAACCACAAAGTTAAGTTTGTTTGTGCGTGTCGGACCACGCACAATGGAGAGTTCCGTAGTTGGGATGAATATTTATTATTAAATCCATTATGTTGATGAGTTTTACTTGAATACACTCCCGAACTCCTAAATCGATCCATTTTTATGATTAAATTCCTGAAACATCAAAATAATGATAAGTCAGAGAATTTATTTTATCACATCTATTCAAAAAGAGCTTGTTTATTCTTTGTTAGCAGAGACTAGAATAGCTGTTTAATCCCTAGGGACTAAAAGTGATTTGAATTTGTTATCTGTGTTGGTTTCATGTTGTTCCAATCACCAAAGAGATCAATCACGAAGATTCTAGGTAAGTAACAGGCTGTATGATAAAGTAAATCGAGCGCGAGTCAAATTAAAAAAAGGTTGTGAAAAAACAAAAAAACGCGTGTAATGCTTTCCGCCTTCGTTGGTAATTGTTTACTCAAATTCGGATTTTACGTAGTTTTATAAAAAAATTAGTGTCTTCCTCAAGTTGTGAGAATGAAAGTGTTTTATTAACTCCTGAGATACGTACCATACGCTAAATCTGTGATACAAAGTCTTACCTACAAAATCCCGTGAACAATATGGGTCCCGATATGGCTCAATATCGTCCGCACACGAGCGATTTATTCGGCGATTTTCTCGGTGATTTTTGTTAGAAAGAAATACATTCACACAAAAATCGCCAAGAAAATCGCCGAAAAAATCGTTCGTGGGCTAGCACCATAAACAAAGCATAAGAGCGATTTATTCGGCGATTTTCTCGGTGATTTTTGTCAGAAAGAAAAACATTCACACAAAAATCACCAAGAAAATCGCCAAAAAATCGCTAGTAGCACCCTTAATGAAAGCATAATATGACAAATATCATCCTACTGAAAAATGCAAGAAGAGTAAAATATTTTTCGGAAAATGTGTTATTGGCCTATTTTCGAGATTTAGCCAAATCTCGAAAATAGGCCAAAAATAACAGTACCAATAACGACATTGAAATCGAAACATACTCAAAATGATTAGCTTATCTGAAACGACAACCCAAAGGACATAAACCGAAGAAATCCAAGGTGTTTTCCTGCCAAAATGTCGAAGCTTTTTTAAACGATGCTCCCGATGAACTCTGTCTCCTGACTTTGTATCACAGATTTAGCGTATGGCTTTGACAATTTTGTATTAAGTAGGTATTAACGTGACTTAGTTGCTAATAGCAACGTATCTAATGTTGAGAGTCTTACAAGCTTAGTTTCTTTTTGTTAAGATTGTGTTGATTTTTGTAGTTCTTGGGACTTGTCGTAGCAATGAGCGAGCTTCTTAATCTAACAATCGATAATCTTGAGACCCACTGGGAAGAATTACTTTGATAAAGTTGAAAGACAGAAAAATCAAAATCTACAGATCGTTTATTATCCGAGGAGTGTACGTACAAACTTATTGTTGAAAAATACCAGAAGCTTCGCCCTTCTGATATGAAAACCAATCGATTCTTTATCCGTTACCAAAACCGAAAATTTGCATAAAAAAAATAGGTATGCATGCCTCAGGAAATTACTACTTATTTAAATTTACCTGATGTTAAGCTGTATACAGGCCATTGTTTTTGGAGAACGTCTGCCACTCTGTTAGCAGATTCGGGAGTGGACACGTCTGTTTTAAAGAGACGTGAAGGATGGAAATCGTCTACAGTAGCTGAAGGATATTTATGAAACATTCTATTGAAAACAAAGCCAAAACTTGCCACCGAATTGTCGAAAATATCAATTTAAAAGAGCCTTCTCCTCGTCCATATACATCTAAAGAACATGGTGACCCATTTCAGATAATAATCAAGTTTCTCAAAAACGTTATTCTGAAACACCGTTTTATGAGACTAGGTATTTCTAATTCTCAAGCTGTACATAAATCTACAACTGTAACGAATGGTAGTAAAAAAATTGTTACTATGCACTTCCATAATTATTCTTCAAATATAAACATTAGCCTCTAATTATTTCTGTTATTGTATTATTGTTCCTAATTGTATGTAAATAAATAAACGTACTATTCTTATTCATAAATGGCACTTACTTATTTTCTCTTAGCGGGTGATAAAATGTAGTGTCCACCTCGGGAGCAACACTATTTTAAGCTCGAGTGACGTACTTTGAATTCCTCGCTGCGCTCTGGATTCAAAGATGTTTCTTTCTCTCGCCTTTAAAATAGTTATTTGCTCCCTGAGTAAACAATCTACAATTTATGCAGTTTTGAATCTGACATACTGGCCATCATTTTGTTATCACCATTGTTCCAAATTTGAGTTTAGGCAACACGTTTTGATGAGAGCATCTTAAGTCAATAGATATTTTGTTATTTGTTTTGCATAAAAAAAGAATATGCTGGATGGCTCGATTCAGGAGTCTGGGAATATTTAACTCCTGTTAAACTGCAAAGCAATTGTTTGGCAGTAAGCCTTGATAAGGCTGGTTTCCCGTCAGGTTTTCGGGCTTCAAACTACCCGTACCTACTGTCAAACATCGACGATAGTATGGCTCTAGAATTCCCAAAGCACCTAGTAAATTAAAAATGCAAGTCAAGCCACGTTTCGTTTGGTGCCGGACGTAAAGAATATAGCACCATCCCATTTCTTCCCATGGGTGTCGTAAAAGGCGACTAAGGGACTTACTAGAGAATGGGCAGCAGCGATCTCTATGCATTTTTTGAAACTATACTGCGATCGCCAACCCACCTGCCAAGCGTTACGATTATGGCAAATCCCCTCCTTTTTGGGGGAGGGCTATGTCCAGCAGTGGATGTCTTAGGGCTGAAATGATGATGATGATGATGAAGTCAAGCCAAGAAAATATGTAATATATTTTACTTGCAGATAAAACGGACACCTCAAATTTTCCAGTTGCAGAAAAACTTTTAAACAGGTTTAAACGACGGCGACGTCTCTGAATATACCGCTTAAGGTGAATTCACAGCTGTAGCCTGTGCAATTAAAATTATCCTTAAGTTTTTTGCTATTTGCAGGTCGGTATCAGATTGTATCTTGATAAAAATATGATTAGCGACTATAACAGATATGTATTTACAGAAATATAATCATAAGAATCATTAATATATCTCTCTGGGTTAGATTTGTTCCACAATCATTGTCATGATTTCATGAAAAAGACATTCAACGGTACAAATCTAACTTAGAGAGATGAATAAATGATTCTAATGATTATAATTCTTTAAATTGTTTAGTTAGGTTTTATTTATATAAGGGTATTAATTAAAATAATAATGTACATAACCTAATTAATTTAAAAGAAACCAAAAAATTAATATACTAACTAAAACTATTCAAAAACTAAAATATGGCGTCGAAAAATTCATCCACATCACTGATGTTCGCTGAGGCACGTACCGACTGCTTCAATGCTGTACGGCGCAAGAGAGCGGCGTCGTTGCTAAACAGACTCCGTGGCAGCCCCAACAGCATTCTACGTGCTATAGCCGAGAGACATGACAGCCCGTTGGTGAGGTCGCTTGTCACCTGTACACTGTCTGTGTTATTAGTTAAGTACTAACGTAGGTTAAGACTTTTGTTACTAACCCAATGGATCTTTGTTATCTGAAATAAATTAATGAATTAATTACTGTCGACTGGTAATATACCCAAGAGACTGGCGGCATTGCCACGTTGTATGGCAATGCTTAGCCTCTGGCCAAGGTAAAAGCCAGCTCTTGGGTCACGGGCAGTGTCAACCAGCCGTTTTAGATTTCAATAAACAGACCATGAGCACTCGGACTCCACGGCACGAGGGTTTCAATTCTTTAAATACATATGTGATAAAGGTCCAAATCAAATTTTGATCAAGATACAGTCTGATAATAACCTGCTGATTTTAAAAGAGTAACGGTGGAGTTTCTTGCCCATTCTTCTCCATACGAAACTACCTTTTGGAAGGGGCGACTAGAATCAATTCTATTGTTTTGTAAATTTTGACGTTTAAAAGTGCCTCTTAAGTGCATATTTGAAATAAATCATTTGACTTTGACTTAGAACTGCAAATTTCAAAAAACGTAAGAAAAATTGAATTTCGCGAGCTGCAGCTGCGGATCCACCCTAAAAGCGCTGAAGGTTTACATACGAACTGTTGAAAACTAAACTGTTAGATAAAGATAAGATAATGTTTATTTAAAGAAAACTTAGACATAAATTACAAAATATCTTAACAGTCTAATTTGGGTCAATAAAGGTGATATGCTCATCCAGTAGCCGAACTAGGCAGAGCCTGTATTTCGGCTATCAGCGCCAAACCCCTCGAGTATTACACATAATATAATAGCCTATAATATTTCTTTAGTATTTTGTACTTAAGTACATAATTATTTTAACAATTTTTATAGTAAACTTTACTTTAGTATATATGATAGATAAAAGTATAAAAAGAAAAAATAAATAAGTTTGTGTAGTGTTTGCATGCAGTAACTGTAAATCTCTTGCAGGTCTTTTCATTAGAAACACGTTATTTTCCTAATGCAGATTTCTTCTTCTTCAACGTGTCGTTAGCACGACAGTGTAACAAAGTCAAAGTCAAATTATTTATTTCAAATAGGCACATATGAGGCATTTTTGAACGTCAAAATTTACAAAAACAAAAGAGTTGGTTCTAGTTGCCCCTTCCTAAAGTTAGTTTCGTATGGAGAAGAATGGGCAAAAAACTCCACCGTTACTCTTTTAAAAATGTTTTACAATATTTTGTTTAAGTACATTAATTATAAGATTATATTATGTGAAGACGATGCACCTAGAATAAAATAAAATTACTAAACCACAATATGTAAAAATAATTAAAAATGAAGCAATGAAAAATAGCTTAATTATGAGATAGATACATGGTGCTCACACATTTGCATACATCGTAAAAGTATGTTTTCCTAAAAAAAAAAAAATATAATTCAGTATATGAGTCTAGGTAATCACAGAATGTAAGTTTCTTGGCCCTAAACTTTACCGCTTCCACAGCTTCATCGGTGGCAGCGCAGAGGTTGCTATGGCTACATTTTTGGGGCACAGATGGCAGGATAGGAAGTGGAGCATAGTTTGTACCAAGGCTTTACATCTACACCCTGCTGCCGTACCATCGAGATACCCTTGAAAACTGAAAATCTATTCATTCATAATCAGCCTAAAATGTTGAGGAGCTTGTGGCTAAGTAATAACTGCCACACGGGTCGATCGATCAAGTTAAGCTACGCTTGCCGCGGTTGGTCCGTGGATGGGTGACCATCTTTTCATACCAAGATTCCTCCATGCCTCGGAAAGCACGTTAAGTTGTTGGCCCTGGCTGTCATTTGTAGATCTTTGACAGTTGTTACGGGTCGTCAGGAGTTGAAAAGTCTGACAACCAGTCTTACCAAGGGATATCGTGTTACCCAGTTACTGGGTTGTGGAGGTCAGATAGGCAGTCGCTCCATGTTGTGAAATAGTGTTATTCAACTGCATCTGGTTAGACTGGAAGCTGACCACAACATAGTTGGGAAATGGCGGGCAGATTGAATTAATTAAAAAAAAAAATAGTTTATTTCTGTAACTTTCTTGTACAATATTATTCTGTGGCTAGAACCTCCCAAGAAGCATGTAGTAATGCTTGTATTGGGTGGTTCTGCTCCTCCCTCGGATCAACCCCAATCAAAATGACTTTGAACATGTTTGACATGAGCTTCCCGGTAGCTTATGTCAATCCAATGCATTTTTGACATCAATCATCGTTATCGCTGATGGAATGTCACTATGTCTAAGCCCTAGGGACACTGAATGATAAAATAAAAATATTTATATCTTTTTACTGGCGGAAAAAAGAGGCACAGTTTGGGTGTTTCAGAAGTTTTAGAGTCTGTTTCACTATATCTGGTTACGCATTCTCTACCAGATAAGTAGACAGAACTTTTTTCGAGGTGGTGAAAAATATATTAACGGTCTCAAGAAGGAAACTGTAGTTTGAAATAGAGTATAACATAATATACATAAACTATATGAAACTTTCTCATGCTAAAGCTCAAGCTCATGGAAAGCGTTCGGTAGCGATGACGCGAGTTCCATGATTTTTGTTCACCCAAGAAATGATCAACGTGCATAAAGAAGTTTTGACTTCAAAAAAGTGAAAAATAAAAAACTTTTTACAAAAAAATAATAACCGACTACCAAAAATAACACTACAAAGTGACTTTAATTTCGGAAGTCGGTGTCTTTGGATCGCTATTTGAGTTTATTGTCCACCGACTTCCGAAATTAAAGTTATTTTTCACTTTGTAGTGTTATTTTTGGTAGTCGGTTATTATTTTTTTGTAAAAAGTTTTTTATTTTTCACTTTTTAGTGGGGTCAGTTTTGAATTTATCTAAGTTACAATAGCCTAATGTTTCTGTTCATCACCTTTAACAAAATATTGCTTTTCCCGATGCTGGGACGTTCATTGTTGAGCAGTTCTCCTGGTAAGAACCAGGAGAACTGCCACTCACCATATGCATAGTGACGAGCATAAATTGCTTAATCGTAACCCGTTAAATAGGTGCTCATAATTATATTGTTCCGGTGGCCATCTGTGGTCTCCATCATCAGTTCCACTTCACCAAATGGTGCTTTCCGAGAGCAAATGCACGATTTACTATAAAAAATACTAAAATCGCTATAAAACCTATAGCGATTTTGGTATTTTTGCCTATAAAATTTGAGGGTTTCCCTCCATTTCCATGAGATCCCCTCATCATATTTTGATTTGGTGGCAATGGGACCACCTCGGGGGTATACCCTATCAAACAAAAAAAAAATTTCAAAATCGGTCCATAATTGACGGAGTAATCACGTAACAATCATAAAAAAAAAACATACAGCTGAATTGAGAACCTTCTCCTTTTTGGAAGTCGGTTAAAAAAATAATAATTATCTAAAACTCAATTTAGACAATGCACAGTAAACAAAAATTATTAAACTTTTCTATTGGTTAATTTAACTACACTTGCTGCTTCTACACCATGTCAGTGCGGGCATGTCGGTGACGCGACCCCATAAGTTTTTCCCGTACCAAAAATCGCATAAACGCGCCTAAAAAGGTTTCTCTTAAAAGAAAACATTGTAGAGACAAAGCCATGCATAAAACCAAGTGCAAAATAAATCAAAATGAATTTAATTATATCACACGCTATAAAATTAAGTTATTATCTACAAGAGAAATAATTCCATAAAATTTTCCGTATAATGACAGCGGCTAATAAGTAATTAAGACTGAAAAATCTATGGATAGTGTCACAATTAACACCAAGGTAGAAAGCGATAATACGATGGTATTATTTAATTGTAATGAATAGGGATGGGACACTATTGATTGCGTTATCGATACAATTCAGAAAATTGTAATGTAAATAACCGGCCAAGTGCGAGTCGGACTAATTCAAACAAATTTTCGGTGGAAGTTTACATGGTAATGTACATCATATATTTTTTTTAGTTTTATCATTCTCTTAGTTTATAAGTTACAGGGGGGGGGGACACATTTTACCACTTTGGAAGTATCTCTCGCGCAAACTATTCAGTTTAGAAAACAATGATATTAGAAACCTCAATATCATTTTTGAAGACCTATCCATAAATACCCCACACGTATGGGTAAGATGAAAAAAAAATTCAGTTTCAGTTCTAAGTATGGGGAACCCCCAAAATGTATTGTTTTTTTTCTATTTTTGTGTGAAAATCTTAATGCGGTTCACAGAATACATAAAAGTGGCTGTGAAATACGGATAGGAATATGAATCCATAAGGGTTCCGTTTTTTGCCATTTGTCTAAAAATGAAGCATTCAGTTTTGTAAAACTCAAACTGAACTACTGAGCTCAACTTCAACGACTACTACTAGGTTATTTCTCAAATTTGAGAGACACTATACACCCATAGGCGTTATAACAATAAAACTTCTATTGTGTCTTGTTTAGTGTATAGCAACATCAGCCAGCTTATAATATTCCCACTGCTGGGACACAGGCCTCCTCTCTGTGAGAGGGAGTGGGCTGTAATCCACGACGCGGGCCCAGTGCAGGTTAGTAAATGTCACATGTCTTCGGGTTTTTAGTTCTAGGACATGCCGGTTTCCTCATGATATTTTTTTTTCATCATTTTGAGAGCAGTGGTGATGAAATAATTTACACAAAGTGAAGCGTCCGTTTGGATTCGAACGTACAACCTACAACTCGTAAGCTGCAGCCGATACCACTGGGCCATCACGGCTCTGGCGGCCACCGCTGCTTTGCGCTCTCATTTTTTCGGTGTCCTTCAACCGATTCATTCATTTTGAAAATCAATTTGGATTGTTCACGTGGCGCCATCTATTATCATAAGAATGTTATTGTTGTTTTCCTTGGGAACAGTACTTTTTTCGGGATGAAAGGTGCCTTATGTCCGTTTTTGTACACCTGACAACGTCTATGCAAGATTTCAGGATGCTCGGTTCAGTGGTTTAGGCGTGAAAAGGTAACAAACAAACAAACTTACTTTCGCATTTATAATATTAGTTAGGATTAACCAATTACCTGCATTATTTTCTATTTAATTGTTAAAAGTACCTTCTGTATCTAAAGTACCTGGGACTGTAAATGGTATTCGCGCAAAAAAAAAAAAATGTGGTCAGATTTTTCACAATTATTATTATTCGTCGATTTTAAAGTAATGTCTCAAACAGGCACTAACTTGTATTTTGAACAAAATAAAAGACCTTGTTCTCTTCGACACGATTAACATGATTAAAAATACACATTACATTAAAAATATAAAATATTTTATCTCAAAAAAGCCCTGAAATATTTTAATTAGGGACGAAAAAGTAAGGATTTATTGCTCAAGTAATAAATTAGTAATAAATTATACTCCGATATAACTGGCGATAAAGGAAACCTTCAGTTTTAAGTATTTTTAGGTGTAATTTGAAAAATAACTTTGTTAAAGACTATCCATCATCTGGGTTTGTCTGGATTATTATTGCAAGCAGAAGATCTAAAGCCGAGATTGATAAACGTAACTTTGCTCGTAATTTAGCTATGTTTTTTGAAGTAAAACTTCTTAACGCACGCTTGACTTGGGGAGTAAGCTGGTGAATGCGTGACGAGTGCGTTACGAAAAGTGTGATCGGGCTAGGCGTACAGAAGTTGAGAGGGAGATATAAGTTAGTGAAGAAAGAAAGAGACAGAGTTACGTTTCATATATTACTGTAGGGGCAAGAGAGAGAGGTTCGAGCGCACATTTTCATTCTCTCTTCCTCTCATAGCCAGGGCATGAAATATTTATATATATCAGTCAGTAATTCGTTTGCCAGTTTGCTAGCATTACGCGAACGGTGATTTCTGTTTTACTTCAGTCGTGTGGTTTTAGACCACACGACTGAAGTAAAACAGAAATCACCGTCACCACACTCGTTTTTTTATCACAGGTGTGCGATAGAGACAGAATTAATGCCTAGCCAAAGTACATAATATATGCTCATAATATAAAGAAAGAAAGAAAGAAAAAGAAAAAAACATTTATTGGGACTTGCACAGATCACAAATTAAATAAAACACACTCATAGAAACAAAAAAAAGAACAAAACCAAAAATAAAACAAAGCAAACAAAAAGAAAATAAAAACAAAGTCCTGTACGAGGCCAAAAGGCCCGTATCTCAGCATGATACTGCGGCACTTAAAAATAAGTGTCGCAGCGCTGGTATTCTGATAGGGCCCCATGTGATGTCACGTTTTTAAAGAATCAATCAGGAAAGACAAAAAGGTGAATTTATTTAGTTATTTTAACATAAAACTGCCAACGCCAATTATATATCATACATACACATAACATAATCAGCCTATAATGTTCCCACTGCTGGGACACAGGCCTCCTCTCTGTGAGAGAGAGTGGGCCGTAATCCACCACGCGGGCACAGTGCGGGTACGTTGATGTCACATGTCTTCGAATTTTTGGTTCTAGGACATGCCGGTTTCCTCATGATGTTTTCCTTCACCGTTTTGAGAGCAATGGTGATGAAATTACTTACACAAAGTAAAGAGTCCGTCAGGTTCCGAACCTATGACATACAACTCGTAAGTCGCTGCCGTAACCACTAGGCCACCACTGCTCTATATCCAATTACATTACTTAAAGATAAAAACAAATACTTACGTAAAGTAATATACAATCAAGTATACAATCAAATCAACTCAGCCTATAGCAGTCCACTGCTGGACATAGGCCAGTATACAACTACACGATAATACACAATACTCCAGATATGCTGATAATATCTACTTCCAATGAAGGTTTTACACAGTTAAGAACTGAAACATTATTAAGTACCTACTGAAATAAATCCAATTTTAGGGTACAAAGAAGTCAGTTTAGAGAAAATTATTTGTTCAAAAATTTTGTCAAACACTGCAGTTGTAATAGTCATGTCTTGTTCAAATAAAACTTCGTTGAATCCTGAAATATACCAGCAATGTTTTTTTCAAAGAAATTTTATAATTTAGATAATATTTCTCGTTTTCTCGAGAATATTTCAAGCATACCTACAAAAACATCTTCCATTTTACGCCAACGCGAATGGATTATAAAAAACTTGAAAGTTTCTCCTAAGTTCGAAACTTTCCTAAAATTTCGGTAAAATATTCATCTCAGGAACACTGTTTTATCAAGATTTCGGTGAAATAGTATTATAAACTGTCATGTCAAAAACTTTTGACACAAATTTTCAGCTGCTATGTGCGAACAAAATAATTTTTATTTCACAAGGAAATATCGCTTATTTACAAAACTGACAGATTGAGTGTCGGAAACTGATATCGATGCATTATTTTTATTTCACAAGGAAATATCGCTTATTTACAAAACTGACAGATTGAGTGTCGGAAACTGATATCGATGCATTATTTTTATTTCACAAGGAAATATCGCTTATTTACAAAACTGACAGATTGAGTGTCGGAAACTGATATCGATGCATTATTTAAATTCGTATTTTTGTATCAAAATGAATCTGCGATACACTCAGTTGATTAAATTTAATAAACGCTCAAATTAGTAAAATATTTTCTTTCATTTTTGGCTTTCATTTTTTTTATGGTTATAAGCCAGTATTTGTTCTCTCTGGTTGGTTAAATTGAACGAGCTTTTATTATTAAATATACTCATTTAAAAGCTTACCGTCTACTTTATAATTCAGATTCGAGAATATTATAAAAGCTTTTACCATAATCGGATTAAAGTTCTAAAATGAGTTAAAAAAAACTAGTTCAGCAAAAACACTCGATATTCATAGCCGCACCTTATGTCCCACCTCTATTTCGTGAAATCACGTAATTATCTTCGTCTTTGGAATCGTGTAATAAGGGATCGCATCATTATTCCAATCTGCTTCATCAAGTCGATCTGATAAGATGTTAAAAAATATTTTCCAGAAATTGGAAAACCCGAAAAGGCCGTTACTAGGGCCAAATGTAAAGGCATTACAATTTTGGGGATTACTGCTCCCCAAAAATATATTGATGAAATGTTTCTACCTAATCATGCATATTCTGGTGACCATTTTCACTGCAACCGAGTATATCGATGTCTGGTTCGTGAAATCAGACATGAATTTGCTCCTAAACAATTTGAAGATTACAATGCTGGCGACAATGAGTGTGATAAAAGTGACAACCTTTTTAAGCTGGCAGAAGCATTGGGTCAGCATCATCGAATATGTTACAAAAGCAGACTTAAACCAGCGAATAACCACCGACAAGAAAAAGCTGGAGCTACTGTCCACATTTACGAAATACTGTAGAAAGATAACTTATCTGTATTGGTCGTTAATGTATACTACGGTTATCATAGTCATGGTCCAGCCGATCTTCAAATATATATCCTCAGAGACTTATAGAGGGAACGTAAAAAATGGGACGGACACTTACTTGCAAGTTGTCAGTTCTTGGGTACCTTGGGATAAAAACAATATAGTCGGATATTTAGCAGCTTCTGCATATCAAAGTTATGCGGCTATATACGGCGGAGGTTGGATCACTTCGTTTGATACTAATTCCATGGTAATCATGGTGTTCTTTAGAGCTGAACTGGAGTTGTTGAGAATTGATTCTATGAATATTTTTGGATCAGAATCGGTGCAAGTCGAACATGGTGTAGCTATAGAGAGATTAAAGGATTGTCACAGGAGGCATGTTGAGTTGGTCAAGTAAGTAATTAGTTACTCTAAGGTTTTTTCTAAGATGTTTTTTGTAAGTAAAATTATTTTTAAATATTCAATTAAATCTGTAAAATTATTCAATTCAATTTCAATTTATTTATTCAGTGACAATTCACATTGCGTTCGAATATAATCTAGCATGAAACATAAGTATTAGATGTACAAATATATAAGAATACATGCAATTCAATTTAAATTAGTTAATATTATTATTTCGCAATTCCCCGTCGACACGTTATGAATTCAATCCGCTAATAAATATCCTTTTTCAAGACATTTTGAAAAATTTAAATAACATTAAGATGTGTTAATTCGCCAGTGGCAAGAATATGTAGAGGCATTTAATAATTTTCACTTTTTGTCTCTTTGAAATTCACCGCAATGGATTTCAATGCTCATTAGGTCATCAGGAAGCGACGGCGGCGGTTGTCATCAACGAGTTTATAGGGTACGACGTTAAGTTCGAAAAAAATCTCCCAAGCCTATCGAGTGGGGTATCATAATGAAGGGTTTTGAAAGGTGATTTCAAAAATATACACGTATTATAATAATATGTTTAAATGTAATTTAAATGAGAAATGATAAAAAAACTATCCTGAACTTTTGAAGTGAGTAAGAGGTCGTTATCACCCTACTTTAAAAGTGAGTAATAACCTAATTTACCGTCTTATAATCCTAACTAAAAAGTGTAAAATAAAAAAAGTTGATAAAAAAATTCAAAAAACCCGATTGCATAAAAAGTGAACTTAAAAAAAGATGGAAACAAGATTTATATAAATTAATAGTGTAAACAATCTCATGCAGTCGGAGGCATCTTCGTAACAACAACGACCTATTGCCTCCGACTGCATGAGATTGTTTACAGTATTCATTTATATAAATCTTGTTTCCATCTTTTTTAGGGTTCCGTACCCAAAGGGTAAAACGGGAACCCTATTACTAAGGCTCCACCGTCTGTCTGTCTGTCTGTCCGTCTGTAACCAGGCTGTATCTCATGACCCGTGATAGCTAGACAGTTGAAATTTTCACAGATGATGTATTTCTGTTGCTGCTATAACAAAAAATATTAAAAAATAAAATAACATAAATATTTAAGGGGGCTCCCATACAACAAACGTGATTTTTTTGCTTGTTTTTGCTCTATATTGATAACGGCAACAGGTGACGTTTGAAATATTCACAGAATATGTAGATATATATTGACTTTAAAAATAAATAATTAAATTAAAATAAAACAAATATTTAAAGGGTGTTTTTTTGCCATTTTTATAGATAATGGTACGGAACCCATCGTGCGCGAGTCCGACTCGCTTTTGGCCGGTTTTTTAAGTTTACTTTTTACGCAGTCGGGTTTTTTGAATTTTTTTATTTACTTTTTTTTAGAGCGTTATTTTTCAGTAGTCGGGTTTTAGTTTTCAATCTTAGTTTTTACTTATAATATCATTGTTTATAAGATTGTGGATAAAATAAAAAATTGTTAAGACTAATACCAGTAAACAGGAAGTCTAAACACTCATAAGATAAAATTGCTGCTCCGTATTGTTAAAAACGACTTCAAAATCCCAATTAACCTCAGCGAAGTCAATCTAACTTGTACAGTTAAATGTGAACGATAAATTCTTGTAACTTTGTTTACCGGTTTACGCATTAAACATGGGGAGTTAAGATTACTTCGAATATGTGGGTATTCGAAGTCTGAAGGACATTAGTAATTTGTTTTTGATTTCGGATTGATAAAAAGTTCATTACGTTTGTGTTTTGAATGTAGGCAGAAGTGCACTAACAGGTTTAGTTCAACGATGGTCAAAAATAATTTTAGTTATTCCTACTATTCCTATTTTTTTTTTTTTTATAAAAAACGTCGCCCCACACTAGGAATTTCTCCTGTATTGTGGGTGCGTTTACAAACATTTAAACTCACATACACAAACAGCCAGACCCGGAACAACTACTTGTAGGTCATACAAATATTTGTTCCGAGCGGGAATCGAACCCGCGACACGCAGCGCAGCAGTCAATCGCTTAACTAACTGCGCCAACCGTGTCGTCAGAGATATTAAAAATGTTATAGTTTGTATGATTCGATGAATAAACGAGTATATTGATAACTAGCTGCGCCTCGTGGTTTAACCCGCATAAGTCTCGATTCCATGGGAATATCGAGATAAAAAGTATGTTATTTACTAATCCCAATTATGCTCTACCCATGTGCAAAATTTCATACAAATCCGTTAAGCCGTTTTAGCATGAAAGCGTAACAAACAAACTCACTTTCGCTTTATATTATTATACTAGCTTTTGCCCGCTGCTTCGCTCGCGTTAATTTCGAATTTAACAATCAATTCGGGTTGTACTCTGCTTGTTGTTTGGCGTTTGGCGACAAAAAGTCTTAACACACTACTACTTCTATAATAATATATTCAATCATGATTCGAAAGACACGTGTCGCCATCTATTATCATAAGAACTTTATTGTTGTTTTCCTCGGGAACAGTACTTTTTTCGGGATGAAAGGTAACCTATGTCCGTTTCTGGACACCTGATAACGTGTATGCAAAATTTCAGGATGTGGTTTTGGCGTGAAAAGGTAACAAATAAACGAACAAACTTACTTTCGCATTTATAATATTAATATAATATACTAGCTGCGCGTAAGTCTCGATCCCGTGGGAAAGGGGTATAAAACATAGATAGTAGCCGATTCTCAGACCTACTGAATATGCATATCAAACTTCATCAAAATCGGTCAAGCCGTTTCGGAGGAGTATGGTAACTAACATTGTGACACTAGAATTTTATATATAAGATAATATAATATATATATATAATATAGTTAGGATATTTAGGAAGTTAGGATTAGGATTATATTATTTATATTTTTTATATTATATTTAGGATTGATTATTGATGTTTGGTTTTGCAAAAGCTAGTATAAAATAAAGAAGGTCCAGTTATTGACCAGATATAACTACCCAGTTTTCTTTCTCATGACGACTTTACAGACATTGCAGCGTCACAGAAATAATATACAAACAAAGTTGGTGTGTAAAAACGATACCAAGCCCGTATTTGCGTTTCATGTGAAATCGAAATGGTATAAGATTCATCTCCATAATCCAGTTACTAAAGAAGGTCAGATTGATTGACACACATTCAGGTTTCTGTCTACCCTAGTAATCATTTTCCTCATTGGTATTTTTTAGACAACCATTTCTATCTGTATTGAAACTGTGTCGAGAAAATTGTGCTCTGCAGGACCCAAAGGTGGAAACGTAAAGAATACTTATGTGTCAGTCATTTTGGAAAGCAGCACCGTAATATCATGATTGACCTTTTAATTGACCTTGAAATGTTGTTTACTTTTTTTTGTTTTTTTTTTTGCGGAAATCTGCGAAAATTCGCATTTGTCTAATTTCGCTGATTTTTTATAATTTATTGCAAGATAAAATTGTCCTAATCCATTTTTTTAAGTGATAGCTTATTAGCTTAGCTTTAGCTTTACCACCCAGGACTTGCAGCGACGCCTGTAATTTTTTTGCAAATGGCGGTCGTGCCTGCAGAGGGGCTATTAGTTAGGTTTATAGAATTTATTTCTGTTATGGACTTAGATAACAGTTCAGTTCTAAACTGAGATACATAGTGCTTACATGTAAAATATAGTAGTATTCAGCTCCATACGGTTAGTCGGGAAAGCCGACCCCAACGTAGTTCTACTATGATTATAAATTGTACTATGTACAATAGAGCTACCATTTACCGGGTAATTATGTCTTTCATTGACTTAAATGTGCCCTGGCGGCTGAGAGTATGTCATGCTCACTCAGATGTCTCGCTGATGGTGGCGTGTTTGTTGGATCATTTATCTCCCTTCAAAATGGTTGAGCTAAATGGTGCTGATCCATGCGTCATGTTCGTGAACGGGCGCTGTCAGTTGGGACTGGTCATCTCTTAGCTGCCACGGCTTATTTTTAATTATTTTAGTTTTGAATTGTTATCTTTTTATCACGGACGCTTTTGACGTATTGCATCGTTCTCACATGTTTAACTTCAATATGAATGATGTAACCAATATTTTGTATCAATATTTTAATTTAAAAGAGTGTCCGTGGAGTTTCTTGCCTGTTCTTCTCCATAGGAACCTACTATTTGGAATGGGCAACTTCATATTTGTAACTGACCGACTTCTTGACAATTCAAAAGTGCCTGTCAATGGTTTAATTGAAATAAATGCTTTGAGTTTGAGTTTGATTTGGGTAGGCAGGCAGATGATGACGTGTAGGTATATTTAATATTTTAGTTTAAGACTTCGAATATTCATATTTTTCTCTTCTTGTTCTCACAAATTACTCGCTATTTATTATCATCAATGATTGTAATCGGCATCATGCATTTTTGATGCCATCTTGTCACGGTCATGTCGTACAGCTACCGACTATTTGTTTTTTATGCTCGGGATTATAATTATGTAGATCATTTTGTTTAAATGTGGGTGTACTATAAGTACAACTCTGTCTAACCCTTCGGAAATTACAGGCGTGATGTTATGTTATGTGTATGTGTATTTTGTTTATTTTTTAGGGTTCCGTACCCAAATGTTAAAACGGGTACCCTATTACTAAGGCTCCGCCGTCTGTCTGTCTGTCTGTCCATCTGTCTGTCCGTCTGTCACCAGGGTGTGTCTCATGAAACGTGATAGCTAGACACTTTAAATTTTCACAGATGATGTATTTCTGTTGCCGCTATAACAATAAATACAAAAAAATAGAATTAAATAAATATTTAAGGGGGCCATACGAAAAACGTGATTTTTTGCTCGTTTATGCTCTATATTGATAACGGCAACAGGTAGACGCTTGAAATATTCACAAAATATGTAGATATATTTTGTCTTTAAAAATAAATAATTAAATTAAAATAAAACAAATATTTAAGAGGGGCTCCCATACAACAAACGTGTTTTTTTGCCATTTTTATAGATAATGGAACCCTTCGTGCGCGAGTCCGACTCGCACTTGGCCGGTTTTTTACCTACTCGAGTTAACTATTTTTCATATTTTTATGCTCGTGTTTCTGTGACAAATCAAATAATTTTTCTTTCTTTCTCTGTTATTAATTAACTTTATTCTTTCCAGGTTCGCTCGTCTATTCGACTCGTGCCTATCGCCAATAATGTTACTCTATATGTTCGTCTGCTCAGTAATGCTATGTGTCACTGCTTATCAAATCACTGTGAGTATTTTAACAGCGGTCAGCTTATGTTAAACTTGAGAATTAGCAAGACTTAGAATAAACGCTGTGGAAACGTGATCCTTGCCAAGCATGTGTGGTGTGACTATAAATGATAGGCTGAAAATGATTTGATAAGGCAACGGTGTGGATTAAAAGAAGATGTAGTAACAAACATTTAAAAGAGTATGTGACAGATGGATTGGTCATGTTGAGAGGATGAATGAAGGGCGACTAACAAAAGGTGTTTACAAGGCAGCAGATGTGAGTGGAAACGTCCTAGGAAAACACATAATAGTGACCTATTATGGTGTTGTTCTTCAGAAAGGTCAAGAGCGTAGTACTCGCAACTGGCGTGCGTGTATGACCAGATTTATGAACGTAAACGAAGCAAAAGAAGTATGTTATGGGCGTAGCAGGTGGCGTTTCTGCCTACCGCCATGGAAAGAAGGTGTGAGTTTATTTTTATGTTGTGAGACTTAGCATTTCATGAATCAGGGGTTTTGTCTGATATTTAGAAGTTAAATAAAGTATTAGTAGTAGGTTCCATCTACTGGTACAGAATTTCACATATAAGAACTATCAAACAATATAAAAAACGTTACAGAAAAATATTGTAAGGAAATCTGGACTGATGCAATATTGCTAACATGCAGTGAGTGCAGTGAGAAAAGTATAGAAATACACACTATAGCACAACGCCATAATGGTAGATGTAAAATACTTGATTTGTTTGACACTTTCAACAGATTTTTTTTTGTTATACAATATTGTCTCACTGCTGGGCAAAAGCATCTAATTTTTCCTTCCAAACCTCTCTATTTTATGCAACCTCTGGTCATGTTGGCCCCGCAAATACGATAAGATCGTCAATCTACTTTACCGTGGTCTACCTAGATGGCGATGTCCTGTCTCAGGCTTCCAATGAGAGACGGTCCAGTTCTGCAATACCTAGGGAAAATTTTATCACCTCCAGACTAACACTAGACTTTCACAATGCATAGGAGCGGGTGACTGTGTGCAACCGTAACATAGTGACACTGCAATGGATAAAAGGACACAGTGGATCCCTGGATAACGACGCAGCTGACGACCTAGCTAGGAGAGCATCCAGCGCGTCAGTCTGTGAACCCGAACCTATCGTACCCATCCCCTTTAACCATCTACGCAGGTTCACCGACACACAAGCGGAGAACTGGGACACTAGGTTGTAGGCAATCCAGGGTAGACATGCCATCCTTAGATAGCAGGCTAGGCTCTTTGACTGCACAGGCGTCATCCAGATCAGAACAGAAACCCTTGGGTCACCCAGATCCTTCACAGATATCCTATGCAGACCAGGAGACCTAATCCGCTTCTGGAGGGAAGTGGGCTGGTTGGAATAAATAACTGACGGCCGCCGATAGCCCACGCACAATGGTCCACATGAAGGACTAATTGCGGAAACCAAACCCTATAACATAGAACACATGAGTGACGATCTTTGCCCACTCTATCAAACAATAAGTCCTATAGAATAGAATAGATTAATCTTTATATATAAAATTTATTATTATTACCAAATTTACAATTTACAGAAAGGTTAGTATGGCAATATTGTTTTATTAAATTGCATAAATCAATGATTATTATAATCCTCCGGCACCCAAGCTATGATTAAACTTGTTATGGTGCCAGGGCGCACTCTATTAATAAAATAGTCCAATTCATACAAACTAGTACGGAGCTATCGTTTGAGTACAAAAATAAAATAAAATTCCTAAATTAAAAAAAATAAAGAATCAGAAAAATAAATAAAATATGTACAGCCTGTCTTTTTTTTTTGGGTGGGAAATTATCAAATAACCTCTCCTGCTCTGGGCGGAACGGGAGGGCGTGTCAGACTTTTACTGACTAAAACCCACCCGTATTCCTTCATTTGCCTGTGTGCCAGGGCCACGATGTCCCTTTCGGACAAACACGCAACCCTGGCAGGAACATGTATAGCCTGTCTACAGTGTGAATTTGGGTGTGTAAGTGTATGTGTCGTGTGTGTGTGTGTCGTGTATTTGTGTGTGGTGTATGTTTTGAGTTGTCTAACATAAGAAAGTTGCTGTGTACTGAGTTGTCTATAAAAATATTATTTTACATTCTGTTGCAGATTGAAACCAACCCAATGCAAAGATTCTTGACTACGGAATATTTGGTATTTGGAGTGGCACAGTTGTTCATTTACTGCTGGCATAGCAATGACGTTTTGTTTGCAGTAAGTATAAAATATATTATTTTTCTCTCGTAAGAATATGTTAACTCATCGTCATATGCCTAGGGTTTCCCCAACTTTGTTGGAGTCGGCTTCCAGTCGATGTAGCTGAATATATATTATACATGGAGCGACTGCCTATCTGACCTCCACAACCCAGTAACTGGGTAACGTGATACCCCTCATGTCCTGGTTAATTTCATTATTAGCCGGTCAGCAGGTTGGTAGCTTGACTGATTGCCTACAATGGGCCGGATGAACGTAAAGTTAGTTTACGAAAAACTTAAACACTAACCGCCTTATTACAAAACAAGATTTATATTTTGACATGGCATAAACCATGGAGCCAGTTTTTGTAATAAGAACGGAACAGTGATTGAAATACCGTTCTTTATTCAAAACTGAAAACTTAGTTCGGTACTAAATTGTCAGTTTTGTGTTTAGGAATTTTACTATAGTCGGAATAAAGTTCGAAATTCAATAATAGCTCCATGTTTTAAACCTGGGTCTGAAGATAAACTTTGTTTTGTAATAAGGGGGTTAGAACCTTGTCATATTATACAATGCAAAAGTGACGCGGACGTCAAAAAAGTGACGCATGAAAAAACGATTGTAATGTGACAAAGCCTTAAATCAGAATACAAAATATTTTATTTCACATAAACTTACATGGGCCCACGAAACATCAGAAGCTAGGTGCACGGTTCCAATTGGTCGTTTCCTATGGAGAAGAGCCAGCAAGAAACTCCACGGTTATTGTTATAAAAATAATTGGCATAAATTACAATGTTTTAAATTTGGAGTCTTAATTGGTATGGGAAGACTGTGTAGGCCTGTCAACATGTACCAGGTGCAATAAATCGAAACATCTACAAGGTCTAAAACGTTCCCACATTTACAAAATAGAGGAGAATCTATGTAAAATATATTTACATAAAATAATAATATTTAAAAAAATATATATGAGACATGATACGACATGTCAATAAAGTGATCAATGTTTTCGCAAGGTAAATTGTACCTAGGTACTGTCAAAAACCGGCCAATTGCGTGTCGAAGGGTTCCGTAATAGGGATGAATTTATCCTAGGAACAATATTGTAGTAACATTGTAGTTGAAAAACCAGTTCTCCGACACATCCCAACTACAAAATATGTAAGTTTGTAGGCACAATATTAAAAGATTTCCCATGAAATGAAATGAAATGAAATTTATTTATTCTAAGACCATAGACTTCTTATAGGTTTTCTTGTATCTAATCTATACATAATTTTAAAAAGAACTGTATTTTTTTTCCAAATTTTAGGCTCAGAAGTTTCGGAGATAAGGGTAAATTTTCATCTATTTTCTTAAATGACTTTAAAAATATATCTGAAATCCTTACCCACAAGCCGCTTTTATTTAATGTCATGCGGCACGGTATGCTTTTTTTTTTCTAATTTTCCCTCAAAAAGTGTCCGTATTCAAAATTCATTTATTTACGTTATACTTCTCTGTTTGGGTCACAGGAATTCACATAATTATGTACCAAAGTTCAACTTAATCGTTCCGGTAGATTCCGAGCAAAATAACTGTGACAGACAGACAGGCACACGAGTGACCCTTTATGGGTTTCGTTTTTTCTTTCGTACGTCCGGAACCCTATAAAGTATAAATCCCCATTGCTGATTTTTCAATAGTCAGATAAGAAATAAAATATACTACATAATATAGATACAAATTTTATTATAAAGTGACCTGGCGATTGATAAATGTTGACTGCGTATCATACTCGTATATATTCACGATAAGAGTTGATATTGTGTAAGTTACTCGTGCCGATACGAGATAACAGGATGTTAATAGTGTAAAGCATTCTCTTTGTGTCTCTGCTGTGCATATTTTTTTTTCTCTAGCCTACGCTGTCCCACTGCTGGGCAAAGGCCTCCCTCCACTCCTTCCATCCTTCGCGAGCCCACGCGTCCTCCTTCCAGTTTTGCTGGAACCTATCCAATTCGTCCCGCCATCTCCTACGTGGTCTGCCGCGACCCCGTCGCACTGTTTCAGGGCACCAATTCTGTGCCATTTGTCTCTGTGGCATGCGGCAGGCATGTCCTGCCCAGTTCCATTTAAGTTGGGCAGCTTTTTGAGCCATTTAACAAGTGAAAATATTTCTGAATATGAATCGAGTCTCAATTTCATGTATTTCTCTTTTACATTAAAGCGGGATATAATTATTCAAAGGGTTCAAAACGTTCTTAATTGTATTTTAATTTGTATTCAATATATTTTTCCTTTTAAATTTAAAATTAAATCATTTTGGTTCAAGTTATCCAACTGCTACAGAACAAAAAAAAATGTAACGAATTTTAGCAGCTATATTTTTTTAAATTAAAATGACCATGACAACAACAGTGTGGTCTCATTAGACTATGTAGTCATGATTAATAATTTGTCTGAAAGATGGAAATATTACTAATCCCAGAGACAGTGGGATGAGCCGCTCTGCAGGTTGGTACGGAATAATCTTATCAATACGTCCACCAATACTGCTGAGCGTGCCCGCCTGCTGGCTGTGGGTGAGTGGGAGTCGGGCCTCTGGCTTCAAGCACTACCTTCACCCAACACAGGCACTATGTTGGGTGACACCACCTTCCGGCTCGCTATTTGTCTGCGTCTGGGCGCTCCTTGCGGGGCTCCGCATCGCTGCCAATACGGAGAAGCTGTCGACTGCCTTAGACACCATGGCCTTTCTTGCAGTAAGAGCGCAGGGCGAATACCACGGCACGCCAGCATTAATGACATCATCCGTCGTGCTCTTGTCACCGTCGGGGTGCCAGCTGTTTTAGAACCCAATGGCTTGGCACGCGACGATGGGAAGAGACCAGACGGAATGACCATAATGCCTTGTAAGTTAGATCTGCCTTTGGTGTGGGATGCAACATGTGTCGACACCCTTGCGCCATCGCATCTTCCTAGCACGGCAAGCTGTGCTGGTGCGGCTGCTGCAGGTGCAGAAAACCTCGAACGGCGAAAATATTCCAATCTTTTTGGGAGTTATTTAGAGGCATGAGGAACAGAGTGTAAAGTTCACTCATCCTCTATTGAAATGGGAGGATCCTCCGACCAGACGGGTGTTGTGTCTGGTGGGCAACTGCCCGACGGTTGATGTCGGGACGTTGTATATATGCTAGTTGCGTTGTAAACTCTGCTTGCGCGATGTTGGATTTGCGTGACGTCAGTGTGACGCGTAGTTTGTATGTGGCGATGTTGATGCCGCTACATCACTCCCCTCCGGAGACTGGAGGTCGATAGTGGGCTGAGTCGTGTATCTTGCGATACTTGCCAGTGCCAGTAGAGGGTTCCAGTGAGTCGGAACCTGGTGCCGCATAGTTCTAGGTGAGTCGGAACTGTCTGCGGTGATTCCCCAGTGAGTCGGGGTGGCGCTGCGTTATGCTCCAGTGGATCGGATGTAGTACAGCGCCGGTTTGTGGCTGGCTGCTGGCGTCGACCAGGAGAGGTATAATGTTCTCTACTTGTGGACCGGCCGAAAGTGCAGTGTGCTGTGCCAAGGTTGCTGATGAGGCTGTGGGTGATGACCAGGAATGCGCGTCCGCTGCATGCTGGTGGTCGGGATACCCGTTGAAACCGTGGGTGCTAGCTGGCTATGTGACTCGCCGCTTAAAAGCTTGAGGAAGTGATGATGATGATGATGATGACGTCACGCTGAAGTAGTTGCACGAAGGCTGCGCTGACGTTCATACTCGGGGTCACCAGTTTGGTGGTATGAGGAACAGGGTGTAAAGTTCACTCATCCAACATAGAAAAGGGAGGATCCTCCGACCAGACGGGTGTTGTGTCTGGTGGGCAACTGCCCGACGGTTGATGTCGGGACGTTGTATATATGCTAGTTGCGTTGTAAACTCTGCTTGCGCGATGTTGGATTCGCGTGACGTCAGTGTGATGCGTAGTTCGTATGTGGCGATGTTGATGCCGCTAAAGTTATATGTTCGAGCCGTTTGGGGCTGAAACACTAGGGCCGAGTGCCCACTTGGTTTTTCAAGATATCGCCAAGCGGTTGATCAACTCTTCACGTGACCAAAGAATTAGCATCGCCATACAACGTGGCAATGCTGCCTTTTGGGCACTTTTCCTGTTGACAGCGATGCGGACGAATTTTTTGATGCCCTATGATTCTGTCCCCCTCCTTTTTTATATACATGTAAATATTATTATTTTAAGTCTGTTAGCGTATTTAATAAGTAAATATTATTTTAATAAATAAATACAAAAATTATGGCCTAAACTCCTTGGTTTGGAACTATCATACTTCACAGAATTAAATTCAAAATGGCGGACGATAGACGTCAAAATAATAATTTATTGTTTTATTTTAAGTTTGTATATTTATTTTATTATTAATTTCGCTCTATCCAAAAACAGATTAAATTATAAAACACTGTTTATGCCTACTAGATTGATTTGTTGTTTTCTTATCGAATAATTTGTTTCTGTATGTTTTGCAATTCTGCGAACTGTAAAATTAATTATTGGATATATTTTTTCAAAGGGTTGAAAATGTTCTTAACGTCGCATATTTTAATTTGTATTCATTAAATTGTTCTCTTTAAACTTAGAGTAAAATTAAACCATTTTGGTTAAGTTATCCGATTACAACAGAACTAAAAGAGAGTAACGAATTCTGGCAGTTAGATTTTTCTATGTATCTGGTCTGGTCTCCTTAGATTATGTAGTCATGATCAGTAATCTTAATTTTTGAAGGACTTATTTATTAATTAAAGACTAAACTCGTTGGTCTGGTTCACTGAATCAAATTCAAAATGGTGGACGATAAACGTCAAAATAATAACTTATTGTTGTATTTTTAGTTTGTAATTGAACTTCATTATTTCGCCCTATTCAAAAACAAATTGAATTATAAAACACTATTTATTTGTTGTTTTCTTATCGAATAAGTGTGAGAACTGTAGCGCTGGAGATCGTGCACCTCTTCGACGCCTTGTTGATTCCTACAACACGCATTTTATTGATCTGGATATGTTTTGTCTATCTAAGCAATCATTTAAGAAAATGACTCTGGATATTTTGATTAGCGAGTATTTTAGTTAAATTAAGCTAACCTAAGTAACACAGCAATACTGTGGAAGCGACTATTGTTTTATTTTTCTTTTTCTTTTTCATCACTTCTCTTTAGCACTTTTAACCTTTAGTTAAATCGTGGACAATGGTGTGTGTGGGTTACATGTTTGTTAAATCCTAGTTTAAGTATTTCTTTGTATTTTTAGCATGTAACTGTTTTTTGTCCCTAATAAATAAACTGTAAAATTAATCATTTTTATTTTTCCAGAGTGCAGATCTAATGCGAGGACCTTACGAAAGTATTTGGTGGACGAAGAGTGTTAAATATCGCAAAGACTTGTACCTTCTGGCGGCACAGTTCAATAAAATCGTCGTGTTCTCAGCCGGGCCTTTTACTAAGCTCACTGTAGCTACGTTTATAAGTGTAAGATTTTATCTTTCTATATTTTATACCTGGTTCTTTTCTTGGATTATACTGCGTAGGATCAAGTATATTTTTCCACTGTGACCTACTTCTATCCTTTTTATCTGCAATTTCTAAACCGAACATTTCTTAAATCTTGATCTACTCCATCCAACCAAGTGAGCTCGGACAGACCTCGCCTTCTCCGACCATCCGGTTTACTTTCGTTTCGAAGACGAAGCCAATCGAAGACGTAATGTTTTTATGGTCTTAAAAACATTAGACTCATCGATACTGGCCTGTAGCAGAGGCATAATGGCAAACACTATTTATTTTCGTTCAATGTATCGTTGAGATTGGTTATATTATGATAAAGTATATGTAGTTTTGAACCAAGAGTACTGATTAGCACCCATTCATCATTGCGCTATTACCCTACAGATACAAACATACACAAATAATGATCGTCGCATCGTTGAGCTCCTTAAGTTCTGAGTAGAGCTGCACGATTACTGACAAATGCGTGCACTGACTGGTCAGGTCCACTCAACCTGTGTGGTTCTTTCCTCAAAAGACCATTTCAGACACCAATCTACATGGTCTTCACATGATTATGTCTGGACTTTAAAAGAGACTATGACCTCTGAGTTTGTTTCGGCCTTTCTTCTCAGAGTAGTCAGATAGGAAACGCCGACCTCATCTAGTTTTTAAAATATGATTGACGTGTAAAAGTGTTTGTACAAACCTACTTACAGAAATAAAATCATTTATCATTATCATTTATCATACATAAACTCACGCCTTCTTCCCAAGGGGGTAGGCAGAAACTACAGAACAACAGCTGTTACGCTCCTTACATACTCATCTTGATTCGTTTACGTTCATACATCTGTACCGAGTGTATGTTTGCAAGTGAGTAAACGTAACTAGCGCGTTTGCGTTAAGATTTTTATTCTCACTCTTATACTCTTAGCATTATGATCTATCGGTCAAATTTTAACGCAAACGAAATAGTTACGTTTACTCTCTTGCAAACTTACATTTGGGGTACTGGTCATACATGCACGCCAGTTGCTAGTACTACGCACCTACTCTACAGATTAAGGCCGTTAATCCTGGCAGGTTGAACGTATCACCAACTGCTTAAGAGCATTTACACCTTACAGCATTTCATACAAATTATCAAGCCCTTGTCGAAATGACGGGACCGATTTTAATTAAACTTCATACGCATAAGCAGAATACAAAGGTCTAAAAAGTTAGTAACGAACATATTCGAAAAATTGTGTTACAGCCAGATTAGACCAATTTTAATGTTTCCATAGATACAGAGATTTTCAGTTATCTGTTTTTAAATAATACATTTCAAAAATGTTCTTTACTAACTTTTTAGACCGTTGTATCCTGCTTATGCGTATGAAGTTTAATTAAAATCGGTTCAGTCATTTTGAAAAACAAGGGCTTGAAAGTTTGTATGAAATGCCGTAAGGTATAAACGCTCGTAAGAGTTTAAAGGTAATATGGCTAGTTTTACTTATAATTAAAGTATTTACACTACAGAGGACAAAATAAGAGACAAAAAAAATATACATTTTTTAATATTCATGACGAAGAATAATCCAAAAATAACGAGTTTTATGGCAGCAAAAAAGCATAGGTAAAGATACTCTTTGGATACAGAAATAAAAATAATAATAATAAAACCGGCCAAGTGCGTGTCGGACCACGCACACAGAAGGGTCCCATAGTTAGGATGATTTCATCCCAAGGACAAAGTTAACATTGTAGTTGGAATGTAACAATATTTTGATTTAAAAGAGTGTCCGTGGAGTTTCTTGCCCGTTCTTCTCCATAGGAACCTACTACGCTTTGGAATGGGCAACTAGCTTCATCCTGACTGACTGACCCCTTGACAATTCAAAAGTGCCTATAATAGGTTTATTTGAAATAAATGCTTTGAGTTTGAGTTTGAGTTTGAGTTTTGAGTTTGAAAATATGTTCCCTCATACATTCCAACTGCAAACGTAAGTTTTTACGCATAATATTGAGAGATTTACTATGTTGTTTTAAGACCATGGACTTCTCATAGGTTTTCCTGTAATCTATAAGTCAAGAATTATTTGTTGAATAAAAAAAAAAATAGTCTCAGTAGTTTCGGAAAAAAGCGGTGGGGGAAGAATGGTAAATTTTAATCTATTTTCTTAAATAATTTTAAAAGTATTTATTTCAAAGTTATAAAAAAAAATAAGTATAATTATCTGAAAGCTCTTTCATTTGTTAAGTCACACGGTACAGTATTCAAATCTTTTTTTTTCTAGTTTGCCCCCGAAATTGGCCCCCATATTCATAATTCATTTATTTACGTTACACGTCCGTGTTTGGGTCACAGAAATACACAAGTGTATCAAACAACTTAATCGGTCCAGTAGATTCGGAGCTAATCGATTGTGACAGACGGACACACGAGTGATCCTGTAAGGGTTACGTTTTTCCTTTTGAAGTACGGAACCCTAATAACGTAATAAATCCTAGCAACGAGTTGCTAGAATTTCTTAAAATAACATTTACCAAAAAACATTATTTATACATGAAATAACACCTTAATTATTTGGTTCTGATTTTTATTTCTCTCTCTTATAATATTTATTTTTCTCAGATCCTGAAAGGCGCCTACAGTTATTATACACTCCTTAGCCAGTCGCAGATGAAATAGGGAATACAATAATTACCTATGGCAATTTATTAATAGTAATAGGTACCTATAGAGCGTATATAAAAGTGTTTCGATATTCGTGTAATTTATTTATCGTTTTCTGTGACATTTATGTATGTTCTTGTTTTCAAATAAATTAAATGTTTAATTTTATGTCCATCATGATTGTGTCTGTGTGGTGCCGGACGTAAAGAATAGCACTCCCCTATTTCTTCCCGTGGGTGTCGTACAAGGCGACTAAGGGACTTACTAGAGAATGGGCAGCAGCGTTTTCTATGCATTTTAACACCATACTGCGATCGCCAACCCGCCTGCCAAGCGTGGCGATTTTGGCAAACCCCCCCTTTGGGAGAGGCCTATGTCCAGCAGTGGGCGTCATTCGGCTGAAATGATGATGATTTTTTTTTAATTCGTATATTTTATTACACAATAAATCCTAACTAATATTATAAATTTGAAAGTAAGTTTGTTTGTTTGTTTGTTACCTTTTCACGCCTAAACCACTGAACCGATCATTCCGAAATTTTGCATATATGTTGTCAGGTGTACAAAAACGGACATAAGGTACCTTTCATCCCGAAAAAAAGTACTGTTCCCAAGGAAAACAACTTTAACGTTTTTATGGTAATAGATGGCGCCACGTGTCTTTCGAATCATGATTGAATTATATTATTTAAAAAACTTTAATAGTGTGTTAAGAGTTTTTTGCCGCCAAACGCCAAACAACAAGCAGTGTGTAACCCGAATTGATTGTCAAATTCTAAATTAACGCGAGCGAATCCGCGGGCAAAAGCTAGTAAAATATAACAATAATAAAAAAAAGGCGTTAAAAAAATCCTCCGCATTGCTGTGTTAACTAACGTTTGATGAACTTTAATTAAGTCAAAAAATAACTGTTAAAAAAGCATATTTATTATAGCTGCAACGGGTCGGAGCGCTGCGCATGAACTTCTGTAACATGCGGAAAAGTATTAATACTTTATAATAACAATATGAAAAGTTGTTTTGCAGTATTTATTTACTTTATTTAACCATTTTTGTACACATACTTCTATATAAACATACAAGAAGAGAGGAACAGAAAAATCCGTACAAAGGTGATGCTTTTTTCTAAAGAAATCTCTTCCAGCACCTGCGACAGGAAAGTCGATAAAGAGATGTAGACAACGTGTGTATGGTCGGTATTTATACAGCGTTACTCAGTACTCAAGCATTACTTAAGACTAGATTCAAGCCATTGGATTGGTGGAAACTAGTCTTAAGTAATGCTTGAGTACTGAGTAACGCTCTTTATATACGGGGCTAAGAGTAGAAGAGAAAATAGAAGTCCGGCAGACATTCATTCTCAACGCTTTATTACAACAACACACAAAAACTCCTTTTACACAAACTCAATCTTCACTTAGGCAAAAGAATGAAATTTGCAAAGTACCCTTCACACGCTTTGCTTTTACTAAACGTTTCTTGTACTACCTTGGACCATTTTTATATAACAAAATAAACAAAACTCTCCCTCTACATCAATCCTCTTACGAAATGTGTAAAAAACAGATAACATGCTTTCTAACCAGTTTAAACTACGACGACACAGAATATTTGTTTACTTCACAATCGTAGTGAGTTCTCTAAAACTCCGTATCCAAACTCAACCTCTTTCCCTTCCATTTACACACACACACACCACATCTACATTATAACACTCATACACACCACACCACACCACACCTCATCACAAAACACACACTTGTTAACACTTCACACACTTAGTATAAGTTAAAATATGTTTTCACCAGATAGTCCAAACCAGTCTCTATCGAATTTTTTGTACTCCTTTGGGAACCTGGGCTGGCGAACCTTAATACAGGTTACCATGTAACCTAGCTAGGACGCCAGATCAAATATGTTGTTACTTACGCTCTTTAATATTTTTCCCTAAATTGTTTAATCATATTTGTGTAACAGACTGTACCACACTTTTTTTTTTTAAATGTTTTCATTGACTGATGATAAAATTATTATTCTCTCCAGACACACTTAGATAATATTATGTTTTAAGTCACGCATATTTTTGAAAACTTTAAAACTATTCTTACCAATAGCCAATTTATATTATTACACACTTAACACACACTATACAAATGGTTTTCTCTATAATTAGTTTTTGTTTTAGTATCTGTGTAAAATCTTTAATTTACTTTATTTTCTGTCCGAACTGTTACTTGTATAATTGGTGTTAACCTGAGAGCCCTGACACCCATAACACAAGTTTAATCTTAGCTTGGGTGTCAGAGGTTTATTACTCTGTCAATCAACAATCAACTCAGCCTATATCAGTCCACTGCTGGACATAGGCCTCTCCCAGGCTGCGCCACAACACCCTGTCTTCCGCCTTCCGCATCCAGTCTGTCCCAGCTACCTTTTTAAGGTCGTCGGTCCATCTAGGTGGGGGCGTCCCACACTACGCTTGCCGATACGCGGTCTCCACTCCAGGACTCGTCTGCTCCACCGGCCATCGGTCCTTCGACAAACATGGCCAGCCCACTGCCACTTCAGCTTGCTTACTCTGCAGGCTATGTTGTATTACTCTGTATTAACCTACAATTAAAAAGACAAAGATTTATCATGTTATAACTAAGTGGTAAATGTAAAATTGTAAAACTGGAAAAAAAAAACTGATTTGCGCCATTCTCAGTTCAGCAGTGGAATCATCATCATTTCAGTTGAAAGACTTCCACTGCTCGGTCATAGGCTTCCCCCAAGAACTTATTATTATTATTCATTTATTCTCTCCAAGTTACATGACTCATATTATACAATATTCAATACATTATACACACAACAGACAACACATAACAATACAAAACAGCCATAACACTCTCAAAACTTACATTACCGACGATTGTAGGTGACGTGCAAGTCACTGTGTAGTGACCTACACACTTTTAAGTCTAAATAAATTATTAAATTAAAAGTAAAACTAAATTTAATATAAATTATGTATTTCTTAAATAATATTAATTATAATTTATATGTACATATTTACAAAAGAACTTACAACTAGACTTATATAAAATCAACATTTAAAATAAAACTATTTATACTAATTAACTTCAATGAACAAACAGACAAATACAAACATTGTGTTAGTAGCTAATTACTTATCAGCTGGCCGGCGGTAGCTATGACGCGTCTATTGTTCTAGCGCCGCGCGCTCGCGTTACGTCACGCGAGCCGTGTGCGTGAGCGAGACAGCATCATCGTGCGTTGCTCTCACGCACCCGTTCGTCAGGTGGCGCGCGAGCGCCGCCGTGTCTTACAACTTAGTACGCTCACTGCGCGCATAGCTTTATGTATTAAACTCGCGATCCTAGCTTCACCGCGCTGACTAATAACCCTTGAGATCTAGTATTTATGTTAACTGCTTATCTGTGCTTTTCTCTGCTATCTACATTTCTATCACTCCTTCATAACTAAGTGTAACTCTTGTGTGTGTGAACTGAAACCTGTGTCTGTGTACCTAATAAACTTTCATTCTTCTTCTTGTGTACTTTGGACTTATTATTTCGCTTCCTATTTCTACCTACCACACATACTCACTACACTACAACTGCAGTGTCTGTATGGACAGTCGAGCCTGTCCGCCCATCTGTTGGTTTCTTTGACTGGTTCTGTGCTTCCCGCATATTTCCTGCGGCTTTCACAAGGTCATTGGTCCACCTTATGTGAGACTTTCCAAGGCTATGTCTTCCGTTACGCGGTCGCCATTAAAGAACCTTTCAGCCCCATTGGCCATCTGTTCTGCTAGCAATGTGCCCTGCCCATTGCCGCCTAAGTTTCGCAATTTTTCGGGCTATATCGGTTATCTAGCCGTTTGGTGCCGGACGTAAAGAATAGCACCATCGCATTTCTTCCCTTGAGTGTCTTACTAGAGAATGGGCAGCAGCGTTCTCTATGCATTTTAACACCATACTGCGATTGCCAACCCACCTGCCAATCGTGGATTATGGCAACCCCCCTCCCCCTTTGGGGGACGCCTATGTCCAGCAGAGAACGTCTTTCGGCCGAAATTATGAGTGATGAATGATGACAGGTATCTTGGTTCTCCTACGGATCTCTGCATTTTTGAGCAGTCAAATGTGATAATGCAATTAATTGGTTAAATCGAACGAAAAAACCAAATCAATTCTCGTTTTACCAATCTGAAATATTTTACAGCAACACGAATACATATTAATTAACCTCTGTCGGGTGGCGGGTTCGATGCCGAGATCAAATTATGTAAATACAAGGTTCACTCGTAAAGTTTTTCGATATTGTTTTTGTATTGTCATTTTTCAGGTGTGGCAATATTTTCAGGATTGTAAATACGGAAATAAGAGGTTGTATTTCTACTTTTATATGACTAGTGATTTTCTAGGGATTTTGTTTCGTCTCTAAAATAAACTTAAAACTCCTGTTTTTTCTGACGAGGTAGGCAGGGCTATAAAGTACGTACACCCACATTTCGATCGTAATGTTACAAGATTCATGTATGTGGGTGTGAGCGACCCTGTTGAGATGAACCGGGTGCAAATTCCAAATCCGCAGGGTGTAGTACCTACAAGAATTTTTTTTTGTTGATTTTTTTGTTGTTACAATTACAAGTCTTCTTAGATAGGTACCTAAATGTTTTTTTTTTCTTGATTTTATTATTATTATCTTTTGGTCCAATTATAATTAAATGTGCTTGTGATTTTTGTTCATTTATTAGTCATGTCCAACGATATAATATTTCCACTATCACCCTTATCAGCAACCCTCCTACATGACCTACATCGCAATAGCGTGTTATCGAAACTGCAATCATCGTAGTAAAGAACTTTCGTGACAACGTACGTCGCAATGGTAAACTTTCGCATTAACGTACATTGCAATAAAGAACTGTCGCGACAACGTACATCGCAATGGTAAACTTTCGCAGTAACGTACATCGCAGTAAAGAACTTTCGCAACAACAAACGTCGCGATAGTAAACTTTCGCAGTAACGTACATCGCGGTAATGAACTTCGCAACTATGGTTTACACTCCATACCGCGGTATTGTTTTTGTACTCACAACCGTGAACATTGAAATTTCAACTTTATTTCTATACAATTAAGTTATATTTTTATTCGTCGTCTAAAAATACCTTGCCATGCAGTGCCGCCAATGGGCGCCAGACCTAAGAAGAAAAATAATTTATTGAAAAAAACTAGGTATTTTTCAATAAATTATTATATATATTATATTATTATATTATATTATTATTATATATTATAATACGAATAATTCGAAGGATGCTCAAAGAAGTTTACTAAACACGTAGCGGTTATTTGCTACGCAGCTGTTGCTGGCGTAGCATTGACCTCTACGCGTCAGCTACGCCGTAGCAATCTCGTAGCCCAATAAAAACAGCACATATTTTATTTTCCCTGCTTTTGCTAATAAAATAACATCTGCAGATTTTTATTATAACACAACACCAACAAATAATGTGTTGTAACGTATAGTGAATGTTTATTAACACCCTACATGCCAAAATTAATTTCAATGTCTTACACATTAAGGACCATAATCGCATATTTACGTTCTCATGTACGAGCAACGCATATAAAAACATATTAATGACTCTGAAATCCTTCATTTTTATTATAATTACTGTTTGTTGGTCATAAAAATTCATATTGGCGGAGGTAGAGAGGGATTAATACGTTATGAGTATTCACATCAGGGACAATGTACGATTATATGAATATTATATTATTTTTTCAGCAAAATTCGGTTTTTATTACACTCATGACCAAAGTTTGTTATTGGTTGTTTTGAAAAAGTAATGAAAAAATGGAGGTATTCCACTCAGAGCTCTGATTTCAACAGCACTTGACCGAACCGCACCTGAGCACTTCCACAAACCTCACTGAAACAAAATTTTGATAAGTGCGGTTCGGTGGAACAGTTTATTAATATTATTTTCAGTCCCCGAACGGCACCTGAATACAGTTTGTAGTGATGGGACGTATGTATTCTTTGCTCAGGACATTACCAACTATAACATGTATCGATACGGCCAGTGCATGTCGAACCACGCACAGTAAAGGGCTCCGTTGTCTTACGTAATAAATGCGGTAAGAAAAAAAAAAAAAAAACAATAAAAAAAAGTATACAATTTGTTCAAATCACGTAAATGTCGCCTGGGTGAATAAGGAAGGCAACTGTCAAAATGGGTATTGATAATGTAAAGAAAAAACAATGCAAAAATAACGAATGTATAATAGGAAGTGCAATTTCTATTGACCGCTTACCATATTTGAAGAGAATACTTCTTTAGCCGCGTTGGGCGATTTTTATTAGGGGCAAAACTTATGGGTTATATATAATATAATAATAATATAATATAATATGACGTGTTGCACCAGACTAGCGATGCGCAGCGGCCTGTGTATACGCATAGTATACAGGGTCAAATTAAATTAGCTAGCGAAACTCCGCAGCCGTGATGGGTATCGTTAACTAAACACGAAAAAATTAAAAAAAATATTAATTTGATGATTTTTTTTGGGGTCATCACCGCAGTGAAGTGGAAATATATATTTAAAATATGTTTTGTGCAAACTTTACAGACGTGATGGGTATCAATATCTAAACAAGGTTAAACAAAAGAAAAAGAGAAAAAAAATCGGTCGTTGAGCCCAAAAAAAATATCTGCAATTTTTTATTTTGTCGTGTTTAGATATCGATACCCATCATGTCTCCGGAGTTTAGCTAGCTAATTTAATTTGACCCTGTATACAAGGTGTAACATAAATAACGCACAAACTCTTAAGGGGTCATTGTACTCATCATTATGAACAACTTTTACTATGGGCAATTTTTTGTTTAATCCAAGCCTACTTTTATCATTTGCCTCTTGTCAGCGCCTTAAGTACAACACGTTAAGTTTTCTGGACATTTAAAAAAATCAAAAAATAGTAGGGCGCGTCTTTGTGGATGGCACGGACTATATTTAATTGCATCATCCGGTTATACTGGAAGCCCACCCCAACAGTTGGAAAAGGGCTAGGCAGGTGATGTTTTATAAAATCGAACGAAAATATAAACAACCAACTACTACTAAATCAATGTTTCCGCTTATTTAAGACGCAGATATATGCCAGTGACCTTGAGTGGTTAGCTTGCGTGTTCTGTACTGAGCTCACGCAACGCGTCCTAAGTTCAGCCAGTAATAGGACTCACCCATCAAGGAGCGCTGTTCCCAATTTGACGCATTATTAGTTTATTATACAAAAAACAAACGGTATTTTAATAAAACGCGTATACTAAAAGATTAATAATTAAATTGGTGAAGGTTTCAGAAAATAAACGCTTGGTAGATTTTGCGCCATTCTCCGTTTTTTATCCGCGTTAGACATAACTTTATAAATGAATTTACTATGTAATATAAACATAATCTATAATATTCACATAATAAATGATTGAAAAAATGCTCTAATTTAACATATATTTTTAAATCATTAACACTACTCGTTTAGACGTGATCTTCAGTATAAAATCATTAAAGTTCGGTTATCGTCGCCTCAAACCTTCGATCATGGACACACCCACACGTTCCCATAAGAATATTTACGGTCCCATAAACTTTTATGCTTTATTTTTTCATACGCCCACACAGTTATGACTAATGATTCGGATGTTTTAAATTGAACCATGTTTCCTGAGTTTTTATACTTTTTATTTTGTGAAAGGGAAATTTGAATATAAGTGCTATATGATATACTTTTTTATGTTTATTTAATGTCGGGTTACATAATTATGTGTTGGTATGATTTGGGACTGCATGGGTTTCAGATGAAATTCATTTGAGATTTAAGGCTACCCAGAATTAAAGATGTGAGTACTCGTAAATCTTCAACAATGATAAAAATTTTAGATTTTATAAACGATGCAGCAGTTTACATACTCGTAGAAGGTAAAATTGCAATATTTTATTATGCGCTAAGCTTGGTGAAGGCCGTAGGAGTCTGCTGGATGCGGGAAGCACAGAACAGTCGAAGTGGTGGTTCTTGGAGGAGGTCATGTTCAGCAGTGGACGTCTTTCGGCTGAAATGAGAATGGAGCTTGGCGGATGCAGAGATTTATTTTTTGTAACTTTACAAATAGAGGCGCCGCTCCAAAGCGGCCTATTGCTAAGCTTAGTTTTGTTTGAAAATGTGGGTCACAGTGGACGATCTCGCCTGGGATCGTCCGCTGTGACCCACGACTATGCTATGCATGGATGCGTGGCTGGAAAACGAATGAATTACGCAGCTTTTTTTTTTTTCTGGATGGGAAATTATCAATTAACTTCTCCCGCTATGGGCGGAGCGGGAGGGCGTGTCAGAGTCAGAGAAAACATATTAGCTACACACACACAACACACACACAAACACACACACACACACACACACACCACATACCACCACATACCACCACCACCACCACCACCACCACCACCACCACCATTTTTTTTTTATATTTGCTGGGCTGACAGCCTGTATGCACCGTACAAGGATTGCAGGGCTGATTTTATAAGTAGGTATACACGGCTACACATCAAGCTATACATTTCCAGTTTACGCTTCTCATTGTAAGGAAGTCCTATACAATGCGAGATCAGCTTATACTGGATATGTATAGCTTGATCTGTAGCCTTGTGACCTATCGCTTCTTGTTTATGCTGTTTTGATTAGTATTTCTGTTATTAAGTTTCTCTTCCAAGCAACATTTTTCAGCTTTATGCATGAGGACTTGACTTCGATACATACTTCTTCAGTTAAACCACATCGTTGAGTCTCTTCACATAAAATAATGAGTTTGTTACAAAATTTTACATAAATTATGTAAAACAGCATTATGTTAATAACATTGTAACTGTTTAGGATTTTGATGAATAAACATTTTGTTGAGAGTTTGATATTATGTGGGTTTTATGGTGGTTTGTTTACTGTATTGACGCTGATTCCACTAGCGAAATAAAGAGTATTTGGGGACAAGGTGGAGGGTATTCTACCTGTCTCCTCTTACGCCCACGAGGTAAAGTTGTGATCAAAGAGTGGAAGTGAAACTCCAACTTGCAGTTATATTATTATAATTCTCACACACGACAAAGTATAAAGTAAGGTACACTATTTAGTACATAATTATGACTATAATTAGGACGCCGACACGGTAAACCGCTGTCACTGTCAGATTGCATACAAAAGAAAGAGATGCGCGATGACACAACGTATGGCGTAAAAATACAAATAAAATCGTATACAATTAGTTATTAACTAAATAATAAAAAATCATCCATCACCGGATGCAGTTTGGCATTTGCAATTTTATGGTATATTTTTAATTATAATTATAACTGTTAACGAAGGGATAAACTGCTTTTAAAAAATAATTAAGAGTTGTCTTTGAAGATTTTTTTGTAAATCCGAATGTTTAATTATGTTTTGAGTTCCATCACCGTATGAACAAAAGACTTGAAAATATCATGCTGTTTTTTTTTTTGAAAAAATTATACATGGTTTAAGAGATACACTGCTTTAAAAAAAACACATTTTTGACAATTTTCAGAAATCTCCCCCTTAAACTAGTAGGGACAAAATAAACTAATGACTTAAATCTAGCTCGGTTCCTGCGACGGTTGACAAGCAAGAGGAAACGCTACTTAGGACGCTATGGGTCGCCCGGGTGTCATCACTGTGTGGATCGCCCGGAGGACACGGTGGAGCATACGGTGGAGGTTTGCCCGGCTTGGGCGGAGCACCACCGTGTTTTCACGGAGGCGATCGGCGGCAGCGATCTCTCGCGTCCGGCCCTGGTTCAGGCCATGGTTCGTAGCGAGAGTGCATGGGAGGCCATCACCTCCTTCTGCGAAGCAGTAATGCTTGCGAAGGAGGAGGCGGAACGCGTCAGGGTGAGGCGCGTCAGAGCGGGTAAAAATTATTTGATAATTTCCCACACAAAAAAAAGGACGCTATGGGTAGTGTCCCAGATCGTAGCTTAGTGTTGCCAGTTAATAAGCGTGCGTTCCTGAATAACTTATAAATACTTATTTAAACATAAAAGGCGACTCCACGTATTCTAAAGTGCATTTATAAATGCACAATACGTGACGCCACAAGTATAATTGCTCTCCTTTTCCTGTACATGAAGGCCATGTAGATTGGTATCTGAAATGGTCTTTTGAAAAAAGAACCACACAGATTCGAGTGGACCTGACCAGTCAGTGCACGCATTTGTCAGTAATCGTGCAGTTCTACTCAGAACTTAAGGAGCTAAACGATGCGACGATCAATACCAAAGAAAGGACGTTTGGGTAGGCCGCTTATATAACTCAAACTGCCAGACCATGATTAACACTAACTGAGAATAAAAGAAAAGGAAAAAAAATGGAATAACCTACATAGTCTTCACATTCACAATAATTAAAATATTATAATACTGTTAATGTGAGAATAGACTGTACATATATTTAATTATTAAAAAAAAGGCGCTTTTTAAAATGGTCGTAATTTTTACTTCCTCTCAAAACTGGTAAAACAAAAGATAATGCAAAAATCAATAGACAAAATAATATAAAAAACATAGACAAAACGCAAGAAGGTGCGCTACGCACAAATACTTTACAAGTAAATATTCATGTCATTGTGTATAAAATAATAATTAAATATCACACGCAACTTCCATAACTCAATGAAAAACAAACTTTATAAAACTAGGTGAGAGTACTAATCAACTTGACTAACTGGCGTTGCTACCATCTTTTTTTTTCTTTCTGACGGTAACTGGGCCGGGAGCCAAAGTCAGGTCCAACTAACGTCAGCGAATAAAAAAAAGTTTTAACAACGAAATTTTTGCTTTACCCTAGTTCAGGTGGCACCATATACTAATTTTACACAAGTAACACTGCTCGTTATCTGTTTGTTCTGAAATTTAACGTTGGTTAATAATGGGCACATAGGCTTAGGTTTTTTAGGGTTATATACGTCAAAAGGAAAACGGGACCCTTTTAATGGATAATTTCTGTGAACCAAACACGGATGTGTAACGTAAATAATTTAATTTTGAATAACTAAATCAAATTAGAAAATTTGTAAGGATTTAATAATTTTACAGTGTGTCCGTATACTATGTGGCGAAATGTGGTACAGACCATCAAACTGAACAACTTCCTCCCGGGGTCCAACATCGTAATCGTGACTGATCGTAATCGTAATCAGACATAATCTTGGTCAGATCATGTGAAGACCATGTAGATTGCTGCGTGAAATGATTGAGGGGACCTGTCCAGTCAGTGCACGCATTTGCCAGTAGTCGTATAGCTCAACTCAGAACTAAAGGAGCTCAATGATTCAACGTTTCTTTATGTGTGAGCGCATAAGTTAACACGGGGAAGTTTTACCCGCACCGATCGATACCGGCTTGTATTAACCGGATCTTTATTCAAGCACCCATACAGTGTATTTTCTGCTACTGCAAACAGATGGCTTACACAGTAGCAGGAAATACAATGTATGGCTTTATTCGGTAGGAGTCCGACATAACCCTCTGTTCTCCTCAGAAGGATTCATGAGAATTTTGCTACGAAATAAGGTAAAATAAAAGGTATGTGAAACATTTCTAAGATTATATTTTATAATCTCCTTGGAGGCAGCCGTCTATTTGGTAAGATATGGTAACAACTTGCAGTCAAAGTCAAAGATTTATTTGCAAACTAAGTGTACATTTTGGTGTTATATTATAATGTAGGTACTTACAACTTAGCGGCCATTTCCAGGCATCGTAAACATTAAAAATTAAAATAACTATGCTATTGTCACGATTTTACATTAATAATTTAAATAATTTAGTATTACTCATTCAAATAATAATAAAAATAATATTCAAATATATAGGTACACATTTTTATAATTCAATAACAATATTATAAATACATTTTTTATTAATTAGATCGCCTTATTAATTTATTTAGAATAGGAAGTCATATAGGTAGTGGTGTAAGTGTGTGTAATGTCTGTGTATGTAGTAGTTATTGATTTATTTTTGGCGTAAAAATTCTTCAATTAAATAGTAACATTTTTTTTAAAGGTCGGTTTTTAATTTGTCGGTCGTCGATTAATCCCACATAAAAATTACAATCGTATTAGATATTATTTTAAATAAACTGCAAACGAGGCTCAGGAGACTTATAATCTACTTAGTTCACAGGAGCACATGAAATAGTACATGAATTTAATATTACAATATTTTAAAATTTAGTATCCTAATTAGTAATTTTGATAATTTAAGGCGAACGAATTGCCACGCGAATGGCTAGACTAATAAATTATGAGAAGCAATCTATTTGCTTTGATTAATAATTATTATCTAGCCTACTGCTTAATTTGAATTTGGTTTACAGAAATAAAAATAGAAGGTCCACTTTACAACAGCATTTTAGTAGTAGAGTTTTTGTGATGGAGCTCGGCGAGGAAGTACCTGTTTAATACGTACACGTGAACACATCAATATCGTAGGTCTATGCGATATCACACATCATTTTTCATACAAACTTTTAGAGGCATGAGGAACAGGGTGTAAAGTTCACTCATCCTCCATAGAAAAGGGAGGATCCTCCGACCAGACGGGTGTCGTGTCTGGTGGGCAACTGCCCGACGGTTGTTTTTTTTTTGTTTTTGTGTATGGTATCTCGTAGTTAGCCTTGAGAGGCCGCGACCTTTACCATCAGGCGAGCCAAAGGCTGTTTTGTCACCCAAAATGAAACTTCTGCTCTTGGTGTTAGTTTTATTTGTATAAAGTCAAAAAGAGATAAATGAGTTAGTATATTTCATTTTTATTGGGCATTATAATATATATTATAAATAAGTACCTGATAGATTAATTTATTTTAATGTACAGGTTTTAATTATTCTCAAAGTTTATAATAATAATAATGCTTTATTATCAGGCAACAAAGGCCCATAGATAAAATACACAAACATTTAATACAAAATAATAATAAACTAATACATAATAAACAATAAATAAGTTTAGTAGTACGTTGGGTCGGCGACGTATTGCGCTGAGTCAAGGTGTCATGTAACCTTCCACGAAAACACCGATACACGACACCCTTCGGCCAAAATTCTTCCTTCATGAAGGTCTCCAGGTGATGAGTCAGAACGCGCACCACAAATGATTTAAAGTTAATTTTGGGGCGAGATTCCAACTGATAGCTGTTGATGTTATGACAGTTGTTTTTCATTTAACATAAATTCATGCCTGTATTACTCAAAGCGATAGAAAAACTTTGCATTACAGCTTAGTACACCCAGAAACCTATGAATTACCGCTTAGTACACCCAGAAACCTATGCATTACCGCTTAGTACACCCAGAAATCTATGGGTTTGACCCAAGTTTTTGGCAAAAATCGATACGTCGAAGAAGAGGCAGAAGTTTAGTAGTTTTACTCCTGTTAAATATGTTGTCCAAATAATCTATGAAGCCAACCATTAAAAAAAGAAAATAATCTTAATGCATGTTACAATGTAGACAAACATCATTATCATCTGCCCGCCTTTTTCCAACTCTTTTGAGGTCAGCTTATAGTCTAACCGGATACAGCTGACTACCAGTATTTTACATGGAGTGACTGCCTATCTGACCTCCACAACTCAGTTACTGGGTAATACGATACCCCTTGGTAAGACTGGTTGTCAGACTTTCGGGCTTCTGACGACCCGTAACAACTGTCAAGGATCTACATATGACAGCCGGGAACAACGACTTAACGTGCTTTTTGAGGCACGGAGGGGTCTTGGTACATAAAGATGGTCACCCATCCACTGACTAACCGTGGCAAGCGTAGCTTAACCTGATGGATCGATCCGTGCAGCTATTATTAGTTAGCCACAAGCCCCTCAATGTAGACAGAATTACCTACGTTAATAGCATAACGCCAATTTTTTTATTTTTAGGGTTCCGTACCTCAAAAGGAAAAAAGGAACCCTTAGGATCACTCGTGTGTCTGTCTGTCTGTCTGCCCGTCTATCACAGCTGATTTGCTCCGAATCTACCGAACCCATTATGTTGAAATTTGGTACACATATGAAATTCTGTGACCCAAACACGGACGTGTTACGTAAATAAATAAATTTTGAATATGGAAGTCACTTTTGCGGGGTAAAATAGAAAATTAAAAAATTAAGTTTTGCTGACTGTACCGTGTGACATATCAAGTGAAAGGGCTTGTTATAAGGATTTAAAACATATTTTTTTAGGGTTCCGTACCCAAAGGGTAAAATGGAAAACTTGTCTGTCTGTCTGTCTGTCCGTCTGTCTGTCCGTCTGTCACCAGGCTGTATCTCATAAACCGTGATAGTTAGACAATTGAAATGTTCACACATGATGTATTTCTGTTGCCGCTATAACAACAAATACTAAAAAACAAAATAAAATAAATATTTAAGGGGGCTTCCATACAACAAACGTGATTTTTTTGCTCGTTTTTGCTCGATATTGATAACGGCAACAGGTAGACGCTTCAAAATATTCACAGAATCTTTAGTTATATATTCACTTTAAAAATAAATAATTAAATTAAAACAAAACAAATATTTAAGGGGGGCTTCATACAACAAACGTTTTTACAGATAATGGTACTGAACCCTTCGTGCGCGAGTCCAAGTCGCACTTGGCCGTTTTTTTTTAATAATTTTAAAATACATCATTCCGAAATTATTTAAGAAAATATATGAAAAATGACCATTCCCCCCGCCCTTAACTCCGAAACTACTGAGCCTAAAATTTTGATAAAAATACAGAAAATTGTTCTTTATTCATAGAATACAGGAATACCTATAAGAAGTTTGTGGTCTTAAAATAACATGGTAAATCACTGAATATTGTGCGTACAAACTTACATACGCAGTTGGAATGTATGGGATCATGTTTTTTAACTACAATGTTAAGTTTGTTCTTGGGATAAATTCATCTCAACTACGGAACTCTTCATTGCGCGTGGTCCGACACGCACTTGGCCGGTCTTTTCCTATTCTTCAAAAACGCTGAAAATCCTGTCTCGTTCAAATCGTATACCATACAAAGATAAACAGACGGGAAATTGAGATAGAAAAAAAACGGATTCCCCTAAAAAAATACCTATACTTAACAGATATATTAAAGCAACAGTTTACTTTTCATTCCTTTCTTCATTCTTTCTTGTTTTCCGAACGGTGTGTAAAGAAGGCTTTCATAATAATTGTTGTTTTCCTCATAGGTAAACACGTATGATAAGTAGGTATGTCCTGAAGTTTTTTTTTATGTGAGGAGCTATTAGGTACTGTTGGCGAAAGAGATTTGTGTGTAGGTAGAATAGTACTTACATACTGTAAAGCTGGGTTCAGCCGTTAAGGTACAAAACATTACTATTTACTGGAGTTGTAGAAAATATATATTATATTTGAAGACGATGCATCTAGAATAAAAATACTATACCACTATAGGTAACTGACAAAAAAAATACTGTTAATTTATTCTGACAAATAAATGCATTCTATTCTATTCTATTATATATAAGAATATTTGATTCTTACGGATCCAATAGAAGATTTGTTTTACATCAAAAGCCCACGCACAATGGTCTACATGAAGGACTAAGTGCGGAAACCAAACCCTCTAACATAAAATAGAACATACATCAAAAGCCAGTGAAAGTTTCGAGAATTTGTATGTCATTCTATTAATTAGTGGAAATGTTTAATTTAATACCACATCCCATCAAAACGTTTTAATACCGAACATACAGACTCGTTAAGAGTCTATGCTTTTCAGTGGTTTAATTTTGGACAGACATTATGACAACTTCAATCCACTGATAAGCATAGACTCTTAACTAGTCTGTATGTGGTATCTAAGAAATTCACCACATGCCGAAAGTTGATAAGTCATATCTTTGACATTGTCCTTCATAGCCATAATCTTTTGTTTGAAAAGTTATTAGGAATGCGCTTAGTGATACCTTTTTGAAACCATCGCTTTATTCTAACCTGCATACCAAACTCATTGGCTGTGTATACATGATAATACTTACAAGGCCTCTTATTGTCAACAAGGGAATAATTTTTAGACTTCCAGACGATTACTTCTTTCTAACCGGTGAAAATAGATTGTTTGATTATAAATACAGTTCTACTTATAAAGACTGACTGCTCCCCGCGGTTTCACCCACTTAAGTATCGATACCATGAGAATATTGGAATAAAAAGTAGTATATTTCCTAACCCAGGTCATGGTCTACTCATGCGCCTAAATTTCATCCAGATCCGTTCAGCCGTTTTAGAGAGGAAGTGTAACAAACAAACAAATAAAAGAACAAACTTACTTTCGCATTTATAATATTAGTTAGGATTTCCTCGAGACGCGTACTGGCAAATTAACCTCCTCCTTTTTTGAAGTCGGTTAAAAAACATAAAACAAAATATTTTTCATTTCTCATACTCGGAAAGTAGTGTTTGTTTGATCCGAATAGCGGGTGGAAGACGCTGCTCCCCTGCACCCTTGGGCGGGAAAGAATTGCTTCCCTCTCCAGGGCGGGAAATAATTTTAAAAATTGAACTAAACTTGGATAGGTAGTGTTATGATTATGTAATTTTTTCGTAGCTACGAAAAAATTACATAATCATAACAAAATATCGATTAAAATAAAAAACAAATGCTGTGGTCTTGCGAGTGTATAAACAGCCAGTGAGAATTAAAAAAAAAATACCTATTAAGGATGGCCCGCGGTGGTGACGCGGTGTGTTCCATGAATAAAATTTAAAAAGACTATGTAATTTGGCGGGAGCTCGGTTTTATAGCCTAATATTCTGAAATGTTGACCCCAGGTTCGGTTAACGACGAAGCAAATATTGCAGAATACAGAAATTAAAAAAAAACTATTTTAAAAAGTACATACAATGATTTTATGAAGTGGCGAGCCAACAAGAAAATAATAGAAAAACTAAATAAAATACTTTCCTTATATTCGAAATGAAAAGTAGAGTATTTAACACGGATAAAAGTCACCAATTCCTACTCTGACTATAACTGCCTAAATACCTCGTATGGGAATCGATTCCTTTCGACTCTTGTATAACATTCTACTATTTTAATCTTGTAAGTACGAGACACCTGAGAATTTAAAGTGGTTATGTTTTGGTGAAAAGATGAGACAATCAGGAAATTTGGTTGCTTCACTTTTGAAGGCTTTTGCGCCCCAACTATTGCTGTATTCCGATTTAAAAAGTATGGGTGACGGGGAAATTTATTGTTCATTGCCAAACTATAGTGCGTTCACTATAACTTGACGCATGACGCGATTGGTAGAACTGAATTTGCGGTCTTATTTTCAATACAACATAACTACCAATCACATAGAAAAAGTGAAATCCTGTCAGCAATAACAATAATAAGAAAGTGAAAAATGTATAGAACTGGCATAAGCTACCTAAATTATAATCCCCACACCATGGGATAGTCGAGAAAACAAAATATCATCCCCACTTTATTGCAAAATATATTTTTTTCAAGATTTTATTTTACCAATTTGTCGGCGTGATTAATATGTACACCCATGTCAAATTACAGCTTTCTAGGACTTAGAGTCTCTGAGCTAAGCTGGGGATAGACAGACAGACAGACGTACATGGCGAATACTCAAGACAAAAAAAGTAAGACATAATTATTATTATTGTGATGATACTAAAAAGCTAAAAACCTAAGTTAGTCCTGTTGAATGTCATTGTGGAAAAACAAAACGCTTTGAAGGCGATTGCCTTCTTGTCTGGGCCCTCATCTTTTGTTAGTGGCCAGATACATCACTCCATAAGGCGACGACAACCGACTTATAATGATTTTATACTGAAGATCACGTTTAAACGAGTAGTGTTAATGATTTGAATAAAATGTGTGTTAAATTAGAGCATTTTCTCAATAACTTAATATGTGAATATTTTAGATAATGTTTATAAATAGTGAAATTAATTTGTAAAGTTATGTCTAGCGCGGATAAAAAACTACGAATGGCGCAAAATCTACCAAGCTAATCTGAAACCTTCAACAATTTAAAGATAATTTAATTATTAATCTTTTAGTATACGCGTTTTATTAAAATTTCTTTTGTTTTGTGTCTATTAAATTAATAATGCGTCAAATTGGGGACAGCGCTCCTTGATGGGCGAGTCCTATTACTGGCTGAACGTACGACGCGTTGCGTGAGCTTAGTACAACACACGCAAGCTACCCACTCAAGGTCACTGGCATATATCTGCATCTTAATTTTACTATTACCGATAGGTAAATTATAGGAACCGACCAAACTACATTTAATTTCATCCGATTCCAAACTCCCTCCACATTCAAGATAATATATACGAAAAGTTTATAATCAAGTGTTGTACCGTTCTTCAATTCGATAAAAAAATATAATTTATGTCTGTAGTCGCAGCTGTTTCAGAAACGGCGCAAAAACTAGATACAAAGTGAATTTTAAGTAGCTTTTCATTGTGTGTGTGTGTGTGCTAAGTTAGATTTACGGTGTAAACGTATGGTAATGGTGGTGTAGTTCGTAGGAAGGTTTACGTGCGTATAGTGGGGTTTGATTCTTACTAGAAATATTTTTTAATATGCTATAGATAGTTGTTTCAAGATATTGGCATTTTTATTTGTTAGCACACTCATGATAGACGAGAAAATTCCAAATGTGAGTTGTCGTTTACAAAATACGTCTTATTTAGCTGGTCTGGTGGATTTTTTTATTTTTTTTTATTACCAAGGGTTTAATCATGGTGCCACTTTAAAAAGTTGGTTTAGTAAGAAAATACCTTTAGGATAGAAACGCCCGTTTCCGTCCCTTAGACTAAGATGGTCGCATGGCTGCCGATTACACTGCAAGAATCCTCTAAACCAGGTAGATTAAGGAAAAAAGAGGTGATGATTTAAAATAACCACTTCGGCGTATAACAAGGCAAACGTAAGGAATCCTACAACTGACTGACGATGCGGTACGCTTGTGCTAGATTGGTATTGTCTTAGTAAAGGATTAGTAGGCCATTATAAGGGGTTATTTACTACAGTACGCGTCCGGTACTTCTGGAAACGTGTCTCGCTCAATGGCAGAGGAACTTCGCAGTCCTCTGCCTTAGGATTGAGTAAGACATGCTTGAGTGTAGGGAACGTGTTCTGCTGGAACCGCAAGCAGGTCCTCTATAAACCTATGCACGTTAGGACTGGCGGTACTCGTACGTCGTGTCAGCTGTTGAAAAGCGGCCCCACGTCACTGGGGTGGGATTCTAGATTATTGTAAGGAAATTCCTTAACGTAACTCAAAATAATGTAATCTTAAGCGTAAGCGTAAGCGTAAGCGTATGTTTTATTAAGCGTTACGCATCAACCCTTTTGTATTCCTCTCTTGTCTCTTCACAATCAAAAGAAAAGTAGATAAACTAGATTTCCATTCCTTAATGTTTATTACCTATGAATTCCCAACCTGATTTTATATTGACTTCGGTTACTTGTATCCCCCTCCTTGTCCTAGCTCTTTACGTCGAGACAATGTAATGTGGTAAGGTGAAATAGTTCTTAGGAATTCATTCCAATCGGAGGGAGAGTGTCCAGCCTGGAGAGGAGCTCTACGATGTCGCACGGGGTGGGGTGCGGTCAGCCTTAAGGGGGATACCGACATAAACACTAATATTAACATTAATTACGAAAAACTATTTTTATATCAGCCCGGGGTAATTTAAGAACAGTCGCAAACGCATACTACAAGCGGCCTCGACGCAGTTTTTTGTATGAAAATGCGAATTGCTCTGTGGCTATAATATGCGTTAGGCTTTAAAGGTAGCCAGTTACTTCCAAACTTTACTGAATTTGTACTAGGTACTGGGAACACACAACACAATACTGGTTTACAAACCGTGATAAAGCCAATATGGACCTACGGTATCCAGCAATGGGGTAGTGCCTCGGATTCAAATATCAACATAGTGCAACGATTAGAAAACTCAATTCTAAAGTCAATTTTCAATGCCATTGTTCAACAACAATACAGAAATTCACGAGCAATTAAAAGTAAACACAGTAAAGGAGTTTATACTGATGGTATAAGATGCATACAAAAACAGACTTAAAAACCACCATAAACCTGCTTGCTCCAACCAAATATCACTTAGTGCTTCAAAAGGCACCACATTTTCGAGCTGAATAAATAATTACCATAATTATTATGTGCAGTGCTCACTGGAGCCCTGCATTACCACGCCATGAACCAATCAGGACATTTTTTATAGCCGAAAAGCTGATTGGAGATCCAAAAAATATAATTATAACATAAAAAAGTTACTTACAAAAATAATAAATCAATCACAAAAGTGAAATGTAAAATCCACGACAGATTAAATTAAATAGATTCTAAGTAACCGTTTATACCCTTTTACGATAATCGCATACACATAATTTTTCCAGATAAAAATATTAATCTATCTGTAAAAAAAATTAATCTGTGAAGCTGAGCGCCATTAAATGCAATCTGCCTAATTGGTTTGCGATATTAATATATTTTTTGTCCCGGTATATTGTGGTATAGAAAATGTATTTATTAATAACAAACAGTTGGTGCATCTTTCATTTAATTGAGTATTCTCTCGATTGCTAGGAATTTCTGTTTAATTAAGTATTCAATTTTTGTTGGATGTCGATTATTGGATTCTGGAAAAAACTTGTTAAGTGCGAGTCGGGCTCACGTACCAAGGGCTCCGTGCGGTATCTGCAGCACACACGTCTTTTGATTGTGACAGCAACTGCGGTGAAAACAAAATAAAGAACAAGGGGTCTACCCCGAAGCGATAACCCAAAGTATCGGCCGAATGTTCGGCAGTTTCTTGACTTCCAAAGTTTCCTTTCTTGACTTTGAGTCCTTACCCGACTTCAAGTCACATTTTTGACTTTGACTAACTTATTTCAGACTGACGTTTTTTTTTTCTTTCACCGTAGCCAGGAAACGGCTGAACATTCGGCCGATACTTCGGTTTTGAAGACATTTTTATTTTGTCAAAGAACAATTAATTACAGTTCACATATAGAGAAACTTAACTAAATTACCAATAGGTTGTAGTTCACATTAGGTATGACGTTCAAGGCATTCATGAAACTGAACACCATATTTTCTTTGATAAAATATAAAGCAAATAATTACATTAAATAAAATACAAAACAGTTAAGTTAACTTATGTGTCTAATATAAAAAAAACTAAACTTGTGTGTCTAATATATCATTCCTGAGGTCTTTTTTAAATGTTGTTATGCTTGTACAATCTCTGCCTTTTTTAGCTAGTTTATTGTATAGTTTTCCTGCCGTACAGGGTTCTCACTCTTGGTACTTCTAGGTCATCTTGATTTCGGGTATTATATCTGTCTTATTTTTTTTTTTTAAAACGTTGCCCCACACTAGAAATTTCTCCTGTATTGTGGGTGCGTTCACAAACATTTAAACTCACATACACAAACAGCCAGACCCGGAACAACTACTTGTTGGTCATACAAATATTTGTTCCGTGTGGGAATCGATCGCGACACGCAGCGCAGCAGTCAATCGCTTAACCACTGCGCCAACCGTGTCGTCTTTTGGATTTATCTTCGGAGTAAACCCCCTTTTAAGAGCAATAGGGTCCCAAAAACAGTCCATTACCCTCCCCACCTTGTCACACTCTGCCAAACACATGCATCTAAACTGTAGGTACAGACAAACTCTCTGGAATTGGATTCATTCCAAGGCTTTAATTAATTCCACACTAGCCTTGCGATGAGCTATGAACGAAAACTTTAATTGGAGGAGAGTTCGTAATTTGTTGCGAATGAAGTGGGGAGCCGTTGTGTGGTGTGGAAAAAATATTGAGAGAGGATGTGTTGGGTAAAATGAGTGGCGTTTTTTTTGGTACCGGGAGTTTTTAAAGAAATTTATCTAGCGTATAAAATGTATTGTAATGTAAATGTGTTTTGTCGGAATATCGTATACAACATTATTTTTAGTATAATAATATGCGAAACCTGAATATAGTTTGTTCAGAATAAGGAACTGAATCGATTTTAATAATTTTTACACCGTGTTATATTTTGTCCCAAAAATATTTAAGTGTGATGGAAAATGTTATCACCATTTAATTACTTACAATACAATTGCCGTACGGTTAGGTACCTACTGCCAAATTATTATCAATGAGCGCAAGACGACCCTGGAGGCGCGGGGGTGCCGTAAGCATGTTTTTGTGCGGACAACCCGGTAACATTAACATTAACATTAACCTTATAACTTTTGTGATTTTTCATGACATGGTTTTGAAATTTTGTACTTAGATTTTTTAAATAAAAATACTAGACACGTGTTTCGGGTTTCGCATATACTAAAACTAATATTGTATGTGTAAGCTTAACAGTTCCACCCCTTGGGTCAGTTGGATAAAAATATAACGCAATGTATTTTTTTAAAGAATGGTTAGAAATTCGTCCTATAATTACGTGTAACGTCAAAGCCAGTGTATTTATTTCAATTAAACCGTACATTTTTTTCCCGTTACAAAACATAACAACATAACATACGTCTCTTTGGAGAGGACCGGGCAGGAAACTCCATGGAAGAGTGTCAATGAAGTTACCGGCCCGTTCTTCTTTTAATCAAGTTACATCACAAAATTTAGGTTGAAGATTTATAATAAAAAAACATAAAAAAAACTTTTATTAGCAAGCATCGTAGGCCCATAGCGTGTTAGTTTACAAGTAACTTAAAAACTATGTTAGTAGTAATAAATTACGTACACAATCCAATATCCTAATATTAAAACACTAGCTTTCGCCCGCGGCTTCGCCCGCGTGGATGTCGAAAACAAAACAGCTTCTCTATCAGCAATATTCTTGTCTAGTTGGAACCAACGTAAGCGTGGTAAGCAGATAGGAGTGCAGTTTGATTTACAACTTTACGGAAGATAATAATAAAGATAGCATATAAATACCAACTTCGTTTTGTACATACTTGTTCAATATACGTGTCCTCCATTTCATTTCTTTATTTTTCTACTGTTTTTGTTCTTAAATAATAATTGATGTATATCAACTTTTGAGTTATTCAAGGTACGCAGTAAAGTTCTCCCGAAAACTTATTTACCCGATTATTTCTTATTTTATAAGTTATAACCAAATTATATACCGTAAACCAATCTTGGACCTGAAGAATAGAATTATTCACGTCGCCAAGGTTTTGTTACCGTCGGTCTATTTTAAAGATCAATGACGTGTCATCTGCAAACATCTCCGGTTGATTTTGAAGTAATTGGGGTAAATCGTTAATGTAAACTAAAAAGAGGAATGGACCCAATATCGAACCTTGAGGAACGCTCATTGCTTTTTCAGACCCCAAAGAGTTCACGCCGTTTACATGAACCCTAACCTTTCTATCTTTCAGGTATGATCTAAGTAAATCAAGTGCTGTATTCCTAATCCCATAGTGTTCTAGTTTCAGCAGAAGTGTCTCATGGTTAACGCAATCGAAAGCCTTTGAGAGGTCACAAAAAATTCCAATGGCATCTTGGGCTCTCTCCCAGGCGTTAGAAATATTCTTTATTAGGGTGACACCGGCGTCAGTGGTACAACGACCTTTAGTGAAACCGTACTGTTGTTCATGAAAGATGGAATTTTTATTGAAGTGACGTAACATTTGATTGAGCATCAACTTTTTAAACACCTTACTGAGAACTGGCAGAATTGACATGGGCCTATAATATTGTTGGGTTCTTTACTATCTCCAGATTTGAACAAAGGAACTACTTTAGTGTGTTTCATGAGATCCGGAAAGACTCCTTGGTCCACATTGGTGTTAAATGTGAAAGCTAAATAGGGCGCAATGGTTTCGATGACAGATCTACAGACTTTTACAGACATGCCCCATAGATCTTCTGTTGATTTAATTTTAAGATCTCTAAAAGTTTTTCTAACAGCCTGGGGGTTTGTATGCTGAAACCTTAACTCCAAGGGGCATACCTTTACATTCTTTCTAAGTAAGGCAGCAGAAAGCGCCGGTGAGGAACTTAAAGTTTCGGTAGTTTTAAGGGGAATATTAGCAAAAAAAAATTCAAATTCCTGAGCTATTTCTACCTCTGAAGTGATGGGCCCATGTGCAGTCTCTAAATTAAATTCAGTATTACGCTGTTTTTTCCTACCTAATTCATTATTTATTATTTCCCAGGTAGTTTTTATTTTATCATCTATTTATTAGCTATTTTGCACACACTTTTAAAAGTTTTAGAATAATTTGCAACATATTGATGAAAGCTTGTATTATTCATAAGTTGCTTTAAGCCATAAAGTTCAAAAAGATTTTCCCTGCTTTTACGAATACCTGGAGTCGCCCAATCACTAAATACGAACTTTGAGTAAATACTTTTAGTCTTCAGTGGTAAAGTGTCATTAAATTACTTGTTTAATAGTGAAAAGAACTTTGCGTAGAACTCAAGGTCACAAATATTATTAAATTAACTTAGAATTTATTACATTAACTAATTAATAAAAATGAATCCATCACCGGGCGCAGTTGGGCATTTGAAATTTTATGGTATACTTATAATTATAATTATAACTGTTAACGAAGATATAGACTGGAATAAAAAAGGCTTTCAACATAATTAAGAGCTGTCTTTGAAGATTTTGTTGAAGTATTAAATTATGTTTAATTATGTTTTGAGTTCCATCACCATAAGCACAAAAGACTTGAAAATATCATACTGTTTTTGTTTTGGATAAAATATTTACGGTTTAAGAGATACACTGCTTTAAAAACCACATTTTTGACCATTTTTAGAAATCTCCACCTTAAAGAGTAGTTAAAAAAAAAAACCAGTCAAGAGCGAATCGGACTCGCGCACCGAGGGTTCCGTACGTATATATATGATGTTGATGATTTCTGAAAAGCTGTGCTATTTAGAGACATTGTTTTATTTTTCCTGTAATCTTTACATAAACTTCTATCACATAGAATAATTTCGGTTTTTTATCTATGCAAACTTCGGAGATAAGGGGGGCGGGGACGGTATTTTTTTTACATTTTTCATCAAAAGTCGGAAACTATGCTGCCTAAAAAAGAAAATATGTTTTAGAATGTGCAAATAGTGTCCTTTCATACGATACCCCGCATGCCCTAGTAGCTCCACTTCAAATATTTAAGACCCGCTTTCAGTCCCTTTTGCAAAAATAGAGATATTTTTTTAAATTTCTTTCTTGTTTGCAAAATAGTTGGGCAAACGTCATCTAAAACTATTCTAAATTTCAAGTTGATAGCATTAGTAGTTCTTGAGATATCCAGGTGTAACAGACAGACAGACAGACAGACTTAGTCTCACCATATGGGTTCCTTTTTAACATTTTGGTACGGAACCCTAAAAACAAAAAATGTCACACTTTATAATTTACTTAGGTTAGTATTTGCGCCAAGTTTCAGGTTTATTAACTCAAGGTGTTGGGGTTTTCTCGTCGCTGACGGATACCCCGGTAGTTATTGTAGGTAGATAGTAAGTTACACCAAACCACTGTTAAGTTAAATACTTAGTTTATTTATGGAAATAGTTTATAGTAGTTTGTTTAGTAATCTGAGCTGCACTTAATGTATTGTTGTTATAGATCGACCCGCACATTAGCGCGTGACGGAGTTTAAGTTAAGACTGGTTTGAGGTAAATTAATTAGGTACGCGTAAACGTACTTTTGCTGTATGCGCGTTATTGGCTCGTACATGCTCCCAAGGGAAAAATATACGTACTCAGATTACATTACCAAACTTGCGTTACAAGTTAACAATATAAAGGTATAGTAAATGTTATAAAATCAATCAAAACAAGAAGTAAGAAATAATTCTTAAATAATTAATCATAGTTGAAATCTTGTTCCAATTGCTGGTTGCGGCGGACGGTGGTTCGCTGACTGTCCACCACGTGTTTTAGCGTAGGCAGGAATCTCCTTCAGTTCTATATCTTCTGTCCTCTCTCGAGTCTGGTTCGTATTGGTAGAGGTGTTGCTCTTCTTACGCCCCTGAAGATATCTTCTTAGTCGCCAAACTAATATAGCGGCGACGATTCCTTCCACCAGCACAGTGCTTATAGTGTAGTTGCTGATGTCGTGGACACTTAGGTCGTTGGGTAGGCTCTCTCGTCCTTTTTGTGCGGTTATCTGGTCATCTAATAATTTGTGTTCATCAGATAAGTTTAGTTCCGGAAGCACAATCTTTGTGTTTTTGAACGTATTCATGTCGTTTGGTGAGTCAATAGTAGGTACCTCCAAGGCAATTCCAATATTGGTACTGCTACTAAAAACGTTATGTGAATAAATTGTAGCATCTTTGTGCTGAAGTATGCAATCCTGACCTAGGGCAAGGAGCCCCGCCTTTGTTAAAGTTGTTGTTGTAATTCGATTTTCGCATACAATGCGAGTCGTACATTCATTGATGCAATCATACAGCCATATGTTTGGTCTCTGTAATTTTATCCATTGGTCAGTGCATTGTTGTGGTACCCAAATACCCATTGCTGTGGTATTTTGTTTCGTTCATGAATTGCTGAATTGCTTCCAGTTGCGTCTTTACAAAGTCTTCATTTTTCTTGATGACGTTGTTTTCTGCCTCGATAATCAGTGTCTGATTTTTTATCAGCTGTAATAGATATTGTTCGTTCGTTTTGATTTTTTCTATGTCCTGTTGACGTAGCCACGTCGTTTTTGTTGTTGATGTTGAGACCGTAACAATATGTTCTCGTTCTCGTTCAGCTGTTTCATTTCGAACTTGAGTTGTTGTGTCGTAGAGTGGCATGGCTCGTGAGGCATTGTGTCGCATAGTTGAGCTAAACGATTCACGAATTTCTCTACATTTGTTGTACTTTGCCAGAATGTTGTCAGGTTATAGTATACCAGAAGTTTCCATTCATCATGAATAAGTTGGATATTTCCAACGGGGTCAAAGTAAATTGGTTGGTTTTCAGCTAATTGCGTTATTTTAAAATGTTGCTCGGGTGCTGCTGTTCCACCTGATAGCGTTGTAAATGCTACAAGTAATATCGTAAGCAAGCTGTTTACCCTGTTATGGGTTTTGTAAGTCCCTTTCTTTAGCTTGCCCTGCTTAATATCTGGACTCACTTCTTGTGGCTCAGTGCTTCCGTATGCCTCGTTTATAGGTAGCGGGGCTAGTTTAGTTATGGGTCTTTTTAGTACTCCATTTTGGGTCTTGAGCGTGACTACTCGTACTAAGTTATCGCTGCCAGGGTGCAGTTCCACTACGCGTCGCATAGCCCATCTGCTTGGGGGTAGATAACTTTCCCTGACGAGGACTAGTTGCCTCTTCTGTATGTTTTCTTTAGTTTGTTGCCATTTGTTTCGGTTTTGTAATGAATGAAGGTATTCTTTTGACTGGTTCCTAGTGTCAGCCAGCGTTAATCTAGCTCCACCGTGTAATATTCGTTGATGCACCTTTTCAACAATTAGTTGGGTTAGTCTGCCCTCTCCTGGTATGAGGATGGGGTGTTTTGATTCCACTGGCAAGTTTGAGTGGTTTAGACGTCCTCCAACACGTAAAACTCCATAAGAGTCCAAAAACGGATTAAGTTTTAAAATGGTGCTCTTGTTGAGAGAATTTATCTCTTTTCCGAAATAAGCCCGTTGCACTGATTTGATAATTATTAAAAGTGCATTGTTTATTTCACTCAAGTTCAGTTCCTGGTACTCAGTTGACCTTCTTTTGTATCGTAGTGCGTCAGCAAAACGTATCACCAAGGCGAGTATTCTCGTAATACGATTTAAGTTGCTATGTCGCTCAAGTAATGAATCGATTAATTCATTTCTAATCGACGTGGGTTCCGTACTGTTAGTCGTGTAACAGTTTGTTAGGAAGCCCTCATTTGTGGTATGAGTTTGGTTTGAGATAAGGGCTTGTTTTCCTTGCTCCTTAAGCCATGTAGGGCCTTCCCACCACAGGGTAAAGTTGACCAGTTTTTGCGGTGGGAGTCCTCTTGTTGCACAGTCGGCAGGGTTTTCATTCGTCTTCACGTAACCCCAGTTTATCGCAGGCACGATGTATAATATTTGTGTAGTCCTATTGGTTACATACTTTTTGTATTTAGTTTGATTTCCCTGAAGCCATGCTAGAACGACCTTAGAATCGGTCCAGCAGGTAATCCTTAGATCGTACTCTTCAAGTATCTTAGTTATCCTTTCTAGGAGTTTCGCTAGCAAAACTGCGGCGCATAATTCCAACCTCGGTATCGTAGTTTTCCCCTTGATTGATGCGACCTTTGTGTTTGCCGCGACTAGTGTCGTTTCGTACGCCCCGGTAGGTGACGTAGTTTGGCTGTAGATAACGCATGCTTCGTTAAGTAGCGCCTTTTGGGCCAGAAGGAAAGCGTTGCCTTCATCTTTGGCCAGCAGTTGGAGAGTGCGCACCGCTATGAATGGTGCGACTTTGGTCCCGTATGTTAGGGTACACAGCTGCATATCTCTCAGTGGTTCTCTCTTGGAGTCTTTCCAAATAATTTTTTGAAGACATTGTTGATCTTTATGAATAACGATTTGACGGTACATTTTCTCAATGTCCGCCGTTAGAACATATTTATAACTCCGCCATTTAATGATCAGGGATAGAATGTCCTTTTGTAGATTAGGCCCTTTTCCCATCAAATCGTTTAGGCTATACTCGGAGTATGTTTTCATTGATGCGTTAAAAACAGCTCGTAGTTTGGTTGTTGTTGAGCACTCCCTTACTACGCCATGGTGTGGTAGGTAGGTTTGTACTTGACTTTCGGATTCTGTCACTGGTTTCATGTGACCTAATTCGATGTATTCTCGGATGAATTCCTTGTACAGTTTAGCGAAGTGTTCTTGTTTCGCCATTTTCTTTTCTAAATGTCGAAATTGTGCTGTAGCTTGAGGTCTTGTTCATAGTTAGCGTTGATCGGCATCTTCACCACATAACGCCCGTTGTTTAATCGCTCTGTTGTTTCTGTGTAATGTTTTTCGCAGAATTCGTTTTTCGTTGTTAGTTTGGGTTCCGAAGGGATGTCTTCTATTTCCCAAAATGTTGTTTGGTGGTCTAGCTCTGTTAGAGTAACTAGACAGTTGAACTGCTTTGTAGCACCGCATAGTATCCAGCCCAACTCTGTATGTTGCGCTACTGGCGATTCATTATGTTTGATTATTCCTCCTAAGATCACATCGGAGTAGACATCTGCTCCAAGCAGTAAATCGATGGGTCCAGAGATGTTGTAGTCTGGATCAGCTTACTTGATATTATGAATGTGCGTCCAGCTTTCTGCGTTGATTGTTGAGTTAGGCAGGCTGTTGATGAGTTTACTCATCACTAACGACTCGGTGTGGAATGTATAATCAGAGTGAATAGACTTGCATTCTAATCGTATCATGCCCTTACTCTTGCCCATTATAGTGCCAACGCCAGTAACCGCAGCGTTCATTTTGTTTCGGGGTAAGTTTAACCGTTGGGCAGCATTTTCTGTGATCAAGGATACTTGAGAGCCTTGATCCAGTAACGCCCGAAGGATGACGTAATCCCCTTCCATGTTCTTGACCCTGAGTTGAAGAGTTGTTAAGAGTATCTCTTGTTCACCGTTAATGTGATTAGATGTTCGCTCAGCCACCGTTGATGTGGTCGGCTTTGATTGTTGCCATTTCAGATTATCATCATGGAGAAGGGAGTGATGTTTGAAGTTACACGTGCGGCATGTTTTCGTTGAATTGCATTTATTTCCGCCGTGACTAAACAAACAATTTTTGCACAAGTTTAGGTTACTTGTTGTTTGGTGTCGCGTTGCGACATCCATGTTCAAAAATGTAGAACACTGCCTCAGCGTGTGTTCGTTTTTGCAGAGTGGACATTTCCTCAGCGTTGCATGGAAGGTTTTTGTCCACTTTTCTGACTCTTTAAAGTTCGTTAACTTGTTGTTATTATAAGTTTTATGTTGGTTATTCGTTGAATAGTTTTGTTTCCCGCCGTTCTTTTTGTTACGGGATGTCTCTAACGTTATAAACTGCATTTCCAGGAACTCCATGAACTCTTCTAAGTCTGGGAGCTCTCTTGACTGTTTCATGGTCTTGACGTAGTCACCGTAAGTGTCGTCATCCAGTTTGGAGGATAGTAAGTACACGATAAGTGGACCCCAAACTGGTATATTGATGTTAATGTTTTCTAGGCCATTTAAACACTCTTTCGTTGTGTCATACAGCTTCTTCATGTTAGTTGAGTTTGGTTTTTCGATGCATGATTGATTGAGAAATATGTCTATGTATGTAGTGAAAAGTAATCGCTTGTTGTCGTAGCGGTGCTGAATAATATCTAGGCACGAGTCATAATTCTCAGCACTCACAGGTAGGTGCTTGATTAACTTTTCCGCTTCACCTTTCAATTTAGATTTTAGGAACTTCATTTTCTGCGTTTTGTTTAGCGTTGGATTGTTATGAATCATCTCAAAGAATAAATCCCTAAAGGAGATCCAATTGTTGAAAGTTCCGTTGAACTCCGGTAATTCCAAATGCGGGGTAGTTTTTTCGTAGTGGGATGTTTCAAAGATTTTTCTATTCAGCTCTTCCTTTAGGTTGTCGTAGACTTGCTCCCAATGGTCGTATTTTGCTTCATAGTCTTTGTCGGTCCCTTGCAGTAAGTAGCTTAGTTCCCAGTGAATCTTGTCGATAGATTCCCATCTAGACCGTAGTATGTTAACTTGATCTTGGAGTTGCCATTTCTCTTTCATGCTATCCAGGTTAGTTTTGGAGACTGCTCGCTTCAAGGTGTTGAAGTTACAAACTTGATTACGTAACAGTGTTGATAGATGCTTGTCCGTTTCATCTCCGATTTGTTGGTGTACTCCAGTTGTATCAAATTGCGGAGTTCCGGGAGTTTCTAGTATTTTCGGTTTTGATATCCTTGAAAATCCAGGTTCGTCTCAAGCATGTTCGTCGAAACCATGCAATCAATGAAACAACTACAAAATCAACTTGTTTTGTAGTTGTTTCATTGATTGCATGGTTTCGTCAAACATGCTTCTCGTTATAATGAAAATGTCTTCCTTGAAGTAGTCATGTTCTCTTTGTTTAGACTCATACTTCTTCAAGATTTCATGATTGGATCGAAATTCATCCCATATGGATTGTAAAGCTTCGATGCGCTTGTTAAGGTAGTCTGTGGTTTTTCTATTCACAGCATCCTTTTTGTAGTTAGTTTGAAGAGTTTTGATTCTCTCGTAGCTGCTTTGCTGCTTAGTTATAAGTTCCACAAATTCAGGGTAGTCTTCTGTCGACATTGTTTATGCCTTGTGGCTGCTAGTGGTTGGCGTGTAGTTAGTGTGTACTCACGAAGTTTTCGGAGCTGAAGTAATCGCAGTGGACGTTATCCCCGCTGATTATTTTCTGTTTGTAGCGGTAGACGCGATCTCCGCAGTAGCAACCGCCGTGGACGTTATCCTCGCCGATTGTTTCTTGATAAGTAGTTTGTAGCAGTAGACGGGATCTCTGCTGGTTCGTTAGTTGCAGGCACTCAGTGTAGTTCTCCTTCCTTTACGTTATGTGCAACGTCTCAATGCTACTGGTTAGACCCGCTTGTGGGAAGCCAACAGCACCGATTTGCTAACGTAACTGGGATATACCACGCTAAGCACTTTGCTGATCAGGAGACACGACGAATCACGAGATGATCTGCCGTGTCGCCCAGGCTCGAAGGACCAAAAGATGTTGGGGTTTTCTCGTCGTTGACGGATACCCCGGTAGTTATTGTAGGTAGATAGTAAGTTACACCAAACCACTGTTAAGTTTAATTCTTAGTTTATTTATGGAAATAGTTTATATTTGTTTGTTTAGTAACCTGAGCCGCACTTAATGTATTGTTGTTATAGATTGACTCGCACATTAGCGCGTGACGGAGTTTAAGTTACGACTGGTTTGAGGTAAATTAATTAGGTACGCGTAAACGTACTTTTGCTGTATGAGCGTTATTGGCTCGTACACAAGGAATAAGATTTATTCCCCTTTTTCAGCCCTTAAAGGTCGAATTTCGAAAAATCCTTTCTTAGCCTATAGTTTCCAACCATAAGCCCAACTATTAGTGATTTTAACTTAAAGAACTTTCATTAAAAATAAAATTTTATCTCTTTTTTCACCCCTTAAGGGTTGAAATTCTAACAACACCGCTGCATTAGCTTCCAACCATAACCGTAGATAATATATTTAGTGTTTTTTACTTCGAAAATTAAGGACTTTGATACACAACTTCATTCCTCTTTTTAACCCTTCGGGGGTAGAATTATCAAAAACGCTGAGACACGTGTAAATTAAATTTTAATCGTCAGCCTATACACCAAATTTGAAGATCCTAACTTCAAAACTGACGGACTTTCATATAAACTTCCATCCCCTATTTCACCCTCTTAGGGGTAGAATTTCGAAAAACCCTTTCCTAGTGGATACCTACTCTTCACAAAGAACACACCCTCCAAATTTCATGTTTCTAGGACCAGTGGTTTAGGCTGTGCGTTGATATATCAGTCAGTCAGTCAGTCAGTCAGGACTTTGAATTTTATATATATAGATTATTCCATTTAAAACGATTAAAACGTCAAAAAAAAAACAAACAAAGGAAAGCCAGGAAGGTTTATCAAGCCCCATGTCTGACATGTAGCTTGATAAACCTATCCATTGTAGGCCCTTCTTACCTATCAGAAAAATATTTATACAGCAAAAGAAAATCAAATGTTTCATGTCTAGCTAATGATTCAAAGTCATCATCATCTGAGCCCATTCCCAAAAATATTAGGGTCGGTTTACAGTCTAACCGGGTGCAGCTGTGTGAATACCAGTATTTTAAATGGAGCGACTGCCTATCTACCTTCAACAATCCAGTTACTAAGTTCCCCTTGGTGATTGTGAGACTCGGGCTTCTGACGACACGTAACGACTGTCAAAGAGCCAGGAATGACAGCCAGGACCAACGGCTTCACGGGATATCCGAGGCAGAGAGGGGTATTGGTTTGTAAAGATGGTAACCCATCCACGGACCAATCGAGGCAAGTGCAGCTTAACCTGATCGTTGGAACCATGATGCTGTTATTACTTAGCCACAAACCCCTAATAATTAGATATCCAACCCAGCCAAAACCAGCGCTGGGGCTCTGTCTTGCATAGGGTCGCAGTATAATGCTGAGCGATAGCCGTTTTGCGTGGATGTGACGCATGTTTCCCCCAACCTTTTCTTATTTTTGTGTTTATGTTCTTTTTTGCGTCATGTTTACCGCAAATAAACGTAATCTCTTTCTTTATTTTCTTTTTCTTTCTTTCTATATGTATAGAAATATAATAATTGCTAATTCCCGGTCTCAAGTTATTACTTTTTCTAATACACATCTTAAATATTTGTTTCGGTGAATAGGTATATTTGTTATTAGGCCCGTTTGGGTTACATTTTAATTAATTTTCATAACAAATTAACGTTATTGAACAACAACTACACAATTCGACATTTTTAGGGTTCCGTACTAAAATGGTAAAAAGGAACCCTTATGGTGAGACTAAGTCTGTCTGTCAAATCTGGATATCTCAACAACTACTGATGCTATCAACTTGAAATTCAGAATAGTTTTAGATTTGCCCAACTATTTTGCAAACATATTTTTTTTTTATTTTTTTTTTATTTAGGGTGGGTTTGCTCTTGACCTTAGTCTAGAGCAGAGGAAACAGAGACAAAAAAAAATTGCAAAAGGGACTGAAAGGGGGTCTTAAAAATTTGAAGTGGGGCTACTACGGCATGTAGGGTATCATATCAAAAGAACGCTGTTTGCACATTCTCAAAAAAAATATTTTTAGGGAGCTTAGTTTCCGACTTTTGATGAAAAATGTAAAAAAAATACCGTTACCGCAAACTTCTGAGATAAGGGGCTTATCTCCGAAGTTTGCAAAGATAAAAATATGAAATTATTCTACGTGATATATGTGTATGTAAAGATTAGAGAAAAAATAGAATGATGTCTCTAAATAGCACAATTTTTCAGAAATCATCAACATCATAATTATATACGTATGGAACCCTCGGTGCGCGAGTCCGACTCGCTCTTGACCAGTTTTTAAACTTACGTAGGTAATACGGGCTGGTCTCCACAACTTCACGCCAATGCGCGTAATTTACGTACGGTAAACCTAACGGACGGTAAATAAATAAAATAAATAAATCTTTCTTTATTCATGAATATGAGACAACCATACTCGTACAAAGTAACTTAATAATAACACAAGATAGCCGAAAATCGTTTAAAGTTATTTTAACAGTACAACTTAGGTAGGTGAACAGTTAGAGAATGTAAAATGGTGGAATAAGATAATGGTTTGGTTGTCTTTGGACTGATTTGCCCTATCCCCTCGTACTAGTATAAAACTGTATCACGAGCGGATAGTCTTCCTCATCCTAAGAATAACGGATTCCCACAAGGTTCCAGTTCACAGAGTCACAATAGTTTAGAATTATTTACATACTGTATAAGCAAAAATCAGTACATTTACAGTTATATTAATTAAGTTACATGATTGGAATTGTCTGTTGTTTTGTGTTTAGGTATGAGTATAGATAAAATAAAACTCAGTGAGTTTCCAAATGGTCAATAATCACTTTTAAGACACAAACCACACTAAATCTAAACTAACATTCCACCAAGTACAATAAAATGCAACTCTAAAAACTCACTCGAATCAACCAAACATTCGCACAAGCGATCATTACTCCTTCCAAAGCTTACTACAAACGTTTCCACGTCTTAATTTGCTAATTCCTCGCCTCAAGTTACTAATTCTTCGAGCTACAGCGACGACTTAAATGGCCAAGCGGATTTAGTTGTTCGAGATTTGATTGCATCAAAAGTGAGGGTTTTTGCTAAGATTTGTGGTATTATTTTCTTTGTGTTAAGTGATCGTTGGTGACTTAAGTAAACTGAATTTACTTTTTGTATCTGATTATTTTTTTTGTCTTTTATTTAATTGTTTTTTTTTATGTGTAACATCACTTTCCTCCTGCTTTGTGTGGGAGTTATTGAAGGGAAGTGAAAAAAGACGGAAGTGTGTAACAGGAAGTAACAGCGTGAGCATAGAATAAGGAAGTACTTTTTTTATGTACCTATGTATTATATTATATCTATTTATCATTTCAGCCGAAACATTCCTGGACATGGGCCTCCCCCGATGGTGGGGGGGAGGGGTTGGCGATCGCACTATGGTGTTAAAATGTATAGAGAACGCTGCTGCCAATTCTCTAGTAACTCTTTCTCTTCTCTAGTTACGACAGCCTACTCCTATTAGTATGTACTTTATAGATTCTAAGTAGAGGGGGACATTTCTGTCACTGCTCAGTTGCTTATTACCAAGGTGAGATGTCAGATGTTACACATCATAAGCGACTACTGTAGGCTCACTTTTTATTGTTTGCCGCTTGCATCCTAGGCATAATGGGTTTTATATTGCCCATCCGTAGGACTAAAACCTACTTCTTATATAAAAAAAATCAAATCAAAAATTTATTCATAAAGACAACTGAGATCCATATTGTTAATAATACCTTATAGCTAGTGTAAAGGCTTCTACATACCGGCGCGACTTGTCGCGCGACGCGACACGACACAAAGGCTCCGCGTGTTTTGCGACGACCGGTGCCTTTGAGTCGCGTCGCGCTGGTATGTAGAAGCCTTTAGTAAGCAAAGTAATATTATTATTATTAGAATTTGAAGCAGTTTGCACAGAAGATGACCAAGCAGGGTACAAGTTACATCTACTTAAGGAAAAAAGACAGAATAGATATTGGTCAGAACGCTGCCATGCTGGCTCACTGTGTGGTTGCGATTTAAGATAGCTGTTAAAACTCTGCATCTGATCAAAATGAAACGATGTCCGCGCGGGATACGGGACGAAGTTCACACGTGCCGATTGTGTCAGATAACTTTTATGTGGGTGTTCAAACTGGTGCGAATAGTCGCATGACTTACTTAATATTCGAACAGTCACATCCTGAGTCCCACGCGGGATCGCATCAATGTGACCAGAGGTTGAATCTAACCAATCAAATCTTAATGAATTTATGCTTACCAAAAATTTTGGTTTTCCTAAATGAACTTAGAAATAAAATCCACAAATTGTTAAGATTTCCTAATGATATCCTACTATTCTTTATTTATTTTCTTACTAGCTACACCCCGCGATTTAACCCGCATAAGTCTCGATTCCGTGGGAATATCGGAATAAAAAGTATTCTATGTCCTTACCAAGGTCATGGTCTATCAATGTGCCAAATTTCATCCAAATCCGTTCAGCCGTTTTAGTGTGAAAGCGTAATAAACAAACTCACTTTCGCATTTATAATATTACTAGCTTTTCCCGGCCCGACTTCGCACGGGTAGCGCTAAGTATCTACCCTACCCAACCTACCTACCCACCTACCCTACCTACCTACCCTACCCACCTACCCAACCTACCTACCCTACCTACCTACCCTACCTACCTATACTAGCTACCTACCTACCCTACCTACCTACCCTACCTACTTACCCTACCTACCCTACTTACCTACCCTACCTACCTACCCTACCTACCTACCCTACCTACCTACCCTACCTACCTACCCTACCTACCTACCCTACCTACCTACCCTACCTACCTACCCTACCTACCTACCCTACCTACCTACCCTACCTACCTACCCTACCTACCTACCCTACCTACCTACCCTACCTACCTACCCTACCTACCTACCCTACCTACCTACCCTACCTACCTACCCTACCTACCTACCCTACCTACCTACCCTATCTACCTACCCTACCTACCTACCCTACCTACCTACCCTACCTACCTACCCTACCTACCTACCCTACCTACCTACCCTACCTACCTACCCTACCTACCTACCCTACCCTACCAAAAAGAATGAAAAAACAAAAAAAAAAAAAAGTATCCTATGTCCGCCTGCTGGTTCTAAGCTACCTCCCCACCAATTTTCAGCCAAACCGGTTTTGCCGTTCTTGAGTTATAAATGATGTAACTAGCAACTTTCTTTTATATATATAGATATACTAGCTTCTTCACGCGACTTCATTCCCGTGAAAGTCGTACTCGTACCACAGGTTTGCAAAGTAGTCGTCGGACCACTATATAAGCAAACAAGCAAGCTGGCTTTTTGAAATTTGACTAAAATAGCCGTTCATAGATATGTCATGATGGACTGCATATCTCCATAAAGGTATAGCGTGATGATTATCATTTAAAAGGTTATATCGGCAATTATTTCCCATGTTCTAACCGTTTGGCTCGTCTAAAACCATAGAGTAATACAAACATAATGCAATATTGCTCATCCCCCATAGTAAATAGCGTGATAATATTATTATATAGCCTACAGGCTGACCAGACTCAAAGGGAATATAGATGAAAAATAAAAAGGGCTAATCCGGTAGAATTTACGTGAATTCTGTTTTAAGAGGTATTTCTTTCCGACTTGCAAGACAAAAAATGTTAAAGCTCGGTTAATATGCCTTCTACACGTTTGTTGCCCGTGGTACTACCAGTATTACAACCAGTAGTACCACGGGTACAAAAAAAACCCGTAGAACTACCAAGCGATCCAGTAGTACCACGGGATGTATTTTTTTACCCGTGTTACACTCCAAATCGACATTTCATGGTTTGACACCTGTAACTTTGACACCTGTCCCTTTGACACTTCTCACTTTGACTTTTGATAGTTAGAAATTTCCCTACCTTAGCGCTGGTGTGAAGGCTCTGAAGCGATGGTGGGTCAACCACGAACATTTTTAATAATAAATCTAGGTCTTTTAAGTAGGTACATAAATATTTCATATTAATAATATCATAGAAGTCTAAGTAAAACAAGTCGAAGTCAAATTAAATTCGTTCAATTAGTTGAATAGGACTTAAATATTTCCAACTTAAAGAAATAAACTTACTGGCCTATTTTGATAAACAATTATAAATGTTCGTGGTTGACCCACCTTCACTCTGAGCCTTCACACCATTTTTTTTTTTTTTTGTTCACGGGTTGGAAAATCCTCATGGAGGTCCTCCACCCTGGGGCGGGCGGAGGGGTCTGTCAGACTCTTACTGACTAAAAACCACCCCAGTGTTCCCCTCCCACACTTGCACCGGGGATCTTGGGATCTGTTATTCCTTCCGCAATCCCCGGCTAGTGCCGGCCCGATAGGGGGCGGCGGACGTCCCCAAGTCCGCCGTCCCTGGACCCATTTATGGGGGCTGGAAGAGGGCGTTATCGGCCCTCCGCCGACGCCCGGTGCGCCTGCTGCGGGCCGGGTGAGTGTCCAACTATGAAATGTCGATTAGGAGTGTAACACGGGTAAAAAAAAACTTCCCGTGGTACTACTGGATCGCTTGGTAGTTCTACGGGATTTTTTTTACCCGTGGTACTACTGGTAGTACCACGGGTAAAAAAAAAAAAAGTAATACTGGTAAGTAGTACCACGGGCAACAAACGCTTCTACATAACTATGGTTTCTACCAGTGAAAAAAATTTTAGAATTGGATGGCTAGTTCCGGAGATCCCCTACATACAAACCAACAAACAAACTTACAAACTTTTACCTCTTTATAATATTAGTATAGATGTGAAGACGATGCACCTAGAATAAAATTACTATACCGCAATTGGTAGAAATAACTAAAAATTAAGCAATGACAAACTATGGATGTATTCTTTTATTTTATAATTATACATAAAACTATTAAAAAACTAAAACATGGTGTCGAAAAATTCCTCCGCATCGCTGTCGACTGGTAATGTACCCAAGAGACTGGCGACTGCCACGTTGTATGGAAATGCTTGTAAAGCGTCTGGCCAAGGTAAAAGCCAGCTCTTGGGTCACGGGAAGTGTCAATCAGCCGTTTGGAGATTTCTTTGATCAAACCATGAGCACTCCACACATGAGAGACCCCACGGCCCGAGGGTGTCAATCCGAAACGGCTAGAAAATAATAATATTATTACCGATTAGGTTATTATGCTTTCGCCACTTTAGGTTTTCTGCAGACGCAGCAGCAGCGCCAGCACAGCAAGCGGAGTCAGGAAGATGGGATGGCGCAAGAGCATCGACACACGTTGCGTCCCATACTCAAAGCCTACCCACGTTCCATGGAAATAAAGACATGCCATCCGGTCTCTTGCCATCGTCACGTGCCAAGCCATTGGGTTTTAATACAGCTGGAAAGCTGATGGTGACAAGAGCTTGTCGTATGATGTAATTAATGTTCGCGTGCCACGCTAAGCGACCGGCACTTCCGCTGGAAGACAGGTCGTGGTGTCCGAGGCCATTGACAACTTCGCCACAGTGACAGCGATGAGGAGAAAAACAAAAAGCTCCTAGTTAGGGGTTGTCATAATCGCCACGCTTGGCAGGCACATAATAAAATTATCTGTCATTGCGCCAAGCGTAGCGATTATGACAACCCCCCCCCCCATTTCAAACTCTAACCGCCTTATTACAAAACAAGATTTATATTTAGACATGGCTTAAACCATGAAGCCAGTTTTTGTAATAAGGACGTAACTGTGATTGAAATACCGTTCTTTATACAAAACTGAAAACATAGTTCGGTACTAAGTTGTCAGTTTTGTGTTTAGGAACTTTACCATAATCGGAATATAGTTCCAAATTCAATAATGGCTCCATGTTTTAAACCTGGGTTTGAAGATAAACCTTGTTTTGTAATAAGGGGGAAAGCATTTATTTCAATTAAACCATTTACAGGCACTTTTGAATTGTCAAGATGTCGGTCAGTTACAAATATGAAGCTTGTTGCCCATTCCCAAAAGTAGGTTCCCATGGAGAAGAATGGGCAAGAAACTCCACGGACACTGACTCCATTCCTTTGGGGGAGGCCTATGTCCAGCAGTAGACGTCATTCGGCTGAAATGATGATGATCACATGGTGCTCACATATTTACAAACATCGTAAAATTATACGTTTTCCTATTTTTTTTTTAATAATTAGGGTAATCACAATCACAGAATGTAAAATAAATGTCATAAAAATAATAAATTATTTAATTAAAATAGCAACCAGTTTGATTTTGTCTAGACTCTAGATTGTCCTATGGAGCTGTATATAGGTAATATAATATTTTATTCTACATCTATTACAGGAACTCACAATCTCTTCTCATTTTCACTTCCAAAATTAATCATTATAAGTTCCAAAACCACCCAGATCTCGATACAACAATATCAGCCAAACAACAATATAACAACCGCGATTGCAATTTATTCTAAAATCCTGTTTCATCCAATTATAAGTTTCGTTCAAACTCTCGACTTGGTCGTTAAACTGATTTGTCGGTCGGTCGGTCCCAGTTGAGGTTTCGTTCGGTTAAATGCGCGATAACAAGCAATAGTTGCACTGTTAGTTGTAAGGAGTAACAACGTCATACAGATGTAATGACCAGCTGATTCCATGTGGGGATCGGCCTAACCTTTTCCCAACTCTGTTAGGGTCAGCATCTTTTTTCTTCAGGGGCTATTGTGAATCTGTGGGTTCATTCGAGCAATCGAGTCTGGTACAACTACGCCGGGATCGGTGCTGTGAATATCTGCATTCATTCGAGCAATCGAGTCTGGTACAACCACGCTGGGATTGGTGTTAATCTTTCTTTAGTTTTTTTTTTGTTCCTGGAGTGGAAAATCCGCATGGATGTCAACCGCCCTGGAGCGGGTGGAGGAGTCTGTCAGACGTTTATGACTAAAAACCACCCCGGTGTTCCCTTCCCACACTTGCAGCAGGGATCATGGGATCATGTGCGACTTCCGCGATCCCCGGCTGGTGTCGGCCCGCCTCTATGGGCCACCTCAAGGGTCAGCGTCTAGTCCAGTAGCTGAATACCAGTATTTTACATAGAGCGACTGCCTACCTCTCGACAATATAAATTAAGATTAGTACATTATGATACTTGTGACTTATTAGTCCATTATTGCACGGCGTTAAGTTAGCGCGGTGCCAAACGCCGTGCATTAATAGACTTACTTCATCAACTGCCTAGCCTTTTCCAAATTGTATTGGAATCGGTTTCCAGTCTAACTAGGATCCAGCAGCAGCAGCAGCAGACCTCCACAACCCAGTTACTGGGTAATACGATACCCTTTGGTAAGACTGGTTGTCAGACTTTCCGAGGCATGCAGGGGTCTTGGCATGTAAAGATGTTCACCCATCCACGGACCAACCACGGCAAGCGTAGCTTAACCTGATTGATCGACCCGTGTGGCTGTTATTAATTAGCCACAAGCCCCGCCCCATTAATAGACTTACTTAAGTCACAAGTATCGGATACTATTTCATAGCTCGTGTGACGTAAGCAGATTTAATTAAAATAGTTTAGTACGGAACTGGAACTAGACCATTTAAACAAACGATGAATGAACAAACAAACAAATGAACACATTCAATGTTACATTCTTGACCATTTCTCTATTAATTGCTTCTGGGAAAATGTCATGCTCACCTTCACTTAATTCACTTTCTGGGTAGTTCATAATATTAAAATTACATTGTTAACACTGAAAAAATATGGTAATCCAACAACAACAAACTGGCAGAAAATATTACAAACTGAAAACCAACTCTAGAAGTGTGTTTCACATTTTCAACATCATGAAACTGTTTTTAGTCGAGATGCTAACTTACCCCTATTTCGACATTTGTGTGCTATTAACTTCTAAGTATACAACATTCAAAATTCTGTTGTCTTGTATATTATGCATCTGTGAAATTAGTAGATATATTTTCGCACGGTGTAAACGTACTACTACTTGACTACTTAAGTCACGGAGAAGCGTGAGTTAAGGGCGGGTTTAGGACACACAGTGTTATAAAATTTGTTTTCTCTTCAGAAACAATGGCATCATATTAATTTAGCAACTACATGACACTAGTTTTTGAGAGATTGGTGTCTGCACTAGGAATACCTGTACATCAAATCACCAGGGTCCCACCACAAGATGTGTAAACCTTATCAGCTATTTAGTAAATGTGAAAGGATCGGGCATAACACAAAAATCATTGATAGACTTACAGATTAAAAACAAAAAGAGTTGTAAATGGAAAAATGCGTGTTCTATTATGTGTAGGGAAATTAGCTGGATGCACTATTTTGGATGAGTTAGTAATTCCTCATTGCTTTATAATCTAAGATCGGAGGAGCCATTCAAGTACAGCACTCTAACAAGCCTTTGTTGTGAGGTGAAGATCATCGTAATACGATTTATTTTTAACCGACTTCCAAAAGGAGGAGGTTCTCAATTCGTCTGTATGTTTTTTTTTTGTTTTTTTTTTTTTTTGTATGTTTGTTACGCGATTACTCCGTCAATTATGAACCGATTTTGAAAATGCTTTTTTTGTTCGAAAGGGTATACTCCCGAGGTGGTCCCATTGCCACCAAATCAGAATCTGATGAGGGGATCCCATGGAAATCGAGGGAAATCCTCAAATTTTATATGCAAACCTATAGCGATTTGGGTATTTTTTATAGTAACTCGTGCATTTACTCTCCGAAAGCACCATTTGGGTAAGTGGAACTGATGATGGAGACCACAAATGGCGACCGGAACAACATAATAATGAGTACCTATTTAATGGGTTGCGATTAAGCAATTTATGCTCGTCACTATGCATATGGTGAGTGGCAGTCAACAATCAACGTCCCAGCATCGGAAAAAGCAACATTTTGTAAAAGGTGATGAGCAGTTAACATTAGACTATTGTAACTTAGATAAATTCAAAACTGACCCACTAAAAAGTGAAAAATAAAAAACTTTTTACAAAAATAATAATAACCGACTACCAAAAATAGCACTACAAAGTGAAAAATAACTTTAATTTCGGAAGTCGGTGGCAAAAAACTCAAATACAGATCCCAAGACACTGACTTCCGAAATTAAAGTTATTTTTCACTTTGTAGTGCTATTTTTGGTAGTCTGTTATTATTTTTTTGTAAAAAGTTTTTTATAATATATAAGTTGCATATTACGACGATAAATGACCACTGGTAATACTATTGCATAGCATATGCATAATCAGCTTATAATGTTCCCACAGCTGGGACCCAGGCCTCCTCTCTGTGAAGGCGCGACAAGGGTAGCGCTGCCTGTCGCGCCCGCCACTGATATCGAGGGCACGACAGGCAGCGGCGAGGCAGGCATCCAGTATGATCACGGTCAGAATGACCAGTATTTAAAAATTGCGGCCTATTAGCTAACCCACCGTAAGAGAAAAGCAGATTCTGATACACAATAAGTAAGTTTGTGCATTGATCCCATTATTTTTAGATTTGGACACATAATTCCTGGATTACAACACAGTTCATTTTAAGTCATATTATTATGTGAGTTAGATAGTAATAAATCGAATACCTAATCAAGGTAATTATCAAAATCCTGATTCCGAATGTCGAAAAAGTCTGTGATCATCCTAACTAATAGTTGATGCCATCATGATTGCAATGCGAGAGAGATACGAAACTATACATGACTTATAGCACAATTCCTTTCTAGCACTGCAATCATAATTTTCAATTGATAACAAAAACAAAAAACAATCCAAACCAATTGTTCTACAAAATACCGTCACAAAACAAAATCCCTTTTCAAAAGCAAAACTAAGTAAAAATTCATCAAAATACGCGGACGAATACACAGCACAAACAATACAGTCCTTCACATTAATGGTCCAGTTTTTATCTCCTGGGCGCAGCGCCCATTCATCGCATTGTGACCAGTCGGACTACTATCGTAATAAGCCATTGGCCGTAATTGACTTTCACGATCCAGAATGTATTGCGGTTGATCTTTTGAGTTCGATTATTATATATTTTATGATTTTCTATGTAGCCGTTTCGTATTAAGGCTAAGATAACCGACTTTTTTGATTTTATACTGAAGATCACGTCTAAACGAGTAGTGTTAATGATTTGAAAAATATATATGTTAAATAAGAGCATTTTAACAATAATTGAATATGTGAAAATTTTAGATTATGTTTATATTACATAGTGAAATTAATTTGTAAAGTTATGTCTAACGCGGATAAAAAAACTGAGAATGGCGCAAAATCTACTAAGCGTATTTTTCTGAAACTTTCACCAATTTAAAGATAATTCAATTATTGATCTTTTAGTACACGCGTTTTATTAAAATACCTTTTTTTGTGTATAATAAATTAATAATGCGTCAAATTGGGGACAGCGCTCCTTGATGGGCGAGTCCTATTACTGGCTGAACGTACGACGCGTTGCGTGAGCTCAGTACAGAACAAGCAAGCTAACTACTCAAGTTTACTGGCATATATTTCTGTCTTAAGGACTTTTTTACAATCTTACCAGAGTTATGCTGAATATCAATAGTTTGAACCAAGGACGTAAAAGGAACCACCAAAAGGAACAAAGTCAGTGCCGTAACAGTGATCGTGATCGATAAGATCAGAAATGAAGTTATCTGGAAGTGAACCGAAGTTACCGACATAGCCTGCAGAGTAAGCAAGCTAAAGTGGCAGTGGGCTGGCCATGTTTGTCGAAGGACCAATAATGGCCGGTGCAGCAGACGAGTCCTGGAGTGGAGACCGCGTATCAGCAAGCGTAGTGTGGGACGCCCACCAGCTAGATGGACCGACGACCTTAAAAAGGTGGCTGGGACAGACTGGATGCAGAAGGCGGAGGACAGGGTGTTGTGGCGCAGCCGAGGCCTGTGTCTAGCTGTGAACTGCTATAGGCTGAGTTGGTTGATTGATTGACGTAAAAGGCAAGTCTGTCTGCGACGTCTCGCGTCGTAGCCATGAAACGGATGGATTTTTAACACTATATACGTCATGGAATAACTGCCATCTCGGGAGCCTATTTAACCAAACCGACATGCGACAGGTCACTGGCGACAATCCGATAATCCTAAAACTCTTCAAGTTATTAAACAGCACTTGGTTTAAAATATGCCAGAACACAACTTAGTTCCTAGACAATTATTTAAGGTTAAATCGATTGCTATATTTTATTGATCTATGAAGTCAAGGAACTACGTACCAAATGTAGAATATAAGGCGTCCGAATGGCAGAATTATTCATAAGCAGTAGGTGACTGACCTTAGTAACACTTTTTGAGAGACTCCAAATCTGATTTATCGATATATTGGTATTATTTTGTTAGTAAAATATTATACGTAATAATAAACATTAACACAAAATTTCAACTTAATGTGAAGGTCAATGGGAAGTTAAAAACAATTTTGTAAAAAAAAGCTGACTTTGGCGATTTCTCATTCCTTTGTTTTTCAACATTTGTTAAAAAAAAAAACAGTATTTATTTAATCAACAAGCTCTAAATACAGATACCCCACTCGATGGAATAGGTCATTTTTTTTTTCACGCCCGCCTTTAGCTGTATGGGAGCCTTAAAAACATTTTTTTTTAATCACTTGTAGGGCTTTGGGTTAACGAGATGCATATACTGTGAAAATTTAAAGACTGTAGCTTTAACCGTCTGGCTGTTAAAATTATGTGACAGACGACGGACGGACACGTGAGTGACAGCGATAAGGCTCTTTTTGGAACCTTCGGGTACGGAACACTAAAAATGGAGGGACCTCCATCACTGGCCGTTAAAATGAACGATCGTACTTCTAACATTGTTTTCTTACCCAACTTTCCAACTTTTACCACAGAGGGTCCATATTAGGTGAAAACTATACAGATCTCTCCCAAGCGAACCTACCCTTGACCGGGGTCTGTGGAAGATTATGTCTTTTGGAATTACAGAGAAAACTTATTCTTGAAACTAAATCACGGTTTCACTAAGGTCAAGTTTAGCAACATCTAGCCAGGTAATAAGAGGTTTTAGTAACTCAAAAGGTAAAAACGGAACCCACTTTCACAATTTCAACAATTCCACGGACCCCTGTCAAAGAGTATTTTAGGAAAAGAAAACAAGCCTAACTTTATACTGTAGCGATAAAGTAGAAAATCTATACAATTTTGATGTGCGTCTGTACAAGAAAAATTATTTTAATACATAAGCACGTATGATGACATGATGAAGGCTAGGCAGATGCCTCGCCTTTTCCCATCTACGTTAGGGTCAGCTTCCAGTCTAACCGGATGTAACTGAATACCAGTATTTTACATGGAGTAACTGCCTATCTGACCTCCACAACCCAGTTACTGGGTAACACGATGTCCCTTGGTAAGACTGGTTGTCAGACTTTAGGGCTTGTGAGTACCCGCACAACACAGGTACTTAAACATAGAACCAAAAAAAAACAATTGACAGTATAAATAAAATAAACCAGATAGGTACTAGTAAAACACTAGAACGCCAACAAAATTTATCACCAGGTAACAAACAGAACAACTAAAAAAAAATCAATGTACCGGCTTCGAGTCTATTTAAAATCGACATGGTTGAAATAAAACACTAGCTTTTTATTTACTCGCAATGAACCTGATGGTTGTATACAGTTTACAGTGTAATGAATGGATACTGTGTGGGATATTCATAGAAAAAATACACCGGTATCGGGAAACCGTACACCTAATTCGTCATCAGCCGAACTAAGCTCGTAAAAGATCGGCCGACAACGTAAAAGAATCGTTTCTAGTACATCGTCAGCCGATCTTGGCCTTAGATAATATTCATGGTCAATCGAACCAAATTTTATAGAAAAGAATGTGAAAATGTAATCGTCCCATGACGTCCGATAACTACGTGCTTATGTATTAAAATCATTTTTCTTGTACAGACGCACATCAAGCTACTACAATCTGTCAAATTTCTTTAATACATTTTCTACTTTACCGCTACAGTATAAGGTTTAAAGTTGATTGGAAAAACTTGACAGTTTCGGGAAGATTGACCTGCTGGCGTCTGTATATTTGATTCGATCTCGTGAGATCTCGTTTGAGAGGAGCTCACAGCACACATAACAGCCACCGACCCATAATCAGCCTATAATGTTCCCACTGCTGGGACACAGGCCTCCTCTCTTCGAGAGGGACTGGGCTGTAATCTACCACGCGGGCCCAGTGCGGGTTGGTAGATGTCACATGTCTTTGAATTGTTGGTTCTAGGACATGCCGGTTTCCTCACGATGTTTTCCTTCACCGTTTTGAGAGCAGTGGTGATGAAATTATTTACACAAAGTAAAGCGCCTGTCTGGGTTCGAATCCACGACCATTGACCCGTGCGGCTGATATTAATTAGCCACGAGCTTCTCTCCATCAGGTTAAACTACGGTTGCCGGGGTTGGTTCGTGGATAGGTGACCGTCAGACGATTACATACCGAGACTCCTCCGTACCTCGGAAAGCACGTTAAGCCGTTGGTCCCGGCTGTCATTCGTGGATCTTTGACAGTCGTTACGGGTCGTCAGAAGCCCGAAAGTCTGACAACCAGTCTTACCAAGTGCTATCGTTCGTGTTACCCAGTTACTGGGTTGTGGAGGTCAGATAGGCAGTCACTGCATGTATAATACTGGTATTCAGCTGCTTCCGATTAGACTGAAAGCTGACCCCAATATACGAGTAGTTCGGAAAAGTTTAGGCAGATTGATTGATTGCTTTTGATTCAATTTACCGACGATAATGGCAGGCGAGTAGGCGACCGCAGTATGGTGTTAAAATGCATAGAGAACGCTGATGCCCATTCTCTAGTAAGTCCCTTAGTCGCCTTTTAAGACACCCACGGGAAGAAATGGGATGTTGCTATTCTTTACGTCCGGCACCAAACGGATAATTGATACAGAAAACTATATTTATGTCTCTTGTCTGAATTTCATTGTTTCAAACTAAAGTTTTGGGTTCATGCAATTTATGACCGTTATCACTAACACTGGGGGAAACTACACAGGTACTAAAAACATCATCATCACAATGTGATGATGATGTTTTTAGTACCTGTGTTTTCTAATACCCAGGGAAACTTCAGGTCTCGAGGTAATAGGCTTCTAGCTTGCACGCACCGTCATTCAATATCAGGTTAGAAATACAGTGATTAAAGCTTCGGCCAAACCTGAGCGACTACAACGCGAACAGTGAACATCATTTTGTTTAGTGAATAGTCACAGTCTGAAAAATCCTGGATACAAAAATATACGTCAAAACGTATATTTTTACATCCATGATTTTTCAGATCGTATAGAAGAGTATGTTCTCTTACATTTTTGATCAACATCTCTGTATTATGATCGTCTGTCATCGTGGAGTTAAAATAATGAGACGTCTATAATAATGTAACGATCCGTACACACGTCTGAACACTAGACGCGTGCTTCCCGCTCACTCCTGCTTTCCGTACGCGGTGTTCCCGCGTCGCGGTCGCGTAGGTGTGCAAGGCGCAATATAATAACTTGAGCAGCGTCCGCCGCGCGGTGGTCGCTCCCGCTTCGCTTCCCGCCTCCCGCGTTGTGGTCGCTCAGGTTTGGCCAAAGCTTAATTACGAGCCGGAAACCTAATAAAAAGTCCTGACCTAGTACTTATGTGGTTAGTAATTAGTATGAGGCCCTTTTGGCATTAGAAGCATTGTTTTCTGACTATTTATAATTCTAAGGTGTTATGTTTTTTTGTTGTAATGACTTGCATTAATTATCATCACTGGTTGTCATTTTAGGTTTGCCACCACAACAACAGATTATATACGTAGACATTACTAGTAAACGCAATGTAAATTGTCTTTGGTCCCTGGCTCTGACATCAACCAATCGCAACCAATGGATATGATTGTCAAAATGTTTAGTATATTGGATACGAGGGTTTTGGCTACTTTGTATGTGTGTTTTATGTTTAATTGTTGAAATGTGCGTTTTGTTTGTGCAGAATAAACAAATTTTCTTTCTTTCTTTGATTTTCTTTCATTCTTTCTTTCTTATTCTATCGAATGTGTTCGGTTTGAATGAGAAATGATGTGCTGAAAAGGTACAAGACTGACTGCCGAAGAAAATCGTTTATATCTGAAAGTAGTGTGTTATACAAACTATAGGTACCCATTCGAGAACAAGCCGTAACAAATGCAGCTTAACCTCACAATAAATGCCCTAGTGCAACTAGTAATTTTTTCTCCAAACAAATCCACAAAATCATCCCGCCATTTTACCCATAACAAAAGCAAGAACTGAAAGCAATCTTCCCTCATACATAATAATTGCCTTCATAATAAGTTATTACGTAACTAATGCTCTACTAACTATTATAAGATATATGGAAACTAATTTTCTCTCGGTAAACGAGATATCTTAATACTGACTGGTGAAGTTAATTTCTTCGGAAGACATTGGACAAAGAATAAAAATATATAGAAGTGGCATTCCGTTCAGGCTCACAATGTCCCTTTCCGAAAATCTCCCTTGTTTCAAATAGTCCCTTTCCAAAAATGTCACTTGGTTTCAAATAGTCCCTTTCCCGAAACGTCCATTTCCCAAAATGCTTCCTACCCGAAATGTTAATTCCGTAAAATGTTCCCGAAATCACACTTTCTCAAAATGTCCCTTTTTTTCGACAGCTTCCGAAAATGTCCCTACAAAAAAAATGGCAAATGGCAATGGTAAAATGGCTTGTCCTGCGTGTGTGTGTTTGTGCCTTTTGACACTTTTGGTCACTTTCTTGAGTCTGAACGCGACATTCGACCTCAGCTGCTCGCCTAATCTTTTCTGGTGGGAACGTTCAACGATGTAAGGACTGTTGCTCACTTCACGCTCAATCATTGATATTTTTAGATTAAATTAGCATAAGCATACTCTGTCTAATGTCCGCTTCTTCGTTGTGATGGTCCGCGCGAGTCTAGTTCAGGTTGGTTGGTCAAATATATTTAACTTTTTGAATGTTTGGTTCTAGCATAACGTAGGCCGTTTCCTCAAAATGATTTTCTTTGCTGTTTTGAGAGCAGTGGTGATTAAATTAATGAACTTTGAGTTTAAAATATTTAAAACCCTGTAAAGGCTAGAATGGTATTCATTATTTCAAAGCGAATATGTGCATAGGAAAGTAGACAGAAATTAATTGTTTGACAGATTGGCACACAACGCCAATTTGCCGTATTATAGCTATTTCATACGATATTGTAAAAGGCTGACAATTGTGATTTGAATTTACAGACAATTTAAATTATTGACGGTCAGTTTTCAAAGCTCACATTTTTACACGAATTTCGCTTCTACAGTTTTATTATTCTATGCATCGGGGAAGGCCTCATGTTAAAGGGAGCCATTCACTTTCATGTGATAGTTTTATTGTATGAGTGTTTTTGTGAAAGGAAATTGGAGGTAGTAATCCTTTTTATCTTTTTGTCCTTGCGATGGCGTAGTTGGCCTTCGGTTTAACCAGATGGGACTGAATTTTTTTATTTCGTATTGAGAAATACAAACTCAAATTCTAAGGTAAAACCAAAAAATATAAAGTTATCGTAAATAAGATAATTATCTTGATGATGATCAACCTCTGCAATCACCCATTTATGTACCAAGCAATATGAATGCAGAGAAAGATGATCCTTTAAAGGTAAAGTTCGCGAGCACATTCGCAAGAAGCTGGCAGTATCATCACAACGGTAATGTTTTCCAATTGTTTGTCTTATTTGTTTAAGCATTGTTTTAGTATATTTATGTTGAGACCAGCCTTTTTTTTTTTTACTAAAAACCATCCTAGTGTTCCCCTCCCACACTTGCACCGGGGATCTTGGGATCTGTTATTACTTCCGCGATCCCCGGCTAGTGCCGGCCCGCCTCTGTGGGCCACCTCAAGTCAGGTCAGTGGATGGGTGACCGTCTTTACATACCAAGACCCCTCCGTACGTCGAAAAGCACGTTAAGCCATTGGTTCCGGCTGTCATTCGTGGATCTTTGATAGTCGTTATCCGGGTCGTCAGAAGCCAGAAAATCTTTCAACCAGTCTTACCAAGGGGTATCGTATTATTACCCAATGACTGGGTTGTGGAGGTCAGATAGGTATTCCATTTAAAATACTGGTATTTAGTTGCATTGGGTTAGACTGGAAGCCAACCCCAACAAAATTGGGAAAAGCTGACGGATGATGATTAAAAAAATATCCACGATTGACGTGAACATAAAAAAAAAGAAAGTTTATTTCAATTAGCATACTTGGTTTGCATTATATGATTTGGAGACTACTTTTAATAAAGGAAATGCTTGTGTTAGGAGACTCCGCTCTTCCACTTATCTTTATCCAAAATATATATAATTGAGAAACATGTATTTAGAAAAGAACATGCAAGTAGATTTAAACAATAAATAAAAATAAGAGGCGCGCTTGAGTGAAGTGTGGTGTAAGGTATGTGGGGGTGTGTGTGTGTGTGAGTGTATGGGAATGAGTGAAGGTGTTCAGAGATGAGTGTAATTTGATTAATTTAATAATATATATGTCCGGCTCAACCAGGGTTATCAGTCTTCAGGGTAGGTAGTTATTCTGAGTTAATCGCAGAGAAGAATCGATGAGTAGAAATAGACTTAAGTAACCATAAATCCATTACATACGTAGTTCATGGATAGTATTAAATAATAGTACATTACTGCCGCGATCTGTAATGACCAGGGTTGCTGGCTGCGCTGATGATGGCAGAAAGTGCAGCGTAGTGCAGCTCCAGGCCAACGCACCACGGTCAGCATTGCAGCTCTTGATGGACAAGCTGGAATAAATGCCGAGACCTAAGGGCGAGGCTGCTATAGCGTGGACTGCAAAGGCTGCAATGATGACCAAGCTTGAAGGCCGAGCGTAGCTAAGCTAAGCTCGAGGCCATCATAGCGTGGTCATTGTAGATCAAGGATTTTATAGTGTTTTACACAAATAATGCGAGTAATTTAAATATTAAACCAGTTTTATATTTAAAATATCACGAAAATTGATGAAAAACAATAATGGAGAAGTGCAAACATTTTCATACCGCAGCGCTTTTGTTTTTTTTTTAATTAGTGAGTTATGTTTTTACTGTCTGTACCTATATAGTCATAATCTGAATACAATCTTTTTACACCTGAACTTTTTAAACCAAACTCGGCAATAATGGATTTCCAAAGGAAATTATTGGTGGCTAAATTTCACCAGCAATTACATTCCATACAACTTTCCTGGCACCTATTTAAGTAGCGTGGACAAGTCGACTTTGCTCAAAGAAAGAAAGGAAGAAAATAAATTTATTTCAAAGAAGGTTGTCAAAATAATTATCAAATTATCATTTTTGAGTAAAGTTTTAAATCTATTGGTAGTGACACTGTCTTGAACAATACTATAGTATTATTTCAAGACTATCTTGCAGTACTTATAGTTATCATGTTAGTAGGAGAGGCATTTCGTATAATGTATTTAGTCTTTACCATTCTAGTTAGTAACTTAATATTGTCCAATCAGGAAAGCCTAATAGTACATCTTGACTATAATCTGAGCAATCACCAATCTTGCTCCTAATCTGTTAGTACAACTTAATTGCTTCCAATCAAATCAAACAGAGTTTGGATGTAATTTGGTTAAGTCGACTAAATTGGGCGATTGGCAAGGCCTATGTCCAGCAAAGCGCTGTTGTAGGCTGATGATGCTTCCAGCCAAACAGTATTAAAACCAGCCAATTTGAATAGAATTTAAAAAAATTGCTGGTACAACGTATTTCAGACGATCCCTTCAAAGAATACATAAGTGCTGTTAAAACACATTCATAATTGGGGGCATTTGGGGCAGAGGGTGGTGTTCCGTCGCTTCCGCGGACAAGTGCCACAGGACAGCACAAGGACAAGCTAGTGAAGTGAAGTGCAACTAACATAGTTTTAAGCTATTTTTATTAACACAAGTTTTTGTTTTATACTTTATATACGAGTATAATATGTTAGTTTATAAGGTATATGTCTATGGGCCATTGTAGCCTGAAATAAATGTTTTATTATTATTATTCCCTTTATTTTACTAAATACATATAAATTATATTTTTAAATATTAGAATATAATAATAAGAAAAAAACAAAATAAATGTTTATTTCAATTACAAAGGACTTAAAAATACATGTTATTGGAGATCACCTTTTAAGCAAGGAATTACTTGAGGAATATAAAATATTCTAATCAAGAATAAACATAACAAAGTTATAAAACAAAAAAAAAACGAGCGAGCCTTACAATGTAGTGCATACGATGTGTAAAGGCTTCTACAAACTGGTGCGACTCGCGACGCGACACAAAAGCACCGCTCGTCGCGCGACACGCGGGGCCTTTGTGTCACGTCGCGTGTCACGCCGGTCTGTAGAAGCCTTAAAATCTGACATTTCACCTTGGAACTAAGCAACTGAGCAGCCACAGAAATTACCCCCTTTCTTAAAATCTTTATAGTACTTACTAATTCCATAGGTACATTTTTTTTTTTACATGCATGAATTACATGCTATTATAAAATACCTACTAATTCCATGATATTATAAAATACCTACTAATTCCATGCTATTATGAAGTGCTGACTTATTCCATGCTCAAGCAGTCACTTCCTGTTACACACTTCCGTCCCTTTTCACGAAATCGAGACAGAAAGCTTTCCAGCAGAGAGAAAAGATGTTACACACATCAAAAACCTACTCAGATATTATTTTATTATATGACCGATAAATAGACGAAGAAAACCCATTACCTACATAGTTCTCTCTCACATAACTTTTACCTATAACTTTAGTATTAGTTAATAAGTACCACTAAGGGTGTCCGCGACTTATAAAGGACTTAACTGACCCATATAATTGTGGAGCTTATAAACGTCAGTTGGTATTTTATGGTCTCCTAGTGATGTGGAGAGATGTATTGTATGGTATTAATACCATGTGTTGGATATATAAAACTCAAAACTCAAAGCATTTATTTCAATTAAACCAATTACAGGCACTTTTGAATTGTCAAAGAGTCGGTCAGTTAGTCAGAAAGTTGAAGCTATTTGCCCATTCCAAAACGTAGATCTCTATGGAGAAGAATAGGCAAGAAACTCCAAGGACACTCTTTTAAATCAAGATATTACAAAATCCTGGGTACATTATTCTTGTCGCTTCTATATGTGAGAACAATGTAAAAATATAAATTATTTAAAAAACAATATAAAATATTACAAATAAGCCCTGGCAGATAGGAGAAGACCAGTCACAACTGACGGCGCCCGTTCACGAGCATGACGCGTGGATCAGCACCATCCAGCTCAACCATTTTGTAGGGAAAGTTTCGAAGGACGTTTTGACCTTATGAATGTTGAAGGAGATGAGGGTTGGGTTCTAATAGAAGGAATGTGTTGTGTAAAGAAGTAGATAAGAAGGTGAACAAACCAGAATACAAAAATCAACCGCGCAGTCTTGCCTACCGCTCTCATCAAACACGACGCAAACAAAACACAACGTTTTCGCACCAGTAGAAACTTTTTGCATTTATTGTTCTTTAAGCAAAATAATAATTTTATTAATACATAAAGCGAACACTATACCTACCCATTTCATCGTTACATGTAGAAACACATGCACATTAAGGCGCTGACAAGAGGCAAATGATAAAAGTAGGCTTGTCTTAAGGGTGCTATCACAAAAAAAAAGATTTTCGTCAATTTCTTATCTAATTGTGAGAAAGCTTGATATAATTGAAACATTAAGTCTGTGTAACTACAAAAGTACAGTTTTCGTGGTGATAAACCATTCGTGTCAGTCTTAGCACCTGTTAATAGTTTCATCACTTTTGCGCTCTCGAAAATATACCTTATTTTGCCGTTGATTTACTTAATGAAGATATTGTATAATCATAAAATAAAATTTTGCTTTTATCACAAGGATAGGTGAAGCCCAGTGTGTTATTTTTAAATTTCTTGTTATGGTGTGTTAAATAATAAGAAAAAAAATATTACCGACAGTGTTTTTTAAAAAATATAAGTTTTTAAATTTTTCAGCAAAATGTACCGATGCTATTTTGTACAATTTGCGAATGCGTCCTTAAACAAAAAAAAAAATCCCAAATCTATATGATATTGTGGTAGCGGAAAAAAACATAAATATTTATGTTTTTCTTTAACATATTTCTCAGAACTTGGTTGTTACCAAAACAAGTTTAGAAAAAAATCTCGATACAAATTAAAAGTAAAATAACCCTTTACTTTGAGTTTAAATCCAAAAGATCTTTATTAAATATCAACATACGGTTGGTATTTAATTAATAACAATAACGTCTTATTTATATGCAGAACTTGGTTGTTTTTTATTTTAGATTACTCAACGAATTTTTGAGTAAGTAAATTAATAATTGCTTCATATTTTGCAATAAATTACAAGCATTGTGTCATCACGCTTCTCTTTATTTTGTATGCAGTCTGACAGTGATAGCGGTTTACCTGTGGTCAGCGTCTTGAAAGCTTCCGTAATAAAAATATAAAGAAAGAGCTGTCAGTGCCATCATTGCTGTGGAATATTAACACTGAGAGCTCTTGAACGTGGTTTAGATATTCACCCTTATTTGCTGCTCTGTTTGGGGTGACACTAAACCATCGTTACCGATTCTAGTTCGACTACCTGTGACCGACATAGTAGCGATACCGATACTCTGAAAACCGAGCTCTGAACTAGGTTCATTTATTTACAAGCTGTTCCCAAACAAACTTCGCCCCGTCGCGCGCCGTTGACAAGTTTAAATTGAGGTGGTTTGAAAAATACTTTCTTGGTGTAACTTTACATCCCCTTAGAAATACATCTTCCAAACATTATGTTTCTAAGGGGGAGCGTTGAAATATTGGGTTGGTGAGTAGTTGTTTTGATTAGGTATTTCAATAATAAACCTAAAAATAGAATTTAAGAAAATACCTTTTAAAAACAAGCTTTTAATAAACTAAAAAGTACAAAATTAAACTTACGTAAAATATTTTCTTAAAAGGCGTGAACGTCCATCTTACACGTCTTTAAAATAAGCCTCAAGCCTTTTAAGAAAATATTAAGATTCTACGTTTACGTAAGTTTTGTTTATCACTTTTTAGTTTATTAAAAGCTTATTTTTAAAAGGTTTTTGCTTACATTTTATTTTGTACTTTTTAGAAACATATCTTCCAAACATGACCTCTGCAGGGGCTTATGGGGACGATAACCGACTTTTAATGATTTTATACTGAAGATCACGTCTAAACGAGTACCTAGTGTTAATGATTTGAAAAAATATAATTATGTTAAATAAGTGCATTTTCTCAATAACTTAATATGTGAATATTTTAGATTATATAATAAAATATTTTATATTACATAGTGAAATTAATTTGTAAAGTTCTGTCTAACGCGGATAAAAAACTGAGAATGGCGCAAAATCTACCAAGCGTTTTTTTCTGAAACCTTCACCAATTTAAAGATAATTTAATTATTGATCTTTTAGTATACGCGTTTTATTAAAATACCTTTTGTTTTGTTTATAATAAATTAATAATGCGTCAAATTGGGACAGCGCTCCTTGATGGGCGAGTCCTATTACTAGCTGAACGTACGATACGTTGCGTGAGCTCAGTACAGAACACGCAAGCTAACCTCCCAAGGTCACTGGCATATATCTGCGTCTTAAATAGTGTGTTATTTGAAAGTCAAACTTTTCATTACCAACAATACATAAAAAATGAGGATCAATCTTGGAAGGTCGGCTAAGAGACGAAATACACATGCAATGTACGTATATTTAGCTAACCAAAACACATCATGAAGGCGTTCTTACGACTAGAAGATACTACAAATTGCGAGCACCTACGTCGTCTTACTGGTCAATATAACAATATCTTCCAGAATATTGAGATCTTCGCTTTTCCAGCTGCTAAATTTAGAGGCCTTGTTCGTGGAACTATTTTTGATATTGCTTTTGTAATATTTTTGACTCCTAAACTATATACAGGGTGTCCGGTGGCAGATTTATGTTTTTAAAAGCAAATATCTCGAAAAGTTATAAACGGTGCGGGGGGAGGGCGGTGCTATTCGACGCTCCGAGAGTGCGGATTGTCAGTGACAATGCCGTAGTGGTCGGGACAACACCGAGCGTACGCCATTAAAGCGTTTTTTAAGAGTGGTGATTCTTACGTGGCAGCGCGTCGACAACTTTGTTTACATTACAATATTCGGCGTTTGAGTGACGCACCTAGTGTTAATTTGATACGGTCATGGGTGGAAAGGTTCCGCACAACATCTTCGGCTTTAAATACGCCTCAGCCAGGGCCCAGCAGAACATCAAGGACTGCTGAAAATATTGAAGAAGTTGTAAGAAGTTTGCGTCAAAATCCACGACTCTCGCTGAGAAAAAGAGCGGCCACTTTAGCACTCCCAAAAAGTACTGTTCACGAAATTTTGAAAAAAGACTTGAAGTTACATCCTTATAAGATTCAATTAGTCCAAGAACTGAAAGAAAATGACTTTAATTTACGAAAAAGCTTCTGTGAACAGATGTTGGAGAGATTTCCATAAAGGTCAACGGTGAAAACTATAGACTCATGATCACAGAGTATTTTATACCAAATTTGCGAGCACATCATTCCTACTCGACGCATACGTGGTTTCAACAAGATGGGGCGACTCCACATACCGCCAGAACGTCTATGGATTTGCTCCGCCAAAATTTTCCACAAAAATTGATCAGTCGCTTTGGAGACATCCCGTGGCCACCAAGGTCGCCAGATTTAACACCTATGGATTTTTTTTTTATGGGGGTATCTTAAAAGTAAAGTATACGTCAATAACCCTCAGACTATCATGCAGTTGAAGGAAAATATTCGCAATGAAATACAGCAAATTGAGACGAGCCTGCTACAGCGCGTGGGACGTAATACGGTGGACCGTTTCCAACAGTGTGTGCGACTGAACGGACAGCATTTTGACGAAATTATTTTTAAAAACTAAAATCCGCATGATTTTGGTGTAATTTGAACTTTTTAATAAACCTATAAGTTCGTAAGTTTTTGTTTCATTAGCTTTTAAAATTGTAAATCCGCCACCGGACACCCTGTATTTATAAATTCTTGTTTTTCTTTTTTATTTGCAAGCTTTTTTAGTGTTTAGTTTTAAAATTAACAGAATAATTTAATTTGTACGTACCTAGATAATATGTTAAAATAGCGTCCCTTGATGCAAGTCACATCGCTCGACGCCGTGAACGGAGCCTTATACTCGTAGTAGTCATTTTGCAACTCCTAAATCGCTCAGAAATATAAAACCCACGCTTATTATTTCAACCAATAAACATAATTAAGCCCTCCAAAAGGAAGATTCCAACTCCGACAAAAGTAAACAATGAAGTTTTAACACAAGCAAAGTCTAGGCACAAACATCAAGTAATTTATAACTAGTTCGTCATATTCCTCATTGTCTCTTAAGTTTGTGCACAATCTTTACAGACTAAGTTTAAGTTAAGCAGGCTTGAGTTCTGTCACTGTTTCAGGCAGACTTTGAGTTTGGGAACTTTTGGCGATGCATGATGGAGGAGGCGATTGTGTAGAAGGCATTATGAAGGTATTATGTTTTGTGAACAAACTATCCTCTAATGCTTGACTTGAAGTTATTTTTCTACAGTATTACTGTCCAAGCCGAAGTTTTAAGGCGCTGGCAGATTATTTTCAGTGGGCTCTTGCAAGTCCAACTCTAATTTGCGTTCGCGTGTTCGCAGAATGTTCGATTCTTACAAAAGTACTTTTGAACATAATTAGACATTTTTGCATTTGTTCAAAAGTCTTATACTTAAGGAGCTTTCTTGAATATTATTATTTATTTTTATTTTTTGTACCATTTCTTGTTTATTCTAAACATAGTTAGAAAAACAACACAATAAGTTAGAAGAAAAAGCTTGTATTTGTTCACACGGGCGGTTATATTACACTGTATTGTATCTTATTGTTAATCCAAGGGCGACGATAACCGACTTTTAATGATTTTATACTGAAGATCATGTCTAAACGAGTAAGGTTAATAATGATTTGAAAAAAAAATATATTAAATTAGAGCATTTCCTTAATAACTTAATATACGAATATTTTAGATTTTATTTATATTACATAGTGAAATTAATTTGTAAAGTTATGTCTAACGTGGATAAAAAACTGAGAATGAAGCTAATTTACCAAGCGTATTTTTCTGAAACCTTCACCAATTTAAAGATAATTTAATTATTGATCTTTTAGTATAAGCGTTTTATTAAAATACCTTTTGTTTTGTGCAAATTAATAATGCGTCAAATAAGGGACAGCGCTCCTTGATGGGCGAGGGGATCAAGCGCGGTGCGGCGTGGCTGAACGTACGACGTGTTGCGTGAGCTCAGTACAGAACACTCAAGGTCCACTCATGGTCAGTGGGATATATCTGCGTCTTAAGTTGAAATTTGGTCCACATATTAACTTCTGTGACCCACATACGGACGCGTAACGTAAATAAATGAATTTTGAATATGGAGCACTTTTGGGGGACAAATTATAAAATTAAAAACAAAGTTTTACAAACTGTACCTATGACACATTAAATGCAAGGTAAACTGTTCGGGTCTCAATATTTTCTTATAATTTTAAAATAAATCGTTTTAAAATAATTTAAGAAAATAGACGAAAAGTAACCATTACCCCGAAACTACAGAACTCCGAAACTGCAGATGCAACATCATTAAAAAAAAATAACAGAAAATAGTTCTATACTTATAGATTACAGTAAAACATATAAGAAATATAATTATGGTCTTAAAATACCATGGTAAAACTCTCAATATTGTCCGTATATACATTTGCAGTTGGGATGGACCCAGGATCGGGCCTATATCAGAAATCTCCTCAAAGGTCGATAGTGCAACTCGGTTGGCTTCACATCATGACTTGTGTAAAGGCGTGTTTGGGTTCGTTGGATGTGTCTTTACAAGTACCTTTCAAGAGAAAGTGATAGAACAGATATTTAAACAATTCTAATGCTAAAATAAAATATAAGTAAAATCCTTATAAAAACAAGCTTTTAACAAACTAATAAGTACAAAATAAGTACACGTGGAACTTTCGTATTTTCTTAAAAGGCATTAGCCTTATCTTATTAAATTGTAAGAAGAACGTTCATGCCTCAAACTTCTAAGGAACCATTAATGTTCTATCGTAATGTAAGTTTTATTTAGTACTATTTAGTTCATTAAAAGCTTGTTCTTTAAAAGGTTTTTACGTAAATTTAATTTTAACGTTTATTATTGAAATAGTTAATCAAAACTACTAATTAACAACCCAATATTTTAACACATATCATAGGCACTCATAGCTAGGTGTTACAAAGCTCCAACCGTTAGGTAAATATTTACGGAAATCCGTACACAATATATCAATAGAAGCTTTGTCAAAATTTATTCAGTAGCTCTGTACCGGTTTAAACTAACAGTGCGTTGGATTTGCTAACAAAACTGCAGTGCTGTGTTATGTGTTTATTTAGAAAGATATAGTAGCATTTATCAATGTGAAATATTTAAATGAAATTAATATATGGACTTCAATTTAAATGAATTTGAACTGTCTGTTCCTTTAAATACTTATTGACCTTCTATTCTTGGACACTTTTTTAAATTATTGACACTCTAAAAACTATTTGCGCTTCTAGTGCGGCACACTTTTTCCTCTGGTCTTTTCTCACAGTTGGTAAGGTTAGGTTAGAAATGTGATCAAGCGTGCGCGAGCCGAGTGAGCGAAGCGAGCGGTGCCGCTGTTAACAAGATAATATTCACATAATATCTAAGCTAATGGAGGAGTATAAAGGATTGTAGCAGGTGGCGTTCCATAGTTTCTGCCTACCCCCATGGGAAGAAAGCATGGGTTGTATGTATGCGTATTTCACCGTATAAATTATGAACTACCTTAGTTTAAAATATATCTTTTATTTTTATTTTATTTATTCGGGAAAACAAATAATAACACATTAAGAATTACAAAGAGATAGGATACAGAAATGATACAAATGTGAAATCAACTACGTTCTCTACAGATACACAATGAGACAATTTGGTAAATTATAAGACTAGCGTTGTAAACAATAAAAAAAAGGAATATTAATATCAATAGCATAGTATCATCATAACTTATAGTTGCCAATAGTGCCGCGTAAGTGGAACAACAGTGTCACATTATTTTCTCAATATGTTAAGTAACATGAGTCTATTATTTCCGTGATTACCGATAGATAGAACTGTCGAAAAATTGTGAACAGCAACAAACCTTATATGTATAACTTAACGCATTATTGTTTGATAGTTTATAATCTATCCATGGGAAAACGACAAATTGTGAACTGGTATCAAACTTGCTTGCGACGTAAAGCACCTTGCGCTAATATGAAATAGCCAGCCTAGCTGCGAGCAACTTGGAAGTAGCACACGCCGGCCGCTGCCGCAGCACCGCTCGCTTCGCTTGCTCGGGTCACGCGCGATTTGTTACAGTTCTAAGCTAACCTAACTTAACCCGTTTTACACAGTGCACAATTTTTTGACAGTTTATAACGGAAATAAAACAGATAAATTATAAACTAACGGTCAGAATCTTACAGTGACACAATTATAAGTCTTAAAATTATATTAGTAATCATCATTGTAGTCGAAAGACGTCCACTGCTGGACATAGGCCTCGCCCAAAGGGGGGATTTGCCATAATCGCCACGCATGGCAGGCGGGTTGGCGATCGCAGTATGGTGTTAAAATGCATAGAGAACGCTGCTGCCCATTCTCTAGTAAGTCCCTTAGTCACCTTTTACGACACCCACGCAGCTACGGGTAGAAATTGGGAAGTGCTATTCTTAACGTCCGGCACCTCACAGACAACAATGATAAATAATAATCATTATGTCTATGCAATTAAAAAAGGAGGAAAATAATCATAGGGCATCAACAAATTCATTCGCATCGCAATCAACAGGAAAAATGCCCAAATGATACTATGATTTAATAAATTAACAATCAAGCTTTTTCAATCACTTGTCACAAAACCCCACTGACACATTTATACCGCTTAAGTTCCTAGAAACCGTTGACCTGATACACATTGCACTATTTCCCATTATTAAGACTACTTATACTCCATCGATCGCCTTCGCAGAATCGAAATAAATAATTATGAAGCTTTGATAACATAAGTGAGTTGTTAGTTTTTTTTTGCAAGCTGGGTTGGAAGCTTAAGGCGACGATAACCGACTTTTAATGATTTTATACTGAAGATCACGTCTAAACGAGTAGTGTTAATGATTTGAAAAAAAAATATTTTAATTTAATTTAATTAATATGTGAATATTTTAGATTATGTTTATATTACATATAGAAATTAATTTGTAAAGTTATGTCTAACGCGGACAAAAAACTGAGAATGGCGCAAAATCTAACAAGTGTATTTTTCAGAAACCTTCACCAATTTAAAGATAATTTAATTATTGATCTTTTAGTGTACGCGTTTTATTAAAATACCTTTTGGTTTCTGTATAATAAATTAATAATGCGTAAAATTGGGGACAGCGCTCCTTGATGGGCGAGTCCTATTACTGGCTGAACGTACGACGCGCTGCGTGAGCTCAGTACAGAACACGCAAGCTAACCACTCAAGGTCACTGGCATATATCTCCGTCTTAATTGAGGTGATTGCAGCTAAGACGTTTGAGTAAATTATTACGATGTCATTATAATAATAGTCCTCTAGACCAAATGTCGGCCATGGCGAACAATTTCAGAAGAGACAAGCCTTTCATATAGCCACGAGTAATGTCTTCATAATTATAACAAAAAAATGTGTACTTAAATAATATTTATGTGTACCTAATGTTGTCGTCCTAGTTTACATTTTACAAATTAGGCAAAAAAAAAGAATACATAAAACATAACATAACGCCTGTAATCCCCGAAGGGTTAGGCAGAGGTGTACAGACGGCTACACATCAAGCTATACATTTCCAGTATAAGCTGATCTCGCATTGTATAAGATTTCCGTACAGTGCGAGTTCAGCGTAAACTGGAATTGTATACCTTGATGTGTAGCCGTGTGTACCTAGAGTACCCCAACGCCAACATTTCACCAGTTATGTTAAAAAAAAAACCGGACAGGTGCGAGTCGGACTCGCGCACGGAGGGTTTCGTACCATTATCTATAAAAACGGCATAAAAATCACGTTTGTTGTATGGGAGCCCACTTTAAATATTTGTTTTATTTGAATTTAATTCTTTGTTTTTAAAGTGATTACATAACTAAAGATTCTGTGAATATTTTAACCATCTACTTGTTGCCGTTATCAACATTGGGGAAATAACGAGCAAAAAAATCACGTTTGTTGTATGGAAGCCCCTTAAATATTTATTTTATTCTGTTTTCTAGTATTTGTTGTTATAGCGGCAACAGAAATACATCATATGTGAAAATTTAAACTGTCTAACTATCACGGTTTATGAGATACAGCCTGGTGACAGACGGACAGACAGACGGCGGGCCTTAGTAATAGGGTTCCCGTTTTACTCTTTGGGTACGGAACCCTTAAAAAGAATACTCTGCATTTTCAACTCCTAACTCATTCGATTTATAGCTGACGAAAATTGAGTTTATTTTATCACATCATTATTTTTCCTTTTTATCAGGGATTGACCAAGAATTACATTTACAATCATAATCAAGATTTTAAAAATAGTTTTTAACCTTATTTAGTAATGTTTAGACACTTAAATACTAGCTTTGAAATAATATAAAATGATCAACAGATTTAGCATACAAAATATTGTTAAAATCTCGACTAGGATTGTAAATGTAATGCTTAGTCAATCTCTCACTCCACGCAAGATTTCACGGTGAGATTTTTATAGAATAGCACTGCTGGATTTCCTTTTAATGTGGGTGTACTATAAGTGCACATCTGCCTAACCGTTTGGGGAATACAGGCGTTATGTTGTTTTATGTTATTTTTTGTTTAATTGCAGTGAATATCGTGCTAATAGACAAATGCCTATCAACACGTTATATGGGCATGAAGGCGGACCAAAAATCTTAGAAATTTTCCCCAAGGGTTACCCACTCAAACCTTCACAGTTTTGAGCTCTTCTCATAAAGAAAAAAAGAAAGAAAAATTGTTTATTCTGCACAAACAAGACACACATTACAAAAATAAAATACAAATTGACGAAAAACATCAAACATCTGGAAAACATAACTTTGTAAATTATCGGGTTTCTCTTGAAGCTGCTCTAATAACAGGGTCTCTAAAGCTTCCTATTTACAATGAATTTCAATACTTGGATAAATAGAACAAGTTATTTGCATAAAAATCAATTTGTAACTCATTACTAAGCCCTCAAAGTCTTCTTACGAAATGGTTAAAGATAATAAATTTGTTCCTGAAAGCAGACAACATAGTTGGAACTCAATTTAATGATTGAACCAAATAAATGCTATATTCAGGTATGAGGAGTTTAATCATGACGACATCCATACTTTTTAATGTCTGTTAACTTTCCCTGCCAGATTTTGCCACAGTAATCGTGCTCCCGGACGGTGACCTACCCATCGCTCACCGGACCAGGACCAGGCCCGGGTCGACGGCGCGTTCTGTTCCACGCGTGCCTCAAAGAGATGTCAGCACCAACTGACGGGATCCGGTAGGGCCAATGCCTGCCAGGGTTGCGAGTTTGTCTGAAAGGGATATCGTGGCCCTGGCACACAGGCAAATGAAGGAATACGGGTGGGTTTTAGTCAGTAAAAGTCTGACACGCCCTCCCGCTCAGCCCAGAGTGGGAGAAGTTATTTGATAATTTCCCACCCCAAAAAAAAAAAAAATAGGAGATAGCCGTGCCAGAGGGCCGTAGGTATATAGATTGATGCAAAATAAAACATTCATAAATATGGTAATGACAAGCAATCCTTAATAATAGGTAATTATAATAATAAATGAATAATAAATATATAATAAATTAGTAATTTACGTAACGAGCGGTATCGAACTCCAGTCTTGGCCAGTTTTTTTAAAGTGATGTTGGTTCAAACGGAACGGACGGGAGGGACAAGTAGAGAACCCTACTTATTGTTTTCGTTATATAGATAGCCTATATCCTTTTCTGAACCAGCCTATTTGGCGCGAAAATGGGTGTGCGCCACGAACAAACTGAATCAGTCGGACTGAATCAGACCGATTGGCGAATCTCGCATAATTAACATCGGCGTCATCGGCCTCATTGAGGCCGATCGGCGAAAGAGAGGTTATCAATGATTGTGAGACGTTATCAAGGATAGATAGAATTATACTGTCTATCATCAATAGCGATCTGCGTTTCACTAAAAATAGGTAATTGGGTTCGGCCGTAAGTCTACAAGGTCTTCTTACGAAATAGTTAAAGATAATAGATTTTCTTGAAAGTAAACATTATTGGAACGTAATTGAATGATTGAACTAAATCACTGCTTGTTGTGAGGAGTTCACATGAAGACATTATTTAAAGTACACTCGCTGTTGCTGGAATTTAGTAAGCGTGAATAGAGTAGAATACTCTTTATCAATATTAATAGCCTTTTTGAGCCTTTTTAAGATTGTTTTGCTTTAGCATAGGCCTCCCCATATTCTTCCACAGCTCCCGGTCAAAGGTTTTTCTCTTCCACATTGGCCCCGCTGTCGCCTTAAGACGGAGATATATGCCAGTGACCTTGAGTTGTTAGCTTGCGTGTTCTGTACTGAGCTCACGCAACGCGTCGTACGTTCAGCCAGTAATAGGACTCGCCCATCAAGGAGCGCTGTCCCCAATTTGACGCATTATAAATTTATTATACACAAACCAAAAGGTATTTTAATAAAACGCGTATACTAAAAGATCAATCATTAAATTATCTTTAAATTGGTGAAGGTTGCAGAAAAATACGCTTCGTAGATTTTGTGCCATTTTCAGTTTTTAGGGTTCCGTACCAAAATGGTAAAAAGGAACCCTTCTGGTGAAACTAAGTCTGTCTGTCTGTCTGCCACACCTGGATATCTTAAGAACTACTTATGCTATCAACTTGAAATTTAAAATAGTTTTAGATGGCGTTTGCCCAACTATTTTGCAAACCAGAAAGAAATTTAAAAAAATATATCTTTTTTGCAAAAGGGACTGATTTTTTTTTTTTTTTATTCTTATTTATTTAGGGACTTTTATAATCGCAATGCGTATGACAGTCCCATCATACCCTGATTATATAATAACATAACAAATACACACAGTTATGGATTAAATTCGGGCCATGAACCTGAACAGACTCTTCGCATCATCACCATTTGGTTGAGACAAAATTTTATGGAATGTGCCTAAATCAAGTCGGTTCAACCTCAACACCCGAAACATTTAATTTCTATCAGACTCATATCGAACACAGTCCATTAATAAGTGATGTAGGTCTTCCACAACTCCACACTCCTCACAATTAGGCGAGTTCGTTTTTTTCATCAGATAGGTAAACTTATTACATGGAATGTGTCCAGATGTGAGTCTGTGAGCTGTAACCACTAATTTTCTATTTAAATTACTATTCATGAACCAGGGCACACGAAAAGGCTGACCCTGCATTGTTTTATACCAGATCAAAAAGGGACTGATGGGGGTCTTAAGAATTTGAAGTGGGGCCTCTAGGGCATGTGGGATATCATATGAAAGAACGCTGTTTGCACATTCTCACACATTTTTTTTTTTAGCTTAGTCCCCGACTTTTGATGAAAAATGTAAAAAAAAAATACCGTTCCACCCTTATCTCCGAAGTTTGCATAGATAAAAATCTGAAATCATTATATGTGATAGAAGTTTATGTAAAGATTACAGGAAAAATAAACTAGGTCACTAAATAGCACAGTTTTTCAGAAATCATCAACATCATATACAACCTGTTTTTTTTTGATATCCCATAACTCTAGGTTTATATTCTGTAGGTAAAAATAATACTAAAACTCCTAGAATAGGTGGTCCTAAAATGCATCGTTTCGGAGATACTCGTATCATCAATCATAATTAAATTAGATCAAAAATTGTCACCAGTACGACGAATCTTTACTTTTGCTAGGTTGCCAAACTTCGCAGTAGTGTAGTAAAATAAATAGTAAAATAAAATATGTAGGTATGTTGGTATCGGGGCTTCCCGGCGGCAGCTAGTGAAGGGAAAGCTACGTTGTCGTCGTTGTCATATTTCACGTAAGGGTGTTTTACATTAATAATCGTGACTTTGCCGAATTATTTTGTATGTAAAATTAAAAAAAAAAATAACGAAGGGTTGGAACATAACTCATAATTATGCCAGTTGATTCTTTGATATGGCCTCAATCATACCCTAGAGTTATGGGATATCAAAAAAAACACGTTGTATGCATACGGAACCCTCGGTGTGCGACTCCGACTCGCTCTTGACCGGTTTTTTTTTTGGGGTGGGAAATTATCAAACAACTTCTCCCGGTCTTGGCGGAGTGGGAGTCTTAGATTTTTACTGACTAAAACACACCCGTGTTCCTTCAGTTGCCTGTATACCAGGGCTACGATATCCCTTTCCGACAAACTCGCAACCCTGGCAGCAGATTTAAACCTTATACTTATGGAGAGAAAAAGAGTTAACAATTAATTACTTAAGAAACTTAGATCCTTATTGTAATAAGACTAAGTACATGCTCGATTTTGTGAAACTCCTGACACCAAAACTAGGTCGTGTCCTAAATCAGCAAATGGTGTTTGAATATGAATGAATGGATATGATGTTGGCTCTTGACTAAGAAGGCTTATTCATAAACGTCCATCAAACCTATTTTAGTTAAAATGCTGCTAAAGTTCGTTTGTCCTTAAGGCGACGATAACCGACTTTTAATGATTTTATACTGAAGATCACGTCTAAACGAGAAGTGTTAATGATTTGAAAAAAATATATGATAAATAAGAGCATTTTCTTAATAACTTAATATGTGAATATTTTAGATTATATTTATATTACATAGTGAAATTTATTTGTAAAATTATGTCTAACGAGTATAAAAAACTGAGAATTGCGCAAAATATACCAAGCGCATTTTTCTAAAACCTTCATCAATTTAAAGATAATTTAATTATTAATCTTTTAGTATACGCGTTTTATTAAAATACCTTTTGTTTTGTGTATAATAAATTAATAATGCGTCAAATTGGGGACAGCGCTCCTTTATGGGCGAGTTCTATTACTCGCTGAACGTATGACGCGTTACGTGAGCTCAGTACAGAACACGCAAGCTAACCACTCAAGGTCACTGGCATATATCTGCGTCTTAATATTCACATTGCCTTTGTGTTTGTTAGAAAGCGTATAGATAACTTGTGTGGTGGACGACACGCTTTATATTTACTGGCGTTTTAACATCGATTGAGAGTTGAATGAAATTAATTTACGTGGTAAGTTAGCGTTTTCTTTATGAATTAGTTACGTTGTTTTTTTTATCAATAATATTATTATAGTAGTGGTACTCATTTTTGAAGTAAAATGTATTCGAAAAATATGAAAATCCCACGCGTACTGCAAAGTACCGCGCGAGACTTAGGGTATTACTTTTTTGAATAAACTACTATTACATACTGGTAGCTACAAAGTTGTTATTAGCGTTGTTTTAGTGTGACAAATCCTTTTTTAACTAAAACAGGCAAGCTAAGTTTTATGAATAAGGGGATGAATGATAGCAGCCGCACGCAGCGGGTCGATAGAAGGTTAAGCTATACTTCCCACGGTCAATTTGTGGATGGGTGACCATTCATTACATATCGACACCACCGTGCCTCGGAAAGCACATTAAGCTGTTGGTCCCGGCTGTGATTCGAAGTTCTTTGACAGTCGTTACGGGTCAGAAGCCAGAAGGTTTGACAACCAGTCTTTCCAAGGGGTATGTTGTAATCCAGTGGTATATCTATTTGATAAAAGAAATCTTGACTGTATTTTAACAACACATTTTACCTAAAGTCAATGACCCTTGCTCCCAACTTTCCTAAACCAAACTTCCTCTTCAAAAAATCTATTAATAAAACGTCACTCCTAACTTAACTAAATGAGTCCACCCATTATCGTCGCTTGACAAAAAAATATCTTTTATATTAAGATACACAACAAACTGCTATCGATATAAGATCATATCCTGCAAACCCAACTTAGAACTTACACTGCACAAAATCACCACTCCCTCTTAAAGCGAACAAAAAAAGGTCCACATTCGCGTGGCTTTCAGTTCAGCGGTTGAGAATAAGGATGTAACAGTACTTTCCCTATCCAAAGGGGATTTTTTCAGACAGTTTATGATGGTTTAAGATATCTCTCGAGCGTTTCCTTGTACGATGTCATCTATTTGTTATAGATAATACTTTTCTAATAATATTTGAACAATATTTTTGGTAATCTGTGCGTGTACGACTTGATTTTTTTGGGGCAGAGAATAGAGCGGTTTGTTGATATTCGGCGAGCGTAGTTTTAAAGGTGGGAAACGTGTTAGATTTCAGGATTGTAGGTGGGTATACGTATGTGAGTATGGAACATTGTACATTCTCTTTGAAAAGGATTCGAAAATATCTAGCCTGTGTAGTCAAAAATATGTGAAAAACAACGATTATTTTATGACTAGGTATATAAAACTGAAATTTAATTAAAATCCCACTAATGGACTACATATTTACGTAATAAGGTATGTGAGCTGTATGTGGTTTAGAAAAAACTTATGAAATAAAATATTATAAAAAACAGTAATCAACTCATCACATATCACAAAAAACCTTCTGCGTTGTATTTAAAACTGGATATTTTGAGGTGTGGCTGGTAACATAAAATATGTTACCACAAAATATCCAAATGAAACATAAAATTAAAAAATATTCTGAACCTTTTCAAATTCCGGTTCACATCACTACGTTTGTTAGAAGTCATTCTTAAAATATCATCCTCTTCACGTTGCCTGTGTAGTACACTGATGTTTTCCAGCCAAGCTAACACTATCGCAAAGCTTACACACGATTAAAATATATTGGGGCTTGCAGCTAAATGAAAGAAAGAAAAGAAAGAAAGAAATATCGTATAGGTCGATCGTACAATGTTAGCATACAATGTTGCTGTAGTCAAATTTTTAGTAACAGTGTTGATCTATGGGATAAATATGAGACAGAGAGAGTAATGAAATACGTGCGTCGCAACCTTAGACAGTCATCAAAGTTGCGACAATTGTCGATAGGATCCGGCAATTGGGACTCGAGGTGGCTTTGCACAAGTCCGAGGCCATGTGTTTTTATGGTCCTCGGAACGCGCCACTGTCGCGGCGATAGGGGTTCACATTGGCATCGAGTCGACGATGAAGTACCTGGGACTCGTCCTCGACAGCCGGTAGAACTTCGTGGAGCACTTCCGACGTTTGGCTCCCAGACTGGAGTGGGCCGGGGCTGCCTTAAAGCGGCTCCTGCCCAATCTAGGGGGTCCAAACACCTCCTGCCGGAGGGTCTACGCGGGGATCGTGCGATCCATGGCCCTTTACGGGGCACCGGTGTGGGCCCTTTCCTTAAGGCTGCAACCAGCCCGCCGATTGAACGCGTCCTAAAGGGTCATGGCCATCAGGCTGGTCCGGGGTTACCACACAGTCTCCCGTGAAGCGGCGAGCCTCCTTGCTGGACTACCGCCATGGAATCTGGAGGCAAAAGTCCTCGTGCAAATTAGGGAGTGGCGCGAGGAGGAGAATCGCCAGGGTGAACAACAATTTTTTATTTTATGATTAAACAATTCGCACTAAATTAACGAGCAAAACTATATTTCCGAGAGCGCAAAAGTGAAACTACCATCCGGTGCTAAGACTGACGCGAATGGTTTATCACCACGAAAACTGTACTTAATTTTATAGTTATACAGACTAAATGTTTAAATTATATCAAGCTTTCTCACAATTAGATAAGAAATTGTCGAAAAAGTGTTTTTTTCGTGCACGAAGCCTTATACACTGCTGCTTATGCAACTGCTAATCTTCAAAACCATGACTGTTAAAGTTACAAATCATGAACAGATTCCGATATGCGCACGCTTACAATTCAACTCTCAATCGATGTTAAAACGCCAGTAAATATAAAGCGTGTCGTCCACCACACAAGTTATACCCTAGTGTTGTGATGTAAAGTGGACACTTTATTCCGGACACGTGATGGTATCAAATAGTGAGGCGCAGTTGTAGTGATCGCGGACTTTTGTTTATTACCTATTGATATATTTTATGTTCACAATAGTCGTGAAAAATGTCCTCATGGCCCAGTGGCTAAGGCCTCGCCTCTCATGCATGAGTGAAATGAAATGAAATCGTTTATTCTGTAAACAGGATATCGGAATCACTTTTACACGTCATATTATAAAATCAAAAATAAGCTAGCAGATGTAGTCGACATTTCCTATCTGCCTACCCCTGAGAAGAAATTAAGGTTTTTTTGAGGTTAGGTCGACATTGCATGCTAATAATTGGATTTAGAATGCATTGTCATCGAGTTGTGAGCTACCCTGAAAGTTTCAGCCGGATAGCTAATTGGGAAGTGCTCGAAATTTGAGTTGCAAAATTCCTCAAAAAAACCACACAAACCGTTATGTGAAGGAAGCGAGATAGAGCAAAAATAACACTTTTTGGGGGCTTCACAAAGGGGTTTCACTAATCAAGACACATCGATCGAGAGGTTCGCAAACCTGAAAACATAACCTAAATATTTCATTTTTTTGCTTTTAGCTTTCAAAGATCAGCAGCGGCAATTTCGGCGTCGTACCATCAAGGCTTTTCATTCCGGTCTCAAATTCGGCATTAGGCGCGATATACATCTACAACCTGTGAACACAACACAAATAGCGAAATGTGGGTGTATTACACACCTCTGCCTGCCCTTCGGGGAATACAGGCGTGATATTATGTGTTTACAACATGTGCAAAATAATTTCATCAATTTACGTTAGTACTACGTGAACAAACTCTCATACATACATACAGGTCGAAATGCATTCAAACGAATTGAGAACCTTCCTTTTTCGTCGTCGGTAAAATATTCCAAAAAGCAACATATTTTTTATTTTTAAATTGAAACATTCTAACACACATCGTTTTATCGATAACATTTATTGATACGACTGGACAGCATGTATAAATGTCAAGTCAACTGTCAACTGTCAACGGGGTTGACGTTAAGGAGGAGCACTCTAAGAGACTATAGCCGGGGGCCTGTGAGGTTAATACAGACTGCCCCGTTGTAGTAACCGTAACTACTGAGTGTCTTAAGTTCAATCCCCGGTTCGAAAAAAGTGTTATTGGGATGTTCTGTAACAAAATTATCAGCAGAAGAATAGTGTCTGGATTTGTACCTGACAATTAGCTTAGCCCCCTAAATCATGGAATTAACATAATAACTTGTTAACTTGGGGTTGTTAATAAATCTTTGCTTACCAAAAAAAAAAAGAGCAAGCCTTACAGTAATCGCATCTGACATCTCAACATGGTACTAATTCCACGTTATTCTAAAGCACTTACTAATTCCATGCTATTAAAAAGTACTTACATATTCCATGCTCAAGCTGTCATTTCCTGTTACACACTTCCGACCCTTTTCAAGAAATCACTCCCACAGACTAGGTGGAGCGACGACCTTCGCAGGGTGGCTGGTGGCAGCTGGATGAGAGTTGCCAAGAATCGAGCTGAATGGCGTGCAATTGGAGAGGCCTATGTCCAGCAGTGGACTGCTATGGGCTGATGATGATGATGACTCCCACAGAAAGCGAGAGGAAAGATGTGTGTGTGTGTGATGTGTGGGTGAAAGATGTGGCGGGGGGTGTGGTGTGTGTGTGTGTGACGCATATTTTCCCTCGACTTGTTCTTTCGTGTTTGTGTTATGTTTACCGCAAATAAACGTATTTTCTTTCTTCTTCTTTTTTTCTATGTTACACATAAAAACAATGAATGTAATTTACCTACACGTTCGGATCATCATCATCATTTTAGCCGAAAGACGTCCACTGCTGGACATAGGCCTCCCCCAAAAGGGCCGGCTTTGCCATAATCGCCACGCTTGGCAGGCGGGTTGGCGATCGCAGTGTGGTGTTAAAATACAAGTACAACACACAACAACAAGTAGTACAAGTAGTTGTTCCGGGTCTGGCTGTTTGTGTATGTGTGTTTAAATGTTTGTAAACGCGCCCACGATACAGGAGAAATTCCTAGTGTGGGGTAAGGTTAAAAAAAAAAAAAATGCATAGAGAAGTGGCTGCTGGCCATTCCCTAGTAAGTCCCTTAGTGGCCTTTTACCACACCCACGGGATGAAATAGGATGGTGCTATTCTTTACGTCCGGCACCACAAGTTCGGATGTTGCAGTGAAAATGTTTGAATACGTAAAAACAAACTTTTTTTCTTCCGCCGCTTACAGAAACTCCTTGCCCTACCGATGCAAATGTCCATAGTTTGAAAGTTGGCGTTATCTTTCAGTTCTACAAAGATTTACGGGTTAACTTCTGTCTGGGGCCTTTTGTTAAATATCTTGACGTCTTATTAAAAGTATAACAAAACATGAGTTTCGCGGTATTGTCTCCATTTTTATGCAATTTTGAGTTTACAGCAAAAGTTTTTCTGTGAGTTTGCAAGAAATATTGGAACCGACGGAATAATTGTGGTTGAAATAAAAATCGCGCGCTGTTTTTCATTTGTGGAATTTACTCAATAAAGTTACAAGCAGAGGCAATAAGACAGATCGGAAAGATCAGAGCTGTCAAAATAACCGTGTATTTATAAGTTGGCGCGCCAGTTCCTCGTGAGTATCAGATCATTGTTATTTGCATGTCTTTCTTCACAGTTTATAAACCTCAACCCTCTTAATTATAAACGTTCTTTAAAGTTAAGAGACGTTTAACCGTCAAAAATGTATCGTTATCATGACGTTAATCATTACTTAACTTTAATATCATTACTTCTATACCATGATATACATTCACACGTACGTTTACGCCTCCTTACACACACACATGCGCACACACACGATCACACATACACCATCACGCTCACACATACACACACATGGACACATCCACCCTCACAAACGCCTCAAGCAGGTTTTGTATAATTTAAAATTGTTTAAATTTTATTGCTTAATATCTGTGTAAAACTACTGGGAGAAGACACTGATTCCTGTAACACAGGTTACAACCTAGCGCAGGAATCAGGGCTTCCATAGAAATATAACATACTTTTATGTCAATACAATATTATTTATTATATTAAATGTATGAAGCATGTATGTTTGTTAGAAAATATAAAATAATTGTTCAAAACAGCAGAGGAAATAAGTTTTCGAAGTCGGCGTGACCAATACAGCCTTGTACTAGATGAGCACCCTAGATTAGTAAAATATAACAAAAGCTGGCTTGGTGTGTGTACGTGTTTATAATAAATTACCTAACTTATTAAAAACATTAAATCGCAGTTTATTCAAAATTAAATTATGTGAATGGCTGAATAAAAATAATTTCCATAATATTTAGGTTTTTTTTTAACATATATTTTTTTTTATTAAAATTTAATACTCAATACTTTTATTGCATTCCACATTAGGTATTCTTAGGAGGTAAACTTATAATTAAAACATCAGATTTTTCTATTCCTTTAGGTTTGAATGCTTCAGTTTTAAGCAAAACATGTATGATCTCATTTTCTATAATAATAACACCTATTTATACCATGTTTTAAGCAAATAAATTATGTTATCTTTAAACAACGTTTATAAATAAGGGGGTATATCGCCAATCAACTCTATCCAATCCATCAACAAAGCTCAAAAACAAATTCCTAAGTGAAAATAAAACTCCGGCATTCAGTCACTCCCAGTTCCTTACAGTATCAATTTACATTTCAATCCAGTCTAAAGAAAATGTATGCAGTCTCTGTAGCTAAATTCTCAGAGCTCCTCAATCCTAAGTAACACGTCCCTGCAATCACCACTTAACATTTTTTAACTAAAACGCTTTTATTTTCCCCGCAAAAACTAAGTCATTACAATAAGGATCACTTTAAATTAATCACGACTCCCAAGTCCCACTCTCATTCAAGTCACGTCAAACCCGTCGACGGATCCCGGGATTTATATCCCGAAATCCCGGTACTGCATCGCATTACTATTCGTCCAAGCGGGCGTTGCATTTTTGCTGCCAAATACAATTTTAGACAACACAGCAAGAATGTGGCAAAATTTCGGGTCGTTTTGCATTTTCGAACGCGAAATTTTTCTTTTTAAAGATTACCCTCGCTTTGTACGAAACTGAGAGGGTACTTGGTTGGATTCTAATTTGGAACGCGAGTGTTTTGTTTTTTGAATGCAGTGTGTTCTGAATTTGAATTAATTAAAATGTGGATGTTTGGTGGCTTTTCTGGGGGTTACATGACTGCCGTTGGTCTAGAGTGGTCGCAAGCGCTATTTCTGAGCACGAGATCCTGGGTTCGATTCCCGGTTCGGGCAAGGAGTTATTGGGTTCTTCCATCTGAAATTTCTGAGTAATAACCCGGACTCTGGACTTGTGTCTGGTTGATGGCAATAGGCTCGCCAACTATTACATGGGACTTAAACATAACTTATGAAATGTGGGTAATACTCTCAAAGCTACAATACAATATCACTAAATACAAAAGGAGAATGTAACGCACATACCTTAATACAGTTTTTAGCCGTTTGGAGTCAAAACGCTTGGGTCATGGGGCCCGAGTGCGCGTTTGATCGCTGATTGCATTTCCATTCAACGTGGCAATGCTGCCAGTCTTCTGAACACGTTTTTGTTTAACAGCGATGCAGACGAATACTTCGACGCCTAAGAATTCTTTTGTTTTTGTATTTATTTCTATAGTAAGTTATTTCATTTAGCATCTAGTGTCAAATCGCTTCAGTGTGGCAATAGCGGTCATTGCCCTTTCCCTAACATCTCTCCGTAGGAACTCAAACTATAAACTATGTATGGTTTTTCATCATTTGAACATGTTGTAGATCACGATAGATATCAATTCAGGACGTTAACGCACTTTATTTCAGTTTTTGAAATAAAGAATCGTAGAAAACAGACGGTGGGTCAATGACCGTTATTGCCACGCTAAAGCGGTTTGGGTTGTAGTGTGAATAGTTACTTGGGTAATAATTGTAAATAGACAAATTGTGTAACATGTTTTAAACAAATATTCAAAATCAAAAGTCATTTATTCAAATTAGGCTGAGAATAAGCTCTTTCGAACGTCATTACATAAGACAGTCCCCCAAAACGCCCGCCCTTCTCCACTTTCTAGTGCTTTATCTGGGAAGAAGAAATGGCACAACAAACTCCCCAGAAGCAAAGCTGTCTGTTCAGTTAGAAAGACTTGATTCTTGAGGTATGCAAAGTAATTAACATTATGAGACACAGAACATTAAATTAAATTATTTGCCATAAACCAGCTAGCACACGCCAGTATACCAACAAATACAACTTAAATTCTTTTGTTAAACTAGTATGCTGTTCCAACAGATACTCCAACTGCTCTACAAACCACCACCGTTTAGTTCGGGACACTAATTAGCAGTAATTATCTAAACAAGCACTCCATACAATTTGCAACGCGCTCATGCCAAATGGTTTGACAGAACAATAATGTCCCGTACGAGGGTTGCACGTGATTTACAGGTTGGAAAGCACCATTTGTTTGAGAGTTTTAACCAGTACATAATATTTATGCATTAAGGCTTCTACATACCGGCGCGACTTGTCGCGCGACGCGACGCGGCACAAAGGCCCCGCGTGTCGCGGGACGAGCGGTGCCTTTGTGTCGCGTCGCGTCGCGCGACAAATCGACAGGCAAATGAAGGAATATGGGTGGTCAGGCTTTTACTGACCACCCATATTCCTTCATTTGCCTGTGTGCCAGGGCCACGATATCCCTTTCGGACAAACTCGCAACCCTGGCAGGCCCTAACGGACCCCGTCAGTTGGTGCTGACAACTCTTTGAGGTGCACGTGGAATACAACGCGCCGTCGACCTGGGCCTGCATGTCGATTCTGTAAAAATATCACAGTGAATTCTTGCGTGGAGTGAGCTGTCAGTGTCATTCCACTGATGCTAGGGATTTACCAAGGATTACATTTACAATCATAATCGAGATTGTAATAATATTTTTATGCTAATTCTATTGATCATTTTATATTATTTCAAAGCTAGTATATATGTGTCTTAACATTAATATTTACGGGGATTTTAAATAAAATAGCAAAACAGAACAGTCAAACTCAATTTAATGTAAAAAAAACAAAATTGAGTTTCTGTTCAAAATCTCGATTATAATTGTTAATGTAATCCTTGGTCCATCTCTAGCGTCAGATGGGATGACACTGACAGTTCACTCCACGCTCACTTCATCAAAGTTTTCACGGTGAGATGGTTACAGAATAGCACTGCTGGTCCTTATGGGACGGTGAGCTGACGGTTCCAACTATATTGTGGTTGCCTGCCAGTCTAACTAAAAGCAGCTAGTCTAAACGATTGTCACTTGTCTACGCCTTCAGTCCTGCGTACCCCTCAATCAGCCATTTCCCGCAAGATTCCGATACAAAACAAGCACGTGCATCACCTCGACTGACCTGTGGACAGGACATTAATTCAGATTTGTTACAGTAGTGATGGCAATCATATTATTTAGTTTAAATATAGATTTTTATTTTTATTGTTTTAATAATATTCAGTTTTTATTTTTTTTTATTTGTCGTTTAAATATTATGTATTATTATATTATATATTCTTTTATATTTTGTGAAAGTGAGAACATTGTAGGCTTATTACATGTAGAGATAGATTTGTAGACCAATTACTATTTTTTTAAGTACCTGGTACTTGTTGGCAGGCCTACATTGTCTTCCCATACCTATCAACACTGTGATTTGAAATGATTTAAAAGCCAATTATTTTTAAAAGTTACTCTTTTAAAAATAATTGGCTTTTATTAGCCTATTATGGCCAATTATTTTTAAAACTTACTCAAAAAAATAATTGGCTTGGGGCCGTGGGGTTCTTGCCGGCTCTTCTCCATAGGATACGATCAAATGGAACCGTGCACCTAGCTTCTGATATTTCATAAGTGGCCATGTAAGCATGAGTGACATAAAATATTTAAATTTATTGTTTTGACCATTGAGAAGTATAGATTTCTTAAATTTATGTTCTTCTTAGGAAGCTCATCGCTTTCGTTCTTCTTACGCTAGTATTTAATTTAAAAAAACTGCTCAGATCATTATTTCCGCCTCGACCCTCGCTCAATCGAGCTTTAAATTCGTCCCCTAATATTAATCCGATCCAGCTCATCCCTCGCTGTTCTCTCCCAGCAACGCCCTAAGCCGACGTCCGTACCCCCACATGGTAAGGGCACCCTAGCGTGTAGTCGCTTAGTTTTTATGTTTCGCCCTGGCTGGAGCCCTTAATCTATTGAGGCACCCACCAGAAAGTCAGGTTAAGCAGACGACTAACTCCTTCTTTTTTTTTTTGTAACGGGGTGGACAATCCTCATGGATTTCTTCCGCCCTGGGGCGGGCGGAGGGGTCTGTCAGACTCTTACTGACTAAAAACCACCCCAGTGTTCCCCTCCTACACTTGCACCGGGGATCTTGGGATCTATTATTACTGCCGCAATTCTCGGCTAGTGCTGGCCCGCCTCCGCGGGCCACCTCAAGTCTGGGGGGAGACGACTACCTCCTAAGTTAACCTGCGAGATGCCAATTCAAAAAACTATGCGGGCTGTCTTTGGGGACTGCCATTAGAAGTGAAAACAGTATACATATAGCTCATGGAAAGCGTTCGGTGACGATGACTCCTGACTTCCATGATGCTCTGAGTGGAATACCCCTTTATTTTTTGTACACCCAAAAAGTGCTCAATGCGCCTAAAGAAGTGTTTACTTAAAAAACAAAAAACTTTATTAAAATACTAGCGAACCGCCCCATCGTGTTTACGACTTCACAAAACATCGAGTTTTCTTTATTTTAGTTAAGTTTAATTTTAAAGTATTATACTCAAAACCAACTCCGATGATACCTTGTGAAAGCCGCAGGTATCCGCTGGATGCGGGAAGCACAGAACCGGTCGAAGTGGCGGTGCTTGGGGGAGGCCTATGTCCAGCAGTGGACGTCTTTCGGCTGAAATGATGATGATTATACTCATAAACCTTCCGAAGCAAACTCTCTAAATTATGATGGAAACCGCATTCAAATCCGTTGCGTAGAAAAACGTGGTCACACAGACTAACACGAAATAAGACTTTTATAATAATATAAAAACCAAACTAACAACAAATGTAAAGATGATTATTATAAATTATTTAAAATTTGCAAAATTCTTCCTATCAGCTTAAAACATAAATACCTACTACTGGTTAACAGTCATGGCAGCTGGGGGCGTCACTCGCTAGTTACCCATAACCACGCAACTAGGATGGTATCAGCAGGTAAATTTGATGTACCTAGAATAAAGAACTATTTTGGCGACCGAACGCTTGACAAAAGAGTTCCATACCTTCTCAATCAATTGCCTACTGACATATGAAGTCAGGAAATAAAAGGTAAATTTGCCAAGTTACTTAGGCAGTTCTTTTTCAGGAATTTGTAAACGATGTTCTAAGGAAAATGGTTTGCAGATTGTTGGAGAAGAGCGGATGAGTGATTAGGGATATTTTAAAATAACTAATTCATAAGATTAGATAATTGATAGTTACATAGTAGGTTCAGTTAGAGAAATTAAAGTGTCCGCACTATAAATAAAAATTGTATAATTGTGTTCTGTTCCCACAGACAAACCGTGAAAACGGTTTTGCGGGGCAAAGTCCTTATGTTAAGTTTTTTGTAAACGTAGTTAATAAATAAATAATAATAATGTCGGATCGTCAGGATTTACTCAGTTAGATTCGGACATCATGTGGGCAGAAGTTGGGTTTCGTGCAATGTAAACACACTGGGTGCGATACACAGCGTTTATTAAAATCACAAATTGACACAATCACTACAAATTGCAATTACCACAATAACTAAGCACAAATAATCGAGTACAGTTCCGCGACGTCTTAACTCCGATGCGATCAGACCCTGAATCTTGAATGTCCTCCTCGCCCATCGGCCCAAAACATCACGACTAGATCTCACGATGTCGCCAGTAGTGCGCTTGCGATCTGTTTCTTGTCCGTACTAATGACCGGATCCGACATATAGATACATATATAGATGTATGTAGAAGAACCATATTTTCTAAAGACAACGAGTAAAGCAACGATTTTTAAACTCCGTGCAACCCGTGTTAATTTTTTCATTCATGCTAAACATAAACGTAAAACTTCAACGCTAGATCTAGGCAAATACATCCATCTAGCATTCAAAGCAGCAAGTCTAAAAACACTAAAAGAAAGTGCTATCTTTTAAATCTGCACTTCTCTGAACAGTTTCATTAGGGAATGAGCTCTAAAGAAAGGGGAACAAACGGGCACATATGTGGCTATTTTATATGTTTTTCTTACTTTTATGTGGGGTGTAAAAGCGGAGTTATTTCTTTCATTGGAGTATTTTTTCGACGTTAAAGCGTCCTTTGGTGTACTGGTAAGTTCAATATTTCTGACTGGCAAGATGTTGTCAAATTTCAATCGCTAATAACTACGTAAATTATTTATTACGAGTAATATACATTTTAGTCAGAAGCCAAAAAGTCTGACAACCAGTCTTATTATTATTTATTTTATAAATTACAAGACACAAACACACTCAAACAAAGCACTCAATTAGACCTCTGGGGTCTGTCCTAGCATGCCATGACCTGAGATTTGATCAATGCGCTACTATCAGTTAAGTTATAATCGAGTTGATGTAATGTTCTTTCAGCATATGCTTTATGTTTTTACTATTCATTGAGTCTCTGATGTCTACAGGTATTTGGTTTAGTAAATTGGGGATTGTGAAAGAAGCGGTACGCCTGCCATAAAAATTATTTTTGCGTGGCACATGCAATGATTTTGATTTGGCTTGTCGTGTATTCACGTCATATTTTACTGGAATTTGAATATCACTGTTATCGAAACGCTCTATGAGGAACATATACTCAGCGCGCGCTAGAACAGGCAATACTTTGCAATGTTTAAATAACCCTGTGTAATTGTCTTACCAAATGGTATCGTGTTACCCAGTAACTGGATTGTGGAGATCAGATAGGCAGTCGGTCCGACCCCAACGTAGTTGGGAAAAGATTAGGCAGATAATGATGATTTTTTATTTTTATTTTTTGTTATGTATTTTTCAGGTGTACAATACAGTTTATTTAAATAAATTAGTAAAGTATAAAGTTTCCATTGCAAAACTTCATACTCGCTTTGAACAAAATGAAGGGGGCTAAACGCTATTGGGTGCGCGCTGTCGAATAACATCTTTAATAAAACCTTGAGTGGTTTTGTTCATTCAACACCTTATCTTCAATTTTCAAATCTGAACGAAGGAAGAACAGCCTTAACGTGTTAAACCGTTTCAGAAAAAAAGCCTTTGACCGACGAATAAACACTAAATTGATTTAAAAAACATTCCATTTCGCAACTTTTGGTTCAGAACATTGGAAAGGTCTCCATAATGCTCACTTTTCTTTTAAAACAACACCGAAGAAGAACATAAATGAACCGTCTTTATCCTGTTTTTTGCCCATTCCGGCAATACCATCAAATCTATATATTATCTACTAAAATCTTATATTTATTTACGAATATTATTTGTAAAGCACTTTTACCCTTATTTTCCCCATAAAAGGGTAAACTATAGAAATAAAATTTTATGAGAATCCAACTGTAGGAAATGTGTAAGTATCTATTAAATTATATATCCGGCGTTCGGAGTTATATTTAGGAGGGAATATGATTTTTTATAAATTCGGAGTGAGCGGTATCAGTATGTTGGTTGATTTTTATTGGCTCATTGTAGAGTATTGTTTTCTTTTTTTTAGTTATGGGATTTCTCTCTGGAATTTCCCAATAGCAGCTTGGCGTCTGGATTTTTGCCGGTTGACTGCAATAGGCTCGCCCTCTATTACATGGGCTTAAACATAATTGGCGAAATGTGGGTGTACTATAGGTTATTCTGCTTAACCGTTCGGGGAATACAACCGTGATGTTATGTTTTTTTTAAATTAATATTTACTGTAGGCAAAATGGACTGACATTCTTTATGAATAAATTGATGCGGAAGGTAGAGAAACAGGTGTTGTGGCACAATTTTGATAGTAGCCTATGTCCAGCAGTGGATTAGTGGACTGAAAAGGGTTGAGTTACCTGAGACGACGCATTTGATGAGGAGAAGTTAGTGTAGGTAACTTCTTCTCATTATTTGGGTACTTTACGTGGCCCTGGCACACCGGCAACGGAAGGAACACCGGTGGGTTTTAGTCATTAAAAGTCTGGCACGACCTCTCGCTCCGTCCAGAGCGGGAGAAATTATTTGATAATTTCACACCCAAAAAAAAAAGGCGTAGGTACCTTATATCAAAAAAATAAAATAAACCTTTGTTGCTGGTTCTACAATGTTTCTAAAAAAGTTTTCCTATATTATAACTACAATTTTTTTCTTAAAAAAAAATAAAGTGCACCGGTCGCATATCGGGCACTTATTTTTTTTTTATCAGCTTTTCCTACGACAAAGGCCTCCTCTAAAGATGTCCATCTCTCTCTGTTTCTCGCCCTCTGAATTCACTCTGAACCACTCTGAAGCTACTGTTTTGACGTCATCTTCCCAACGTTTTATTTGTCGTCCTTCGCTCCTTTTTCCATCCCTTCCTCACTCTGTTATTAATTTGGTCCGTTTCTCTTTTTCCTCTCTTAACATAAGTTCTGTCGCCATTTTTGCGTTTTACATACTTTTTAGGGTTCCGTACCTCAAAAGGAAAAGAGGATCACTCGTGTGTCTGTATGTCTGTCCGTCTGTCACAGCTGATTTGCTCCGAATTTACTAGAGCAATTAAGTTGAATTTTGGTACACATATGGACTTCTGTGACCCAAACATGGATGTGTTACGTAAATAAATTAATTTTCAATATGGAGGTTAATTTTGGGGGGGCAAATTAAAAATTTAAAAAAAAAAAAAGTTTTGCTGACTGTACCGTGTGACATATCAAATGAAAGAGCTTGTTTTAAGGATTTTATATATGTTTTTTTTTTTTTTTTAAATACATGGTTTTGAAATTATTTAAGAAAATTGATGAAAAACGACCACCCCCCCCCCTAATCTCCGAAACTACTGAACCTAAAATTTTGATAAAAATACTTCTTTACTTAAAGATTACAGGAAAACCTATAAGAAGTCTGTAATCTTAAAATAACATGGTAAATCACTCAATATTGTGCGTACAAACTTACATTTGCAGTTGGAAAGTATTGTGATCATGTTTTTCAACTATAATGTTGAGTTTGTTTTTGGGATAAATTCATCCGAACTAAGGAACCCTTCATTGTGCGTGGTCCGACACGCACTTGGCCGGTTTTTTCACATCTCTAAAGTTAGTTATACCTACTTTTTATTTTTTCTGATCTTACTTTATCTCTTCTCTTGACTCCAATTCCACTTCTTCCTGTACTATTTTGACGGACGTTTATTTTCTGAATTAGTTGTTCTAATAATGCCGATGTTTGGCAATCATAGGTCAAGTACGACAGAATACATAATTAATATTTTCTCCTTTCCAGTGACGTTATGTTGTAAATTTGTCTTTAATTGGCATGTCTCTCAGGGGGTACTTTATCTTCTAAGATTAAGTACCCCCTGAGAGAGACATGCATGAAATAAATGAATTGATTTTTATTAAGTAGACTTAATAAAAATCTCAAATTTATTAATTTATTCACTGACTGACTGGCAACGCACAGCCTGAGCCGCTGGTTCTAGAAGAATTAAAGCACAAGAGTTTCTTTTACGACAACAGTGAGAACTAAGGAAGGATTTTTGAAAATTAATTCCCTAAACGAGTTGGGATTGCAAAGGGGATGATAGTGTATTGAAGTTTGTAATTTTTGTTGATAGGAAATTTAATCGGGCGCACGATTTGTATTTAAATAATTTACATAACTAAAAAACAAAAATTCCCTTTAAAAAATACACGGTAACGTATTTCTGTCATTTCAATATTATTGCTCCGAAAGTCACATCCATTCAACCACAATCCCGGTAAGTCGCCAGTAAAAATTGGATCCCTTAAATCATTCCCCGAGGTAAATAGCTATAAACAGGTAGACCTTCCCAGTGACAAAATGCTGCCACATATCAATTTTAGGGTGTTGTATTGTTACTTCTGTTTCTGGAAATTGAAGTGATTGTGTTTTGTTTTGTTGACAACATTTTTGAATGTATTTGAGGGAGAGAGCTGTTTGGTTTAGATTGATATTTTACACTAACAGTTTTCCCGATGGGATTTCACAAAAAATGTGATCCTCAATTTATTAACCCCAAATTTTCAAAAATCCGTCTTTGGTGTTCACTTTCATTATGTACGGAACTCTTGCGCAAAATTTCATGCTTCTAGAGCCAGCAGTTAAGAGGGGGAAGTAACCAAATTTTCGTATCTTCAATTTGATTTTTCATGAAATTGAGAAGACTTAGGTATCAAATAAAAATAATAAGAGTAACTACATGATATTTCCAAACTTTTTGTGGAAAAGAAACACAAAATATTAAAAAATTTCGATAAAAAAACATCACGAAATTACCTCTAATTTTCATGTATTTTCGATTTGTACATAGTAAGCTAATGAGTAATAGGATAAAAAAATATGAATATTTTTATTAAACACAAGGCTAAAAAAATTGTGCAGGATATTTTTTTTTTAATTTCTTTTGTTTTTGGTTTTATTACGACTACAAGCTTTTAGCACTTACGACGTTCTGATTTCGTGGCATAAGTCATCTTCCGTCTCACGTTAAAAAAATATACTAAGTTTGGGCAACTTCAAGCATATTTTTGATTCACAAATCAGTCACTGTCGATCTGTTGAGACGAGAGGTTTACGCTCAAATTTTCAGCTGCTCTGAGATATAATTTATTTGCGTAAATAATATTTAAATTATCACATTGTAGGAAAAAAAAACTGAAATAGAAAACATGAAAACACCACTAAAACCTCCTCTGAAACGATTCTTAAAAACGTTAAGCATTGATAAACTAAACAGATACCGAGGCTAAACTATAAAATAAAATTATTATAATAATTTAATGTTGATATTTTAAAACTCAAGATGATAATATACATTTTAATTGTCAGATGTTTGACTCGTCATCATTATCATCATCAGCCCATAGCAGTCCACTGCTGGACATAGGCCTCTCCAATTGCACGCCATTCGGCGCGATTCTCGGCAACTCTCATAAAATAAACAGATATTTTTAAATAATGAAGAATTTCATTGAAAATAAAGGGTATGGGTCATATTTCGTTTCAATATTGTAGGTAATTCAAAAGCCATTTCGAGAAATAGGTTTGCTGATCACTGCGGTCCAACAAATATTCTAAAACTATTTATGTTTTTGTTCAATAATCTTCGTCCTTAGCATAATCTTTCTGACGTCACCATTCTAAAAAGGCTTGATATTACTCGTATTACCTCAAAGTAAAAAAGCGATGTGATTATATTCATGAAGCAAGGCGTCACAGCACAAATAGGTACAGGAAAATATCCGAAAATCGTTCATATTACATAATGTACGGGAGAATATTTTCTCAACTACATAGATAAGTCTGTCTTTCAATTCCGAATATAAAATTTATAGGCCGTATCTTGAAGTAACAGTAGTCTTTATCATTCAAGTCGATCGACTCTCCAATCTAACAGAAGTTTTTTCTTCTACTTAGTTAAGTTGGCCCTTCAATGCGGAATTGGAAATTATAGGCTGTGCCACTTGAGTGAAGCCGCGGGCAGCCGGGCACAAATTTGAGGCTGAACCCTCAGGGCGCGAGTTCTACTCGTTCTTGCGCGGCAAAAATCGCGTTGTTTTTTTAATTAATGCCTACTGACAAATTAATACCGGAATATAAAATAATAATTATGTTCAAGTAATTAAAAACGTTTAAAGTAGTAGCCCACCAGACGATTTACCATAACAGATTTACGAACGTACTGCACATCAGGTTATACCAAACTATCAAACTCCAAATGATTTTGGAATGAGAAAATTTGACAGTTAGTGGTGATTTGATGTGCAGTGTATGGACAATATTTAATATATTTTTTCTTCTTTAACGCTGGTAGCACACCTCCGCCGTGAAACCATAGCAGCGAAACCGCAGTAGTTCAATTGTACTGGTTCGCGTCATGTTCCGCTACTCGCTTCCGTTTCGAATAGCGGAACATGACGCGAACCAGTACAATTGAACTACTGCGGTTTTGCTGCTATGGTTTCGCGGCGGAGATGTGCTATCAGCGTCATACTTCTAGATATACGTCGACGGCTGAAAAATTTTCTGCGGGAAGGGGTTGTGTTTTGTTTTCGTCGTGTTTGGTGATAAGGGTAGGCAAGGAGGCGCGCTTGAAACCTAATTTTTTTCTGCCTTACTACGCCCTCCTACGGCTGTATGCTGTCGGTCAGTGAATGAATTTAAGATTTTTATAAAGTACACAAGCGGTGTGCCCAAACGGATTTCCCATTCATTTGGGAAATCGGTGACTGAAAAGTTGTGCGGAAATCGGTTGTCATGGTATGGGCATGTGATGCGGAGGAATGAGAAAGATGTCGTGAGGAAAGTTTTGAGTATGAAAGTTGATGGCTATAAAAGTAGGGGAAGACCAAAGAAACGATGGATGGACTGTGCGAAAGATGATATGGCTAGGAAGGGAGAGACTACCAAGATGACGACTAATAGAGAAGTGTGAAAGAAAAACTTTAATTTAAATGCTCTAAAAAGAAGAAAATAAACTTTAAATTAAATCAAACCCATCAATGTATTACATTACACAATTTATAGGATATAAAATCTTGTCGCGCAATTTACTAGTGCAGATTTATTTATCTATTTTATAAAATATATACTTTTTTTTTTCTTAGATTTTTTTATGTCAGTATAGTTACATCATGATTGTACACAGACAACCCACACAGTGTTGTACAAATCGTTTTTTTTATTTTTAACAACGTTGCCCCACACTAGGAATTGCTCCTGTATTGTGGGTGCGTTTACAAACATTTACGTTTACTCACATACACAAACAGCCAGACCCGGAACAACTACTTGTAGGTCATACAAATATTTGTTCCGTGCGGGAATCAAACCCGCGACACGCAGCGCAGCAGTCCATCGCCCAAACATGCCGTCGATCGTTATTGTATTCTACACAAGTAAATCCCACGACAAGCTTTTACATAATTACATACCGGGGCGACTTGTCGCGCGACGCGACGCGACACAAAGGCACCGCTCGTCCCGCGACACGCGGGGCCTTTGTGCCGTGTCGCGTCGCGCGACAAGTCGCGCTGGTATGTAGAAGCCTTTATTATAAATTGTGTAATTTAATAAATTGATGGGTTTGATTTAACTTACAGTTTATTTTCTTCTTTTTCGAGCATTTAAATAAAATCCTGTTTATTAAAATGTTTATTTTTTTGTAATTTTATTTTTCATATTCATGTCAGCAAACCCTTTCATTTGATACCCATATTATGGAAGTACACAAAAAATAACTAGTCCGCCATTATGAGCTGTCCGCATTATTGGATAAATTAAAATTACGTCACTTAGCAAAACATGCATTCTAATCCAAACTAAACGTGTATACAAATCAAATCAAATCATTTATTAGCAGATAATAAAATCCAATTTGTTAGTAATTACATACACATCTTAAACAGTAGTGTTAGTAACATACATTTAGCAAATTTTGATAATAATTATTAATAATGTCAAAACAATCAATAATAATGTCAAAATCATTCATCATAATGTCAAAACTACCATTAACAGTGTCAATATCATTAATAATACAATAGTCAAATCAAAATAGTCAAAAATCAAAAATGATCAAAAACGCAATAGGTTAGGTATAAGAAACAACATTATTTCAAGGCACGATTTGGAGGAAATACATCAGACCTTCCGCCCTGTCGGGCACGGTGACCAAGACGCTGTTGGCGCTGCCCCGCACTCGCCGCATCAGGGAGGCGACACGCGCACGCATGATTGCATAAAAGTCATCTATAATTGCCTCTGCGAACATCCCTGATGCGCTACAGTGTCGTGGTAACCACAACAACGCCCAGTATGCGTTGTTGTACTGGACACGTAAGGCGCTGTAAGCCCTTTGCGTGTAGTCAAAATCAAAATCAAAAGTAATTTATTCAAACTAGGCTGAGAATCAGAACTTTTCGAACGTCAAAATTACATGAGACAGTCCCCCAAAAACGCCCGCCCTTCACCACTTCCTAGTGCTTCAACCCATAAACTGAAGGTGTAAAGTTTTCACACCTGTCGAGCACTTTGCGAACTTACGGATCAACATATTACAAAATGTAATTTCAATTGGTGAGTGAGGATAACTGCTATAAAATTCAGTTGCAAGATTTGACCAGAACATAACTAACTTAAAAACATTGCAAATTAAATAAAAGCTTGTAATAAAAGCCCGTCGTCAAGGTAGTAGCGAGGCTGATTGTCCAGGGTGCGCTAGACGGGTGTTTAATATATGGCATATTAACAGATAGTATAATAACACTTGAAATAACGTTCACATGATATAATTTTCTTATGCTATAAAAACAAATAACCTAATTTCATACGACTTTCTTTTGCTCTAATAACATTTGGTATAACGTTCATTTAATATCATTTTCAATTTGTATAGTGCTTTTTTATATAACGTTCAGTTCCAAATGATTTACCAACAAAAAAAAAATGAATATTTCATATTTTTACACATTTTTTTATCAATAATTCATTACCTTTATCATTTCATCGTTATATTTAAAAAAAAGGATATTAAATGAAATTAAGTCGTATTATCATTAGAACTTTTGTTGTTATTTCAAAGTTACACACCCGCGCAAGACGTACATTGTAGTATCATCGCTCTTTGCTATTATGAATTCACCCCGTCAATGTAAATAAATAATGGAAACCAGTGCGAATAAAGTAATAGGAAACAATTCGATAACAGATTTTCTTTAAATTCGTACATAACGAAATCCGAAAACGGCTTTCAGTTCACCTTTTCACGGCAGCGCTATTGTTAAAGTGCGGTGATTTTTTTTCTAAAGGGTTTTCAACTAACAATGAAATGATCACTGATATATTTTATTTCAGGATCAGCGAACAAACATTGAAGTATATTTTATCGCTTCCTCATATTTTATATACGGATTTAAACAACTATTTATATACTTTTTACGACTTTTGTTTATATTTCACTAGCTGTAGCCCGCGACTTCGTCCGCGTGGAATTTGGGGTAAACTGTACCACTTGGAAAATTAAATATTGTAAGTTGTTGTAGTTTTCTTATAAATTGCTTGAAAAGCACGAAAAAACACAATCTTGTTAAGCAATTTTTACCATCTAGTGATCCCATTAGGCCTTTGCGACCGAATTTGGCCATAAACCGATCGCTATCTATGTCGAGAGTTCGAGACTGCAGCCTCTGAAGGCCTAGACAAATGGCATTCGCTTCGGAGCGATTCTATTTCTACAATCGCTATCGCTGCTACAATAACGAAGTTCGATTGGCAGACGATAACGCATGTCAAAAAGTGACACTTGCGTACATCCCTAAGGAAATTATCGTTCGACGCTGTCGATTCGTTTCATGGAATCGAATGTTAGAAACATTGTCTAGCTAATTTCTATTCGTTGACCTATGATCACGTGACATTTCGATAGCTTATGTCAACCCCATATATTTTGTGGTTTTCCTACTAGCGTCATCGCTAATCGAATGTTACTTTGTCTAAGCCCACTGGTCTCTTTAAACGTCAGTCACTACCGACAGCTTGCGATGACGTCACAACGGATGACCGACACGCTGCCGGTTGCCATTACGTTCTTTGCTGGCGCCGTTGCAACTATCCGTCGCGGGCGGCGTGCTGAGCAAGACCGCGCCCGTGTGTTTACGAACATAGCATTCAACCGTCTTCGGTGACGGACGGCTACAAGTCGTCAGTCGCGGTCAGCGGTGTGGTCAGATAGACCGAAGTCTAACGTGCTTTCCAAGACACGGAGGGGTCTCGAAATGTAATGGATGGTCACGAACCGACCGTGGGACTGTCCACAGACCACATACGATCATACCAGTCCACAGACCGTATGTGGTATGTTCGCCCGTACAATTTCTAAGCCATCTGACACTGTGGACGTAAGAAGAGAGTCTCATACCTAATGTGGACTTGGCAGGACACATCACAAGGATTATAAAAAGTGGTGGGACCACTCGAAAACTCTTCTTTTTTTTTTTCGGGTATGAAATAAATGGACTTATGGACCATTTCCATTGTTAACTTTGGACACAGCCATGCGGCTGTTACTATTTAGCCGTTTGCCACTACTAAACATAAGGGACAAAATGACAGTATCTGACAGGATAAGTCATAATGGCCATAATGTGGGCGACCAAGCAAAAACGGTCCAGTAGTGGGGTATTAAGTTAAGACTTGATTCGGTATCTAGAATATGATTATTAAGGATTAAAAAATATTCAAAAACTGGCACATTTTTTTTATCAGACATTTGGTTTTGATACCCTGAAAAAGTTTGATTTCAGAAAAACTATAATTATGAACTTGTAGATAATTGAGCATTCATTAATAATCAATTAAAATCGCGAACTGCATTTTTTTCACCCAATTTTACAAAACTGCCGTGTATCTCGGAAACTAACAGTCATGACTTCACCGTGAACGCTTCAAAGATAGGTATTAATCATTGTTGCGTTCTAAACAAGAGGTTTTTGATCTTTTTTGTGCTATACATTACTCGGCTTTTACCAGAAACCTCACGATAAGAACGAGACATCAAAACTAAATAATGAAATATATACCGATTTCTAAGGAAGACTGTAAAGAAAGAACTACGCAATACCTTTATAAATCTAACATCTAAATAAGAAGAGAAATACTACATAAAATACTGATAGGATTACTCGTAATACTCGTCTATCTGTCCGTCTGTCTATCACTCGATTGGCGTGTACAAATGAGAAAATTTAGTTGCTGTCGGGTTCCGGATATATTATAATATGAGAAAAAGTATTCAGCAAAAACTTTGTAGGGACACTGAGTATGAATGAAGCAACCAGTAGTTGTCAGTGTTTGAGAGCGGGTATGAAAACAGAAAAATCCCCCTGAACTCCGAGCAGGGTGTTCGGGGTTTAATTTGTGAATAAAAATAATGATGCTTGTGGGAAGCTGACTTTTTACTCGGAATAAGAACGTAGCAAGTGCTCAAAGCGTTTTAAAGTAATAAATTATTTGCTTGAGACTAGAGATGCCGATGCATTCCACTACCATTTATGACAAGTCTTTTACTCGTACAGTTCAAACAGTACGGCTATGGAATGCCTTGCTCGTGTCGATAAGGCGTGCTGAAACTTAATCCACTTTAAAAATTATGGTAAAAAAGCATTTCCTCTCTCCTTAAACATCATCATTACAGAATGCAGTTCCTTGCTCTTGTTTCATGTTTATTATTGTATATAATAATATCTATCTCTCTATTTTGTGTATATATATTATTGTGACGGCACGATTGGCGCAGTGGTTAAGCGATTGACTGCTTTGCTGCGTGTCGTGGGTTCGATTCCCGCACGGAACAAATATTTGTATGACCTACAAGAAGTTGTTCCGGGTCTGGCTGTTTGTGTATGTGAGTTTAAAGTTTGTTAACGCACCCACAATACAGGAGAAATTCCTAGACTGCGGCAACGTTTAAAAAAAAGAAGATATATGTATTTAATTTTATTGTATATGTAAATGGTACACCACTGACTACCTGCAGTATCCTCTCTCCTTCCCCCTTTTATGCATCCAAAGGTTGTCTGTAAAAGATCGCTTTTAGCGATTAGACCGCCCATTGTATCACCCTATGTAAAATCTCTACATTTTTTACTGTAACTTTTATGGTGTACATATTAAAGAGTATCATAGTCTATTCTAAATTCAACAACAAATAAGAAGAAAATCAAGCTTCTAGCTTGATTAAATCTTGAGAATTGAGAGTCTTAGGCCCGTATTAATAGAGCGTTACTCAGTACTCAAGCATTACTTAAGACTAGATTCTAGCCATTTGATTGGTTGAAACTAGTCCTAAGTAGTGCTTGAGTACTGAGTAACGCTCTATTAATACGGGCCTTAGAGCTCCAAGGGACCGTAGAACTACGTATTTGATATTAATTTCAACTAGATACCTCTACACGTTCCTGAGATAAAGGGTCTTGACAGACTAACCGACAGACAGACGGATAAAAAAGTGATTCTATACGGGTTCTGTTTTTTTCTTTTGAGGTACGGAACTCTAAAAAAGGAAACTAAAAACCTAAATCCAATTGATAGTTAATTACTAATTTAATAACTGAATTGAATGTGAAACTTATTGACGGCTATTAGTACATTGAAACAAACAGATAAACAATATTATTCATCATAATAATCTTCATTTCAGCCGAAAGAGACATAGGCCTCCCCTAAAGGGGGGGTTTGCCATAATCATCACGCTTGGCAGGCGGGTTGGCAATCGCAGTATGGTATTAAAATGCATAGACAACGCTGCTGCCCATTCTCTAGAAGTCCCTTAGTCGCCTTTTACGACACCCACGGGAAGAATGATAAAAAATGAGGGGGTGCTATTCTTTACGTCTGGCACCACACAAACAACAATATTATTAGTTGTTGTTGTCGTTTGTTTTAATATGTACATACATTATAACAAACGCCACAAAAATCATCATAATTTGATGTGGATAAAAAACATCAAAGCCTGAAAGAGCTTTGGGAAAGAATATAATTAGTAAGGATGGAAAATTAGTTGGGGCCAGGGATCTTTAATTTAGAGAGATGACTATACAAGTCATGGGCTGGGTTATTATTGGAGCAGCTAGAAAAGATGTACTTCAAAGTATTCATCCACAAAGTCTCTTATCTGTGACAGCTGTGTTCACAGGTAACATTACTTTTTAGGGTTCCGTACCAAAATGGTAAAAAGAAACCCTTATGTCTAAGTATTAAGTCTGTCTGCCTGTCAACTATTTTGCAAACAAGAAAAAAATAAAAAAAACCAGTCAAGAGCGAGTCTGGCCTCGCGCACCGAGGGTTCCGTACGAATATATGATGTTTATTATTTCTGAAAAACTGTGCTATTTAGAGACATCGTTTTATTTTTCCTGTAATCTTTACATACATATATTATAAAGAATAATTTCAGATTTTTATCTCTGCAAACTTCGGAGATAAGGGGGGGGGTATTTTTTTTCATATTTTTCATTAAGTCTGAAACTATGCTGTCTAAAAAAAAAAATGTTTGAGAATGTGCAAACAGTGTTCTTTCATATGATACCCCACATGCTCTAGTAGCCCCACTTATTTTTAAGACCCCCTTTCAGTCCCTTTTGCAAAAAAGGTATATTTTTTTAAATTTCTTTCTTGCTTGCAAAATGGTTGGGCAAACGTCATCTAAAAATATTCTAAATTTCAAGTTGATAGCATTAGTAGTTCTTGAGATATCCAGGTGTGACAGACAAACAGACAGACAGACAGACTTAGTCTCACTATAAGAATTCCGTTTTACCATTTTGGTTCGGATTTTACCATTTTGGTTCGGAACCCTAAAAAATATATTTTTTTGCAAAAGGGACTAAAAAGGGGTCTTAAAATTTTGAAGTGGGGCTACTAGGGCATGGGGGTATCATATGAAAGAACGCTGTTTGCACATTCTTAAACATTTTTTTTCAGGCATCATAGTTTCTGACTTTTGATGAAAATTTTTTATTGTGTGGTATGCCTATTGCGCGTGTATCGAAGGCGGCGGTTACAGAATGTTGCCATTTTAAATATTATATTTTGAACAATAATTATTATAGTTCATTTATTTAGATATTTTTTTTTTCCTTTACTAGGTTTAATTAAGGTACGTACGAGTATTAGGCAGAAATGACGTATATTTTCCCCATTTGTTTTTTCATGTGTAACAACATATTTCCTCTCGCTTTCTGTGAGAGCGATTTCGTGAAAAGGGACGGAAGTGACAATAGACAGGAAGTGACAGCTTGAGCATGGAGTAAGTAAATACTTTTTAATAGCATGGAATTAGTAAGTACGTTATAATAGCATGGAATTAGTGTACTTATGGATTTAGTAAGTACTATATAGATTGTAAGTAGAGGAGTCGAGTTTCAACCAGTGGGCCACCACTAGTAATGAATAATTATTCGAATAAAAATTTCAATATTTAGCTTTTTTTAAATTCTGAAGTAAATTTCTGACGCTGCTCAGTTGCTTATTACCAAGGTGATATATTAGATGTTACACATCGTATTCAACTACTGTAAGGCTCGCTCGTTTTAATTTTTTTATTAATGTAACATAATATCACGCCTGTAATCCCCGAATATTGCTCCATGTGGTTCCGGACGTAAAGAATAGCACCATCCTATTCCTTCCCGTGGGTGTCGTAAAAGGCGACTAAGGGACTTACTAGAGAATGGGCAGCAGCGTTCTCTATGCATTTTTAACACAATACAGCGATCGCCAACCCGCCTGCCAAGCGTGGCGATTATGGCTAACCCCCCCTTTGGGGGAGGCCTATGTCCAGCAGTGGACGTGTATCGGCTGTAATGATGATGATGATAAAGTTTAATGCGTCATATCATATTAGACGAAAATAAACTTATTTTCTTTTATTCATTTCTTTCTTTAATGAGCCTAAACTATTTTTAGGAAACATCTACGTTATTCCGCCATTTTCTCCACAACCTACGCGACGCCTACTGTGTACCTATAAGTAGATACATACTTGTCTTATTAATTTTCCTAAAGTTGAAGGCTGCTGAGTGAAAAATATTGACGCTCCAGTGGGACTACCCTCATATTCCTGATTACGTCATCTAGGACGCTGCGCATTTTTTAAATTATAAATTAGTATAATATTTTGTGAAATGCTGCTAGAATTTCAACATTTTTGCATGCATTTTTGTGTTTTTTACTAAAATACCTATTACTTTAGCCTACTTTCATATTTTCACGTAATTTATTAAAATCATCTTAAAAAATCTATTAAACGTAGCGTGGGTTTCAAATAGAGGTAGATACATAGTTCAATAACCGTAACCACATTTATATAACCTAAATGTATTATTCATAACATAGCATCAAAAGTTAAACAGCGTTGTACTTAAAGTACACCCACATTTTGCCAGTTATCCGATGAAGAAGAGAACTGGAGTTACCAACATAGCCTGCAGAGTAAGCAAGCTGAAGTGGCAGTGGGCTGGCCATGTTTGTCGAAGGACCAATGGCCGGTGGAGCAGACGAGTGCTGGAGTGGAGACCGCGTATCGGCAAGCGTAGTGTGAAACGCCTAGCTAGATAGACCTACGACCTTAAAAAGGTGGCTGGGACAGACTGGATGCGGAAGGCGGAGGACAGGGTGTTGTGACGCAGCCTGGGAGAGGTCTATGTCCAGCAGTGGACTGCTATAGGCTGAGTTGATAGAAATTTCGCCCGTTGTGTATAAGTTTGATAGGGGACGAGCCTATTGCCATCAACCGGTTACAAATCTAGACTTCGGGCTCGTACTGAGAAATTCCTGATGCAAAAACCCAATAACACTTTGCCCGACCTGGGAATCGAACCCAGGATCTCATGCTCAATAGCGCTTGCGACCACTAGAACAACGAAGTAGTATTCATGTTATAAAAATATTTAAAAAAAAACTGAGAATCTTCGTGATTAAATCATGTCAACAATTAAAGCAAAAAAACACAAAAAAAAAAAATACCTAGCCTTTTCCAAACCATGTTGAAGTCGGCTTCTAGTAGATAGACAGCTGTGCTGCTTGGAGTTTGTTGCGCCACTTCTTATTCCCAGCTAAAGCACTAGGAAGTGGTGACGGGTGGGCGTTTTTGGGGGACTGTCTCATGTAATTTTTGACGTTCGAAAAGTGCTGATTCTCAGCCTAGTTTGAATAAATTACTTTTGATTTTGATTTTGATCTAGTCTACTCGGATGCTGCTGAATACCAGTATTTTACATGGAGCGACTGCCTATATGACCTCCACAACCCAGTTACTGGGTAACACGATACCCCCTTGTAAGACTGTTTGTCAGACTTTAGGCTTCTAACTACCCGTAACGACTGACAAAGATCTACGAATGACAGCCGGGACCCACGGCTTAACGTAGTTTCCGATGCACGATTCGTTCTTGTTATGAAGTGGATGGTCACCCACTGACGAACCGTCTGCGTCAAGCGTAGTGTAAGACATATATATGCCATGCCAGTGACCTTGAGTGGTTAGCTTGCGTGTTCTTTACTGAGCTCACGTAACGCGTCGTACGTTCAGCCAGTAATAGGACTCGCCCATCAGGAGCGCTGTCCCCAATTTGACGCATTATTAATTTATTATACACAAAACAAAAGGTATTTTAATTAAACGCGTATACTAAAAGATCAATAATTAAATTATCTTTAAATTGGTGAAGGTTTCATAAAATACGCTTGGGATTCTCAATTTTTTATCCGCGTTATACATAATTTCACAAATTAATTTCACTATGTAATATACACATAATCTAAAATATTCACATATTAAATTATTGAAAAAATGCTCTTATTTAACATATATTTTTTTCAAATCATTGACACTACTCGTTTAGACGTGATCTTCAGTATAAAATCATTAAAAGTACTGGTATACAATTACTGCACAGGTCGATTGCAGATTAAGGCGACGATACAGTTATCGTCGTTTTATACCTGTTTAATATTACATTGAACTAAGAAAATCTTCGTGATTAAAACCTAACCAAAAAGCAATCGTCATCAAATCATAATGGCGTTTACACTGCAGTGCAACAAAAACAAGCTAATATAATTTAATCATCTCTTTGTTTTCCATAAGTCTCAGATTATTGCGGTCATTCATTATCACGACTCCTACAATATTATGAATGCGGTAAAGATTTCTCCAAGATTTTCCTTGACCATTTGAGCCTTTGATAAATTATATAGCAATTAATTTCTTCGTCATTATTATTTTACGCCTCGTCTACTAATCTTCTTAATGTTATGGTTCAAGTTGTTGGTTGATTCGAATAATAATTTATTATTAAAATAATTGTCTTGTACTGTTTTATTGTTGCTGTATTTTGTGGCTGGTTTAATTTAGTGTTTGATGTTAATTACTTGTTTATTTTATTTCGTGGGCTGTTTTTGTTTGTTTTCTTTAATGAAAGTTAATCATAATTAATTTTAAAAAACCCTTAGTACCCCTCTAGTAATTAAAAATTGTTAATTAATATTATTATGAAACTATAAAATCAGGAATGAAATTATCCGGAAAAGAATCGGGGTTACCGACATAGCTTGCAGAGTAAGCAAACTGAAGTGGCAGTGGGCTGGCCATGTTTGGACCGATGACCGATGGAGCAGACCAGTCCTGGAGTGGAGACCGCGTATCAGCAAGCGTAGTGTGGGACGCCCCCCAGCTAGATGGACCGACGACCTTAAGAAGGTGGCTGGCTCAGACTGGATGCGGAAGGCGGAGGACAGGCCTATGTCCAACAGCGGACTGCGATAGGCTGAGTTGATTGATTGAATATTATTTTCTTCACAGTAATTTGTAGTTACTTGGCAGTTTCATACATGAATAGAATTTGAAGAAAGAACAACACTTCGTTTTATAATTAAAGTAGCGCATTTTGAGCAGAACGGATTGTAAATAGTTTGTCGGGAAAGCCACCATTTTCATTAATTTGTGTGAATCAACAATGCTATTTTTTAGTTTGTATACAGCATTGTGTACCAAAAAGGTGGTCAAAGGAGAATGCCCAAAAAAACACAGCATCGATTAAAAAACATAATGTAGGACAGTATCCATATACATGGTAGGTATTAAATGTGAAATTAGTTTTTCACGAAATAATCACCATAAGCAACACAGCGTGAGTAAAGCGGCAACATTGCAAGCGTCTAATAACGAGTTTACTTTGGTCAAAAAGACAGGTGTTGTGGTTATGTTGCACATGTTCCATCATTCAAAAAACATAACAAGAGTGCTAATATGTCGCGACTATTCACAATGGTCCAAGCAAGACAGCGACGAATGCAATGAGTGCATTTAGAATCGCAGCAGTCCTTATTAATGCATATCAAGAACCTACCCAGACAGGAAGCCTTAATACTTAATTTTTTTTGGAAAATCCAAAAGTGCATGCCTCATAACGTTCACGTAGTTTTTTTTTATTACTGCTAACAATAAGATAATTAATCAAATGAATTAAAATAAAAAACAATTATAAATAATCATTTAAAAAATACAAACAACAATTATAAAAAAAACAGGAAATTCTGCTATGGTTTAGTGGCGCCATAATTATAAGGTGTGGAAAAAAAAACTATAATAAATAGATAGGTATACAAAAAAATACACAGTCGTATATTAGTTTTTTTTTAAATAATATTTAAACGACAGTGATTTGAACGCTCATATTAATTGAGAAAGTCCGTAGTGTATTACTTCAGAAAATAAAAAAATATATATTCTGGTACGATATTTTTTTTCGACCAATTTCCCTGCCACATACACCAATCTATAAAAACATACACACGGACGTCCAGGAAAGATTATTTTTAATGTTATTATTTACTATGTTAAACAAAATAATTGTTATTGAATTATATTTTATGTGTCCGACAAATTATTTGACTTGTACACTAATATTAACCTGTAAGTGCGATATAAATAATAAAAAAACGATTTCAGTTTCGAGAAAACTGTTTTTTTTTTTAATGTCGAGACTAGAGCAAAACCTCAACGCTTCCTTCACTTATGAGGCGTGCAAAAAATTAAGCCTAACCTGCTGGCAGACTATGTAGATGAACATAATATAAACCAGCAAAGGGTAGCGTTAATAAAATATGAGGCTTCACCCTGATTTGAGGCTTTCCGAGACTGACTGACAATATGTAATAGTGACATATTTTTGTAATAAATATCTACCTACGTTTTTTTACTTGCGTCTTTTTCTTCATAATATACTGCTAACCAACTTTATGTACATGAAATGAGCAAGAAAATCATTATTATTAAAAATAAAAATGTCGCCAGATCATATTTAAAGAAAGTAATTTCATATTTGTTATCTACAATACGAGTACATTTACATTTTACCCCACGAAGTGTATTTTTAATAGACTCTGTGTTTTTTGGCCATATATTTTTGGGTATTCTCTTTTAAGGGTGTTGTACAAACCATCAAACTAAACATTTTTTTTCATGGGTCCAATATTGTAATCACGAAAAAGTTAACAAATGTCCCATACAAAACTTCAATACCTACCCGACCCAAATGTATGGGACTGCAGATTACTTTTTGCTCTATTACGATGTTGGTCCCATGGAGAAACTTGTACCGTCTTATTACAAAACAAGGTTTATCTTCAGACCCAGGTTTAAACCATGGAGTCATTATTGAATTTCAAACTTTATTCCGTCTATGATACAGTTCCTAATACAAAACTGACAACTTAGTACCGAACTAAGTTTTCAGTTTTGTATAAAGAACAGTATTTCAATCACAGTTACGTTTTTATTACAAAAACTGGCTCCATGGTTTAAGCCATGTCAAAATATAAATCTTGTTTTTTAAAAAGATGGATTTAGTTTGATGGTCTGTAGATACAGACCATCAAACTAAATAAGTAAGGTAAGGTGTGGTCAAATTTAAGGGTGTGGTACAAATGTACATCCTTAAATTTGACCACACCTTTAGGCTACACGCTGTTTAAGAGACCTTGCCTGCCGTATACATTTATAAAATTAAAAGTTGAAATTAAATTATACGTTGCATACAACAAGCTTATATCACCATAGTTATTAACTCAGACACCCACTAATTATTTCAAAATGTCAACCATTTCATTACACTTTAGGACAAATTAATTAGTCCACAAAACTTTTCATGTAACACGATACATAGAACTTTGACGTCGAACAATGAGCTGTGATGCTCGCTGTAGCCTTTTGTTTGACCGACAGTGTACCGACAGTTATAAAATCCAAATCGTTTATTTGCTGCCTTTTGTTGTTGGAACAGAAATCGAAGCCATTGATGCAACAATGATTAGTGATCTGGCTGTAAAACAGCTAAGTTTTTGTTTGCCAAGCATTTTTATAAACACCTTTTATAGAATTATATCTTGGACACTACTTACATTGGTGAAGGCAAAACATCGTGAGGAAACCTGAGGGTCTACTCCGAAGCGTTAATTCGAAGTATCGACCGAATGGTCGGCCGTTTTATAACTTCCATAGTTTCCTTTTTTGACTTTGAATCCTTACCCGACTTAAAGTCACAGTTTTGACTTTGGCTTATCTTTTTGACTGTCGGTTTTTTTTCTTACGCCGTAGTCAGACATGGGTAGCCGTAGTTAAGAAACGCCCGAACATTCGGCCGATACATCGGATTTATGTTCGGACTAGACCCCCTAAAGTTGTCTATACAAATAAATAAAATTTAAATATCTGTATGTAATGTGAAATAACTTTCACATTACAAACAGACACATCAATTTTATTTATTTTTAATAAATGCATTATGAAAGTGTGGTGCCTGCCGGTGGTATGTCCGTGTGGTGCCGGACGTAAAGAATAGCACCATCCTATTTCTTCCGGTGGGTGTCGTAAAAGGCGACTAAGGGACTTACTAGAGAATGGGCAGCAGCGTTCTCTATGCATTTTATCACCAAAGTGTGATTTCCAACCCGCCTGCCAATCGTGGTTCAGCAGTGGACGTCGTTCGGCTGAAATGATGATAAGATACTTAGAACAAAAAAAAACTTCTTTTTTTTCTGTGTATCTGTGTTTGTTCGGGCTAATCTCCGAAACGGCTAAATTCATTTCGATGGGACTTCCACTGGCAGATATTGGATATTATAAGGAGTAACTTAAGTTGATTTCATTGTAGAAAAATCCACGCAGGAGAAGTTGCGGGAAGCGGCTAGTAGTTAATATTTTTTAATCTGAAATCGCAAAACCCGTCTTGAACAAGCGTGATCTACGCTCGAGGCTTCTTTGTATGTGAAAAGGCCTTTGCCCTGCAGTAATTTTTTTTTTTTCACAAGGGAATTGCAGGCAGAACAAGACAAGTGTTACAAAAAGAAACAAACTAAAATTATGATAAGCCCATAATTGAAGAATTCAGAAATTCAGCAATTACTATATTTATTTTATTTAATTGACATTTGGATTATTCGTGTTTGTGGGTGTGTGCGTGCGCAAAGGTATGTATGTGTAAAGTGGTGATGGTGTGTATTGTGTCGGTGCAGAATGTGTGCTAGGTTCTCGGTGGATGGGATAGAGAGTAAAGTCTCAATTTCCTATTGAATTTATTATATAATTGTTGCCCTTGGAAGCAAAGAAATCGTTTTGTGAATGAGTATTTACATCTGTTGTTCCGACAAACTATGTCCTTGCGTCTTTTAGTGATTGTCACGTAGGGGATATCCTTGTGTTGTAAGGACTGTATTAAGAATAAAGAGTTGTCTGACAGAAAGTACTTTGCAACACTGATATAAGTCTTCTGTTGGGAAAAGTATCGGGTGAAATGTGCTCACCTTTAACACGGCTCTTTGGGCCCTCTCCAATTTCAGTATTGTGGTAATGATAATAACAGGCTATTAATGTTGTCCCAAAAATAATAGCCGGGTATTATTATTATTATTAAAAGACTAGCTGACCCAAAAAAACGTTTGTCCGTTTTTTTTTTGTTATGATTTTGTGAAATGCTTTTGAAAATGCTAAAAATGAGTACTTTTGCGTAATATTCCCTATTCTTTCGATGTTTTTTCGTGATAATTTTTCCATAAACAAAACCAAAAAAAAGAATCACGCATATCCATGGTTCGTCGAATCGTGAGTTATGGTCTTGAGGTCATACAAAAATCCCACGGAAAAAAGGACGTCCACCTTTTCCCAAATTTAAATATAAATCCGGGTACATTTTCCAATGTTTCTTTCTTTATAAACTTAGTAGGACTATTACGATTATAAATTATTATTCAAATAATAAATAGCCAAATCGGTGCAGCCGTTCTCAAATGATGCGCTTACAAACGAGCAGCATTTTATTTTTATTTCTACACTGTTTATTAGTACATTTATCGTTGTTGATGGCTGATCATTTTATTAACAAATAATGGCACGGAAAATAATATTAAGTATAGTGTGTTCAGCCTAACGTTTATAAATTAGAGAAGGGTTTTTTTAGTGCAGAAGATCGAGCTTGCCTACGTGCGTTTTTAAATTAACCTGTCAAGGCCTATGACATAACAAACGTCATGTCATAATTATGTACGTTTTAAACAATTTCAGATCTGACTGGCAAACATGCAAATAGTAATCAATGGTCTTTTCTACTGTAAATCTGTAGAAGTAATAATTTATTATGTTAGGCCTATCACTAGTCGGTCTATCGGTCTTTCAATGATGAATTTTCAGTTTGTGGTGAGTCGGAATGAGTTTAGCCAGTTAGATCTGAAATTGTTCAAAACGTAATTATTTATTAATTAAAAAACGCACGTAGGCAAGCTCAAGCTACTGCACTAAAAAACCCTTGTGTCATTTATACTGCTGACCACAAAAGACAGTCCCCCAAAAACCACCCTTCACAACAAAATATAAAAACTCGTTCTTCAAAACAAATATAGAAACAAAAATTATAATGATAATATTATAAAAACTTTATTTTCAAGCATCATGGACTCATAACGTTATTAATAATGTAGTAACAAACTATGTTATAAATATTTACAAAACAAACAACTAAACAACACATCCACACAATTAAGTTCTTATTAGTAGCGGTACATGCAGCTGGCTTAAATAGTAAATGTTTAGGCAATCCAGTTTGCTAAAAATAATAACCAGGATACAGTTGGAGCTAGCACGCACTCTGCGTAACAAGGATGCTGCACGCTTGCGTCTGATCGCAGTGAAGCCTTGCGTCAGCCTGCACGTCCGCGAACATATCCGAGGCACTACAAAAGCGTAGCAGCCCCTGCAGATCCTGAATGTATTGTTGTACTGAACGCGAAGAGCAGTAACAGCTTTTTATACTACTCAATACTCAGCACCGTTCCGTTTGTTGCCGGACGTAAAGAATAGCACCATCCCATTTCTTCCCGTGGGTGTCGTAAAAGTTGACTAAGGGATTTACTAGAGAATGGTCAAGCGTTCTCTATGCATTTTTAAAACCATACTGCGATCGCCAACCCGCCTGCCAAGCGTGGCGATTATGGAAAAGAAAAAGAAAAGAAAGAAAAATTGTTTATTCTGCACAAACAAGACATACAAAAATAAAATAAAAATGGCAAATCCCTCCACTTTTTGGGGGAGGCCTATGTCCAGCAGTGGACGTCATTCGCTTGAAATGATGATGAATACTCAGCAGTGTGTAGAACAAGGCTGCCAATGATGATAATAATAAAATTTATTAAAAATGGGTAAAATACAGTAAAAATCTAAGAAATAATGTAGGTATTACAAAGTATGCCTGTACTAGGATAAACCTGATCCTGATGATGATGATGAAAAAGTAATTTATTTACATTACCTTCAAACAAACATCACATTTTCATTTCAATGTCATAAAACTAATCAAAAAATATTAACACAAGCGCCCTCCATTGCTTAATTAAATACCTACTACTACACTGTCGGACAAACTAATTACAGCGAATATTTGAGTTTAAGCGTAGCTCGGCTAATACCTTTGTTTGCTCGTCAGTGTACGGCCACTGTTTTCCAAACTTGTGGTTTCCGTTGTTTGGATTCATTATGAACATAACTTTACGACAAAGGATAATTTACAGTAAATTATTAACACTATTTATTAAAAAACTAGCTGCTTGCTTGCTTGCTTTCGAGTTTAGGTACTTGGTATAGATCATAAGATACGAGTAACCTCGTCAGAGATAGGTTAAAGTTTCAATTCTCTGTTTGACTCGACTCGGGGTAAAATAAAAAATAAAATATTTCGTGCAAAGGTCACCGGGATTATTTTTGATGAGACAAACGAAATATTATTTAATTTATATATAAATTTTGGTGACGTCGATAAAAACGTGTATACGTGAAGGTATCCTAATTTTTTTTAAAACATAAATTATAATGTAACTTTATCATGTCCAGTCTTAATTTGGCTGGATGTGATGAGGAGGAAGGAAACGCATGTGACTAAAAGAGTGTAGATGGATGAAGAGGGAGGGGAAGGTCAAAGAAAAGATGGATGGATTATGTGAGGAATAACCAACCAGGCCTGCCAGGGTTGCGAGTTTGTCCGAATGGGATATCGTGGCCCTGGCACACAGGCAACGGAAGGAACATGGGTGGGTTTTAGTAGTCAGTAAAACTCTGACACGCCCTCCCGTTCCGCCCAGAGCGGGAGAAGTTATTTGATAATTTCCCACCCAAAAAAAAAAGGGGTGTACCTAACGTACACTGACACCAGTTTTATTTAAGTCCCATCATCCCATGTAACAGATGCGAACCTATTGCCATCAATCGGGCACATATCCAGACTCCGGGCTGCTACTGAGTAATTTCTGATAAAATTATCCAATAACACTTTGCCCGACCTAAGAATCGAACCTTGGACCTCTTTCATACCCAGCAGTAGCACTTGCAACCATACTGGGCCTGGAGAATGATTTGAAAGAGAAAGGAGTGACTGATAGCGTGACGGTTGGCAGGGATATAATGGAAGAATAAAACGTGTTGCTCCGAGTACTCCACCCCATGTAACATGGGCCAGGGGGAAGGAAGATGATGATCACGTTCAGTCTTCTTTAATTTTTGTTTAATTTTGCTAGATTTTGTCATTGACACTGTCACTGTTGGCAGTGACAGTGTAAATGACTAAAGCTAACAAAATGAAAAACAGAAATGGTTTATTTAATAATTATTAATAAAAATAATTATAGTAATTAATAATAATAAATAATTATAATAATTCATAATAATTATAATAGAAACCTCCTATTATAATTACTTATTTATTGTTAAGAGGTTCCTTTCTCTAGAGCCCTGACCGCCGGTAGCTTGGACCCTGGGTGGCTACTCTGAAGCGTTAATCCTAAGTATCAGCCGAATGTTCGGTTGTTTTATAACTTCCAAAGTGTCCATTTTTAACTTTGAGTACTTACCCGACTTCAAGTCACATTTTTGACATTGGCTTATCTCTTTGACTGACGTTTTTTCGTTCATTTCGCCTAAGTCAGCCAGCAAACGGCCGAACATTCGGCCGATACTTCGGATTTATGTTCGGAGTAGAGCCCCAATTCCCGATACCGGTGGGCTACTATTTTTTATATTTTTAAATGTATGTAATGTTAAATGTATGTTTGTATTGTAATATTTAAAAATGTAATTTATATGTAGGTACTTATTGCATTAAAGGAAATAATAATTATAATAAATAATTATAATTTCTTGATAATTTTTTATGTTAACTGTTTCTATTACTCTGGCTGATATTGGTATCCGCCATAGAGTAATAGAAACGGTTTACATAAAAATGTATAGATCATCATACTTAGATCTAAAAGGAAATCGACACAATAATATAGATATCCTTTTAGTATACAGCTGTGCTGCTGGGGAGTTTGTTGTGCCACTTATTCGCAGCTAAAGCACTAGGAAGTGGTGAAGAGCGGGGGTTTTGGGGGACTGTCTTATGTAATTTTGACGTTCGAAAAGTGCTGATTCTCAAACTGACTTTTGATTTTGATTTTGAGTACTTCCCAAACACTTAAACACGCAAAATATGGCTTAAAACCAACCGGCCATCATGAAAGCCGTTTATCGAAGGAAACAAGACAATAGCCTTGAATTTATTCAAACTGAGTAAACATAGAACTTTCTGGGAAAACAGATTAATTCCTAAAATTTACAGATAAACTGAAATATTGAGTTACTTAATACAAAAGTTTTGGGGCTCAAGCATTGTTCTGAATTTTCAATGGTTTTCACGTTTTTGAATGAAAAGTGTATGCCTAGATTGTCTTAATTTATTAAAAACGGACTTAGGCTTCCATAATGTGTTTATTATTCTAGCTTATGGCACTCGTGGGTTGCAGCTGAAAATCAGCTTCAGGTACACCATGTGTTGTCATCTGACATTATGCTGAGCCGAGGCCTTATTGGCATTATAAACATTGTTTTCTGTTTTGTATAGTTTTAAGGTGTTTTTTTCTGTAATACCAATAAATGATTTTTTTTTTGTTTTCTTTAGAATGGTTGAAACATCTCAGCCGAAAGCCGTCCACTGCTGGACATAGGCCTCCCCAATGGGGTTGCCATAATCGCCACGCTTGGCAGGCGGGTTGGCGATCGCAGTATGGTGTTAAATTATATAGATATCGCTGCAGCCCATTCTCTAGTAAGTCCTTTATTCGCCTTTTACGACACCCACGGGAAGAAATAGGATGGTGCTATTTTTTACGTCACGGACGTGTGACTTGTGTCGGATAACACCAGCCAGCATTGTCCAACTGCAGTGCAAAGATATCTTTTCATCTCTCTCTCTCAGAGAAAGCATGAGCATTGATCATCACTCTTGCTCGAAACAGGTTGGCGTTTCAAACAGTCCAGATTTCCTCACGAAGTTTTTCTTCACCGGCGTCAGTATAATGTCAAAGATAACCTCAGTTGGATAGTAATAATAGGCTGAAATAGTCTTATTAGTGCCAAGGTTTTTCATATCGAAAATGAAGAAGTATTATTAAGCATGGTGTTCGTAAACAAATTTGGTTCATCATTCATTCATTCAACTTACACGTGGAGGGCAAATTTTAGTGCCATTTACAAATTGATTTAGTAATTTGAACTCTAATTTGAAATTACCTTAAAGATGTTTTTCATTTAACAATAAATTGATGTTAAAGGTTTATAACCTCAATTTTCGTGAATGATATTTCAATTATAATTTTATAATGTTTATTAAAATATGTTTATTTTAATATGTGTATTTATTATAACATGGGTAGACATAAATTAAAAACCTTCTAAATACAGATGAATTTGTCACTGATTGTCCCTTAGGTGAGTGATTGCTTAATAATTTAAGTTGAACAGCTTTGTTTACACTTTTATAATAAAGTTTTGGAACGGATTATATTCAACAATTCACAAGTGTTTTATGAAGAATAATTTATTTTTGAGATAACTTTAAGATGCCTTTGTGACTGCCTTGTTGGTCGAGTAAGCACTACTGCTGAACACGAGGTCCGGGGTTCAATTCCCAGGTCGGTTAAAGTGTTCTTGGGTTTTTCCACCAGAAATTTCTCAGTAGCAGCCCGAAGTCTGGATTTGTGCCTGGTTGATGGCAATAGGCTCGCCTCCTACATGGGACTGATATAACTGGCGGAACGTGGGTGTACTATAGGTACACGTCTGCTTAACCCTTTGGGGATTACAGGCGTGATGTTATGTTATGTGTGTTTTTGTAACTTTACGATGAGTTTCGTTTCCAGAAAAGAAGTAAACGTTCATAAAGCGGATCTATCAGACGTTGCCCTGCCCGAACTGTGCCACCAGCCGGGTCCAATTGTGAATCTAAACCACCCACTCAAACACACACAAAAAATTTCATCAAAATCGGTGCAGCCGTTTATGAGGAGTTCAGTGACATACAGACGTACAGAAGAGTTATTTATATAAAAATAATCAGATTGTAGAAGAACAAATTGCGAAAAATAATATTTTTTTTTATGTATAAAATAAAAAACATAATTTAAATAATAAATTAATAATTATAAAAAAAACAAAAACAGTCATAAAGTTTCTTTAATATTATAATAGATGAAAGTATCAAATGGTAACAATTTAACATAATTTGTATAAAAATATCTAAGAGGTATGTTAACCGAAACATGAGGTTGTGAGACGGAACAAAATTTACTGTTCACCCTAAAATTAGCGAAGTTAAGCGACCACAAGTCCGCTACTAAGTAGTGCCAATTTTCCCTACATCATCATTTCAGCCAAAAGACGTCCACTGCTGGACATAGGCCTCCCTAAAGCACCTTTACTTCGACCGGTTCTATGCTTCCCGCATCCAGCCGATACCTGCAGCCTTCACAAGGTCATCGACCCACCTTGTAGGAGGCCTTCCAATGCTACGTCTTCCGGTACGCGGTCGCTACTCCAGAACCTTTCGGCCCCATCGGCCATCAGTTCTGCGAACAATGTGCCCTGCCCACTGCCACTTAAGCTTGGCAGAAGCAAACTCAGAGGTCACAGTCTCTTTTAAAGTCCAGACATAATCTTGGTTAGATCATGTGAAGGCCAGGAATTTTCCCTTCAGTAGTACCTAATTATTGAACGTAAAATTGAAGTAGCCACCTTTTAATGTAGTACCGTTTCAGGATATTGTGCTCTTTGGTTAACTGTCAGTATAAAAGGAGCCGCCCTTGCTCTATAAACGCTGGCAAAATTCAATATTAAAAAGGACTAGTGGTCGCCCACTGGTTGAAATTCGACCCCCTCTAGTTACAATATAATATATAGTACTTACTAATTTCATGAGAACACGAATTCCATGCTATTTAAAATTACTTATTCCATGCTGTCACCTATCTATCTTTAAGTCATGAGGCTCTCTACTATGTGTGTGTGTCAAACGAATGGTAGTGGGTGTATCTAATGTGTTCTTATTAATCTTATTAATTTCTTATGCATATAAAATAAAAATATTAGCTATCTGCACTCCTCCTGCTTTTTAACCGTGCCAAACATACTCCTTCGTCAGCGTGATTTTCGTAAAAATGGATACAAAGTTTTTGCTTCACGTATTAATATTATAATAATGAAGATAATATACATAACGGTCCCCCATGACGGGAACCTCGTGAAAGCCGAGAAAGATAAACAAATCAAGTATCTTGACTTGGCTCGCGAGGTTGTCGACATGTGGGATATGTACTCAGCAATCATTGTGCCGATAGTTGTATCAGCCAATGGCTTAATTGCCAAGAGCCTCGACCAACACCTAAGGAGGCTCTCGTTGGGCAGCTGGATTAAGGGCCTGATTCAGAGAGCGGTACTTCTGGACACGGCTCGCATTGTCAGGAGGTTCCTCTCTCTGGAGCCCTGACCACCGGTAGCTTGGACCTTGTTCCCGATACCGGTGGGCTACTATTTTTTATATTTTTAAATGTTTTTATTAATTTGTTTTATATTCTAATATTTAAAAATATAATTTATATGCATTTAAAGTGAAATAAAGATGATAATATACTATGATAACCTTATATCCTAATTTGACCGAGATCTATCTTTTGAAAGTATTTTTACAAATGTATGCGACGTCTAAACCCGTCCGGAGCAACTGGGTAGATTTGCAACTGGACATAGATTCTCAGCTGGACAGTTTCGCAGCTGGACAGATTAGCAACTAGACAGAGTCTAAATAATAGAGTATAATTATATTTTTATTATTTTAAGTATTGTAAATGTGAAGACCGATATTCCGTGTGGTGCCGGACGTAAAGAATAGCACCATCTCATTTCTTCCCGTGGGTGTCGTAAAAGGCTAACTAAGGGACTTACTAGAGAATGGGCAACAGCGTTCTCTATGCCTTTTACACCATAGTAGGCTGCGATCGACAACACCCGCCTGCCAAGCGTGGCGATTATGCACCCAACAATAACCCCCATTTGGGGGAGGCATATGTCCAGCAGGCTTTCGGTCGTCTTTCGGCTGAAATGATGATGATGAATGTGAAGAATAAGTGGGTTATTGTTTTTTTTTCTTATTTATTGCTTATACAATAATAAACAATAACCAATTTAATATACAATTAACAAACAACAAATTGCAACAACAACAACAATTGTTTATTTGAATAAACAATTTTTCTTTTTTTTCTTTTTCTTATTCTTTCAACAATTGCAACAATTGTATAATTGAATAAACAATTTTTCTTTCTTTTTTTCTTTTCTTTTTCTTATTCTTTTATTCTCAGTTAGTTTTAATCATGGTCTAGCAGTTTGAGTCATTTATGCGGCCTACACAAATGTACTGTCTTTGTTATTGATCGTTGCATCGTTGAGCTCCTTAAGTTTCTGAGTAGAGCTGCATGATTACTAACAAATGCGTGCTGCACTGACTGGTCAGATGTGGGTGTGGTTATTTCCTCAAAGGACCATTTCAGACACAAATCTACATGGCCTTTACATGATCTGGTACCAAGATTATGTCCGGACTTTAAAAGAGACTGACCTCTGAGTTTGTTTCGGCCTTTCTTCTCAGAGTATTCAGATAGGAAACGCCGACCTCATCTAGTTTTATAATAATTATGATTGACGTGTAAACCTACTTACATAAATCGAAATCATTTATCATTTATAAACGACACCCAGATGACATGGAGTCCCGCTATTCTTCTTTTGAGTAAATAAAACATACATTAAAATTTGAATCGACTCCTTTACATTTTCAAAGGTGAAGGTCAGAACATTGCTTTCTTCTGAGGTATGAAATCCTTAAATATTGTTTGTTCAGAGACTTTTTATTCCCACGCAAATACTCCAAAAGGTTATTGTGGTTCCGTACGCGTCTTCATTACATATTTAATATGTGATGGTAAAGTCAAGAAGTCGTATTTTATATTGCTGTGAGTTTTAATAAAAAATGTAGGGGATGAAAAGGTTTTTTTTATGTTATTTTTATGACCTCTTCTAGAATACGAGTATATTTTCAATGTTTAATGAAATGCGTGGTTGTGCATGATTTGAACCTACTTTGGCGTACGTTTTATTTCGGCCCCGGCTTTAGTAATATAATAAACCTACTCGACCAAAGACTCTTTTACATTCTATAAACCACGTTCTGATTGACGACTTTTGATATTTATTTTATAAATAGCCTAGTTTCCCCAGTGTGTGTTATTTAAAAAAAAAAATCATTTAAGGTCAAAGTGAAATCATTTTTAAATAGGCACATAAAAGGCATTTTGAACGTCATCAATATCATTTCAGCCGAAAGACGTCCACTGCTGGACATAGGCCTCCCCCGAAGGGGGGATTTGCCATAATCGCCACGTTTGGCAGGTGGGTTGGCGATCGCAGTATGGTGTTTAAATGCATAGAGAACGCTTCTGCCCATTCTTTAGTAAGTTTGAACGTATTTTATAGAAAAACAGAACTGATTCTAGGAGCCTCTTCCAAAGGGTATAGACAAGAATTCGCAACAAAACTGCTTCGATTCAAACGTATGGCACTTTGATAAGTTGAAGCCCTATTCTCAATACCAAAGTTATTTATTGTTTATGGGTATTTTTTCCAGGTTTCCTAAATTAATCTCGAATATCATGGGCAAAAAAAAATATCGTGAAAAATGTTGGATCTGTCTTGATCTATTTATAAAAAAGAAAGAAAGAAAAATAATTTTATTTGTCACAGAAAAACGTGCGTAAGAAAACATATGTAATAAACTCGAAAGTAAACATTACACAAAACAGATATAAGTAGGTACATATTATAATCACGATCACAAACAAACAAATAGTCGGAAGCTGCACGTCATGACTGTGACAGTGGGCTTGCACTCAGCATGATGCTGTGCTATGGGGGACCCACAACACAGCGCTGATTTATCAGCCTGCAACGAAATTACTTATATTATAAATACTGATATTTTAGTGACCAAATGAGGTTCCTAGTATTTATTTTAACTATAGGGTTGCTGCGGGTTTTTGCGTCCTAGTGGAATTACTGCATAAAAACCCGGACAAAAAATCCTATGTTATTTATGTAATTCCTCTGTTTCAAATCAGGAAATGTTGCATGTGTGCAATGTGGAAACCGTACAGTCAACTTATGAAATTGTCCTTTTATCCTCAAAACGAGGAACTTAAAATACCTTGGGGTAATAATAGACGACACACTCTCTTTCAGAAATCATATTGAAAGTCTAGTTAAAAGAGTGCGCAAACTAATATATGTTTTTAAAAAATTACGCTCATTTGCAGGTTCAAAATTAATCACACAAGTTTATTTGGCCCTATGTCAGTCTAAAATTCAATACTGTATCAATTCTTGGGGTGGCGCACCAAAAACTAATTTACTTCCTCTTGAAAGAGCTCAGCGAGCAATTTTAAAGGTAGCACACTTCCATCCCTTCTTCTTTCCCACTGATCTACTATATAAATCCTGCAACGTATTAACGGTTCGCCAGCTTTTCATTATGCACTTAGTATTAAAACAGCACACCATGCTTACCTACAATGCTGACAATACTAACAAGAGACGGAATGATATAGTATGCATATCTAATGCAACCTCAAAATATGTTGGTGTATAAGTTGAAGCGGTTTTTCGACTTCGAAGGACCAATACGCGGGGATGTAATTTATTTATTTTATTTTTGCGGGTTGGAAGATTGGACGACACACAGAATTGAGCAAAAGGGAATATGAGATTATGAGTAAGAAAGAGGGATGGATGGACTTACTTGAGAACCTTCTGGACGAAGCACGTTGACTCAAGGACGTCTGCTAAGGCTGCCCGCCTTAGCAGACGTCCCACGTGTTCACGACTTTCTTCCTTTCACTGTGATGCACTATCACTTGAGTTTTAAATGTTACACTTGTGTCGGCCAACACTTATAAATAGAGAGAGTTTAGAGTTTTTGATATAGTAGCGGATTATTTGCGGAGCGGCGCGGTACGTGAGTGGTTGCAGTAGAACACACTGATCCATGCGAGAATGTTTTTCAAACCACAGTGGATATATATGCGGTGATTGGCTTTCGCCGCGGAGGAAGTGCCTCTGATTCGGCGTGCGATGAGCGTGCCTCTCGTTCTGTTGTATGGGAATTGGGAGGGAAGGAAATATAGCTCAAAACTGCGGTCGGAAATATTATAATTTAACTTATTTCTAAAACTTACGCGAGCACATGTCTTTGTTGAAAGATTTTTTACATTCTTAGGCCCATTTCTGTACAATAGATTAAATAGAAAACTTAGTATCTATAAACTAAATTACTTTAGCTGTAAAAAAATTGTACTCAAATATTTACTTACTATAGATTATGCAAACTCAGAAGATCTACTTGTTGTCTGCAAGTAGAACTGCTAACATGCTATTTTTATTATTTACTTTTGTTTACGTAAGTTTTAATTTAGTTCTTACTTTATAGTCATTGTTAATTTATTACATTATGTATTTATGCACTTTCTAGCCTGAAGCACAGGTTCAACCTAGTTCAGGCAAATAAGCAACTGTGCTCTATTTTCATTGTTAAGGTACTTATTGTACATGTGACCCTTTTATAAATAAACGATTATAAATTATAAATAAATAATTGTCAGCCTAACACGTTCAGCCGTTTTGTGTAATAGAGAAACGAAATCTTCACAAATGTTCACATCAATAGTGTCCGTAGAGAAAGTGTACCTTGTATAAATAATATCCCTTTTCTCCAGTTTTCCATTCCCGCAAATCATACGGCTCAGTTCCCGCGGAATGTTTGTTTTTCATTATCTCAGTGAGCCTAAATGCACATTAAATGCATAGATAGGGTATAACTACAGAAATCTACCTACAGAAGGTTCGCTCATCCAATGAGTGAAAACGCACGCACAATAGACACGCTTAAGACGGAGATATATGCCAGTGACCTTGAGTGGTTAGCTTGCGTGTTCTGTACTGAGCTCACGCAACGCGTCGTACGTTCAGCCAGTAATAGGACTCGCCCATCAAGGAGCGCTGTCCCCAATTTGGCGCATTATTAATTTATTATACACAAAAAAAAAAGTATTTTAATAAAACGCGTATACTAAAAGATCAATAAATAAATTATCTTTAAATTGGTGAAGGTTTCAGAAAAATAAGCTTGGTAGATTTTTCGCAATTCTCAGTTTTTTATCCGCGTTAGACATAACTTTACAAATTAATTTCACTATGTAATATAAACATAATCTAAAATATTCACATATTAAGTTATTGAGAAAATGCTCTTATTTAACATATATTATTTTCAAATCATTAACACTACTCGTTTAGACGTGATCTTCAGTATAAATCATTAAAAGTCGGTTATCGTCACCTTAAGCCTACAAAGTTCTCACTTTCACAAAATGTAAAAGAATCTATATAAATTATAATTAAAATAATAACGAGCAATGATAGTTGCACTAATACAAAGCACGGGAGTACCCACAAAACTTAGAAGCTTTGCCTCTGTTGAGATTACTCTGTGACTTGACGTTCGTGCTAATTCGGAAACACGAAGATTCCCGAAACGTATACCTTTTCTGGTTTACCTACACGCGTCTATGTGTGCGTACGCCTGTTTTCGCTCGCTGTATGGAGCTGGCCTTCTGTACCAATTTTGTGGTATTACTACTGATTGCATTCTTCAAACTTGCAACCTAGCATCCATCATTATTCGAACTTTGATCGGCTAATTAAGCTGATAGTCTGTTACCGCGGAGGTAAAAGGATATTTTCGGTATGAAGTGCTTCATATTTGGATTGTGTTTGGTTATGCATTTGGGACCAAAGTTGGGATTGTTCTGAATAGAAAATAGATGAATTAAAACTGTGAATCATAAAAAAATAATGACACCAAGGAGTGTGGGAATAAAATATGTGTTTGTATAACTATTAACGTAATCTTCAGTTTTTGTACTATATTGTATGGTATAACATTGTCTTACCAGTATCTTAGTATCGCAAAAGCGTAGATAGGAACTTTCTATGTTCACTATTAATTTTATTAAGAACCATTGACTCCCAAAATACGAGTTTGTCTTAACTTGGAATTTTGTATATCATAAATTTTTTTATGTGCTGCTGCACAACCATCAAACGAGGTATTCCACTCAGAGCACTGATTTCCACAGCACTTGTCCGAACCGCACCTGAGCACTTCCACTAACCGCACAGAAACAAAATTTTGATAAGTGCGGTTCGGTGGAACAGTTTATTAATATTATTTTCAGTCCCCGAACGGCATCTATGTAAAATATTTTTTTAGTGATGGGGGATATTTTTTTGTTCAAGGCATTATCAAACAAAACATATCGATAAAAATCAGCAGAACTTAAGTCTTGTACCGGATAATAAACCACAATAAATTGTACATAATTATATATGTCATAGGTTAAGTTTTTGTAGAACTTTGAGTGCAAGATACATTTATAATTATTATTAATCAATTTATTAACTCTGTTAAGACTATTTTTTTATATCTTTCATGACGTATACAATGTACAGCAGCATTGAAGTAATTTGCTTAAGATTATCTTCCACTCCATCTCTCCTTCTAATACTAACATCAAATTCAAAACCGATTACACTACAAAAACAAGAAGGTACTAACTAAATTTTCCAAGTGCATCACTCCTAATCCTCGCAGAATTTAACACTCACTAACTGTTTGAACTTCTGCTTACAAAGTAAACGAACCGCCAATTACTGCAACCAATCCGTGCAAACGTAGAAACTCAGGTAAAGGGTAGTTAGGTGCTTCGAAACTACACAGGGGCAATGTCCGCCAGGGATGCGAGTTTGTCTGAAAGGGCCAGAGCGGGAGAAGTTATTTGATAATTTCCCGCCGAAAAAAAAAAATGGTGCTTCGAAACTGGGCCATATATGAATGTACGCATTGTGCATTTCATCATTATCATTTCAGCCGAAAGACGTCCACTGCTGGACATAGGCCTTCCCCAAAAAGGGGGGGGGGGGGGGGATTTGCCATATCCGTCACGCTTGGCGGGTTGGACAGGGAATGATTTACTCACTGTGGCCAAGACACCTTCAGCCGTCATCGATCCTATGAGTCTGTGGGATCGGCAGTGAGAAAACCATTCCCTGTGTACATTGCACGACGTACACGAAACCCTATTCCTACCCAAATTCCGTCTGTTACCGTAGGTCTCCTTCTAACAGACTTCCCGCACGTAAAACCAACGTAACATACGTTTGGTGTGGTTTGTATGGTAGGTTAGGGCGTTAGGGTAACTAGGGTGCTAAGTAATTACTGTAGGGCTAGGCTTACAGTCAGTAGGGTCTTAGGTAACTGATAGGTACTAGGCTCAATTGTCTCAAGCATAGCCATACTGTACGCGGTTGAGATAGCGGCCGTACTAAGCTGTAAGCCCCATTGCGTACACACGACTTAAATATTGTTTTTTTTTTATATTTATAGTTTTTTTTTTTTTTATATAGTTTTTTCCTGGGTTCCTTTATTGATACTGAACCTACCCCTAAGCTATGGCACGCAGTTTCTTTAACACCCTGTATTGTTCACGACTGCAATATTTGCAGTCATGCCCCGATCATCTTAGCAAAATTTTGATGAAGAGTTTAGGCAGAAAATGCATGGCATGAAAATTTTATCTGTAAGATTATCGGTGAGATGAAGCCATGTTGTGCACCCGTACAACAATCAAAATCAAAATCAAAAGTCATTTATTCAAACTAGGCTGAGAATCAGCACTTTTCGAACGTCAAAAATTACATGAGACAGTCCCCCAAAAACGCCCACCCGTCACCACTTCCTAGTGCTTTAGCTGGGAAGAAGAAGTGGCGCAAAAAACTCCCCAGCAGCACAGCTGTCTGTTCACATATAAAACTTGAATTTATACAATAAAATTATTTGCCTTATGTTAGCTAGCACACACCACTATACAAAAAAAATATTTAAAGGGTGTTTGGTGCATCGTGTGTCAAATTGAAATGGTCGATTGAAGGGGTCACCTGCTAGCCTTTCCCCCTTAACACCTCTCATGCCCTGTGGATTTTTTTTATCGACTTTTTATTGTTTTATTAAAAAAATACCCAAATTTTACATTCAAATACAAATTTAAAAAAAAATATAAGGGCGTAGACTCTGAATTTTAATTTTAGGTCGAAGTGTAAAAAAAATAATTAAATAATTTGCGAAAAAAAAATCAGCTGTTCCATACATTTGTGTTCACTTAAATCGACAAAATGTATGGAACAGCTGATTATTTTTTCGTGATTTCAAGGTTGGTCCTATAGAAAAATTTGTTCAAAATGATGATCCCTTTTCGGGTTTAGTGTAAACAAAAACTATTGTTCTATATAATTATAATAATCGTCGAAAACTATACTCAAGCAGTGGCTGATGAAACCGAATGAAAAATGAAATCAGATAATATTATTATGATAAACGACAAGTTACGTCAGAAAAATTGTTCATAATGCCATAATATAGCAAAACAGCAATATTATGGCCAATATTGTCAATGTTTTTAATGACGGAACGATCACCGGCTACTCATGAAAAATGTGTCAGCAAAATAATCTCTTCTTTTTTTTTTGGGTGGGGAATTATCAAATAACTCTCCCCGCTCTGGGCGGAGCGGGAAGGCGTGTCAGACTTTTACTGACTAAAACCCACCCGTGTTCCTTCCGTTGCCTGTGTGGCAGGGCCACGATATCCCTTTCGGACAAACTCGCAACCCTGGCAGGCATTGGCCCTAACGGAACCCGTCAGTTGGTGCTGACATCTTTTAGAGGCGCGCGTGGAACACACCCAGGCCTGCAACCTAATTGCGTAACATAGTTTGAATCGGAATCGGAATGATTTTGAAGTAGCTAATCCATTGCTTCATATGTTAGAAAATGTTGTCTGCTCAACAACGTAAATAACGCAATGAATGTTGTTGAACTGTCAAATTGAAACCGATTCCTACTGATAGTGTGTTTCGCAATTAGCCCGCTGGTCCTTATTAAATAATAAGCTAACATTGTTGACCATATTGCAAAATAAAAATGCATAGAATGAGTCAATTTAATACAACCGTCAGGCGACAAGTGATAGGCGACAATCCGACAATTGTACAAGAATTTTTCATAGTGTTTGTGCTTTATTAAAACCTGTCGTAAACATGTGAGTATTTTGTAATTTTTTTACATTTATGTCCGATGTCAGCGATATTTAATAAGCTGGAGTCATACCGAAAATATTTCTGTCAAAATTTTACGGCCACACATTATTTACAAAAAAAAATCGGATAAAAAAATGTTCAACGTATACGTTATATCGGCTTTCTAGAATGCCGATTTAACTTATACGTATAATTTGTTTGATTAGTCAGTTCGATTCAAGTGACTGCTTTTCTGTTGAATTCAATGGATTAATTCTAAGCTGAAATTCTAACTGATTTATATCAAACAGTTTTGGGTTACTTATAAGATTCCGTTGAAAAACAGTAAGCCCTACTGGGCAAAAATATTGATTTTCAAATATCAAACTATAAGCCATTAACTGGCAGGGGATAAAACCTCTTTTACCCGACTACAAAAATAGTTCGAATTCGATTGTATTTTGTTTCTGTAATCGCATTTAACGAAAATAAAATGAAAGGTCGACCTTTCATTTTATTTTTCGATCGTTTCGTAGGCGTACATACAACATATTTTAATCGGTTCACAAATTAGTATATTTTTCTCATCTAAACTTTTGATCCATTTTTTTAAAGAAAAAAGAAGTTAAGTTTCAAATTCATATAATTATTTGCATTCCATAATGTATTTCTTTATTTAGCTTCTTATGGGCAAGCATGCGCTATATAACATGTCCCAAAATTAACGCACAACCTCTTAAGGGTTAATTTTCACAAAAAATTAACTCTTCCCTACGATTTATGTTCGAATAACTCGTCAAATTATAGGGAACAGCCATTGATGTATTAAAAACGGTAGATACGGACTTAGTAACAGCGCCTGGTCCTATTAAACTAAGTGATGCCCGTAGTGGCACTTTGTCGCACACGAGATATCGTTGATCAAACATTCGGCCAACATTCGGCAGCTAACGCGATTTCGCTCTCACGACAGCGCTGTCTCCTATCTCTGTTCTTGTCTATCGGTAACTGTAGATTTGGGACTGAGATCACACCGATTGCATGTAGTCGTGCGCCGAGCCCAGGTTTACTGATTGCGATGTTAGCGCGTAACATATCTTCCTCCTTTTAATATATCAATGAGAACAGCTGATTATTTTTTCACAATTTCAGGTTTGGTCTCATAGTCAATTAAATTGTTCATAATGTTATGAACAATTTTACAACATGAGTACAATGACCCCTTAAGAGGTAGTGCGTTAATTCTGGGGCATGTTGTATATATGCCTTACAGCAATCAGCAGGCCTAGACAAAAAAAAATATTTAGCGTTAAACGCCAGACAGACGCTAACGATAAAATGTATGGCAGTGACATTAGGTGTAGAAAGGACACGTCGTCATGCTATTCGTAGAAAATTAAAAACTTGTAACTAAAGGCTATCACTAACGAAGCGTTCGCATTGCGTCTCTCATACAAGGTGGTAGACAACTTGTGTTTTTGACGACAAACGCAAATTTTTGCGTTTATTGTTCATGCTTTGCTAGCGGAGGCTCGGACCCTGCCGCTAAGGTGCTGTGGAGTGTTTTAATTAAGAAAAAAGTGTTTATTTTCTGTTTAAATGCATTGCCGGAGGGTGTTATAGACGGCAAATAATGAAGAAGCGTGGATTAGGCCTCGAATAAGACTAAATCGGTGTAGTGTAGAGGTTATCGCCGAAATGTCAGAATTGGAGTCTATTCAGCATTTCAGACTGAATAAACGAGCATTTTGGAATCTCTGCTTATCTAAAAGGAACTAAGGAAATTTCTCTCACGTAGTCTGAAAATCGCAATTTGATTTCTTTTCTTGAACAACTTTTTGATGATGTCTGATCTAAAATGAAACAGTTTTGAGTTCCCAATTATATTGTATTAGACGAATTTGAATTTTGACATTGACGTTTGGGTTATTTTTTTCGTTCTTACGCTAACTTCCATAGATAATCTATTATTTTCTTTTCCACGCTGCGGAATTAGTCTGGTAGACAAAATAGCAAGGTGCACCTTGCTATTTTGTCTATCATTTTACTAACGCTAACGTTCAGTCTGTAGCGTTTGCGGAAAAACGTACGGACTTATTTTGTCTTGGCCTGCAGGTGAGATTGTGGTCAAACACGAGTCTGAAATATTTATTGGCAACAGGCAAATTCTTCTTGATTTATAATTATTTTTCGAGCACAAAATAAATAGCTGTACCTACTCAAGACTAAAGCAAGGACTAATTAATAATAATCGAGCCCAAACACTCAACGTAATCAAGCAAAACAAAAACTCTCGAAAATTTATAAATTGTTTAAGCTTAAAACAGTTGGACTCAATTAAAAAACCTTTTAATTTTGATACCAAGTTAATTGTTTCTACTACTTTGACATAGATAGCCTAAATCTCTTTTTGAAACAGACCTTCGGTCTGGGATTCGGGTTTTGACCTTTGTAAGCTTGAAACAGGGTCTCAGAGGAATCATGATGTAGGTATACATAGTACATATTATTATTTAAGTTTTTGTTAGTTTACTAAGCAGACTGTTGCCATGTTGTGATAAAACGCTTACCCAGTCGCCACGAGCTACACGCTCAAGCGACACGCGTGTTGCGACAGAGATTGCGGAGAAAACAAGAATTTGTTTGGAATGCTCTAAACAACTTGAGCAGCAGCTATGACTCACCGCGATGCAATTTGCGGAGTGACTGACGGAAACACGCGCGCACCTGTCGCTTGAACCAAGTCACATCGCTCGAGGCTGTGGCCTTAAAGTATCGAGATACTTTTCAATCAATCCTTCAATCCGGGCGTATCATACGCTCCAAAGCTGTCATGCTATTAATGCGATTTTAAAGTATTCGAAACGAATAATTTATTTGACGGAAGAAGAAACGAAATTCTTGAAGATTAAAAGAAAAGAGTAAGTGCATATTCATTGATAATTTATTTCAAATTTAATCGTAAGGAAATAAAAAGAACAAAGGAACGAGGGATGGATTGTATGATATATAATTATATACAATTTCAAAAGCGTGTAAATTCTCCATTTTTCCACCGAATTTACTTACTTACACATATATCTTTTCACAAATTGTCTTTTTTGTAACACCTATAGAAATAAGCATTAATTCATATATACAGGGTTATTTTTAAATCGTCAATAACCTCTTAAGGGGTCATTGTACTCATCATTATGAACAACTTTTACTATGGGACCAAAACTGAAATCGCGAAAAAAAACAAGCTGTTCCCTACATTTATGTTCGAATAATTCGTTAAAATGTACGGAAAAACTGATTTTTTTTTCGCGATTTCAGGTTTGGTCCCATAGTAAAAATTGTGCATAATGATGAGTACAATGACCCCTTAAGAGATTATTGATGTTTTAAAAATAACCCTGTATTTTTGATAGCAGTCAAATACCATATTGAGATGAAGGCAAAGGATGTGTTTTTGATTAAAATCTATTAAGATTTAAGAGCGTGTACGACGTATGGCATTTCATACAAACTTTCAAGCCCTTGTTTTTCGAAATGACTTAACCGATTTTAATGAAACTTCATACGCATAAGCAAGATGCAAAGGTCTAAAAAGTTAGTTAAGAACATTTTCGAAATGTCTTATTTTAAAACAGATAACTGGAAATCTCTGTTTCTATGGATTTAAAATCGGCCTAATTTGGCTGTGAACTATTTTTCGAAAATGTTCCTAACTTTTTAGACCTTCGTATGAAGTTTCATTAAAATCGGTTCAGTAATTTCGAAAAACAAGGGCTTCAAAGTTTGTATGAAATGCTGTACGTCGTAAACGCTCTTAAGACGCAGACATATGCCAGTGACCTTGAGTGGTTAGCTTGCGTGTTCTGTACTGAGCTCACGCAACGCGTCGTACGTTCAGCCAGTAATAGCACTCACCCATCAAGGAGCGCTGTCCCCAGTTTGACGCATATTAATTTATTATACACAAAACAAAAGGTATTTTAATAAAACTCGTATAATAAAAGATCAATAATTAAATTATTTTTAAATTGGTGAAGGTTTCAGAAAAATACGCTTTGTAGATTTTGCGCCATTCTCAGTTTTTTATCCGCGTTAGACATAACTTTACAAATTAATTTCACTATGTAATAAAAACATAATCTAAAATATTCACATATTAAGTTATTGAGAAAATGCTCTAATTTAACATAAATCATTAACACTACTCGTTTAGACGTGATCTTCAGTATAAAATCATTGAAAGTCGGTTATCGTCGACGGAAAACATTAAAATACAAAATAGACAATTGAATTACTCATTATACATAGCTGTGTATATTTAGTGAAGCAAACGTATAAAATCCTTTTAGGAATCTATTGCGTAGACAATATACCTTTCTGTGGGCAACTGGAGATACCCCTGAAATCGCCTTAGGAGGTTTGAGCAGTATGTCCGACCATAATGTTTATCGGTTAAAACATTAGATAGTAGAATTACGCAGATGGGCCGGTTATATTAGATAGTTTTGTACCTATCCATACCTTGGAAAGGTACCAATCTGACCAGCCTTTACCCAACAATTTTGGGGTCGGCTTCCAGTCTAACCAGCAGCTGAATATCAGTTTTTACATGGAGCGACTGCTTATCTGACCTCCATAACCCAGTTACTGGGTAACACGACACCCTTTTAAGACAGGTTGTCAGACTTTCGGGCTTTTGACTAACCCGTAACGAACATCTTTATTTTGCAAAAGAGACCTGTCAGAGCAATTTATAATCTACGTCACCGCGAATCTCGGAACTATTTAAAAAGATTAATATTAAGACGGTACCTTGCCAATTCATTTATGAAAATATTTTAAGGAATAATCTACATTTTTTTAATAAGATAAGCGATAGACATAATTTTTATACTAGAAATAAAGATAAATAAATAAACAAACATTTTTCAGATTTTCTAAAATACATACATACATCTTCTATGGGGTACTCTGTGAAATGTTACAACAAAATACCTTGTGATATATTGCAATTAAATTAAAGAAAATTTCAAACACATATTAAAAGTACACTTTGTTAACAAGCATATACACACACAGACACAACACGTTACACACAACAACAAGTACAAGTACAAGTTAGAGGATTATATCCAGGATAGGAATGCTTGGAAACATGCTGGTCCTGCTCCATAGGACAATCTAGAGTCTAGACAAAATCAAACTGGTTGCTATTTTAATTGTATAATTTGTTATTTTTATGACATTGGTTTTACATTCTGTGATTACCAATACTCACACTTATTATTTAAAAATTTAAACATAATTAAGTTATTTTTCTTTGCTTAATTTTTAATTCTTTTTACCTATTATGGAATAGTAATTTTTTTTATTTTAGAGTACATTTTATAACATATAAAATGTACTCTAACAAAATATTTTAAAACATTTTTAAAAAAGTAAAGGAGGAGTTTCTTGCTCATTCTTCTCCATACGAAACTACCTTTTGGAAGGGGCAACTAGAATAAATTTTATTTTTTTTTGTAAATTTTGACTTTCATAAGTGCCTCCTATGTGCCTATTTGAAATAAATAATTTGACTTTGACTTTATTGTCAAGATTTACGAATGACAGCCCGTCTGACAGCAGTTTAACGTGCTTTCAGAAGAACGGAGGGGTCTCTTTATGGAATGGTCCGTGGATGTCGCTGTCCTCTCATACTTTGAAAATATTGTAAAAGCCAATTTTTTTTTTAAAAGAGTAACCGTGGAGTTTCTTGCCGGCTCTTCTCCATAGGAAACGACCAATTGGAACCGTGCATCTAGCTTCTGACGTTTCATAAGTGCCCATGTAGGCTTATGTGAAATAAAAATATTTTTTATTTGATTTGATTTGATTGATGGTCACCCATCCACGGACTAACCTCGGCAAGCATATCTTAACTTTCGTTTGAGCCGTGGCTGTTTATATTTAGCCACGAGCACCTCCATTACTAAACCGTCCGTTTGGTGCCGGACGTAAAGAAATCCGTTTGTTGCCGGACGTAGAGAGTAGCACCATCCCATTTCTTCCCGTGGGTGTCGTAAAAGGCGACTAAGGGACTTACTAGAGAATAGGCAGCAGCGTTCTCTATGCATTTTAACACCATACTGCGATCGCCAACCCACCTGCCAAGCGTGGCGATTGTCGCAAACCCTTTGGAGGCTTATGTCCAGCAGTGGATGTCTCCGGCTGAAATGATGATGATGATGTCATAAGAGGCACAGACAGTTTGCTGTGCAGGGCCTGCATAGAGGAAGACGAGACAGCAGCTCATGTGCTGCTAAACTGTCCGGTGGTTGCCACACACAGGGTAAAGTACTTCGGTAACCCAGGTACCCTATGTGCGATACGTGCTCTGAACTGGAGTTGCGGACATCAGCCCGTATTACCTATTACCTGATAGGGGTCAAGCCTATTGACAACACTGACAGATATAGACAAGGTAGGTAAGACCCACAAATAACGTTACAATAGTAAGTAACTAAGTGCATTAAAAAGAATAAAAAAAACCCGGCTTCCAACGTCTAAATTATCTTCAAAAAGATGTGGCCATCTACAATCTAGTCTATGAAAAGCCATTATAACTAACAAAAATATTTATAAATTCCTAATAACATGTTTTATGAAAGAAAGAAGATATTTTTTGTATTTACTTATCATTATTTCAGTCTTTAATAAAGCAAATTTTCCGTGATATAGCTTAGTACCCGACTTAGGCACTCAACATTAATTGATAGGAACTGGTGATTCAACTTTTTCAAGAATATTTTTTCTGGAATATTTCAGTGTGTTGGATGGAAGTCTTTGAACTCTATGCTTACAAATAGGTACTTGTTTATAGAAGACCTAAAAAGGCCTCAATTGTGGCTTTATAGAATTCCAAAAAAAAGTCTCAATTGAGCCTCACAGTTTACATGGAAGTTTATTATTATTAATCACACCACCAGTAATGATTAATTATTTTGAAAAAAATAGTTATTATGAACCTAAGAGTCAAGACGTTGGGAGCTAAACAGTATTTAAAATTAAGTAAAAAAATTATTTGTTATAACATCCTTAATATTTCAGGAAACTAAAAAAAACAACAAAAAAATATCCACTGTACGAAAGTCACCCAAATCACTATCCAAACACCAATTGAAAACCAATCAACACCAATATTTCATCACGAAAAAAGAACAACAAATTCCCGTCAAATGAGTTCTCTATCTAAATCTCCCGATCATTTACTCGTCTACAGCTTACGACGTACCAAACGTCACTTCAATGTCCCTCAATGTCCCACAATGTCAAGCTTTGTCCCACTATGTCCCGATATCTTGTCATTTTCCACCCCGACGACTATCCGACGACCCAACTGCGTGACGACGTGAAAAATAACCTACCTTATCTCTTGGATAAGTATTTCTTTACAATCGACTTGTTTTTTCGCAAATGATTAATAGATTGTATTCTTTTTTCGGTGCGATATTAGCTGCGTTCGTGACTTTGTCTGGCAATTTAAAAAAAAATATTTGTAAAATATTTATTAGACATGCATTCATAGAGATCATGAGTGGTGTCCAGAAGGCCTAGACGAGTGACAATCGCTTTCAAAGCATCAATCATCATTCGTATTTTAACTGTATCAATCGAAGAATTGTATTCGTTTTTTTTAACATCTCATTGTTTCTTTTTTTTTTACCATGCACACTTGTTTTCCCAACTTACTTTTACATTGGCAGAATAGTCGACAACGGCTTTGCTTGCCATATAATAAAAACAGAATATAATAGACTTTTTAACGAGGTTGACATAAGCTTTTCGCTGGCATATGTCAGTCATAGAATGTCACTTTATGTAGGCCTTCTTTGTACCTTTGGCAGTCAGCTCCGCTTCCAATCTATCTGACCGGCTTATCTCATACTAAGAATGAGTTGTTGAAGTAAAGCATAAGCCGCTGACTAGAGCACAAGGAAGCTTTCGATATCCATACCTACGACATTCATCAACACCATTTCAGCTGAAAGACGTCCACTGCTGGACATGGGCCTCTCCCAAAGGAGGGTTGGCAGGCGGGTTGGCGTTCGCAGTATGGTGCTAAACTGCATAGAGAACGCTGCTGCCCCTTCTCTAGTAAGCCCATGAGTCGCGTTTTACGACACCCATGGGAAGAAATAGGATGGTGCTATTCTTTACGTCTGGCACCACATGGTACCTACGACATTAGAGCTCTTTAAATGTATGAGGGCCATTTAACGGTGGTAACCAAAGAAAAAACGCCAAAAAGGTATCATAAATGTTTCTATCCACCTAACCAGGCAGAATTGTCCCACAACAGGGCAAATATTGATCTGAGATATCGGCTTTCACTATGTCAAGCTGCACTAAAATCTTTTGCATGATGCTGTAAAAAACAGACTGATAGACTGAGTAATTTAACTATATGAAACTGTCTGTATTTTGTAGATATTCTGTTATGAAGAAGGATGCCAAGTTTCCTCTAGGCAGATTATTTAGCTAAATCTCGGTGTTTTACACGCTCTTTTCTAAAAACGATGCGTATATTGTGGTATACTATTCAGTCTGCAAGGAGGTTGCAGAGCTGATATCTACATCGACATAAATGAATTAAAACAAAGAAAAGAAAGAAAAAATGTATATAATGTATTCTGCACAACCAAAACGCACATTACGAAAAGACAGAAACATTAGAAACAGTAATTTATTTATTTATTTATAACAATCTTACCTACACTATTATTACAGATCTATGATCCAATGCGACAGAGTGGCTTTACTAACTAAATCCTAAATCTACACCTTATACCTATTTAAAAAATATCTTAATCTAAATAACTTACTCGTATTACATATAGTGTAACCGTTGCGAATTCACTCAAGTTGCACCACAATACATCAACCCTCCCGTGAACCTCATTCACCACGCGTATGGCTCTAGTGAGAGGAGGTCTCGCCAATAATGCTATACATGCGATTGTGACCAACCAGTCGAAAAATGCTCAACTGGCTGTTCACAATAGTGGGCTGGTTTACTTAGCATAAATAAATATCGATATTTTTTCTAGTCGTAAAATCCTCGGATCAAGTGCGGGTCCCCTAGTCATGTAATAAATCTTGAAATATAAAAACAATAAGTTGGAGCTGAACTTTTCTACGAAAACTTACAACCAGCCATATCTAGCCTACGTTTATGTATAGAAGTGAATGTTGGGCATGGCAAAAGAGTCATAAAAGTAGAATAAATGCTGTGGAAATGTGTTCCATGCGAATTATGTGAGGTGTAACTAAGAATGATAGGCTGAGGAACTATGTGTTAAAGATGTCATCATTATCATCATTTCAGCCGAAAGACGTCCACTGCTAGACATAGGCCTCCCCTAAAGGGGTGGTTTGCCATAATAGCCACGCTTGGCAGGCGAGTTGGCGATCGCAGTATGGTGTTAAAATGCATAGAGAACGCTGCTGACCATTCTCTAGTAAGTACCTTAGTCGCCTTTTACGACACCCATGGGAAGAATGCTGGGAAGACTGCAGGGATGGTGCTATTCTTTACGTCCGGCACCAAACGGAAAAAAGATGTACTTACAAAAATTGAAAAGTATGCTGAGATGGTTTAGTCGTGTTGAGATGATAAATGAAAGGCGGCCAACAAAAGGTACAAGGCAGATGTGAGTGGAAACGCCTGGAGGGGACGCTCATGCTAGAAGGAGATATAGTCACGTTACTGGAGATTTTCTTCAGAAAGGTCAGATGCGTAGTACTCGCAACCAAATTCAAATAATTTATTGTGGATCATAAGAGGTTGTGTTAGTTACAGGTAAGGCTGCTACGTCCCGCCATTGAGGCATACAAAGTTCGGTACATAGTTAAAAAAACTTAGTAATGAAAACATTGGACGTATTTATTTTATGATCTATTCGAAAACATAAAACAATACCAATGCTCCAATCGCGCTAGATAATGGTTGACATAAATTTTTACATTCTACCTCCATTCCCTATCCAAAGGACGAAGCTCATTAAAATTTTACGCACCTTTTCGATAGCAGAACGGTTAGACCAAAAGGTTCACTTAGTACGAAAGGACCGGATCAACTTGGAATATGACAAATAATACATTAATACAAAGAAATAACTTATCATTTAAGAACAAAAACGATATTGCATACTATTGAATAGAATCAAGTTTTTATAACTTTATTATTTTATTCATATTTTATATTGTTTTTTTGTTAATGAGGACGTTGTAGGCTTAATAGACTGTAGATCTGTAGACCATTTACTATTTTGTTAAGTACCTGATATTTTGACGGGCCTACGCTGTCCTCTCATACCTGTAATTTGAAAATATTGTAAAAGACAATTTTTTTAAAGAGGATCAGTGGAGTTTCTTGCTGGCTCTTCTCCATAGATAACGACCAATAGGAACCGTGCACCTAGCTTCTGACGTTTCATAAGTGCCCATGTAGGCATAAGTGAAATAAAAATATTTTTGATTTGATTTGATCTTCTAACTGAATAGACAGCTGTGCAGTTTATTGCGCCATTTCTTCCCACCTTAAGCACTACGAAGTGGTGAAGGGCGCGCGTTTTGGGGGACTGTCTTAAGTAATTTTGACGTTCAAAAAGTGCTCAGAATCAGCACTTTTTGAACTTGTACACCTTGACTTTGACTTGTACTTTTGATTTTTCACACCTCAAAATGATAATTATATTCGGTCTTTGCTCAAATTTCCCGCAAAGCTAAGGCTTATACTCAGCTGCTCACTCGAAATCGGCATCCTTCTTCCTAGGATACGGTTATAACATTTTAGTTCCAACGCATGAACCTAGGAAGACAATTCTACTACCACGTTATATTCATCATCTGGGGCTTTACAGCCACGGGCCTTAGCGTGTGCAAGTGGTCAAGTCTCCAACGTGACTCATTTCTAGATTTTTCTCTTCAATTTATCACTCCAACAGTTCTAAAATCTTGGTCTAAGGCATCTAACTATTCTCCGGCCATTCGGTTTACTACCAAGTAAATGTTTGGGTGATCTTGTCTCATCCATTCATGCGACATGTCCTGCCCATTGAAGACGTCCTATTATAATGGTTTTAATTACATTAGGGTCGTCGTACATCTCGTAGAGCTCATTGTTGTACCACGTTCGCCATTGCTCGTTTTTCCAGCACTGTACTGAATATGCGCCTGAGGATTTTCCGTTCGTATACTAATAGAGAGTTTTCATCTTTTCGATGTGTAATATCCTTCCTCTGGCTCTCTGTGGGAGTGATTTCGTAAAAGGGGACGGACGTGTGTAACAGGAAGAGACAGCATGAGCAAGGTAGTACTTTCTAATAGCATGGAATTAGTGCACTCATGGAATTAATAAGTAAGTAATTAGCTTTTTTTAAATTTTGAAGTTAATTTCTGTTGCTGTTCACTTGCTAATTACCAAGGTGAGATGTCGGATATTACACATCAACTGCGACTACTGTAATAAGGCTCGCTCTTTTTTAGGGTTCCTTACCCAAAGGGTAAAACGGGAACAGTCCGTCTGTCACCAGACTGTATCTCATGAACCGTGATAGTTAGAAAGTTGAAATTTTCAGAGATGATGTATTTCTGTTGCCGCTATAACAACAAATACAAAAAAATAGAATAAAATAAATATTTAACGGGACTTCCATGCAACAAACGTGTTTTTTTTTGCTCGGTTTTGCTCGATATTGATAACGGCAACAGGTAGACGCTTGAAATATTCAAAAAATCTTTATTCATATATATTCTTTTTTAAAATAAATAATTCAATTAAAATAAAACAAATATTTAAAGAGGGCTCCCATACAACAAACGTGATTTTTTTTCCGTTTTTATAGATGGTACGGAACCCTTCGTGCGCGTGTCCGACAAGCACTTGGCCGGTTTTTTTTTTTTTGCTTAGCAACATTAGCCTCCCTCAAACTCAGAATGAGTCAAGTTGTGCCAATACAAGAGAACACATATCATTGATAGGAGTGATACTTCTGTTCCTTTCCTACATACAATATTTTTTACAGAAATTATAATTTTTGCTACCGAAGTCACGTCTGGTTTGACGCCAGGTGGTATACCCACATAATTACATGGTTTTATGTCTTTCCATGTATTTCTGGCCAAGGTTTTTAGGAAATTTGATAATGGGGTATTGGGTTATGCAATAAGAAGAGTTTTTGCTGTTCAAAGTTTTTAGAAAGGTAATTTCCCTGCTGATGCATGGTCGCGTTCAGTTTCATTAGTGAGATTCGCCCCAAATCGATAAACCGTTAATCTCTTTTTGTGACATCTTCGAGAAGAGATTGGATAACATATTGGTGTATCTATAGTCGTTAATATTTATACCGCAGCATCAGAGACTTCATTGATGCCCATTACAGCAGTATCTTGTTGATGACCCGGTAAAAGTTGGTTTTATAGTTTGAAGCAAAGATAAGGCTAAAACTAAACTAAAAAAAACTAAAACCGGCCAATTTCGAGTTCGACTCGCAAACGAAGGAGTCCGTACCAAATCGTACAAGATTTATCACTATGTATTCGTCATTATATTTTTCGTATTTTTCAAATACTTTCGTAAAAGAAACAAGAGAGGCGCTCTCAATATGTAAAGATTTCTAAAGTAATTGTTTAATTTCATTACATCCATGTCAATACAGGTATTTAATTACGATATTTGTCAGACATTTACGTGTTTTCGTTCAGATAGATGAAAATCCTAAACGAAGAATAATTTTCATCTTAAATTTAAAAAATTGCAAAGATATAGGTAATCAATTTCACAATGATACTAATTTGAGTTACACAGTCGTTTTTTATAAATATGAGCGATTTTCTGCAACTCGTAAAAAACGACTGTATTAACATGTATACAGTCGTTTCGTCAAACCTTAAACGTTTGTTAAACCTTTGTATGTACGTATTTTCCCTTTTTTTGTTTTTTTTTTAAATAAATAATAGAAGTCATAGTCTATTGAAATTATAATATATCATGTACCTATGATATACAAAGGTTTCAAATTCCTAACTAGTATAATTGTTGCGGCAAAGCTCGTTCAAAAATGGTCTAAAACTTTCAACTTTTACCGCCCTCTATTTCTTCATTTTTGAAGACAAAAAGAATATATAATTTTAATTATAATTATATTTGTACTCTACTCAATGAGTATTAGACAATGACACCCCACATACCAGCGTAAAAAAAGCTTTTTTCAAATCAAAATAATGTTTATTGAGGTGTACCCATACAATAAACTTATATAAAAAATCCCCTATTGTTTTTAACTTTATTTAATTTGTATTATTTGTCGTCATATAAACACATCATCTGTAAAAATTAAAGCCTTCTGACAAATAGAAGGACGGACAACAGGGAATTAGTAGCAGCTAGGGTTCCATTTTGCACCTTTCGGAAACTACTAAAAACTAAAGAGAGAGAAGAAGAGCAGAAGAAGAAGAGAGAAGAAGATTCGCATTTTGAAACATAAAGATTTTTGAATTTTTAAGGACCCAGAAAAGTGTGTTCACTATTTAGTTTCCAAACATGTAAACAAATACGTGGTTTTGGAAAATCAACTTTAATACCGACACACAAAGTTCAGTTTAAACTGAATTTATACTAGAATCAAATTGATATTCATTTACGTGGAAATAACATCAATTGCAAACAAGGACTTCCAAAGACTTTCAAACTCAAACTCAAAACATTTATTTCAATTAAACCTATTACAGGCAATTTTGAATTGTCAAAGAGTCGGTCAGTTAGTCAGAAAGTTGAAGCTGTTTACCCATTCTAAAACGAAGAAGAACAGGCAAGAAACTCCAAGGACACTCTTTTAAATCAAGATATTACAAAATCCTGGGTACATTATTCTTGTCGCTTCTATATGTGAGAACAATGTAAAAAAATAAATTACTTATTTAAAAACAATACAAAATATAAGATTAAAAGATTACTTTAATAATATTCTCAAGATTAGCTGGTAAAGCAGCGTTCTGCACCAACCCTTTTGGCCTGTACCCAAAGGTTCTTTGTAGGCTTATTCAGGTATTGACATAAGTAGGAGTTTGCTTATGTAATATCAGGTCGTGAGACTATTTACAAAATATGACACTACCTACTAACTGGCGATAAGGTACATCAGATATTATTGGCTCATTTTTAGGGTTCCGTACCCAAAGGGTAAAACGGGAACCCTATTACTAAGGCTCCGCCGTCTGTCTGTCTGTCCGTGTGTCACCGCTGTATCTCAAGAACCGTGATAGTTAGACAGTTGAAATTTTCACAGGTGATGTATTTCTGTTGCTGCTATAAAAACAAATACTAAAAAACAGAATAAATTAAATATTTAAGGGGGCTCCCATACAACAAACGTGATTTTTAGGTTTCGGAACCAAAATGGTAAAAAGGAACCCTAATGGTGAGACTAAGTCTGTCTGTCTGTCTGTCACACCTGGATATCTCAAAAACTACTAATGCTATCAACTTGAAATTTAGAATAGTTTTAGATGACGTTTGCCCAACTATTTTGCAAGCAAGAAAAAAATAAAAAATAATATATCTTTTTTTTTGCAAAAGGGACTGAAAATGGGTCTTAAAAAATTGAAGTAGGGCTATTAGGGCATGTGGGGTATCATATGAAAGAACGCTGTTTGCAAATTCTCAAACATTTTTTTTTTTAGGCAGCATGGTTTCCGACTTTTGAAGAAAAATGTAAAATAAAATACCGTTCCCCCCCCTTATCTCCGAAGTTTGCAGAGATAAAAATCTGCATTTATTCTATATGATAGAAGCTTATGTAAAGATTACAGGAAAAATAAAACGATGTCTCTAAATAGCACAGTTTTTCAGAAATCATCAACATCATATATTCGTACGAAACCCTCGGTGCGCGAGTCCGACTCGCTCTTGACCGGTTTTTGTTTTGCTTGTTCTTGCTCTCTATTGATAACGGCAACAGGTAGTAGACGCTTGAAATATTCACAGAATATTTAGTTATATATTCACTTTAAAAATAAATAATTAAATTAAAATAAAACAAATATTTCCTCCCATACAACAAACGTGATTTTTTGCCATTTTTATAGATAATGGTACGGAACCCTTCGTGCGCGAGTCCCACTCGCACTTGGCCGGTTGTTTTTTTTATCAAATTGGTATCCTTTTGTTAATGGTATAGTCGAGCTCTGCATCTGTTTGTTTATAACAACGTAAATAGGTACTGCCTTACACACTTTAGTACAAAGTGTATCAATTTTCTAAACAAAGTTATTATAAAGATACTAAGGCCCGTATTACAGAACGTCACTCAATACTCAAGCATTACTTAAAACTAGTTTCAACCAATCAAATGGCTTGAATCTAGTTTTAAGTAATGCTTGAGTATTGAGTAACGTTCTGTAATACGGGCCTAAAATAACAAAATCTTTAACAGACACTCTTCCAAACATTTGAATATGGATACCCGAAGCCCATATTTTCTCGTTTCACCTCGTAACTCTGTGTACGATGATAAATATACCGCGAACCGGTTCAAACTCGATTGGGCCAGTTACCAATGTCTCGTTTGTCATTGGATTTGATTGTGTGTTGCGACTGTTTTTGTGGGCTCTCGTATGGTAGCTATGAACTGTGTGAAAATCGATCGTGTCGTGGAAAAATTATAAGCCATTCAGCAAGGTGGAAGCTGACGCCACGGGTATGTTTTTAGAGTTTCGTTCCTCAAAAGGAAAAAAAACAGAACCCTTATAAGATTACTCGTGTGTCTGTCTGTCTGTCCATCTGTCTATCACAGCCAATTTGCTTTGCATCTACTGGACCGATTAAGTTGGTACACATAATCTCCGAAACTACTGAGCCTAAAATTAAATACAGAAAATAGTTCTTTACTAATAGATTACAGGAAAACCTCTATAAAGTCTATGGTCTCAAAAAAACATGGTAAATCTCTCATTATTGTGCGTACAAACTTACATTTGCAGTTAGAATGTATGAGGAACATGTTTTGCAACTACGGCACGGTTGGCGCAGTGGTTAAGCGATTGACTACTGCGCTGCGTGTCGCGGGTTTGATTCCCGCACGGAACAAATATTTGTATGACCTACAAGTAGTTGTTCCGGGTCTGGCTGTTTGTGTATGTGAGTTTAAATGTTTGTAAACGCACCACAATACAGGAGAAAATGCTAGTGTGGGGCAATGTTTTAAAAAAAAAAACTGCAATGTTACTTCCTACTCTTTCTCTGTGCACGTGGTTTAGTTCACTTCCGCCTGACATTAGGGACTTCCAAACCGTTGCAGTTTTTAAAAAAATCTGCTGTTTACCAGAGAATGGGCAGCAGCGTTCTGTATGCATTTTAACACCATACTGCGATCGCCAACCCGCCTGCCAAGCGTGGCGATTATGGCAAACCCCCCCTTTAGGGGAGGCCTGTGTCCAGCAGTGGACGTGTTTCGGCTGAAATGATAATGAATGATGACACAATAGAACAACACACGTTTTTTTGTGTTATTGTGAGCTTAAATTTAATTAATAACATTTCCTTCATTTTCTTCTTTTAGGAGTGCTAGATTTCTTGAAAAACTCATTATTATATTGTGAAAAAAAAATCTGAAACCGTATAAAAAAGCCCCTACATCCTCTTGTGACGAATATTTCATTCAGTTTAGCATAGACCTTTCAATGTTAACAGCTTTTTACAAAATTTAACACTCTAATTCAATAACAAACCTTTCAAAAACTAAAAATATATTTCAAAGCGTTTACCAATAGTAGCACATTTTACAACCGGGAGTGCATTTGGCATACCCTAGATATCGACACGTGCTTCTCTTACCAAATATCTCATAAGAATACACATCGATGGTACATTACGTTTACAAAAATTAAACATTACTTTAAACGAAACGACGGAGATGTTGACATGTGTCACTAGCAGATATCGAAGTAATTTGAGAAATAATACATTTAATTTATGTGTAGCAAAGAATTACAAAATAGTATTAAAAAGACTTATGAGTAAAAATCTATATTCCTTTTGAGAAATTGGATAAAAGAACAAAATGTTTTATTTCGGGAATGGATTTCGTGGGTGTTAAAGTGCATATACTAGTAGAGATAAAATAGGTAATATAAAATGGTAATATATACTAGCAGTCAAAAAATAGGTAATATTTTCTGTAACATTTTTCTCAAAAAAAAAACTTCAATTGTCTTTATTTGTAAGTTCAACTTCTGTTCTTCTTTCGGTTTTTATTTTAATTTTCACTTTGTTTTATTTTAAGTTTTGTTCTTTACGTTTCTATGAGTGTGTTTAATTTTAATTTGTGATCTGTGCGAGTCCCAATAAATGATTTTTCTTTCTTTATTTCTTTAATTGTAACATACACCTAAAAGTTAAGCTTCACAATGTGACTGGCAGGGAAAAACACTGACACCTTAAGCGTGTATGTGCGGAAGTGTACGCACGAGGGAACAAAACGTGGTGAACATGAACATCGAACACCGAACATTTGGTTCGTACGATATAAACAAAACATTACGCCTGTAATCTCCGAAGAGTTAGGCAGAGGTGTATCTTTAATACACCCACATTTCGCCAGTTATGTTAGTCCCATTTAATAGAGGGCGAGCCTATTCCCATCAACCGTGCATAAACCAAGGGTTCCAGGCTGCTACTGAGAAATTCCTATTGGAAAATCCCAATAACACTTTGCCCGACCTGAACTTCGTGCTCATTAAGGGGACGATAACCGACTTTTTATGATTTTATACTGAAGATCACGTCTAAACGAGTAGTGTTAATCATTTGAAAAAATATAATATGATAAATTAGAGCATTTTCTCAATAACTTGATATGTGAATATTTTAGATTATATCTATATTACATAGTGAAATTAATTTGTAAAGTTATGTGTAACGCGGATAAAAAACTGAGTATGGCGCAAAATATACCAAGCGTATTTTTCTGAAACCTTCACCAATTTAAAGATAATTTAATTCATGTTTTTTAGTATACGCGTTTTATTTAAATACATTTTGTTTTGTGTATAATAAATTAATAATACATCAAATTGGGGACAGCGCTCCTTGATGGGCGAGTCCTATTACTGGCTGAACGTACGATACGTTGCGTGAGCTCAGTACAGAACAAGCAAACTAACCACTTAAGGTCACTGGCATATATCTGCGTCTTAATAGCGGTTGCGACCACTAGACCAGTGAGGACGACGTACGAGGGGACGTAAATTAGCAAAGTGATCACGAAATACACTGTCCACACAGAACAACCAAATTAGATCGCCACGAACATTTTTAACGAACACAGTATTTGATGTTTGTTAGTGTGTTCGATGTTCCTTGTTCGATGTTCGTTCGTGCATACACGCCTTTAGATACAGGACATTGTCCTACCCAACCACCCCGGTGTTCCCCTCCCACACTTGCACCGGGGATCTTGGGATCCAGTGCGACTTCTGCGATCCCCTGCTAGTGCCGGACCGCCTCTGCGGGCCACCTCAAGTCTGGGGGTGAAGAAGGTCTTTGACCCCTACGGCGACGTTTGAAACGGGCATGCGTGGAACACTACGCGCCGTCACCTCGGGTCCAGTATTTTAGGGGGTGGCGGACTTCCCCGAGTCCGCCGTCCCTGGACCCAAAACTGATGTTACCTAGGCTAAGTTTTTGGTAAAAAAATATACTCACTAAATGATGTGTGTGATGTTGCATGACTTCCCAATAGTAAGAACATTAGGTTCTTACTATTGGGAAGTCATGCGACTATTCACGGCAATTTGAACACATCCACAAAAGTTAGCTGACACAATCGGCGCAAGCGAATTTCGTCCTGCATCCCGCGCGAGATTCGCCTCAGTTTGACCAAAGCTTTACACGGAACACAAATACAGTTCTGGGCAACTTTAAATATTATTAATTATACTTATTGTTTTAGTTACCACAAACTGATTCAACTCGGGATTTCCACCTCATGATTTCGAACTACTTGTAATAATAATAATAATAATAAGCTGGCAACACCATCACGTCACGGAATACGTTTTCTTAATTTATTTTCAGTTAAATTCATTTTATATGCAGTTTCTTTTATTCTCTGAGATTAAAATAAGCCTGAAACTAAAATAATTACAACCTGTTTATAAATATAACAAAATGTACCATAAAAACCAAGAGTTTCATCAAAAACTGCCGAATCGGAGGTGACATCTGTCATGTCACCTCCGATAAAACATGAAGACTACATAATAAAGAAAATAATATGTTGACGAGATCAGCTACGAGACGAGCACGCCCACCACCTCCGGACTCTTCGCTCAGCTCCGCCTCGCCGCCGCTGGTACCCAGCCCCACCGTGAGTGCTGTGACGACACCGGCCGCGGCAGTTGCGTCGAGCTCGAGCGACGAGTATTTTTCCCCGCCGACGTCGCCAACACCTGTACGTCGGCAGGGGAGAGGCCGGCCACCGAGGAGCTTGGGACTTAGGGGCCAACCGGCCCCGAGCCGAGTCCCCGCTGCCGGTGGTTGTGTGCAGCGCATGAGATGGACTCAGTCTATGAACGAGAACGTCATGCGCGCATATTACGGGTCTACAGAGGGAGGAACTAACCTCACTGCGTACCGTGTTAGGATGCTGTCTCTGTTTCAGGAACTAGAGCCAACCGTCAACGTCTCGGCCCAACGACTTTCGGATCAGGTGCGGGTCATCCAACGCAATCATAGGTTGGACGATGCCGCACTTGATAGGCTGCGCTCAGAGGTACTGAGCAACCATATCGTCTCAACTTCGGCACAAACCGCGTCACAAGTGTCAACTATTGATTCAATCCCGCCGCGGTCCAATCATGATGTTGAAGAGGAGGATGATAGGGTTGCCACAGTAAGTAGCCAGTGCAACGCCCGATTGAGGATCGCACTGGAGGATGCGGTTCGCGAGTATAGGTCCACTCCGACCGAACTTAGACCCCGATTACCACGCCTACCCATGCACAAAAAAAATAGGGCGCTGGTGTGTGCCTTGGACTCGCAGCTTAAACATTTTTTCGAGAGCAGCGAGAACCTCGTTGATACACATTCGATCCTGTATTGCGCGGCTGTTGCGGCATGTCGTGTAGCAAACGTCAAGTTTCCAAACTGGGACGGAGCTACTCAACCAAAACCAGCCGTACCAGCCTGGCAATGCAGGATCGAGCGTCGTATCGATGGGGCCAGGGTACTCATTGGCAAACTATACTGCTTCAGGGAGGGCAATACACGACCACGAGTGATGCGCTTTGTGAGGCGGGCATTCTCGGGAACTGGAGTCAGCCCTCGAGAATACATGTCCCATGTCACAGAGCGCATCGACTTCCTGAAGCAGAAAGTTTGTGCATGGGCGAGCCGTATTCGGCGGTATAAGCGGCGGGTTGATCGGTACATGCAAAATCGCATGTTCCAGAGCGATGAAAGGTGGGTATATAGAGCTTGGGAGTGACCTGAACAAAATGTGACAGACGTGTGCCGCCCGGATGATGCAGCCACGAGTGCATTCTGGCGCAGCATCTGGTCGGAACCCGTCTGTCACGCTGAGGCTGACTGGATGCGGGAAGTCGAGCGAGTGTGTGAGACTTTATCAGAAATGGAACCAGTACTGATTACACCATTAGACGTAGCCAAAGCGGTCCGTCCGTTACCGAATTGGAAATCACCGGGACCGGACGGACTGCACAACTTCTGGTTGAAATGGATAATTAGTTCACACACTTGCCTGGCATCTCAGTTCCAGTCATCCTTAGAGTCTGGGTCGCTACCGCAGTTTCTAACAACAGGCGTTACCCACCTGCTCCATAAGTCAGGTAGTCCCGTGGAACCCAAGAATTATAGAGCGATCACGTGTTTGTCAACGGTCTATAAACTTCTTACATCCATTTTGAGAGTGAAAATTAACACGCACATTGACAGTCACTCAATTATGTCTGCCTCTCAAAATGGATGTAGGAATGGGTCCCGAGGTACTAAGGAGCTACTCTTCATCGACATGGCCATAAGCCAACAGGTTCATCGATCCCGCAAGGATCTGTCAACATGCTGGATAGACTATAAGAAGGCCTTCGACTCGGTGCCACATACATGGCTCATGAGGGTGCTGGAGTTGTATAAGATAGATGCAACTCTGCGCACCTTCCTGATGTCAAGTATGGGGCAATGGAGGACGGTCCTTCGCTACCCAGGATGTCGACGGATCCAGGGGAACGATGAGCTTGTATGGATTAAGCGGCGAATATTTCAGGGCGACAGTTTGAGTCCACTTTGGTTCTGCTTAGCCCTGAATCCTCTAAGTACACTGCTGGAGGATTCAGGTCTAGGCTATCGGTTGAGGAGAGGAGGTCAGGTCATATCTCACCTCCTCTACATGGATGACTTGAAACTCTTTGCCCCCAACAAATTGCGACTGATCGAGCTACTGAAGGTAACTGAAACTTTCAGTAGCGCCATCAGGATGGAATTTAGTGTGGATAAATGTGCAGTCATGCATGTAAAACGAGGGGAGATTGTGGAATCCGAGGGAACGCAACTCTCGGATTCCATACACCTTAGATCCCTCTCCTCATCCGAAAGCTATAGTATTTGGGTATGTCAGAAGCGTTAGGGATCAACGTTGCTGACATGAAGCAATCGCTGAAGGAGCGCTTCTTTGGTCGCCTGAAAAAGGTATTTATAAGCCTTCTTTCGGGCGGAAACAAGGTGCGCGCCTTCAACGGTTGGGTCATGCCGGTTTTGATGTACTCTTTTGGCATACTCAAATGGACTCAGACCGAACTGGACGCCCTGGATAGGAGGGTCCGTACACTGCTGACCGCAAACCGGATGCATCATCCACGATCATCGGTGATGACACTGTATATCCCGCGGAAGTGCGGGGGTCGAGGCTTTTTAAATGCGAAGACCCTCCACAACCGCAAGGTGTGCAGTCTCAGGGAATATTTTTTTTAAACAGAACTGGGTATGCATCGTGATGTGGTCGCAGTGGACAAGGGGCTCACCCCGCTCTCCATGGCTAAAGAGAACTGGCGCAAACCTGTAATACTTACTACCGATGACCGCAAGAAGATATGGCAAGGCAAGGAGCTTCACGGGCGCTTCTATCGGGCTCTACATGAGCCCGGTGTAGATTTCTTAGCGTCCGTATCCTGGCTACGTTTTGGAAACCTTTTCGGGGAAACCGAAGGTTTTGTCTGTGCAATTATGGACGAAGTTATCTTGACGAATAACTACCGGAGACATATTATGAAGGATGGGACGGTTGACGTGTGTCGGGCATGCCACCGTCCGGGTGAGTCCATCAGACATATTATCTCTGGTTGTTCTCGTCTGGCTAACGGGGAGTACTTGCACAGGCATAACCAAGTAGCCAGGATTATTCACCAGCAACTTGCTTTGAAATATAAACTGGTGGATTTTGAGGTACCGTATTACAAGTATGTGCCCGACCCAGTTCTCGAAAAAGACCATGTCACGTTGTACTGGGATCGGTCTATCATCACTGACAGGACTATTGTCGCCAATAAGCCTGATATAGTGGTGATAGATCGATTAGCGCGCCGCGCAATGATTATCGATGTTACCATTCCACATGACGAGAACCTCGTGAAAGCTGAGAAAGAGCAACAAATTAAATATCTCGACTTAGCACACGAGGTTGTTGACATGTGGAATGTGAGCTCGGCTATCATTGTGCCGATTGTCATCCTGATGGCCGAGAGCCTCGATCAACATCTCTCGAGGCTCTCGTTAGGTGGTTGGATCAAGGGCCTGACTCAGAAGGCAGTACTCCTCGATACGGCTCGCATCGTGAGAAGGTTCCTATCTCTGGAGACCTAACCACCGGTAGCTTGGACCCTGCTCCCGCTACCGGCGGACAACTATTTTTTATATTTTTAAATGTTTTTATATACTTTTTTGATATTCTAATATTTAAAAATATAATTTATATGTAAATCACTAAATAAAGGAAATAATAATAAAAAACGCTGGCAACACCAACGTCAACAGACGTCTCGAATTTTTATCGTCTAATTTTCATATATTTTAACAGTTTTAAACCATTTTCGACGCATTATTATAGTTTTGAATGTGCTTTTAAAAAACCCGCAAGAAAAGTGAAACCCTTTTATCCCAAAAAAGAGGAATATACAACTTAATAGACATGATTCAAAAACTACCGAATAAGCTATGACATCTGTCATGTCACATCTGAAAACCACAAAATAGAAATGAAATAAAATGGAAATTATTATGAGATGTTGACAAGGTCAGCCGCACAAAGAACACGCCTACCATCTCCGGACTCTTCGCTTAGCTCCGCCTCGCCGCCGCCGGTACCCAGCTCCACTGTGACGACACCGGCCGCGGCAGTTGCGTCGAGCTCCAGCGACGAGTATTTCTCCCCGCCCACGACGCCACCACCTGCTCGTCGTCGGGGAGGACTCCGGCCGCCGGACGGTTTAGGACCTCGAGGCCCACCGGCCTCTGATAGGGTCCCAGCTCCCGGCGGAAGTGTGCAGCGCATGAGATGGACACGAACCATCAATGAGAACGTCATGCGCTCATACTATGGGGCTACAGAGGGGGGAAACAATCTGACCGCGTACCGTGTTCGGATGCTCTCTCTTTTTCAGGTGCTTGAGCCAGCTGTCAACGTTTCGGCACAACGACTATCGGATCAGGTGCGGGTCATCCAACGTAATCATATGTTGGATGACACTGTACTTGATCGCCTGCGAACTGAAATGCGGAGTAGCCAGGTCATCTCCCCCCTGTCGCAGACTGTTGCAGTACCACCGCAGTCCAACACAATCCAAGCTGACGAGGGGAATGATGACAGGGCTACAAACGTAAGTACCCAGTGCAATGAGAAATTGAGGAGTGCTTTGGAGGGTGCGATTCGGGAATATCGGTTTATGTCACCCGAACTTAGCCCACGCTTACCTCGTTTGCCCATGCATAACAAAAATAGGGCGCTGGTGGCAGCTCTGGATTCGCAGTTGTCAAACTATTTTGATGACTGCGAAGACCTCACTGATACTCATTCGATTCTGTACTGCGCGGCTGTAGCGGCATGTCGGGTAGCTCACGTAAAATTTCCAAATGTCTCTATAGCTACACGACCGAAATCAGTCGTACCAGCCTGGCAGTGCAGAATTGAGCGTCGTATTAGTGGGGCCAGAGCGCTCATCTGCTTCAGGGAGGGCAATACTCGCCCAAGAGTGATGCGCTTTGTGAGGCGGGCGTTCTCAGGGACTGATACCAGCCCTGAGAACTATTTGTCTCGTGTCACGGAGCGCATAGACTTCCTGAAGCAGAAAGTGTATGCTTGGGCAAACCGTATTCGTAGGTATAAGCGGCGTGTGGACCGATACACTCAGAATCGCCCCTTCCAGAGCAATGAAAGGTGGGTTTATAGGGCTTGGGATCGACCGAATCAAGATGTGACTGACACGCACCTGCCGGATAATGATGCCATGTCTTCTTTCTGGCGCAGTATCTGGTCGGTGCCTGTCGGTCACACTGAAGGTGATTGGACTCGGAAAGTTGAGCGAGCCTGCGATCCAATACCAGAAATGGGGGCTATTACCATCTGCCCCCAAGATTGGGTACATGAAGTGGGCTGCCGTTGAAAGACGATTAAAATGCCACGGTGTATATTTTCATATTACAAATGATATTACTGAATACTTTCAGTAAAAAGATGTTATTTTGAGATTACAAACAGAGACTTAAATTTTATTTATTTGTATTGATAACACACTTTTCAACTACTTCCTAGAATTCAAATATAATAAAATAAATAATTTTATGTTTGGTAACAAGGAAAATCATTCAAGCGCTCGTCCTCTCTCCTATTTATTTACAATGTTGCTATGCCCAACAGGGTCCATAATTGTTTCCAATAAGTATTATTTATCACCTATATGTATACATTATGAATTGCAATAAAGATATTTAAATTGAATTGAATTCAAGTTTATTCTATGTTTTCGCCATAACAGATTCTAGATTTTGTCATTTTCCCTGGGTAATTCTATAAACACATTTTCGCATAAATTATTTTTTTTCTTTAAAAAGTATTCAGTAGTCCACGTACATACGTATAGCCTTCCGTATTATGTACAATAAGAGATCAGCTTATACTGGATATGTATAGCCTGAATTGTCATCGTGTGTATTTCCTGAAAGCATTTCTGTAAATCTACGCGCATGAATATTATCTTTTATGTTGTTTACCAGATTTCAATTGCCGGCGAAATTTTGTAATAATATGATGATTATGCACATGGCTGGCTTCAAACTGAAACAACAAAATAATAATATTTGTATATTTACAACTACATTTAGATAAAACAGACAAGAACTGCATAGTTTTGTAAAAGTATTTGTTTACTCAAGTTAAATGGTTAATGTTAATGTTTTCCGTGGAAAAAACAGGACAAGTGAGTGTCGGACCACGCTCAGCGAAGGGTTCTGTCAGTTGTGGTAAGGATGTATATTTACCCATGCACAGCATTGATTTAACAACACAAATATGTTTATATTTAATAGTATTAAAAACTTATGAAAAGCTAAGATATCCCATGTAATGGGATATTTTCGGCAACAATCGCAGACATAACATTGTTTTTCATAGTTATTTTCAACAAAAAGGGTTGGCGATCACAGTTTGGGCTTAAAATGCATAGAGAGCTGCTGCCTATTCTCTAGTACGTCCCTTGGTCGCCTTTTACGACACCTACGGGAAGTAATAGGGTGGTGCTATTCTTTACGTCCGGCACCACACGGCTAATACATTACACACCATTATTTATCGTTGCACCGAATACATTCCAATTTTCATCGATATAGTGCCAATAGTCACCAATTCAAATGGCTGTCATCCGGACAAACGAACATGACGAAATCGTAAGGGTTTCGTTTTTGCAAATTTTGCTACGGAACCCTAAAAAGGCAGCTCTGAGTATGAAAGACTGGTTAAGGAAAACAGGTGCTGAGATACAACTGTAACTGTGTACTGCTGTTTCTCGTGGATGTGACGCATATTTTCCCCCAACTTGTTCTTATTCCGTCTTATTACAAAACAAGATTTATATATTGACATGGCTTAAACCATGGAGCCAGTTTTTGCATTATGAACGTAACTCAGATTGAAATACCGTTCTTTATACAAAACTGAATACTTAGTTCGGTACTAAGTTGTCAGTTTTGTATAAGGAACTTTACCGTAGACGGAATAAAGTTCGAAATTGAATATTGGATCCATGGTTTAAACTTGGAACCTTGTTTTGTAATAAGGCCCATTGTGTTTGTATTCTTTCTCTGCGTCGTTTATCGAAAAAACGTATTTACTTTCTAATGGGATAAACAGCTGTTTTATGTTGTTATAAGACTTTCTAAAGCAAGTCTTGACTTGTTGAAGTAAAACTTCTTTACTCACGCTTGACTTGGGGAGTAAGCTGGCGAATGCGTGACGAGAGCGTTACGGAAGCGAGCGAACGGAGGTTGAGAGGGAGAAATAAGTTAGTGAAGATAGAAAGAGACAGAGTTACGTTTCGTATATTACTGTAGGGGCAAGAGAGAGAGGTGCGAGCACACATTTTCTTTCTCCCTTTCTCTCATAGCCAGTTGCGTTTCGTATATCTCAGACACAGTGCAGGTCTATTGTGTAAGTATAATTAGTATCTATTACTATTTGTAAGTTTTACTTTTTTTTGTCACATAGTACTTTTTATAATTTAATTTTTTTCTCATGTTCCGCAAAGCCCTTGATATTGCAGGTATACGCGGCAGCTACTAAATTAATATCAGTCTGTTTAAGAACCTTAAATAGAAATAATAAACATCCAAAATTAGATTCCTTATTAATTAAGATTTGTAGGACCAGATAATTTCCACAAACCAAAATTCTCTTTGATCTTCTGATCCGCAATAAAATGGTTCAAACTCTAAAGATAAGAATCAACAGTAGCGTATTATTAATTAACCCATAAAATTGTATTAAGATAAATCCTTGGCCAAGTTTCTATGGTACTTCCAACCTATGTATAATTGCTTTTCATGATAAATTGGGAATTATAGGAATTTATAGGGAGCAGTTTGTTACCCTTTGCAAGATAAAATCGGGACAAAATATGGTGTATTCTTTTGGAAATATTCTACTACGTTAGTTGGTGAGAACATTCATATTTAATAGTTACTACTCAGTTAAAACGAAAACACAAGCTAATCTGCAAGGAATAATATAACATGGAATCAAAATCAAAAGTCTTTTATTGAAACTGGGCTGAGAATCAGCACTTTGCGAACGTCAAAATTACATAAGACAGCCCCCCAAAACGGCCGCCCTTCACCACTTCCTAGTGCTTTAGCTGGGAAGAAGAATAGGCGTAACAAACTCCCCAGCAGCACAGCTGTCTGTTCAGTTAGAAAAACTTGATTCTATACAATAGTATGTAAAGTAATTAACATTACGAAACACATAACATGAAATTAGCGATTCGAAGCGTGTCTGGCGTGACTATGAGTGATAGGCTGAAAAATGAGGTGATAAGGCAACGTTGCAGTTTAAAAGAAGATGTAGTGACAAAGATTGAAAAGCGTATGCTTAGATGGTTTGGTCATGTGGAGAGGATGAGTGAAAGGCGACTAACAAAAGTGAGTGGAAACGCCGGGAGGGGGGGGACGCCCTAGAAGGACTTATAGTGACCAAATTGGTGATGTTCTTCAGAACGGTCAGGTGCGTAGTACTTGCAACCGGCGTGTATGACTAGATGTATGAACGTAGGCGAAGCCAAAGGAGTATGTAAGGAGCGTAGCAAGTGGCGTTCAATAGTTTCTGCCTACCCCCATGGGAAGAAGGCGTGAGTTTATGTATGTATGTATGTAACATGAAATTAACTTATTTGCCCTATATCAGCTAGCGCACGCCAATACAGGGTCAAATTTAATTAACTAGCGAAACTCTGCAGACGTGATGGGTATCGATGTCACACGATAAAAAAAAGAAAAAAAAAAGATGTTATTTTGGGGTTATTGATGACTGGTTGTGAAGATACTTGAGAAAATCAGTTTTTTATTCTTTTATCGTGTTTAGATAGTACCCAGCATGTCTGTGAAATCATGCCAGAAAAACAGCAATGAACCATTTTTTTTGGTAAATAAGAAAGTCCGTTTTTTTTGTTTTATCGTATTAAGATATCGATACCCATCACATCTGCGAAGTTTCGCTGGCTAATTTAGTTTGACCCGGTATAACAACGAAAACAAGGGTATTTTATTCAAGCAAAAAATAAAATCTTAAACAGAGCTTAAATCCTAAATAAAAGCCTCCAGGCATAAACTTAAACTTCAGTATGCTGGTCCGCACCTCCCTATGGTCTTATCCATACTGTTCAACTTTTGTGTGAGACGCTCCTATCTACCAACGGAGCTGATGAGGACGATGGTGGTGCCCATTGTCAAGAACAAGACTGGGAATGCGTCGGATAGGGACAACTATATAATAAGTCTATCTTTTGGCCACCATAACGGCTAAGGTTCTTGACGGTGTGCTTGAGCGTAGAATGGTTTGACAGCTCATTCCACATGATTCACAGTTTGGTTTTAGAGCTGGGTTGTCCACGGAAACTGCTGTTCTGGCGCTCAAGCATACGGTTAGGCACTATACCGATAGGAATACTCCGGTGTATGCTGCTTTTCTGGACCTCTCCAAGGCGTTTGATCTGGTTTACTACAAGATCCTATGGTCAAAATTGCGGGAGAAAGACGTACCTCATGAGCTAGTTAACCTCCTCAAATATTGGTACGACCACTAGTTAAACCAGGTCAGATGGTCGGGTGCATTATCTGGTGAGTATGGACTGGAGTGTGGTGTGAGGCAGGGAGGTTTGACTTCCCCGGCGCTCTTCAGTTTATACATCAATCAGCTGGTTGAGGAGCTGGGTAGCACTGGTGTCGGATGCTCTATTGGTAAGACTATCAATAGTATAAGCTATGCTGATGACATGGTGCTGCTGAGTCCCTCGATTGATGCGCTCAGACAGTTACTTGGAGTGTGTGAACGATACGCCACGGCACACGGTCTCTTGTATAATGTCAAGAAAAGTGAGGTTATGGTGTTTCGTGTGGTTTCCAGAAAACTGACGACAGATCCTCCTGTTTATTTGTATGGGGTTGCTCTTAAGAGAGTGTCGAATTTACGCTGTTTAAGGCATACTGCCAGACGTTTTACACCTGCAGCCTGTGGGTCAGGTATACGCAGAGAGCCCGCCGCGTTCAGTACAATAATGCTTTTCGGGTGTTGCTGGGGCTTCCACGGTTCTGTAGTGCGTCGAGCATATTTGCCAAAGCAGGCCTATGCCTGCTTTGGCAAATATGGCAAAACTATCTATATAGTTTTGAGGCTATCATGCGCAAAAGAACGGCATCACTCATGCGTAGGATACGTGGAAGCTCTAATAGCATCCTGAAGGTTATTGTGGAGAGGCCAGACTGCCCTTTTCTGATGCACTGGTCCAGTAGACATAGCTGCGGGCCTGGTGCTGAAGAAAGATAATTCTTTAAATTGATAATATTTGTTACAGAAGTTAAGGTAGAAAAGCATGCATCTAGGTCATGCTTTAATTTTAATTTAATTTGACATAATTTTGATTTAATTTTAATTTGATTTAAATTTAAGTTTGATTTGATCAGATTTAGTTCTAACAAAATAAATAGTAAGTACATGTCGGGATAGGTTCAGACATTAGAAGTAATACTCAGATATGGCAATACAGAAATATATTTCAATCGAACAATCAGTTATTTTAAATCGAGAGAATATAGAAATTAAATAGAATTAATTAAATAACTAATAATGGTAGTGGCGGTCACATAGGGCAGTACTGACTGTCAGGGACAGTGGTCCATGCACCCACCGCAATAAGGATAGTACTAATCTGTCGGAGACAGCGTTCCATATCCAATAACCGGGCAGTACTGACTGTCGAGAGACAGTGGTCCGTGCACCAAGACGCATCCGTTCAAAATGCGTACCGAATCAATAGCGCACCTCCTTATAAAGGCGATCCGCTAGTGGGGGGTAACGTTACAATATTTCACTCAATTGACTTCAAGTCTTTAAGTCAAATATCCAATAGAATGAATGATTTGTCTATGGTGCACGTTCCACTAGCGCCATCTAGTCGCCGCCTCTCGCAGCTGTTAAATAATATGGCTTCCGTCACGGCCATTCTGATAAATCACACGTCCTCGAGTGCAAAAATTCATCCATAAAAAATTAAAAAAGGCTTTCATTAATTCACATCATCATCATTACATATCAAAATACCAAATATCACTGGTCTAGGTATTTCTTTACAACAGAAAACCCCTACAGTTTAAACATGCTGGTCTAAATCGTCACCCACTAAAGCAGGTGAGATTCCTGCAGCTCACAAAGCGCTGGGCTAGGTTATCAACCCACAAAAGCAGGTGAAACCCCTTCATCTACATATTTGTTAGTCTAAATCGACAAAGCGCTGGACTAGGTCATCAACCCACACAAGCAGGTGTGACCCTTCCAGCTACAACTGGGCTAGATCACCACACACAACTCTTGCAACCCCTACGGTATAAACCAGTACTAGTAAATTTAGTCATCCAGCAAGAGACCTTGTTCCGGTACTGGGTTATACAGAACAGAATTACAGGATTCAGAATTAATAGTTACTGTTTGTGCACCAATCGATAATGTTTTTTGGATTCTAAGACACGACTGGCATTTAAGTTTTGAGAACTATCTCTTTAAAATTTAAAATCCGTTTAAATTTCCAAGCAATTTGAAACTAAAAGTTGGAACTATCTAGTTTTGAGATTACCGAGACCAAGCACAATGATTCCATATTAAAATAATAGGTATCTCATTCATGGTCAATAACACACACACTATTCCCTACGGGAATACAGAGTCAACCCTTGACTCTATGGTCTTTGCTTCTAGGCAAAACCCGATTATACAACCCAGAGTTACCCGCCTACGGCGTACCCATGGACTACTCATTGAGCACTACGATACTCTGTTGTAGTCTCCGACCCAATGAACCGAAAACATGTTACATAAACTAAAGTGATGTCAACTCATCTATTTCGTCTACAATCTCAATTGGTACATGACATAGGGCATCTTCCGAACACGGTCATGAGCGTTTGTAAGTACGCTTGTTAACTAGAGATTTTTAAAACATACCGATCGCCATCTAACACTTCAACAATTTGAAAGGGCCTCTATACTTCACGTCAAGCTTAGTTTGATTACGCTCCTCGTTCGTTCTGGCTACAGGAGTTCACCCACACACAAGCGGAGAACTGGTGGACCTTGACACCGGGCTGCAGGCAATCCAGGGAAGCCATGCCATCCCTAGATGGCAGGCTAACCAGGCGCTTGCTACGACTGGACAGGAACGGCCTGCGCCCAGTGACGGGGACCATCATGGAACACTGACCACTTAAACAAACAATTCCACACAATATGTATAACGCACAGCCCTCTGTGTAGGGCTTACATGGAGGCTGAAGAAACCGTTTCGCATGTGCTCTTTGACTGCACAGGCGTCACCCTGATCCGAGCAGAAACCCTCGGGTCACTCAGATCCTTCACAGTTATACTATGCAGTCCAGAAGACCTAATCAGCTTCTGGAGGTAGGTGGGCTGGTTGGAATAACACGCACAATGGTCCACATGAAGGACGAAGTGCGGAAACCAAACGCTCTAACATAGAACGCTTCTCGTTCTCAATAAGCACGAATTCCCCGACAGAGAACTTACTCACGCTTGCCATTGTACTACTAAAACGACTTTCATCATAACGCGTGGACTTCTCAACGCTTTCAGATGCCAATCTCCTAATATCATCAAGGTCTTGTCATCATTGTCGTAAGCCATTAAATGAAGTGAACATCTGATTTGTCAGAATTAAATAAAGTCAAAATTTGACAGAACTCTTTACAAGAGGCATCCACAGTGGCATGCCAGCCTCATCATAACTCAAACTATTCTAAATTAAATCTACACATACAATATAAATTATTAATGTCTAAAGAAACCAGTAAGTAGGTTTGCTATTTCGGGTGAAGGCTGCGCCAAAACTTTAACATATCTACCAATATCATACTCATTTCCTTTTGCCACACTCAACAATGATTCTCTTTCCTTCTTAGTCTTAGTACACTCTTTATGTAGATGGTGAACATCATCAACCGATCTGCATGTTTACAATTGGGATTTACTTTGTTCATCAATTTATACCAGATACCCTTTTCCCTACTTCGTTCGTCAAAGTACTCTTTAAACCTAACTCTTTATTTCATTTTGAATTAAAGTAGAGTACCATATTACTATAAATCAATGAAAAATTAGAAGAAAATTAACATGTTATCAATAATCAGGAAATTCAAAGTCGTAGTCAAAGATCTGACTACACATTTATCGCGCATATCGCAAAAGATAAAATCAAACTAAACATGTAAGAGCAATTCATAAATCAGCCTTAGAGCATAACAAAACACAAAGTAGGAATCTTATCCGTGGCCTGTGGCTTTTCACTAAGCCAGTGAACATGGGCTTTGTTGAACGCAACAAAGCCCATGTTCACTGAATTCACCTGAATTCCGAGTCCCGCGGACTCTATGGTCACTACAAGACCCGACCTCCACTAGAGCCACCGCGCATCCACGGACTACTATAAACAGATACCGACTTTTAACGGACTACGGCTACGAAATGGCTATCATGCACGTACTTGTAAATACGCTTGAAATTGAATGCTCTCAATGTGTAGCGATCACCGTCAAGAACCTCTATGACCTCAAACGGTCCCTTAAATTTTGAATCTAACTTGTAAAGAAATTTGGTCAGAAATCAACGGTAATGGATAACGATCTTCACTGCATTATTATTAACGTCTCTATAATCTATGCACATACGGTCTGATCCATCATACTTTGTAACCAAAAGGGCTCGCCTAGCAAACGGCGTACTACTGGGTACTGATGGGTTAATTCGCATTAATTTATAATCTTCCTAGACTTTTCCCAATTGTGTTGGGGTTGGCTTCCAGTCTTACCGAATGCAGCTGAATATCAGTATTTTACATAGAGAAAGAATGAAAAAGGAAAGAAAAATATTTTATATGGAACACACAAGAAATACAAAAGTAAAAAAAAACCGGTCAAGAGCGAGTCGGACTCGCGCACCGCGGGTTCCGTACGTATATTATGATGTTGATGTTTTCTGAAAAACTGTGCTATTTTGAGACATCGTTTTATTTTTCCTGCAATCTTTACATATATAAACTTCTATCACATAGAATAATTTCAGATTTTTATCTATGCAAACTTCTGAGATAAGGGGAGAACCATGCTATCAAAAAAAAAAAAAATTTTTGGGTATGTGCAAACAGCATTCTTTGATATGATACCCCACATGCCGTAGTCGCCCCACTTCAAATTTTTAAGACCCCTTTCAGTCCCTTTTGCAAAAAAGATGTATTTTCTTTTATTTCTTTCTTGTTTGCAAAATAGTTGGGCAAACGTCATCTAAAACTATTCTAAATTTCAAGTTGATAGCATTAGTAGTTCTTGAGATATCCAGGTGTGACAGACAGACTTAGTCTCACCATAAGGGTTCCTTTTTACCATTTTGGTACGGAACCCTAAAAAGGCGCTTTTAAAACTAACAAAATTGACATTATTATTTGTACAAAATACAAAAAGCGGACAAAATACAAAATACAAAAAAAAAACAACGCTTGTGCAACGCGATGTCAAAAAAGCTCCTATCTCAGCATGCTGCGATATTTAAAAAGTAAATACCGCAGCGCTGGTGTTCTTATAGAGCGACTGTCTGACAAACAAGTTATCTTGGTAAGTCTCCATATATTTTTCCCCAATTAGTTTCAGCAACTGGACAAGATAGAAATTAAAAGCAGCTGATAACGATCGAATTGCACTTTTATCTGAAAATTAGCTGACAATTCTTCCGCAATTAAGAAATTTATACGACAATTTTGTTCAGCACTTCTCCGCGTCTTCTTCTCGCAGAGTCAATATTTTATTTCTTGAGTAAGAAGAATAAAGCTCATTTAAAGTATTTTCAAAGTGTAGAAGGTTGGAAGATAGTCAATGATACTGCTGCGTTTAAGGTAAAAATAAATGTATTTTACGGACCAAAGGTTATAATATAAAAGGAGCGAGGGAGCACACGCGATGACCGCTAGTCATGTACTAATTGCTCAATTAATATTGATTAATGAAGTTACGTTAAAATGCTTAGTCGTCGGTAGTGTATGGTTTCACCGTACATGTTCCCGGGACAAAAAGCTACACATTAATTTCGTCTTTTTTAGTAACACCTACAAAAATAAGAATTAATTCATATGTATTTTTGATAGCAGTCAAATATCCTATTATGGTTAATGCGAAGGATGACATGTTGCGTATTTTCTTAAACGTTTTGACTTAAATGTATTTTCTGATAGTTATCCAAATGGTGCATTTTTAGGGAAAATATTTAATTATTTTTGTCGCTACTCAGTAATTAATGTTGTCTCCTAGATTGGAGTTATATGAACGTAAACGAAACAAGTAAATAAAGTAAGTAGTAATATATATTTATGTATGCAGTTTAGTCAAACTCTCTTTTGACAACTAAATAATGTATGTTTTCTTTTACAAGACTACAATAATGAAACACGAGTGAAAATGGAAATACAAATGAGTGTTATAAACCCCGTCACCTGCTTTAGCCACAAAGGACAGTAATCAAACGAGCTGGATCATTGAATAAGGCTGTTAATCTGTGCTCCTCTTTTGTTAACGCAGTTGTAATCGATGTACGGGGTGCGACATTTGTCCCACCGCCGACGAGGCTATCAATGATTTTCTCACTCAATAAACGTCTAAAAGATCGTAGGTAGTAAGTAAAAGAGATTCATAATTTATATTTTTTTATTTTTAAATTTATTTCTCTGATCTTTTTTGTGGCATTATTGTACATTTTCTCGTCGCGTATTCCATAGAGTTTAAGTAAAGACGAAGGTCTTCAATCAGTGTGTCATGCCTTTTATGCATTAAACATGGAAACTCACGGTACGGCTGGTCTATAAATTCAAGGTCGCTCAGTGAGATATTCAAATTCAAATATTTTATTTCAGATAAAATCCATATAATGTAAATAGTAGTGTAACTTAGCCTAATGTTAGTATTAAATTAAATTAAATAAACAGCCAATTTTTTGGATAAGTGTGTCCGAACACTTACCCACCTTCGTAAGAGAGGAGAGTCCCACCGGTCTGAAAACACATTCAGGATGCCATTGGAGGAGCAGCGCAAGCGCGCCACCATGGAAGCGCATCGCTTCCGCATAATCGCGGCGAACCCGTCGACGCACGCTTCCGCGAACATCCCTGACGCGCTACACCGCCACGGCAACCCCAAAAGCACCCTGAATGCGTTATTGTACTGAACGCGCAGGTCGCTTTATGCCCGCTGGATATACTTGGTCCACAGGGTGCACGTGCACGCCACTGGCAGAAGGCCTTAAAAGCGTCATCTTTACGATATGGAACGGGCTATGCTTGGAGTCTCTCTGAGGGATCGAATTTGGAACGAAGTGATCCGGCAGAGAACAATGTTGTCAACATAGCCCACAGAATAAGCAAGCTGAAGTGGCAATGGGCCGGCCATATTAGCCGTAGAACCGATGACCGTTAGGGTAGACGTGTTCTTGAGTAGAGACCATGAATCAGCCAACGTAAGGTAAAGACGCCCTCAGGCTAGATGGAGCGACGATCTTCGCAGGGTGACTGGTGGCAGCTGGATGAGAGTTGCCGAGAATCGAGCTAAAAGGCGTGCAATTGGAGAGGCCTATGTCCAGCAGTGGAGTGCTATGGGCTGATGATGATGATGATTGTGAAATATTAGTTTATTGAGTGAAATATGGTGTTTGCCGGAATTAAATGAATTTTGTTTATTACAAATTAATAGTTGATCGCCTACTGTTCACTCCGCCCGCGAGTACTCGTTTGTCGCAGTAACAAGAGCTATCAAAGAGAGTACTCGCTCAGCGACGCTCGCTTGGCAGGCAGAATACTCGCTGAGAGACACACGCTTAGTACATACGCATACCAGCGAGTAATCGCTCGTCGCTGTCGCGTACTCGCTGCTCGCCAACTCGTTTCTAGTTACTAGCTCTACTCGCTGCTAGTTAATCGCCGGCGGTGGGACAGGTGTCTTAATAAGTTGATATTACTATAGATTGATGTTAACCTCCTGATTAAGGATTATAAGAGAATTATACTGAACTGAACTATACGGGATAAAATCCGATGCCGTAAAACAATCGGCAGAAGGTCTTATGGTTTTATGGGATCACACATATACGCAAAACTCAACAGTATACATACCTAATATACTAAAATTAACACAAAAAAAATGCAAAGAGACGGTAACAAACTGGCTGCTTACACTGGACTACGACATGACTGAAAGTCTATTAGTTTAGGTAAAAACGAATAGTACACACATTGACATTTCACAAATACACGCGCACTTACCAACATACGTATAACATACATACACTCCCTTACAACACAACTGACTCAAATCACACCACTATAAATACACTCTTTTTATATCTATTTTATTTTTATTCTTTTTTAAATGTACTCATCACAATTTTATCCATAAAATTAGAATTAATCTTAATTTTAATTTTATGGATAAAATTGTGATCGGAAGGAAAGCGCCTGGATCTCACAACACAGGGAATCCCAGTGTGAGGTCTAGGAATTCAACCAACTTGAATGTAAACTTTGAGAAATATATTTATCTTTATCTTATCTTTATATTATACTGACAACCCATGCTGCGCACTGCTTAGTTACTGCGACGGCAACCGCAGCAGTCTCAGCTTAACCTGATCAATCGACCCGTGCGGCTGTTATTAAAATGATAACGCAAAAATAAAATCAACAACTGTTTAATAAACAGTTAATTACTGAATTGTGAAATTACTTTAATGTTAATTATTAATAAAATAATCAATTCTGCGAAAAACGGTTTCGGTGTTTCGGTGTTAAGGCTTCTACATACCGGGGCGACTTTTCGCGCGACGCGACACGACACAAAGGCACCGCTCGTCCCGCGACACGCGGGGTCTTTGTGCCGTGTCGCGTCGCGCGACAAGTCGCGCTGTTATGTAGAAGCCTTTAAGTGGGCTTGAATTGGGAACTTGAAGCTTGAATTTGAATTCCTTTACATTTGAGGGTTTTATCCTTTATTTTCGACAAAGATATTCTAATACCTAAATTAATTAATTAATTAATTCACGTAACCAGAAGGCTGGCAAAAATATGGCATATAATTATTTGTTGTTCGTTGTTGTTTAATTGTATGTTGTTAATTTTGCGCTGACTATGTTACCTACTCGTTTATTATTATTCTAAGATAACATATATTACACACATTACCTACAATTAAATATTTCACATGATATTTTGCAGGTTATAATTACCATTAGTGTGTATTAACACGTTAATTTAATGTCCTAATTAAAACATTACTGCTCGTCTCTGTTAAATTACGCAATTATCCTTGGTTTACCATGTCCCTGAATGTTATAAGAGTAGGCTTGCAGTTACGACATTTGCTGTATCATAGTCATGTCGAGTGCTTTTTTTTTTTTGGGTGGGAAATTATCAAATAACTTCTCCCGCTCTGGGCTGAGCGGGAGGGTGTGTCAGACTTTTACTGACTAAAACCCACCCGTGTTCCTTCCGTTGCCTGTGTGCCGGGGCCACGATATCCCTTTCGGACAAACTCGCAACCCTGGCAGGCTTTGGCCCTAACGGACCCCGTCAGTTGGTGCTGACATCTCTTTGAGGCGCGCGTGAAACACAACGCGCCGTCGACCCGGGCCTGGTCCTTATCGGACGGCGAGCTACCCATCGCTCACCGTCCGCAGGCCCGCGCCTACGGTGGCTGGAAATCACCTTGTGACTCCCAACGCCCGGGGCGTCTCCTGCGGCGGCTAAGGGCGTGAGGGCGTGAACCCTGCCTCACCCTCACGCATTCCGCCTCCTCCTTTGCGAGCATTACTGTTTCGCAGAAGGAGGTGACGGCCTCCCATGCACTCTCGCTCCGAACCATGGCCTGAACCAGGGCCGGATGCGAGAGATCGCCGCCGCCGATCGCCTCCGTGAGGACACGGCGGTGCTCCGCCCAAGCCGGGCAGATCTCCACCGAGTCCTCCGGGCGACCACCACACAGTGGTGGTGGTGACACCCGGGCGTTTCCTCCCGCTTTATCCTGAACAGGAACCTCCCGAAACAACCGTGTCCGGTGAGGACCTGTGTCAGGCGGAAGGTGAGGACGCCGTGGCGCCTCTCTAGCCACTCCTCAAAGAGGGGGAGGGGGGAGTGCTGTGTTGCAAACGACTAGACTTTAATCAAATAAGTACTTATTTTCATAATTTCTTTTTACCGTATTAATTTTTATGTAAAGTAAGGGAGGAGGGGGGATGGGGGGGGTATTGTTAAGCAAATTGACCACCAACTTAATCCTGACTATCCTATCCTAACAAGTCCTAACTAAAATTATAAATGCGAAAGTAAGTTTGTTTGTTTATCTGTTACCTTTTCACGCCTAAACCACTGAACCAATCATCCTGAAATGTCGCATATATGTTGTCAGGTGTACAGAAACGTACATAAGCATCTTTTATTCCGAAAAAAATTACTTTTCCCGAGGAAAACAACAATAACGTTCTTTAATAATAGATGGCACCACGTGTCTTTCGAATCATGATTGAATTAAATTAATATAGAAACTTGAATAGTGTGTTAACAGTTTTTTGCCGTCAAACGTCAAAAAACAAGCAGTGTACAACCCGAATTGATTGTCAAATTCTAAATTAACGCGAGCGAAGCTGCGGGCAAAAGCTAGTTGTTTATACACAGCCGTTAATCCCGGCTGTCATTCTTGGATCTTTGACAGTCGTTACGGGTCGTTAGAAGCCCGAAAGTCTGGCAACTAGAATTACCAAGGGGTATCGTATTACCCAGTCACTGGGTTGTGGAGGTCAGATAGGCAGTCGCTCCATGTGAAATACTGGTATTCAACTACATCCGGTTAGACTGGACGCCGACCACAACAGAGTTGGAAAAGGCAACTGTATTTCTTGGATAATTGTATAAAATGTGTTTAACACAACAAATTGACTTAATGTCTCAATTTGCTTAACAATTAATTTTATTCACTCAAAAGTCTTAAGGGGAGTCGCTTTTGTTGAATGCAAAGCATGCTCAGATTAAGACGCTGATAAAAAGCGCGGTGACTGTCGGACTGCATAGAGCAAAAAGGGAAGCGCGATGACATAAAGGCTTCTACATACCGGGGCGACTTGTCGCGCGACGCGACGCGACACAAAGGCACCGCTCGTCCCGCAACACGCGGGGCGTTTGTGCCGTGTCGCGTTGCGCGACAAGTCGCGCTGGTATTTAGAAGCCTTTACGCTTGTAATTTATTGCAAAATATGAAGCAATTTACTCAAAATGAGTTGAGTAGTCGAAAATAAAAAACAACCAAGTTCTGCGTTCAAATAAGATGTTCATGTTATTAAATCAAATAACAACGTACGTCGTACGTTGATATTTAATACAGATATTTTGGATTAGAACTCAAGGTAAAAGGTTATTTTACCGTTAATTTGTAACGAGTTTTTTTTCAATACGAAAGTTCTGAGAAATATGTTCAAGATTAACATTTTTTTTTTGCTACCACAAACTCCATAGGATACATTTGGCAATTTTGTTTTTAAGAAAATCCTACTTAGTTCATTTGCCTCTTGTCAGTGCCTTAAATAAGAATGTAATGTATAAAGGCTCCCGCAGACAGGCGCGACGCGACACTAGTAGCACAATATCTATGAAAACTTAATGGAAAGTGTCGCGCTGCCTGTCGAGCCCGCGATATCGCGCCAATCTACACGAGCCTTTACACGAAACACACTTCAATGAATAACTATTGACATTTTTCTCTGCAGAAAAAAAACCCACACAATTATGGCTATAATCAAATACTAAATCGTAGACGTGCACCGAACCTTATTCTATTCCGTCTCGTATTCTTCGAGCGTGTATTGTAACGCGATACTTTTTAGGGCGGTCTTGTGGCTAATGAACAGTAACTGCTGTGGCATTGTGTCCCTATTTCTGTGGATATTTGGGACACTGTCCTAGGGTAAGTAATATTTTATATAATTACAAAATCTCTACTATTTACAAGATACAACAACTGAATCTATAATTTTATTTGATATAATGATCAGTTAATATAATAAACGATTGATATAATTTTAAAGCAACTAATTTTTATAAGCATATCATACATTGAATATAAAATCGTTTGATATACCACTCAAAAGACATAAAACCTATTTAGTCTAATATTATAAAACGTGCAAGCAAGCATGCATCATGCAAGCAAGCATGCAGCAAGCAAGCATGCAGCAAGCATGCAACATGCAGCAGGCATGTTTTCTGTCACGGCTCCGGCGCTGCAGGGCTCCAGCGGTCCCATGCGAGCTTATCGTCACAGATGTGTTTCACGCTCACCACCGAGGCTTCTTGCTGGCCGGCCACGGTGGCAAGCGTTGAAACCACCTGCTCCTCAGCACGCGGGCCGCCTCGCCCCTACGCGCCTACGCGATTTTAAATAACACTCTAGGGGTAGGGCAGACAAGACTACGTGGAGTCGGTTTTGCTGCGATTCGTTTCTGTCACGCCGCTCCCGCAGCACGCTCAATCAAATTAATCGCAATATTATATATTTTAAACGATAGGCCTAATGATTTTCTATTAAATAAACGTTATATCCAATAACGTTATAAGAAATAAGTTTTAGAATAAATAAATGTTATATCCAAAGAAATTATATCAACAGTTGGTATATCTCACGTTGATTATATCTTATGAACGATAATAAAATGAAATTAGACCAAATGAGTTTATACGTTATGAGACGCACCCCTGTCCTAGTTATGTGAATGATTTTTATTATGAAGTGTGTGAATGGTTTACCTTGTTGTAAGAATCAAACTACGTTAATATTCCTTTTACGTATATTCGCACCGATGCTGCGCGCGCTGTGCACGCTCAACAGGGTAGCAAATAAAATTTACTTGTTTTCTTGTTCACTGACTTTACTCTGGTGACCTCTAGGGTGTTTACCATGAAGTTAAATTTTGGTGTTATGTTTATTGATTATTGTTTGTTATTATAGTTTAAATATTATTATTAAATTTAATAAGTAGAAAATATGGAGATTTATATTTAGACTTAACTATCGCATTAGTGCAAGAGCAACCTGTAAATCATTACAGGTTGCCCTAATGCGATTTTATTATATATTATCCCTTTGATCTGTGCCCGAAAATCCAACAACTCACCGATCGCTGCGATCATATAGCGAGCATTGACGATGATCGGCGACTACCGACGAGTAATCCCTCCACACAATCATGCTTGTGTAATCTTGGGTAATCGTCTATGATTGCCGATTGTGAAGAGGCGCCAAAACATTTTTGGTAAAGTTGAATTCATTTTTATAGCTACTTTACTTATTCGCCGTAGTAGGGACTGGTCATTTCTTAGCTGCCACGGCTTATTTTAATAATTGTTCTTTGTTTTGATCTTTTTATTACGGACGCTTTTAACGTGCGCGTCTTTTTACATTGTTCTCACGTCTATAATTTCAACATTTATTGTGTAACCAATGTTCTATGTTATAGGGTTTGGTTTCCACACTTAGTCCTTCATGTGGACCATTGTGCGTGGGCCATGGCGCCCGTCGGTTGTTTATTCCAACCAGCCCACCTCCCTCCAGAAGCTGATTAAGTCTCCTGGTCTGCATAGAATATCTCTGTGAAGGATCTGGGTGACCCGAGGGTTTCTGTTCTGATCTGGGTGACGCCTGTGCAGTCAAAGAGCACATGCGCAACGGTTTCTTCAGCCTCCATGCAAGCCCTGCATAGAGGGCTGTCCGTTATGCCTATTGTGAGTAACCAATACTTTGTAACAATATTAATTTAAAAGAGTGTCCGTGGAGTTTCTTGCCCGTGCTTCTCCATAGGAACCTACGCTTTGGAATGGGCAGCTAGCTTCATCTCTCGGACCGACCGACCCCTTGACAATTTAAAAGTGCCTGTAATTTCATTGATTTATTTGAAATAAATGCTTTGAATTTGAGTTATAAAAAGTAAATTGTTTTACATAATTACTTCATCAACCGTATATTGGCAATCGCCAATATACGGTTGTATATATTGTATATATATATAAATGCTATTTTTTTTTATTTTAGATTATGTTTATATTACGAGTACATAGTGAAATTAATTTGTAAAGTAAAATATAAAAAGTAAGAAAGACATGTATATTAACATATATATATATATATATATATATATGTTTTTTTTTGTATACAATATATAATATATATTGTATACAAAACAAAAACTCGAATTAATAACACTACATCGCCGATTTCCGATTAAATAGTGTATTGAATTCCATTGGGACAAAAATAGGGTCCAACTCTTTACAATTTACATGAAATGTAATAACTTTCGTATTTCGAAACACATATATTTCGGAGCTCAATCTATTATTGAAATCGTATTTGAATGTTTTATTTTTACACCTACGCGAATATTGGAATGAATAGGTAGGTAGGTAGGTAGTTGGTGTATAGTAAAATTTTGGATTACAATATTCAAAGGGAATCAGCCTATTTATTTTATTTTATTTATAATTGGGTGGTCGACCTCGCTCGCCTGATGAAAATCGATCGATAAGATTCACGATGGAACGAGCGTACTCAGTGCAGTGGTGGGCCAGTGGTAACTGCCGCGACTTACGAATTTTAGGTCGTGGGTTCGGTGAAGGAAAACATCATGAGGAAACCGGCATGTCCTAGAACCAAAAATTCGCAAGGCATGTGACTTCTACCAACTCGCACTGGACCCGCGTGGTGGATTACGGCTCACTTCCTCTCACCGAGAGAAGGCCTGAGTCCCAGTAGTGGGAATATTTTAGGCTGATTATGATGAGCGTTGTCAGAAGATTCGTTCTTATTTTAAAGGTGTTCCTTGTTGATACGGTTTAGTTTTGTTTGTAAGGACGTAGGTAAACTTAAAGAGGTGTTGCTTCTTATGGGTTTATTTCAATACTAATTAGCTACTTGTACATACAGCCTTTAAAAGATCGTTTCTTACATACACATAGATATAAGTACACATGCATGCAGTATGGTTTAAATGGTCCGAACATGCCGCCAGCCAAAGGGCTTATAAAGACCTTTAACAAAAAAACATAAATACAATAAGCATAATAAGTAACTAATTAACTCGGGTTTCATCATTTAGCATCTATGCACAAGTCATAGACACTAACGAAAAACTCATATATTTTTTTAAAAGACAATAGTATAAATTGATTTGATTACATTGGAACATTAAACATAATTATAATATTAATCATCAATGTCTATAGGCAAAGGACACAACTTATTAAAACTTCGCTTAACTACACTGTCCTTTAACACTGTATACTCTTGTGACACCATCGTCGCCTGGATGCTTAGCAACAATCCGACCTAACGCCCACTTGCCAGGAGGGAGTTGATCATTTTTGATGAGTACAATGTTGCCTATATCAAGCTCCTTGCATCGCTTGAGCCATTTTGGCCTCTGCTGTAAGCTGGTTAGGTATTCTGCTTGCCATTTATGCCAGAAATCTCCAATCAATTTCTGCAAGTGTCTCCAGCGTGACAGGTGACTAATTGGAATGTCTTGAAGCTTAGGTTGAGGGACATTAATTGGTGCTTCGCCAATCAAAAAATGGCCTGGTGTTAAGGGTGTTATGTTATCAGTGTCTTCATCAACTATTGGGCTTAGCGGCCTGGAGTTTAAGCACGCTTCGATTTGGCAAAGCAGGGTGCTCATTTCTTCGAATATCAGGTGATTGGTCAGAATTCTTTTCATGTGGTATTTCATTGATTTCACGCCCACCTCCCACAAACCACCGATATGAGGGCTATAGGCAGGTATGAAGTGCCACTGCGTTCCATCCAGTGCAAGAGACTCCGCTACTGGACCTTCGAGTTCAAATTTTGCCTCCCTCCAAGCAGCTGCCAGTTCCTTATTGGCTCCTACAAAATTTCTGCCTTGGTCACTCCAGATCTGTGAGCATCTTCCCCGTCTGGCGACGAACCTCTTGAAAGCACCTATGAAAGATTCGGTTGTGAGATCGCCGACCATTTCTAAGTGAATGGCTTTGGTGGACATACAAACGAACACGGCAACATACGCCTTATTCGTTCTGACTCCTCTGCCTTTGGACGCTAAGACTTGATATGGTCCGGCGAAATCCACTCCACTATTTAGAAATGGTTTGGCTGGAGTGACTCTGACTTTTGGTAAGTCACCCATAAGTTGATTTTTGGTTGCAGCACTATGTTTAGAGCATAATAAACATTTGCGGATTCTGATATTGATTAAATTTTTCGCCTTTATTAACCAAAATTTAGTTCTTAGGTAGGCCATCATTATTTGAATTCCGCCATGTAAAGACTTGAGATGAGCATCTTTCACGATAAGTATGGATAAATTGCTGTGATTGTCTAATATTATTGGGTTTTTGGAGTCTTCGGATATATCTGCATGTCGCAATCTACCGCCCACCCTAAGAATATGCTCTTTGTCCAGGTATGGTCTCAGGAATTTTAATTTACTATCCCTTTTTACTTCATTCCCTTTGCTTAAATTCTTAATTTCATCATATAATCTTTCCCTTTGTGTTATTCTAATGCAGGCTTTGAGTGCTTCATCTATTTCTTGAGTAGTTATAACTGCATCTTTGTTTACCATCTTTTTCCCCTTGAGAAATCTTTTGCAATAAGTTATTGATTTTAAAACTTCTTCCAAACTATCAAATTGATGAAATTGGTTTTCTAGACTTTCTTCTTCTGATTTTAAATTTGTTTGTATTACTTCTCTTCTTTCTAAACTTGTGGTTAGGTTTTCAGGTTTATTGAACGTAATTGTTTTCTGTCTTAGCCATTTTGGGCCCTTCCACCATTGCTCATCTTCCTTTAACTCAAGAATATGTTCTCCCCTTGACGCAACATCTGCAGGATTATCGGTTGTTTTTACATGAAACCAGTTGGATCCTGTGTTATCCAATATTTCAACTACCCGGTTTCTTACAAAAACTTGCCATCTTGTTGGGTCTCCAAGTAGCCATGAAAGTACTATTGTGGAGTCACTCCATGCGAATATTTTATCATCCGATATTCTCATTGCTGTTTTAATTTGTTTGAGCAATCGAGATAAGAGAAGGGCACCGCACAACTCTAATCGCGGGAGAGAAACTGGTTTTATTGGAGCTACTCGAGTCTTTGCAGCTATTATCTGTGTTTGTATTTCTTCATTATCCTTTTCAACTCTGACATAAGCAACAGCTGCGTAGGCTTTGGTAGAGGCATCACAAAAACCGTGAATTTCTATATTTGTTGCTTCATGATTTGTGGTTCCCAGCCATCTTTGTACTTCAATTTCATTAAAGCGTTGAAGACTATTTCTGAGCGCAATCCAGTCTTGTCTGATATCTGTTTCTATTTCTTCATCCCAGCTGATTCCTTGCAACCATAGTCTTTGTATTAGCAGCTTAGTTGGTAGCATAGCTGGAGCTAACCAACCTAGTGGGTCAAATAGTCGTTGGACGTCGGCAAGAATCGTGCGTTTGGTTATCGTGTCGTTCATAGGTGGTAAGTTAAGACTGTACTAGAACACGTCTTTGCCTAAGTTCCAGCGAAGGCCTAAAGCTGTGATGGTGCCATGGATGGTGATGTCTAGACTGGCTTGCGATATTCGTTTTGCAGGTTCAAATTGTCTCAAGAAGTTAGCGTCGTTTGAGCACCATTTTTGTAGTGTGAAGCCTCCCTTCTGTAGTATAGCTTCTACGCTTTTCGCTATATGTATTGCATCTTCTAGATTGTCATTCAAAGCCATAAGATCGTCAACATAGAATTCTTCTTTGATCATTTTGGCAGCATCAGGGCACACGGTTCCTTCATCATCTGCGACTTGATGTAAAGTTCGAACGGCTAAGTATGGAGCAGATGCTGTGCCGAAAGTGACGCGCGTAAGTCTGTAGTCTTTGATTGGTTGGCTAGGGTCACTCCTCCATACTATTCTTTGCAAGTCCCTGTCTTCTTTCGTCACTAAGACCATGCGGTACATGCGTTGTATGTCAGCCACAAAACAAATCTTTTTCATACGCCATCTCATGATGAGGCTTCTCATATCTGTTTGTAGCTGGGGTCCAACTAGAAGTTCGTCATTCAAAGAAACATTGTTGTTTCCCTTTTGCGATGCGTTAAAAACTATTCTGACTTTCGTAGTTTCCTTGTCTTCTTTTACCACTGCATGATGTGGCAAGTAAACACTGTCTTTATTTATTTCTTCTTGAGATATCTCTTCCATATGATTCATATTTATGTATTCATCCATGACGTTTTTATATTCCGTTTTTAGTATAGGATTCTTCTCTAGTCTTTTTCTCTGTGTGTGTGTCTAATTGATAAAGTCTCTTTATAGCTATTTCTCTTGTTCCTCCTTGTATTGATAACAGCTTGTTGGTTTTTCTTGGTAATTTGACAATATATCGTCCGTCTTCTGTTCTTGAGTGAGTGGATTGGTAAATTTCTTCACATTTTCTTTCTTCTTGTGTTAATGTAGTTTTATCTTCAATATCCAACTCCCACATAGATTTTAACATATTGTCTAAGTCAAGGCTGTGGTGCATCACAATAAAATCATTGGTATTTTCTTTTTCATGTATGTTTCCAAACAGGATCCACCCTAGGCTGGTATCTTGAGCGCATGGAGAACCTGGGGGACCTTTGATGACATCGCTTCTTAATATTTGGGCACATACTTCGACACCTAGTAGCAGATCAACCTTTCCTCTTTCATTGAAGCCGGGATCGGCTAATACGAGACCTTCTAAATGAGACCAGGTGTTTGTTGGAATGGTATGTGATGGTAATTGCGTTGTGATTCGTATTGACATAATATAAGCCTTCACTTTTAACTTGAAACTGTCGTCGTGTCTTGATCGGAGCGCGATATAAGCAGCTTGTTTAACGGCAGTTGTGGTCGAGCCAACCCCATTGACTGTTGCGTGAGCAGGCATTCTCTTGAGTCGTAACAGCTGGGCAGCTCTCTCACTAATGAACGTGGCCTGCGAGCCCTGATCAATGAGCGCACGCAGTAACTCGTCCCGATTCGTTACAAACTGGCACAAGTGCTGTGGCCAATAATGCTGTGCATGTGCTGGCGGTGAAATGCGATGCAAGCTCAACTGGTTCACTAGCTTCCTTTGGTTTGGTTTGGTCTTCACTTTGACATTGCTTAATATTGATATCTGATTGATTGGTGGCACTTGTTGTTGCATGTTGATGAACAAGAGAGTGGTGGCGCTTATGACAAATGCGGCAGGACATGTTTAACCGACACTTCCTAGCTGAGTGTCCTGGTGCCAGACAATTGAAACATAGCTGGTGCTTCTTCACATATTCACACCTCTCTGTTGGTTCCCTTTTAGTAAAATCCTTACAATGGCATAGCGTATGGTTATCCTTACAAAGCAAACAACTTCTTGGTTTGGTAGCAGCAGGTATTGTAGAAGAGTGGACTGTATATTCTTTACCTTTTAATGGTTTCTCTGGAAGGCGGAGCGATCAGTTCTAGTGTACGAAATTTAGTTTGTAAGAACCTCACAAGTTCTTCCCACTTAGGTAATTCCTCTAAATTATCTTTATACGCAAACTGTTCCCATTCACGGTGTGAATCTGGATCTAGTTTCTGCACAGTCACGAATATGACGAATGGATCCCAAGAATCAGTCGACACTTTTAGATTTCTTAAACTATTGATGCACTCACTTGTTGTGTTTAATAATGCCTTTATATTGGTAGCAGTTTGAGAAGTAATCTTCTTCTGCATCATTAGTTTTCGAATGAGAGAATTCACTATGATCCGCCGATTACCATACCGATCTCGTAACAAATCCCAAGCTTGATCGTAATTACTTTCTGTTATTTGTAAGTGCTTTAATAATGATTCTGCTTCCCCGGTAATGCTACTCTTCAAGTAGTGAAGCTTTTGAACGTTAGACAACGTGGAATTGTTGTGGACTAACGATGTGAATAGATCCTTGAATGTAGTCCAATCTTCATAAATTCCCGAAAAGGCAGGTAATTGTATTTGAGGCAGCTTGAGATTTCCTTCAAAAGTTGTGCCGGTATTGTAAGCAACATCACTTAATCTTGAGTTATGGTTAACCATTAAAAGATCCTTCAAATCACCCTGCATACATAGGTATAAATCTTCAATAACAAAGTAGTCTTCATTTGCAAAATACGGAACATCATTCTTCTTTTCTTTAGGTACCACTTTTAATAGGTTATGGTGCGCCGTAGTAAACTTCCTCCAATATTCTTCAATGGTTTGCAATCGTGTTTCAATGTATCCTTTTGTAAGTCTTTGTTTTGGACATTTCTTTAGGTTAGTTTGCGACTTTTGAAGTAATAACGCAAGATCTTCTAACTCTGTAAGCAATTGTTCAGCTGTAGTAGTCATTATTCCAAAAGATGTAATGTAGGTCACGTATTTAAACAGATAATCCAATCGTATTAGCTCGTAACACACACGTTAATTACTTTTTCTTATTATGTGCACAAATCACTCATAGCAAACGAGTTCCTTATCTAAGGAATGCGGCGCTTTGTATTCGCACTATTCACTAGACCACCCAAGTAGATTTATTTATCCGGTTCGAAATTCGACCATGTTCCTTGTTGATACGGTTTAGTTTTGTTTGTAAGGACGTAGGTAAACTTAAAGAGGTGTTGCTTCTTATGGGTTTATTTCAATACTAATTAGCTACTTGTACATACAGACTTTAAAAGATCGTTTCTTACATACACATAGATATAATTACACATGCATGCAGTATGGTTTAAATGGTCCGAACAAAAGGTAAGCGTGTTTTAGGTAAAAGAAAACAAAGACGGCACGAATAGATTTTAGCAAGCCCTGAGTGCTTAATTCTTCATCATCATCATCAGCCCATGGCAGTTCACTGCTGGACATAGGCCTCTCCAATTGCACGCCATTCAGCTCGATTCTCGGCAACTCTCATCCAGCTGCCACCAGCCACCCTGAAACTGAACAGATTTGGATGAAATTTGGCACATGGATAGATAAAGACACTAGGATACTTGTATCCGGATAGTACGTGTCATTCATATTCATTTATTTATTGTTTGTCACTGGTGAAAAGACATTTCTTACAATTAGCATCATTGTATCACTGTAAAGTACCCATGGGGTGTACAATATTATTTATATGTATGTCAATATTATTGGTTATATTAAAAATAATTAATAATAATACCATTACAGTCACAATTTTTGATGGTTATTTTCCATTGCATTAGTTGTTTTAGTCAACCTCATTTTACATTCATTCTTATACCTACATAATTATTATAGTCATACAATTTAAATAAGCAAAAAAAAAGAAGTTTATTATGTAAATTTTTAGTCGACCTCATCGTACATTCATCAATAGACATATTTATTACTGTCATGCAATTTACATTAAATAAGTCAAAAACAATTTTATTTTAGCCAATAATTCGGTCATTAAGAAATTCGTTAATTGAATAACATGTTTTACGTAAGAGAAATTATTCTTGTAGCTTTAATTTAAAATATTTGATGATGAGATATTCTTAAAACAGCTTGATACCAAACAGACTGGATTTAAATTTTGCTGTTTAATGCTTTTAAGTTCAGTTTTGTGTCTCGCACTTCTCAACGTTTCATACATATCTATATTCTATCCCGCGGGATACTTTCGGACCTCCACGCGGGTGAAACTGCGGATAAAAGCTAATAATATTTTGTATTACCTACCTGTTTTCATTTACCAAAAAAAATATATATTTGTTTCTATACATGTCTGGGGATATCAGGAAAAATCCCAATATCCGCACTTCTCACAGTCACCCTACACCTATTAGCGGACACTTAACGCTTCGGACTACGTAACAGAAGAAATTATCTCCTAATGAACGACAATGGGGACATCTTTATGGAATCAATTACTGCTTCGAGTGACGCCATCGTTTGCCTTGTTCGGAAAATGGTACACGTTTTGGTACATTGTGTTGCGATTTGTGTCTTTGTATGTGATATTTTTCTTTGATTTTTGATACTCGTAATCTTAAATATCTTATAGTTTTGAAGTGGCATTCGCAGATATTAGCTGGCGCAGCAAGGTTAGGCCTTTTTTCTGTTTCCTGGTGCAAAATCCTCATGGATGTCCTGCGCCCTTGACTGGTCGCAGGGATTTGTCAGACTCTTGCTGACTAAAACCACCCCGGTGTTCTCTTCCCACACTTGCACCGGTGATCATGGGATCTTGTGCGACTTGTGTGATCCTCGGCTAGTGCTAGCCCGCCTTTGCGAGCCACCTCGTGTCTGGGGGGGTAAGATGTTTGACGCCACGACGTCCAAGAGAGGCGCGCGTGGAAACCTACGCGCCGCCACCGCTACGGAATAGGGCGTTGTCCACCGTACGCCAACGCCCAGTGCGCCTGCTGCGGGCCGCGTCAGTGAGAGATAGAAAAAAAGAAAGAAAGAAAATACGTTTATTTGCGGTAAACATGACGCAACAAAGAACATAAACACAAAAATAAGAAAAGGTTGGGGGAAACATGCGTCACATCCACGCAAAACGGCTATCGCTCAGCATTATACTGCGACCCTATGCAAGACAGAGCCCCAGCGCGCGGTTCTTCCCGGCGCAGAGTTTCAGCGACAGCCGGCGCCGACGTATGACGTCGTACGGTGCAGCAAACAATTAATAGATAAAAATAAGTGGTAGAATAAACTAAACAGAAATATTAATAAAAATAGACATACATGCTATGAGAATATCATCCTCCTTAAACGCTTTGGCAACATTTCGAAAGTTCACATCTCCGTATTCTCCGTTAGGAGTTTATGTGTTCTGTGCATTTGACGAGTACTACGTAATCTGTGATTTGACGTAAGTACTTCCTACATAATAATTATGATGTAAGGAATTACAAAATGGCCAATGATATAATACTATGTGTTGTTATTATGCAAAAGTTATTTGTCAGTACTTTATACGTTTATGAGTGAATGTGAAAGATAAGATGGACCCAATATAATGACAAAACCTTGGAAACTGGAGGGAGACCCGACATGCCGAACACTATGAAGAGCTTAAGAGCTCCAAAAACAGGAAGGTATGAAAAAAATGGAAATCAGTCACGAATAGAAACACTGAATAGGACAACACAACTTACAAATAATACGATTAATAGAATTCAATTTTGAAATTAGATCGTAAATGGACGAATAATAAAAAAATAATTATTTAGCAATAAACATGGACAAGTAATATGAGCAAAATGTATTTCAATAAATAGGCTGTCAACATAGAAAGAATGTGGACAGGGGAGACGCTGCCAACAGTCCCAGCACACAGGGGACCGAATACGTGTTGTGAGTGTTGACGGTACTGTGTCTGACTTAGTACTAGCCTCAGAAATGAAAGAGATAATTGCTCAGCTCACATTAAAACTAGAAAGTACTGAAAATGAACTGGGAAACATATTAACTTTTTAAATTGGTATCTTGAATCTTTTAAAACGTTTTTAATTTCAAGATCTTTCTTTTGTTCTGTTGCTAGTTTTTCATAATCAATTACGCTTGACGTACATTCTATGCTTTCTATGCGCGATAATACGTCTGCAACAATGTTATCTTGCCCACTTATATGGCGTATGTCGGTTGTGAATTCGCTTATAAAAAGTAATTGTCGAATACGTCTCGGACTTTCCTTATTGTTTGTTTTACATAATTTTGAAAAGGCAAACGTTATAGGCTTGTGGTCCGTAAAGATAATTAATTGACGACCTTCAAATAGGCTTCTAAAATGTTCTACAGCTAAAAATATAGCAAGTAACTCTCTGTCATAAGTGCTATAGTTTTTTTGTGTTTCAGTTAACTTTCTTGAGAAATATCCCAATGGGTACCATTTCCCATGAATATACTGTTGCAATACAGCTCCAATGCAATTATTTGACGCGTCTGCAAATAGTGCATGTGGCGCGTTAGTTACTGGAAACGATAACGTGACTGCCTGTGTGAGACTGTTTTTACATTTCAAGAATGCTTGTTCAGCATCCGGTGTCCAATGTATGAGTGTTTTGTCGTTCTTTTTAGCTTTATGAATGTACTTATTTAATGTTTCCAAATATTCAATTGCTTTAGGTAAATGACTACGGTAAAAGTTTACCATGCCTAAAAATTTTCTTAATTCACTGACATTTTGCGGTTTTGGATAATTGACAATTGCCTGTATTTTATCTTCTAAGGGTTTGATGCCTGATGTACTTACTTGGTAGCCTAGGAACTCTATAGTTGTTGCATTAAAAGTGCATTTTTCTAAATTAATTGTAATTCCAAATTCGCATAAACGTTGAAATACCTGCTCTAAATGTTCGCTATGTTGTTCTGAGTTAATTGAACTTATTAAAATATCATCAGAATAGCAATATAGGAAGTCTAAGCCTGACAATACGGTGTTTGTCATAAAACGCTGAAAAGTTTGAGCAGCATTTTTTAAACCAAATGTCATGCGTTCAAATTCATACAACCCAAATGGTGTCGTGATCGCGGTTTTGCAAATATCATCTGGATTAATTAAAATGTTATGATAGGCTTTTTTTATATCTATTTTCGTAAATATTGTTTTATTCGCTAGTAGATATGTAAAATCCTGTACTCTAGGTATTGGATATCTATCAGGTTTAGTTACAGCATTTAAAGCTCGGTAGTCGCCACAAGGACGAACTTGGCCTCCTTTTTTAGGAACTAAATGTAGGGGACTAGCCCACTCCGATTTAGATGGCCTACATATGCCTGCCTCTAACATATTTTTAAACTCTTCTTTGGCAATTTTATGTCTCTCTGGCGCTAAAGGTCTAGGTTTGCAAAATATAGGCGGTCCCGTAGTATCAATGTAATGATAAACTGTGTGTTTGGGTGTCTCTTTGAATGACATAGGTTTAAGAATATCTGGATATTTTTTTATTATATCATACATCGGATGGTTTTTTTGTAACGCAGAAATCGCTGGTTCACATTGACTTGCGATCGTTCCACGTACTGCCAAATTAGTAATCTTATCTTTTAAACATTGACCATTAATATCTACAATTAACATAAAATGATTTAGAAAATCTACGCCTAGTATTGGTTGCTTTACGTCACAAACGACGAAAGTCCATCTAAAAGGTCTCCTTAATTTTAAGTCTAATATTAGTGTCTTTGTTCCATAAGTTTTAATTTCTGTTCCGTTTGCAGCAAATAGTTTAAAATCAGAATTTAAATCTAATTCGCTTTTTTTCTTTACTAACACTTTAGGTAACACAGAAATACATGCTCCTGAATCTATCAAGAATTTAATGTTAAGTTTTCTATCACTTACTATTAGGCGGTGATCCTTAACTGTCAAACTTTCCGCCACCGGTTGCAGTTCTGCTAGTTTTCCGACTTCGGTGGGGAGTTCTTCGTTTTCCAGTTGCACGGGTCGATGCATTTCCTCGCTTTTTGTCCATACCTCCAGTGATACGAACACAGCCCATCTGCATTCTCGGATGTCCTGCGTGGTCTTGACCTTGAGCGGCTACGTGAGAAGTTTCTATGTCCACCTCTGCCTCTGTATCTTCCTCTTCCTCTGTCCATTTCATTTATTTTCAGGTTTATCTTCGCTATTTCCGCCATGATGGTTGCTACGTCGAATGTGGTCGTGGACTTCGCATCACCACGCGCTACTTCATTGACTTGGGCGGTCTGGTTGGATTCCATGATTTTGTCTGCTATTATTGCCATTTCTTCTAGGTCCTTTGTAGGTGTGACGGTGAGTACTGCTCTAACTGCCGACGGTAAGTGACCTTGCCATAATATTTTTAATGTGTCATCCTTTATTTTTTCTCTTGCTAATTCTTTCATTTTTCTCAGTAGGTGACTAGGTTTCTGGTCTCCTAATTCCATTTCTGACACTAATTTTTGCACTTGTCTTGTTTCAGATTCTTCGTATATCTGCAGTAGGCGTTTTTTTAATGTTTCGAATTTGCAGGTTTCCGGGGGATTTGCCAAAATATCTGCTATTTGCTGAACCACATCCTTGCTGAGTTTTCCTACCACCATGTAATATTTGTTCAAGTCGGACATTTTCTGTGGTGCCAAAATTGCTTCCACTTGTAAAAACCACAGACGTGGGTTGTCCGCCCAAAAATTTGGTATTTTATCTGTTACTGATACTGTTGACACTGTCACTGGTTGTTCTTCATATCGTTGAGTTGGCGGGGGGTATTGCGGATTCATTTTATCACGCGATGTAAGTACGTGTAACTCGGATTCGCGCGTGCGCTTGTTTCGAGATCGGGGTCACCACTGTTGGGGCTATTGTGGGATGGTAATGAAAGGCCGAGAGTCAAATGCCAACTGGCTTGTATTTCTTACTAAGCTTACATATAAAGTGTTAGTGTGTCTGTGTGCGTGTGTGAGTATGTATGTGTGTATATGTGTCCCCACATTTACAAGTCCGGGTACGACCACTAAGAAAAAGAGGCAAGCTCTGTCAAATCAACACAACATACTTTCTACACCCTCCCCTTTAACGTCATCCAGATTGAACGTCGAAACCAGTGACTACATAAATGTGTCCTCCTTGGAACAGGAAATTATAACCCTACAACGACAATTAAAGGTAGCACAGCTGGAGATAAAAACCCTCACGGACCGTATTACAGTACTCATGCAAAATAATTGCAATGTATATGAACCTGCTATTCGTCATGAACTGAAGCAGGATACTGTGAGCATCGCCAGTGCTCAGGCATGTGCAGCTGCAGACGGGCTCAATATGGACCCCCAAAAGAAGATATTTATCTTCGGTACTCAGCGTTGTGTCGGGCTAGCAGCAGCCATCTCTCACTCAAGAACAAATACACAATATGAAAAATACAGACTCGTCGCTTTGACAAAGCCAAATGCGCCTTGCAAAGAAATATTAGCAAACTGTAGAAATACCAAATTGACTACCGAAGACAAACTTGTAATATGCGTAGGTGAAAATGATTACAACTCTAACCTACTTTTGTCTCAATTGAAAATTATATTGGATACATTTATAAATAACACTATTATTGTATTAAATGTGGTCAATAATGTGTACCTCAATATCCATAAGTTAAACCATTCTATAAAAACTATTTGTAATAAGTATAAAAAATGTCACTTTGTTAATCAAAAATCCACGAAACTATACGATGTTTGTAAGTCGATAAATTACCTCATAGATTGTTGTGATTATAGTGACAAATATTTAAATCCTAGCGAGATTCGAAAAAGAATAACGAGTAACAAAACAAGTTCCAATTTAAAAGTGTCTACAAATGTACCCAAAAAAGGGACAATTCCTTACTACTTTAGCCGCATTAAGAGTACAACGCACAACGAATGTAGCTCCTCTTTGCAACGTAATGCTAAAGGTCAAACAAGGACTATACCCTATTACTTTCCTGTTTTAAACAAGCGCGACTAATTTTTTCGTATCTCAAACCAACACAACACACCATTTTAAAATATTCCATCAAAATATCGCCAGTTTATTATCCAAACAAGAACTACTGGAAATTACTATTCAGGAGTTAAAAGAAGCAAAGAATGATCCAGATGTAATATGTCTATCTGAAACTTTTGTAAAAAAAGGGTATGAAAACTATGTGAAAATACACAACTATGAAATGGCTACTAATTTCTGCAGAGAAAAACAAAGAGGTGGCATTTGTATATTAGTGAAAAAAGGTATAAAATATAAAGAGTTATCATTCGTGAAAAACTATGCAACTCAAAACACCTTTGAAGCTTGCGGCCTAGAGGTAACAGGTAATAAATTAGCAGTTATATGTATTTATAGAACACCACAATCTGATCCGAATCAGTTTATAACAAAATTGCATAATCTTTTACACGTTTTGCTAAATAAATATAAATCTAAAATAAATATAGTTGTAGCCGGTGATTTTAACATAAATACACTTAAAAAAGGGAACATCACAAATGGGTTGCAAGACTTAGCTAATAATTATAATTTAAAAATCCACATTAACGTTCCTACTCGCAAATTGACTTGTATTGACCATATCCTAAGCAACATTGCCAACGCAACTGCCACTGTACTACCCCTGTGTCTCTCAGATCATGACACGGCACAAATGTTAAGCTTCCCAACTAAACAGAAAACACAAAAATCAGCAATATACTACATTCAGAAAAGGGACTATAGTTTAGACAACATCCGAAAATTTAAGGAATGCTTACAAAATCTTTCTTGGTCCGATATTTATCTAAAAACTGACACGAACTGCGCATTCAATGATTTTCATGAACTGGTTTGTCTATTTTATGATCTCTGTTTTCCCAAAGTAAAAGTTAAAATATTGATTTTAACTTGTTTTTATTATTCCTATTGAGGAATAATAAAAACACGCAAAAATGGATTAGTAAAGGTTTGAGACAAAGTTGCAAAACTAAACGGAAGCTACGATATGGGTACTATAAAAATAAAAATTTAATTAATAAAACTAATTATAATAATTAGTCAAATCTATTAGGAAATGTATTTATAATTCCAAAAAGAATTCTAACATAAAATATATTAATACTCAGGATAATAAATGTAAAGCCACATGGACTGTCATTAAAAACGAAATAAATAATAACACTCAAAAAGACAACATAGAATTTATAAAATTTAATAATATTATAATTACAGACCCTGTACAAATAGCTACTATATTTAATAACTATTATGTAAATTTAACACACATTCCAGAGGAAAAAATCACTAAGCAAGACCACTATAAAAGTATATCTGTCAACTCAATGTTTCTCAGACCAATGCTGATAAACGAGGTAAGACAGGAAATAATGTATTTGTCCAACAGCAGGTCGGAGGGCTATGATGAAATAAACACAAAAATCATAAAAGCCTGCTGTAATGAACTGTCTGTTATTCTCACGCATTTAATAAACATGTCTTTTTCACATGGAACCTTCCCTGAAAAATTAAAACTGTCCTTAATAAAGCCTTTATTCAATAAGGGAGATAAATGTGACATTAATAATTACAGGCCTATAACTTTAATACCCATTTTGTCTAAAATTTATGAAAAATGTATGTACAAAAGATTAACTGATTTCTGCAATAAATTTCAAATAATAAGTGAAGAGCAGTTTGGATTTCAAAAGAACAAATCCACATCGTTGGCAATTTTTTCACTTATGCAAGCTGTACTTTCAAATATTAATAATAATTATATAACTACTGGCCTTTTTTTTGATCTATCGAAAGCCTTCGATCTGGTGTCACACGGCATATTGCTAGAAAAGTTAGAAGCTATTGGGATTAGAGGACCAGTACTTCAGTGGTTATCGTCTTATTTAAGTAATAGAAAACAACGTGTCATTATCAATAAAAAAAACGAAAATAATGACATTATATCTTACGCATCAGAATATAGACATAATAAATATGACGTTCCACAAGGTAGCGTACTGGGCCCAATACTATTCCTTATTTACATAAATGACATTATATAAAAATAACTAACCATAAATGCATTTTATTTGCCGACGATATATCTATTATAGTGACATCTAACCAAAAACAAAAAACCATTTTAGACCATGAGCTGGACATTAATGATACAATTGACAAATTACTGCATTGGCTTGACATTAACCATTTGAAGATAAATTTAGACAAATCCGTTTATATCCAATTTAATCAATCAAATAATTATAAAAATAACATTAAACTCAATATTAATAAAATCAAAGAAGTAACGCATACAAGATTTTTAGGCTTAATAATAGATAAAAACATTAATTGGAAGGAACACGTAGGCAATGTTAGTACTAAAATTAATAAATTTGTATATGCACTAAAACAAGTTAAAAATGTAACTAACATAAAAACTGCTGTGATGTCATACCAGGCGTACGTCGAATCGTTACTACGCTATGGCCTTGTAATGTGGGGTAATAGCACCGACTTCTATAGAGCATTTATCGCTCAAAAAAAGTGCATCAGGTCAATTTGTGGTCTTAAACCTGATGACTCATGTCAACTAATATTTAAGAAACTTGGTTTGTTACCGTTACCGTCACTTTACGTTTACGAAATATGTGTGTTTGTAATTAAAAATAAACAATTATTTAAGTCTGCAAATGATGTTAATCCTAGGGACAGACGAGATCCTCATAAACTAGTGTTGAATGATTTACCTAGACTAGCTAAGTACAATAATAACTGCCTTGCAATGTGTGTGCGCATTTATAACAAAATACCAAGACATTTCAAAACACTTAATACAAGGTTATTTAAAATTAAGTTTTATAATTGGTTACTTGAATGTAGTTTTTATAGTTTAAAGGAGTTTTTAGATAAAAAAATGTAATGTTTTAAAAATGCTGATGGTTGATGCCTTTTTCACCTACCTTTATAATTTTGCATGCTATGTTTGTATCCTAGCTAAACATGTTTGTGCCATATAAATTTGTATTTAACACCATTTTATACCATGTTTTACGCAAATAAATATTTTGATTTGATTTGATTTGATTTACCATGCCGCAACGCTGCTGGAGATCCAAAACCAAGTACCGCAGGCTATGACCCATGAGGTGAGTAAAGAAAGAAAAACAACTTTATGAAAACTAAAAAACTTAATGTTCAGAGAGCTGTTTAAGCAACAATAACTTCTTCAGTTGAAATTTGAAATTTGAATCTATCGCTCCCTTTCCGCAACCTCCTTCTACGACATGACCGTTTCGCAGAAGGATTCCACCACGTCCCAGGACTCCTCGCTGCCAAACATCGAGCAGATTACGGCTGGAGCTAGGTTAGGCCTGCCACAAGGTAAACCGACGACCTCGTGTAGGAAATGGTAATCTGCTGGATGCGGCAAGCACAAGACCAGTAGTTTTGGCGATGCTTGGGGAAGGTCCAACTGTGGACTTCTCTTGCCTGAATTATGAAGGTTTCCGTTCTGTTCCGTATGGAAATCATACCATTCCTCATTCCTTCGCATCAAATGACCATGCATGTGATGCGAGGAAAATTATAGTGCATGGAAAATATCGTGGGGTAAGTTTTGAGATCGAATGTGTATGATTAAGTTAAGATTAGAGGAAGACCAAAGAAACGATGGATGGACTGTGTGAAAGATGACATGGCTACAAAGAGGGTGACTACTGTTATGATGACTAGTAAAAAAGTATCGAGGAAGACAAATTGGGATAAGGGCAAGAGAATGATGACTTCCGATCACACTTCATTAGTGACCGACCGAAGCTTAATTCTCGGCCATTTTAGACCAACAAATCATGATTCAGTCACATTTTCGTTTTGGTCCATAAACCAGCTGAAGCTGCGGCTGAGCCGAAATTCAGAAGTTCATGCATTCAAATCAAAATCAATCAAATCAAAAATATTTTTATTTCACATAAGCCTACATGGGCACTTGCTAAACGTCAGAAGTTAGGTGCACGGTTCCAATTGGTCGTTTCCTATGCAGAAGAGCCGGCAAGAAACTCCACGGTAGCTCATTTAAAAAAAAATTGCTCTTACAATGTTTTCAAATTACAGTGTTAATAGGTATGAGAGGACAGCGTAGGCCCGTCAAAGTACCAGATACTTAACAAAATACAAAATGGTCTACAGATCTACAGTCTATTATGCCTGCAACGTCCTCACATTAACAAAAAAACAATATAAAATATGTTTATAATAATTTTTAATCATTGTCGCGCGTCATTCGGCCTTTTTCGTAAAGCTCGACAATATCAGGTGACGTTCGGCTAACTTCGGGGTGAATCAGGTCCGCTCTCGGTTTCACTCATGGACGCGATTTTGTTTTGAACCTTTGAATCGAGGTTATGCTGTATTTTTTCTTTCAATTTGAGTGAAAAAAGTTCAATACCTACAATACATAAATCTAATGCCTTTATGTCATGTCGGAAATAAAAACAAAAGTCAAGAACCAATAAAAGTACGTAATTACTTACCCATTAAGGGTGAAGCCAAACGAGCGTAATTTTGTGAGTCGTGAGTCGCAGAATTTCGGTCGCCGAAATTCTGCCCGGCAGAAATTCTGTTGGGATGTCAGACGAGCGCATTTTATTTAGTTACTATCCAACGTTCATACCGGATGTTTGTGTCGTGCAGTAGAACCGTTGAAAATTTCGTGTATTTACGAAGCATATTTAGAAGCCGAAGAAGTAGATAATGCCAGAAAAAGATGCTGGGTAAATCCGCTAAATAGTGAAAGACTGATTGCTTGGACAGTTCCACTCTTTATATGAACGTTTATGTGCAAATCCAGATATATTTAAAAAGTACCCCCCTCAAAATCAATTCGGCCCGAATAATGCGTGTGAGTCGGCAGAAAACTCATTTTGCGTCGCCGTGTGAATCAAATAGGACTTTTTTATAAAACCGAATGCATCAGAATTTCTGCGACTGAAATTCTGCAACTCACGACTCACAAAATTACGTTCGTTTGGCTTCACCCTTAATGGGTAAGTATTTAAAAAAAAAAAAAAGAAAAAGAAAGCAAAATTGTTTATTCTGCACAAACAAAACACACATTACAAAAATAAAATACAAATTGACGAAAAAAAAAAAACACTAATACAAGTAGCCAAATTGCAATCATATTTTAAGACTATGAATAACCAGAAATAAAAATAAGAAAAATAATAAATAATAATTGCTAAAAGCCTAGTATTCAAAACCTTAAAAGTTAAAAGTTTGACAATGTTGTCAATTGCTTGATGTCAGTGTCAGGGCTTGTCAAGGCAGGCCAAGGACTTCTTGGCGGGAAAGTGAAGCGTCATGTTCAGCAGTTTGTTTAAATTTCTAAAATTAGTGTTTAGCCGAATATTAATGTGTAATAATGGTGGATTATTAACCATTACGTGTTTGTGAACGTGCATTAGTGTAGGCAAATGAAACAAAACAGTGCAACTTCGCTTCATGTTCTCTCAAGAAGTCCGCGTGAGGTCTCAGTAAAGTGCCACATCTTTACTGAAACTCAAGGGGAGTGGGGGGGCATATCATCATCATGCATTCATCACAAGACAATAGTTGCGATTTCGGTATTAGTAAATGACAACAAACAAATTAACAAACAAAACAAAACAAAATGCGCATTGCCGAGTGGAAATGTTCTACCCTTGTAACAATTACAAGTAAGAATAGCCGTGTGTCGCATCTGTGCAAGAACAGGTCGTTACTCAGCAAAATGCTGTGACTTCGGACGAACTTATTGTCAACAGCGCTGATTTTCAGTAACTACCTCTCGAGTGACATAATGACGTCCCCCTGTGTTACATAATAATGCGGGTAAGTCTTGTACTATATTTTAAAGAAATTATTGAGTTAAACTGAACATAGTGTGTAAAAAAATAACTGGTTATAATTACGCGTAACTTTTTTATATAAATAATACGTAAATTACAACTATAATAACATGAAAAGAAATAAAAATATACCAGACATTGACGTTGTTTAAAGTGCTTTGTGATATCAAGTCAATGCAGCTCCGGCAAGATCATCAGCAAACACGCTCCAGATAACTGAGGACTACCATTCCTCTTGTGAGGATGACACAGACCGGACCTAAACAGGGCGCAATCAAACCGAGGCCACTTTGGACTGTTCGAAAACCATATTCATTGCCCGTAGGTCGTAACCCTTGAGGTAAGTGCAGATAGAGCATTTATAATTTTTAGTTTAATGTTACATTCATGTGGATTGTTGTATTTGCATGAAATATCTCTTTAAAAGTAATTACGTACCTTTATTGGTTATTGACTTTTGTTTTTATTTCCGACATGACATAAAGGCATTAGATTTATATATGTAAGTACTGAACTTTTTTCACTCAAATTGACAAAGGTTTGTGAAATCTGTGATTATTGAATTATATCTGGATTATCGGGTTTTATTTCTTTTAAAGCCTTTATTTGCACTTTCACTACCTACGTATAAAAAAAAACCGACCAAGTGCGTGTTGGGCCACGCACAATGAAGGGTTCCGTAGTTGGGATGAATTTATCCCAAGAACAAACTTAACATTGTAGTTGGAAAACATGGTCCCCATACATTCCAACTGCAAATGTAAGTTTGTACGCACAATATTGAGTGATTTACCATGTTATTTTAAGAACACAGACTTTTTATAGGTTTGCCTGTAATCTATACGTAAAGAACTATATTCTGTATTTTTATCAAAATTGTAGGCTCAGCAGTTTCGGGGATAAGGGGAGGAGGGGAATGGTAATTTTTCATCTATTTTCTTAAATAATTTCAGAAGTATATATTTTAAAATTATAAAAAAAATATAAAATCCTTAAAACTAGCCCTTTTATTTGATATGACACACAGTACAGTCAGGAAACCCTTTCTTTTTAAGGTTCCGTACCAAAATGGTAAAACTATGGTAAGACTTAGTCTGTCTGTCTGTCTGTCTGTCTGTCTGTCTGTCTGTCTGTCTGCCTGTCTGTCTGTCTGCCTGTCTGTCTGTCTGTCACACCTGGATATCTCAAGAACTACTAATGCTATCAACTTGGAATTTAGAATAGTTTTAGATGTCGTTTACCCAACTATTTTGCATACAAGAAATAAATTTAAAAAAATATATCTTTTTTGCAAAAGGGACTGAAAAGGGGTCTGAAAAATTTGCAGTAGGGCTACTAGGGCATGTGGGACATCATATGAAAGAACGTTGTTTGTACATTCTCAAACTTTTTTTGTTTTTTTTTTTGGCAGCAGTTTCCGACTTTTGATGAAAAATTAAAAAAAAAAATACCGTTCCCCCCCCTTATCTCCGAAGTTTGCATAGATAAAAATCTGAAATTATTCTATGTGATAGAAGTTTATGTAAAGATTACAGGAAAAATATAACGATGTCTCTAAATAGCACAGTTTTTCGGAAATCATCAACGTCATATATACGTACGCAACCCTCGGTGTGCGAGTCCGACTCGCTCTTGACCGGTTTTTTTTTCTAATTTGCCCCCAAAAGTAACCTCCATATTCAAAACAATTTATTTACGTAACACGTCCGTGTTTGGGTCACAGAAGTTCATATGTGTATCAAATTTCAACTTAATCAGTTCAGCAGATTCGGAGCAAATCAGCTGTGACAGACGGACAGACAGACAGACACACGAGTGATCCTATAAGGGTCCCTTTTTTCTTTTTGAGCTACGGAACGCTAAAAACAAGATTACAATGGAAATGTTAATAATTTGAATGACTAAATAATTTTTGTTTTGGCCGAAAATAAGACTAAAGACGAAGATTCTTTTTCGTTTTCGGCTGAATTTAATGTGGATGTAAAAGCAGTTTTATTTTGGGATGAAACACAATATTTTCTCAGTATAACGAAAATATTGGTTCATCCGTTCAATAGTAGGTACAATGACCTGGAACGATTTCTATTCCCGGAGGCACTGCGCAGTTTAAGTAGAAGCCTATAATCTCGAATCGTGTACGGTAAATGGAAATGCATTATCCTTATACAAATCCATCATCGGGAAACGTTGAGTGATAGCTTAAGCTTAAATCGTTTCCACACGGTGTGACACGTGGTTGAGGGAAAATGCTGCGTAATGTTTGTTTATACTTAAAAAAAACACGACTGCCATAAAACGAACTAAAAAGTAATAAACAAGTTGTATTAGTTAATCCGTATACTATATTAGTTTTAGTATAAGCGAAACCCGAAACACGTGTCTAGTATTTTTATGTAAAGAATCTATGTACAAAAATTTAAAACTGTATCATGAAAAATCACAAAGTTATGTTACCGGGTTGTCCGTACAAAAACATGCTAACGGCGCCCCCGCGCCTCCAGTGTCATCTTGCGCTCATTGATAATAATTTGACAGTAGGTAGGTACCTACTGCGTACCCGTACGGCGATTGTATTGTAAGTAATTAAATGGTGATAGCATTTTCCATCACTCTTAAATATTTTTGGGACAAAATATAACATGGCGTAAAAATTATTGAAATCGATTCAGTTTCTTATTCTGAACAAACTATATTCAGGTTTTACATAATAATATACTAAAAATAATGTTGTATACAAAGCGAATGGTCACTCACTTCACACTTTAGAGCCACAAGATACAAGCAATGCTTAGTTTGTGGCTCACCGAATATGTCACATTGTATTGTTACTTTTTTGATGAATAAACTTTTTACTTTTTTTATTTTTACTCTTTTATTCGTTGAATAACAGATAAAAAATTGTCATTGCTGTCGGGGGACCATTCTGTGGAACACTTTTTAATCACTAAATCAAAAAACACAAATGACAATTTTTTTGCTGTTTCAGCGAGTAAATGAGAGAACATTCGGTTAAAAAAAAATATAGCCAAGTGACACTCGGGATGATGTAAGGATTCTAACAATACGTCCAAATCGGTTCAGGCATTTAAAAGTTATGGTGGAACTAAGAAACTCACATAGATACATACAAACATGAACCCTAAAAACTCCTTTTTTGGGCAGTCGTGTAAAAAAAGGGCAATATTGAATTTATTTCTTTGTTTATTTATGTACACACAGTAAAATACAGAGAGATACGACATAATTATATAATTTTACTACAAAGTTACTGCTTATTTCTTAAGAAATGTATCCTCTAAAGAATCCTTCTAATGATCATCGTCTTTTTTTTTATTAACCCTTTTAAAACTTTTTGGTTTTTTATGTTTATCGCTTTTTAAATAAACGAGGCTCATAGAACTTTCTGGCCTTTTTTCAAATTGGGCCGGGAATCACGGAAGTCGCACATAATCCCATGTTCCCCGGTGCAAGTGTGGAAAGGGAACGGGATGGTTTGTAGTCAGTAAGAGTCTGACAGACTCCTCCATTCGTCCCAGCGCGAAGGACATCCATGAGGATTTTCAAACTGGGAAAAAAAAAACAGGTTTAGAACTATGCCCAGCTGCGTCTAAATTCTAGTTGGTCGCAGTAATTTAGGCTATTTAGTATTTTAGGTCACCAGGCACATTTATTATGTTAGAGTGTTTATCTAGTTTTATGAAATCAAATGGGAATTCTTTTAGGTGTCGATTAAACACATGCCTAATGAAATTAGTTTAAAATATTTCACACTAAGAAAAAAATGTAAAAAAAAAACTGAAAAGTAAACTAACTAAATTTTCAACCGTTCTTTGAGTAAGTAACTTCTAAATCAAATATTTGCATCACGCTTGACCGAATTTCATTGGGTAGAGCTGACGATACATTTCGCTTTCGATGTGAATGGGGCTCATTAGGTAACTGGTTAGAAAGAGACGGGGCTATGATAGAGCGAGATGGAACGATCTGAAATATTAAACTGGATTAAACGTTTTAGACATTGATGAGATGAAAATACTTACATAACATAACAGGGTATCACGCCTGTAATTCCCGAAGGATAGGGTAGAGGTGTACCTATAGGTAACCCACATTTAGCCAGTTATGTTTCATCATTCATCATCATTTCAGCCCAAAGACGTCCACTGCTGGACACTGGTTCCGTTTGGTGCCAGACGTAAAAAATAGCACCATCCCATTTCTTCCCATGGGTGTCGTAAAAGGCGACTAAGGGACTTATTAGAAAATGGGCAGCAGCGTTCTCTATGCATTTTGAAAACCATACTGCGATTGCCAACCTGCCTGCCAAGCATGGCGATTATGGCAAATCCCCGTCCTTTTTTGGGGAGGCCTATGTCCAGTAGTGGACGTATTTCAGTTATATTTAAGTCCTATGTATTATGGGACAAGCCTATTGCCATCAACCGGGCACAAATCGTGACTTCGAGCTGCTGGAACAAAAAGACTAGGGATTAAATAAGCTACTCCAATGTATATGCAACCCCCAAGCATTATTTATTTATATTTATTGGTTTACGTGGCATAAATATGTGAGGACTATGTGGATCATTATATATATATTTTTTTTTATCTCAGTTAGTTTTAATGAAAATCTGGCAGTTTGACCTACTTTATGCAGCCTACCCAAATGTCCTTTTTTTGGTTTTGTTCGTCGAGTCGTTGAGCTCCTTGAGTTCTCTTAGTTGAGCTACACGATTACTGTCAAATGCGTGCACTGACTGGACAGGTCCACTCAAATCTGTGCAGTTGTTTCCTCAAAAGACAATTTCAGACACCAATCTACATGGTCCTCAAATGATCTGACCAAGATTATTTCTGGAGTTTTCTGTACTCATTGACATCGATGAATTTTCGACCTGCACACGGGCGAAGCCGCGGGCAAAAGAAAGAAAAGAAAAAGAAAGAAAGAAAATACGTTTATTTGCGGTAAACATGACGCAACAAAGAACATAAACACAAAAATAAGAAAAGGTTGGGGAAACGTGCGTCACATCCACGCAAAAGCTAGTAGTTATAATCATAATTATCATGTTATTCTTTTGGCAAAGATATTTTAAGATGATTTTCGAACGCAATAATTTCCTGACACTGTATGCTCTGCTTGCACTTTCAAGTAATCTTTGCAGTACCTCAAATCTCTAGATAACTTCCAGTAAGAAAATTATAAAATTCCTAATTAACCCACTTTGGAATCCTGCCCAATGCTCGCGAAACTACGATAACATATTTTAAAGTCACCGAAAACTGCACTTAGACACGCGATAATAATTTTAACATCAGAATGACCGCAGCTTCGAAGAATTCCTTGAAACTTTAGATCTACATTTCTAGATAAATGATAATACTTGTCCTGAAGTTCAGTAATTAAGTGAGTTATCAGTAGCTGATGACCTAATGAGATGTTTTTTTTTTCATTTTGGCAACGGTTACATTCTTTTATCAATTTCCACATGCTGGGTGGAATTTGCAAGCAAAAATTTGAAACGATCAATCGCAATTGATCAATTGCCTTAAACTATTGTCAATTGCTTCCATTTCACATAGTAGACGATCACGTTGTGCATTAATGTGTATCATTTGCGTTAAAATTGTCATTTTATTGCTGTTGATTGTTTCGGGGACCCACCTGTTGAGCCCGGGTGTCTCTCAATGAGAGACACCTGTCAAATTCCGTCAAGCCCGGGTGACTCTCTTTGAGAGACGGTGACTCACCCTATAAAAATCATTATTTCTACGCCTAAATAAGGGCTAATATTGTCTGTGGCGGGTTTACTCGTCGGGCCTGGTAGATATTCTCGTAAACTAAATTATTCTGTACCATAAATATGCCTCCGAAACTTTAAAAAAAAAAGTTGAAAGTCAACGATTTCTTTTCCTTGGTCGCCCGAAAGAGCTCCACCTAAAAATTGTGAGTGAAAACTGAATTTTGTGGTTTATTAACGGAAAGTGTATAATTTTCATTTATTAGTTGTTATTACATAGTTTTAGATAATAATTGCATGAAATCCGCATCATAAAATCATATTTTTCAATAAATATGTGTGACGAGAAAAAACCGTTAGGGACGCTTACATTTTTATGATGAAATTTGCCTTTTTTGTGTGTTATTCGACTGCAAATATATAAATAAGTACTTATAACATCTTTGTAGATAATATTTGCACTAATTATATCGTAAATACGAATGAAATATGTTGAAAAGAACCTTTCGTCAAAAGTTGTAATTCTTGATGAATTGACTTTTTTCTTATGTTATTCGACTGCAAAAAGATGAATATTCGTTTATAAGTATTTACTACATGTTTGTAGATAATATTTGCACTAATTATATCATAAATACTTATGAAATGTTTGAAAGAAAATATTAGTCAAAAGTTTTCTATAACGAGGAATATTGTCTGTTTTACAATGAATTGAGTGTATCAGTAAGATTTATAAACCTCTAAAACTAATAATAACTATATATTTTGGTCAGTGGCGGTGTATTACATGCTATATTTTATAAATTTCAATCTTTTATATGATGAGTGCCAAAAAGGGTCATTGAGCGTTGACAGTTGAAATTTGAATTCACCCAACTATGCTGTCCAGCCTTATCGATAGAGAGTATCGATGAAACGATGGTAATAAGTTTTTTCAAAAAAAAAATTGTTCAAAAAAAAAATTTTGTTTTTGGAAAATTCTCAAAAAACCAAAAAAAACTCAAAATATAAACCAAACACAGGCTCTTTTGAATAATCAAGGGGTCGGTCAGTCAGATAGATGAAGCTAGTTGCCCATTCCAAAGCGTAGTAGGTTCCTATGAAGAAGAACGGACAAGAAACTCCACGGACACTCTTTTACTTTTACTGAGTAAAGACTGTTCTCAATTCGTTTGACTGCATTTCAACCTGTATGTATATGAGTTTGTTCACGTTGTACTAACGTAAATTGATGAAATTATTTTGCACATCTTGTAAACGTTAACTCCTACAAGTGCTACAGAAGCGCTTACTAGGCTAGAGGTCTTAGGGAAATACTTCCAGGAAAGAGGGTGAGCTTCTAAAGCAAGTAAACCAAATCACAATCACAATTTATGTATATTCAGATAAAAATACTTTATTGTCTACATGTAAAGTATAGATTCTACCGCTGCAGCTTTGAAAATGTAATACAAATATGACTTATTATGATATTTTCAATCATCCTGAAATCAATTTTACACAAGAGTAGAGTAGATATTGAAACAAAGATACTAAATAGACTTTAGATTATAAACATACTCATAGATCACTTATATTTATAATATCTTGTTGTTTTTTCAATATTTTCAGAGAACTAATCCCCGTTCACCAACCTTCACAAACCAACAATTCAAATCAAGAAAAGTTACAAGTAAGTTTACATACCACCCGCTAACTAAACTGTACAGAGTTGTTCTGTGGTAAAATGTTGTGATTTATTATCTAGTAGGTATGCAATATTGTAACCTATCACGCCTGTGTATTCCCTGGAGGGCAGGCAGAGGTGTGTACAGAGATACAAGTAAGTTTACATACCACCCGCTAACTAAACTGTACAGAGTTGTTCTGTGGTAAAATGTTGTGATTTATTATATAAGTAGGTATGCAATATTGTAACCTATCACGCCTGTGTATTCCCTGGAGGGCAGGCAGAGGTGTGTACAGAGATACAAGTAAGTTTACATACCACCCGCTAACTAAACTGTACAGAGTTGTTCTGTGGTAAAATGTTGTGATTTATTATATAAGTAGGTATGCAATATTGTAACCTATCACGCCTGTGTATTCCCTGGAGGGCAGGCAGAGGTGTGTACAGAGATACAAGTAAGTTTACATACCACCCGCTAACTAAACTGTACAGAGTTGTTCTGTGGTAAAATGTTGTGATTTATTATATAAGTAGGTATGCAATATTGTAACCTATCACGCCTGTGTATTCCCTGGAGGGCAGGCAGAGGTGTGTACAGAGATACAAGTAAGTTTACATACCACCCGCTAACTAAACTGTACAGAGTTGTTCTGTGGTAAAATGTTGTGATTTATTATATAAGTAGGTATGCAATATTGTAACCTATCACGCCTGTGTATTCCCTGGAGGGCAGGCAGAGGTGTGTACAGAGATACAAGTAAGTTTACATACCACCCGCTAACTAAACTGTACAGAGTTGTTCTGTGGTAAAATGTTGTGATTTATTATATAAGTAGGTATGCAATATTGTAACCTATCACGCCTGTGTATTCCCTGGAGGGCAGGCAGAGGTGTGTACAGAGATACAAGTAAGTTTACATACCACCCGCTAACTAAACTGTACAGAGTTGTTCTGTGGTAAAATGTTGTGATTTATTATATAAGTAGGTATGCAATATTGTAACCTATCACGCCTGTGTATTCCCTGGAGGGCAGGCAGAGGTGTGTACAGAGATACAAGTAAGTTTACATACCACCCGCTAACTAAACTGTACAGAGTTGTTCTGTGGTAAAATGTTGTGATTTATTATCTAGTAGGTATGCAATATTGTAACCTATCACGCCTGTGTATTCCCTGGAGGGCAGGCAGAGGTGTGTACAGAGATACAAGTAAGTTTACATACCACCCGCTAACAAAACTGAACAGAGTTATGTCATGGTAAAATGTTGTGAAATTATCTAGTAGATATGCAATATTGTAACCTATCACGCCTGTATCCCGAAGGCCAAGCAGAGGTGTGTAATACACCCACATTTCGCCATTTGTGTTGTGTTGTTGTGTTCATAGGTTGTAGTTGTAGTAAGTATAATATACTGTATATTTTTTCTCTCTAGATGGCTGCCTGGAATGTTAGTGGCGAGGATGCTCCTCCCAACTTCTTGGCGCACCTGGAAAACTCCGACGACGAGGAGGTCCTAGATTTTGAGGAGGACTACCTCGCCACTGACAGGGAGGAGATGGAGGAACAAGACATCTACCTCGCCGAGTACCTGGAGGACGACATTTTGGAGGCCGAGGGGTCTGCCGAGGCCGGAGGTGCCGTCGAGGAGGAGGATATATCCGACTCCGAGATGGCTCCCGAGGCTGAGGTGGACCCCGAGGCCCAACCGGATTATATGGTAATAAAGTACTACTATTTCAGTAATAATCAACAATTATTCTTACAGTAAACTTGATGCAGCGCATAATCAGCCTATAATGTTCCAACTGCTGGGACACAGGCTTCCTCCCTGTGAGTTAATTGTTTATTGTCATGCCTGTCTGTTTGCTGTTCAGCTTCGGTGTGGTTTGGTTTGATGCTGAACTGTAGATAAGTATAGTTAGCCACCAGCCTGGTGGCCAATAATGTAATGGTTTCAATTCTGGTTATTATATCAAAGCTCTTATTTTTCAGTACGTCGAGCAGGCTGTGGCCTCTGGGTCCTCTGCTGCTGCTGCTGCTGCTGCTGCTGCTGCTGCTGCTGCTGCTGCTGAGGCCGAGGAGGACCACGAGGCCCACCCGGATTATATGGTAATAAAGTACTACTATTTCAGTAATAATCAACAATTATTCTTTCAACAAACTTGATGCTGAGCATAATCAGCCTATAATGTTCCAACTGCTGGGACACAGGCCTCCTCCCTGTGAGATGATTGTTTATTGTCACACCTGTCTGTTTGCTGTTCAGCTTTGGTGTGGTTTGGTTCGATGCTGGACTGTAGATAAGTATAGTTAGCCACCAGCCTGGTGGCCAATAATGTAATGGTTTCAATTCTGGTTATTATATCAAAGCTCTTATTTTTCAGTACGTCGAGCAGGCTGTGGCCTCTGGCTCCTCTGCTGCTGCTGCTGCTGCTGCTGCTGCTGCTGCTGAGGCCGAGGAGGACCACGAGGCCCACCCGGATTTTATGGTAATAAAGTACTACTATTTCAGTAATAATCAACAATTATTCTTTCAACAATATTGATGCTGAGCATAATCAGCCTATAATGTTCCAACTGCTGGGACACAGGCCTCCTCTCTGTGAGATGATTGTTTATTGTCACACCTGTCTGTTTGCTGTTCAGCTTTGGTGTGGTTTGGTTCGATGCTGGACTGTAGATAAGTATAGTTAGCCACCAGCCTGGTGGCCAATAATGTAATGTTTTCAATTCTGGTTATTTTATCCAAGCTCTTATTTTTCAGTACATCGAGCAGGCTGTGGCCTCTGGCTCTGCTGCTGCTGGCTCTGGCTCGCCGCCCGTTCTTGAACCGTAAGTGTTAAAACTTGTATTCATAACTCTTCTACCTTTTCTTCGTGAAATGCACATAATATTATATATATTTTTTTTTTTTTTTTTCAGTTACATTGTCGTCCTTACGGCCGACTCCCCTGAGGGCGCAATGGTGGAGGACCACGTCTTCCACCTTGCTGATGAGCATCCGCTGTACCAGCAGGTGGAAGATGTGGTAGAGGACGTGGCAGCAGAGGAGCCGCAGCAGCAAAGACGTCGGCGCGGCGGGGCAGCGCGGCGCGGCGGGGCAGCGCGGCGCGGCGGGGCAGCGCGGCGCGGCGGGGCAGCGCGGCGCGGCGGGGCAGCGCGGCGCGGCGGGGCAGCGCGGCGCGGCGGGGCAGCGCGGCGCGGCGGGGCAGCGCGGCGCGGCGGGGCAGCGCGGCGCGGCGGGGCAGCGCGGCGCGGCGGGGCAGCGCGGCGCGGCGGGGCAGCGCGGCGCGGCGGGGCAGCGCGGCGCGGCGGGGCAGCGCGGCGCGGCGGGGCAGCGCGGCGCGGCGGGGCAGCGCGGCGCGGCGGGGCAGCGCGGCGCGGCGGGGCAGCGCGGCGCGGCGGGGCAGCGCGGCGCGGCGGGGCAGCGCGGCGCGGCGGGGCAGCGCGGCGCGGCGGGGCAGCGCGGCGCGGCGGGGCAGCGCGGCGCGGCGGGGCAGCGCGGCGCGGCGGCGCATGGCGGCGCGGTGGTGGCCGAGGGGCCCGTGGCCGGGTGCCAGCCGATGGCCCCCAGTGGGTAAGAGGGGACAGAATGGTACAGGTGTATGTTGATGATGATGATGTGCCTGAGGATTTGAGAGAGATGGTAATGCGTGTAGTGAATGCGAGAGAAGCAGCGAGAGTGCGGGAGATAGATAGAGCAAGGAGACTAAGAGAAGAGAATGAGGAAGAACGGTTAGTTGCGGAAGACGACGACTTCGACTCTTTTTTTGATGCGGAAGGGACTTCCAACCATTTTGAATGGTCACCCATGGGTGACTATCAAGGTGCGAGGGAGCAATTCCTTCCGCAGCAAACTGGGGCGGTTGTCGCTTCCGAAGATCCGTATGGGGCATTTAGGCAGTACTGGGATGACGATATCATGGCGCATATCGTCACAGAGACGAACCGCCATGCCGCAAGAATTGTCGGTTCGTCAGCTGCGTTCGCCCGCGATTGGTATGACACAAATATTCACGAACTTTTTGTCCTATTTTCCTTCTGGATGATGCTCGGAATCATCCGGATGCCCTCCATCAAGTCTTGTTTCTCCACGAATCCCCTTTTGCAGACCCACATCTTTAGGAAGATGTTTTCCCGCACACGCTACGAAAATCTTTGCCGCGCGTTTCATTTGGTTGACAATAGTAGCAGACCGACAGACCCGACCAACCGTTTATTCAGTCTAGGTCCGATCCCAGATCATCTAAATTCACGGTTCCAGGCAGCCTACATCCCAAATCAAATCATAAGTATTGACGAATCCTTGACTTTGTGGAAAGGAAACCTATCCTTCCGCCAGTACATTAAGACCAAGGCAGCCCAGTACGGAATCAAGAGTTTCGAACTCTGTGAATCCGGAACGGGCTACCTTTGGTCGTTCTTCATCTACCTCGGTGCTGGCACTTCCCCTGATCCTAGCCTCCCACCCAATGCCTTGAAAAGTACATCCACCGTCCTCAAACTGATCCGTCCTCTCCTCGACAAAGGCTATACTCTCTTTATGGATAACTGGTTCAACAGCCCCCTACTGGCCAGATTTCTGAAGACACGCAAAACGGATTGTGTAGGAACATTGCGTGCTTCCCGCACCAGTGTGCCTCCACTTCTTTCGTTGTGTAAGCTGAAAGATGGCCAGTTTGTAGCACGTCATTCCGGCGATGTGGTGGTCTTGGCCTTTCAGGACAAGAAGCGTAAGATAGCCACCATAAGTACCTACCACGGCGATTCACAAGGCCAGATGGTGGCGAAACCATTTCGCCCAACTCTGTACAAACCTCAAGTAGTTTTAGATTACAATAAGGGTATGGGAGGCGTTGATCGTAAAGATCAAATGCTGGAACCATACCTCCTGGAAAGGAAAAGAGGCGCTAGATGGAATGTCAAGTTCTTCAAACGCATGCTCAACTGCTCAATTTTGAATTCCCGTATCCTTCTGCAGAGTTCGACAACTACTCCGAAAGATCACATGGTGTTTCGATTGGAGTTAGTTGATCTTATTCTGCAGCACCACCTTGAACATGTCCCTCGTAGAGTCACACCCACCCTTCCCGGTCAAAGCAGTGTGAGCCGTCAGCCTCAGGTGCAACATATCCCCGTCCAGACTGACCGAGTCACAACCGGTAACCGCCGCATGCGTCGTCGTTGCACTTGGTGCACACGTTTGAATAAACGGACCAACACGACGTATGCCTGTTCAGGTTGTGACGTCCCCCTTTGTTTGAAACCCTGCTTCGATGCATACCATAGAAGGTAATTTCCACTAGAGCCTCTTTTATTTCCAGCGTGACAGACATACAGAGACGACATTAGCAGTTATTTAGTTTGTATTTATTTCTTATATATATACACACACATATTTATTTTTATACGTAGTATACCTTGGTGGACATACAGACTGAATGACCTTTATATATTATCAGTTTCTATAGAAGAGTATACCTTTGCCACAAAGTCTAACCGACAGACAGACGCACACTTAGTAGAGTCACTCCTTTTCGTGTCATACAATCTTTTCTGTCTAAGTGCCGTGTTTGTGTGTGTGACGTGTGCTAGACTGGGGGCCATCCTAAAATTGTATTTTTTTTATGTTTTTCATGTTGTGTGTTTTTTTATAGTCTTTTTTTATATTTTTCTGTGTACCATCCTCTTGCAGTTCTGCTAGCAATATATGTTTAGAAAGAACTTTACCTTTCTTTCTATTTCACTGCTTGGTTTGTTTGTAATTGTAATGTGTACTATAGGTATACCTCTGCATACCCTTTCGGGGAATACAGGCGTGATGTTATGTATTACGTGACGGTCTGAGGCCTTACTCTGCGAGGAGTATTATATTTAGGATATAATGTAAAAATAAAAACCTTATTTCAAGAATAATGTTTATTTTTCTACTATATGTACACTTGGTCATAAAAATGTATCCATCTAGACATACAATCAAAACTTAGTGCACTGCTTGGTTCATTTCTAAATTGTAAATGTGTACACCTCTGCCGACCTGTAAAAATAAAAAAAACTAGTTTCTAAATTGTAATGTGTACTATAGGTACACCTCTGCCTACCCCTTGGGGGAATACAGGCGTGATGTTATGTATTACGTGACCTTTCACTCTGCGAGGAATAATATTTACAATGTAATGTAAAAATAAAAAACATTTCATAATGTATACTATAGGTACACCTCTGCCTACCCCTTCGGGGAATACAGGCGTAATGTTATGTATTACGTGGCGGTCTGAGGCCTTCAGTCTAAGCGCCGTGTTTGTGTGTGTGACGTGTGCTAGACTGTGGGCCATCGGAGAATTGTAATACTTTTTAATTTTTTTCTTTGTTTGTTTTATAGTCTATTTTTCATATTTTTCTGTGTAACATCCTCTTGCAGTTCTGCTGGTAATAGAAGGAAGCACGACCTTTTTACTTTATCTTTCTGGTGCACTGTATAGTTGGTTTCTAATTTGTTATGTGTAGCCTCTACCTACCCCTTCGGGGAACACAGGCGTGATGTTATGTACTACGTGACCCTTCACTCTGCGAGGAGTATTATATTTACGATCTAATGTAAAAATAAAAAACTTATTTCATAATGTATACTATAGGTACACCTCTGCCTACCCCTTCGGGGAATACAGGCGTGATGTTATGTATTACGTGGCCTTTCACTTTGCGAGGAATAATATTTACAATCTAATGTAAAAATAAAAAACATTTCATAATGTGTACTATAGGTACACCTCTGCCTACCCCTTCGGGGAATACAGGCGTGATGTTATGTATTACGTGACCTTTCACTCTGCGAGGAATAATATTTACAATCTAATGTAAAAATAAAAAACATTTCATAATGTATACTATAGGTACACCTCTGCCTACCCCTTCGGGGAATACAGGCGTGATGTTATGTATTACGTGGCCTTTCACTTTGCGAGGAATAATATTTACAATCTAATGTAAAAATAAAAAACATTTCATAATGTATACTATAGGTACACCTCTGCCTACCCCTTCGGGGAATACAGGCGTGATGTTATGTATTACGTGACGGTCTGAGGCCTTCACTCTGCGAGAAGTATTATATTTTGTATCAAATGTAAAAATAAAAAACTATTTCAAGAATGTTTATTTTTCTCCCACTACACTGTACACTTAGTAAAATACATTTACATACTAAAATACATTCACATACTAAATTATTATAAAATTATGTAAGTAAAACGTTTTATTATTTTCCTTACTGAACCACCACACACCACACATCGATATTTTAGTAGTAGTAGTGTGTCCCATCACTACGAAATCTCTCGCATTCCAAACATTTTTTTAGGTAAGTTCGGAGGTTGATATCTCTGTTTTTTTCCATAGAAATGAGTAAGTATTTATTGTAATAGGAAAGTATAGTTCGTTCTTGTGTAGTTTCGAGTAATATTCTAATTCTAAACCCTAAAATACCATGTGAAATTAGATTAGTTCCCTCTTCAAGGAAATCTTATCATATCACAATTATAGTGGTATATTTTTATGAGATAAAGGTAGATATCAGTCAATAAAGGTATAAGTAGCATCCTAGTATCATTTTTGACAAGAAAGTACTCAATATAACTTAGATGCGAATTTTCAAAGTAACGCGCAAATCATAAAAATGGCCGGTCGAGCTATCAAGTTTGAGTTCGATTATTACGAAAATTTTACGTAAGACGCTCAAACAAACGCTGTTGTTAGATTACATAACTATTCATAATGTAACATGCAAAATTTGGTGTAAATTGACACAGTAGTTTTATCAGAAATAGTCCTCAAACAATGTCAGTAATCATGATCTGTATAAAAATACAATTCTCTTCACACGGCTAATGTTTATATTGCTTACTGTAGTTTGTTTATCTAAGAACCCGAATCAGTTTACACAAAGACGATTGAGCCCATAGAAACGACGGGAGAGCATTTTTTCTGCGCCCACTCATAAACATCCGGTCATTAAGATAAGAGGCAGGGCTTGAGCGTTTTGACGTTTGTTATGTCATAGGGCCTGACAGGTTAAATTTGAAATGATCTTAGTACCTAATTAATGGGACAGAAAATATAAGTTTGGGACTGATTCATTTCAGAGCAAAATTGTCAAGTGATCGATCATTGGTCAGTTTGCTAGCTGTATGTTTGTAATTCTTCTAATTTTCAAACTTCTTTGTGTTTCAGATGGCGATAAATAAATACAACAATCTGCCTTTTCAAACTAAGTTGGGGTCAGCTTCCAGTCTTACCAGATGAAGTTGAATACCAGTATTTTACATGGAGCGATTGCCTATCTGACCTCCACAACCCAGTAACTGGGTAATACGATACCCCTTGGTAAGACTGGTTGTCAGACTTTTGGGCTTCTGACGACCCATAACGACTGTCAAAGATCCACGAATGACAGCCGGGACCAACGGCTTAACGTGCTTTCCGAGGCACGGAGGAGTCTTGCTATGTAAAGATGATCACCCATCCACGGACCAGCCCCGACAAGCGCAGCTTAACCTGATGGATCGACCGATACAGCTTTTATTACTTAGCCACGAGCTCCTGTCCATGTTCTTCAAATCGGAACACGGCAATGCTGCAGAAATTGGCCTGCTGGTGGAAGTACATACATACTTCCATTCCACAGAAAAGACTTTCCTCAAGGATCTTTATAAGACTACTCAATCTGGGGTCGGGCGTCGGGAGTCGCAGGCCAATTCCCGGCCACCGTAGGCGCGGGCTTGTGGACGGTGAGCGATGGGTAGCTTGCCGTCTGATAAAGACCAGACCCGAATCGACGGCGCGTTGTGTTCCACGCGCGCCTCAAAGAGATGTCAGCACAAACTGATGGGGTCCGATAGGGCCAATGCCTGCCAGGGTTGCGAGTTTGTCCGAAAGGGATTATCATGGCCATGGCACACAGGCAACGGAAGGAACAGGGGTGGGTTTTAGTCTGTAAAAGACTGACACGCCCTCCCGCTCGGCCCAAAGCAGGAGAAGTAATTTGATAATTTCCCACCCAAAAAAAAGGTTCCCGACAAACCAGATGCAGCTAAATACTAATATTTTACATTATGCGACTGCCTACCCACAACCCAACCAGTAACATATTCAAAATAAAGGCTTCTACAGACCGGCGCGACACGCGACGCGACACAAAGGCCCCGCGTGTCGCGCGACGAGCGGTGCCATTGTGTCACGTCACGAGTCGCGCCGGTCTGTAGAAACCTTAAAAGTCATTTATTCAACCTAAGCTGAGGATCAGCAGTTTTCGAACGTCAAAATTACTTATTTAGACAGTTCCCCAAAACGCCCGACCTTCACGTTCCTAGTGAGAAGAAGTGGCGCAAAAAACTCCCCAGCAGTGTTTATATGTACTTTATTTTATTTTATTATACAACCTGTTTTTTTTTATATCCCATAACTCTAGGGTTATATTCTGTAGGTAAAACTAATACTAAAACTCCTAGAATAGGTGGTCCAAAAATGCATCGTTTCGGAGATATCATCAATCATAATTAAATTAGGTCAAAAATTGTCACCAGTATGACGAATCTTTACTTTTGCGAGGTTGCCAAACTTCGCAGTAGTGTAGTAAAATAAATAGTAAAATAAAATATGTAGGTATGTTGGTATCGGGGCTTCCCGGCGGCAGCTAGTGAAGGGAAAGCTACCTTGTCGACGTTGTCATATTTCACGTAAGGGTGTTTTACATTAATAATCGTGACTTTGCCGAATTATTTTGTATGAAAAATGAAAAAAAAAAATAACGAAGGATTGGAACATAACTCATATGCCAGTTGATTCTTTGATATGGCCTCAATCATACCCTAGAGTTATGGGATATCAAAAAAAACACGTTGTATATTAATTAAGGAACAAAACAGAATGTAAACAGAAACAACATAGAAACCACAATAGGTTTGTCCCGATGTTGAAACACTTTAAAGCAATCTTAATACTAACGAAATCAACAGCAACAACCTGGCTTGTGTACCTATTTTATTTATAATTCATTAAGATAATTATATGTTTTTTTCATTGTTACTCTCAATCAGAGCACTTGCCATCTTATCTCTTCACCTCCTTGGTTGACTGGTAGAGGATGCCTTCAACATTAAGTCCGCCTTTGTACCTTTTTGGAATGCGAAAAGTTAAAAAAAATAAGTAAATAAATAAATACTCTTTGACGACTGGTTGTCAGAATTTTTTTGGGCTTCTGACAAGGTCTAACTACCCGTAACGACTGTCAAAGATCTACGAATGACAGCCGGGATCAACGGCTTAACTTGCTTTCCGAGGCACGGTTTTATACTGGCTGCCATGACTTAATTTCCGAGAAAAAACAACCGATGGACTAACTCCAAAATCATAAAACTCATCAAGATTAAAACATACCCAAGTTCTACCATTAACTTAATAATTAATCTGAGATATATATCCAATTAACAAGAAGTTTCATAAATAAATCTAAACTGATAAGTTTTGATATCGAGCGATTCCCTGAAATGTTTAACTAAAAATAGTCCGTCACTAGTCGGGAGTAGTCCGTCACCAGTCGAGACTAGTTCATCACTAGTCCAAATATAGTCCAGCACTATACTTGTCAAAAAATAAAAGGCCCGTTTTGACATTTAATTTTACTTGATACTCACGGTAGTTCGATTCAAGTTAATGTCAAAACGCGCCTATTATTTTTTGACAACTTTAGTCAAGACTAGTCCGATACTAGTCCGTTACTAGTCCAAAACCAGTCCGTCACTACTCGTGACTACTCCGATACTAGTCGAAACTAGTCCGTCGCTAGTCGAGACTAGTTTGATACTAGTCCACAACTAGTCCGTCACTAGTCGAAATTAGTCCGATACAAGTCGTGACTAGAGTATGGAATTATCCGCCCCATTTTACTATCCGGGTATTTCAAATATTTCCAGAACATTTTGTTCAACTACAATTATAAGTTTGTATTTGGGATTTTATCCCAACTAAGGAACCCTTCATTGTGCGTGGTCTAACATGCACTTGGGCGGTATTTACTATAATTTAAAGTAATTATCAGTATAAAACCTATTATATAACGGTATCACTTTAGTTATTATCCTTTAAAGCGTAAATCTCGTTAGAGACCGTCACGGACGCGTCAAGGAGAGGTATAGTTGGCAGCAAAAGTGTTATTTTTTTTTTAGTTTTTGTAGGTTGGCTCAGTAGTTAGTAATGTCAGGCGACACAGGTGCTCTCGGGGCATGGTTGCTTCGGGAAGTACCTGTGTCGCATAAACAGGGAGCCGGATGCCCGGTGCCATCAATGCGTCGACTGCCGAGAGGACACGGCGCGGCATACGCTGGCGCGCAACGAGCCACGCAGTGCCCTCATCTCAGGAGTAGGCAGTGACCTGTCACTGCCGGCCGTGGTCGATTCTATGGTCGGCAGTGAGGAGTCCTGGGACGCGGTGGCATCTTTATGCAAAATAGTCGTGTCTTCCGCTCACCCGGCCCGCAGCAGCTGCACTGTGCGTAGGGCAGATAATGCCCTCTTCCGGCCCCCCTAAATGGTTCCAGGGACGGTGGACTCGGGGACGTCCAACTGTATCATAGTATCATACTGGATCGGAGGTGGCGGCGCGTAGTGTTCTACACGGGGGGTCACACATCTCACCCCCCTCCCAGACTTGAGGTGGCCCGCAGAGGCGGGCCGGCACTAGTTGGGAAAGGCTAGGCGGATTGATTGGCTCGGGTATTACTGAAGCTTTTTGCGTCCCGTCTTTGTGAAATGTACATTGCAAGTTTGTTAACATGCAAGACCGTATTACGGCTTCCGCAGACAGGTGCATCGCGATAGCATGACGCGATTCTAGTACAACCATTTCTATGAAAACTGGATGGAAATTGTTCTATCAGAATCACGTCGCACCGTTGCGTCGCGCCTGTCTACGGGAGGCTTTAGTATTAGCCTTTATAATGAAGTATAATAATGATTAAATAAGTGGAATGGCTGCCTAACTTAAATGGGACTGGGCAGGACATGTCTGACGCATGCCGGGACCAACTGTGGGCCCAAATGGCACAGAATTGGTGCCCTGAAACAGTGCGACGTTGTCGCGGCAGACCACTTAGGAGATGGTGGGACGAATTGGATAGGTTCCGGCAAAACTGGAAGGAGGACGCGCAGGCTCGCGAAGGATGGAAGGGGTGGAGGGCAAGGAGAGGGTGAAGGAGCAGAGGGACAGCGTAGGTTAGAGAAAAAAAAAAAGAAGGGGAAGGAGAAATGAAATACTTAGATGGTGAGAAAATGTATCATAGATGAATGGTTTCATCTATGATCATTTGATCAATCACATGAACGCCAGCCATCTTTTGGGCACGCTCGTTCCATCGTAGACCTCTTCCATCACTTTCCATAAGGCAAAGACATAATTGCAAAAAAAAAGAAAAAAATATAAAAAGCTTACAATACTTTACAATCAGCTCAACAATTTTCCAACGCGAACAACAATACTTAGCATCACATTTCAAATTACTTACTAAAACGAAGCCGACAACGCGAACGAAAGAGAAACTACAGCAAAAAAACAAAACACAATCACTTTTGTGCTCGCCTGCCCCGTCACCGTGAAAATGACAAGGCATTTCACGCGATCATAAAATATAAGTCTCGGCTACACTGATAAATACCCAGCTTAGTGCGGACAGTGATACAATGATGTGGACTAGGGTTTAATTATTTTGTTTGGAGATTCTTTTTGAGTGTTCATAATTTTTAGGGTTGCATACCCAAATGGTAAAGAGACTTACTAGGGATGGGCAGCAGCGTTTTCTATGCATTTTAACACCATACTGCGATCGCCAAACCGCCTGCCAAGCGAGGCGATTATGGATCCCCCCCCTCCTTTTGGGGGAAGCCTATGTCCAGCAGTGGACATCTTTTGGCTGAAATGATGAGGATGATGATGAATATTGAAGGATTGAGATTAAATATTCAGTTTTTTTTTTAATATTGTTTGTCGAGTCGTTGGTCTTGAGTTGAGCTGCACGATTACCGACAAATGCTTGCACTAATTAGACAGGTCCACTCAAATTTGTCTGGTTCTTTCCTCAAAAGACCATTTCAGGTCAATCTGAACAAGATTATGACATGTCTGGCCTTTAAAAGAGACTTTGACCAATTAATTTGTTTCGCAATTTTTTGGTGGTATGAGGAACAGGGTGTAAAGTTCACTCATCCACCATAGAAAAGGGAGGATCCTCCGACCAGACGGGTGTCGTGTCTGCTGGGCAACTATCCGACGGTTGATGTCGGGACGTTGTATATATGCTAGTCGCGCGGTAAACTATAATTGCAGGATTTTGCGTGACGTCAGTGTGACGCGTAGTTCGTATGTGGCGATGTTGATGCCGCTACATCACTCCCCTCCGGAAACCGGAGGTCAATAGTGGGCTGAGTCGTGTATCTTGCGATACTTGCCAGTGCCAGTTGAGGGTTCCAGTGAGTCGGAACCTGGTGCCGCATAGTTCTCGGTGAGTCGGAACTGTCTGCGGTGATTCCCCAGTGAGTCGGGGTGGCGCTGCGGTATGCTCCAGTGCGTCGGATGTAGTACAGCGCCGAGTTGTGGCTGGCTGCTGGCGTCGACCAGGAGAGGCATGTTCTCTGCTTGTGGACCGGCCGAAAGTGCAGTGTGCTGTGCCAAGTTGCTGATGAGGCTGTGGGTGATGACCAGGAATGCGCGTTCGCTGCATGCTGGTGGTCAGGATACCCGTTGAAGCCGTGGGTGCTGGCTGGCTGTGTGACTCGCCGCTCGAAAGCTTGAGGAAGTGATGATGATGACGTCACGCTGAAGTAGTTCCACGAAGGCTGCGCTGACGTTCATACTCGGGGTCACCAGTTTGGTGGCATGAGGAACAGGGTGTAAAGTTCACTCATCCACCATAGAAAAGGGAGGATCCTCCTACCAGACGGGTGTCGTGTCTGGTGGGCAACTGCCCGACGGTTGATGTCGGGACGTTGTATATATGCTAGTCGCGCGGTAAACTATAATTGCGCGATGCAGGATTTTGCGTGACGTTAGTGTGACGCGTAGTTCGTATGTGGCGATGTTGATGCTGCTACAATTTCTCCTCAGGGGTAGTCAGTTAGGAAATGTCGACTACATCTAGCTTATTTTTAAATTTTTAATATGACGTGTAAAAGTGATTCCGATATCCTATTTACAGAATAAAGGATTTCATTTCATTTCATTTCTCGTCGCGCACATACCAAAGGCGTGGCGTGGCACAGCGGTGTCGGTCAAACTATAGTACTTAACTTTTCATAGCGAAAACCCCATTTGATCTCAAAACGAAATAGAAATAAAAATGTACTAGTTTTACAAGACCAGAAACCTGCATCTCATTATAATCTAGATTGTTCTCGCAAAATAATACGTCCTTACTGTAATTTTGTCTCGCCGCGCACCTTCGGCGCGGTACAGCATTTTCGGTGAAACTATAGCTTCTGACCGCGACTCCCGTTCGTATGGAAGTCGAATATATGCCATAAAACAAGGCCTATGACAGTCAGCAATAATGGAGCTTTCAAATAAAATAGATGTATAAGTAGATACATAAATAGGTTATAAAGTTATAACACACATACGTACATATTTACTATAATATATCCCTACATTATATATATATATAATATACAAGTAATTGCGTGCCATAGCTTAGGGGTACGTTCAATATCAATAAAGGAACACAGAAAAAAAAAAAATATATAATATAAACAAAAAAAAATAACTAAACATAAAAAAATAAATCAAAATGAGTCTCTTCGTACTTTAAAATAAAATAGTTTTAATTCTAAACGATTGCTATTTTAAGTTAGTAGCTACTAAATTAGGTTGATCTTGCAATGTTTTTTTATTTTTCATGGGTTCCTCTATCGATACTGAACCTACCCCTTAGCTATGGCACGCAGTCTCTTTAACACCATGTACACATACATACATACATAAACTCACGCCTTCTTCCCATGAGGGTAGGCAGAAACTATAGAACGCCACTTGCTACGCTCCTTACATACTCCTTTTAACAACCTGTATAAACACACAAATTCATGGAAAAGAGGTAATTGAGATGACTCTACGCTATTTGTTTTGTAAATAACTCTGCAATTTCCGCTTAAATGCATACCAACTGGTGGCCGTCCTGATATCAAGAGAAAGCCAATTCCAGAGAAAAATGGACTGGATATAAAAGGAAGAATTAACAAAGACAGAAGTATGAGAAGGACAGAGTAGAAGAAGATTGTTGGAAGAACGCAGATTCTTAGCGTGTGAAGAACATAGATACTGGAAGTGAGACAATAAGCCTTAATAAAGCACAGCAAGCGCACTTAACAAGATCTAAGCCCTAATAAATTCAAATCATTCATTAAACGTAAGTTGTGCCAGAAAGCCTTTTATACCGTTAAAGATTATATTGAGGACAAAAAGGCTTGGGATTGAGCTGCTCCAATTTTTTTTTTACATATTGAAGTGATTTATTTTTATTGTTTGATGTTTTTTTGCTAACTTTTAGAATTTTACACAATGACATGAATATTTACTTGTAAAGTATTACATTATTTTAATTATTGTGAATGTGAAGACTATGTGGGTTATTTTTTTTCTTTTTCTTTTATTGTCATCCATTTGAGCTCAGACCTGTACCATAAATAATAATAAAATATTTTTTACTCTTACAACTAAACAAACAATTGTATCACTTTATAGTGTTACTTTAGATGCGGTAATTTCTCACTCAAATTATTATTTGTTGATACCAATCTATCATAACCTAAAGCACAACCGCTATGTCAAAGAAATTACCATATTAAAAAAATCCGTTACTGTTGATATAATTTGTGGTAATTTACCGAAATGTCAGCCGAATAAGTCAGAAATGTCCCATAAAAAACTGCTTATAATATGTAAAAGCAGACGTATGCTCATGATTTAAGCTCGCAGCATATCCTACCAACTTGGTCCGAGTGACAAACTGCTCTATATATCATTTGGAGTTCCTTCTTTACCCTACAGCAGGCGAGCCAAAGAGGGTCATGTGTTTTCTTTAAACGACGTCCGGATTTGTATGGTTACATTAAACTATAATTTGAGCTATTCACTTGGTATTTCAAATTAATAAGTCATGCACTTTTAGTTTATACTTATTCGTTTGATGCACAAAAAGCCAAAGCAATGTGAAGTGTGTACGACTCACCAATTCTCAAACTCAAACTCAAAGAATTTATTTCAATTAAACCAATTACAGGCACTTTTAAATGGCCAAGGAGTTGGTCAGTCAGAAAGATGAAGCTGGTTGCCCGTTCTAAAGCAAAGTAGGAGAAAAACGGGTAAGAAACTACACGGATACTCTTTACTAAACATAATTATAATTATTTTAAGCTAAACTATTTCAATATACCTTGTCCTTATAGTTTTTCACGTTGACTGAATGTAACATAAATATTATGTTTCATTAATTAAGCAACGTAAATTGAATGAGGGTTGTAAACAGAAGCTCAATATGAATCTACGATTAAAGGTGTTAGGTTTTAGTTTATTAATGCATAATTGTTGGATTTCTAATGAAAACATTATAGCAGTATATAGTAGCATATATATTAGTATACATACAGGGTGGATTTTTGAGATGGGGCAGTAGCTACCCTAACCGTTGTAACTACAGGAAAACGGTCTTAAGAGACTGTCCTTAACTTTTTGAGAAACTTTGAAAAAATGCCGCATTGCCGGAATTCGATTGATACGATTTCGATAACCAAACTTTTTTTTTTTTTTTGGTCAGTCTTCATTGTAGCGGTCGATCTATCTATCATAAAAAACTAAGTTGGAGTATCATTTCCTTCGAAATGTATGGGAAAAGTTTTTTGCGGTTTTTGACTTTTCTAGTAATCAAACCTCAATTGGTCCGATAGAGGTATTTGATCCTTATAATAATGAGGATCGATTGGCATAAAAAAAGAGTTTTTTTTCAAAATCTCTGAATGCAGATCAACATTTCTTAAAAAGATAACGACAGTATCTTAAGACCGTTTTCCTGTAGCTACAATGGTTAAGGTAGCTGCCCTTACTGGCCCATCTCAAAAATCCACTCTGTCTATAGCAGTATTTATATTTTACTACTTAGTGCAAAACACTTTAATTGTACTGGCAGAACCGAAAGATTCGAAATATAAAATGGCGCGACAGCATGCCCATCTTGTTCGGGCGTTGATGTACAGTACGACGAGACGGTCCGAGTGGAAGTGTCGGCTAAAATATACTTGGGCATAGAATTATTGGAGATCTTCTGTAAATTAAGGTACCCTATTAGTTTTATTGCAAATATTAGAATTCTAAATAAATAGTAATAATATGTGGAGAATTGATGAGATTGTGGAGAGATGTGATGGTATGGTGTAGATTGTAGAATATTGAATTTGATGTTGACAAATAAATTAAAATATCTTAGTATTTCATATTATTTTCCTTATCCCTGCAATACCGTTAACATGTAGTTATAATTTACGTTTATAGTTTGTGATATTGAGGTAGCGACTTTAAGATCCATAAGGGGATTCTAATATACGAATAAATTAGTTGTTTTAGAGAAAGGGTAATTCTATAACAAGAGATGCTGAAAAGCCCCAATCTAACCGAGTTCTAAAATCTACAGTTTCAAATATTCCCAAAATTATACCTAATCTAAAATCCTATTAAATTCTCGTCCAAATAAACCGCTAAGCGCTTTCAGAGTTTCAAACGTAAATACTCTATTGAACCACTTAGCGCTAACTGTGGCATGGCTTCAAGGTCATTTGTCATTTTATACCAGAAAATTTATGTTTAAACCATAATTACTGGTTTGGTAAACGAAAAACCTAGTTCAAAGGTCATTTAAAAACTACAAAACCCTTTAGAGATTTGTGTGGTGTAGGTTTTACGAACGAAAAAAGAATATAAACTACTATTGGTATGTAAAAATGTACTGATAATTTCAAGTGTTAAACGTGTAGGAACAGTCGAAACCTATAATATTTCTACTCAAAAATAATTGCCTTACGATTTATTTTTATAATAGGGTGTAGATTTTTGCTCCTTATTTCTGTGTAGTTTACCTCTGTATTTTATCAACAAAAATGAGAAAACCCAGCTTCTAACTGAACTGAAAATATATTTTCACGACGCATGCGTTCTGCTCAACGCATAGCCTTGCTGGGTGGGGGGTAGACCGGTCCGCGTTTCGTAAGGGGCTGCACGCCTTTTCAACGTTAATACATTTCGCGCGCAGTGTAAAAAATGCAGTGAAGTGACATTTGAATAAACGTATTCAAAAAAATAATGTGTTTCCGTTAAAGTGAGTGTTGCAGATTTTTGAGAAAAAAATTGTTGTGAAGTTTAGTGATGTGCTTAAAGTGGTTTTAGGTAAGTTTTTACCGTTTTTTCTCTATTATAAACACCGGTATTTATCGGGTTATTTTAATTACAAAACACTGTGTGATTTTTGGTAAATAACTTTGTCAAAACAGTCAAAGTTTTAAAGTTACATAATCATAAAATGAGTAAAGTTTCGAAACTATTTGAAGTGTTTAGTCAAATTTCTAATGAACTATACAGGTTGATGACAAATAATCGTTTACTCTACAATAGCTTGATAAGTTTTATGTTTAAGTACATAATAATGTGTTAACTCACATGTATTAAATAAAATTTCGTTATAGTTCTGAAACCGCGTGGACGTTGCGTAATTTCAGCCTAAATCATTGTGATTTAGTGATTGGTTACTAAAGTAATTATAAAATACAAAAACACACTGATTATTTATGAATAAACAAAAGGTTAATAATAAAAGAATAGCTGAAAAGTATCAAAATATATTATTACAGTATTAATACATATTCAAATTAAAATAATTCTTGTAATCATAAGTAATTTTTATTTATTGAAGAATATTATTTATTTCTCAATCATTTTCATTATAATATTATGGTTAGTAGTTTATTAAGCCATAGCAAATAGGAAAACCATAGGTTTTTGAAAATAAAAACATGAGTATTATTAACAAAAATATTTGTGTTGACTTACGACTTTTCGACAAAGCAATGCTTATCAAATAATTCCAAGGTGAAAAACATATTCAGTTATTCTACAGAGAAACAATAATGTTAGATTCCGTGAATGTCATATTTTCTTTTCGACAAAGCAATGCTTATCAAATAATTCCAGGGTGAAAAACATATTCAGTTATTCTACAGAGAAACAATAATGTTAGATTCCGTGAATGTCATATTTTCTTTTCGACAAAGCAATGCTTATCAAATAATTCCAGGGTGAAAAACATATTCAGTTATTCTACAGAGAAACAATAATGTTAGATTCCGTGAATGTCATATTTTCTTTTCGACAAAGCAATGCTTATCAAATAATTCCAAGGTGAAAAACATATTCAGTTATTCTACAGAGAAACAATAATGTTAGATTCCGTGAATGTCATATTTTCTTTAAATAATACACATAACAACACGCCTGTAATCCCCAAAGGGTTAGGCAGAGGTGTACCTAAAGTGTGTTTCTTTGAATATGATAATATATTTCCAACACGCAATGAGCTAGCGTTACTTTGATCAATGATTGCTCCTTTTCTGAATACTAAAAGCCTGTTCTCTGTGGGCTGATATTGTTCAATAGAAAAATATTGTAACTTTTGAATCAATCAAACTTTCATGAAACGGAAATAAACATACCTAGTAATAATTATCATAATTTTATTATGATCTGACCAAGATAATGTCAGGACTTACAAAAAAACTGTGACCCCTTGTGAGTTTTTTTCTGTGTTATTTTAACACCGATGTCATGTAGTTTTAAAAAATGTTATTGATGTGTAAAATTTTTATCAAAACCAATTTAAAAATATCATAAAATATTCATAGTAGCTAATTAAATAGGCATTGCTAAAATATTTACTGATGATAATTTTCCGAGCTATTTATACATATTGAGATCGGCTTAGAGTCCAGTTTCAAGCCAATTTTATGCTCAATATATTTTCAGTAAAAATATTTACTAATTATTTTCCTCGTATTTATATACGGTTTTAGGTTTCAATTGTAGGTACTGCATAATATTTGTTTGTGTTTCACAACGTCGTTTATAAAGCAATTAAGTTCCATTAACATTGTATTTGTTTTGCTAGCCTACATCATGTCCCCTTAGCTGGGCAAAAACTTCCACTTGCTCCCCCAAACCTCTCTGTCTTGTGCGATGATTAATTATTTAACAAAAAATCTGATGACTAACTAAAAAATATTGACACGTATGAAGGTTTTATTCATAAGATTTGTATTTGACACTATGTAAAATGGTTATTCATATACATATTAGCAGACGTGATATGAGCAGTGATAGCCTAGTGGAGTGACCGTTGGGCTGCCAAGTCATAGGTCTCGAGTTCAAACCCAAGAGGCACCACTGACTTTTCGGATTCATGTGCGTATTGTATAATTATCACTAGTTAAAAAAACGGTGAAGGAAAACATCGTGAGGAAACCGGCAGGCCTGAGAGATATTTCTTTCCTTTCTCCAAGGCAAAGGCCCATGGGCGGCATAAAAACTCTGATACCAGGTTAGTCACTAACCGCACGAAAAAGAGAAAGACACATTTTGTCCAGTTATAAAATGTTATGTACCTGATTTCTATGAAGTACTACTAACCGTTAGTTCTGTGAGCATCACCAATACAACCAGTCCTGCGTGGCCCGCATACAGAGGATGAACACGACCTTCACTTGTTCCGATTCTCAATACTGAAATCAAAAGGTTCCCGTAATTCAAAATGTTCAGAATCTGGTCGCATTATCATCTCAAAAACAATCAATGTCAAAAACTTGTCAAGAATGTATGTTATTTAGAGGTATTTCTGACAAATTGAGATGGAGATCAAAATGTTCCTAAAAATATGAGAATCGCCCTTATGGTTTTTAATCAGTAAAGCTGTTATATCTTATGCTAGGTGCTGTAATTGGTCGATATCAAATTAATCGACTGACATATTCTTTAACTCAAACTCGTACCGCTTTATTACAAAACAAGATTTATATTTTGACATGGCTTAAACCATGGAGCCAGTTATTGTAATAAGAACGTAACAGTGATTGAAATGCCGTTCTTTATACAAAACTGAAAACTTAGTACGGTACTAAGTTGTCATTTTTGTATTAAGAACTTTACCATAGCCGGTATATAGTTCTAAATTCAATAATGGCTCCATGGTTTAAACCTGGGTCTGAAGATAAACCTTGTTTTGTAATAAAACGGATAGTATTTATTTCAATTAAACCAATTACAGACACTTTTGAATTGTCAAAGAGTCGATCAGTTAGTCAGAAAGTTGAAGCTATTTGCCCATTCCAAAACGTAGATCTCTATGGAGAAGAACAGGCAAGAAACTCCAAGGACACTCTTTTAAATCAATATATTACAAAATCCTGGGTACATTATTCTTGTTGCTTCTACATGTGAGAACAATGTAAAAAAAAAATATATTTAAAAACAATACAAAATATAAAAGATTACAAATAAGCCCTGGCAGATAGGAGATGACCAGTCTCAACTGACGGCGCCCGTTCACGAACATGACGCGTGGATCAACACCACCCAGCTCAACCATTTTGTAGGGAACCGAATGATCCAACACACGCGCCACCATCAGAAAGACATTTAAGTGCCAAACTTTTTTAAGTCAACATACTTACATCATAACAAAATAAACGGATACCTAACTTCGGTCTCAAACGGAGCCCTATATTGCAAAGCATTTACGTAAGAACTCGCAATTAAAGTCACGTTTCAATCCGCAGTGACAATGATGCTATTCCAACTTTTGACACACTGACATTGAAAATGTAACTACTTGTAAATACATTGTCAGTTTTAATTATGTTCCACTGGCAACAGCCCCGGCTTACAAATTGTAGGTCGTGGCTTTGAAGCCAGGCGCTTTACTTTGTGTAAATTATTTCATTACCACTGCTCACAAAACGGTGAAGGAAAACATCTTGAGGAAACCGGCATGTCCTAGAACCAAAAATTCTAAGACATGTGACATCTATCAACCACTGGACCCGCGTGGTGGATTACCCACACGCTCTCGAAGGTCTGTGTCCCAGCAGTGGGAACATTATAGGCTGATTATGATGATGTGCGCCCGATAGGATTTCCTGTCGGCAAAAATGACGAGCTGCCATGTTTCATCCTCTATTTTTTTTATGGTACTTGTCCAAAGTTTCATGCTCCTATCCAAGGTATATAACTGTTTCGGCTGTGTGTTAATTTATTTAATAGTTTAAGCGTACAAATGTACAGACGTGGTCTTAATGCCATAGGTATTTTCAACCAGTCAACCTTTGGGTGATGTGGTAAGTCCAATAACGAAAACGTGAAACGTGTGTCAGTGACTACAAGATTTTTATTAAGTTGATGGATTTAACAAATTTAACAAAAAAAAATATAAAACATTCTTGAAGATTTTCGCTGATCATTTTCATCTTCAAAGTGAGCCAAGATTACAAATTAAATAAAATTAGCAAACACTGTTGGCCCGAGTTCCCGGAAAAGGTCCTTTAGAAATGCGAGACTTTATTACCAGAAATATTTTACTTTTTAGAGTGTTTCTGCATGATTACATTGTCACAAATATATTCAAAAGGGGCTCATGGCTCAAGGTTATCAGTCGATCCATCAAGGTTAAGCTGCTCTTGCCACAATCATTCCGCAGATGGGTGACCATTTAGAGGTATGAGGAACAGAGTGTTAAGTTCACTCATCCTCTATAGAAAAGGGAGTATCCTCCGACCAGACGGGTGTTGTGTCTGGTGGGCAACTGCCCGACGGTTGATGTCGGGATGTTGTTTAAATATGTTAGTTGCGCGGTATACTCTGCTTGCGCGATGCCGGATTTTGCGTGACGTCAGTGTGACGCGTAGTTCGCATGTGGCGATGTTGATGCCGCTACAACCATCCATTACATTCCGTGAGTCTACCGTGTCTCGGCAAACATGTTAAGCTGTCGGTCCCAGCAGTCATTTCTAGATCGTTGACAGTCATTATGGATTGTCAGAAGCCCGAATGTCAGCCTTTTCAAAGGGTATCGTGGTACCCAGTTACTGGGTTGTGGAGGTCGAATAGGCAGATGTTCAATGTGAAATACTCCTAATATTGTTAATTGTATTCGATTAAGGGCCTGTGCACACTACGTTTTTTAAACGCGCCGTTGACGCGGATTTTAGAAACGTGCGTCGACGGCGCGCTTTTATCCTACAGAATAGACTGACTTGCGTGCATATCGCGTCTGTATCGCTACAAACGCGCGTCGACGGCGCGTTTAAAAACGTGGTGTGCATAGGCCCTAAACTGGAATCCAACCATAAAATTTTTAGGAAAAGGCATCTTGCCTGATGATGATTTTCATTAATATTGTTTTTTGTTTTAATCTTAAAAGAAAGGAACAAAAAATATGTATTTATTTGTATGTATAATTAAAATAATATGTATATAAATTAAAACAAATAAAAATAACAATTAAGAAAAAAAAAATATTAAAAATAATTTTCCAATATTATAGAAAAGCTTTCATTGCTCCTTGACCGAGACCCTTTCATTCTTAAGAAGCATTTACAGGTAAAATTGCCTTTAGAAACTTTTAAAAGGTCAGCCCACCAATTAAGAACCTCACGATAACTTATTTGATGTTCAATTTTCTTAGAATCCTTTCATTTCCTAAGTTTTTTAGGGTTCCGTACCAAAATGGTAAAAAGGAACCCTTATGGTGAGACTAGGTCTGTCTTTCTGTCACACCTGGATATCTCAAGAACTACTAATGCTATTGAAATTTAGAATAGTTTTAGATGACGTTTGTCCAACTATTTTGCAAACAAGAAAAAAAGAAAAAAAAATTTTTTTTTGCAAAAGGGACTGAAAGGGGGTCTTAAAAATTTGAAGTGGGGTTACCAGGGCATGTGGGCTATCATATGAAAGAGCGCTGTTTGCACATTCCCAAAATTTTTTTTTTAATGCAGCATAGTTTCCGACTTTTAATGAAAAATTTAAAAAAAAATCCGTTCCCGCCCCTCCCTTATCTCCAAAGTTTGCATACATAAAATCTGAAACTATTCTATGTGATAGAAGTATAAGTAAAGATTACAGGTAAAATAAACCGATGTCTCTAAATAGCACAATTTTTCAGAAATCATCAACTTCATATATACGTACGGAACCCTCGGTGCGCAAGTCCGACTCGCTCTTGATCGTTTTTAGGGTTCCGTACCTCAAAAGGAAAAATGGAACCCTTATAGGATCACTTGTGTGTCTGTCTGTCGGTCTGTCCGTCTGTCACAGCTGATTTGCTCCGAAGCTACTGGACCGATTAAGTTGAAATTTGGTACACACATGAACTTATGTGAACCAAACACGGACGTGTTACGTAAATAAATTAATTTTGAATATGGAGGTCACTTTTGGGGGGCAAATTAGAAAAAAAAAGTTTTGCTGACTGTACCATTACCAAAAAATTCATAATAAGCCCTTTCATTTGATATGTCACACATATCAAATGAAAGGGCTTATTATGAATTTTTTGTATATTTTTTTCAAATCAAATCAAATAATTTTTATAATTTTAAAATAGTTACTTTTGTAATTATTTAAGAAAATAGATGAAAAATTAAAGAAAATATTTAAGAAAATAGTTCTTTACATATAGATTACAGGAAAACTTATAAGAAGTCTGTGATCTTAAACAAATATGGTAAAACACTCAATATTGTGCGTACAAACTTACATTTGCAGTTAGAATGTATGGGGATCATGTTTTCCAACTACAATGTTAAGTTTGTTCTTGGGATAAATTCATCCCAACTACGGAATCCTTAATTTTGCGTGGTCCGACACGCTTTTGGCCGGTTTTTTGTATTTAAGATTATTAGAGTGCCACACAATATTAGAGTACGAGTATTAAACTGCCTCGTTGGTTTAGTGCTCGCAAGCGCTATTGTTGAGCATGAGGTCCTGGGTTCGATTCCCAGGTTGGACTAAATGTTATTGGGTTTTTCCACCTGGAACTGCTCAGTAGCAACCCGGAGTCTAGATTTGAGCCCGGTTGATGGCAATGGGCTCGCCCCCTATTAAATGGGACTTAAAAATAACTGGCGAAATGTGGATGTCCTATAGGTCTTTAGAGGTATGAGGAAAAGGGAGTAAAGGTCACTCATACTCTATAGAAAAGGGAGGATCCTCCGAACAGACGGGTGTTGTGTCTGGTGGGCAACTGCCCGACGGTTGATGTCGGGACGTTGTATATATGCTACTCGAGCGGTAAACTCTGCTTGCGCGATGCAGGATTTTGCGTGACGTCAGTGTGACGTGTAGTTCGCATGTGGCGATGTTGATGCCGCTACAGGTCCACCTCTGCCTAATCCTTTAGGGATTACAGGCGTGATTGTTAGGTTATGTAAAGTGCTACAAGAGTATCTTTTGGCACTTGACTGATATTGACAAGGAGACATTGTTAGAAAATATTTGTGAATTGTTTCAAGTTAATATACTGAAACCCCCCACCTAAATAGGGGGAGGCCTATGCCCAGCAGTGTATGTCTTTCGGATGAAATGATGATGAAATGTACTGAAAACAAGATGGCGGCCTTAGTTCCAATATTGAACGAGCGCCATAAGATCCTTGTACAATTAAGTTATGGCTTCATTGACAAAATTGCAAGTAATAAATAAAGAAAAATTATTTATTGGGACTCTTAAAAACATAAAACTAAAGATAATTTTATTTTGCAAATATGGGTGCAGAGGTTAACACAAATTAATACACGATCAGCCATATTTTACCATGTAGGCATGCAAAAGATACACAAAAACATACTAACTTAAAAATCTTTATCACCGAGGAACTCACTTAATTTATTTCTCCCTTTCACCACTCAAAAGCTTCGAAGTCTTTTTTTAAATAAAGCAAGCGGCAGCTCTTTCCAACTCTTCGGTATTTTGTTAAAAATTATTGGAGCCATGCAGTTTGTTTGTTTTTGTTTTGTTTTTTTTTTTAAAACGTTGCCCCACACTAGGAATTTCTCCTGTATTGTGGCCACGTCTATTGCGGGGAACTACGTCGTTTAAACGTGTAAAACGACTTGGGTTTGTCTTCACAAACACAGAAAGCTTTGTTTGTGATGACAAACCTAAGTTACACGAGAACGTCGGACAACATACGCTATGCAGCTATGTCTACAGTCATCCAAGACAGCACTTATGGGCAAAAGTGTCTACTGCATGGCTCCAATAATTTAACAAAATACCGAAGAGTTGGAAAAAGCTGCCGCTTGCTTTATAAAAAAAAAGACTTCGAAGCTTTTTAGTGATGAAAGGGTACTATAAATTAAATGAGTTCCTTGGTGAAAAAGATGTTTTAAGTTAGTATGTTTTTGTATATATTTTTCATGCCACACTTCTAGTACTCGTATGTACAGACAGGGTAATGTTAATATTTTGTGTTTTTTGAAGTACTGTACACAGCTATCCGTGGTTTTAAGCTTAAACATCGCTCGAATGCATCTTTCCGTATACATCTTCTATCTAATGAAAGGCAATTGCATGTAGCTGAGATGAGAATGTTAAGAGGGATGTATTGTGTGACACGAATGGATAGAATAAGAAATGAGTACATAAGAGGAAGTCTGAAAGTGGCGCCGGTGACTGAAAAGTTGTGCGAATCGGTTGTCATGGTATGGGCATGTGATGCGGAGGAATGAGGAAAATGTCGTGAGGTAAGTTTTGAGTATCGATGTGTCGATGGCTATAAGAGAAGGGGAAGACCAAAGAAACGATGGATGGACTGTGTGCAAGATGATATGGCTAGAAAGGGGGTGACTACCGGGATGACGACTGATACAGAAGTGTGGGAGAAAGGGACATGTTGCGCCGACCACAAATAAAGTGGGATAAGGGCAGGAGAATGATGATGACTCATTGAAACATAAAAATTAGAGCTAATTTACTTGTCTTAAATTACGCCATGAGACCTATCCACAAGTTCCTTATCCATTTCCAGACAGCTGAGATATTTTTTCGTGGCAGTCAGACAGACAGACAGACGGATAGACGGGTGGCAGTAGAGGCTTTGTAATATTACGATACACGTATACTATATTTTTTTTTAATCCAAAATGTAGTGAATGAGCAACTTAAATACCGAATTTCATCCCCCTTTTCACCCCCTTAAAGATTGAAATGAAAAAAATAACGATATACGGTGCGTTAGTTTCCAACCACAAGCCGAAATAATACATTTTGTGATTTTTACTTCGAAAATAAAGAAATAAATACAAAATTTCTTTCCCCTTTTCAGCGCCTTAAGGGTTGAAATTCCATCAACACCTATATACATTGCGTTAGTTTCCAACCATAAGCCGAAATAATACATTTTGTGATTTTTACTTTGAAACTGAAGGACTTTCCATACAGAACTTCATTCCCGGTTTAACCGATTCTGGGGTTGAATTATCAAAAACGCTGAGATATTTATAAATTAATTTTTAATCGTTAGCCTAAACACGCGGACGCCCGGTTCCGCTTATTATGATTCCTTCTATTATTTATTTGAGTTGACATTTACTTTTTATTCGTATTTAATTTTTAAATGATTTTGAATTGACATTGAATTATATTGTTTTGATGTGTTATATTGTTAATTTTTAAATGATGAATGTGTTACGTGTATTTTTTATTATCAAGAATTATATTTCAAACACAATGTAAATTGTTAACCAATAAATTGAATTGAATTGGAATTGTATATGACGGAAGCCATATTGTTTAACAGCTGCGAGAGGCGGCGACTAGATGGCGCTAGTGGAACGTGCACCATAGACGATTCATTCATTCTATCGGTCATTTGACTTAAAACACTTGGAGTCAATTGAGTGAAATATTGTAACGTTACCCCCCACTAGCGGATCGCCTTTATAAGGAGCTACGCTGTTGAGTCGGTACGCATTTTGAACGGAAGCGTCTTGGTGCACGGACCACTGTCTCTCGACAGTCAGTACTGCCCGATTATTGGATATGGAACGCTGTCTCCGACAAATTAGTACTATCCTTATTGCGGTGGGTGCATGGACCACTGTCCCTGACAGTCAGTACTGCCCTATGTGACCGCCACTACCATTATTAGTTATTTAATTAATTCTATTTAATTTCTATATTCTCTCGATTTAAAATAACTGATTGTTCGATTGAAATATATTTCTGTATTGCCATATCTGAGTATTACTTCTGATGCCTGGACCTATCCCGACATGTACACAAAATTTTAAAATCCTAACTTCTTAACTGATGGACTTTCGAACTAATTTTAATCCCCTTATTTTACCCCCTGAGGGGTGAAATTTCCATAAATCCCTCCTAGTAGTACTAGTGGATGCCTACATTATATAACTATGCGTTGATATATTATCACCTACTCAGTCAGTTTAACATTTTATATGTACAGATTATGCTTATGCTGTAATGGACACATAATCACTGAGATGTTAAATTCGATTTCAACCAACCACCACACAAAGCAAATTATATTATTGTCTTAATCAATTAGGAACGTATTTAAGCCAAGTTCATTAAGGGCCTGTGTAAATAATCTATCTCTAATTACAGCGATATGCTGTGATATATACCTATAGATACATAATTGTGTACACATAATTATACAGTTGGTACCTAGGTAAACCTACGTAAATGAATAATATAATTAAGACTAGCTGTTGTTCGTGACGTTGTTTGTAGGTGTTCATTTAAATATGCATTTTAACACCATACAGCGATCGCCAACTCGCCTTCCAAGCGTGGCGATTACGGAGCATTGTGTGAGCTTCCTCCCAAATGAAACAAAGAATAACGGGGAAATCGGTGTACACTCATGAAAATATACTCGCCAAATGCTTAACCTCCTCCTTGTTTTGAAGTAGGTTTAAAAGAAGTTCGATTAACTTTTAGTTGTCCGTCCGTCATAGCCAAATCACGAGATTAAAATCGTATACAATAATAAACTTACTTAAAAATAGTAGTTATTTCTTTGCAAAGAAACTTTTCAAGCACTAATTAATTAATTCCATTAACATTATAAATAATTTTGATATAAATGCAAATTATAAATCCATCTGTCTTAATCATTTTAATTATTTTACTCAGTTTTTGCGGATGAAAAAGCTGACGACTCGCTTTAAGTCGACTATTTTAATATAAAAAACTTGTTTTATAATATAAACTGAATATTTAATATCGCACTACCGTGCGTTTTATTTACCGCCTATCTGTGAAGAATGGAATCTCATAGAAGTGCGCGCAATGCGGTGAAATAAACGCATGCTGTACGAAAGCAAAAAAAACTTTTTACATAATAATATTATCTGTCTTCCAAAAATAACACTACAAAGTGAAAAATAACTTTCTTTTTTCGGTAGTCGGTGTCTTTTGATCTGTATTTGAGTTTTTTCCCACCGACTTCCGAAATAAAAGTTATTTTTCCCTTTGTAAGACGGATTAGGTTTTTGTAATGTTTTTTTTAGTTTTCACTTCTTAGTGGGTCAGTTTTGAATTTATCTAAGTTACAATAGCCTCATGTTAACTGCTCATCACCTTTTACAAAATATTTGCTTTTCCCGATGCTGGGACGTTGATTGTTGAGGAGTTCTCCTGGTAAGAACCACTGCTACTCACCCTATGCATAGTGATGACAATAAATTGGGTTCCGTAGTAAACAAGGAACCCTTATAGTTTCGCCATGTCCGTCTGTCTTTCCGTCCATCCGTCTGTCCCCGGCTTAGCTCAGAGACGCCCTAGAAAGCTGTAATTTGGCATGGGTGTACATATTAATGACGCCGAGAAAGTCGTAAAATAAAACCACGGATTTTTTTTTTATAGGGTGCCCGTAAAACGGTGTTGATATTTTTTTTTTTCGTCTAATACATGGTGTGGGGTGCCGTTGGATAGGCCGTTCAAAAATATTGTGGGTCTGTGAAAAACATTTTTCAATTTTGAGATCCGTTTGCGTAATATTAAGCTTTAAAGTGCTATGTTTTGTTAGAGTCAAGTGTCCCCCCCCAGCTAAATGGTTGGTTTTGGATAAGTGAAAAAATTCATGGCAGGACTATATATAACGAAATTAAATGGAAAACTATCACAGCTAAGTACAGGCACTTACAAGTTAACGAGTAATCGTCGACCAACTTAAATTTGCAGTTAAAGAATTGACCGTAACGTATATAGATGTATGGGAGAGCATTTTTTTCAACTACAATGTTAAGTTTGTTTTTGGGATGAATTCATCCTAACTACGGAACCATTCATTGTGCGTGGTCCGACACGTACTTGGCCGGTTTTTACCTAATCGAATCGCAACCTGTTAAATAGGTACTCAATATTATATTGTTCCGGTCTCCATCATCAGTTCCACTTCACCAAATGGTGCTTTCCGAGAGCAAATGCACGAGTTACTATAAAAAATATCCAAATCGCTATAGGTTTGCCTATACAATTTGAGAGCTTCCCTCGATTTCCATGGGATCCTCTCATCAGATTCTGATTTGGTGGCAATGGGACCACCTCGAGAGTATACCCAAACAAAAAAAGAATTTTCAAAATCAGTCTATAATTGACGGCGTAATCGCGTAACAAACCTACAAAAAAAAACATACAGCTGAATTGAGAACGTCCTCCTTTTTGGAAGTCGGTTAAAAATCCACCGCGTGTGGTAGAATAAACGCATCGCAAAGCAGTGCACGCAGTCCCTAAATGCTGCGATACAGTCATAATTTTTTAAAGCTTTATTGAATACGGCGGTTAATAAGAGGATAGCCATCATCATCAGCCTACAGCAGTCCAATGCTGGACATAGGCCTCTCCAATTGCACGCCATTCAGTCCAATTCTCGACAACTCTCATCTAGCTTCTACCAGCCACCCTGCGAAGGTCGTCGCAGCGTCGCTCCACCTAGCCTGACGAGCGTCCTTACCAACCTAACATTTGCTGATTTGCGGTCTCCACTCAAGAACACGTCTACCCCAACGGTCATCGGTTCTACGGCTAATATGGCCGGCCCATTGCCACTTCAGCTTGCTTATTCTGTGGGCTATGTCTATAACTTTGGATAGTTTATCGATAGTCATATAATCAACTTATAATGTTCCCACTGCTGGGCCAAAGGCCTCCTCTCGGTGACAGGGAGTGGGCTGTAATCCACCACGTGGGCCCAGTGCGGGTTGGTAGATGTCACATGTCTTCTGAATTTTTGATTCTAGGACATGCCGGTTTCCTCACGATGTTTTCCTTCACCGTTTCGAGAGCAAAACACATGTTTGGGTTCTAAACTACGAGACCACCACTGCTCTCATATATTTCATTAATCTTTTTAAGGGAAACGTTTTGAGGAAAGTGTTGTGACAACAACAAATGGATCAGAAAACGTATCAGTGGATGCTAATTTGCAGTGACACTTACAAATTGAGAGCTTTGATTTAATTATTTTAATACTTGAACCCAAAACTCAAATTTCAAATCTCCTTAAAGTTATTTTTCATTTGACAACTAATGTTACTTGTCATTTTTTAGAGATGAATAGCAGGACTCTATGTTATCAGGATGTTGCACTTAGACTTCCATACATTCGTACAAATACTCTCAAAGATATAAATCTCGGTCAAATTTAGACCAAAGGTAATCTTAGCATATTATTTTAATATTTGGTTTCGCCAGAAAAACGTTATTGAAGAATACAGACCCAGTGACAGTAAACCAAAGAGTTAACAATATGTAGTAAACAGTGTATGACATTCATATTCACATGTCTATGATAGTTCAATGACAGTTGAATCATGTTATTCAAACAATAATTGTTGGAGAAAATTGCGAAATAATAAGGTTGAAACTGGCCAGGTCCAGTTGAAAACTAGCGTCAGTTGATTTTGTTTATCTGGTATATATTACATTGTGTGCCTTTTAGTCTGTGCTAAATAAATGTATTGTCTTTATTTTTTTCTTTCAAACTATCTAAACACAAATCGATCTATTACTAATTCCCTTTAGTGAGTGATTACGTAAGAATTTAACATAAATATGTTTTGTTTATACTCTCATTAAATACTTTTGTAACAGGGGCTTGTGGTTAAGTAATATCAGCTGCACGGTATGATCGATAAGATTAAGCTACGCTTGCCGCTGCTGGTCCATGGATGGGTGACCATCTTTACATACCAAGACCCCTCCGTGCCTCGGAAAGCATGTTAAGCCGTTGGTCCCAGCTGTTATTTATAGATCTTTGATAGTTGTTACGGTCGTCAGAAGCCCGAAAGTCTGACAACCAGTCTTACCAAGGGGTATTGTATTACCCAGTAACTGGGTCGTGGATGTCAGAAAGGCAGTCGCTCCATGTAAAATACTGGTATTCAGCTGCATCTGGTTAAACTGGCAGCCGACCCTAAAATAGCAACAAGCTAGCTAGGCAGATGATGAAAGCACGGAAATCTTGAGTTTTGGATAATGTCGCAACATAATTAGACTGCACCCTTGTGAGGCTGCGTTCAGACGACAGGCGCCCGCTACGCGCACGCCAGCTCCCGCTACGCGCACGCCAGCTCCCGCTACGCGCACGCCAGCTCCCGCTACGCGCACGCCAGCTCCCGCTACGCGCACGCCAGCCCCCGCTACGCGCACGCCAGCTCCCGCTAGGTGCACGCCCGCCAGCGCCCGCCCCGCTCGCTTTGAAATTTGTTGTATATAATTTGAGTCATATGACGCATCAGTAGATCTTAACATTGCATTTATCGAAGTCGACCCGCATGTTGACGGGCGCGTGGCGTGCGCGGAGCGAACGCGGGTGCATGGCGGGCCCAACACATGTGCGGGGTCGGCGCGGGTTATTTGAACACAGAGGGTGGGTTTAGTTTGAGTTTGAGTTTGGAGGTCGTAAATTATTCCACAGGTACGTACTACGGGTATAAAAAATATATAACCCTGCTTGCGCGATGCAGGATTTGTGTGACGTTAGGTTTTTGATGCGTAGTTTGCAAGTGGTGTTGTAGATGCCGCCACATACCCACGTGCCAAGTTTCATCCAAATCCGTTCAGCCGTTTTAGCGTGAAAGCGTAAAAAACAAACAAACAAACTCACTTTCGCATTTGAACCAGCCGGTCTATTCTGCAAAAATCTCACCGTGAACATTAGGGTGAAGTGAGCTTGGACTCAACTGTCATACTACCCGACACTACGGCATCTAGACGTTGACAGCTCACTACAAACTCACTCCACGCATTATTTCACGGTGAGATTTTTACAGAATCGACGTACAGGAACGATTCAAATGTATAAAATAAATCTTTGATATTTTGATTAATAATAAAATAATTATTTAAATTGAATTTTATTTTATTTTTAGAATATTAAATTTATTAGTTTAGAATGTTGTGACAAATTCTTGAAATTATTTCCACGAATTTGTCCTACTTTTACCTTTACTTTTTAGAATAGAATAGAATACTCTTTATAATGTACACCATCAAAGTTACAGATTTAAATGTTGCTTTTTACTTTACTACTTTTTCTTTTTTACTCTTTTTTTTTGGTTTACATGGCTTCTTGGTCATTTAAATCTTTTCCTCTGAGTTAAAGAAATACCCTTTTAATTCAATGAAAAGTAAATAGGGATCTACTTAATAATCAAACAATTTTCATCTTTTCTTTTGTTCTTACTATAACCCTTTCTGACTATTTAGTTTACAAGGGCTATCAGTGAATTACTTGAATAATTCTTAGACGATTAATTACAAAGAGAACCAAACACTCTATATCTTTGAAACTAAAACAATAATACGATATTGGGGTGGAGTTTCATCCCTTAAGGAACTATACTGAATGGTAAATTAACTTTTTAGCTAAGGCTTTTGTCTAATTGGGTTCTAATAATAATAGTATTATAAACTAGCTGCTGCCCGCGTCTTCGTTCGTGTGGCTTTTTTCTAAAATAAAAGTAAAATCCTAAGTTACTCCTTAAAATATCAGCTACCTGCCAGTGAAAGTTCCGTCAAAATCGATTTAGCTGTTTTGGAACAAACAAGCAGACACAAAACAAAAGGTTTTTTTTTATGGTACCGTATTTACTTTCATACGCATTCAGGAAAAAAACCTTTTATTTTGAAATTACAAACAGACACTTCTTATTTTAATGACAAATTTAATGACATTACGCTGAGTAATTGGTACTTGAGTAGTTAGCTTGCGTTTTCTGTACTGAGCTCACGCAACGCGTCGTACGTTCAGCCAGTAATAGGACTCGCACATCAAGGAGCGCTGTCCCCAATTTGACGCATTATTAATTTATTATACACAAAACAAAAGGTATTTTAATAAAACGCGTATATTAAAAGATCAATAATTAAATTATCTTTAAATTAGTTAACGTTTCAGAAAAATACGCCTAGTAGATTTTGCGCCATTCTCAGTTTTTTATCCGCGTTAGACATAATTTTACAAATTAATTTCAGTATGTAATATAAACATAATCTAAAATATTCACTTATTAAGTTATTGAGAAACTGCTCTAATTTATCATATATGTTTTTAAAATCATTAACACTACTCGTTTAGACGTGATCTTCAGTATAAAATCATTAAAAGTCGGTTATCGTCCCCTTAATATCTGTTTATTCTTACCCCGGATTTGTAAAATTATTCTTGCATTCTCTTTTCTTGAGGAACGTTATTTAACATCACGGTTCGATCATTATGAGCCGACAAAAAGAAAAATCAGAAAGTGCTAAGCGAAGAAGTAAAAGCGCGGGCGATGCAATGCGACGCAGTGGGTAGCGAGAAAAATCTATTTTAAATTACTGGTATTCGGCTAACCGAGCTGAGGAAGCCAACCCCAAAATAGTTGGGCTATAGGGGTATATAGGCTGATGATGATGATTATGTTTCCTATTATTTTATCTAATACTAGCTTTCGCCCGCGGCTTCGCCCGCGTGGATGTCGTAAAAAAAACAGGTTCTCTATCAGCAGTATTCTCCCAAAACATAATACCATATCTTAGTTGGAACCAACGTAAGCGTGGTAAGCAGATAGGAGTGCAGTTTGATTTACAACTTTATGGAGCATAATAATATAGATAGCATATAAATACCAACTTCGTTTTGTACATACTTGTTCAATATACGTGTCCTCCATTTCATTTCTTTATTTTTTCTACTGTTTTTGTTCTTAAATAATAATTGATGTATACCAACTTTTGAGTTATTCAAGGTACCCAGTAAAATTCTCTCGAAAACTTATTTACCCGATTATTTCTTATTTATTATTTTATAAGTTATGACCAAATTATTCACCAAACAGATTTTTTATTGAAGTGACGTAAAATTTGATTGAGCGTCAACTTTTCAAACACCTTACTGAGAACTGGCAGAATTGACACGGGCCCATAATATTGTTGGGTTCTTTACTATCTCCGGATTTGAACAAAGGAACTACTTTACTGTGTTTCATGAGATCCGGAAAGACTCCTTGGTCCACACTGGTGTTAAATATGAAAGCTAAATAGGGCGCAATGGTTTCGACGACAGATCTACAGACTTTTACAGACATGCCCCATAGATCTTCTGTTGATTTAATTTTAAGATCTTTAAAAGTTTTTATAACAGCCTGGGGGTTTGTATGCTGAAACCTTAACTCCAAAGGGCATACCTTTACATTCTTTCTAAGTAAGGCAACAGAAAGCGCGGGTGAGGAACTTAAAGTTTCGGGGGGAATATTAGCAAAAAAGTTTTCAAATTCCTGAGCTATTTCTACCTCTGAAGTGATGGGCCCATGTGCAAGTCTCTAAATTAAATTCAGTATTACGCTGTTTTTACCTACCTAATTCATTATTTATTATTTGCCAGGTAGTTTTTATTATATCATCAGCTGATTTTATTTTATGTTGCTAATATAAACAGGTTTAGCTATTTTGCACACACTTTTAAAGTTTTAGAATATTTTGCAACATATTGATGAAAGCTATATTATTACCCTGCTTTTACGAATACCTGGAGTCACCCAATCACTAAATACGAACTTTCAGTAAATACTTTTAGTCTTCAGTGGTAAAGTGTCATTAAATTGCGTGTTTAATAGTGAAAATAACTCGGCATAGAATTCATGGGTCACAAATATTATTAAATTACCTTAGAATTTATTAAACTAATTAATTAAAATTTATCCATCACCGAATGCAGTTGGGCATTTGCAATTTTATGGTAAATGATAAATGATTTTATTTCTGTAAGTAGGTTTGTACAAACACTTTTACACGTCAATCATATTTTAAAAACTAGATGAGGTCGGCGTTTCCTATCTGACTACTCTGAGAAGAAAGGCCGAAACAAACTCAGAGGTCATAGTCTCTTTTAAAGTCCAGACATAATCTTGGTCAGATCATGTGAAGACCATGTAGATTGGTGTCTGAAATGGTCTTTTGAGGAAAGAACCACACAGGTTGAGTGGACCTGACCAGTCAGTGCACGCATTTGTCAGTAATCGTGCAGCTCTACTCAGAATTTAAGGAGCTCAACGATGCGACGATTAATACCAAAGAAAGGACATTTGGGTAGGCCACTTATATGACTAAAACTGCCAGACCATGATTAACACTAACTGAGAATAAAAGAAAGGGAAAAAAAATATTATGCAATAACCCACATAGTCTTCACATTCACAATAATTAAAATAATATAATACTTTACAAGTAAATATTCCTGTCATTGTGTATAAAATAATAATTAAATGTCACTGTTTATAAAATAATAAAATTAGCAAAAACAAAAAAAAACAATAAAAATAAACTACCTCAATATGTACAAAAATTGGAGCAGCTCAATCCCAAGCCTTTTTGTCCTCAATATAATCTTTAACACTATAAAAGGCTTTCTGGCACAACTTACGTTTAATGAATGATTTGAATTTATTAAGGCTTAGATCTTGAACGTGGCTTGGAAGTTTATTATAAAAGCGTATACATTGACATCGAAACGAGCCACCTATTTTCTTGAGCCTTGTTGTAGGTACAACAAATTTGTGTTTGTTCCTAGTATTTATATTATGGATATCACTGTATTTTTTAAATAATTTTATATTTTTATGGGCATATAATAGATTTTCAAAAATATACTGAGAAGGCACAGTCATTACAATAATCTCCTTAAATTTCTCTCTGAGAGAGTGTCTTGGACTTAATTTATAAATTGATCGAACAGCTCTTTTCTGCAAAACAAAGATAGTCTGAATGTCGGCAGCATTTCCCCATAACAGAATACCGTACGACATTACACTATGAAAATAGCTAAAGTACACTAAACGGGCTGTCTCTATGTCAGTTAAATTACGAATTTTTCTAACAGCATATGCTGCGGAGCTTAGCTTTTTTGACAGTTTATCTACATGTGGGCCCCACTGAAGCTTAGCATCCAAAGTCAAGCCCAAGAATACTGTGCTATCTTCAGGATTCAATTCTTCGCCCTTTATTAACACATTAGTTTTCACCTGCCTAACGTGAGGTAGCGTTTTTTTTTTTTTTTTTTTTATTTTTTTTTTTTATTTATTTTTTTTTTTTTTTATTATAGGTATACTTTTATTATAACTGTTAACGAAAGTATAAACTGGAATAAAAAGGCTTTCAAAATAATTAAGAGTTGTCTTTGAAGACTTTTTTGAAGTATTAAATTATGTTCAATTATGTTTTGAGTTCCATCACAAAAGACAACACAAAAGACTTGAAAATATCATACTGTTTTTGTTTTAGAAAAAATATTTACGGTTTAAGAGATACACTGCTTTAAAAACCACATTTTTGACCATTTTTAGAAATCTCCGCCTCAGTAGCCCCACTTCAAATATTTAAGACCCCCTTTCGGTCCCTTTTGCAAAAAAGGGATATTTTTTTTAAATTTTTTCTTGTTTGTAAAATAGTTGGGCAAACGTCGTCTAAAACTATTCTAAATTTCAAGTTGATAGCATTAGTAGTTCTTGAGATATCCAGGTGTGACAGACAGACAGACTCAGTCTCACCATATGGGTTCCTTTTTACCATTTTGGTACGGAACCCTAAAAACAAAAAATGTCACACTTTATAATTTACTTAGGTTAGTATTCGTGCCAAGTTTGAGGTTTATTAACTCAAGGAATAAGATTTATTCCCCTTTTTCACCCCTTAAATGTCGAATTTCGAAGAATCCTTTCTTGGCGGATGCCTGCCTATAGTTTCCAACCATAAGCCGAAATATTAGTGATTTTAACTTAAAAAGAACTTTCATTTAAAATAAAATTTTATCCCCTTTTTCATCCCTTATGGGTTCAAATTCTAACAACACCGTTGCGTTAGCTTCCAACCATAAGCCTAGACAATAAATGTAGTGATTTTACTTCGAAAATTAAGGACTTTCCATACACAACATCATTCCCCTTTTTAACCCTTCGGGGGTTGAATTATCAAAAACGCTGAGACATGTGTAAATTCATTTTTAATCGTCAGCCTAAACACAAAATTTTAATATTCTAACTTTAAAACTGACGGACTTTCATATAAACTTCCATCCCCTATTTCACCCTCTTAGGGGTAGAATTTCGAAAAACCCTTTCTTAGTGGATACCTACTCTTCACAAAGAACACACCCTCCAAATTTCATGTCTCTAGGACCAGCGGTTTAGGCTGTGCGTTGATATATCAGTCAGTCAGTCAGTCAGTCAGTCAGGACTTTGAATTTTATATATATAGATGTCTTCGTCGTCACTGTTACCAATTACATTGTAACATGATTCTCGGTCTCACCGGCAAACGATATATCTGTGTAGTTAAACCACTAGGTATGTATAAGAAGGAACTAAATAAGGCCGGAGTTCAATAGCCTATTCTTATTTTCATCGATTATTAAAAATCATGTGCCCTAAAAAGAAGCTTATTGATGTAAAGATATCTTTACATCAATAAGCTTCTTTTCTAGAATATTAGAAGTGAACGAAGATAGATCGCCTAATCTAGATGTAAATATCGCTGAACTTAGTTGAACATGTCTGAGATAGGCTCAGACGGCCTAAGTAGATATACAACCGATGAATACTAATATCTTTGGCTAAATATAATATATAATAGTATTGAATGCTTCGGAGTTTGGAAGACGGCTTGATGCTATCATGTTTTTTTATGTGTGTTTATCGATTGATACTGACTAGTATGTTATCTTGTTTGTTATCGTACATCAAAACAGACTTATTTTGATAAGCAAAATCAAAATTCATTTATTCAAACTAGGCTGAGAATCAGCACTTTTCGAACGTCAAAAATTACATGAGACAGTCCCCCAAAAACGCCCACTCTTCACCACTTCCTAGTGCTTTAGCTGGGAAGGAAAAGTGGCGCAACAAACTCCCCAGCAGCACAGCTGTCTGTTCGCATATAAAACTTGAATCTACACAATAAAATGTAAAATAATTTGCATTACGCAACACAAGACATTAATTTAAATTATTTGCCTTATGTTAGCTAGCACACACTATAACAAACTACAAACTACAAAAAAAATATATACAACCTGTTTTTTTTGATATCCCATAACTCTAGGGTTATATTCTGTAGGTAAAACTAATACTAAAACTCCTAGAATAGGTGGTCCAAAAATGCATCGTTTCGGACATATCATCAATCATAATTAAATTAGGTCAAAAATTGTCACCAGTATGACGAATCTTTACTTTTGCAAGGTTGCCAAACTTCGCAGTAGTGTAGTAAAATAAATAGTAAAATAAAATATGTAGGTATGTTGGTATCGGGGCTTCCCGGCGGCAGCTAGTGAAGGGAAAGCTACCTTGTCGACGTTGTCATATTTCACGTAAGGGTGTTTTACATTAATAATCGTGACTTTACCGAATTATTTTGTATGAAAAATGAAAAAAAAAAAATAACGAAGGATTGGAACATAACTCATATGCCAGTTGATTCTTTGATATGGCCTCAATCATACCCTAAAGTTATGGGATATCAATAAAAACACGTTGTATATATATAATAATTGTCGAAAACTAACTAAATACTCAAGCAGAAATAACGTAAACAAAACGTATCTAAATAAAAGCCTCCAAGCATAATGGGCGTGCCCGCTTAAATAAAGCTATAGCTATAACTCGAAGTCACAAATGATAAACTAGCACCATCGAAGTAAAATAAAAAACAGTTAATTATTAATAACAATAACAAAACCATGGTCAGCAAGACGACCAGTCACCACAAGCTGCACCCGTTAAGGCTGCGTTTCCACCAAAGATGTGCGAGGATGCGTAGCGAGGGATGTGTTTGTAAAGAACCAATAGAATCGCTTCATTTACCTCGCCTCGGTCAGCACAGCTCTGGTGGAAACGGCTCAGCGGAGCTAGATTTTTGCGCATACAAAACAAGCGAGGGATGTGTCCTCGTAGGCACATTTTCATCGCACAGCTTTGGTGGAAACCCCCACACATTTTCACAGCACAGCAAGACATCCTCGCACGACACATTTCAATCGCACAGCTCTGGTGGAAACGCAGCCTAACGCAAAGCAATGTGCGATAGCAAAATATGAGGCTGTATATTTTCTTTTCTTGTCAACACAGAATAAGAACGATTTCACGTCCTCAATCAAATAAGCATTTTTTTTAAAACTTGGATAGAAAACAGTGGTGGCACAGTTGTAACGGCCGCGACTTACGAGTTATAGGTCCTAGGTTCGAACCCTTTTTTTTTTTTTTGGGTGGGAAATTATCAAATAACTTCTCCCGCTCTGGGCGGAGCGGGAGGGCGTGTCAGACTTTTACTGACTAAAACCCACCCGTATTCCTTCATTTGCCTGTGTGCCAGGGCCACGATATCCCTTTCGGACAAACTCGCAACCCTGGCAGGCATTGGCCCTAGCGGACCCCGTCAGTTGGTGCTGACAACTCTTTGAGGCGCGCGTGGAATACGACGCGCCGTCGACCCGGGCCTGGTCCTTATCGGACGGTGAGCTACCCATCGCTCACCGTCCGCAGGCCCGCGCCTACGGTGGCCGGAAATCGGCTTGCGACTCCCGACGCCCGGGGCGTCTCCTGCGGCGACTAGGGGCGCGAGGGCGCGAACCTTGCCTCTCCCTCACGCGTTCCGCCTCCTCCTTCGCAAGCATTACTAATTCGCAGAAGGAGGTGACGGCCTCCCATGCACTCTCGCTCCGAACCATGGCCTGAACCAGGGCCGGACGCGAGAGATCGCCGCCGCCGATCGCCTCCGTGAGGACACGGCGGTGCTCCGCCCAAGCTGGGGACCTCCATAGGTTCGAACCCTGACATGTGTTTTACTTTGTATTAATAATTTCATCACCACTGGTCTCAAAACGGTGAAGGAAAAAATATCGTGAGGAAACCGGCATGTCCTAGACAAAAATTTGAAAACATAATATGACATCTAACCCGCACTGGGCCCGCGTGGTGGTTACGGCTCATCTGTCACAGCGAGGAGGTCTGTGTCCCAGCAGTGGGAGCAATTATTGGCTGAATATGTAGTAAAGCAGTTTCGGTTGGAAAATGCTTACGGCAAAAGTATTTTAGTTAAGTTAAAGTAATTATTTGTAAATGAGTGCCATATTGACAAAGTCGTCATATGGACATGTAAAAAAAATCCTACCTACAAGTAATTACAGTTTCTGAAAACCTGAGACACAAGACTCAGTTTGTCTTGCGTTTATATGTGTAATTTTCCCTTAAACTGTGACATGGGAATCTTACTTGGCAATACAAAAAGGTGGTATGGGGATGCTTTCTTAGATGACTTATTTTACAAGTCGACTAAATGATTTAAATCTAGAGGAGCTCGTGGCTAAGTAATAACAGCCACATGGGTCGATCCATCAGGTTAAGCTACGCTTGCCGGGATTAGTCCATGGATGGGTGACCTCTTTACATACCAAGACCCCTCCGTGCCTCGGATAGCAAGTTAAGCCGTTGGTCCCGGCTGTCATTCGTGCATCTTTGACAGTCGTTAGGTCGTCAGAAGTCTGAATGTCTGACAACCGAAAGACGTCCACTGCTGGACATAGGCCTCCCCCAAAGGAGGGGGTTGCCATAATCGCCACGCTTGGCAGGCGGGTTGGCGATCGCAGTATGGTGTTCAAATGTATAGAGTCGCCTTTTACGACACCGACGGGAAGATATAGGATGGTGCTATTCTTTACGTCTGGTACCGCACGGTGGGGTATTGTGTTACCCAGTTACTGGGTTGTGGAGGTCAGATAGGCAGTCGCATCATGTAAAATACTGGTATTCAACTGTATCCTGTAAGACTGGAAGCCGATCCCAATATAGTTGGGAAAAGGCTTGGGAGATTTTGAACTAAAGGATCTAAATCAATTCCATCTGTCTTTGGCAAAGGACCATTACACGACGTAATTAATCAAACAAATCTCTGTACTATATAGACTGCAGAAACAGAGCACAATTACTCTGAAGATTCTACGAGAATAGTTTGGACGCTTAGTTAGACCACAAATTAAAGTAAAGAAGGTCCGTTCAATACAACGACCGAAAACGTGCACATGATTCAGGTAGAGCGAGTGCAAGTGCACTCGTGACTGGCATTTGTTTAAAATGGCCGCTGTACAGACCTTTTAAACTTTGATTATTTATATATCAGAAATGAGGAAATCCGCGGGCGAACCAAGGTAACCGACATAGCCTGAAGAATTGCTAAGCTTAAGACGCAGGTATGTGCTAGTGATCTTGAGTGGTTAGCTTGCGTGTTCTGTACTGAGGTCACGCAACGCGTCGTACGTTCAGCCAGTAATAGGACTCGCCCATCAAGGAGCGCTGTCCCCAATTTGACGTATAATTAATTTATTATACACAAAACAAAAGGTAATTTAATAAAACGCGTATACTAAAAGATCTATAATTACATTATCTTTAAATTGGTAAAGGTTTCAGAAAAATACGCTTGGTAGATTTTGCGCCATTCTCTGTTTTTTATCCGCGTTAGACATAACTTTACAAATTAATTTCACTATGTAATTTAAACACAATCTAAATTATTGAGAAAATACTCTAATTTAACATACATTTTTTTGAAATCATTAACACTACTCGTTTAGACGTGGTCTTCAGTATAAAATCATTAAAAGTCAGTTATCGTCGCCTTAAGTGGCAGTGGGTAGGGCTCGTTTTTTACATTGCTCGCAGAACTGATGGCCGATGGGGCCGAAAGGTTCTGGAGTGGCGACCATGTACTGGAAGACGTAGTGTTGGAAAGCCTTCTACAAGGTAGACTGATAACCTTGTGAAGGCTGCAGGTATCCGCTGGATACGGGAAGCACAGAACCGGTCGAAGTGGCGGTGCTTGGGGGAGGTCTATGTCCAGCAGTGGACGTCTTTCGGCTGAAATATTGATGATGATTTATATGTCTAGATAGTGTCACGCTGCAAACAGGCCAACTTTGATAAGCTGCAGGCTTAGCATGACAGTTTATATTTCTACTCTACTCTAGAATAGAAAAAGCTTGTCTAACGAAAATGTTCTACTGTCTACACGGAAACGTCACTTTTGTATACTCTTTCGTCGACAAAACGTTTCTTTAAGGGTCTCGTGTTAAGACGCTGACAACAGGTAAACCGCTGTCACTGTCAGACTGCATGCAAAAGAAAAAGAAGCGCGATGACACAACGCTTGTAATTTTTTGCAAAATATGAAGCAATTATTTATTTACTCAAAAATGAGTTGAGTAATCAAAAATAAAAAAAAACAACAAAGTTCTGCATACAAATACGACGTTCTTGTTATTAATTAAATACCAACCGTACGTTGATTTTAAATACAGATATTTTGGATTGAAACTCAAAGTAAAGGGTTAGTCTCCCGTTAATTTGTATCGAGATTTTTTTTCTAAACGTGTTTTGGTAACAACCAAGTTCTGAGAAATATGTTCAAGAATAACATAGGTATATATTTTCCACTGCCACAAACTATATAGATTTGGCATTTTTTTTGTTTAGGACAAGCCTAACTTTATCATTTGCCTTTTGTCAACGCCTTAAGCCTGCAAGTGTGCGTGACAGCTTCGTTTTACACTCGCGCCATGTAATTCTTCTGTCATTGTGTTACTCTAATGTGCGTGCATTGTGCTACCAACATTTGGAAGCATTTTTTTTCCACGAGTTCACAGCTTTGTCTATCTGTCTAGACATGTTTATATTATTTGCTTTCAAAGTTATTTTATCTTTGATATTGCATTACTGTCAAAATCCCAGCTATCTGTGTTATCGTAAAAAAAAGGTTGCTTTTGGGTAACTGCCACTGACAATTCTGTCAAAATTACAATGATCTTTATTCTCGTGATATTAAAGTTGCTGTTAGGTTGCCGCCCCTAGCAAGTCTGTCAAAATCACAATGATTTTTATCATCGTGACAATAAGGTTGCCGTTGGATTGGCTGTCAGAGGTAAAATAACTGTGCAAGATCTGTAGGTATGTGCGCATACACTTGTTTTCGCTCGCTGTATGGAGCTGACCTTCTGAACCTATCTATTCAGTGTTCAGAGGCCCTGTTTGAACTTGTCTAAGAATGGCTCAGACATAGCTTTAAGTAGTTTTACGCAAGTATACGTCCATTGAATACTAATACCTTTTCTCAATAGCGGTTCTCTTAAGAGGTTTATTTGAAGAAGTTCGGTGTGGGTTTAGTAATAATTGAGTGTCATTATTAAGCGGTTCAATTTGAGGGTGATTTGAATATAATGCGTTTTGGCTTTTCTCCTGTAAGCAGAATTTTAATCTCGTTAACAGTCTACCGATCGTATTGTTATAGGAATATAAATTGATGCTCTCAAACTGTTAGTTAATAATTTTATTTTATATCTAGCAATCCGCGTCTGCTTCCCATCGTCTTACGATTTGACAAAATATTGAGATTTCTGTGCTTCTAAGTTAAATAGTAATAAATGAAATTTGGCTCATGGGTACACCATGACCTGGATTGATACTTTTTATCTCGATATTTCCAAGGGACCGATACTTATGTGGGAGAAACCCTGGGGCGCAGTTATCTGATAATAGAAACATGTGCAAATCTCTATGAAGGAATTTTACATTACTCAATCCCTTAGCAATGGGTGTGTAATTATGCATGTGAACGAATTCTCGGGCTATATAGTTTATACATAATATATAGCGTGGGGCTTTGGTGGCGACATTAATTTAACACACGAATACGGTTTCGCCATTACGTTTTATGAAGATATTTTAATTTTATTAAACGTTATTATTTATTTACAATTTCTAAAATAGCATTTTGGAGCAACCTGTACTTATAGAACTGTAGCACAAAGGTCATTTGCCGGGGATCGGATCATAACATCGCATCAATGAAATTAAAACTACAATACAATACAATACAACAATGAAATTAAAAGTAACTGCGTGCCATAGCTTAGGGGAAGGTTCAGTATCGGTTCAGTAGCAACCCAAGGTTTTTTTTTTTTTTTATTAAACATAAAAAAATAAGTCTCTTCGTACTTTAACGGGCTTAGGACCGTCAAATAAAAAAAAAAAAAATCTAAACGATTGCTATTTTAAGTTAGTAGGTACTAAATTAGGTTGATCTTTCAATATTTTTTTTGTGTTTTCATTTTTGTTTTTTATTTTTTATTATTTTTTCTTTTTTATTATTTTTTCCTGTGTTCCTTTATCGATACTGAAAGTACCCTTAAGCTATAGCACCCAGTTACTTTAACACCTTGTATATACAACGTCATCAATAGTCGGGCAGTTGCCCACCAGACACATCACCCGTCTGGTCGGAGGATCCTTCCTTTTCTATGGAGGATGAGTGAACTTTACTCCCTGTTCCTCATACCTTTGTAATATGAAAAAAAGTCAAGTCAAAGTCGCTTTTCGCGGCTATCTGTGTGATCGACTCGTTGATCTCAATAACACAACGGCTTGTGATGTGGTTTACACCATCATGTAGAAAATGTATTCCCAAGGGTTTTTGTGTACGCAACATTCGTATTAAACTTACATATAATATAGAAATCATGACGTTTTGTCAAGTCGTAAAAACAATGCAAAGCAGGGGCGGGCGGGTAGCTAGTAGATTATATACGCTTCTGTTCTCACATTTTAACATAGGTATTGTTAACTTCTAGACGAAATAATGTTGCCAACATTTATGTTGATAGGCCGCTTCCAAACATAATCTACATTACTCCCGTAATATTGGATACGAGTCACGCTACTCTTAACATTGAATGTTATAACCATACTCAGGGGAGCGCTATGGAGATTTTGGATAAAAAAATATATAATCATTTTAATGGGGAAATCATGTTCTGCGGGATATTGAAAATGCATGGGATTTTATTCAGATAACAGAAATGGGAGTGAACTGGTTATTTATTAAATTTTTGAGTATATGGTACATTAAGATCATTGATATATAAAAAAATCCTAGTATATCAATGATTAAGATCTTAATATTAATAAACAACTTCACATATTATATTACCTTTGCCGGTGCAGAAATTAAAATTGAAGTACAATATGGGTTTGAAATGAATATACTTAGGTAATTTTTTAATACAATGTCAACATTTTTAAGTACAATTTTTTATAGTATTTATGAATGAAATGTCAAAATTGACAAAATTATATTATATAATGTCGAATGCTTAAAAGATGTAAAGTCAATACACACACACAGAAAGTATTGATAAATATTATGTCAAAATTAATTATAAAAAAATCGATAACTGAATAGATACAGTTGTCTAAAAGCCAGGAAAATATTGTTTTCCTGAGTTTATTAGTGGGGCAACACTCTGATGCGGGGGAGTAAATTGTTGAAGTTTTTGATTGCCATTCAATTGGAATTCCTGCTATATAAATGCACTCTCTGACTAGGTGCAAGTAATTTAATCATTTGTTTGTGATCGATAGGTCGTGAGTTCCGTTCCCACTAGCACTATTGATGTGAACCTTTTCTTAGTATACGCATGTGTAGCTTTAGGAATCCTTGTAAAGTGAAATAGACACGGCAAATCTTAAAAAAAGTATGCCATCGGGGGACCGCTGTCAGAAACGAAGTACCTTCTCACGCATGATTTAAAACATAAACAAAAACTATTGATACTGGAAACTTGAGACCCTAAAAGTGATTTTTTTAAAGTTTTTTTTAGCTCACAGAGATTGTATTATCCACCCATAGACACGTTCTTAATACAGAGACATCTAGTATACGTTTTTAGAAGCTCTCATAAAATTACCACTCACACAGTGTGGAAACGAGAGCTTCTGAAAACTTATACTAGATGGCTCTGTATTTAAACGCGTATTACTTTCACACTTTCTCTCTCTTTCTCTTTCTTTGAGAGAGAAAGTCGTATGGAGGGGGTATAACGCTTTTCCTAACGTGAGTGTAATTCTTAACATAACACAACATTACGCCTGGTAATCCTCAAAGGGTTAGAAATACGTGTAACTATGGTAACACCCATATTCCGCCAGTTATGTTTAAGGGGCCGGCGTAGCATGCGTAGTTCATACAAACGTAATACCAAAATAATTTGTAAATCAAACATATTCTTCAGGTAGTGTGTATTTATTTCGATCGGATTACAGAATATCTATGTTCCCAACTGTATATTTTGAAAGGACAATTACATAAAGACGAGATAATTATGAGGAATTTAAAACTTCTATAGAAAACGTATTTTTCTCATAACTCTTGTTTAAATCAGTGTCCATTCAAAATATATATTTGGGAACCTAGATATTCTGTATTCCAATCGGAATAAAGACACACTATCTTAAGAATATGTTTGATATACAAATTATTTTCGTTATTATATACTCATCCATCGCCAGCCTCTTAAGTCCTTTCTATAGGAGGGGGAGAGCCCATTGCCATCAACAAAATAAATCTTATAAGCCAGATATAATATTATGTGTAACAATATATTGTGTTGTTTTGCTGAGATTAATTTGTAAACGTTCACTGATCAAAGGAATAGTTCCTTAATAGCCACCCGAACTTAACCAAAGAGGTTGAGTAGTTATCTAATTATTTATGGCAGTAATGTTAAATCGAATTTAACGATGTTAATAAATGATAGAAAGAAATATAGGTTAAACAATGGAATCTTACGCATTGGAACTTCCTTTTTGTCTAACTAACAGACTTCTTAATAGTTTTAAGGGTGCTATCACAAAAAAAAAAAGTTTTTCGTTAGTTTCTTATCTAATTGTGAGAAAGCTTGAAATAATTGAAACATTAAGTCTGTGTTACTATAAAAATACAGTTTTCGTGGTGATAAACCATTTGTGTCAGTGTCAGCATCTGTTAATTTTATTGTCTCGTCACTTTTGCGCTCTCGAAAATATAGCTTATTTCGCCGTTGATTTACTTAATGACGATATTGATCGATTTTTGATTTTATCACACGGATAGCTGAAGCCCAGTGTGTGATTTTTAAATTTCTTGAAAATGTATATTAAATAATAGGTTAAAAAAGAATTAAAAAAAAAAAAAACATCATTATTTTCTGAGACTATTTGTAACATTTTGGTAGTTCTTTTTGCTACCTTTTTGAGGTGACCATGTCTGCTTACATACAATATTTAAAAAAACTAAATTTATGTTATTATATTGAAGAAAAATGTTCCTAAATTCAACACGATATCGTTAATTTTGTGTAAAGAGGCATCGGAAATATTTTTTTACAATATTAAGAACAATTATTTTCGAATAAAAAAAATGCTACTATTTGAGTTGAAAGAGATGATTTGTTACATTTGGTTTAGTTTCATTTTGCAAATGCGTCTTTAACGTACTTGTAGGAGTACCTACTTAAGGCGACGATAGCCGACTTTTAATTATTTTATACTGAAAATCACGTCTAAACGAGTAGCGTTAATTATTTGAAAAAAATATATGTTAAATTAGAACATTTTCTCAAGAATTTAATATGAGAATATTTTAGATTATGTTTATATTATTACATAGTGAAATTAATTTGTAAAGTTATGTCTAACGCGGATAATAAATTGAGAATGGCGCAAATACTACCAAGCGTATTTTTCTGAAACCTCCTCCAATTTAAAGATAATTTAATTATTGATCTTTTAATATACACGTTTTATTAATTTACCATTTTTTTTGTGTATAATAAATTAATAATGCATCAAATTCAGGACAGCGCTCCTTGGTGGGCGAGTCCTGTTACTGGCTGAACGAAAAAAAAAAGCATATATCTGGGTCTTAAACGGTCTACACATAAATATAGCATCACGCCTGTATTCAGGCAGTTAGGCAGAGGTGTATTATACTAAACCCACATTTCGCCAATTATCTTTAGTCCCATGTAATAGGGGGCGAGCCTATTGCCATCAACCGGGCACAAAACCAGGCTCCGAGCTGCTACTCAGAAATTCTACATGAAAAAATCTAATAACACTTTGCTCGACCCGGGAATCAAACCCAAGACCTCATTCAAAGTAGTAGCTACCGCTTGCGTCGAAAAACGGACGGTAAACGGGCTGATAAAACCTAATTGGATTATATGCTTGACTTTGAGGTTCTCAACGTTCAAAAAGATGCGTCTCCAAAGTCTTCTGATGAAACCCTGCAATAGTTTTCTTGTAATAAGTGATTTTCTACAATGATGCATGACCTTTAGATGCGTTACCCGTGCTCAATAATGGCAAAGTAAATGCAAGGCAATTGCCCAAAGAAGAATTAGTCGCGCGCCATCCAGTGACGCGGCTACACGTCACAATCACTCGCAATTCTCAGCAATTATTTGTGAAGATAATGCCTTCCCGTGTCTATACACGATGTACATATTACACTACTACTGTGGGAGTACAGAAAAACGTCTCATTTCATGCATAAGTACTTATTGTATTTTTTTATTATAAGAAAACGGTGTTTTGTTTTGTACTTGTACAGCCAGTCAGCCATTTTTCCTGACTGCTGCGACCGACGCGTACGCGCCAATGAACATGCAGCAGCTAGTGACGTAACTAAATAATATATATGTTTATCTCTTTCTAACAACAGTTATCGTTATAGGAAGGGTATAGGTCTTTCCTTTTCTTCGCACACTGTATGATTGTACGCAAGTATGTAGCTACATTCATGGCTTACGCTGTTTTTGAGTGCAATAATGTTCGTGTATGATAATGTGCGTCTATTTATAATACGTCATTGGTTTTCTATTCATCGCCTGTACAATATTGTCTTAGAAATACTCTAAAATTATAATCATTCTACTTCACTATACACTGTTTCCGTAATGCCAATGCACAATATATGTATAATAATACAATATCACAACAGTAGCTTCGAAACATAATTTGCATTTGCTCCGTATCCGGCATATGCAGTCTATGTACATAAATATGTACCTAGTGCTTAGAACTGTATGTATTAGCATTTGGGAGTTAGTTAACATGTCAATGAAAATATCTTACGGAGAAATGGGAATGTATTATGTTGCAAACGTGTAGAATAAGTAGGGTGTGATCTGAAAAACTGATGACGTGTGTGATGCGGCTGCATGAACAGTCTTCAAATAAACATTTTTTTTTAACTCGTCATTTCAGTGGAAGTACTTGGAGGGGATGGTGATTTGGTTCACATAGTTATACAGGGTTATTTTTAAAACGTCAATAACCTCTTAAGGGATTGTTCGGGGTTGGGGTTGTTGTACTCATCATTATGAATAACTTTTACTATGGGACCAAACCTGAAATCGCAAAAAAAAAATCAGCTGTTCCCTACATTTTAACGAATTATTCGAACATACATTTAGGGAACAGCTTGTTTTTTTCGCGATTTTAGTTTTGGTCCCATAGTAAAAGTTTTTCATAATGATGAGTACAATGACCCCTTAAGAGATTATTGACAATTTAAAAATAACCCTGTATAGACAGAGACAAGAATGATAGCGTTTGGCAAAAATGCATAAAATAATATGATCCTTTGTGAGAGACTGACGTCCATACTAGGATTCCCTGTGTGACGGATCAGCAGGCTCTCACCCTCACGACGCAGGAGACGCCCCGGGCGTCGGAACTCGCAGGCTGATTTCCGGCCACCGTAGGCGTGGGCTTGCGGACGTGAGCGATGGGTAGCTCGCCACCCAATAAGGACCAGGCCTGGGTTAACGGCGCGTTGTGTTCTACGCGCGCCTCGAAGAGATGTCAGCACCAACTGACAGGGTCCGATAGGGCCAATGCCTACCAGGGTTGCGAGTTTGTCCGAAAGGGATATCGTGGCCCTGGCATACAGGCAATGGAAGGAACACGGGTGGGTTTTAGTCTGTAAAAGTCTGACACGCCCTCCCGCTCCGCCCAGAACGGGAGAAGTTATACAGGGTTACTGGTAACTCGACGTATTCCTTGCAAGACGTCATAGAAGGGTTAAAATGCAACAAATTAAGCCACCAAATGTTCTACCGAAGTTCAGTAGTTTTTGAGCTAGTTAAATTTTCAGTTTTTTTATGAAAAATCCCAGATAAAATCATTTGGAGCCAACTTAAAAATGATTTACAGCGCGACTGTACTGAAATTTCAGTTAATATCATAGTTGATGCCGTAGCAGATCTTTGTTCATAATTAAAAGTTCAAAAATACCAGAAACCTTGGCAAATATCACTAAACAAACATTTATTTTTTTGTGATTTTTGCCGTTACTTCATACAAAATGTTGTCTAGTGAAAAAAAAAATACTACGCCTTATGTACAAATTACTAGGAAAATATCTTTGTCTTATCAGCTATCCAAAAAAGTAGGTATGAAAGTTAATACAAAGTTATGGACTACATTATGTGCGTCTCACAAAAAGGTGATTATTCAGAAAATCAAATAAAACAATTTCGTGAATATTAGCATTATTTTTAATCTATATCAGTTTAAAAACTTTAATTACACTTTCACACGTCTTGTTCGATGTGCTGCCCTCGGTTTCGAATACAAGTTCTTATTCGCTTCCTCACTTCGGTTTTTGTGATTCTTGATGTGATTGTTGCCCTCATCTGGTCCGCCGCATCTGTTATTCTCTCCCTTAGTTCTTCAATTGAATTTACTGGGGTCACATAAACTAGGTCTTTCATATGACCCCAGACGTAAAAGTCTAGCGGCGTAAGATCAGGGCTTCGTGCAGGCCACGGAATCGGCCCACCGCGCCCTATCCATCGGTTTGGATAGGTTTCATCCAGCAATTGTCGAATTGTGATTCGGAAGTGGGCTGGACATCCGTCATGTTGATAGATCATGTTTGCTCTTCTGTCTTCCGGTACATCCGTGAGCAGTGGTGTTAAATGATTTCTTAGGAAATCTTCATAAAGTTCCCCATTTAGTGTTCGGGGTAAAAAATGTGGGCCAATTAATTTGTCGTCGATAAAGGCTTCTACATACCGGGGCGACTTATCGCGCGACGCGACACGACACAAAGGCACCGCTCGTCCCGCGACACACGGGGCCTTTGTGCCGTGTCGTGTCGCGCGACAAGTCGCGCTGGTATGTAGAAGCCTTTATACCCATCCAAACATTAAGCGAGAACCTACGCTGGGATGCGGTTGCTTTCAGTTTCTTAGGATTTGCTTCTGTTTTCGGTGCCCAGTAATGTAAGTTGTGGTAATTTGTTATACCATCACGGTCAAAACATGACACATCGGTCCACAGAATGTTTTTTAAAAAAAATTCGCCTTCGGCGTCGGTTCAACTTTAAGTTCCTTTTCCTTCAAGTTCAAGCGCAGGTAAAAACTACGAATAATAGGAATACGAAACAATAGGTTGACCGTCTTACAATTCACCTGCTCGCCATAAAACTCTTCCCTTCCCTGTCACACATGCAAAAGTATTGACAATCATACCTTTCTAATTAGCTGATAAGACAAGGATATTTTTCTATTAATTTGTACATCAGGCGTAGTATTTTTTTTTTGCACTAGACTACATTTTATATGAAGCAATAGCCAAAATTACTAAAAATTTAATGTTTGTTATGCCAAGGTTTTAGGCATTTTTGAACTTTTAATTATTAAAAAAGATTTGCTACGGCATCAACTATGATATTAACTTAAATTTCAGTACAGTCGCGCTGTAAATCATTTTTAAATTGGTTCCAAATGATTTAATCTGGGATTTTTCATAAAAAAAACTGAAAATGTAACTAGCTCAAAAACTACTGAACTTCGGTAGAACATTTGGTGGCTTAATTTGTTGCATTTTAACCCTACTATGACGTCTTGCAAGGAATACGTCGAGTTACCAGTAACCCTTATATGATAATTTCCCACCAAAAAAAAAGATGGTCAATTCTAACAATCTATTTATTGATGAAGGAATAATCAGACATGCTATAAATAATTCTAATACGAGTAGTTTGGAAGGCGCTGGTGTCTGTGATACAATGATTTTTAAATTAGTACAGACACCAACGATACACTTTTTTCTGTAATGTTAATTTTTTACTTGAAAATTATTTTTTGTGAACCTTATTATTTTTCTGAAATAAAATTTAATTATTATTTATTTAATTAATTAACCAATAAAAGAATATAAAAAAAATATAGAAGTGTAGTGTAATGCGTGTGTAGCAGTAGTAGTATGCTGGTGAAGTGTGAAGAGAGGTAGAATGATAGTGTGAGTGTGAGGTAGTGTGTAGGTTATGTGTTATTTTTGCTATAGACACGCTAAGAAGAAGAGTAGCAGTACAGCCGGTCTGTTTAACTATTTATTATAATATGTGTTTATTTTTATTTAAAATTTTTGTATGTTTGGTCACCGATTTATCCGTCAAATTGTGGACCGATTTAGAAAATTATTTTTTTGTTTGAAAGTGTACGCTTTAGAGGTAGTCCCATTGTCACCAAGACAGAGTCTGATGAGGGGATCCCATGAAAATCGAGGGAGAATCGTATAGGCACACTAATAGCGATTTGTGTATTTATTATAGTAACTCATGCATTTGCACTTGGAAAACACCGTTTGGTGAAGTGGATTGAAGATAAAGACGAAGTATGTCACGGATTGGTTAGCATATCGGTGACGCAAACCGATAAGTTTTCCCCTTCCAAAAATAGCTCAACGCGTCTAAAGAAAAAAAACCAAACTCACATAAAAACAAACTCACATAAAAAACAAACTCACATAAAAAACATCGTTTTCGTCACTTCATCATCATCATTTCAGCCAAAAGACGTCCACTGCTGGACATAGGCCTTCCCCAAGCATCACCCTATTGACCGGTCCTGTGTTTCTCGCATCCAGCGGATATCCGCTACCTTCACCAGATCATCGGTCCATCTTGTGGAAGGCTTACTAGGATTTTGTTACTACGTCCTATTTAAAAAAAACGTGAAAAGCTTTGAGTATGTTTCCATATCCAAACATATAGTAACGTTTCAATTATGCGGACGTCAAATCATTTTCTTCGCAGAGCCTGCAGAACCTTTATATTTCCGTGAAAAAAATAAGTAGGTATGGTTGGCAACAAAAGTGGGTTAAAACTGTTACTGTGACATATCGAGTGACTGTCGAATTTGAAACTGACATTATTTGAGAAAAATACTGGTTAATAGTTAACTATCTAAACTTTTTTGAAGATGCCGATAGTAGCGGCCGCGTATGTCCTTCCTTCTTCTAAGGGGTCCCCGAAACAATCAAATGCAATTGATCAATTGCCATCAATTTTTATTGTACTAATATTGGCAATCGGTTCAATTGTTCGTGGTAGACGGTCAATTTGTACATCAATGTGTATTAATCGCGTAAAAATTGTCAATTGAAATTGTTCGTTTCGGGGACCGTTAAGTATTTCTTGTAGGAGTCAGAAGTATATTATGCAATATGATTTTTACGGTACGTGCGTTGTGCGGTATTATTTTTTTAAATATCGCAGCACTATGCTGAGATTGGTGCCTTTTTGAACTCCCAGGAGTCTTTTTCTCGATTGTTTTGTTAAATTTTAATGTGATTTTTTTTTAATGTTTATATTTCTTTTGCGTGGCGGCCCAAATAATTTTTTTTCTTTCTTTTTAGTTCACGTATTTTTTTTAATATTATTTTCATTAAAAAAAACTGCCTCGTTGGTCTAGTGGTCGCAAGTGCTGCTGCTGAGCAAGAGGTCCTGGGTCCGATTCCCAGATCAGGTAAAGTGTAATTTTGTTTATCTATTAGGAATTTCTCAGTAACAGCGCGGAGTATGGATTTGCGCCCGATTGATGACAATAGGCTCGACCTCTAATACATGGGACTTCAACATAGCTGGTGAAATGTGGGTGTTCTATACCCACAGTTCTATACACATAGTCATTGTCATTGTCTTTGGTCCCTGACCCTGACATCTAGCAATGGACAAGATTGTCAAACTTTTTATTGTTTAAGAGGCTTTTGGCTACTTTTTTGTGTGCAATTTATGTTATTTCATTGTAATGTGCGTTCTGTTTGTGCCGAATAAACCATTTTTCTTTCTTTTTTCTTTATAGTCCACCCACATTTCGCAAGTTATGTACACCTCTGCCTAACCCTTTGGGGATTATCGGCATGATGTTATGTTATGTTATTTAACAAATAAAACAGAATACTAAACAAATTTTGTTGCTGACTGTACCTCCAAAACACATACTTGGTTTAGAGGGCGAAACAACGCCCAAGGGAACCACAAAGTATGGGAAATTGCAACATTTAAGCCCGACACAAACACTTGTTTTTTGATGGACAAGTCTCTTTGATGTCGAAAAGATGACAAAAGAGAGAACCGCAGAAGTGTTTGTTTGACAAATAAGAACCTAAAAAATGCCCTTGTATTACAAAAAAAAAACTGGGGTTCCTTTAAATACCTACCTTTGCGTTAAATAATTATATTTTTGAAAATGTGCTTCTGTTTTTGTGCAAATGAATAAAATAATATCATGGTTTGTTAACAGGCATTCTCTTTGCTAAAAATTCATCCAGTTTTTCTTTTTAAAACTTGTTGAATAGAATTTGTAGTTGTTTTGAAATCCTATTTCAAAATAGAATGCAGGTTTAGAAAGCGTGTACCGCGATGAATTAAAAATTGATATTTCGTGCTTTGACGTTTAAGAGTTCAGTTTTTCTGTTTTTAGTTTAAAATAAATGTTTTCGTATTTGAATGGATGCCTGGATTTTTGAAACTGAATTTAAAATAAAATTGCGGTTTTGTATTTGTGTTGGTGTAATTCCACACTAACTAACAAAAATAAATGAAGTAAAAAATATTTATTTTTATTTTGCGGTTTTACTGACGTTTGTTTTAAAATAATCATGATTGTGCTTTTTTAGCATAGTAGTTTATATGAAAAGAAATTAATAATCAAGACTTTTTTGATTCAAACAACTCATACCCGAAAAGTAATTACTTATTCTTTATTAAAAGCTTTAAAAATATAAAAGAAAAATGCAAGAAAAAAAAGAGACCGGTCAAGTTTCGTTCCTTTTTTAAATCTTATATTTAATCAGACTTCCAACGCAATTATCATTTGAAATGATGAGAACCCCGAGAGCGCCTTATTTGCATAACAGGGAAAGAATTGCCAGCGTAGAAAAATCGATGGACGGACGTTTTTTATCTTGTTTTAATTGATTGAGGTTGATTAATAAAAGGAAATCAAATTACCTTGAGAGCGGAAGCTATTATTGAAGGAAGTGATGGATTAAGGAATGTTGTCTTACATTAAGCTAGACAAATAATTGAATAAACGAAATTATTTATACTAGGCAAAATAATACGATTTTATGACAATAATCTAGTTTATTTGGAGACATCATCTTCATCATCATTTCAGCCGAAAGAGGTCCACTGCTGGACATAGGCCTCCCCCAAGCACCGCCACTCCAACCGGTTCTGTGCTTCCCGCATCCAGCGGATACCAGCAGCCTTCACAAGGTCATAAGTCCACCTTGTAAGGGGCCTTCCAACACTACGTCTTCCAGTACGCGGTCGCTACTTCAGAACCTTTCGGCCCCATCGGCAATCAGTTCTGCGAGCAATGTGCCCTGACCACTGCCATTTAAGCTTAGCAATTCTTCGGGCTATATCGGTTACCTTGGTTTGCTTGCAGATCTCTTCAGAGACAGTCCTTGTAAAAGATCTTTAGTCCTTTAGACTTTGAGAAGTTTGAGTTTTGATGTCAAACTGGTATTTCACTATGAAAAAACAAAAAGGAAAATTCAAAGGTCGCGTGCTAACCGAAAACGATCGTCACGTTCATTTATATGAATTATGAATACATACTTAGGTAAGGACACAGAAAAAAGTTAGCAAAATAATGACATTTGGCAAACATTTTGGACTGGCTTAGAGTTGGCTTTATAAAGAAAAAGTTAAGAAGCCTCATATGCGTATAATTTCATCGAAGTTCATGCCCTTCAAACACAGCAATTCTGCTTTGCGGCAGAAATTGTTACTGTAGCTATAATTTTCTTTCAAATATTTTGGCGAAGTAGAATTTCCCAATAATTGGGAAGTTCTACTTAATTTGTTTTCTATAGAAAACCTATTTAAATAATTGAAATCTTATTTCGACTGCCTAACGCGAATGTTCATATTATTATAGGAAATATTACGTCGTACTACGTATGACGATGTCTGTAAGATCGCCGAGACGTCTCCAGGCATAATTATCCAAATCTTCCAAATCCATCAAGTCGATTTGTAAATAAAAGGCCACACAATAACAATAAACGCAATGAGTACCGAAGTTAGTCCATAGAAAAACTAGGGGTCTCGGCGGACTAACTGTAGTACCATAGCTTGTTCATGAACTAGTGATAAACTTCATTTTATAATAACGTTTTATTTAGTCATGGTGGCAAACCTAGTAATTATCCTAGTACTAAATTTAGATCGTGTTTTGGAATAAGACGGATAGAGTCTGTTTGCTGAGCAAACTATTCCATAAACATGAGTCTTCCTACAACGTTTGTATGTTAACTAAAATACTGGAACTTTGTACTAAAGTTTCTGATTGAATCTACTATCAATTTGTGTTCCTGTGTCTTGCGATTCTTAAATATTTTGATGTAAGTTTTGAAGTTTATTTTGAAATCGATTTTTGTTTTTGATGGAATCTTCCGTTGTTCATTCCCTAGTATAATAATATTACCACGATATTAGATTCACCCGATTACGTACCAAGACCCCTCCGTGCCTCTGAAACCACGTTAAGCCGTTGGTCTCGGCTGTCATTCGTGGATCTTTGACAGTCGTCACGGATCATCAGGAGCCCGAAAGTCTGACAACCAGTCTTACCAAAGGGTACCGTATTACCCACTAACTGGTTCGTGGAGGTCAGATAGGCAGTCGATCCATGTAAAATAGTGGTCCTCAGCTGTATCCGGTTAGACTAGAAGCTGACTCCAACATTATGTAGTTTGGAAAAGGCTAGACAGATGAGGTGGATAATGATGAAATTAGATTCACTAGTAGCAGAGCTTCTTGCGAAACAATCCCTATGTAACCAATGACGTATTATAAATAGACGCGTCACACACGAACATTAGTGCACTCAAAAACAGCGTAAGCCATGAATATAGCTACATACTTGCGTACAATCATGCAGTGCGCGAAGAAAAGGAAAGACCTATACCCTTACTATACCGATAACTGTTCTTTGAAAGAGATAAACATACATATTTAGTTACGTCACTAGCTGCTGCATGTTCATTGGCGCGTACGCGTCAGTCGCAACGGTCAGGAAAAATGGCTGACTGGCTGTACAAGTACAAAACAAAACAATGTTTTCTTATAATAAAAAAATACAATAAGTACTTATGCATGAAATGAGACGTTTTTCTGTACTCCCATAGAAGCAGTGTAATATTTACATCGTGTATAGACACGGGAAGGCATTTTCTTCACAAATAATAACTGAGAATTGCGAGTGATAATGACGTGTCGCCGCGTCACTGGATGGCGCGTGACTAATTCCTCTCTGGGCAATTGCCTTGCATTTACCTTGCCATTATTGAGCGCGGGTAACGCATCTAAAGGTAATAAATACATCATTGTATGTAACCCTTTTTCTGCCACCAAGCTTGGTGACTGTTCGCGACGATAGGTCATTGTGGAGCAACATGAAAGATGAGTGGACTTTATAACATGTATTCATATGAATATAAAGGGAAATTACAAACAACCATGTCGGTTAAAAGCAAACAAGAATAAATAATATATGGACGTTAAAAACGCAACCGTGCGTGAAGGCGTGCAACAGCTGACTGGTGTGGCGCGGGGCCCGCGTCCAGCCGTGCGGCCATCTTACTCGCCACTGCCCCCGCACCCCTCGTTCACTGCAGCCAGCGCGCGACGATGTTGAGAAGGCTTTTTTTTTTTTTTTTGGTTGGTAAATTATCAAATAACCGCTCTGGGCTGAGCGGGAGGGCGTGTCAGACTTTTACTGACTAAAACCCACCCGTGTTCCTTCCAGTGCCTGTGTGCCAGGGCCACGATATCCCTTTCGGACAAACTCGCAACCCCGGCAGGCATTGGCCCTAACGGACCCCGTCAGTTGGTGCTGACATCTCTTTGAGGCGCGCGTGAAACACAACGCGCCGTCGACCCGGGCCTGGTCCTTATCGGACGGCGAGCTACCCATCGCTCACCGTCCGCAGGCCCGTGCCTACGGTGGCTGGAAATCAGCTTGTGACTCCCGACGCCCGGGGCGTCTCCTGCGGTGGCTAAGGGCGTGAGGGCACGAACCTTGCCTCACCCTCACGCGTTCCACTCAACAGTGACAGCGTCACAATTTTCATACGATGTTATTCAGTTTACAAGTAAAGCCCGTTATGTATTTATGTAGGTTTTTCTATGTGACTTTGTACTTTCTAAGATATAAGAAGACAAATCTAAAGCTTCACTGACATACAATAAAAATTAAACAGCAAGACGAATCTTCAAATCAAATAGGTACCTAATATTTAAGTAGTGGTAAGGGTTTATTGTTACATAAAAGAGCGCCTCTCGCCATCAAACGTAAAAGTTTGGCGAGTTTAGAATTAAGGTAACCCCTCTGTATTATAATTTCTTTAAATAAATTAAAAAAAAATGTAATTTAGAATTAATATGGCCAACAACCAGAAAAGCCAACTTACACCACAAATCAGTAAATACTTTAACCGTTATCCTATTTAAAACTCAGTTTCTGTCAATTGTTTAAAGGTGAGAGACAGAATGATGTTGTAATGGGGAAGGCAACTGTCAAAATGGCGCCATCGTAGCTAGTTCCCAAAACAACCTAATAATACAAGGTGGTTTTATTTTATTGTTGGGAAAACGATTCATTGTTGTGTTCCTAAACGCTCCGAAATTGGCGTCCACCATTTTCCGAAAGACTTTAGAATTAGAAGATTGTGGCCTATAGCTATTCGTAGAGAAAAAATGTAATTAAACAGAGTTTGAGGTTATGTCATAAACATTTTGAAGAAAGTGATTACGAGGAAGTAAACAATCATTAAGGTTGTAAATTCTGACACTGTCCATGTCGAATTTATTGATTTGAACTGTTAAAGTATTAAAATCAATGAAAATAATGATATAGTGAAGTAAAACCAAACTCATGAATGAACCATTGAATGAACACGAAATGGAATGAAAGGCATTGATCAATTAAAATAATGATATAGTGAAGTAAAACCAAACTCATGAATGAACCATTGAATGAACACGAAATGGAATGAAAGGCATTGAATGGATGAAAAGTCAAATTTAGTATAGGCCGGAGGGACTTAGCTATGGCCACGCCATCTACAAATAGCTTTGACTGGCCTTCCCCATTAAATATGTTTAGTGCTAAACGCGTTTAGATATTTGCGGTGCAAATAGGCCTAAGCACGCATTATGATCAATGCTCAGTTGTTCTCTATCTGAGAAGATTTAATTCAGTAACAATTTTTTTTAAGGGTTTATCATCATAACAAAAAATAGTTCTCCTAAATAGACTAAAATGCGAATAAAATCTCACAAAACACGACCATGAACACTCATCGCAGAATAAAATACTAACCAACATTCTTAAAATGCAGACACAGCGAAATCTCTTTCCTTAGCAATTCTCATAATGAATGGTTTGACAAACTGCATCGTAAACAAAACTCAGACTTGCAAGCGTTTTCAGCACTTCACTGTATTATTTAATCAGGGGACGATCTGCAAACTTTTGAAACAGAATAATTGTATTTTCTTATCAAAGTTCTCTTTATGATGTCAGGAATATTGTATCATAATATTTCTTTGCCGTTTATAGAATAGAATATCCTTTAGACTGCTCTCTCTCTCTTTTTGCTCTTTTGCTCTATAGCTGATAGTATGCCGCCTACAAAGTCAAAGTCAAAGTCAAATTATTTATTTCAAATAGGCACATAAATGGCACTTTTGAACGTCAAAAAATATAAATAAAATAGAATTGATTCTAGTCGCCCCTTCCAAAAGGTAGCTTCGTATGGAGAAGAATGGGCAAGAAACTCCACCGTTACTCTTTTAAAAATGTTTTACAATATTTTGTATAGATACATCAATTATATAATTACGAGTATATGTATATATACACACGCGTGGGTGTCTTTAAAGGTGAATTACATATTCAATGATTATTATGAGAAGTTGTACATAGAAAAGCTTCTTACTAATACACCGAAAATTAGAAAGTAGGATCGGTATATTTTGATGATTCATATAAAATACTTGATCAAATGCAGTTAATAACTTACCACCACTCACAAACCAGCTGATAACAGCAGATTTTGAAAACTGAACCTTATATAAGAAATTACCCTTAACGTAACGAAAGAATATATTTTTTTAAACGCACCCACAATACACGACAAATTCCTAGTGTGGGGGTTGCCCCACACTAGGAATTTCTCGTGTATTGTGGGTGCGTTTACAAACATTTAAATTCACATACACAAACAGCCAGACCCGAAACAACTACTTGTAGGTCATACAAATATTTGTTCCGTGCGGGAATCGAACCCGCGACACGCAGCGCAGCAGTCAATCGCTTAACTAACTGCACCAACTGTGCCACCAAGCCAACCGTGCCGCGATTAATTGGGTTTACGTATAAAAACGTCCGGCAAAGTGCGTGTCAGTTTCATATTTGGGATGAATTTTATCAGACATGTTCCCTCATACAAAAAAAAAGCTGCAAATGTAAGTTTGTACACACATTATTGAGTGATTTGTCATGTTATTTTCAGATCATGGACGTCTAATAGGGTTTTCTGTAATCTTTATGTAAATAACTAGTTTCTGTATTTTTTTTTTTAGTTTTAGGCTCCGTAGTTTCGGAAATAAAGGGAATGGTTAATTATCACCTATTTTCTTAAATGTCTAAATAATTAATTATAATAATTTCAGCCGAAAGACGTCCACTGCTGGACATAGGCCTCCACCAAGCACCGCCACTTCGACCGGTTCTGTGCTTCCCGTATCCAGCGGATAACTGCGGCCTTCACAAGGTCATCGGTCCATCTTGTAGGAGGCCTTCCAACGCTACGTCTTCCGGTACGCGGTCGCCACTCCAGAACCTACCGGCCCCATCGGCCATCAGTACTGCGAGCAATGTAGCCGCTTAAGCTTGGCAATTCTACGGGCTATGTTGGTTACCTTGGTTCGCCTGCGGATCTGTTCATTTCTGATTCGATCACGTAAGGAAAATCCAAGCACAGCCCTCTCCATTGCCCTTTGGGTGACTTTTAGCCTTCTGATAAGGCCCATTGTGAGCGACTTCGTTTCAGTGCCATAGGTCATCACTAGCAACACGCACTGGTTAAAGACTTTCGTCTTGAGACACTGCGGTATGTGGGATCAGAAGATATTGCGTAGCTTCCCGAACGCTGCTCAACCGAGTCGGATTCGACGATTAATGTCTATAGAAGTATTAATTTTAAAATGATCAAAAAAAAAACTGAAATCCTTAAAATAAGCCCTTTCATTGATTATGCATTTTGTTTTTTTAGTTTTCTAATTTGCTCCCCATATGTGACCCTTATTCAAAATTAATTTATTTTACATTATTTACGTTTTATGTGCGTATTTGGGTTGGATCACAGAAATTCATATGCTCACCAAGTTTCAACTTAATCGGCCCAGTAGATTCGGAGCAAGTTGGCTGTGACAGACGGACAAACAGACACACGAGTGATTCTTTTGACGCACGGAACCCTAAAAATATATTGCAATTACCAACCCATCTACTTTGTACGACGATTAGAGCAATATCATTTCTGGCCATTAATTACAGCAAATTGAGAGGATCAATTTCAACCGCATATAGGTACGTTTAGGCTTTGTTAATAAACCCCATCACACTATGCCTTGTACACAGTGAAATATTGAACTCATTCTCTTAAAACTTATTGACCTTATAATGGTCTACGCTTTTTTAAATGAATGATTCTCTAAAAACTTTTTGGGCGTTTTAATGATGTATGCTTTTTTAAATAAATGAGCCTTTAATTTTCGGGCTTTTTTCTCAGTTGGTCGCGGAAACTAAGCAAGTGCACCCCGATCAAATGGGTTACGTTAGGTTAGAACTGTGACAAACCGAGCGCGAGCCGAGCGAGCGTAGCGAGCTAAGCGGCGGCAGCGGAAAGTAAGCGCTATACTCAAGTTGGTAGCAGTTACCTGGCTATTTAGTAATTTAGGACCTCAAAATATTAATAATGTATGGTTCGTCATTTATGGTCTGATGGCCGATGGGGCCGAAAGGTTCTGGAGTGGCGACCGCGTACTGGAAGACGTAGCGTTGGAAGGCCTCCCATAAGGTGGACCGATGACCTTGTGAAGGCTGCAGGTATCCGCTGGATGCGGGAAGCACAGAACCGGTCGAAGTGGAGGTGCTTGGGGGAGGCCTATGTCCAGCAGTGGACGTCTTTCGGCTGAAATGATGATGATGATGATGGTTCGTCAAAAGAGGCGCAATCATCAGAGGCTTCATCATTCTCCTGCTCTTATCCCAATTTATTTAGGCTCGGCCCAACATGTCTTTTTTCCATACTTTTGTCATCATCATCATTTAAGCCGAAATACGTCCACTGATGGATATAGGCCTCCCCTAAGCACCGCCACTTTCGACCGGTTCTATGCTTCCCCCATCTAGCAGATTCTTGCAGCCTTCACAAGGTCACCGGTCTACCTTGTGGGCGGCCTTTCAACACTACGTCTGCCGGTACGCGGTCGCCATTCCCAAAACTTTCGGCCCCATAGGCCATCTGTTCTGCGAGCAATGCCCTGCCCACTCCCACTTAAGCATGGCAAATCTTCGGGCTATCTCGGTTACTTTTCTCTATTAGATTTATTTTAGAGTGTGCAATAATATTTTTAGGAAAGCAAAATGTGTAGGTACTATTTGAGGTTCGATTACATACGTGTACAGTGGTACCGAATTGATAAGGCGCGTCGTGAATCTTCGTTCGCACAGAAAATAAAGTATGCCCCGAAGCTTAACGAAAGAATGCTTAAAACTTACAATCAACCTTAGGTCACTATTATAAGGTTCATAATACACTGGAGCTGTTAACGTGCACTCGATCAGAAGTATGGCGGCTGACAAACATGCCACGCGGCGCGCGCTAACATGACGGCAGCTGCCAAACAATAGCGGTACAGGAAAAAGAACCGCGGGGCGTGGAGCGTGCCGATTGGTCAATAGCATTTCCCGCACTTTTAAAATTCACCTTCTGCGCAGGTACATCGGTAAACCATATCAGTTGGGTACTACTGTACATGCCTTTTAAATGCCACCAACAAAGATATAAATATGTCTATACAGGGTGTTAAAGTAACTGCGCTTAGGGGTAGGTTCAGTATCGATAAAGGAACTCAGGAAAAAAAAAATATACACATTTTTTTTATTAAACACAAAAAATAAGTATCTTCGTACTTTAACGGGCTTAGGACCATCAAATAAAATAATTTTAATTCTAAACGATTGCTATTTTAAGTTAGTAGGTACTAAATTGGGTTGATGTTGCAATTTTTTTTTTGTGTTTTAATTTTTTTTTCCTGGGTTCCTTTATCGATTCTGTACCTACCCTTAAGCTATGGCACGCAGTTACTTTAACATCCTGTGTATCGACAGCCAAGGCAGTGAACTCGTCGATAAAAATTGCGTCCAACTGTTGGCCGCAAAATGCACGCACACGAGAATAACTCAATGACAGCACAGTCACGTGGTGCGAGTGTAAGACGTAGCTGTCACGCTCACCAGCCTATCAAAGTTGGCCTGTTTGGTTTAGTTATTTTGCAGTGCGACACTCTATTTAAACGTAATACGAGTATATAAATAATCAAAGACCACCAAGTATCTTCTGTAGCTACACTGAAAATATGCGAATTAGTTGGCAATAAAATGTTTTGAATCATTATTTATTTATTTACTAAAAACAAGATAGCTTATTTGCCAGAACAAATTCATTTTATTTATATCGACAATGTGACATGTACAGAATAATCACCGGTCTTTGTTACATATACATGCTTTGTTTGATTTTACTTCTTCACTTTTGTATATCAAATAATAATTTTAGTTGATTGTAACAAGCAACTTGTTAGCATTAAATCATTCTTAAACTGGCCGATATTTGAGTTAAATTAAATAACTACCCGTAATTAAACTAATTAATTACTTAGTTGACGGAACTATGGTAATTTAACAAAGTTCTCCTAGCTTCAGAAGTCAAGATCTTGTTAGGCTCGTATGGAGTCAAGATGCATGATCACATTAAACAAGATTTTTGTTAAATCAAACACTTTTTTTTAAGTGTACCTTATGCCAGTGTCTCAAGTCCCTATTCCATTCTAACATGCCCCGTATCGCAAAGATATCGATCTCAGTGTACCCGATTTACTCAGAATCGAGAGCTATACCTCACAGTTGATCCTGTATAGAAAAATAGTGTTACAACACTCAGCGATTGCTGAATAAAAAGGTTTCAATGTAAAAAATACAGGCGGCATATCTAGATAAAAATCTGGATTGCTATGTATTGAATCGTGCTTTTGCAAACGTCTACGTTTAGATTTCTTTAACTGGTTAAGATGACGATAACCGACTGATTTTATACGGAATATCACGTCTAAACGAGTAGTGTTAATGATTTGGAAAAAATATATAATAAATTAGAGCATTTTCTCAATAACTTAATATGTGAATATTTTAGATAATGTTTATATTACATAGTGAAATTAATTTGTAAAGTTATGTCTAACGCGCATAAAAACTAAGAATGGCACAAAATCTACCAAGCGTATTTTTCTGAAACCTTTACCAATTTAAAAATAATTTAAATATTGATCTTTTAGTATACGCGTTTTATTAAAGTACCTTTTGTTTTGTGTATAATAAATTAATAATGAGTCAAATTGGGGACAGCGCTCCTTGATGGGTGAGTCCTATTACTGGCTGAACGTACGACGCGTTGCGTGAGCTCAGTACAGAACACGCAAGCTAACCACTCAAGGTCACTGGCATATATCTCGGTCTTAATGGTTAACAATACACCATTATTACACATACATATTCGGCTAAACAAAAATTTTAGAAAATAAATCAAAACTGCTAAACATGACGCTTCACTTTCCCGCCAAGAACCTTTCGTGAAATTGACACAGAAAGTCTCAGATTATAGAAAGAAACAGATAGACCGCGCGGAACACCAAGAGTGCGGTCAACAAAGCAAATACAAATTCAAAAGCGAATACAATCTCGATTCAGTACAGCACGAAGAGTCGCATCGTTAGTACGTCACGGGCTGTAACAGATTATTTCAGAATAATGCCGTCTTGTATTTTTAAACATTGTAAAAACCGTTCCCAAAAACAAAAGAAATAAGATGGAGTATCTTTCATAGGTAAAATATTGATTATTTGTCTATTTGGATTTACTTTACGTGTTTATTGATAGTGACATCTTGAAACACAAAACCTTAACAAAAATCATTCGGTGTTGCTAGTTTATATTGAAACATTTACCCCTAAGTTAGGAAATAAGTATAGGATACAGGAGTATCGATTTACAAAAATATTTATTTTGATTATAGTGTTTTATTTATCGCCTTTTCTGGTTGGTATGTTTATAAATAAATAAATATGTGTCTTCGTAAGTGTAACTAGTTAATGGATTTTATCATACTTATTACATCAGTTGATTTGCTATATCATGGGTTATATGACGTCACCATAAAGTAAATATAGCTACCAAAAACGATAAAATGTTGGTGTCTCAAAATAAAAATATATCGCAAATGTATCGTTTATATGGGTATTGTTAATTTGACGTAAGTACACTGTTAATAAAAACAACTGATTTAAGAAAAAAATTACTTTCATGTAATCAAATATTATGGCTAATTTTTTCATTATCCTGGCAACCGTACACACACATAGAGGCACCTGTTCTTATAGTGCTGTCACGTGGCTGTCACGCACACATGTCTACAAACGGGCCTCACTTTATTGTTCCGCGCGGTCTATCTGCTTCTTTCTATAATCTGAGCAGAAAGTATTGAGAAAACAAAGATGGCGGCGTTCGTTCTGAATTCAGCCACACGTCAAAAGAACCTTGTAGCCTTGTAATTGCGTAACAGATTCTCAATGAGGGTTTTCTGACAGTACTGCACTTTTGATAGGACCTGTCAAAAGTGTCAAAGCGCCTAATATTTTCTTGAGTCGTGGCCAAGAAGTTTATAGATAAAAGTTAGGGCAACACTCTAAATACCTAAGTGAAGACGAGTGGGTCGTACTCTCTCTTTCTGAATACGTACATATGATACAGAAAACACATAACACTGTCTCGTTCTTATGTTTGTATTTAGAAAGAGAGCGTTAGACCACAGTCGTCTCCAATCCCAGCCTGATGCTGCGACAATTCAAAATAAGTTCCGCAGCGCTGGTGTTCTGATAGGGCCCGCTGTGATGATTTGGCCCGATGTGTGATGTATTTTAGATGCTGACAACAACTTAAGTGCGGTCACTGTCGGACTGCATAGAAAAGAAAGAGAAGTGACACAACGCTTGTTTGCAATATTATCTATATTATACTCAAAAATAAGTTGAGTAATCGAAATAAAAACCACCAAGCTCTGCATTTAAATAAGACGTTATTTTTATTAATTAAATACCAACGTACGTTGATGATTTTAATACAGATATTTTGGATTGGAAATCAAGGTAACAGGTTAGTTTACCGTTAATTTGTATCGAGATGTTTTTTTTTCAAGAAGTCTTTAGTGTGTTTGTTTTAGTGTTTTTGTAACAGCCTAGTTCTGAGAAATATGTTCAAGATTAACTAATTATATTTTTTCCGTTACCACAAACTATATTAATTAGGCTTGGCATTTTTTTTACTCATTTGCCTCATAACAGCGCCTTAATGATAAATTAGGTTTGTTTAGTCTAATAATTAGTTGTGTACGTTCTGGAAGGCTGCGTACTGGATAGTTGAACGCGTTCATTAATTGATTGCTCTTTTGTTAGCATTAATTCATGGGTAAACGAATGAATACCGGTTCGTTTAAGTGGAGCAATTTAATTGCCTCGCTTGATTTGACGCATTAATTATTGTGTTAAAGGGTGTATTGTTTAGATAGGATAGCTTTTGTTATTGCTGATAATTACATTTCCGGGGCAATTTCATTATTCAGTGTAAGGGCACTTGCCCCGTTATGGCCCTTGCCGAATTGTCAAATTATTAATTAACGGGTAAAATAACTTTTTGGTTGAATTGACTAACTCTTCGTGTCATTAGAGCACCTACATATTATACAAGAGGATATTTTGTGAGTCAGATGATGAGCAAAATCATTTTCTATCAGGCCTCTGCCTCGAATCTTGCGGGCAGTGCGGTGGCGGCAACGGCGGCGGCGGCGGCACGGGAGCGGAACCAGCGGGCAGATCGCACTATAGCGGCGTAGTGTTGTGTTCGTGGTTGTCTCGTCGAGATATTTGTTTTTATTCGCGAACGAAATGTCTGAACAATGGCGACAACATCTTTTTGATTCAAATTTATTCCTAACCCTCGATTTATTGTGGGCAAAAGAAGAAGTGAATCCCTACTATAGGACGCGCGGGCGGTCACCGCTTGACTGGAGTGCACGGAGGCTACCGCTCGTTGCCCGCGCCCGCGCCGCTGCCGCGCCGCTGTTTCCGAGGGCCGGTCCATTTGATTTTACGCATTAGATCCTGCCGCTTCCGTGCCACCGCCGCCGCCGGCCGCCCCACTGCCCGCAAGATACGAAGCAGAGGCCTTACGCTTAACATTCTGAACCGAGATAAAAGGCCGCAAATTCGAAGTGTTGGCGCTTGCAGTATACAGCATGGCGTTTCATGGAACTACTAATATACAGTGTGAGTCGATAACAGGGTCCATATGATTTTTTTAAACTACTGGGAAGTCTTTGCCCCACTCCCTTTATTTAATTTTCGGGGACTGAAAGTCTGGAACAGATTTTATTGGACAAAATGTTTCCTTTTGAGCTAAGTTTTCTCCTGAACGAAAAATAATCGCTGACAGACATGACGATATTTCGGAAATCCCTTGGTGAGAGACTTCTCAAAATCGGTTCCGGCCACAGTAAACGGCACGCTCCGTATGTTTTAATGCCATGCTGTAAGTTGCAAGCCAACACAGCCCAGAAATAGCGGTCTTACAAAATAAAATTGTTACAAAAGAATGTATCATTGTCACCTTCAAAGACTTTGAACAAAAACGACCCTCACAGACCCGTGGAACTGAAAACACACTATAAAAAGGATTATTGAACTTCTAGCGCCAGTCTAGAACACCTAGAACAAAGTTTCTAAAAAGGGGCGAAACACCTAAACACGTTTACACTTTAGAACAAGCACCAAAAGCAGCTAAATAAAATTATCGACGCGTACGAAAACCGAGAGCAAAGAATAGTACAGAAGGCTGACTCCACAGAACGAACGAAAACAGGCGCACACACCCACAAAGAAAGAAAGAAAGAAAACGTATTTATGGGGACGCCCACAGATCACAAATTAAAAAAACCACACTCATAGAAACAAAAAGAACAAAATCAAAAATAAAACAAAGTAAAAAAATAAAATAAAAACAGAAAGTCCTGTACGAGGCCAAGAGGCCCGTATCTCAGCATGATGCTGCGGCACTTAAAAATAAGTGTCGCAGGTATTCTACACTGTGAAGTCACGGATAGATTCAGAAATAAATAAAATAAAAAATAAAAATAGATGAGAGAGAACATAATAGAAATAAAAATAAGATAATTATTTAATACAATTATTGTAATAGAAAACGTACACCGCGTATGAGAACAAGACGTAACATCGGTTACTTGTCAGTGCCTTTTGTGTCTGTGGTGCTAAGGCCTGAAACTGCGTTAAGCGGACGACCGCGCGGTTTCATACAAAAGTGCTCCGTTACGGGGACACGCGCGGGCGTCCGTCGCGAGGAGGTGGGCCCCACGCCCGCGGCACGTGTCCCGCCTCCGTGCGACGGACGCCCGCGCGGGTGCACGCGTGGGGCACGCGCGGTGCTCTAGTAGTTAGTCGTCATTTTGCTATGTATTAATATAATTATTTAGTCGACAAGGCTGTGCATGCACACGATTTTACGACTGCGTTTTTCACATTATTTTATTTATGACTGCGTAAATAAAATAATCTATAAATCAATAAATAAATAAATCGTCGCGGGCCGGGTGCCCACTTAACGCAGTTTCAGGCCTTAAGGCATCGCTGTGAGCCTGTGATCTCCGTAGAAGTATTAATGTCCTGTGGCTGTAATAAGTAAAAAGACGCAGGCGCCCACAATCCGGCTAAATAAATATAAAAATATTACGGCTGTTTATTGCTACAGTATAGTGAATAATGCAATAAAAAGTGTTCAGTGATAGATGGTTAACGGCAATTGGAGATTTCACAAACGCGTACGTACGGCGATCTCAAACAAATGCTAGTCGCGACTGGGCTTACACTCGCTGTACGTGAGGCGTGCCTATGTGTGTGTGCGTTTTCGCTTATTGTATGAAACCGACCTTCTGTACCTGTACTGTGAACGGGGTTCTGAATAAATTCATAGCTAACCACGAGAACAGGTGTTACCCGATGTTTCCACTAAAAAGGTTTCCAAACAAAATATTTCCGGCGCTATCTGGGATTCCATTTGCGTCCTTTTTTTCAGTTAAAGGGTAAGCTGTGTTTACAGAAGAGGGCTGAAATGTGTGGAGGTACGTGTGGAAATGTTAGGGTCGAATGTTGTTTGGTTGAATTGTTATGTTATCATTTTCATGAGAGTTGGACATTTTGAGAGGATGAATGAAAGGCGACTAACAAAAGGTATATCTGAGTGGAAACAGAGGGGCCGAGCTAAAAGGCCATACAGGGTTATTTTTAAAACGTCAATAACTTCTTAAGGGGTCATTGTACTCATCATTATGAACAACTTTTACTATGGGACCAAAACTGAAATCGCGAAAAAAAAACCAGCTGTTCCCTACATTTATGTTCGAATAATTCGTTAAAATGTAGGGAACAGCTGGTTTTTTTTTCGCGATTTCAGGTTTGGTCCCATAGTAAAAGTTGTTCATAATCATGAGTAAAATGACCCCTTAAGAGGTTATTGACTTTTAAAAATAACCCTGTAAAGTGACTTTATTGGTGATGTTCTTTAGATAGGTCAGGTGCGTAGTACTCGTAGTACATGGGAAGAAGACATGACTTTATGTATGTGTTAAATATTACTGGTGAAATGTGTGTGAAGTATACACGTATACACCTCTGCTTTACCTTTTGGGGAGCAAGGCGTGATGTTATGTTAAACAAACCTAGCCATAACCAAAAATATGACAGTTGAATCATAATTGATGTGAAATATTTATCAAAAGATCATTTCAGGCACCAATCTACATGGTCTTCAGATGATCTGAACAAGATTATGTCTGGACTTTAAAAGAGACTGTGACCTCTGAGTTTGTTTCAGCCTTTCTTCTCAGAGTAGTCAGATACGAAAAGCTAGTTTTTTTTTAAAAATATGATTGAAGTGTAAAAGTGTTTGTAAACCTACATCATTTATCATTTATGGGCGCACGTAAAACCGATTGCTGGCGAGGGGACGCATGCCATGTGGCGATTCACTACACACTCCGCGCACGCGGTCCCCTTGCTACCCTGAGCTTTTTTTAAATGTTTGTTTGATTTCGATGTTGATTCACATCTGCCAGGCGTCCCGTGACGGCTCACAATTTTTTCTTTTATGTTTTAATTGATTTCATTCCACATACAATAACGTTACTCCCAACACGTACATCACCTTCCTTGTCACATGTTACTGGGGATCATCGCAACACGTATTCTTCTCCAATTCTTCCATGTCAATCACACTATCATTCACTCTCTTTTCTTGCATATCTTGGGACACAATCTGTTCGCTCAACTGCCTTGCAGAATGGTCGCCAGAGCTGAATCACCTTTGTGACGTACTTTAAGGTTGCTCAATGCCCACCTGATGGCCAACCCTGAATGTGATGAGTTCGCATATGAATGGAGTAAAATTAAGCGTATGTCTGATGTTCTGTGAGAAGCAGTATGCGAGGGTGTCTGTTCCATGTTAGTAAGTACCGAATAATTGTTTATGACATAATTGTCTGCATTGTATAGTTTTGTTTTCTATGTTAATTAATGTAATTGGTATTGTACCGAGTTAATCACATCACACTAATATTAAAAAGGCGAAAGTTTGTGAGTGTGTGTGTGTATGTTTGTTACTTCTTCACGCTCAAACGGCTAGACCAATTTTGATAAAATTTTGTATGGCGGTAGCTGACACCCTGGATTAAGACATAGGCTACTTTTTATCCCGATATTCCCACGGAATCGAGACTTACGCGGATTAAACCACGCAGCCAGTTAACTATAAATAAATAAATATTTCATTCCTCACAAAATCCATATTTTCTTTGGCCTTCCTCCGCCTCTCCATCTATCAACATTTATATTAATTTCTTTTCTTTGCGTTTCCTCCCTCCTCAGCGTACCTACACCATTAAAACATCAGGATGAAGATGTACACTTACTTTTTATCTCAAAAGTAATTCTCTTACTCGGGAGGCTGTAAAAATGGACTACATTCTTTAATCGACGGCCATCGCTCCCTTTTATTATAGCCTTTACGATGTTACATAATATCTTAATAAAGGAGGGTAGGGCCTAAAATATTAGGTCGAAAGCTAGCCTTTTTGGAAGGATCATGTGTAATTTTGAGTGTTGGGTAAAATGTGATTTGATGGCCTCGATTTGAGTAAAGTACCCGGCCTTAAATGCTCATCAATCTACCTAGCTTTTTCCCTAAAGTCTATGATGGGCTCGGCTTCTAGTCTAACCAGGTCCAGCTGAATACCAGTACTTTACATGAAACCACTGCATATCTGACCTCCACAACCCAGTTACTGGGTAACACGATACCCCTTGGTCAGACTGGTTGTCATGCTTCTGACTACCCGTAAGGACTGTCAAAGATCTAAGAATGGCAGCCGGGACCATCAGCTTAACGTGCTCTCCGAGGCTTGGAGGATATAAAAATGGTCACCCATCCACGGACCAACCCCGGCAAGCGTAGCTTAACCTGATGGATCGACCCATGCGGAGGTTATTACTTAGCCATGAGATCCTCATGAGACTTATACAGTGATAACAATAAAATAAACATACAACTTTGTTAGTGATACAATTACAACAACAATTAATCACACACAAAAAAATAATCATCTTGACTTAAAAAAGCAAGTTGAGAACAGTTGAGAGTATGTCATGCTCACTTAAATGTCTTGGTGGCGCGTGTGTTGGATCATTCGGTTCCCTACAAAATGGTTGAGTTGGATGGTGCTGATCCACGCGTCAGGTTGAGACTGGTCTTCTCTTAACTGCCAGGGCTTATTTTTAATCTTTTCATCTTATATTTTGTATTGTTTTTAAATAAGTAATTAATTTTTTACATTGGTCTCACATATAAAAGCAACAAGAATAATGTACCCAGGATTTTGTAATATCTTGATTTAAAAGAGTGTCCTTGGAGTTACTTGCTTGTTCTTCTCCATAGAGATCTACGTTTTGGAATGGGCAAATAGCTTCAACTTTCTGACTAACTGACCGACTCTTTGACAATTCAAAAGTGCCTGTAATAGGTTTAATTGAAATAAATGTTTTAAGTTTTTTTTTTAATCACTGCTTCAGCATTCCAGCTGAAATACTGGAGCAATGACTTACAATACAGCAGTCCAGCCTGTCAGCAATAACTTCCAGGATGCTGTTGGAACTAGCTCGCACCCTCAACCAACCTTTAATCAATTGTGAGCTCACTCTTCTCAGTCGGGACACTTTTCCGTATGATTTAGTATGGTTTTTTTATTTTATTTAAGATGGGTTTGGTCTTGACCTTAGTCTAGGGCAGAGATGACAGAGATAAAGTCGACGATGGAGTGAGCTTACCCAGAAGAAGCCTGTTCACTCTAAGAAGACAGACAAGCAGGCAACCTTGCGGCCATGGGCCAAGCTGTGAAGATTGAGAGCCTCTTAGCTCTGCGTTCCACCTAGTCAAGGGCGGCGACGGATTGGGCAAATCTAGCGATTTAAATCAATGTGCATCTGAGTGAAGTTAGTATTTTGAATTTCTCAATTCTCAATTCTTTATTGCATTCCATATGTATTAATAGATGGTATAAAAAAGTAAAAGATCAATATGGACCCTGTCGGGCACAGCAAAAATTAGGAGAGAGGAAGAGGGCTAAGTAACAATAAAATTCAAGCAATTCATTATTATTATAAATTATTAATATGTGTTTAGTTGGGTGCATAATTATGTGTAGGTGTATAAATATATATATATATATTATTAGGTTTGTGTATACAGGTATAGTAAGTATATTAGTTATTTTTGTTTTATCTATTGCGAATAATGTAGGTAATTATTATGAAATTATTATTTGGATAGATAGACGTTCTAACTTCGATAATGAGTGAGGAACGAGATTACTTAATTATGTTATAATTGTTTATGTTGCTTCTTTTGTGTGACTACTGTGCAAAATTATTTCGACACAAATGTATTTTCGTTATGAATTAAATAACTTGAACATGAACTCTAAACATGATAAAACAAAAAAATAATTTGATGATTTTTTTTGAGTTCAACAACCGTAGAACTCATACTTCAAGTAAATATAATACCAGCGGTCGATGACCTCAAAGAAAGTATCATGAAATCATATTTTCTTGTTTTAATATTTTGGTGGCATGAGGAACAGGGTGTAAAGTTCACTCATCCACCATAGAAAAGGGGGGATCCTCCGACCAGACGGGTGTTGTGTCTGGTGGGCAACTGCCCGACGGTTGATGTCGGGACGTTGTATATATGCTAGTCGCGCGGTAAACTCTGCTTGCGCGTTGCAGGATTCGCGTGACGTCAGTGTGACGCGTAGTTCGTATGTGGCGATGTTGATGCCGCTACAATATAAATATAATAATAATAATTATAATCTTTATTGACATAAGTAATTATGCATACATTTTTATGAATTCCCTAGCTCCTGCGCTAGTATGCACTGTGTTACAGGAGCTAGTGTCAACCCCTAGTTACATGATACATGTTTATTTATGGCATCCAAAGATTACAAACAAATCAAAAGAAATAGAAGTAAAAAAAAATAAAGTTAATCAAATTAAAAGTAATCCAAAATGCACAATTTAAAAAAGAAAAAAAAGGAGGCAAATAAAATTGTCTGTCTATAGATGACGTGTTGAGTGGGCGGGCAGTCTGTGCTCGCTCATGTTAGTTGAGGTGGTTATGGGAGTGAGTGTGTAAGGGGTAAGGGAAGGGGGAGTGCGAGTGTTTCTCTTCATAATGTCTACCTTCATAATGACTTAATTTAGGTATCATTGTCAAAATTTTTTAGCTAAGGCAGCATAATCTTTTAGACTGATTTAAGTTAAATTGTTCAAATATCGTCTAAACCAATCACGTCTGCGGAGTTTTCCTAGCTAATTTGATTTGATACTTTATACAAAACACGGTAACCTAAGCTGCTCAAGGCAAACAATATTTCTTTATTACTGGGAGATTAATCATAATCTCCGGGCTTCAATAATAATTGACTTTGGTGCTAGCTTGAGCAAACTTGTTGCTTCCATAAGAAAGTATTTTTTTGTAATCTTGTTATTTTTACTTCTACATACATTCATAAACTCACGCCTTCTTCCCATGGGGATAGGCAGAAACTATAGATTGCCACCTTCTGCTCCTTACATACTCCTTTTGCATCGCCTACGTTCATACATCTAGCCATACACGCACGCCGGTTGCGAAGACTACGAACCTGACCTTTCTGAAGAACATCACCAATTTGGTCACTATATGTCCTTCTAGGGCGTCCTCTCCCAGCATTTCCACTCACCTCTGCTTTATAAATACCTTTTGTTAGTCGCCTTTCACTCATCCTCTCAACATGGACAAACCATATAAGCATACTTTAAAAAAAAATTGTTATTACATCTTCTTTTAAACCGCATCGTTGCCTTATCACCTCATTTTTTAGCCTGTCATTCATTTCTTACTTATTCTAATAATGTTTTATTACTTGTGAAAAGCTAAATATACATTTAATTGAAGCTAAGTGAAGTTACGTACTTAAAAGGTATAAAGAAAAAAGATCATGCTTGCTTTTACACGGTTACACATGAAAGAAAAAATATATTTTTACCATACACCCTTTGATCATGTTATCCGTATAGTTTATCTTTTTTCTTTTATATTTCTGTACCTCTGTATCTGTTCTGTATATTTTGTATACTAAAAGTAATGCGAGCTCTTGTTAAAATATAAAAAAAGAAAATAGAATAGTACACGGAAAATAGAGTGCTAGCATTTACATATTTTAATTTTCGATGTACGTAATGTTTATCCAAAAAGTTACTTTAGCTCCGTGTATTCGTCAGCCTTTGTGACAATTTATCGTATTTCATTCTTTTGTTTTTATTTTTTTTAGAATATAAGAATAGATCACTCTTTATTTACAAAATAAAGAGTATTAATTAGAAACATAAATGAAGAATTTTTTAAATAGTTTTACACAATGGGCGGTCTTATCGGTAAAAGCGAACTTGTAAAGACAACCTTTGGATAGATTTAAAGGGAAAAGAAGAGAATACTAAAGGTAGTCTTTGGTATACCAGTTACATAAACAAAATCATGAAAATCTTCTAATAAACACATTGCAAGACATCTTCTCGCAAAGAATTCTCGCTTTTCTTGTGCGTTGGCAATTTCATACCAATAAAAGTGCAGTTTTCCTCACAATATTTTCCAAAACTGTCAGCCACAGAAGTCCGAAATAGAATCAGAATTTGGTTTATCCGAAAAAGAACACGAGTTACCGACAAAGCTTGTAGAAAAAGCAAGCTGAAGTGGCAGTGGGCTGGCCATGTTTGACGAAGGACCGATGGTGGAGACCGCGTATTGGCAAGCGTAGTGTGGGAGGTAGATGGACCGATGACCTAAAATGGTGGCTGTGACAAGCTGGATGCAGGAGGCGGAGGAAAGGGTGTCGTGGTGAAGCCTAGGAGAGGCCTATGTCCAAAAGTGGACAGCGATAGGCCGAGTTGATTGATTGAGTGATGTCCTAGATTTACTTATCGTTCCCTTCCCCTTCCATACAACTACATTAAGGTTCTTTTACTCTAATTAAAAAAGAAAAAAACCTCTTGCGTTCTGCACAGAAAAGAATTCTTTTGTCAATACTGATTAGTGTACTAGTCGAGCTCTTTGAGAAAGTTCGTCGGAGAAAGCATACCGTTCTTACTTTATTTTCTCGCTGTTTGGGTTTGAACGGAAAGTAGGTTAAATGTGACATTTTAACGATGTCTTTATTAGGCTGGAGTTAAAACAGTTTTGTTTGCTGTAGACAGAATAGATTTTTTCTTGTGGCAAAACAGTTTTTGAGAAGATTTTTTGCCTATGACAATGTTTTGTTGCGAGTTTGCTGTGCATGCCTGCACCCGAATTATACAACATTACTTTTAGTATATGCGAAACCTGAATATAGTATTAAGGAACTGGATCGATTTCAATAATTTTTACACCATGTTATATTTTGTCGCAAAAATATTTAAGTGTGATGGAAAATGTTATCACCATTTAATTACTTACAATACAATCGCCGTATGGTTAGGTACCTACTGCCAAATTATTATCAATGAGCGCAAGACGACCCTGGAGGCGCGGGGGCGCCGTTAGCATGTTTTTGTACGGACAACCCGATAACGTAACAAACTTATAACTTTGTGATTTTTCATGATACAGTTTCGAAATTTTGTACATAGATTCTTTACATAAAGTACTAGATACGTGTTTCGGGTTCACGGGTTCCGCATATACTAAAACTAATATTGTATAACACGCTTCTTTTCACAATCCGAAGGAATTTGAAGGAAGTTCTGAATCTTCATATGTTTGAAAAATTCGTCTGCTCAAAGACGTAAATAACGCAATGAATGTGTCGAACTGTCAAAATTAAAGACATTGCAATTTTTACTGTGTTACGCAATTAAACTCATAAACAAGTTGTTAAACTTGTTTTCAGTACTTAAGTCTATTAGAATAATCAAAAATATGTCGGGTATAAAGCATGTTTCATACATGTTTTTACATTATTTCAAACATGTTTTGTAATCCATTTTATTCACCTTTTTCAATGATTTTCTACAAGTTTTGTATAGAACTTGTTTTCGGTGTATCCCATAAACGACAAAAGTAGACATCATGACATGTAGAGGACATGTTTTATATCTTAGTGTTAAAGCGGAAATAGAACAGGTCTGTCTAAAAACAGTCTTCACATTGGTTTGCATACAAACTTATTTGACAGCCTCTTTAGTATTGCAGAACTGTCTACATTGTTTGATAAACTTCTATATAGTCGAGTTATCATTTACGTTATCACCGTAAGGTTGAATGTCACTTGCATGTCATAAAACGGCAAGGTCTAATTGTCTGTCATGTGTGACAGTTACGCAATGTGGAGACAACAGTAGATGGCATTCAGCTGATACACCGGGCATAAAATATTCTAATTATACGCTTTAGTCCTATGCATTGCAATATAGGGCTCCGCTTGAGACCGAAGTTAGTTAAAGAATCTGTCAGTCAATCAATTTGTTATTCACCAGAGCACCTAGCATAAGATTTAACAGCTTTACTGATTAGAAACCAGAGGGGCGATTGACGTATTTTTAAGAACGTACGCATTCTAATCTCTGTCTCAATTTCCTTTCACCGTTTCGAGAGCTTTACACGAAACGAAGTCCCTCCCAATGACCTACCACAAACTCTAAGTTGGGGCTGTGACCACTGGGCCACCATTGCTCTTAATTTCGACCTATTATTAACTGTATCCGTATTATTACAAAAAAAGATTTATATTTTGACATGGCTTAAACCATGGAGATAGTATTGTAATGAGAACGTAACTCTGATTGAAATACCATTCTTTATACAAAACTGAAAACTTAGTTCAGTACTAAGTTGTCAGTTTTGTATTAGGAACTTTACCGTAGACGGAATAAAGTTCGAAATTCAATAATGGCTCCATGGTTTAAACTTGGGTCTGAAGATAAACCTTGTTTTGTAATAAGGCCCTATGGGTCCTGGGTTTGGTCTAGTGATCGCTACTGCTGAGCACGACGTCATGGGTTCGATTCCCAGGTCAAGCAAAGTGTTATTGGTTTTCCCATCCGGAATTTCTCAGTAGCAGCCCGAATTCTGGATTTTTGCCCGGTTGTTGGGAATAGGCTCGCTCCCTGTTACATGGGACTTAAATATTAGTGGCGAAATGAGGGTGTACACCTGTGCCTTACTCCTCGGAGAATACAGGCGTGTTGTTATTGTATGGGTCACCTTCAAACAACCCTCAACATAATAAAACCCTCAATTTCCACCATCCCAAGATTCCTTCTAGGACAAACTTCTTATAGTAATATAACTGTATTAGAACGAATGTTATCGTTAATGAATTACTTTTATTTCCTTATCCGGTAGTGCAGGAAAACATCGAGTAAAAGAGAGTGGGGAAAAGTGACCACTTCAATAATTGAATGAATGTACTTCCCGATCAGTATTATTTTCGGAGGAGTAAAGTTTTTCTGTAAGAAAATAAGTTAATAACTAAGATAACAAAGTTAGTGGGTACTACCACGACCTAATAGATATCTATTTCTGCCACAAAGCAGCATTTCGTTGTTTCGCGATGAAAATAATGAAATGATGTATTAATTCGGATAAGGGTGCTAGACGCTTAAACCCGAGTTTGCTAGTAGCTTAACGCCAAGATTAAGCTGCTCTTGCCGCAGATGATTCATGGATGGGTCGATCCGGCTGTTATTATTTCCCTTGCAAAACATTGCTACAATATTCTATAAAATTACCCAGTTTCCGCTTTCCCCCACTATCCTCTTAATGTCACCCGATGTTTTTGTTATTTATTAAGCTGCAGACAACTACTGACGGAAAAGATTTCGAGAAAGCGCTTAAAGAGCTGTAGTCTTTTGTTTCTCTTTTTCATTATTCTGGTAGAAAGGTGAATATTTCTTACATTGGGACTTGGAAATAGAGGCTTAATACAAGTAGTGGCTAGGATTGAGTTAAGTAGCCTAAAATTTAGTGGCCTTATGTCCTAGATGACTATGGGATTCGTGGAAAACTCAAACTCAAACCGCCTTATTACAAAACAAGATTTATATTTTGACATGACTTAAACCATGGAGCCAGTTTTTGTAATAAGAACGTAACTGTGATTGAAATAGCGTTCTTAATATAAAACTGAAAACTTAGTTCGGTACTAAGTTGTCAGTTTTGTGTTTAGGAACTTTACCATTGTCGGAATAAAGTTCGAAATTCAATAATGGCTCCATGTTTTAAACCTGGGTCTGAAGATAAACCTTGTTTTGTAATAAGGGGGAAAGAATTTATTTCAATTAAACCATTTACAGGCACTTTTGAATTGAAGATATGAAGCTAGTTGCCCATTCCAAAGAGTAATCATCATTATCATTTCAGCCGAAAAACGTCCACTGTTGGACATAGGCCTCCCCCAAAGAGGGGGGGGGGGGATATTTGCCATAATCGCGACGCTTGGCAGGCGGGTTGGCGATCGCAGTATGGTGTTAAAATGCATAGAGAACGCTGCTGCCCATTCTCTTGTAATTAGTCCCTTAGTCGCCTTTTACGACACCCACGGGAAGTAATGGGTTAGTGCTATTCTTTACGTCCGGCACCACACGGATAATGACTCCATAATCAATTAAACTATTCACAGGCACTTTTGAATTGTCAAAGAGTCAGTCAGTTAGAAATATGAAACTAGTTGCCCATTCCAAAGAGTAGTAGGTTCCTATGGAGAAGAACGGGCAACGTACTCCACGGACACTCTTTTTAATTAAAATATTGATACAAAGTATTGGTTTCATCATTCATGTTTTTTTTTTCTCTTTATTTATTAGGGACTTGGAACCTATAACAAGTCATGTCAGCCCCATCATTTCCTTAAGCAAGTTACTTACAAAATTTTCTTAAGACTATTAAATGTAAACTTATAAATAAGCTTAGCTTTATAGCTTGCAGGGTAACCCAGAATACATTGAAATTTACCTAAATGTAATGCATTCAATTTTAATTTTTTACATAAATGTTGTCTTTCAAATTCATTGCGAAAAACAATATGAAAGGAAGTGTTGGACATCTTCTGGTTTATCACAAGCAGTACAGTTAGGTGAAAGGGAATTCTTCATTAAAAAGGATTTTTTTTTAAGTGGCACATGTCCAGATCGTATTCTAATTCGTAGCTATTTTAAGTAATTGCCTACCCAGTTTAACATCGGCAAACCACGGTATCCAACGAGGCTCACATTGCATAGTTTTGTACCATATTCCTTTTTCTCGCGATCTGATGTCATTCATGTTGAAGTTACATCTACATGTGAGAAGGATGCAAAACATCAGAAGCTAAGAAATAACAACTGCACGGGTCGATCGATCGGGTTAAGCTACGCTTGCCGCGGTTGGTACGTGGATGGGTGACCTTTACATACCGAGACCCCTCCGTGCCTCGGAAAGCATGGTAAGGCGTTGCTCCCGGCTGTCATTCTTATTATCTTTGACAGTCGTTACGGGTCGTCCGAAGCCCGAAAGTCTGACAACCAGTCTTACCAATGGGTATCGTATTACCCAGTAACTAAGTTGTGGAGGTCAGATAGGCAGTCGCTCTATGTAAAATACTGGCATTCAGCTGCATCCGGTTAGACTGGAAGCTGACCCAACAGAGTTGGGTAAAGTCTAGGTAGATGACTCTATGCCAAAAATTAAAAAGACTTTAGTTCACTCACACTGAAAAAAATGCGAGCCAACTAAGATACATTTTCTCTTAGTTGGCATTCAAATGTTTGGAATCACTATTTATTTATTTACTATAAACAAGATAGCATATTTGCCAGAACAAATTCATTTTATTTATATCGACAATGTGACATGTACAGAATAATCACCGGTCTTTGTTACATCATACATGCTTTGTTTGATTTTACTTCTTCACTTTTTTAAATCAAATAATAATTTTAGTTGATGGTAACAAGCAACTTGTTAGCATTACATCATTCTTAAACTGACCAACATTTGAGTTAAATCAAACTCGATTATCGATCGATCGATCGACTCGAACTATGATAATTTAACAAAGTTCTCCTAGCTTCAGGAGTCAAGATCATAGTAGGCTCAGATGGAGTCAAGATGCGTGATCACATTAAACAAGATGTTTGTTAAAGCAAACACTCTTTTTTTTTCAGTGCATCCTTCATAGAAAAGGGAGGATCCAGACGGGTGTCGTGTCTGGTGGGCAACTGCCCGACGATTGATGTGGGAATATTGTATATATGCTAGTCGCGCGGTAAACTCTGCTTGCACGATGGAGGATTTTGCGTGACGTCAGTGCGACGCGTAGGTCACATGTGGCGATGTTGATGCCGCTACATACATAATATACATCAAAGTTAAAATATCATTGGAACAATCTGAATTCTAGAAAGAGACAACTACTGCACATTTGCTTTGTATCTCTCGTACTTTTCGGTCTGTATGAGCGGATCGAGCGTTCTGTATTCAGTTGTGCAGTGTTGTCCCTAACGCTCAGTATATTCCTTATATCTATGTGCAGAATAAACAATTTTTATTTTCGTTTCGACTTTTACTAGAGAAAAACCTCCAATTAGTCTGAAAATTCCAACATGCAGTGAGCAAGCATGGAATAATGCTCGTTCGTTATTCCTATGACAAGAAACCGCTTTTGCCGCTTTAAATTTACCATTTTCATAATTTTTTTTTTTCATTTTTAGGTTTTTCACTTTCCTTTTTTTTTTCATTTATTATTTAATACTTGAAGCACACAAATGTACAGTGGCGGACTTAATGCCATAGGCATTTTCTACCAGTCAACCTTTGGGTGATGCAGAAACAAGCAGTGGTAGGTGCAATAACGAAAATTGTGGAATAAATATTTATTTAAGTATACATACCATATACATAATAAATATTAAAAACTTCATTTCTTTCTTTCACTTTTTCTTTTTTTTTCTTTTCTTAATTTCTCATTTTTTTATTTATTTTTTCATTTTATCATGAACAATTGAACCAAATGATTATTTTCGTTTCATTTAGAATCAGCTATAAGCATTTCTGAAGCAATCAAAGCTAGGTGCACAATTTCGAATAGGTGTTAGAAAAGGCATAATGACGTATAACTACTTATTTATTTATTCGGCCATTTATTTATGTACATGCATATTACATAAACAGAGAAGAAGAAAAGAACAGAAAAATACGTACAAAGGTAATGCTTATTTCTAATGAAATCTCTTCCAGCATACCTGCGATAGGAAAGTAGACAAAGAGATGTAGACAACGTGTGTAAGAGTAAATAGAATGCATAAAATCAAAAACAATTCACTTAATAAAATAAAACAAATTATATGAGAATATACTCGTACTAACATACATACTTCTAAAATAAATATCACTAAAATATTAATAATTATAATATTATTTAAATTAATAAATACATACGCATGCACAATAGAGCTACCATTTACCGTATAATATATCTTTCATTGACTTGAATGTGCCCTGGTGGCTGAGAGTATGTCATGCTCACTCAGATGTCTCGGTGATGGTATCGTGTGTATTGGATCATTTAGCTCCCTTCAAAATGGTTGAGCTGAATGGTGCTGCTCCATGCATCATGTTCGAGAACGGGCGCTGTCAGTTAGGACTGGTCATCTCTTAGCTGCCACGGCTTATTTTTTTATTTTTTTTAATATTTTTATCACGGACGCTTCTGACGTTTTGCATCGTTCTCACGTGTATAATTTCAAAATGAATGATTTAACCAATACTTTGTATCAATATTTTCATTTAGAAGAGTGTCCGTGGAGTTTCTTGCCCGTTCTTCTCCATAGGAACCTACTATTTGGAATAGGCAACTAGCTTCATATTTGTAACTGACCGACTTCTTGTCAATTCAAAAGTGCCTGTAAATGGTTTAGTTTAAATAAATGCTTTAAGTTTGAGTTTTGCAACTATGACGAAGTGGAAAGACACTGTTCTTTCACTCTTCTTTTAAATAGTGCAGCAGTTTGGTAGTCCCTAATGTCAGGCGGAAGTAAATTCCACAACCGCGCCACGTAGGAGTAGAAGTCTGTAGAGTGGGGAAGGGACTTGAGAAGGTTTCTAAGATGCTAAAAATATAAGTATGTTGGAATACAATAATACTTATATTTTTAGGTTAAATAACGTAAAGAGTATTGATAGAAATACTTATTATAAATGTTAAAAAACAAATCTTTACGCCCCAAAACAAAGCTTCGTCGAATTTAAACATAAACATTAACATCTGCTAACCCAATGAGCATAGGCACACAGCACCTGTGAGAATCACGTACGTCATAACTTGTCGGTTATGGCGAAACGTGGTAAGACTAGGATGTCGGATTTGCATATGAACGGAATTGTCGTGAGCGAGGATTTAAACGCTCATTTACATGAGGACAACTTCTCGTCTTGAATGGGCGATTGTTGGAAGGAGATAGGGAAGGTGACCCTGGGTATTAAAACGGGGGTTTATCAAGCCAAATTCTCTTGTGTACTAACTAAATTCAAAACAGGGACAGGGACGCGCAAACTGTCACCATTAATTTAGCACATGATTTTATTCTCCACTTGAAATAAGATAACAAATTTAAATAAATCTTTTTTACAGTCCGTTCAACCGATTTTGCCTTCTATTCTGTAGACATATGGATGGCATTAAAAGAAAAAACCGGCCAAGTGCGTGTCGGAACACGCATAATAAAGGGTTCCGTAGTGGGGATTAATTATCCTTCGAACAAACTTAACATTGCCGTTGAAAAATATGTTCCCTCATACATTCCAACTGCAAATGTAATTTGGACGCACAATATTTAGAGATTTACTATGTTATTTTAAAATCATAGAATTCTCATAGGTTTTCCTGTAATCTATAAGTAAAGAACTATTTTCTGTATTTTTATAAAAAATTTAGGCTCAGTAGTTTCGGAGATAAGGGGGGGAGGGGGGAATGGTCAATTTTCATCTATTTTTATTAATAATTTTAAAAGTGTTTATTTTAAAATTATCAAAAAATTATATCTGAAATCCTTACAATAAGCCTTTATATTTGATGTGTCGCACGGTACAGTTTAAAAAACTTTGTTTTTTAATTTTCTGATTTGCCCCCTAAAAGTGACCCCCATGTTCAAAATTTATTTATTTACGTTACACGTCCTTGTTCGGGTCACAGGAGCCTATATGTGTAGCAAATTTCATTTTAATCGGTCTAGTAGATTCGGAGCAAATCGGCTGTGACAGACGGACAGACGGACAGACAGACAGACAGCCAGACAGACAGACAGACACACGAGTGATCCTATAAGGGTTCCTTTTTTTCTTTTTGAGGTACGGAACCCTAAAAACATGGTTACAATACCAACTATTTATTACAGCTGCCATTTTGTCATGCCACCAACGCAATAGAAGTCAAAATTGGTTGACTTGCGGTGGACACGCGGCCATAGTAAACACAAATGCTTACTCACCCTTCTACACACATCCACTCATTTACACTCTACTCACCGGAGCCCATCACTATACAACTGATTTAAGATTGTTCTTCTACATTTGTCACTTCCTTTTATTTTATTATATCTCTGTGATTTCATGTGTTATAGATGTGTATAAAGGTCAAACAAAGTTTAATTTCTAAATGTCGGCTTCAACAGGGGAAGAGCGCTAATGTCTGAAATACAGATATTTTATATCTATTGCGGACACAGATGTTCAATATCTGATCATGGAACGAAGCGTATTATAGTATACCCTACTTTAATATTAAGAACATTATTATTCTTTAATGTTGGAACACTATAATTTTGTGCCCATTGCCGTTGAGACCATGGGTAGTTGAGGCACTGAGGCCAGGAGGCTCATTAGGGAGATAGGGTACAAGCTCCGATTAAAAACGGATGACTCCCGCGCCGGCTCCTTCTTGGTGCAAAGGCTAGCCATTGCCATCCAACGTGGCAATGCAGCAAGTGTTATGGGCACCTTTGCGCCGGAAACAGTTAGGGGCGGGTTATTTGATTAAGTTTTTTGACGTGTTGTTGTAATAATTTAATTAAATAATATATATATCAACATTGAACCAAAAAAAAATATACATAATCTAAAATATTCTTATAGATCTTTAATATTTAAATGTCTGAATGTTTTTGAACAAATAAATTATTCTTATTCTTATAAATGTTCATATGTATCGCTACTTCGGCGCCATCATCTAGTTCTCGTTGACATCCTGTTGACGTCTAGTTAACATGGCGGTGGACAAACGGCCTTAAGGTCATTGTATTACACCCGTCTGTCACCCAAATATATTAGAATGGATACTAAGTAGTAGGACACGCTAAATATAAGACCATCTTTTCAAGACCCATCAAAACCCACATATTCCTATTCATAACTGTGAGTGCGGTGTTTAGTTGATAAGGTTACATTAACAGAGAAAAGAAATATGTGGAAAAGAGAGAAAGAGGCTTTTACCCTACAGTAGAACAATTCAGTATGCAATGTTGGTATGAGTTATGACAAAATAATGACAAGTCCTCTAAAATCAGGGTAAATAACAAATTAAAATAACCTGTGCATAAACGGTGGCTTTTATCTGTAACTATTTTTTATTTGCAGTTGCGTCAGTGTGACGCGTAGTTCACAAGTGGCGATGTTGATGCCGCTACATACATAATATATACATTAAAGTCAAAATATCATTGCACCAATCTGAATTTTAGAAAGAGACAACTACACACATTAACAGACAAAAGAAATATGTGGAAAAGAGAGAAAGAGGATTTTACCCTACAGTAGGACAATACAATAGACAATGTTGGTATGAGTTATGACTTAAGAATGACAAGTTCTCTAAAATCAGGGTAAATAACAGATTAAAATAACTTGTGCTTATACGGTGACTTTTATCTGCAACTGCAATAATATTGTTTTATTTATAAAAAAAGCCTTTTATTCCATGCAACACGTATGTATTGTAATTTTTCAACTTTGAACAACAATAATATGCAACAATTCAATTTAAATAAATAATTAGCTTTGTTTTGGAATTTTGTTAACTAGGTACGTACGTAAATATTTTTTTTTTTTGACATTAATTCATTTACGTGCATTTGTTAATCAAGTATTATTACAAAAAAATAAGAAATTTAGTTCTTTAACATACTTTTCCAATATATATTTGAAGTATCACGGCTAACCGTATTAGTGGTTCAACAGCTTCAATATCATAAGGAATGTGCTGGAATATAGCAGTTCGTCGTGGACGTGGTACGATAGCCGCAGCGGCTCCCCTGACATCTTCTCTGTCATCAGAAAATATCTGCCACGCAACTATCGATGCTCTGCTAGAGTGACTGTCAGCAGCCAGTGACACTCTTATCCGACCTTTTCGGTGATTCCAGCATCCAAAACTGGAGGGCGCTATTTGCGCCATCACGGTCATTCTGACGTTCATTCACTAAAGCTGTTCTGTAATAGAGAAAATTGCAATTACTCGATTATCCGAGCGGATAACTACATCCCGATAATCAGGATGGACGAGCGTCCATCCTGATTATCGGGATGTAGTTAGATGACGTTGAGTCACTCATAACCAATAGGAGTTTTAGTCATCACCGTTACATCAGTCACAGAAAGCATGCGTCCCTCCGACAATCTCAACTCGTGGACCCAACAACATGTTTCTCTCAAAACGATCACCTGGACTGGACATGTGCGTCCCTTCGTCCGGCCCCACAGAGGTGACATTGGCCGGACAACAACGTCCCATCGACCAGTTGCACATCATCAGCCTGAACGGGACCAGTATGCCCATTGACCAGTTTTGTCATGTCACGACATATTGTCCAATTCCACCACAGCTGTATACCAACGTCACAAATATTACGAGGCAGTTAACGACAATCTGACTCCGTATTTCAACTTCATATTTTTCACTATCGGCATCAGATCGTCTCGAGTCTGTACTCAACGCATCTCTGGTACATCGATCGTAACTCTTTGACACCTATTATTATCGTACTTATCTCTGATCTCAGGGACGATGACGACGTTGAACGGGCGCGGAGGGCATTGTCGGTTAGAGCGGTTGTCGGTTACATGCTGGCTCGCAGGTTTGCTCGTTGTTCAGTAATCGATAAAATTACTCTTTTCAGAGCATACTGCACTACGTTTTACATGAGTAGCGTGTGGGCTAGATATACTCAAAAGTCGTACAATGCCCTTCGCGAGCAATACAACAACGCGTTGAGGGTGCTGTTGAGGCTGCCCCGCTACTGCAGTGCATCAGGGATGTTCGCGGAACCACATGTGGATTGATTCTTTGCCACGATGCGTAAGCGCTGTGCGTCCCTGGTGCGTGGGGTGTGCTGTTGTTGCGGGCAGCAACAACAGCATCCTGTCCCTAATTTCGAGTAGGCTGGACTGTCCGTACGTGAATCGCTGCTGCGCCATTTCTCATGGAATGGTGTGGCCGCGGTGAAGCGTCGTACAGTGCTGCCGCTGTCAATAGTAGGTATACTTTTATATGTGAATAAAATTATCTTAATTACTAACGTAGGATAAGTTTTTACTAACAAATGAATCTTGGTTACTTGAAAAATAAATAAATTGAATTTAATTATTCACTACGTCGCCGTCATGGCCAGTAACTTCGTAAAAAACTAGACGTATTGCTGCGCCATCAAGTACATGCTCACTATTTATATTAAAATTAGTTAGAATATATTAAGTCACGACTTGTACGTCACGTCCACACGTGAGACGTGCCTTTCCGTCATTGCATTACACCCGTCACTCAAACTCACCCACATAGATTAGAAGTGACAGTAGCTGGCATGACCGTCATTCATATTTGAGTAGAGGACACCTCTATGAACAATAATAGTAGATTGTTATACAAGGGGCTAAAATGACCCATTGTATATGAGGTAGTTTTACTCCCGTGCTTTAGCGAGGGAGTAAATAGAAACCGAGTTATAATGGGTTTTTAGCGCCGTGTGTTACACTATACTTTTCACTACGATTGCGAGAAAATAAAATATGGATTATTGAAATATACACCTTAAACACCTTGACGGCAACAGATTGAAAATTATTCATTTTCCTTTCTCTTCTATCTGCAAATACGGGTTTCCATTCTCACTAGATGATGACATTTTCACTGATGTAAAATAAATTACGGTCACCAATTCAATTTGTAATTAAAGAAAAAAATCTAAAGATTTCACGCCAATGCCTTTTTTAATTTCTTCTGTTGTTGCAACCAAAGAACAAAACTCACTTAAGGCGAGGCCGCAACGCAATGCACGCGTTCTACCGAAGTGCCGCCACTTTTAGTTCCATTTTCAAAAATAAAACGTACCTCCTAAAAAAAAAAAAACTGTAGCCCGCGAAAATCAAATTTTCTTACGTTTTTTGCTACGAGTATCAAGTCAGTGTCAGGTTGTATTTTTATCACAGTATGATTCGCGACTGTAACAGATATGTATTTACGTATTTATAATAATTAAAATCATTAATACAGCTACAGCTACAACTGCGGATTCACCTTAAGAATAATAGGAAAGAAGAAATAAATAATTTATTAATAATGGAGTACATCATACATATCAATTTTAACGGTGATCCCCAAATTAGACGTGAGTCTGGTATCTTGGGAATCAGAGTTGTACATTTTCGTTTTATCCAAAAATATCGTACACGGTGATTATTAACAAAATCAAACTAAAAGTTAAGTTAATGAATTAAAGTTAATTAAACAAGAAAAATTTAGTTAAAAGTGAACAAAAAGTAAGACTTTTGGTTTTGGAGGCTCGTTGGTACCACACAAAAAAAAAACACTTTTTCCCCTAGAGGCTGATAAGCTATTTTAGCCCCGCTTTGGTACGCTAAAATGACGGACTTTTTGAGCAAGAGTAGTCAAAAATATATTATGACAGTCAAGCTATAAGGCGTGCTATATACTTGTTCAGCATGATAATTATGATTCGCACAGCCGGGTAATAAAAAATATATTGGATTTTACTACCCAGCTGTGCCGAACGATAGATCCTGTTTCATATGAGGATCGAAAAACTCTATCCCCCTTATTACAAAACAAGGTTTATTTTCAGACCCAGGTTTAAAACATGGAGCCATTATTGAATTTTGAACTGTATTCCGACTATGGTAAAGTTCCTTAACACAAAACTGACAACTTAGTACCGAACTAAGTTTTCAGTTTTGTATAAAGAACGGTATTTCAATTACAGTTACGTTCTTATTACAAAAACTGGCTCCATGGTTTAAACCATGTCAAAATATAAATCTTGTTTTGTAACAAGGCGGTATTAGACCAACTAAGGTTTGTGTACTATGAATATACTGGCCGCTACAAAAGTCAGAAATCGGAAAAAAAAAACTTTTTCCATAACGTTCTAAAAAGGTTCTAAATTATTTGAGGTCTTAATTTTTTTCTCAGAATCACAAGAACGTGTCTAAATTCTGTTCTCAAAACAAATAAAATTATACGAGTAACGCGTTCGAAATTGACGACGAAGTTTTTTTTTTGTTAATTTTTGGTCAGTCTTCATTGTAACGGCCAGTCGATCCATCATAAAAAAGTATGTTGGAGTCTTCATTTCCTAAGAAATATAAGGGATTATTTTTTTGCAATTTCTTATTTTTTTTAGTGCTCAAACTTCAGTTGTTCCAATAAAGTATTTTCATCCATAAAATAAACAGAGAAAAAGGATCGATTAGCATCAAAAAAAGTTTTACATGTCTGACTGTATTTTACTTTCAGATGAAAAACCCACTAACACTTTGCCTGGCCCGGGAATCAAACCCTCAACAGTAGCGCTTGCAACCACTAAACCAACATGGCCGTTTTTAATAAAAATATGGCTGTTACTTTAGTATATCGTGGTGTCTTACGAATTCCACGCGGAAGAAGTCGCGGGCACAAGCTTGTACCGAATAAATGTGCATACATTTCCATAATGAAACTAAAATGTGCCCCGAGCCCGCGGGGTGCCAGTTATGTCCCATTGTTATTACAAAAACAACGGGCCTAAGCGTGACTGAATATTAAAAAATTAAAATGTGGGTAGGTTGGTCCAGGAGTTTTACTTTATTAATACGAGTATTAAACAAATCATGTGATCATCAAATACCCGTTTGGTGCCAGACGTAAAGAATACCACCATCCCATTTCTTCCCGTGGGTGTCGTAAAAGGCGACTAAGGGACTTACTAGACAATGGGCAGGTTCTCTATGCATTTTAACACCATACTGCGATCGCCAACCCGCCTGCCAAGCGTGGCGATTATGGAACCCCCCCCCCCCTTTGGGGGAGGCCTATGTCTGGCAGTGGACGTATTTCGGAAGAAATGATGATGATATTAAACAAAAAGGATATACACACATAAACTCACGCCTTCTTCCCATGGGGGTAGGCAGAAACTATAGAACGCCACTTGCTACGCTCCTTACATACTCCTTTTGCTTCGCCTATGTTCATACATCTAGTCATACACGCACGCCGGTTGCGAGTACTACGCACCTGACCTTTCTGAAGAACATCACCAATTTGGTCACTATGTGTCCTTCTAGGGCGTCCCCTCCCGGCGTTTCCACTCACTTTTGTTAGTCGCTTTTCACTCATCCTCTCCACATGACCAAACCATCTAAGCATACGCTTTTAAATCTTTGTCACTACATCTTCTTTTAAACTGCACCGTTGCCTTATCACCTCATTTTTCAGCCTATCATTCATAGTCACGCAAAAAGTTAAAAAGGATATGTTTCATAATAAACGAGCTCCACATGTAAAAATCGAGAAAAGAAGTGAAATACTGGCCTAGTGCGTGTCGGACCATGCACAATAAAGGGATCCGTAGCTGGGATAAATTTATCCCAAAAACAAACATTCTAGTTGAAAAACGTATTCCCCGATACATTCCAACTGCAAATGTAAGTTTGTACGCACAATTTTGAGTGTTTTACCATGTATTTTAAGACCATAGACTTCATATAGGTTTTCCTGTAATCTATAAGTATAAAGAACTATACTCTGTTTTTTTTTTCAAAATTTTAGGTTCATCTGTTTTGGAGATAACAGGGAATGCTCAATTCTCTTTATTATCTATTATTTAAAAAATATTTGATATTTTTAAATAGTTAAAACGGGACAGCCTATGACAGACAGACACACAGCTTAGTAATAAGTGCTGTTTTAACGCTTTGAATACGAAATCCCAACAACAATCTAATTGTTACCGGTCGTAACAAATACAGTTCGTTCACTCGTCTCTTGAAATAAGACGTTCACTTAACAACAAACATTTCAATAATACCGTACCACTTTATTTCGTAAATGCCTAGAATTTTATTAGTGGAAGTAATGTAAGAAAAACAGATTTTTATCTGATTTACTTTACGACTCGTTCGAATTGAATGAGGTTGAAAACATTACGCTTGGCTCGGTCCGGTAAATAAATTGTGGTTTGAACATTGTAGGAGTTACCTTTGGGCAGCACCTTGATGTCGTATTAAAAAGTGTGGGACTCAGATTCAGGTTTTTATCGTGCACTATTTGACCTGACAGATGTTCGTTTATTCATCATCATTTCAGTCGAAAGACGTCCACTGCTAGAAATAGCCCAAAGGGGGGTTTGCAATAATCGCCACGCTTGGCAGGCGATTGTTGATCGCAGTATTGTGTTAAAATGCATAGCGAACGCTCCTGCCCATTCTCTAGTAAGTCCCTTAGTCACTTTTTACGACACCCACGGGAAGATGTAGGGCAGACGGACGTTGTCGTGTCCAAATTTCAAGAAATCGTCCCAATATTGTTAATAATTAAGGGAAAGAGATAGCCCCAACACAAGTATTATCAATTACTTACTGGGAATGTCTCATTTATGATCCATGTAACTGATTTGGGACAAATAAACTGTTTTTTTTTATGTCTCAATTCATACTGTACACAAATTTTAATTTCCCCTGAATTTTCAATTTTTGTACTAAATTTTTTCCGATTTTTCTTTACCTAAAAACATTATTCGATCGATTAAGAACATTTAAAAACAACTACAGCGTTTATTTTGAAAGATACTACATATTTATAAATGAAATATCAAATAAGCCGCTTAACAAGCCGCCTAATTAGAGTTCATCAATTATAAATGCCTAGTTAAAGCAAATTATTATGTAAATACGGTTCATCATTACAGCCGAAAGACGTCCACTGCTGGACATAGGCCACCCCCAAAGGGAGGGTTTGCCATAATCACCACGCTTGGCAGGTGGATTGGCGATCGCAGTATGGTGTTAAAATGCATAGAGAACGCTGCTGCCCATTCTCTAGTCCCTTAGTCGCCTTTTACGACACCCACGGGAAGAAATGGGGCCGTGCTATTATTTACGTCTGGTACCACGCAGCCAACAATAAATACGGTTAGCTATTAGTTATAATTATCTCTTCTGTAAACTATACAGACTCTTAAAACCTCCGTATAAGTTGCGTTAAGTGAACCATTGAATGATTAATTAAAAATATCCCACTTTTTGTACTCACTCAAACATTCATCTCTATATCTACATATCTAAATCCCTATACCACCATACCTATTTAAATCTGCCTGCCTTTTCCCAACCATGTTGGGGTCAGCTTCCAGTCTAACCGGATGTAGCTAGACACCAGTATTTCACATGGAGCGACTGCCTATCGGACCTCCACAACCCAGTAACTGGGTAACACGATACCGATTGGTAAGACTGGTTCTCAGAATTTCGGGCTTCTGACGACCCGTAACGACTGTTAAAGATCCACGAATGCCAGCCGAGACCAACGTCTTAGCGTCTTAACGTTAGTCTCGGTATGTAAAGATGGTCACATTGGTCACCCATCCACGGACCAACCCTAGCAAGCGTAGCTTAACCTGATGGATCGACCCATGCGGCTGTTATTACTTAGCCACGAGCTCCGCCTATACAGGGTCAAATTAAATTAGCTAGCGAAACTCAGCAGACGTCATGGGTGTCGATATTTAAACATGATCAAACAAAAAATAAATTAATTTGATGATTTTTTTTATGGGGTCATCAACCACAGTTAGTGCAAACACATAAAACATCTGGTTCTTTTTGTGAATACTTCACAGACGGGATGGGTAGCGATACCTAAACATGATAAGAAAAAGAAAACATACTTTTGAACTTATACTTCAATTAACAACAATATCAGGGGGTCCAAAAAAAATTACATCAAATTAATTTATTTTTTGTTAGATCATGTTTAGATATCGATACCCATCACGTCTGCTCAGTTTCGCTAGCTAATTAAATTTGACCCTGTATATGTGATTATGTGTTATAAATGAAACTAGCTTTTAATGTCTATTTGTGTTACCACGTTGTTCTTCTAAACTACGCAGCATATTTTGATTCGGTTTTCACCATCATTTAGAGAATTTATTTTGTACATTTTATGTGTATAATAGATACATTAATATTAAACTTAGGTATATAAAATAAAGGAAATCTCACTTGCAAGTTTTGAAAAATTTAATAAAAAAATATCCCGCTTTTGTACACACGGCTACATATCAAGCTATACATTTCCAGTTTAGGCTGATCTCACATTGTATAGGATTTCCGTACAATTAGAGGTCAGCTTAAATTGGAAATGTATAGCTTGATATGTAGCCGTGTGTACCAAGTCAATCATTTATAGTAACTAAAGAAGCTCAATACGATATTGCATCGGACTGCTACGAAGCTACGGTACTGCGAATAACTTTGTCGTAGCAAAAAGCTACGCACGTAGCAGTACGCCTACGCACGTAGCGTCGCTACACGCGTACGAAATTGCTTTGTGCATATGAGGTGAAGAATTTAGACACGCAGTTGGTGACTCCATTTATCAATTTGGATACTGATAAGTATTAAAACATAAACTCACGCCTTTTTCCCATGGGGGTAGGCAGAAACTATAGAACGCCACTTGCTACGCCCCTTACATACGAAGAAGAGAGAAAAGATAAGTATTATAATTGTGTTAAAACCCAATATTTTAAAGACTTGAAAGGTGCCACCTCGAGTTGTAGTCAAAGTCAAATTATTTATTTCAAATGGCACTTTTGAACGTCAAAATTTACAAATAAAATATAATTGATTCTAGTCGTAGTTAAGTATATATCCATCCATCCATGGCCATCCATCAGGATGGATGGAAAGCGGCACATGAAGTAATTATTTGCTCCGTTGGTATAATTGCCGTATGGCGTTCCAGTGTGAGAATAAATAAATATTCGTCCGGAACACTGTCCTAAATTATTTATTTTTAAAAATTGATATAATATTCATTAAAGTTTTAATATGAATCACAAACCTCGAGCTAAACTGCAGTGCAATTTGTCGGCAGTATTCTCGTGCACAGAGTTATTTTCTTGAAAATTTTGCTTTTTTAAACAGAAGAAGAAAGAGAAAAACAGTTTATTATGCACAAATACAACGCACGTCATTACCAAAATTATATACGGTAATACTAAGTCCAAATTCCCAATATTCGAATGAAAATAAATAAACCCTGATACAAGAATCATTTGGCGCTCAAATTATGACGTTGGCGGGGGTGCACTGTTGGGAAACATTTGTTTGTAATCGTAAAACTGGGCAAGTGCGTGTCGGACTTCCACATATTTAGGGTTCCGTACCAATTGGTTGTAGCAGGAAAAATGAGGGAATTTCAAAGAAAAAATCTTTTTTATCATTATATTGGGTATTTGGTAGCAAAATATACGTAATAATACACATTATCACCCAATTTAGAGTTCATAGGTTAATAGGAAGTTATAGAAAATTCTTCGGCACAAAATTTTGTAAAAAAAAGTTGATTTTGATGGCTACTCCTTCCTTTGAATTCCAATATTTAAAAAAAAAACAGTATTTATCTACGTGCTCTAAACAACGATACTCCACTCGATGGGGTAGGCCATTTTTTTTCTCCGCGCCCTGCTTTACCACTATGGGAGCCGTTAAAAACATTGAAAAATATTTTTTTAAATTTGATTGCTTTGGGTCAACAAGATGCTTATACTGTGAAAAGTTGAAGGGTTCAACTGTTTGGCTGTAAAACCTGTGTGACAGATGGACAGACGGACACGTGAGTCACAGCAATAGGGCTCCGTTTCGACCCTTCTGGTACGGACCCTAAAAACAAGATGGCCGCGTTAGTTCCGATTTTGACCATGCACCAAAAGAATCTTGTAGCGCTTTAGTTCATGCGGCATACGAGAGAATCGCATCGCGTTTGATGTACGAAGATCAATGATAGTGCCAACGAACGAACCTCCACGTCGACACATGTCACTCATGAGCGTGACCCAACTCGATAAACTAATTAATAACCTTAATATTGGCAAGGCGTCGTTAAACTTAAAATACACAATATGTATGTTCAATACAATGGGAACATACATATTGATATTCTGAAGTATTCTATATTAATGTAATTAGTTGCAGTGATTTGATATATTTTTTTTTATTTGTGATTGAATTCAGAATCAAATTTAATATTTTTGTTGTTTTTATCTCGTTTTTTATGTGTACAAAGTGTATTAATATGCCTTAGGATATATTTATGTTGTGTGGCAACACAATTCATTCTTTTGTACTTCCGTAGAACACGTTCGAGTTGAACTGGCTATTGTATTTTTTCTTATTACAAAAATATAGTGAATCCATATTTTACTTCATCTCTTTGTTTTATTTCAAACAATATGTATTAAGCTGTCATATTTTTAATTAAAATTAAGTAACAAAATTAATAGCACATAACGGTTGTAGAAAAAAACTTGAAAGGTTAAAAAAAATCCTCTCTATGTCTGAACTGAAACTGGAAATTGGTATGAACGTAACAGAAGCAAAATAGTATGTAAGGATCGTATAGCAGGTGGAAATAGGTTCACAAAAGGACAGGAGTACACGTAAGCAGATAAATGACAAATGATTTATTACAGCAAACAATCTCTAGACAATAAACTTTTAGTCTAATAATTGTATTTATTATTTTTAGTAGGCTACTCGGAACCGAACTAGTTAGATTAGATTAAGTATTTAAAAAAAAATGCTTAGGTTAGGTTAAAACCGTGATTTCCTACGCTCGAGCCGAGCGAACGAAGCGAGCGGTGTCGCGGCAGCGGCCGGCGAGTGCCAGATACGACTAGAATATTTACATTATTTATTTATTTACTTTGGAAGACTTACAGCTAAATACAATGGTGATAAATAACAGTATGATAATCTGATAGCCAATTACAAGTCTTCACGTCTAGAGCTTGTCTGGTATAAATTTACTCTGGAACAAAATGTACACACTGCCAAATATTGCCCAAAAAAAAAAGAACAAATTAAATATAAAAATAAAATATAAAAAATAAAATTTGCATTTGGTAAATCATCACCTAAATAAAATATGTAAAAACTAATATAATTGCGACAGGTTATTTCCCATGGGAACCAAGATGTTAAAAATTAAATTTTAAAAATAAAAATTAAAAGAACACAAGGTCTAGATAATTTAACTTATTAATTTAACTTACTTAATTTAATTTAAGGTCTAAATTATGTTTGGTTCAATCGGCTAAGTTTGGCGGTCAACGTACATCGTACAAGCATAGTGCGACCGATGACGGGTTAGATGTGCCATCGCGTTAGTTCCCGGTTGACCACTTTTCGCCCTTATGCCCATAGTAATAAGGGCGAAAAGTGGTCGATCGGAAACTAACGCGATGGTACCTACGCCTCGCGTTATAACTACATCTCTGCCTTTTCAGGGAATACAACCGTAACGTTTGATATGTTTTTATTTCAGCTTGAATGTTCAGCATTTTTCCCAGTGTTCGAAAAGATTACCACTTCTATTTACATCAATTTGCCAAGCAACGGTAAGCCATGTAAACGCACACAATTATGTATGAGACCCATTTATGTGTGAAAGCGGATCGGAACAGCGCTGTCGAAGCCGTATGTGATAAGCTTGAGTTTATGCATTATGGATTAGATTGACTGTATTTTTGTATGCGGTTAGGGAAATTATGGAGGCTGGCACATTTGGGGCGAATTTTACGTCAGCGAATGTTGGTTTGGACAAGTGGCTTAGAATTTTGGGTGATTAGAATCAGGGACCATTTTGGTTACCCATTGAAAGGGTTTTCGATAGGGTTTTTCTAAGCGGTTAAACAAAAACCCATACGATATGGGTAACCCTTATGAACGGCTTAAATTAAAATTTGGTAACCCATTGAAAGGATTTTCGATAAAAACCCATACGGTGTGGGTAACCCTTTTGAACGGCTTAATTTAAGCCATTCAAAATTACCCACACCGTATGGGTTTTTGATTAACTGCTTAAGAAAACCTTATCGAAAACCCTTTCCATTGAAAGGGTTTTCGATGGGGTTTTTAACCAAAATGGTCCCTGGGTAGAATAGAGATAGAATTGGTCCTGCTACGCGTGCTGGGCGGATATCGAAATAACATAATATTATGATTCTTTAATGTTACTGGGTTTTAAGTAGGTATAGAACCCATTGAATGGGTTATCATGTAACCCTTTCACTGGGATTCAAGTAGGTTTAGAACCCATGTAACCCTTTCAATGGGTTTCCAGTAGGTATAGAACCCATTGAATGGGTTATCATGTAACCCTTTCACTGGGATTCAAGTAGGTATAGAACCCATTGAATGGGTTATCATGTAACTCTTTCACTGGGTTTCAAGTATAAAACCCATTCAATGGGTTATCATGTAACCCTTTCAATGGGTTTCTAGTATAAAACCCTTTCAATGGATTACATCATGATAAAGGTAACCCATTGAATGGGTTACCCCTTCAAAAGGCTTAACTCTTAACCGGGGTTATACGGTCCCTGATTAGAATACATTACATTTGATGACCGTGTGGTGCCGGACGTAAAGAATAGCACCATCCCATTTCTTCCCGTGGGTTACGTAAAAGGCGACAAAAGGACTTACTAGAGAATGGGCAGCAGCGTTCTCTATATATTTTAACACCATACTGCGATCGCCAACCCGCCTGCCAAGCGTGGCGATTATGGCAAGCCCCGTGTAGGAGGCCTATTTCCAGCTTTAGACATCTTGCGGCTGAAATGATGAAGATGATGACATTTAATGAAACTGCAGTAGTGTCTGAAGTGCAACTAAAATATTGGACAAATCGGTGAGTTATTAACATTATACAACATCACGCCGGTAATCCTCAAAGGGTTAGGCAGAGGTGTATCACATATAGTGACACCCACATTTCGCCATTTATGTTTAAGTCCCATGTAATAGGGGGCGAGCCTATTGCCAGCAAAAGGGATATCGTGGCCCTGGCACACAGGCGACGGAAGGAACACGGATGGGTTTTAGTCAGTAAAAGTCTGACACGCCCTCGCGTTCCGCCCAGAGCGGGAGAAGTTATTTGATTATCCCACCCAAAAAAAAAAGGCTTCACGCTGCTACTGAGAAATTCCTGATGGAAATAACCAATAACTATGCCCGACCTGGAAATTGAACCCAGGATGTCATCCTTAGCAGTATCGCTTGCGACCACTAGACCAACGAGGCATTCCAAGTCAGACATTATTTCGGTGATAAAATACATTAGATTGAATGAAATTACTGTATAAAAATAACAAAAAAAAATTAATGCGTTCAGTTTCAAGCTTCTAAAAAACATGCCATCCTTATTTAGATGTGCAAATAATAAAATTCCGTGGTACGAAAGTTGAATCAAAGAGTAAACAGAGATATATTTCAATTGAGAGTAAACAGAAATGTTTTAAGTACTTTTTACATGATTTCACACTATGGTTTTGAAACAACTGTCAAACAAAAGAATTAACAATTACAAAAATACATCTATTAAAATTATAGTTTTTGCAAAACACACATTAACTCACGCCTTCTACCCATGAGGGTAGGCAGAAACTATAGAACGCCACCAGCTACGCTCCTTACATACTCCTTTTGCTTCGCCTACGTTCATACATTTGGTCATACACGACGCTGATGGTTGCAAGTACTACGCACCTGACCGTTCTGAAGAACATTACCAATTAGGTCACTATAATGTCCTTCTAGGGCGTCCCCTCCCGGAATTTCCACTCACCTCTGCTTTATAAATACCTTTTGTTAGTCGCCTTTCACTCATCCTCTCAACATGACCAAACCATCTAAGCATACTCTTTTAAATTTTGCAAAAATTTCAATGTAAAATATAACATTACGCCTGATAGTCTGAAATGGTAAGTCAGAAGTGTAAGTTACCAAATTTTTTCCAATCATACTTAATCTCATGTAACCGGAAACAAATCCAGACCCCGAGCAGTTACTGAAAATATTTTATGAAAAACCCAATTATAAAAACAGTCATAAATTAACAAGATGGTTATTTTTAAAAGCTTAGTTAGAACTTTTGTTCCTACCGGTTTTATACTTTTGTTCCGCCCCCGGAAGTTTTTAATGGAGTTGTAACGGAGGTTTCATAAAGAAAATCGGGTCCAAAATGCTTTATTATGGTGTAGATATAACTCGAAGTTTCAAGTCAGATTATGGGAGCAAATCCCACGTCACCGCTGACCCCAGTTTCAGTACCAAGTGAGTAACTGTATAGTGAAGACGGTTTAATTCATGAACCACTAAGAAATCATGAAGGTGTCAAAGCCATAAGATATAATTATATATTTATTAGTCACTTTTGTGGATAGGATATTAATTCAGATTTGTTACAGTTGTACTGGTAATCATGTAATTTGGTTTAATTTGTTTTTTATTTTTATTTTTTTAGTAATATTTTATATAGAAAAAAAGAAAGAAAACACACGTTGTCTACATCTCTTCGTCTACTTTCCTTGTCGCAGGTATGCTGGAAGAGATTTCTTTAGAAATAAGCATCACCTTTGTACGTATTTTTCTGTTCCTTTTTTTCTTGTCTGTTTATGTGTGTACATAAACTGTTAAATAAATAAATATAAATAAATAAATACAGAACGAAAAATAATTGTATTCGTCACAGAAACACGTGGTCGAGTCTATGTTTTCCTAAACATAGACTCGAGCAAGTAAACATAAAAAAAAAAACCTATCTACATTAAAATCGCGAGCACAAAAATAACAAATAGTCGGCAACTGCACGTCATGACTGTGACAAAAAGGCTTGCACTCAGCATGATGCTGTGCTATGGGGACCCACAACACAGCGCTGATTTTCAGTGGTTACCCGAAAAATAATTAATATATTATTATATTATATAATTATATTCTTTTTTAAGTTTTGAATGTGAGAACGTTGCGGCTTTAAAATACTAGATTTTTAAACCTGGTACTTGTTGACGGGCCTACGCTGTCCTCCCATACCTATTGACACTGTAATTTGAAAACATTGTAAAAGCCCATTATTTATAAAAGAGTAACCATGGAGTTTCTTGCCGCCTCTTCTCCATAGCAAACAACCAATCGAGACCGTGCACCTAGCTTCTGACGTTTCATAAGTGCCCATGTATGTTTATTTGAAATAAATTATTTTGATTTGATTTTAAATAGTTTTCTGTGAAATATAGTTATCCCTTCTATATTTTAATTACCAAAAAAAAAAATGTTTTCCATTTTTAATCAGTTTTCTGTTTTTCCACCTCCGCTAAGGCCTCCTTTACATCCGATGACTTACTACCTAAAGCTTAGCACTACATATTCTTACAGAACCTTTAAAAGAGCTCAGTAATCCGTACATTACCACAGGATATATTGCAAGGGTGTCCTCGCGATCGATTACTAGCGGCAGAACGTGAAGATGCGCCAAAGTTCGGTTTATTAGTTACATGGATTGCACTATCTGGAAGGGAAGCAGAAATAAATTCAGTTATGTAGGTTTGTGAAAGGCTGTTTAGTTGTTGATTTTTTGAGTCGATTTAAGCAACAGGTGGTTAAAAACGATTTATAATAACTAATCTTGAGAATTGACTGAACAATTAAAATTATTACACTAGTTTCTAAGAGCATTATGGTTTTTTTTTGTGTTGATTTATCTAATTGGTGATTGTTACTTCAAGGAAATCAAATATAAGCAGAATTACTAATCTGATACGATACTTAAAGAAAGAAAGAAAAATAATTTTATTTAATCATTTAAAATTTTCTTTTATTATAGTTTTTTTTTATTATTGATTAATTAAGGAACAAAACAAAATGTAAACAGAAACAGCAAAAAAACCTCAATAGGTTTGTCGGGCTGTTGAAACACTTTTTAGTAATCTTAATACTAACGAAAAATTATAAATCAAAGGTGTTAAAACATAGTTTATAAAACATTATAAGGTAGTTAGTAAATATCATGTTTACTTAATATAATGTATTACTTAAGTATTAAGATTAACAGAAACCAATGTAACATTTCCGCATCACAACTCGTGACGTCTGCCATATTAGAGTTCTTGTGACTATACATTAACCCCCTTATTACAAAACAAGGTTTATCTTCAGACCCAGGTTTAAAACATGGAGCCATTATTGAATTTCTAACTTTATTCCGACTACGGTAAAGTTCCTAAACACAAAACTGACAACTTAGTACCGAACTAAGTTTTCAGTTTTGTATAAAGAACGGTATTTCAATCACTGTTACGTTCTTATTACAAAAGCTGGCTCCATGGTTTATGACATGTCAAAATATAAATCTTGTTTTGTAATAAGGCGGTAAGTTTGACTTTTTTCCAAGTTATATCCAGCTGGTTCAACTGATAGAGGTAGTCAGTATCTTACGCACTCATAAACACATTACCTGTGAAATTCAAATCCCTCCGACTGACTTCGCCGTGACCAAGCAAAAAAGGAGCCATGACTAGGCAAAATGAACAAAACCAGCAAGGTGATTTTCATTCTTTGTAAAAGAATATAAAAGGCATGCTCACGTTAGTAATTCCCCGAATGGGTAGGTTATACAACACACACCAGCGGGCCGAGCACGGGCTGCTCAAGACGTTTGTGACAAGACATGATAAATTATGTCATGTCAATTTGTACTAGCATTTTATGACAAAACAGTTTTATCGCTCAAACTGTGATAAAATGTGTGACTCAAGTCATGTTACAGTAACTGTAGGCCAAGCTCACCCCGCTGAAGTTTAAACTCCTTGTAATAGATAACGGGCCTAGTATAATTAGTCTATAATATTCCCACTGCCGGGGCACAGGCCTTCTCTCTCTGTGAGAGAAAGTGGGCTGTAATCCACCACGCGGGCCCAGTGCGGGTTGGTAGATGTCACATGTCTTCGAATTTTCGGTTCTAGGACATGCCGGTTTCCTCACGATGTTTTCCTTTGCCGTTTTGAGAGCAGTGGTGATGAAATAATTTACACAAAGTAAAGCGCCTGTCGGGGTTCGAACCTACGACCTAGAGAATTCGTAAGTCGCAGTCGTTACCACTGGGCCACCACTGCTCTGAGGACGGGCCTTTTTGACGCCAATAGGGTATTTTACTCTTTATGAGAAAACATCTAAAATATATTATTGAGATAGCAGCAAAAAGCAGTCGGAACCCATTTTCCAGTTTTAGTCATTTTTTTTTTTATGAAAAAGCGTTTATTCAGAATTATAATAGGGGAAAGGACACAATCGACCTACATTAATCCCGATTTGCGGGAAATACCCGAATCGTAGTTTGTTTGCGAGTTGTTATGGGTACGTAACAGTGACAATTATTGCGATCTCGTTCCCGCTATAGCCCGCGTAATATGTCTATCTTTTTCGGTTGTTGAGCACATGACGCACGACATCGGGTCCATTTAATATTTACGTGATGTTATGGAGTGACCTATCTTCCTATTTAACACATCAATGGTTTTAGTTCATAAAATAGCAAAATAAATTTTAAAATTCAATTCAAAGGTTTCAGATGTTTTAATCTGTATCATAACATTAAATATTAGTCGCCATGTTATCACGTCATACGGCTACGTAAACTTAGAAGTGTCAACTGTCAACTATCAGCGTACGAAAATATCACTGCATTTGTTTACATAGCCAACTGACGTCATGACCACAGAGCAATATGGCGTCCACTGCGTCCAGCGTTTTCGTCAAATTACGCGCGAAATTTTAAAATGCAAAAAAATGCATTTTTATAGCACATAACGATTGAATATTTTTTTATTGGTTCATTAGCACTATAGAATCAAATTGAGACACTTTTATAAAATGGGCGTAATACCCTATTCATCAACTTATGTGGTATTTTTCAACACAATAAATGTCAGAAAAAATAACAATAATATCGGAAACCTTAAAAGTAAGTTCTTAGGGTTTTTTATATAAGCTCAAGGCATTAGGTCGTTAGCCGTTACGACAATCGGCTATAGCCGGGTCTATAGCCTGTGTGTCGACAATCTCTGCTTGGTCAGGATATTTCGTTTTATTGGGATTCCTGGCTTTTACCTAGATTGCGTCATGCAAGATGGTGGCATCGATTCGAAATTAACTACTACTGGTCTCGGTCCGATTTACAAGACGGAAAAACCGTTATTGAGTTTTTCCATCAGGAGCAGCCCTGAGTTTGGATTTGAGCCCGGTAGATGGTAATAATGGTGGTGGTGGGTTCCGTTTGGTGCCGTACGTAAAGAATAGCATCATCCCATTTCTACCCGTAGGTGTCGTAAAAGGCGACTAAGGGACTTACTAGAGAATGGGCAGCAGCGTTCTCTATGCATTTTTAAAGAGTGACGATTATGGAATTGGGTTTATTGAGAATCGTCTACCGTAGAACAAACTACTAAGTTTACGCTATTATTCGTTCGTGTAATTATTTCGATCACATAAATTTTTTTATTAATCTTTGTACACAATAAAGCATATTTTAAGCATAAGCATCAGCTCCGTGTGTTGCCGGACGTAAAGAATAGCAACATCCCATTTCTTTCCGTGGGTGTCGTAAAAGGCGACTATAAGGGACTTACTAGAGAATGGGCAGCAGCGTTCTCTATGCACTTTAACACCATACTGCGATCGCCAACCCACCTGCCAAGCGTGGCGAGTATGGCAACTCCCCCCCCCCCTTTGGGGGAGGCCTATTTCCAGCAGCATCAGCATAAGGCAGACTTATTGCCTAACATGGGATCATAGTAGTTCACTACCATAATATTTATAATAACATTAGAAATCGATGCTCCCAGACAAATACATCACAACCCAAACGATAACACATGAAAAAAACAAAACACAGTCAGCCAAAGTGACCTCTCGCGTAACGCCATCCATTTCTCGGTAATAATAAAGAAGGGGCCCATTCCGACTTAGATTTATATGGCTGTGCCTTTTTGTGGGCCCAACGATGTTTGTTATCCAATATGAGGGTAGGTTTCACTAATATATCGAGAAGTTGTGTTCGTGGATAGTTGGTGGTATTTTTTTAAGGGGAAAAGATATCAAATAAAAGCGTCAAAGGCAAAGTTCTTAAAGTTAAGTCACCATTTGAAATAAGATTAGACATTTAAATAAACTTGTTTACAGTCCGTTCAACCGATTTTGACTTCTATTCCGTAGGCATAAGGATGGCATTAAAAGCAAAAACTTGGATACAATACCAACTGTTTATTACAGCTGTCATTGGTCATGCCACCAACGCAATAGAAGTCAAAATCGATTGAACGGACTGTAAAAAAGGTTTATTTAAATGTCTAATCTTATTTCAAATGGTGACTTAACTTTAAGAACTTTTCCTTTGACGCTTTTACCCATTTCCCCTTAAAAAAATACCACCAACTATCCACGAACACAACTTCTCGATCTTATTTAAAACGGAGTATAGTTGTTTCTGAAAAGTGAGCAAACAGTGAGAAAGATTGCAATAAAATTAGTTTTGTCTATACATTTCTTTCATATATACAAAAGCAGTTTTATTGCAATGTTTAGAAAATTTAAGTTGAAAAGAAAGGTGCGGTGCAATGGGGACTGTGGTGTGTGGTGATCTACGACGCCACATGCAAACTAGCTGACGTCACACAAATCCTGCATCGCGCAAGCAGAGTTTACCGCGCTACGTGGATATATAAAACATCTTGACATCAACCGTCACGTTGGGCAGTTGCTCACAAGGCACAACACCCATCTGGTCGGAGGATCCTCCCTTTTCTATAGAGGTATAGGACTATTCCAACGTTCTTTTCAGCTTTAGCTTTCTTGCTACTCAAAAAAAAAAAAAAACATTCGTTGAGTTTTTTTTGTAACCGACACAAGTATTTCTCCTATTCCTACCGTGTTGACAAAAAATATACAACACAAACACCCAACTATCTATTGGCCATACCAATATTTGTTCCATACGGGAACGGAATCAATAGAATGGACCGAAACATTCAACTTTGTTGGTAAACTCGTGACCATTAGATGACGTTTATACATGCTACGATAAAAAACAGAATGGCTTAACTTCCACTTACAAATATATTTATATTTTCTTAAACTCTTACTAAGAAACGTTATTACATATATATAGGGATGGCAGGGACATTGACGCGCAACCTGTTACCATGGTTTCAGTACATGACTCTGAACCAATAAATATACAACTACCTTTATACACATAATTATACACCCAACTAATCACATACTAATAATTAATATTAATATTCATCATTTCAGCCGAAAGACGTCCAATGCTGGACATAGGCCTCCCCCAATTTAGCCATAATCGCCACGCTTGGCAGGCGGGTTGGGGATCGCAGTATGGTGTTCAAATGCGTAGAGAACGCTGCTGCTGCTGATCTAGTAAGTCCCTTAGTCACCTTTTACGACACCTACGGGAAGAAATAGGGAGGTGCTTTTCTTTACGTCCGGCACCACACGGAACTTTACAATAATATTGAATTGCTTGAATTTTATTGTTACTTATGCCCTCTACCTCACTCCTAATTTTTGCTGTGCCCGACAGAGTCCATAATTTGATATTTGACTTTTTTATACCATCTATGTAAGACAGGAATACAATAAAGAATTGAGAATTGAACCAATGAAAAATTTCAACAAACGCGTTGAAATTTTTTGTCAGTTATTTAAAAAAATTGCTCTTCTGTACATTAGAAGAACAATTTTTGATAATCTTAAAAAAAAATGATTTCTTCTTTCTTCTTCTTTTTTTTATAAAACGTTGCCCCATACTAGGAATTTCTCCTGTATTGTGGGTGCGTTTACAAACATTTAAACTCACATACACAAACAGCAGCAGCAGTATTTCCATTCGTTAATCTTAAAAAGATCGATAAGATTAAAAAAGTGCTCTTCTATACATTTTGATCACGTAGGTTTTTTATGAACTCTTGTAGGAAACAGCAAATAAATTAATTTGACCCTAAATGCACCAGATTCGTCGGGTCCTGACTTTTTTCTGTAGGATTATCTAAACGGACGTGTCATGGTCAATTCTGAACACTAAAAGCAGAATATTTATTACTCAGATAGTGGAATAACGAATAAAGTATGCAAAAAATTGTAGAAAAATATGCTGAAAAGCGCTCGCATTTTAAACCAGCAAAAAGGTGGAGATTTGGCAGTAGTTATTTTTAGGGTTTCGTACCAAAATGGTAAAAAGAAACCTCCATAGTGAGGCTAAGTCTGTCTGCCTGTCTGTCTGTCACACCTGGATATCTCAAGAACTACTAATGCTATCAACTTGAAATTTAGTATAGTTTTAGATGACGGTTGCCCAACTATTTTGCAAACAAGAAAGAAATTAAAAAAAATATCTCTTTATTGCAGAAGGAACTGAAAGGGGGTCTTAAAAATTTGAAGTGGGGCTACTAGGGCATGTTGGGTATCATATGAAAGAACACTGTTTTCACATTCTCAAACATATTTTTAGGCAGCATAGTTTCCGACTTTCGATGAAAAATTCAAAAAAATTACCGTTCTCCCCCTTATCTCCGAAGTTTGCATACATAAGAATCTGAAATTATTCTATATGATAGAAGTTTATGTAAAGATTACAGGAAAATTAAAACGATGTCTCTAAATGGTAATTATCTTAATTAACCTTCGAATTGGCCACGATGTATTATGGAATAACATAATTCAGTGTTTATACGTACAGTTAGGTGGATAATGTTACCTAAAGTATCAATTCAGACTACCGTAATCAACCAGTAGCCGAAGGCATGATAGAACAGGCCAGCAAACCTCCGGAACGACATAAAATGATCAGAAAAAATAAATAAATTCCGTAGATAAACACATTTTAAGTAGGAATCATTTTCCTTATGTACATTCATGTTTTTCAACAGGGAAGATTGCTTGTTCAAGTGTCAAACATTATAATGAAAGCTTCACAAGACAGTAAGGCCGGGAATCCACCAAAGCGGAGATGTGTGTAAACGACCAATAAGCTAACGTTACCGTACCATTGCCGATATCTTATTGGTCGTTTACACACATCTTCGCACATCTTCGCTTTGGTGGAGTCCCGGCGTAAGGTTAGTTTTCCACCAATAACGAGCAAGAAAGCTAAGGAAATATCCACATAGATAATGTGATAGCTTAGGTATGCCTTACAAGATAACGATAGTGTTTGACAGAAACGGGTACCTTGATAAATGATTTATTTCAGTAAGTAGGTTTGTACAAACAATTTTACACGTCAATCATATGAGGTCGGCGTTTCCTATCTGTCTACTCTGAGAAGAAAGGCCGAAACAAGTTCAGAGGTCACAGTCTCTTCTAAAGTCCAGACATAATCAAGGTCAGATCATGTGAAGACCATGTAGATTAATCACCTTACTAATTTAGTCGGGTAAAATGTGTGTACTTTTCTTATTATTATTTTGTGACTTGTCTATTGATTGCATACACTGTTAGTCGGTACTCGATACTCATGTCATGATACATCGAAGGATATTCGAGTCTAATCTAACACATCACATCGAAATTCGAACAGCGTCGAGGTTTGATTCAGCCATGACAGCACTTTGACAACAAATGAGTTCGCTTTCAAATTGTGTGTAGAAATTTGAATAAGTTTTAAAGTTAACTTTAACATTTTTTGACGCACTGCAGGTTACTATCCATTCCTGGTTGCTATTCCACCAATACGCACTAAGCGTTTCCAAATGTCTTTTATAATTCGCACAGCAAAAGAGTGGAACTGTCTACCTGCGTGTGTTTCCGTACGCATACAACCCTAATCTCTTCAAAGTTAAAGTGAACAGGCTTCTTCTGGGTAAGCTCACTCCATCGTCGACTTTGTCTCTGTCACCTCTGCCCTAGACTAAGGTCAAGAGCAAACCCATCCTAAATAAAAAAAATAGTATAACTCCGCGTCGAATCATCGCACATCCAAGTCGCTTCGCAATAACGCTAAGCTTTGGTGGAATTAATAAAAAATGTTTCATAGCTATGTTTCGCTTCACGTTACTAGTGTAAAACAAGCCTTAAGCCCTGTCAATGTATATTTTTCGTTCACAAATATTGTAATTTTATTAGAAAAATCTCAAAGTGATTTTTGTCACCCTCATTACAATAACATGTCAACCTGTATGACAGTTGACTGTTGGGACAAGAAGCTCAACAGTCTGATAACCTTTACTTACATTTCTCACGATTATTCAGTCAATTTTATTTCGGTAGGTAGGTTCCTTTTTCTGGGGGCGTTATGAGGGGCCCCTATTGGCAAAGTTATAACATCCACACGGGGCTTTCCGCGGTTGATCCATGGATGGGTGAACATCTCTACATACCAAGATGCCTCCGTGTATCGGAAAGGACGTTCAGCCGTTGGTCCCGGTTGTAATTCGTGGATCTTTGACAGTCGTTACGAGTCGTCGGAAGCCCGAAAGTCTGAATTCCAGTCTTACCAAGGGGTTATCGTATTACCCCGTATCTGGTTTGTGGAGGTCAGATAGTCGGTCGATTAAACTGGATGCTGACCACAACATACGAGTAGTCGGGAAAAGGCTAGGCAAGTGAATGATGAGGTTCCCTTTTCCACTTTTTTGTGTTTTTGAAGGTCAGAAAAAGGTGAGAAATGTGTGCATAAGACCCAAAAAGCTCATAAAATCTTGAAGGATTATAATAGACTTGCCTTCGTCCGCGTGAAGGTATTATCGGTATTATCCCACGGGAACGTTCTACCGGGATGAAAAATATGTTAAGTCCTTACTCAAGTCATGGTTTATTTGTGTGTCTGTATATTTCTTCTAAACCCGTTCAGCTGTTAGGGCGCGAAAAGGTAACGGAAAGAAAGAGTGAGTTTCGTACTCGTATTCATACGGACGATAAAGGAACACACGATCGCTTGCCATTATATTATGATGGTAAGCGGTGTGATCGACGCTGGTGAAGTTTGCCTAGAAGTAACCTTTTCACTCAACCTCTTGAAGAATCTCAACTGCTCTATTCATACTTATTACATACGAGTCTCTATATGTAATCGATGGTCATCCATGACCCGACCGCACCAAGCTTAGCTTAACTTTGATGAGTGTGGCTGTTATTATTTAGCCACCACCCGCTGAAAATAAGAGCTTCATCGCTTCTGAAATTCACAGGAAATCCGGTAGTCTTCCATAAAGCGAAACATTGTTAAAAACGTGAAAAGTAAATAAAAAGTCCATTAAAAATACAAAGTTATTTTCCCCGGAATTAAGTTCTCGAAAGCCAATGATTTTAAAAATAAATCGACGGCTATTGTCTGTTTGTCAACGCTTGTGCCGACAAAGTAACACAATTATTCAGATGTTATGGGCCACAATTTTCCAGTAGGACAAGTTCATAAAAATGTGTGTGTTATATTGATTCTAGACTGCTATTACTATTAAGAATTGTCAAAGCGTTGTAACCTTTTTTTTCTGTTGGGAAATTATCAAATAACTTCTCCTGCTCTGAGCGGAGCGGCGTGTCAGACTTTTACTGACTAAAACCCACCCATGTTCCTTCGGTTGCCTGTGTGCCAGGGCCGCGATATCCCTTTCGGACAAACTCGCAACCCCGGCAGGCATTGGCCTTAACGGATCCCGTCAGTTGGTGCTGACATCTCTTTGAGGCGCGCGTGAAACACAACGTGCCGTGGACCCGGGCCTGGTCTTTGTCGGACGGTGAGCTACCCATCGCTCACCGTCCGCAGGCCCGCGCCTACGGCGGCTGGAAATCAGCTTGCGACTCCCTACGCCCGGGGCGTCACCTGCGGTGACTAAGGGCGTGAGGGCGCAAATCCTGCCTTACCCTCACGCGTTCCGTCTCCTCCTTCGCGAGCATTACTGCTTCGCAGAAGGAGGTCGGCCTCCCATGCACTCTCGCTCCAAACCATGGCCTAAACCAGAGCCGGACGCGAGAGATCGCTGCTGCCGATCGCCTTCGTGAGGACACGGCGGTGCTCCGCCCGAGCCGGGCAGACCTCCACCGTATGCACCACCGTATCCTCCGGGCGAACCACACAGTGGTGACACCCGGGCGTTTTCTCCCGCTTTATCCTGAACAGGAAACAACCGTGTCTGGTGAGGACCTGCGTCAGGCGGAAGGTGAGGACGCCACACCGCCGCCGTCGCCTTTCTAGACACTCCTCAAAGAGGGGACTTATCGCCACAATTGTGGCGTGCCCAGCGCTGGGTTGCGACAATCGCACTCTCCATGTCGCCATGAGATCCCGCCGGAGCTCTGTCCGCTGTGCCGTGATTTCTCGCGGCAGCGGAGTTTCACACCGGCGGCGTTTCGCCTCCTCGCGCCACTCCTAGATGTGCGCGAGGACTTTTGTTTGGAAGCCATAATAGATTATCAATGTGAAGATATTGCAGTTCCAATAATATTACATACATACGTATCGAATTGATAACCTCCATTTTTGATGTCGGTAATAAAAAGCGTTCGTAAATCCTACCTACCAACTTTAAAATAACTAACAAAAGAACCTTAACACAGCTTAAAAAAACATCTGTCACCATTTTCCTCATACAAAAAACAATTGAACGCGACGAAATAAATAATAAATCCCATTCAAACAGAAATATTGTTCCAAACTGCTGAAAATACTTTTGGAACTAAAATAAAGTGTTTTAAAACATAAAGTGCAGTACTTTAAAAGTTAAAATTGAGTGGATTGCGCCTCTATACTTCGCGACGAAGTAGCCATTCAAAAGTGGGCACTTCCAAACTTTAGCATTCTTGAAACATGATTATTTATGAAAGAATTTTCGAGAATGAAGTTGCAAGCAACTTTTGACAACCTTGGAGTTCTTTACAGTGTAAAAAAAACGGTACTCCAAGTTCACTTTTGCGTAGTCACTGAAGATCTTTAAAACATTATTTTATTTTTATTATTTATTTAATAAGGTTTACCAACAGCTTCTGTATGCTTTTTATCATAAGTATATGTAACCACTCGCCTTGTACTGTAAGTCCAAGGCTAGCGCCAGCATTCTTTGAATTTATTTAAAAGAATGCTGGATATATAAAAATAATAACAAATAAAAATAATTAAACTAGCGGCTCTAAAATTTAGTAACGGCAAGCTTTTTAAGGTTTAGATTAAGAACATTAAAGGAATATAAAATTACAAAACAAACAATACCGAAATTTTGTTCAATTACTTAAGACGATTACTAAAGATTTACTTGCAATTTTGAATGACTCTAGTTTCTTTCTTAATAAAATAGCATCATGTTGTTTTTTTTTTGTTGCTTTATATTTACCGCAAATAAATGTATTTTGTGTCTTTCTTTTTGGAGTTTACTCCTAAAGAATCGATTTTTATATAAGGCCTCCGGTATTGAAATTATATGAGGAGTGAAATTAATACAAGCGTTAACTCAAAAGCGTTACGTTTTTCTGCGCAACGTACCTCGCGTACCTTTCGCTTCTTCTATTTATTTTATTCTTTTTCTTTTTCTATATGGGTGTCATTTTCATCGCATTCGAGGTCGCTGATAACAAAATTAAGGATCAAAATTAAAATTCAAGATGGCGCCACCAATTTTTTTTGTCATGGGCGTCGTTTTCTTGTTTTTCGAGGGCGCTGACAACGATTAAGGGGACAAAATCAAAATTAAAGATGGCGACATCGAAAATTTGTTAATTTTGTATGAAATAACGAATCATGTGAATAGATTATTAGAGATACGTTTATTTATCCTCTTTGCCTATTGCATATTCAAAGACAATCGTACTTAAAAAGTAAACTCCAATCGTCGGAGCTGACACAAACACACTATTTTTCTATGTAGTTTTGTCGTACAATTATTGATTTTGATAGTAGGATAAAAAAGTGGGTCTCATCTTTAATCCCCAAATGGAAAAGCATTACAGTCTTATGTGAAAGGGACAGCCTATTACTGTTTATTGGTAACAATTCCGGGCGTAACCCAGTCCAGAGACTCGATGTCGTTTGAAAATAGCTTTTCCATTTTATTCATATTAGTGGTTACCCTGTCAGCGTTGTGTCGGACGTAAAGAATAGCACCATCCTATTTCTTCCCGTGGCTGTCGTAAAAGGCGACTAAGGGACTTACTAGAGAATGGGCAGCAGCGTTCTCTATGCATTTTGACACCATACTGCGATCGCCAACAATTATGGCAAACCCGCCCGCCCCCTTTGGAGGAGGCCTATATGCAGGTCAGTGGACGTCTTTTGGCTGAAATGTTGATGATGAGTGGTCACCCATAGGTCGAAATTTGACCCCCTCTACTTGCAATCTATATAGTACTTACTAATTCCATGCGTACACTAATTCCGTGCTATTAAAAGTACTTACTTATTCCATGCTCAAGCTGTCACTTCTGTCACCTCTCTATCTTCAAGTCATGAGACCCTGGTACTATGTGTGTGTTTGTGTCAAACGCTTGGTGTGATGTTTTTTTTTATAAATTTCTATTATTTCTAATGCATATTATACCAGTTGTATTTTTTTACCGTCTTCAAAAAAATTGGGTAAATTACGTGAACAGAGTAGAAAGAAGACTATGGCATAGTCCAATTTTTTTTTTCTATTAATAATCCCCCCGGAAAATTTATCAATGAACTAATCCTTTGAAGCCGGCCGATAGTTACTCGCTGCGCATTTAGTAGGGTGCGTAGCGTACGATTTGAATAAGTATCAATGTTTTTTTTTATCGTTTTTTTTCTAAATTTATATTTATTTCTTTCTAATATGAAAAATTTACTTCAAATGTGCAGTATTTATTGGTAGATAAATTTCTTACTACGTTATTAACAAAAATAAACTATGCCGTAGGCTTCTACTCCGTTCACCTAAAATACCCTATTTTTTTCAAGACGGTAAAAAAAGTCATCCGGTTTAAAAATACTAACTTTCTGCACTAGTCCTCCATATAAACTTTAACTGTGCTAAATTTCATACTCCTCCGTTTGCGTAATCGTAAAAAGAGGTACAAATTTTCGTTTCACGTAGGTATTAATGTTTATTGATGATGATTCTCACTGCATAGTGCCAGACTATATCCTTTTAAATTATGCATCCGACCCCGCTGTTGAACAGCTGCCCATTTATTTTTATTAAATACTATATTGCTTGCTCATTGACACGCCAACTCGTTTTACCAAAATAATTTTATCATTTCATAAAGGAATGCTTTTGTCAGTTAAGTCGACGGTAATATTTTACCCTTTGTAATGTGTCACAGTGTAACAACATCAGTTTGATCAGGAACATTCGTAAAGATCGAATCACATCTTTCAGTGTCGTCGTCTTTCATTTTTGACATTATCAATGAATGATCTTTCAGTATAACTGTCTCGGAGGCGACCATTCAGAATCTGATGAATGTTACGAACTGAAAAATATGTTTGCTTTTACTGGCTTTTACCACGACGTAAAAGCTCTTCTTGTGTACGAATTGTGTTTTATCAGGCTTTACCTGTAAACACGCGATTAAAAGGGCTCATCCGGGAAAGTTACATCACAAAGTGATATTGCCTTGTATATTGAAGAAACATAATTACATTTAGTTATTTTGCAATGGTTTAATTATTTTTGTTTTTTGAAATAGGAAGGGTTATGTCCAGGTAACAACGCTTTGGATAGCTTTGCGTCCGATAACGACCAGACCCGGGTTAACGACGCGTTGTGTTCCACGCGTGCCTCAAAGAGATGTCAGCACAAACTGATGGAGTCCATCAGGGCCAATGCCTGCCAGGGTTGCGGGTTTGTCTGAATGGGATATCGGGGGATCGTGGCCCTGGCACACAGGCAACTGAAGGAATACGGGTGGGTTTTAGTCAGTAAAAGTCTGACACGCCCCCGCTCTGCCCAGAGCGGCAGAAGTTATTTGAGAATTTCCCAACCAAAAAAAAGTTATAATTCTTTGACAATTCTTAATCGTAATAGCAGTCTAGAACAAATTTAACTTGTCCTACTGAAAAATTGTGGCCTATAACATCTCAATTGCGGTACTTTGTCGGAACAAGCGTCGACAAACAGACAGTAGCCGTCGATTTATTTTTAAAATCATTGGCTCTCGAGAACTTAATTCCGGGGAAAATAACTTTGTATTTTTAATGAAGTTTTTATTTACTTTTCACGTTTTTAACAATCATGTTTCGCTTCATGGTAGACTACCGGAGTTTCTGTGAATTTCAGGAGCGATTATGCTATTATTTACAGCGGGTGGTGGCTAAATAATAACAGCCACACTGTACGAAGTTAAGCTAAGCTTAGTGCGTTTGGGCTATGGATGGGTGGCCATCAATTGCTTATAGAGACTCCTCCGTGTCTCGGAAATTACATTAAGTCGTTGCTGCCGGCTGTCATCAGTAGATGTATAACAGTTGTAAACCCAAAATTTTGACAACCAAGGGTTATCGCATTACCCAGTAACTCGTGGAGATCAAATAGGCAGATCCTCTATGTAAAATAATTAAAACTGCTGCATCTGGATAAACTGGAAGCCGATCCCAATATGGTTGGGAAAAGGCTAGTTAGAAATTGTCTCTTCTACTCTTATAGATGCGGTCTACATCTCTTTTTATCTATTTTCCTATCGCAGGTATGCTAGAAGAGTTTTCTAAAGAAGTAAGTATCTGTGTGGTGCCGGAATTAAAGAATAGGCTCGCCCTATTTCTTCCCGTGGGTGCCGTAAAAAGCGACTAAGGGACTTACTAGAGAATAGGCAGCAGCGTTCCCTATGCATTTTAACACCATACTGCGATCGCCAACCCGCCTACCAAGCGTAGCAATTATGGCAAACCCTTTGGGGGAGGCCTATGTCCAGCAGTGGACGTCTTTCGGCTGAAATGATGATGATGATGAAAGAAATTAAAATGCCTTAAATTCATTTTGCCAATAAAGCGGCACGCTGTATGCGTGTACAGACGCCAGCAAGTCAAGCTACCCGAAACTGTACAATTTTTCCAATCAACCTTAAACCTTAAGTTGAAAATCTATTAAAGAAATTTGACAGATTGTAGTAGCTTGATGTGCTGGCGTCTGTACATAAACTGTTAAATAAATAAGATTCTAGCGGGGCTGAGTGCCCAATATTGCCACTCATATTTGAAGGTATCGGCCAGTAATTGAAAACAAAATCATTGAGAGCAGTGGTGACCCAGTGGTAATTGTCCCGAATTACGAGTTTGTGGGTCACGGGTCCACAGATGATTGATTTTGATTTTAACTATTTACTTAAATATCAAACGCGGATAAAAAACTGGCGAAAGGCGCAAAATTTACCAAGCGTATTTTGCTGAAACCTTCACGAATTTAAAGATAATTTAATTATTGATCTTTTATTATACGCGTTTTATTAAAATACCTAGGCAGGTGCTTTACTTTGTGTTAATAATTTTATCACCACTGCTCTCAAAACGATGAAGGAAAACATCGTGAGAAAATTGGCATGTGCTAGAACCAAAAGTTTGAAGACATGTGACATTTACCAACTCGCACTGGGCCCACGTGGTAGATTAGGGTCCACTCCCTCTTGAAGAGAGGAGGCCTGTGTCCCAGCAGTGGGAAAAATATAGGCTGATTATGCTTACAAACAAAATCATTAGATTTGTTATCCAATATAGCCCCAAATTATATGGGATTTACAACAAAGACGACATGTGAGGCTACAAAACACGTACACGCACTGCCTATCCCTTCGGAAAATATACTCATGGATTTATGTTTAAAGCAACGAGGTAGCTGCATAAAACACTCACAATCTCAATACTATTTCATTTTAAAATTCAACAATATTCATTCTGTTATTTACGTTGCCTAGCATACCGAATTTTGGTACAACACACACACGCATAACACAGATGCGTGCGGTGTGTTGTACCAAAATAAAAATAAAAAATCAGAATATTTTATTTCACATAAACCTACATGGGCATTTATGAAACGTCAGGTGCACGGTTCCAATTGGTCTTTTCATATGGAGAAGAGCCGGCAAGAAACTCCACGGTTACTATTTTAAAAATAATGCGCTATTACAATATTGTTTTCAAATTACAGTGATAATAGGAATGGGAGGACAGTGAAGGCCCATCAACAACTACCAGGTACTTAACAAAACAGAAAATAGTTTACCAAGCTACAGTCTATTAAAAGCCTACAACGTTCTCACATTCAGAAATAAAAAAATAATCTATATAAAATATTACTAAAGTAATAAAAATAAAAACCTATTTAAACCAAATGACATCTTATCAACTGTGTGTATTGGGGTGCAGGTCGGATAGTAAATCATTCACATGTAAAAGGCAGTTACTCGACTTCTTTTCTCGAGCCACTTTACATTTTGTTTAAGGCGACGATTGTCTTTTAATGATTTTATACTGAAGATCACGTCTAAACGAGTCGTGTTAATGATTTGAAAAAAAAAATATGTTAAATTAGAGCATTTTCTCAATAACTTAATATGTGAGTATTTTAGATTATGTTTATACGAAAAATGGTGAAATTAATTTGTAAAGTTATGTCAAACGCGGATAAAAAACTGAGAAAGGCGCAAAATTTACCAAGCGTATTTTGCTGAAACCTTCACGAATTTAAAGATAATTTAATTATTGATCTTTTATTATACGCGTTTTATTAAAATACCTTTTGTTTTGTATATAATAAATTAATAATGCGTCAAATTGGGGACAGCGCTCCTTGATGGGCGAGTCCTATTACTGGCTGAACGTACGACGCGTTGCGTGAAGTCAGTATAGAACATGCAAGCTAACCACTCAAGGACTCTGGCATATATCGGAGTCTTAAAATACAGTCTTATTCCCTTACCAATTTTCTTCCTTACAAACACTCCTCAAGACAATTATCCGAGTCCATTCCTGCAAATCTTATTTGCAACATAATTCAACACTATTTTAAAACTCCAAGTCCTGCCATGGCCAGATAAACTGTTCAAATTTTGAAGAAACTTTTTGCACTAATCTTAAAATTCAACTTCAGACAACGAGGGCAATGTTTATGTTTAAGCTGAAGTAAGGTAATTAATTCAGAGTGGATTTAACAATTAACTATCTCGATTTGCTCAATCTTGGCTGGGAGCCAAGGTTGTCAAGTCCCCGGGTTTTCGAAGATGGATTGAAAGAGATTTCGAGGAAGAGCATAATTTTCTACATAACTGGATTGGGGAAGAAGCTGGGTTTATTAATAGTTTGTTTTAGAGAAACTATCGCAGAAAATGGTTGTCTTTATCTTAAAATATTTATTTTATTTATTTATTTACTCTTTGGAAGCTTACAGTCTAATATCTGTAAAGGTCAGTTATGTACAATAGCGCTTACAATTGCCATTTACAAGCTGCCACAAATTAAAAAATATTTACTTAAAATTAAAAAGAAAAGAAACATACAAAAATAAAAATAACAAAAAACAAAATCTTCTTATAGATTATACAAGTGACCCGCCCCGGCATCGCACGGGTGCAATGCTAATGTGCAGTATTTCTCTACTATATTATGCATGCAATAGACATATAAACCTCACTCTTAAATCACTCTATCCATTAAAAAAACCGCATCAAAATCCGTTGCGTAGTTTTACAGACCTAACTAAGCATACATAGGGACAGACAGGAAGCGGGAAGCAACTTTGTTTTATACTATGTAGTGATAATTTAACAAATTCTTCTTACAAAACAAAATAAATTCTTCAAAATATAGCAGATGGTTCGTAAACCACTGTCTTGCTAGCTTGTAAAAGAATCCTGCAGCAGCCATCTTGATTATTAGCCCACAGCAAGATGTAAAAAGACATTATCTTTGCAAGGCAATACGCGTTAATAAATAACTTAAAGTTAATAACCAAATCTGACTGCAACTATAAGTTCTACTCAACATAAGACCATTTTTATCGCCCAAAAAATGTTTACGAGCCATTAATGGGATTCCATGTGATGAATCATGTCAACCTATATTTAAAAGGCTTCGTTTGCTACCGTTACCTTCATTATATTTGTATGAAGCATGTATGATTGTTAGGAAATATAAAGAGTTGTTCAAAACAGCAGAGGAAATAATGTATTAGATGAGCTCTCTAGATTAGCAAAATATGACAAAAGCTGCCTGGCTAATGTATTAAAAAAATTAAACTATATGAATGAAAATAATTTTTATAATATTAAGGATTTTTTTGAACATAAATTATAATGTTTTTAAATTCAAAGTTGTATAATCATCTAAGTTTGCATGCTTTAATCTTAAGCAAAACATGTATGATCTCATTTCCTTTAATAACATCTATGTATATCATGTTTTAAGCAAATAAATTATCTTATCTTATCATTTCTAGTCACACAGAGACGATAGCATTGATTACCAAGCCAGTTCAATTGCTGCCTATTCCCTGCCCATTTGCAAACCAATAATGCAAGGCCTTCTCACGATTCTTTTTTAACCGGCTTCAAAATAGGAGCAAGATATGTAGGTTCGTCCATTTCTTTCATTTTTTTATCTATGTTCATCGACATTTTCGTCAATTGTGGCCCTATTTTGAAAATGATAGTATTGTTAGAGGAAGTGGTCACATAAATTTTATTAACTTTGGTAGTTTTTGATTTAGCTTCGATAATACGTATTACGTAATGAATAGCGCACTCTATTTCTTCCCGTGGGTGTCATAAAAGGCGACTAAGGGACTTACATAACCTACAATTTTAATTTAAAATATTTATTAGTGGCTTGTGGACAGAATATTAAGTTGTCGTAAGTTGAGTTTGAGTTTGATTTTACTAGTATGTCCAGCAGTGGACGTCTTTCGGCTGAAATGATGATGAATCCATATTCAACTCAACTTATAATACTTCCTTTCACTGTTGTTTACATGCAAGTAGTTGGTATACGAATTAGTGTAAGTGAAAAATAAAACACGTAAAAAAAAACTGACTTAAAAAAAAAACACTACAAAGTGACTTTAATTTCGAAAGTTAGTGGCAAAAAACTAAAATACAGATCCAAAGACGCCGACTTCTGAAATTAAAGTTATTTTTCACTTTGTAGTGTTTTTTCTTTTTACGCTGTTTTGAGCCAGTGCTACTGTTCTGTCCTATTTTAAAGTGCAATATTTTGCAGTTAATTAAAAAGTCACTTCAACATAGCCAGTACAGCATAAATATGTCTTCTTTTTCCGTACAGCATGCCTATCATCAGTCATCACAAAATTCATCCCGAAAAAATAAATACAAGTGTTAAATATAATGTAGGTACTGAATCCTAGACAACCCTAGCTTAAAATTCGTAATTCCAAAGCAGACAGAGATTTCACGGCAGTCAAAGTTTTGAAGCAAAAACTGAAATCCTAAACCACTATGTTACATAGAAATTAGACTCCAGCCCCTTATTACAAAACATGGAGCCATTATTGAATTTAGAACTTTATTCGGACTAAGGTACAGTTCCTAAACACAAAACTGGCAACTTAGTACTGAACTAAGTTTTCAGTTTTGTATAAAGAACGGTATTTCAATCACTGTTACGTTCTTATTACAAAAACTGGGTCCATGGTTTAAGCCATGTCAAAATATAAAATCTTGTTTTGTAAGAAGGCGGTATTAGTTTTGCTTGAGATCATTTTATAAACTTCTTTCATTGTTTAAGAAATTACCGAACGGAAAGACTACTTTTATTGTAAAGAGAAGACTTTTTGACACTGAGACGGCTATCTAAGAGTACTTTTTCATGTATAGTGCTGAAAAGATTGTGAATTTAATATTGTTGTAGTTATTGATATTGACATTTTGAGGATGTTTTTTGGCATTAGGGTGATTGAGATCACACTCGTTTGTGTAGTTGGGTAAATCCAGCCAACTGCCAATTCAAAAGTGCCAGTAGTTAGTTTATTTGAAATAAATGCTTTGAGTTTGAGTCTGAGTGCAGGGTTTTTCGATGTTATTACCCACCTTTAGGACAGTACCACTTTTTTTTTATTTAGGATGGGTTTGCTCTTGACCTTAGTAGATTAAGTTTGGGGCAGAGGTGACAGAGACAAAGTCGACGATGGAGTGAGCTTACCCAGAAGACGCCTGTTCACTCTAACTTTGAAGAGATTAGGGTTGTATGCGTTCGGAAACACAGACGCAGGCAGAGAGTTCCACTCTTTTGCTGTGCGCATTATAAAAGACATTTGGAAACGATTAGTGCGAATTGGTGGAATAGCAACAAGGAAGGGAAGGGATGGTAGTGATATACATAATTTTAATACCAGAAATAAAGACAAAATAGATCAACCATTTTTCAGGTTATCTAAAGTACATACATCTTTTATGGGGTACTGTGTTAAATGTTACAACAAAATACCTTGTGATATATTGCAACTAAATGAAAGAAAATTTAAAACTCATATTAAAAGAACACTTTGTAAACAAGCATATTACAAATTAGAGGATTATATACAAGATAAGAATGCTTGGAAACATGCTGGTCTTGCTCCATAGGACAATCTAGAGTCTAGACAAAATCAAACAGGTTGCTATTTTAATTGTATAATTTATTATTTTTATGACATTTATTTTAAATTCTGTGATTACCTTAACTCACACTGATATTGTTATTTTTTAGGAAATCGTACCTATATATTTTTTACAATTTTTGTAAATATGTGAGCACCATGTATCTATCACATAATTAATTCATCTGTCATTGCTTCATTCTTAACTCTTTTTATTACCTATTGTGGTATAGTAATTTTATTCTAGGTGCATCGTCTTCACATATAATTTATATAATTAATGTACCTATAAAAATATTGTACTAGATTTTAAAAGAGTACCGGTGGAGTTTCTTGCCCATTCTTCTCCATACGAAACTACCTTTTGGAAGGGGCGACTAGAATCAATTCTATTTTTTTGTAAATATTGACGTTCAAAAGTGCCTTTTATGTCCCTATTTGAAATAAACAATTTGACTTTGACTTTGACTTTGAACCTGCAGTGCGTCTAGATGACCGATAATAGAAGGAGGCCGGTGGAATGAGGTCGTGGAGTTCTTGGGCACACTCACCGAAGTAAAACGTACTTAGGTTCATTCAGCAACAAAATTCGATTAACAATGTTACTTTTGCATAATATATTATCTAAATTGCTTTGTGAGTGCACCTCGCACGGATCAATATCATCATTCCAGCCGAATGACGTCCACTGATGGATATAGGCCTGCCCCAGGGGGGAGGTTACCATAATGGCTACGCTTGGCAGGCGGGTCGGCGATCGCAGTATGGTGTTAAAATGCGTAAAGAACGCTGCTGCCCATTCTCTAGTAAGTCCCTTAGTAGCCTTTTACGAAACCCACGAGAAGAAATAGGATGGTGCTATTCTTTACATCCGGCACCATACGGCACGGATCAATATAGCTAATCGCTAAAAACAGGTTTCGCCAGATAGTCCTTCTTGTTTTTGTAATTTTATTTGTTTGATTATTAGTTTATTTATTTATTTATAAGTACAAAAATATGTATTAGGTATTTTGAAACTGTTTGTACTTCTTGTCACTTGTCCCTAAAGGTTCATTAGAAAACCAGCGTCAGACAGCATTTTTGGCGCAGCCGTGAGGCACACATTATTATATATAATTGTTGTTAAAACATTATTTTCACCGTTTTATTTTGTCATTTGTAATTTGTGTTTCATGACCTGTGTCCAAATAAACTTTATTCTTTCTTTCTTTATTAAATTAATGCAAAATGATTCGATACATTATTTTACATTGGGTTTCAAGATTGCGTGTACCTATATGAGTTAATATTAGACGTGCCAGCGGCTAGCATTAACCTACTCAAGTTTGCCCCTATGTCACGAGCTGCACGTATTATTAACAGTATTACAGTTTCGGAGGATATATTTGGGCAAAATCAGCCGAGATTAATTGAAATGGCACAAATAATTATTGAAAGAGGTATAGTATAAACGTTGTCATGTTTAAAATAAAATGTAATTTAATTGTGTGTAATTTACCTTACTGGTCATTTATTTTGTATATCGAGGGTATAGTGCTCAAACCCAATAAGTGCCAAAAAATCAAAAATCGTTTTATTAGTCCATCCTACTACATTTTTGACGCTCTTTCCAGTGGTCTAACCCAATAAGCGGAATTCGCAGTGTGTGTTTGTTGGGTTTTATTGTTCGATTATATTTCAGAAATAACAAGTTTTGTTTAGTATTTATGGTATTTTGTCAGTTCGTTCACTATTTTTCTTGAAACGTTGTTCGGAGAACAGTCCAATAAATCAAATTTGACCGACCTATCAACTTCTAGCGCTATTGTTGCCAGTTTGCGACGAGCACATCGCGTACGTCGACCGCGAGTATTGTTTTCAAAATGAGCTTGTGTAGCAATTACTAGCAGTATGAGGACTACATTCACTGCCGCACTACAATTAATGCTTGGACTACCACCCCTACACCTCATCGTGCGGGAGGAGGCAGCCCTGGCCGCCTTCAGGCTCTATATATCGGGAACCCTGAGCAAAGACTAGGATCAAGCACACACGCATAAACGAAGATCAAACGACAACCGATGATAGCATCACCCTGCGACAAAGCCCCGAAACTACACTTCTTTCAGAAGCACTAGAACATTATACTCACAGAAGAACGGTGGACTACTCAGGCCCGAAAGAGATGAAAGTATACACCGGCGGATCAAAGACCAACTCCAGAACCAGAGTTGGAGTTTTCTGAGACGATTTTAATATAAATATATCCAGCCAGCGCTGGGAACGTTCAACACCGTCTACCAGGCGGAATTTGTGGGCATCATACAAGCGGCTTACGTTATAGAAGCTAGGAAAGTTACGAACACCCGTATACGTAGACTCTCCGATAGTGGCTCAGTTCTGCAATCCTTAGAGAAAAAATATATTACTTCCAGACTAACACTACAATGTCACAATGCACTGGAACGGGTGACGGTGTGCAACGTAACACCGACACTGCAATGGATAAAAGGACACAGCGGATCACTAGGTAACGACACAGCTGACGAACAAGCTAGGAGAGCATCCAGCGCGTCAGTCTGTGGACACGAACCTATCGTACCCATCTCTTTCAACCAACTACGCAGGTGACTACAGGAGTTCACCCACATACAAGCGGAGAACTGGTGAACCTTGACACCGGGCTGCAGGCAGTCCAGGGAAGCTATGCCATCTTTAGATGGCAGGCAAACCAGGCGTTTGCTACGCCTGTACAGGAACGGCCTGCGCCTGGTGACGGGGACCATCATGGGACACTGTTCACTAAACAAACACTTCCACACAATAGGCATAACCGACAGTCCTCTGTGCAGGGCTTGCATGGAGGCTGAAGTAACCATTGCGCATGTGCTCTTTGGATGCACAGGCGTCACCCAGATATGAATAGAAACCCTCGGGTCACCCAGATCCTTCACAGATATCCTAAGCAGACCAGGAGACATAATCAGCTTCTGGAGGGAGGTGGGCTGGTTGGAATAATCAACTGACGGCCGCCATCGCCCACGCACAATGGTCCACATGAAGGACTAAGTGCGAAAACCAAACCCTCGAACATAAAAATATAGCACTTATGTTCTAGTCAAATACCGATCAGCCATGCTAAAAACAAAAATCTCATGAATGTGTGCGAAAAACTCATAATACCCGAGGAACTCCATGCGTGGGATACGTGGTATGAAGACGTACACCAAACCAACAGCCTTCGAAAGTGATGAATAGTGATTTATCCTGTTTTTTTATTGTTATTCATAGAATAAATAAATTAGTAAAGCACATGTTCTATTTGTTTTGACTTAAAACCCAATAAGTCGGTACCCTTTGTAACTTATATTTTTTTTATGAATAAATGGATCACCCCAGAAACTTAAAAATATAATTTTACACTAATTGAATGTATTCTATTTACCACGAAATAGTATTGGAACGATATTATTTGAATAACTTAGGTAATTTTGTCCATAAAACTTAAATATTGAATATCTCGAAAGTAACAATTTCGTACTTATTGGGTTTGAGCACTATACCCTCGATATATCTGTGTAAGTAGACATTGCGATTTATAACATCGCCTTGGATGAGTCTATAAAAGTGTTATAATTGTGATTTAAATAAATATAAATAAATAAATATTCTTCAAATGTTTTAATACTTCTGTTTTTTTTTTTAACATAACTGGCGAAATGTGGGTGTACTTTATGGTGTTCCCTTGTTTCGCAGACAGAAATTTCATAGAATTTTGTTTCGTAGAAAATGTTTCATATAATATTTGGTCCTTGTATTTTTATTGTGAATAATATTATTTCAACGAATATTTAGTTGAATGAAACATATTTCACACAAACACAATTCAATGAATTTTATAGTAACATTTTTTTTAGAACAAACTTATCAAATAGAAGAATTATTTTTTAACGAATATTGTTTGTTAGGTGTATTTTTTCATGGTATTTTATTTCAATAAATTGTAAAAATAGACATTTTGCTATCCATAATTTTATAAATAAATATCTTATACATATATATATAATAAGATTAATTAGGCGTTTAAGAAATATATAAGTAAAATAATAAAAGAATCAGTGTTTTAATTAACATTTCTGCGTCAGTTACCATCCAGATCAACCAGATCCCTTTTAATGTTTAGGCGTTTGGTGAAATGAAAATATGGTAATTAAAACTGTGGTTTATTGAATGTTCATATCTGCATCAGAAACCAACTACTGTTATTGAATAATTTGGGTTAGGTTAGGTTAGAACAGTGACCATTAACGCCTGATCTCCTCTATTGTTTAGGCGTTTGGTAAAATGAAAATATTCTAATTAAAACGGTGGTATAATGAATGTTCGGAAACATAATATTTTGAACAAATGTTATTTCGTCGAAACAGTTAATACGTGCAATGAAGTCACTATTAATGAGAATAACAAGATTTTTTTCCTGCAATCCGCATTGTTTTTGTTAACGCAGTGTTGTAATTTTATATGAGGGTATGCATTTTGTCAAAGATACGAACTAAAATGTTTAGAAACTGTCAGTCGATAAAATGTTTTTCTTGGTAATAAGTTTGATATTAACTAAACAATATGAGGATAGAGAATATTTGATTTGTTATTCTATGAAATGAATATTAAAACATAAAATTTTATTTGTAACAAAAATCATTGATTTAAATTTCTTCAAAGTTTTCTGCGTATTGATTATTCTATGAAATGATAATATGAGAAAAATTTTATGTGAAACGAAATTCTATGGAACTATTTTCTATAAAACAACGTACAACCGTACTTTATAGATACAACTCTGCCTAACGCTTCGGGGATTACAAGCGTGATGTTATGTGTGTGTTTTTTTTCTAAAACGAAATGTATTGCAAACAAAGACAAAGTTGCGATAAATTAATCGGTTCTGACAAAAAATTTAGGATTAAATATAAATTAAATTACGACAGTGAAACAAATTGAAGGCTGGGTGGTTTATTAATGCTTATGTTAGAATTTAGTTGAAATGAGATATGCTATTGATTTTTGAAGTGTAATCTATTAGTTGTTGTTGTGTGATGGCAGTCATTTTTACGTTGGACATGACTGTCATCCTATACCACTAGATGGCGTTACTTTTGGTATGGTTAGGATCTATTTACTTTGTTAAACATTGATTTTACATTTAAAGTTATGCATTAATTAATTCCTGTATTTTATAACGTTAAAACTAATATTTAGAATAGTTTTGGTTTGTATTCAAGATGTCAATTAATGATACTATTTTACCAAAAAAGGTGGCGCGCTACATCCGGTCCCCACTCTTGTTGGTGGCCGGTATAGCGCTTTGGCTCTTGGGGCAGTCTGTTACTAACTTTGGTGCAAGCAAGTGATGTATTAAATGTAGCCGTAGCATAAAAGTTAGTTTTAGTAAGAACTGGTCTAACATTAGCTAAAAATACTCCCTAAGAAAGTATCTTAACCCAGAAACCACGGCTACCTACACCATAGCTACTTACATTGAAATCTAAACTTGATTTCTAAACTAGAGCACAATCATCCATTCAAAGATTTTCTTTCTCCACATTGATCCTTTACTCGTCTAGACAAATGTCCTGTTCCCTGCTACAGATTTCCAATTTGCTAAAAGATTTCGAGTGTGTACCTTTTTCCTGTGGTTATTTTGGAACGGATTGAAACGGATTTTTCTCAATACTGGCTGGTTTTTGTATTGAGTAAGAAGGTTTTATATCTGAGAGACTAATCCAAAAAGTATTGCAACATTTTGTGAAGAATGGTCGTTTAAAATTGGAATAGCGCGTTTTAACTAAATTAATTTATTTGTTTTTTTTATTTACTAGAGAGAGACGCCTCGCTATCATTAATCCAGAGTGAATTTTGCGTACAAACTGGCGACTAAACGTCAGATTCAAATTCACTTAAGTAACTTAGTTAGTTATTTAAGTCCCGTTCATACGATGCAAGTTACTATAAAAATACCCTAATCGCTATTAATAGGTGTGCCTATAAAATTTGAGGATTTCCCTCGATGTCGATGGGATACCCTCATCAGATTCTAACTTCGTGACAATGGGACTACCTCGAGAGCATACCCTTTCAAACAAAAGAAGAGTTTTCAAAATCGGTCCGCAATTGACGGAAAAATCGATGACATACTTAAAAAAAAACAGCAAAATTATATGCTCCTCCTTTTTGGATGTCAGTTAAAAATGTTGGCACAACAAATATTAAGTCATGAAAAAGGCCAGCATTTTAATTAAATAAAACCACACACCATCCTTCTCAACCATCAACATAAGTGACCAACTATATAAAATAAGCTTATAGCACACATATTCTGCGCTATAATTAATGTACAAAAACCATGAAAAGTTAGATGAAATAAATAGTTTTACTTTTTTTTTAAATCTACTCCACGCACATCACTATGTCCGTATGACGCAATTGGCATATGTTGACAAAGGCAGAGGATATAGTCCAGATCACATAGATAATAATCCTTTTTTCGTCTCAAACTGCAAAAGGCCAGCATTTTAATTTAAAAACCGCAGATCATTCTATGCCTCAAACACACGCACATCACTACGTCCCATGACGTAATTGGCATATCTTGACAAAGGCGAGGTATCGACCGGGTCATTCTGCCGTCGGTCAGACGTCAGATATCGCTCGTAAAACTTTATTGTTCTAGTATTTAAATTGTTTGTCTGAGTGGTAATGTTAGTTAGGCATGTGTTGGGAAAGAAGGTTATGACTTATGATATGATGTTTTGGTTTTATTTTTAGTGTTCCGTACCCAAAGGATAAAACGGGAACCCTATTACTAAGGCTCCGCCGTCTGTCTGTCTGTCTGTCACCAGGCTGTATCTCATGAACCGTGACAGACAGTTGAAATTTTTGCAGATGATGTATTTCTGTTGCCGCTAAAACTACAAATACAAAAAAAAACAAATAATAAAAAAAATAAAAAAACACGCCTGCCATAACAAGTGAACTAAAAAATTAAAAACAAGTTACATGATTTTAGTGTTGAATGGCCACAAGGTAGGGTACTAAATAGATTATAATATTTACTGTGCAATTAAAACGCCATTGTGCCCAAAAGTGGAAAACAGAAAATCAATCATTTCATGGAAGTCGGGGGGACCTGTAAAGAACTATTCCAAGGATCCGTCCCCCGACTGCAATGAAAAGATTGATTTTCAGTTTTCCACTTTTGGACACAATGGCGTTTTAATTGCACAGTAAATATTATAATCTTCTTGTCATTTCCCATTTTTATGTGTTCTGTAGTTTCTTTCAAAATTGACTTGTAACAGTGTCTTAAAAAATCTACTTACAGGAATCAAATCAATTTTTTTATTTTATTTTAGCTAAAAAAATCATGACAAGAGGGCAATCCTACTAATATTATAAACGCGAAAGTTTGTAAGTATGGATGGATGGATGGATGTTTGTTACTTTTTTACGTAAAAACAGCTGGACCAATTTTGATAAAATTTTGTATTGTGATAGCTGACACCTTGGATTAACATATAGGCTACTTTTTATCCCGATATTCCCACGAGATCGAGACTTACGCGGGTGAAACCGCGGGGCGCAGCTAGTACCAGATAATCGCATAATCTCATAACCCTTACAACAAAAAGACACTAAACGAAATACCTAGAACAGTAATATTGCTAATACGAGTACAACCTACTTTTCCTAGAATTGCGTCCTTTGACGCCGACACTAGGAACTATTCCTTCAAGGAAACTATTTCTATTAATTAAAATTCCTTGCACGGCAAGGGATTTTTATGCGGCGAATTGGAAATTTAATCATCATTTCCGCCGAAAGACGTCCACTGCTGGACATAGGCCTCCCCTAAAAGGGGGGGGTTTCCATAATCGCCGCGCTTGGCAGGCAGGTTGGCGATCGCAGTATGGTGTTAAAATGCATAGAGAACGCTGCTGCCCATTCTCTAGTAAGTCCCTTAGTCGCCTTTTACGACACCCACGGGAAGAAATAGGGCGGTGCTGTTCTTTACATCCGGCACCACATAGACCCCTTACTTATTAGTTAAACATAATAGTTAAACAATAAAATTGAAATTTCAATGATCGTAGGTACAAAACTGCAGTATGCTTAGTCATCTTATCATCGAAATTTCAATTTTATTGTCATACTATTAAGTCGTATAAAAATCCCTTGCCGTGCCATGCCAGTGGGCGCAAGCCCTTACAAACCATAAGGTTTGTAAGATTAGAGTAGATTTTTGGCACGTATAAACGTACAAATAAACCCTGCCTATAGACCCTCAAACTTTATCCCAATGCAAAAACAAGGCATTCAGGATAAACAAGTATTACGTAGTGCCCGGAGGCTCTATCTACCAGGAAAAATTGGAACAAGTTATGTGTGAAATTGCTGGCCCGAAAAGTTAACTGAAACTAAGCCGGAAACGGTTAAGAGCGTTTACACCTTACTGCATTTCATACAAACTTTCATGCCCTTGTTTTTCGAAAAGACAACCGATTTTAAAGAAACTTCATACGCGTAAGTCCCGATCCCGTGGGAATTTCGGGATAAAAACGGCAAGCTCAACTCAAGCCCTTGTTTTTCGAAATGGCTGAACCAATTTTAATGAAACTTCATACGCATAAGCAAGATACAAAGGTCTAAAAAGTTAGTAAAGAACATTTTCGAAATGTCTTATTTAACAGATAACTGGAAATCTCTGTTTCTATGGAAAATTTAAAATCGGTCTAATTTGGTTGTAACACTATTTTTTTTAAATGTTCTTTTCTAACTTTTTAGAACTTTGTATCCTGCTTATGCATATGAAATTTCATTAAAATCGGTTCAGTCATTTCGAAAACCAAGGGCTTGAAATTTTGTATGAAATGCAGTGGAAAATGCAGTTTTTATCCCGATATTCCCACGGGATCGGGACTTACGTGGGTGACAGCTAGTGTCTAAGATAAACTCAAAAAGTACATACTCGTATAAATTGAAAAAGTCACATTGGTACTTGCCCGGATTTGAACCCAAAACCTACTGCATGAGAGGCGAGGATTTAACCACTAGGCTAACACAACATTATTACACACTTTAATTATTTATTATTACATTTAATATAGACTGCCTGTTGGTCTAATGGTCGCACGTGCTACTGATGAGCATGAGGTCCTGAGTTTGATTCCCAGGTCGGGAAAACTGTTATTGGGATTTTCAATTAGGAATTTGGAAATAGGCTCGCCCCCTATTACATGGGACTTAAACGTAACTGGCGAAATGTGGGTGTACTATAGGTAGGTACACTTCTGCCGAACCCTTCGGGGAAACAAGGCGTGATGTTACATTTAATATACGAGCCTGTAATTGTGCCCACTCTAAAATAAGTACAGGAATGAACTATTAACATCACACTGCGCTTGATCACTGCATGTTGGCAATTCGTACAGCCATATACACAGGTTTCTTATGATTTGTACGTCAAAAGTAAAAAACGGAACCATTCTATGTAGCTAGTGTACTTAATTTGAATAAGTTAAAAAAAATTGCTTATACCTACCTACTTATCTACTTAAATGTTTGTAGGTATGCCATTGTATATGGCAAGCATGACGACCTGTTTAAAATACTTTTAACAACTCGCATGCTTATAAAAAAAAAATCTCGTGTGTATACTCATGTTTGAACAAGTAAAAAATTATCATTTCTTATCTTATTTTATCTTATAGAACCCTATAAGACTTCGTTGTCAGTCTGTCAGTCAGTCAGCCTGTCAAGACTTTTTTTGCTCAGGATCAAGTTGAAATTAAAATCAAATACGTAGTTCTACGGTCCCTTGGAGCTTAACATCAAGCTTTATGCGACATAATTATATTTTGATACTCGACATCGCAAGTAAATCAGGACAGAGGATATAAGGTACTTCCCGTTGACCTAGAATGTTGGCAAGAAGCAAGGTCTCATAGCACAAGTAAAGGAAAAAGTCCTAAAATCATTAGTTTGTAGTTTTATCACATAAAAAAAAAATGCGATTACAAACTTACATTTGCAGTTGGATAATTTTGATCGTGGCTTATATCGATTTATGGGAGAACATGTTTTTTAACTACATTGTTAAGTTTGTTTTTGGGGTTAATTCTTCCCAACTACGGAACCCTTAATAATTAAGGGTTCCGTAGTTGTGCGTAGTCTGACATGCACTTGGCCGGCTTTTTCTGTCATTGAAGCCTGTGTTGTCCCAAGATCCCAATACATTTTAAGATTTTAAAAGTCACATTGCTGCGTAAGTTTCAAATTCACACTTTTGTGTCAATAAAAAATGTCTTTTAACTTCTATTCTAATAAGACATTTTCATTAAAGAAAAACAAATACTGAACCGAGGTTCACAAAACTCGTACCAACTTTAACATCAAACGACAAAAATATATTAATCCGATCGTCTTTAAAAGCCATTTCCTCTGCAAAACAATTGAAAAGGAAGCAACAAAAGTTTGAGAAACGTTTCCCAACGATTCCCTTTGATAGAAACGTGGCGTCGTTAACAATCAAATTACACGGAGAATGCGAATTCCGTTTGTTTGAAAGTTTGAGAGCCTATGGCATAGTGGTGTGGGCCATGACGATAAGATAATGACGATAAAAAAACCTTTTTTTGCTGCTAATATTGTTTTTATCCATTTGGCAGTATGAGGTGTTTACCCTGCAGCGACTGTTCCTTTTTTTTTTTTTTTTTGGGATTGGTTTGCTCTTGACCTTAGTCTAGGTCAGAGGTGACAGAGACAAAATCAACGATGGATTGAGCTTACCCTGAAGAAGCTTGTTCACTCTCACTTTGAAGTGATTATGGTTGTATGCGTTCGGAAACAGACGTAGGCAGAGAGTACCACTCCTTTGCAGTGCGCATTGTATAAAGTGGGAAGAAAGAAAGAAAGAAAGAAAATACGTTTATTTGCGGTAAACATGACGCAACAAAGAACATAAACACAAAAATAAGAAAAGGTTGGGGGAAACATGCGTCACATCCACGCAAAACGGCTATCGCTCAGCATTATACTGCGACCCTATGCAAGACAGAGCCCCAGCGATGGTTTTCAGCGACAGCGGGCGCCGACGTATGACGTCGTACGGTGCAGCAAACAATTAACAGGATCTTATATAAAGAAAAATAATATAATCTAAATAAGTGGTAGAATAAACTAAACAGAAATATTAATAAAAATAGACATACATGCTATGAGAATATCATCCTCCTTAAACGTTTTACGCTTTATGTAGTGGCAACATTTCGAAAGTTCACATCTCCGTTAGGAGTTTATGTCATAGAGTATAGTAATAGACATAGAGTATAGTAATAGATTGGTTTATGTGTTCTGTGCATTTGACGAGTACTACGTAATCTGTGATTTGACGTAAGTACTTCCTACATAATAATTATTATGTAAGGAATTACAAAATGGCCAATGATATAGACGTGCGAGCAAGTAGGTGTACTTGTGGCTCGGCGACCTTTTTCGCTCGTGTGTCACCCTAAGTACGCGTACTTCCTGCCAGGGTTGCGATTGTCCGAAAGGGATATCGTGGCCCTGGCACACAGGCAAATGAAGGAATACGGGTGGGTTTTAGTCAGTAAAAGTTTGACACGCCCTCCCGCTCCGCCCAGAGCGGGAGAAGTTATTTGAAAATTTCCCACCAAAAAAAAAAAAAAAAAAAGTACGCGTACTTTCAATCCGCCGAGTATGTTCGTTGGCGATCCAACATGTTTGAAATTATGCTCGTAGCCCGCCTTGGCTCGTAAGTCTGTAATCGCCGCGAGTCGCGAGCCGCCTTTTTGTTTTCATATTCTGTGGCTGCACACCGCTTGTGAGTTGTGGTATTAAACATTTTATGTAATTTTTGGTTATTTTGCTTCAAAAAATGAGTGATTTGATTTGCTCTCTTTTTAAAAGCCAGTGCTTTACTCACACTCGCCAACTTCGTCTTCTTTTATTGGTTTTTAAAAAGTGATATGATATAATTTCGAAATAAAACAAGGCTTCCTTGGTCGACGACATCGCGATACAGTGTGAGCAAGCTTCACGTGTGTCACCAACGTCGAGCCGAGTAAGTTTGCGAACTTAAAAACCGCATACTTTAAGTTCGTACGTCTATCACCCACTTTAGACATTTGGAAACGCTTAGTGCAAATTGGTGGAATAGCAACCAGGAAGGGATGGTAACCTGCAGTGAGTCTAGATGTCCGATAATAAAAAACTTTTTACAAAAAAATAGTAACTTTTAAATAATTTTAATTTTAATAAATTTTTCATTTTGTAGTGTTATTTTTGGTAGTCGGTTACTATTTTTTTGTAAAAAGTTTTTATTTTTCACTTTTTAGTGGCTCAGTTTTGATTTTATCTAAATTACAATAGCCTAATGTTAACTGCTCATCACCTTCTATAAAATATTGCTTTTCCCGATGCTGGGACGTTGATTGTTGAGGAGTTCTCCTGCTAAGAACCAGGAGAACTACCACTCACCATATGCATAGTGACGAGCATAAATTGCTTAATCGCAACCCGTCAAATAGGTACTCATTATTTTATTGTTCCGGTGGCCATCTGTGGTCTCCTTCATCAGTTCCACTTCACCAAATGGTGCTTTCCGAGAGCAAATGCACGAGTTACTATAAAAAGTTCCCAAATCGCTATAAGTTTTCATATAAAATTTGAGGGATTCCCTCGACTTCCATGGGATTCCCTCATCAGATTCGGATTTGGTGGCAATGGGACCACCTCGTGAGTATACCCTTTCAAACAAAAAAAGAATTTTCAAAATCGGTTCATAATTGACGGAGTAATCGCGTAACAAACAAACAAAAAAAAAAAAAAAAACATACAGACGAATTGAGAACCTCCTCCTTTTTGGAAGTCGGTTAAAAAGGGGGCCGGTGGAATGAGGTCGTGGAGTTCTTGGGCATACTCCGAAGTACAATCTGTTCCAAGACCTGTTCTTTAATCATTTATTTTTTACTACATAATTTTACAAAATATGTTTTGTTATTCATCTTATTATATGAAATCTATTGCTAATAGAGTTTTTGACTTAAGATTTAGAAAAGAAAAACTTAAACTTATTAAGAAATAACTCATAAACTAGAAGGTTTTTCAGCTAAACACATTTCTCAGTTTCAGTAATAAATTATGTAAAAGAAGTTTACTCACGAATCTATCAGGACGTAGCCCAAATCACTTAACCTGGAAATAAGAAAATATTCTCGCTTGAAATCTCGGGATCCCGGAAGATTCGGAGAATTCGATGAGAGGATTCAATCAATAAGGGCAGGCTCTCCGTTTTTTTAACAAATATAAAACATCACGCCTGAATTCCAAGAAGGAGTCGGCAGTCGCCTATATTTGGCCAGTTATTAAAGCTATAAAATTAAGGGTCAATTTTGTTGCCAGTAACCGGGGGCAAATCCAATTTTTAATTCCAAGTATTTTCTGATACAAAAACATACTTTGTTCGACCCGGGGTGATCGAAACTAGGATGTTACGCTTAAGGCGCTGACAAGAGGCAAATGATAAAAGTAGGCTTGTCTTAAAAAAAAAATGCCAAATCTATATAGTTTGTGGCAGCGGAAAAAATATATTATGTTATTCTTGAACATAATTCTCAGAACTGGGTTGTTACCAAAGCACGTTTAGAAAAAGCATCTCGATACAAATGAACGGTAAACTAACCCTTTACTTTGAGTTTCAATCCAAAATATCTGTATTAAATATCAACGTACGGTTAGTATTTAATTAATAACAAGAACGTCTTATTTGTATGCAGAACTTAGTTGTTTTTTTATTTTCGATTACTCAACTCATTTTTTAGTAAATAAAGAATTGCTTCATTTTTTGCAATAAATTACAAGCGTTGTGTCATCGCGCTTCTCTTTATTTTGTATGCAGTTGACAGCGGTTTATCTATTGTCAGCGTCTTAAGAGTTGCACATACCTACAACCAGAAAACCAAATAGCACTAACAAGTAATATTATTCTTAAGTGACAATAGGTGTCTATGGGCTAACCGCTTTCCATCAGGACCGCACAGTCCTTTCAGTTATTTTACCTCTGAGAGCAATTAGCAACTTTATTACAACGTGGATAAAGATTACTAAGATTTTGACAATGATGCAAAATCAGAGGTGAGGTGCGGTGAACTGTCAATAGATTGTACCCTCGACCTGACTGAAGAAATATCCTCAAAATGTGGTAGATAGATGGATAAAACCTTTGAGTAAGAAAACTATAGAGGTTCGGGTAGCGTAGCCAGATGAGACAGCATATTATATACAAATCCAAAAATGTATATAGGACCCAATGATACCATAAACCTAACCCTTTACCCTGGGTTTTAAAACAAAAACAAATTAGAAAATTGATGATTCTATGATGTTGAAAAGTGCCAATTTATACTTCACAATTTCACAAAAACGCCATGAAAGTCGAAGCTACACATTATGTCGCCGACCTTGAAAAAACTGACACGCACTGAGAGACGGAAATAGTATAGCTTTGTCCTTTTCCTTTACTTATAATAACATAATACTATATCCCTTTCTTGTGAGAAAGAAATGGAGCTACCCGCCGTCTATACATTTCTTTGTATAAGGATAAAACATTATTTTATTCAGTGCACAAAAGACATAGCACAACATACAATAGCACAATTAATAGATAACAAATTACAGGAATTTAAATGAAAACAAGGTGCCAATAGGCAAAAAGAAAAACATACTGAAATAGAGCGACACTATGAATAGTATAGAATAGAATATAATTTATTTCTGAGTATATGCTAAATTAAGATCTTAATAATAATAGACAGCTTCACTTAAACTACCGTTGCCGGTGTAGAAATATTAAAATTGAAGTGCCAATTAATATAATTATAAATTAGTTTGAAATGCAAATAGGATTTTTTTATACAATGTCAAGTTCTATAAGTATATATATATTTTTTTTTATTTATGAAAGGTCAACATTTACTAATTATATTATGTCAAATGCTTAAAAATTACAAATAAAAAGTCAATAAACACACAAAGTTTTGATAAATGTAATGTCATAATTTATAATTTGAAAATTCGTTAACTGAATAGAAACAGTTATCTAAAAGACAAGCAAATATTATTTTCCTGAATTTATTAGTAGGCAACACTCTGATGTGTGGGGCAAATTGTTAAAGATATGACATACTTCAAATCAATATTATCGAATATGACAGGATGCGGTGTCCATAATATCAAGGTTGCACCAAATGGGAGTCCAGCTCAGCATGTGTTAGGCAAGTATACCTGACGCTGATATGATGCTTGATCCCTGCAGTGACATACGGACGTTGAGCACATGAGATAAATTGGTTTTGTAGCAAAGTGTTATGCGCGGAGTGAAATTAAGTTAGTATACCCGCAAGTTAATTATGTATTCTACAGTAAATTTTAGTAAAATTGGCCTAAACAAGCCTAAAACCTCCTCAAAACACAATTACTTTCAGTCTTAAGATTACCTCTCCAGACTCCGTTTGTATACCGAATTTTATTAATACAAAGCTTACAAAGCTTAGTTATTTCAATTTCTAAGAAGCAAATGAATACGAGGCAATTCTCGAGTTACTTAAACATGTTATGTTCTTTCAAAATCTTTATTAAGCACTAATATTAGGCATTCAGACGCTGAAAGTTAATACTTAAAAGTGTTTCTACGAGTAATTAAGATAAGCAAATGGTAAAACCTATTAAATTAAATATGAGTACTTACCCGTTATTCTTAAGTTGTTAGAATTTACTTTGAGATTTGGTGTTTGGGGAAGAATGTCTTAAGTGACACTCTGTGTGTTACATAATTGACAACTTAAGTGTCAGTGTTTTAAGGTTTAAAATGGTCTCCACATTAGAAGTTATGATAGTTTTTTAGGAACTACTCGTATGTTCAGCACACAATCGTTATCTTCACTCACCGCAAGATTTCATTCATTCTTCCTACTTCGTTTAGTCTATCTCTGTGTGGAATACGGTCCCCTAGGGAATCCGGATGGCAACCAACCGATTATCTTAAATATTTGAGCCTAGATTTATATAAGGTGTATCTATTCATACACGAAATCTCTTAAGGGGTCATTGTACTCATCATTATTCTGAACAACTTTCACTATGGGACCAAACTTGAAATCGCGAAAAAAAAATCAGCTGTTCCCTAAATTTTGACGAGTTAAGCGAACATAATTATGTAGGGAACAGCTGATTTTTTTTCGTGGTTTCAGGTTTAGTCCCATAAAAAAAGTTGTTCATAATGATGAGTACAACGAACCCTTAAGAGATTTCGTGTATGAATAGATACACCTTATATATTATAATAAGGTGTATAAATTATATTTATAGTTTTTAATTGGTTTATCTTTATATTAAAATAATATTTATCCCTCAATTCTCACTATTGCATCTACCACTATTTGTCTCTGCATCACCCAAAGGTTGGCTGGTAGACAATGCCTTAGTATTAAGTCCGCCTCTGTACATTGGTGTGCTGAAAGTATTAAATAAATATATAAATGTCTTGAATGTTTCTGATAAAATGAACAAAATTATTGAATGTTAATATTGTATTTTATTTTACTCGCTTGATTCTAGAGAGCTATTCTAAGCTAAGTAGAGAAACAAATATAATTATGTGCTAGACGTAATCCTTTTTTGTTAGAAGTACTAATCGTATTAGAACCTATTACTAGCTCTGATTGAGGACTGGGATTATGATTCAATAACCAACTTATAAACAGAGTGTAAAAACACACATCACATAGCCGTCATCTACGCATTCTGTACATCAAACGTATCATTGTACAAAAATTGTTGCTGGAAAACGACTTTTACTTTTGTTGTGAAAAATTGATATTTAATGTCGCAATGTAACGCACGCAAAACATTTACAGGGGTATTAAAAATTAAGTTATAACAATAGAAACCGGATATCGTAAAAAATACTTGAAAGAAAGTTGGAACTTTGGCCTTTAATATCTACTAAATATGTAAAAAATAATAGGCCTGTTTTGACGTTTAACTTGAATCGATTTATCGTGAGTATCGAGTACTGAGTCGTACTCGTATGTTACTAAACTTCACTAGTTACGAAGAAGTAACTAGTCAATACTCGATACGACTCAAAATAATAAATCGATTTAAGTTAAACGTCAAAACGGGCCTATTATTTTTTGACAACTATGTATCAGAAGGTTCCTAGAAGAGTATGGTACTAAACAAACACGATGATGGGAAAAACAGGTGGTTCTCGGCTTCGTTAAGCTTTTTTACACCCGCTATAAAATATTAAAAGCAAACTAAATTAAAATCATCGATATCGACCAAACAACATCCCTACTCAAATGTTTCAGCAACAGTTGCATGTAACTTGTGCATATAACTTCCTGTCGATACGTGTTCTTTGTTTGTCGAATGTTATTTTTTCAGAATTAGAGGTTGCAATATGAAAGTGCGAATATATAATAAATGTTTCATGACACAATCACGCTCCGCGAAAGTAAACAGAAATTATAGTGAAACAATGTGAACTTGGTATGTTTTGGTGTATTTAGCTTCGTATCTTACCTGTCTTACCAAGACATCGTGTTACATAGTAATTGGGTTGAGGAGGTCTGTCTTCGAGGTATGTCTTTCATTGACTTGAATGTGCCCTGGCGGCTGAGAGTATGTCATACTCACTCAGATGTCTCGCTGATGGTGGCGCGTGTGTTCGATCATTTAGCTCCTTTGTATGTGTGTATTATAATTGTGTAGATTTGTTGAAATGTGCGTTTTGTTTGTGCAGAATAAACAATTTTTCTTTCTTTTCTTTTTCTTTCTTTCAAAATGGTGGAGCTGAATGGTGCTGATCCATGCGTCATGTTTGTGAACGGGCGCTTTCAATTGGAACTGGCCATCTCTTAGATGCCGCGGCTTATTTTTAATTGTTTTTTTTTTAATATTTTTATCACGGACGCTTCTGACGTTTTGGATCGTTCTCACACGTATAATTTCAATATGAATGATGTTACCAATACTTTGTATCAATATTTAAATTTAAAAGAGTGTCCGTGGTGTTTCTTGCACACTCTTCTCCATAGGAACCTACTACTCTTTGGATAGGCAACTAGCTTCATATTTCTAACTGACCGACTTCTTGACAGTTCAAAAGTGCATGTAAATGGTGTAATTGAAATAAAAAGCTTTGAGTTTGAGTTTGAGATAGGCAGTCACTCCATGTAAAATACCGGTATCCACTAGATTGTCCAAGTCCGAATTTGGGCTTTGAAAATAAGCGTAACATGATCAAGTCCGAAATTAAGCTTTGAAAAAAGCGCTGAGAATATCATTTATTTGAATTTTTTGAACGCAGCTACGTGTGTTCGGCAAATAGTGGCTAAAAGCCCTTGTATCAAGCTATTATAAAAAAAAATATCTGCGTTTTATCAGGCTGTGGAAATAGGAAATCTGTGGTTGAAAATGACATTGTCAGCTTGTTGAACTAACATTTCCGTGCAAGTGTTTTGTGACAAATAGTACTGGTAAAGATTTTACACCATTTTGTTGGAGATTTTACGCCCTTTCGATTGATATATATAATACATGGAATTCCGAGTTGTACAATAGAAGCTACAAGTAAAATGCTGCTGGGATCTGTAGTTCCCATTAAACAAACATTAAAAAAACACTTTAGTCATTTAAGTTACGAAACAACTTGAATTGTATAGCCTTATCTATGCACTCAACGAAACAATCGTCATCTTACAACGCTTCATAGAATTTGTTTGTTTACGAAACGTTTATAAGTGGGTCGCCGGTCGGCGAGCCATAAAAAATGGGTCAGGGGCGTGCAAGGGCGTGAGTAGCGGGGAGGTGCGTGCGCCGGGAACGCGTGAGTGGGTATTCAGCCACATTTGGTTAGACTGGAAGCTTACCCTAACATAGTTGGGAAAAGTCTATGCAGACGATGATGATGATGTAGCTTTTGTGATATTATGCAGTTTTCATACAGATTTTATAGTCTTTATTCGACATCTAAAGCCTGTTTCAACCAATCAGGGCCTCAACTATTACAATAGTGTCAGAATGGTCGATCATTGATTTCATAATTGTTGATTTTGACAAGTTTGGTAATCTACTAATAAAGTGGCGTCATTATGACTTTCCAGATCGGCCACTGACACTTCACTGAAAGAAATTGCATTTATTGGTAATCTCGTACATAATGACAAATGAATGACATTTCTACTAATGGGTTTTATAATAATGGCAATACGACAATGCCATTATACGTAACAAAATTGGTTTGGTTGGCGCAGTGGTTAAGCGATTGACTGCTGCGCTGCGTGTCGCGGGTTCGATTCCCACACGGAACAAATATTTGTATGACCTACAAGTAGTTGTTCCGGGTCTGGCTGTTTGTGTATGTGAGTTTAAATGTTTGTAAACGCACCTACAATACAGGAGAAATTCCTAGTGTGGGGCAACGTTTAAAAAAAAAAAGAAAAGAACATTGACCGACCAATGATTGACCATTATGAATTTAGCAGATTACGAACTTTTAGCAAAATGACAATGGGATCGTGTTGGAATGACTGAATTTATAAAAATAGCAGACTTGGGGCCCAGATTAGCAGCTGGTACAGTAGTACCCAATTGATATGGCTTACCGATGTACCTGCGCAGAAGGTGAATTTTAAAAGTGCGGGAAATGCTACTGACCAATCAGCACGCTCCACGCGGTTCTTTTTCCTGTACCGCTATTGGTCGGCAGCTGCCGCCATGTTAGCGCGCGCCGCGTGGCACGTTTGTCAGCCGCCATACTTCTGATCGAGTGCACGTTAGCAGCTCCAGTGTATTATGAACCTTATAATAGTGACCTAAGGTTGATTGTAAGTTTTAAGCATTCTTTCGTTAATCTTCGAGGCCATACTTTCTTTTATGTGCGAACGAAGATTCACGACGCGCCTTATCAATTGGGTACCACTGTAACTATATTGTTACAGCAACTTGTTGCGCGATTGTTAATGCAACCTATATCTGAACAGAATTACCATAACATAGCATCACACCTGTTTCCCCGAAGGGTTGGGCAAAGTTGTAACTATCATTTCAGCTGAAAGACGCCCACTGCTGGACATAGGCCTCCCCCAAAGGAGGGGTTTGACTTAATTGCCACGCTGTGCAGGCGGGTTGGTGATCGCAGTATGGTGTTAAAATGCATAGAGAATGCTGCTGCCCATTCTCTAGTAAGTCCCTTAGTCGCCTTTTACGACACCCACGGGAAGAAATAGGGGAGTGCTATTCTTTACGTCCAGCACCACACTGACACGTTGTAACTCAAGTATACATATATTACGCCAGTTATGTTTTGATGCGCGATGTAATGGGGCGAGCCTATCGTCACCAACCGGGCAAAAATCTAGACTACGGGCAGACGAACAGAAATACTTTGCATTTATTTGGTACATTGTTTCAAGAACACTCGACCAATCCTGAAGAAATATTAATTTCATTTCCATCTTTCACTCAAAATGAATAAACAATTAGCTACCGTTCACGTCCCTTTAAAAAAGCAGTTATCGTCACGACTGTTCGTTAAAAATCGCATTCGTATGTCAAATGCCATACTGACGTTCGTTAGTGTCATATTTGAAACCCCTTCCGTAAAACGGGGTGAAGCGAACAGCATCCTACCGCAAAATAGATACAGAAGGTCGGGTCCATACAATGAGCGATAGCGCACGCACACATAGACAAGCTTCTTGTTTGTTCACCTATTTCTCCGTCAATTATGGATATATATTTAAAATATAAAATAAAAAACATATAATTCTAATTATAAATGAATACATAAAAATATAGATTGATTTTTTATTTTTATTTGAAAGTTAGATTTTTTAGATAAGAAAAAATCTTTATTGCCATAAAAATATACATAGCTCTACAGCTATATATATTTTTATGGTAATAAAGATTTTTACAGTAAAAATCTTTATTACACTAATATTAACAACACTTTTACAGGCTAGGAGCACCTTTATAAGTATAAAATAATAATGGTTACAAAGTTATTACAGCATGAGGCATTCCTTAATTAATTAAAATATTTAACATTATTATCATTTATAAAAATGAGGGGGTAGCAGCAGTTTATTTGGAAGAGTATACTCCCGAAGTGGACCCATTGCCACCAAATCAGAATCTGATGAGGGGATCCCATGGTAATCGAGGGAAACCCTCAAATTTTATAGGCAAACCTAGGGCGATTTGGGTACTTTTTATAGTAACTCGTGCATTTGCTCTCGGAAAGCACCATCCCACTTAGAGATAACACTATGAATATTAATTACCTATTATTATTCCCATTCCTGGTAGTCTTAATTGTAGATAGAAGCATATTAATAGGTTTGTACACAATATTGAGGTACGTACATTAGTTGTAAGTACATTACGTGTTTAGAATATACTTAAGGGATTGAGCGTCTTGAGGCAATTAAAACTTTGTTAGTGGAATACCTTCCTAATGTAACTGGAGTACTGCAAGGTCCTTTTGGTGCCTCAAGGACATTGACAAGGAGGGAGTAGACTTGTGTAAAAAATTGTTATTTATTTTTTTAAACTTTTGCACCCACAACCGTGCACCTAGCTTCTGACGTTTCATAAAAGCCCATGTAGACTTATGTGAAATAAAAATATTTTTGATTTGATTTGATTCTCACACACAAAAATGTACAAAGGCGGACTTAATGTCTTAGGCATTCTCTACCAGTCAACCAAAGGTGGTGAAGAGATAAGATGGTGCGTGCTCTGATTGAGAGGAAAAAATAATATTATAAAATATTAAAATGTAACATAATTAATTACAAATAAAATAGGTACACAAGTACATAAATAGGTTATAAAATTAGATATAATACACATATATTACCTATCCATTATTGTTATCCTCTTATGAAGTTTATGAAGCTTTGGTGAAATCAATCAAAATCTAAATCAAAATATTTTATTTTACATAAACCTACATGGGCACTTATCGAATCTAGATGCACGGCTCCAATTAGTAATTTTCTATGGAGAAGAGCCGGGAAACTCAAACTCAAAATATTTATTTCAATTAAACCTATTACAGGCACTTTTGAATTGTCAAAGAGTCGGTCAGTTAGTCAGAAAGTTGAAGCTATTTGCCCATTCCAAAACGTAGATCTCTATGCAGAAGAATAGGCAAGAAACTCCAAGGACAGTCTTTTAAATCAAGCTATTACAAAATCCTGGGTACATTATTCTTATTGCTTCTTTATGTGAGAACAATGTAAAAAATTAAATTACATATTTAAAAAGAAAAAGGCAAGAAACTTTACTCTGTTAAACATAATTGGCTTTTACAATGTTTTAAAATTACAGTGTTAATATACCATACCTATAAAATACCAGGTACTTAACAAAATTGAAAATGGTCCACATTTCTACAGTATATTAAGCCTACAACGTTCTCACATTGACAAAATACAAAATAATCGATTTAAAGGATAATGGTACTAGTTATTGCATCATAACATGGGGACGAGCATGCAAAACTAAAATGATAACCGTCGAAAGAGCCCAAAGGATGATACTTTAAATTGAGTTTATCCAATCCTCGTCTTTTCTCTACCTCAAATTTTTATGAGGAAGCTCAACTGCTAAGGCCGCATGTAGACGCCCGTTTTTTCCATAGGACCATATTTGTATGAGCTGGACACCGGTCCGGCGTCCGGTGCATGTAAACACATTTATTATAAGCCATACAACACTGTGAGTCCGACAAAATAAATGGTCCGTTGTCCAGTGAAAACAACGGACGTCTACAAGCGGGCGAACTGTTCATATGAAAAATTAAAACTGTACTTCTTAGAACTGTACTTCTTCACCCTTCGACTTACTTGAAGAAAGGAGAAAACACAAAGCCCTCTCTAGAAGAAACTACACAATATGTGAGTCAACTGTTGTCAATATCTCCTTTGCGCAAAGATTTTTCCCATTCAGAGGAAGCGAACTATTCAATAAAATAAATAAAATCATATAAAACGTGTTTTTTTTTATATCCCATTACTCTAGGGTATGATTGAGGCCATATTAAAGAATCAACTGGCTAATGAGTTATTTTCCAATCCTTCGTTATTTTTTTTTTTCATTTTTCATACAAAATAATTCGGCAAAGTCACGATTATTAATGTAAAACACCCTTACGTGAAATATGACAACGTCGACAAGGTAGCTTTCCCTTCACTAGCTGCCGCCGGGAAGCCCCGATACCAACATACCTACATATTTTATTTTACTATTTATTTTACTACACTACTGCGAAGTTTGGCAACCTCACAAAAGTAAAGATTCGTCATACTGGTGACAATTTTTGACCTAATTTAATTATGATTGATGATATCTCCGAAACGATGCATTTTTGGACCACCTATTCTAGGAGTTTGAGTATTATTTTTACCCACAGAATATAACCCTAGAGTTATGAGATATAAAAAAAAACAGGTTGTATATAGCTTAATGTCGTAAAATTGCGTCTGTGTTTCCGAACGCATACAATCCTAATCTCTTCAAAGTTAGAGTGAACAGGCTTCTTCTGGGTAAGCTCACTCCATCGTCGACTTAGTCTCTGTCACCTCTGCCCTAGACTAAGGTCAAGAGCAAACCCATCATAATAAAAAAAAAAATAGGACAGGTAGCCAACCTCTCTGGTTGACCAAAGTCACACACACTCTGGTCCACCGGAGAGGAGGAATTAGTACGGTACCAATATTAGTCTGATTGTCATACTACAGAAAACGCCTCATTCTCCTAAAGAGAATGAAATATAATGTTTACTTGTTTGGCCGGATATAATCGTATAAGAGCAAAATCCTAAAATCCTTAAACATCATTATTACATAATACAGTTCCCTGCTCTTGTTTCATGTGTATTATTGTATATATGTATATAATTATTAGATAAATGTATGCTTTGTGTATGTATGTATTTATTGTATATGTTAATAGTACACCACTGACTACCTGCAGTATTGTCTCTCCTGCTCCCTTTAATCCATCCAAAGGTTGTCTGTAAAAGATCTCTTTTAGCGATAAGACACCCTAGCCCATTGTGTCACCCTATGTAAAATTTAAACATTTATATCTGTAACTTTTATGGTGTACATAATAAAGAGTATTCTATTCTATTCTATATGGAATAATTACTGAAGTTTCCACAATCAAATAGTGTGGGTATAACAAATATCAACACTGCAGGTAGTCAAACCTATTCGGGAATGCAAAAAAGTTTACCGACAAAAGTATAGACGGACACTGGACGGATAGTCGATCGACGTAACCAATTTCCTATTTGCTACGCACTCGTAACAGGCGTAGCTGCTAGCTACGAATTCGTAGCTCGTAGCTTTGCAGACTTTTTAGGGTTCCGTAGTAAACAAGGAATCCTTATAGTTTCGCCATGTCCGTCTGTCTGTCTGTCTGTCTGTCTGTCCGTCCGTCCGTCCGTCTGTCCCCAGCTTAGCTCAGAGACGCTTAGTCCTAGAAAACTGTAATTTGGCATGGATATACATATTAATCATGCCGAAAAAATGGTAAAATAAAATTATAAAAAATATTTTTTTTAGGGTACCTCCCTTACACGTGAAATGGGGATGTTATTTTTTTTCTCGTCTGTTCCATGGTGTGGGGTATCGTTGGATAGGTCGTTCAAAAATATTGTGGGTTTGCCACAACCATTTTTCAATTAAGGGATCCGTTTGCGTAATATTAAGCTTTAAAGTGCTATTTTTTGTTAGAGTCAAGTCCCCCCCCCTCCTACCTGCTAAATGGTTGGTTTTGCATATGTGAACAAATTCATGGCAATAGTATATATAACGAAATTAAAAGGAAAACTATCACAGCTAAGTAGGCTTCATAAGTTATCGAGTAATAGTCGACCAACTTAAATTTGCAGTTGGAGAATTGACCGTAACGTATATCGATGTATGGGAGAGCATGTTTTTCAACTACAATGTTAAGTTTGTTTTTGGGATAAATTCATCCCAACTACGGAACCCTTCATTGTGCGTGGTCCGACATGCACTTGGCCGGTTTTTATAACTATGACGTCAATCTGCCTAACCATTTCCTATCTATGTTGGGGTCGGCTTTTTAGTCTAACCGGATGCAGCGGAATACCAGTATTTTATATAGAGCGACTGCCTATCTGACCTCTACATCCAATTTCTGGGTAATACGATACCCCTTGGTAAGACTGGTTGTCAGACGTTTTGGGCTTCTCACGACCCCTAATGACTGTCAAAGATGCACGAATGACAACAAGGGCCAACGGTTTAATGTGCGTTCCGAGGCACGGAAGAGTCTCGGTATGTAAAGATGATCACCCATCCACGGACCGACCCCGGCAAGCGTAGCTTAACCTGATGAATCGACACATGTGGCTGTTATCACTTAGCCATGAGCTCCTCATCCTCCAGCTTTTTTTCTAACTATATACCTATCTTTATCAGCTATCCATAATTATTTTAGATTGAAGTCACTTTTCGTGTCTGCAATGGTATGTGACCACATTGTTCTCCTACACTACGCAACGAATTTTGATGCGGTTTTTTTATCATTTAGATAATTGATTCCAGAAAATGCAATAAAAAAAAAACAATTATACAATACAACATTATCAATATATTTACTATCTATTTTTATTTTTTTAATAAATTATTTTTTATAAAAAAGTTAGCTATTGTAATTATTTTATTTAAAAAAAAAATCTATCTTTCTAACAATAAACATTAATTAATATTAAACTGACAATATTAATAAAGAAATCTCTAAGTTTCGTCAAGTCGTAAAATCCGTGCGAACCAGGGGCAGGTCACTAGTGTTTTTAATATGTGTAGTATGCCTTGAATAAAGTTCTCATCACGAATGTTATATCGTTATGAATTATGATAGATTAGATTTTTTTTTATTTTTAATATTTTTTTTTCATATACTGTTGACATTTTAAACGTATTGTTTGTTGAATTCACTTTAAATTAATGTTATTGACTCGACATTAATTATTAACAATCCTATTCATATTTGCACGCAAAAAAAAGCGGCAAACATGTCTGAACTAGTATTTTTATCTTTGATAACCAGCATGTACGTTTTTATTCTTGGATGTGTACACAAACATGTTTGAGCAAATAAATAATATGCTATTATCTTATCTTATATTAGGTGATGAAATGTTCTTAACTAACTTTTTAGACCTTTTTATGCTGCTTATGCGTATGAAGTTTTATTAAAATCGGTTCAATCATTTCGAAAAACAAGGGCTTGAAAGTTTGTATGAAATGCCATAAGTCGTAAACGATCTGTCCGCCTAATTAGCTAGTATACAACCACCTCCATGTTTTACAGTTTATTTTTTATTTTGCTTACTTTATATTTGCTAACGGAATTATCCTATTTTAACATACACATACATAATATAGAAAATAATTGGGTTCGGGGCGAAGATCTAGTTTCGTAAATCGTATAAAAGATTCCCTTTTCCGTGCACAGCCCAGTTGACGGATGTCAGACCACTAATATCAAAAGAGAAGTTTTTATTCTATTTTATTTTGTGAATGACATCTCGTAGTTGGCCTTGAGAGGCCGTGACTACTAAGCCGAGCTTTCCTGTGGCTGCCTTAAGTTTTGAGTTTAAACTCTCCAGCCAGGGTGAAAATAAATATTATAAACTAAACGACTGCGCGCTAAGGGCACCCCTTCTGGGGGTTACGGACCTTGGCTTATGGCGTCGTTGGGGTGAACAGCAAGTTGGGGACAGGCTGGATTAAAGTTTAAATCATGATTATTATCTGGAGTTACTATTAATGCTACGGCGTATTCAGCCTCGGCGCGGGCGGCTGGCGATTCGACGTGCAAGGGACGGGGGGGACAATTTAGTCTGAGACTTCGCGTGGTACCTTGGCGGCGAGGATGGAATGTCGGTGTGTGTAATTTGTGCACTGTACTAGTGGCCCTACTGCTTTCCTGGAGGAGGGTAATGCGGTCATCTGGGTCGGTGAGAAAAAGAAGAATGCGCGTCGTCTATTTTTAAGGAAGTTTCTAGAATGTTCTAGAAGCTTCGACTTGCCCTTATTGGCCAAGCTACGAGAGGCGTTTCTGCCTGAAGCGCTTGGATTGGAGCGGTTGGAAATAATTTTGTGTTATACTATTTTATTTTACTCGATTCTTGTTTAATCATCCATTTTAAGAATGCTCAAAATGAACCTTCTATTCCTTCAAACTGCATTAATCTAAGAACAATGGTATCCTCAATAATTAATTGTCTAAGACAAATAGTTTCTTGTGCCGATAATTTGATTCACCCACAATGGCTGTCAAGACTCAGTACCTAGTAGGTATGTCTAGCCTATTGTGTTTCTAGCGTAATAGTATATAGCATCGAATAAATGATTTTAAATTAATAGTGAGTCTTGAGTCAAGGTTTTGGTTAGGCAAATTACTTAGAAACTGATAGACTGATATTGTTATTTTTTAGAAAAATGTTTTTTTTTTTATTTTTTTTACAATTTTTGTAAATAAGTGAGCACCATGTATCTATCACATAATTAATTTATCTGTCATTGCTTCATTCTTAACTCTTTTTATTACCTATTGTGGTGTAGTAATTTTATTCTAGGTGCATCGTCTTCACATATAATTATATATTTAATGTACCTATAAAAATATTGTACTAGATTTTAAAAGAGTACCGGTGGAGTTTCTTGCCCATTCTTCTCCATATGAAACTACCTTTTGGAAGGGGCGACTAGAATCAATTCTATTTTTTGTAAATATTGATGTTCAAAAGTGCCTTATATGTGCCTATTTGAAATAAACAATTTGACTTTGACTTTGATTTTAATTAATTTTATTCATTTTTAAATAAGTTTTCTGTGTTTCTAGTGGTTTTATGTGTTCCATACATTTTAGTTGAGTCTCCATTTTAACCATAAAGTCTGGTATCGTAATGTTTTTAATACAAAAAACCGGTCAAGAGCGAGTCTGACTCGCGCACCGAGGGTTCCGTACGTATATAAATATGATGTTGATGATTTCTGAAAAACTGTGCTATTTAGAGACATCATTTAATTTTTCTGTAATCAAAGTCAAAGTAAAAGTCAAATTGTTTATTTCAAATAAGCACATAAAAGGCACTTTTGAACGTCAGTATTTACAAAAAAATAGAATTGATTCTTGTCGCCCCTTCCAAACGGTAGTTTCGTATGGAGAAGAATGGGCAAGAAACTCCATCGGTACTCTTTTAAAATCTAGTACAATATTTTTATAGGTACATTAATTATATGTGAAGACGATGCACCTAGAATAAAATTACTATACCACAATAGGTAATAAAAAGAGTTAAGAATGAAGCAATGACAGATAAATTAATTATGTGATAGATACATGGTGCTCACATATTTACAAAAATTGTAAAAAAATATATAGGTATGATTTCCTAAAAAATAACAATATCAATGTGAGTTAAGGTAATCACAGAATTGAAAATAAATGTCATAAAAATAATAAACTATACAATTAAAATAGCAACCTGTTTGATTTTGTCTAGACTCAAGATTGTCCTATGGAGCAGGACCAGCATGTTTCCAAGCATTCTTATCTTATATATGTCGGGATAGGTTCAGACATCAGAAGTAATACTCAGATATGGCAATACAGAAATATATTTCAATCGAACAATCAGTTATTTTAAATCGAGCAAAATTAGAAATTAAATAGAATTAATTAAATAACTAATAATGGTAGTGGCGGTCACATAGGGCAGTACTGACTGTCAGGGACAGTGGTCCATGCACCCACCGCAATAAGGATAGTACTCATTTGTCGGAGACAGCGTTCCATATCCAATAACCGGGCAGTACTGACTGTCGAGAGACAGTGGTCCGTGCACCAAGACGCATCCGTTCAAAATGCATACCGACTCAACAGCGTAGCTCCTTATAAAGGCGATCCGCTAGTGGGGGGTAACGTTACAATATTTCACTCAATTGACTTCAAGTGTTTTAAGTCAAATGACCGATAGAATGAATGATTGTCTATGGTGCACGTTCCACTAGCGCCATCTAGTCGCCGCCTCTCGCAGCTGTTAAACAATATGGCTTCCGTCATATATAATCCTCTAATTTGTAATATGCTTGTTTACAAAGTGTTCTTTTAATATGAGTTTGAAATTTTCTTTCATTTAGTTGCACACAAGGTATTTTGTTGTAACATTTAACACAGTACCCCATAAAAGATGTATGTACTTTAGATAACCTGAAAAACGGTTGTAATTTTTACATAAACTTCTATCACATAGAATAATTTCAGATTTTTATCTATGTAAACTTCGGAGATAAGGAGGGGGTATTCCCTCTACTTTACTTACTACTACCTTAGACTTAGTTCTACTTCGGAGAAAGCACATTAAACCGTTGGCCCTGCGCCTGATATCTCTCCGGTCGTGGCGGATTGCCGTCCCATCAGACTATGAGAGCTAGGGAAGAGAGAGCGCACCTGTGTCTGCACAGACACACTTGAGCACTAAAATATTTCCTGCGTCGACGATTGGTCTGCGCTGAGATTGGTCAGCAAGGCCGAAATGTTGTCTGGAGGACTATTTTAATAATAATTTATAATTATTAGTAGAGTTTTTGCTTTCGTCTAAACTTGAAAGCTCGCAAACATTGAACTATAACACAAATCTCACATACTTAAAAATTCAAACTCAGAACAACTGTGTTTAAAGATTCTTAATTTATTCTAAAAGAATATACATTGTTCACTTAGCGAATAAATACATCATTAAGGTAATTGTAAAGTCCAGTAGCTATTTTTATTTGTTCTTAATGTAGGTAGGTACGATGTCCCATTTTATGTGCACGACTAGATTACGTTTTTACCCTATTAACTTTGCATTGTTAGTGACGTACTGTTTGAGTTTAGCTTTAAATATGTTAAAAGAGGATGTGCTCTCTCTGATATCTGCCGGAAGATTATTATAAAGTTGTACACCTTCGTATTTTAAATTTTTACTGCCATATTGCGCCCGCGGGGGGTGCGTCTGTAATTGGTTGGGGTTTCTTTGGCTATACTTGGATGTTTTTAATGTAAAGGATAATTGTGTATGTACGGTTTTGTTAATAATTTTTCTAATAAGAATGCAGGAATTGAATATGTAAAGTTGATGAATACTCATTAGTTTGGTGTGTTTGTATAGTTGGGATGTAGGTGTGCTATAATCGTAGTTGAATAGAAGTTTAATTATTTTATTTTGTGCTACTTGTAGATCTTTAATCGTAGATTTGGTGGCGCATCCCCAGATGTCGATTAGGTAAGTTATGTGGAGCGAACTAGAGAGTTGTAAATATTGAAGCGGATTGGTTTTGGAATGGTATTAATGTACCTGCGCATTGATCCCATTAGCGATGTTATTTTTGTTTATACGAGTATGTAATCAATAAGTGCTTGCCAAGTGAGTTTGTTGTCTAGCTTAGGTTCGAGGTACTTTTCACAATTCCTTTTGATGATTTTAGTGTTATTTATGTGTAAGGCTAAAAAGAAAATAAAAAAATCCCTGACCACCCAGGTCAGGGATTTTTTTTATTTTTAGCTGAGAATATAATGTATGATGTTTTTGATGCGTTTATGGTAAGTAAAGTAAAGCTAAACCAGTTGTATAATATATCCAAGTCTTTTTGAGCGTCAGCTACAATGGTGTTTATGTTGTTACGGAAGTAGAAAAGGAAGTATCATCGGCGTACAAAGTTAGTTGGCCAGTTAAGCAAAGTTCTTTAATATTATGTAAATAGCAAATAATAGGGATAGCAGAGATCCCTGGGGAACACCAAATTCTATGGGAGATGCTCTACTCATCGTGTTTCCTATTTTAACAATCTGTTCCTGTTGTCAAGGTATGAGGAGATGATATTATACATTTCTCCGGTGATGCCAATGCTTTTTAGCTTTAATAAAAGACAAGAACTCTGCAATCCATACAAATATTATTTATTCGAGCTAGAATAAAATTGGCAATTGGCAACACTAAAAGTTAGGTACTAGGTAATCAGAGAGCCTAGACAAAGTAACATATTAGCGATAACGCTAGTAAAAAAGCCACAAAATGTATGGGGTTGACATAAGCTATCGACATGTCACGTGATCATAGGTCAACGAATAGAAATTAGCTAGACAATGTTTTAATCATTCGATTCCTTGAAACGAAACGACAGCGTCGAACGATAACTTCCATAGAGATGCGTAGCCAAGTGGCACTTTTTGACAAACGTTATCGCTAGTTTTCGATTCGTTTAAAAGAATTTGAATCGAAAACTAGCGATAACGCTTGTCAAAAAGTGAAATAACGATAGTGATTGTAGAAATAGAATCGCTCCGAAACGAATGCCATTTGTCTAAGCCCTTAACTGCAATAATCTCACCGTTATTACCCCACATTACCTGCCACCTGTCTTTCTAAATACCTAACTCACTAGACAAGCTTACCAAAGTATAATTTACTACGTCAAAAACAAAACTACAACGCCTACCCCCTTTCACCCCCTTACAACCCTCTAATTCAGCCCCCCATTACTAAAACATTACGTTTAGACAGACAACTTCCAGGCACGTTCATAACAGGCTTCATCTGTCAATTACGTACCTTGTACGTTAATTAGTAATCTGTTAGTTGAGCTTCTTCATTATAGATCGTGTTTGAAGGTGGAACGCGAGGGATGAGTGAGGAACACTTGTACTTATGGATATGTAATTGCGCATTTTGTTATACAAGGGAGGTTTTTGTGTGGAAATTAGCGTGGCGTATAGTGACATTGTCAGAAGGCCATTCCTCGTACTTAAAAAAAACCGGCCCAGTGCGTGTCGTACCATGCACAATGAAGGGTTCCGTAGTTGGGATTACTTTATACCAAGAACAAACTTAACATTGTAGTTGAAAAGCTTGTTCTCCCATAAATTCCAACTGCATAATATAACTTTGTACCGACGTTATTTAAATACCATAGACTTCTTATAGGTTTTCTTATAATCTATTAAAAATTAACTATTTTCTGTAATTTTTTTCAAAATTGTTGGGTCAGTTGTTTCGGAGTTATGAGGAATGGTCAATTTTAAGCTATTTTCTGAAATAACTTTAAAACGAATTATTTTAAAATTAATCAAATACTATATTTTAGACCCTCACAATAAGCCCTTTCATTTGATATGTCACACGATATAGTTTGCGAATCAATTATTTTAATTTTCCAAAGTGCCCCCTAAGGTGACCCCCTTACTCAAAATTCACTTATTCACGTTACACGTCCGCATCTATGCTCGTCTCGCAAGCACACTGTCAAAAAGCTTTTTACAAAAAAATTACTTAAAGAAAAAAACACTACAAAGAAATAACTAAAATTTTGGAAGTCGGTGCTTGCTTATTGATTATGAGGAGTCGGTGAACATAAATAAAAAAAACCTTCTTTTTGGAAGTCGGTTAAAACATTGCTTTTCTCTAGGAATTGTACGAGTATTGTATTGATTGATTGTTCAAAAACGAATCATCGCATCGCTTATCATCAGGTGAAATAATGGTCGAAATCGAGCCAATCAAAATGAAATAAACAAACTAATAAACTATGTAGTAAATAGGGTTCATTATGTCATAATGAACCCTATTTACATAGTTTATTAGTTTCAGTGCCCCCAGAAATAAGCAAACTATTTTATTTCACTACAACGAAACACATATTTTCCGTGCGACCTCCCGACGTGACAAAAACACGATGGTGATAAAATTTTACGCGTGTTTCTGAGAGTGATACCGATCTACTCGTCACGGGTAAGAGTCCCGCTGGGGACATAACCTTTAGGTGTTTGGTCCTTTTCTAAGTGAACAGGTGTATTAATAAAATAAAAAGTGATGTTGTAGTGTTACATCGTTATATTCTGCCCTGATACTCGTAAGCCAAAAAGCGCTATCTCAATCCGAGTAAATTTTGAGAAAATCGACTTTTTGTAAATTGTATTTTCGCACCTTCAACAAATCTAAGGAAAATTTCATTATACAAAAAAACATTTTTTTTTTTTTTTTTTATATTTTAAGTTAGATGGCGCTATTTGGCTTATACCTAACTTTTTAGAACTTTGCATCCTGCTTATGCGTATGAAGTTTTATTAAAATCGGTTCAGTAATTTCGAAAAACAAGGGCTTGAAAGCTTGTATGATTTTTTTTTATATGACGTGTAAAAGTGATTCTATTATCCTATTTTACAGAATAAACGATTTCATTTCATTTCATGCCGCAAGTCGTAAACGCTCTTAATCCCAACAATGAAGGTGGACAATAAAACAAAAATCCAACTACCACTTTATCGCCAGCTAAAAAGGTACAAGACATCGAAAGTTTTTTATACAAACAAGACATCGACTGGTTTTATAAATTTAATTAAAAATATATACCACAATAGGTAAAAAGAGTTAGGAATGAAGCAATGACAGATAAATTAATTATGTGAAAGATACATGGTGCTCACATATTTACAAATATTGTAAAAAAAAAAGAAGTTTTCCTTAAAAAAATATAATATCAGTGTGAGTTAAGTAATCACAGAATTGAAAATAAATGTCATAAAAATAATAAATTATACAATTAAAATAGCAACCTGTTTGATTTTGTCTAGACTCTAGATTGTCCTATGGAGCAGGGCCAGCATGTTTCCAAGCTATTTTATCTTGGATATAATGCATAGTCCATCAATACTTACCCCACTCCCAAAACATAATAACTTAACCAAATAAATTAAAACCTTTTACCGAAACAGCAAACTGGGACGGAAAGATAACGCTCCATTTTACACCGATTGTTTCATTTAATATAATTAATCTTTCACGCCTTGCCGAGACTCCATTTATTTCGGATGCGTACCCGACATGAAAGAGCTTTTAGTATACAGTCGGATACGGGTTGAATCGTGTTTTTGTTTTGCCATTGTGATGAATTAAAAATATGTCGTGGCTAAATGGCTATTTGGGAGATTAAGCCTCGTTGTTAAGCCGTTGGTCCCGGCTGTCATTCGTAGATTTGACGATCGTTACGAGTAGTCAAGAACCTATTCTATTCTATTTTTGTTGTATGGCAAGCAAAGCCGTCGACTATTCTGCCAATGTCAAAAGCGATTTGAGAAAGCAAATGTGCATGAAAAGAAAAAATACTGGCCAAGTGCGAGTCACACTCGCGCACGAAGGGTTCCGTACCATTATCTATAAAACCGGCAAAAAAATCACGTTTGTTGTATGGGAGCCCCCCTTAAATATCTGTTTTATTTACATTTAATTATTTGTTTTTAAAGTGGATATATAACCAAAGATTCTGTGAATATTTCAACCGTCTACCTGTTGCCGTTATCAATATCGGGCAAAAACGAGCAAAAAAATCACGTTTGTTGTATGCGAGCCCCCTTAAATATTTATTTTATTCTGTTTTTTTGTATTTGTTGTTATAGCAGCAAGAGAAATACATCATCTGTGAAAATTTCAATTGTCTAACTGACGGACAGACAGACGGACAGACAGACAGACAGATAGACAGTCGGTGGAGCCTTAGTAATAGGGTTCCCGTTTTACCCTTTGGGTACGGAACCCAAAAAAATAAATAAAACCAATTAGAAAGGTCAGGAACCCATAAGTCTGACAACCAATCTTATCAAAGAGTATGTCACCTAGTTTCTAGATTGTGGTCAGGTAGGCGGTCGCTTCGTGTAAAATCTAACCGGGCCATGACCCCAACATAGTAGGAAAAAGGCTAGGCAGATGAAATCTCTCTGTTGGTTGAGAGTGGATGTTTAAGATGGATCCGCAGCTGTAGCCCACGAAATTAAAAATTTCTTACGTTTTTTGCAATTTCCAGGTCAGTATTAGGTTGTATCTGGATCAAAATATGATATACAACATTATTTTTAGTATATGCAAAACCTGAATAGTCCTGGGTAGTACACCCACATTTCGACGGTAATGTTTAAGTCCCATGTAATAGGGGGCGAGCCTATTGCCATCAACCGGGCACAAATCCAGGCTCCGTGCTGCTACTGAGAAGTTCCAGGTAGAAAAAACCAACACTTTTCTCCATCTGGGAATGCAACCCAGGACCTCATGCTCAGCTGGCAGTGGTGCTTATGACCCTTAGACCAACGCGGCACTCAAGGAGTTCTATTTATTTTGAACCATTAAACCTGTATGTTCCAGTAATTGGGTCGGCTCCGTGTAAAATACTCATATCACCCAACCTCTCTTTAAAGTGAAAGCCGACCCTAACTTAGTTTAACAATAGGTTAGGATCGTTATTTTGCAGAAACCTGACCCTAACCTCTTAGGGTCAGGTTTCTTAAGATATTCTCATTTTAACCCGAAGGTGTAGTACTCGTTAACGATACTCCTAGAAATTGAATAGAAACACAAATAAAACCTAAACCGTCATATTACAAAACAAGATTTATATTTTGACATGGCTTAAACCATGGAGCCAGTTTTTGTAATAAGAACGTAACTGTGATTGAAATCACGTTCTTTATACAAAACTGAAAATTTAGTTCGGTACTAAGTTGTCAGTTTTGTGTTTAGGAACTTTACCATAGACGGAATAAAGTTCGAAATTCAATAATGGCTCCATGTTTTAAACCTGGGTCTGAAGATAAACTTTGTTTTGTAATAAGACGGGTAGGGTCGGGCTTTATGTGAGAATTACAGTTTTTTTACGTTTTTTTGTATACCTACTGAAAATTGTTTCTAACTGTTTGCTGATCATTAAATGAATCTGTAATTACAATACGATTATTTTTCCACCTCGGCCTTTCTCCGAGCCAGGCCGCACCGCCGAGCCTGTAGCTAAATTCGTCCCAAATGAATCTAAATCCGATCTAGCTTGTCGTTAGTAGTCGCTTAGTTTTTAAGTTTTATGCCCTGGCTGGAGGCTTTAATTTACTGAGGCGACATAATATATAAAACAAGCGATTTGTTTTAATTTGAAACATTTTCTTTCCCGAAACCCGAAAGCGATCATGAATTTTAATATAATTAGGTATTTTTTTGCGATTAATTTCTTTTGATTATACATACTATAACTTCAAGTTTTCATTTATTTGTAAAGTCAAAAGAACACAAAGTCAATAAATGTGGGTTTCTTTTTTTTTTTTTTAAACGTTGTCCCACACTAGGAATTTCTCCTGTATCGTGGGTGCGTTTACAAACATTTAAACTCACATACACAAACGCGCGCGTGTAGACGGTACATTGACTAACGAAAACCTTAGCCATACCTTGTCATATTATACTACGACTTCATAAAAGTCACGCGTCAATAAACGAGATTAAAGTAATAAAAACCAAAAAGTGATTACCTTTTTCTCTTAGTGAGTACCTTTTTTATGGTGATACGCCCAAAATTTCCAATTCTTTTAGGTGTGCCACTACTACCCAGGAAATATGTGATGTTATTTGACTAAATAATTGTATTTGTTTGCTTCAGGTGCGGAACCCACGACAGCAATGTCGGTGGAGGGCCAACGGTGCCTGTGTGTTGTGGTGTTGCTCATACACACCGTCACTGGCGCTGGAGAAGGTAAGGACATTTATTCTGGTACGCCAACAGCAGTAAATACAAAACTATATTTATTAGAAAACGATAGTAAAATAATTAATTAATTTATTTATTAGGGACAAAAAACAGTTACATGCTAAAAATACAAAGGAATACTTAAACTAATATTTAACGTTATGGGGTACTGTGTTAAATGGTACAACAAAATACCTTGTGATATATTGCAACTAAGTGAAAGAAAATTTCAAACTCATATTAAAAGAACACTTTGTAAACAAGCATATTACAAATTAGAGGATTATATACAAGATAAGAATGCTTGGAAACATGCTGGTCCTGCTCCATAGGACAATCTAGAGTCTAGACAAAATCAAACAGGTTGCTATTTTAATTGTATAATTTATTATTTTTATGACATTTATTTTAAATTCTGTGATTACCTTAACTCACACTGATATTGTTATTTTTTAGGAAATCGTACCTATATATTTTTTACAATTTTTGTAAATATGTGAGCACTATGTATCTATCACATAATTAATTTATCTGTCATTGCTTCATTCTTAACTCTTTTTTAATTAACTATTGTGGTATAGTAATTTTATTCTAGGTGCATCGTTTTCACATATAATTTATATAATTAATGTACCCATAAAAATATTGTACTAGATTTTAAAAGAGTACCGATGGAGTTTCTTGCCCATTCTTCTCCATACGAAACTACCTTTTGGAAGGGGCGACTAGAATCAATTCTATTTTTTTGTAAATATTGACGTTCAAAAGTGCCTATTTGAAATAAACAATTTGACTTTGACTTTAACAAACATGTAACCCACACCATTGTCCATGATTTAACTACAGGTTAAAAGTGCTAAAGAGTGAATTTCAACAACTATCATTTTTTACCTAATTTTGGTGGAAAAGTTTGTTTCTGGTTTTTTTAATAATCTAAGATGTTGATAAGCAAGAGATACGTATTCAGGTACATAAAATGTGAGAGAAATTTATTTATTCCTGAAAGCTTTTAATATATTGTCGACACCAGAATTGGTACGACACCAAAATTTATATCTGACACCAAAATTAGAAATATTGACACCAGAATTTATTTCTGTCACCAACATTAGAAAGTCTTGACACCAAATGTTTGTACTGAACCAAATTATAAATAAAATAACAATAAAAATCTTATTTATAGTGAATAAATGTTTTAATAAAAAAATAACATAATGAGATCAATAAAAAAATAACAATCAACAAATAAAACTTTCTTATTTTTCTGTCTTGTTAATTCTACAGTTTTTAATTTAAACGAATTGCAATCATCTCCTCTAACCTCTATCATCATCATCATCATCATCATCATCATGATCATTTTAAATTTTTTTGTTAACATAATTATGTAATGAGATCAATTTTAAAAATTATAAATCAACTAATAAACTTTCTTACTATTCTAAGTCTTGTCAATTCTTCAGTCTGTAAATTAAAAAATATTCAAATCATCTTCGCTATCATCGCCATCATGATCATTTTTATATTTTTTATTAGCTGTTTCATTTTCTTCCTTTATATTCTCCAATGTGCATTCATATTGTAATAGTATTTCACTATTGATATTATCAAAAAAAGAAACATTTGGAGTTGGTATTTGGTCATAGTCTGCCATACTAACCAAATCATGCGAAGGGCCGGTTAGTTTGATTTGGTTGGGTTTTAACAAAATAAATGGTTTAGATGCTGGAAATCTATATATTTGTGGTGTCTGAACATCGGAACGGTCATTTGTTATTGACGATGACTGCCTCGAACTTGTAAGTGACACAACATCCCTTATTGTTTCGACTTCTTCCTGAACATTTGTCTCAGTTGGCAATTCATAAAAGCCCATATGCTTCCCATGGCAGCATCGAATTGTATCATAAAGACAGTCTGGCTCAACACAAGATAACGAACGCATTGCCAAGCCATTGATAGAAGTCTTCGTCCAAACAATTTGGTGAACTTTCATTGATCCAGGGAAAGGTTTAAGATTTTTTGGCATAAGCTCATCTTTCCCAATGACTTCATGTTCTTGAACAATTTCAATTTTAACCCCTGTGACGACTGTTTTCAATCTTTGGACAAGGCTGTCGATATCTGTAATATCTTTTCCAAAGGCAACTAGCTGATCTGCTGATCTCTTGAGTACTCCGCCGACGCCATCAGGTGCACCTTTTCTCTTCCTTTCTGCCATCCTTTTCCTCTCCAAGCACTCAGCGTGTGACAACTTTGATTTTTTTTTCTTTGCCATGCTGGAAAGCAAATAATACCTAAATTATATTTTCATTGCTATTGAAAGCATTTTTCGTTCTAAGCGTACAGTACAGGAACGTTATACATTTTTTTGTTTTTTTGTTTCTTGATGAAGAAACAAGAATCAGCTTGAGAGTGATGAAGAAACAAAAAAATGTAAAACGTTCCTGTACTGTACTTCCGTAGGTATAATATACTGTACTTTCAAACCGAGGTATCTTATTATGATTCGTTTTCGTTTGTCTTTGAGGTACGTAACTCTAAAAACTAATTTTGGTGTAACTAAGCAATTTTGGTGATTGGTAAAATACCACCAAAACCACCAAAATTGCTCCACCAAAATTAGAATCTTGTTCAATATGTTTATTTAAAAAAAAACTACTAAGAATGTACAATTTATATTGGCATAATTTTGAAAGCATACCTTAACCTTTTTATTATAATTTAAATTACAACGCCGACTTAGTCATAAAACGTTTTTAAAACATTACACCAAAATTGCAGGTTTTTTGTCCAATTACTACGAAAAGACTTACTTACGTTTTTGTCGGGAAATCACAACAGGATGGCACACGTCTGTCACTGCTGCGCGTGAGCGCCTGACTAAACGAAGTGAACGTTGGTAGCGTTGTCCATCTAGGTTTATTCTAAACGAGTCACTTGATGATTAGATTACTCCCACCAAAATTTAAAATTTCGCGCGGACAGTCCTTTTCGATTTTCACTAGGATAAAGTATTGCCCTAAATATAAAAATGAAACTGTCATTAGATAGAAAAATTAATACTGAATACAAATAAAATTAGTAATTTCTAGTAAACTAGTGTAGTTTCGTTTAAGCGGTGGTCATCCTCAGAAAAACAGATTGTGGACGCGCCACCAAACTTAGAATTATGCTAAATAACAAATTTTTTTTTCACTACAAAAATGTTATCTACTAAAATAATGACGGCCTGATCAAGATAAGTACGCCTTCTTTCTTTAAACAAAATAACTTTGTTGTACGTTTACTTTAAGATATAATTTTCAGCCGCGCCGCCTAAACATTATGCTTGAGAAAATCACTCTAAAGAGAAGTGATAAAAAATAAAAATAAAACAATAGTCGCTTCCACAATGAAAGTGCTGATATGAACAATGGGCCAAACTCAAGACCCAATCCTGTTAAGCGACCAAAACAATGTAAAACAAAGCAATTCGGCCTGCACTTATATGCGTTAGCGTGTTAGGAATACAAAATCGAAACCAAAATATTTTATTTCACATAAGCCTACATGGGCACTTATGAAACGTCTGAAGCTAGGTGCGTGGTTCCAATTGGTCGTTTATAATTTATTTATTTATTTAAAAAAAGTGTGGTACAGTCTGTTACACAAATATGATTAAACAATTTAGGGAAAAATATTAAAGAGCGTAAGTAACAACATATTGATCTGGCGTCCTAGCTAGGTTACATGGTAACCTGTATTAAGGTTCGCCAGCCCAGGTTCCCAAAGGAGTACAAAAAAATTCGATAGAGACTGGTTTGGACTATCTGGTGAAAACATATTTTAACTTATACTAAGTGTGTGAAGTGTTAATAAGTGTGTGTTTTGTGATGAGGTGTGGTGTGGTGTGTATGAGTGTTATAATGTAGATGTGGTGTGTGTGTGTGTAAACGGAAGGGAAAGAGGTTGAGTTTGGATACGGAGTGTTAGAGAACTCATTACGATTGTGAAGTAAACAAATATTCAGTGTCGTCGTAGTTTAAACTGGTTAAAAAGCATATTATCTGTTTTTTACACATTTCGTAACAGGATTGATGTAGAGGGAGAGTTTTGTTTATTTTGTTATATAAAAATGGTCCAAGGTAGTAAGTACAAGAAACGTTTAGTAAAAGCAAAGCGTGTGAAGGGTACTTTGCAAATTTAATTCTTTCGCCTAAGTGAAGATTGAGTTTGTGTAAAAGGAGTTTTTGTGTGTTGTTGTAATAAAGCGTTGAGAATGAATGTCTGCCGCACCGTGAGGACATTGCATTTTTTATAAAGATTTCCTATGGAGAAGAGTCGGCAAGAAACTCCACGGTTACTCTTTTATAAATAATGGGCTTTTACAATGTTTTCAAGATACAGTGTTAATAGGTATGGGAGGACAGTGTAGACCCGTCAACAAGTACCAGGTACTTATCAAAATTATAAAATGGTTTACAAAGCTAGTCTATTAAGCCTACAATGTTCTCACATTCACAAATTCAAAAATAATCTTTATAATTATAATAACTAAAGTGATAAAAAAAAAAACCTATTTAAACCAAATGACGTGATTGCCATTACAACTGTAACAGATCTAATATCCTGTCTACAAAACTCACTAATAAATATTTTTAATTAAAATTTACATAAAACATAAGGCTTCGGATAGGGCTGTCTTTATCTAAAATCAGCAAATACCCTTGTAGTTAATCTGTTTGGAAACCTATTTTAGATATCATAGAAAAGGTGTTACTGATTAATAATATCACTCCCCAGTGATAAGATAAGACAGATTATCGTAAGAATAAGGTAACATAACCAGGTGGTTATGTTACCTTATTCTTGTGATAAAACAAATATTGCGAAGCAATCAACACTCCATCCACCAATACTGGATACTCCCCAAAGGACTACCAAGTCTAATAGACAATCGACGAAGCCAATATGAAACCAGTCTGTAATTTCTCGACTGCAGTACAAATATTTCATCCCGTAGGAAAGGATATAAGTACAAAATCTAATATTAATTACCGTACATAATTACCTCTCCCTCTTACAGAAAGAGGAGGCCTGTGTCCCAGCAGTGGGAATATTATAGGCTGATTATTTTTGTATATAATTAAACATTGACAGACAATTTGAAAGGGAATGGTTTGTCTTGGTATGGACGTGTGAAAGAGAGATGAAACGCATGTGACTAAAAGAGTTATGGATATAAAATAAATGGAGGTAAAGGGAAAAAGATAGATGGAGAGGAAGAAGGCCAAAGAAATGAGTGAGAGGAATGATATAAAAGCAAAGGCAGTTAATGAAAGCATGTTGGATTTTTGTTTTGATTATTTGTTAAATGATTTATTTCTGTAAGTAGGTTTGTACAAACACTTTTACACGTCAATAGACGTAGGTACTTTTAGACCCCAAGTAACATGGGACTAGGACAGGAAAATGATGATGCTGCTTACTGACACACTACGTGTTGCCGAATTCATACAGTGACCATGATTAATTTAAAATTGCAAACATAGAATTGGAAATTTTGCACGCCTCAAAAAGCGTCAGCGTGTGAAAGTGCTCTACTCTCGATAAGTCGCCTTGTCAAAATTTTACAACATAAAATCGTTTCTATACTCTTAATTATACGTGGAATTCATATTAGCAGGGATTTTTTTAAACTAGAGACTTGACATTATAAGATTAATACACTTCTAGATAAATTAAAAATTACGTGTAAAGCTTTTCGTGGGAAATTGTGTCTGTTTATCATCACGATTCACGTCGGCACACACAATGGATTAATCTAAATCTTCTTCTATAAATTTTATTTCATCCGTTATCAAACTCATAACCGTTCAAAGTATTATCAACAATAGATGAATTTTCGTAAAATTGATCGTCAACATAATATTATGTTTCTGCTTGTGAGGCGTGCACTTTGAACTTCACAATTTTTTCTCCATAGTACAAATTAAATTAAAAATTCACATAGGTACAGTACATGCACGGCAGTCACCACATTTTGATCTTGAGCTGGCCTAACGTAGTACATACAGTTTCAATATGTGTGTACCATTTGTATCTATCACAAAATTCATTTTATCTGTCATTTATGCCTCATTTTTAATTCATTTTACCTATTGTATGTAGTACTTTTATTATAGGTACATCATCTTCACATAATATAATTATTAATGTATAAAAATATTGTAAAACATTTTAATACCTCAAATACCTACTGCTAATTAATCTATTGTTCTCGGCACCTTATCGGTGCCGGCGGAGCTTGACTGGAGGAGTAACAGTGAAGTTTCTTACCTATTCTTCTCCATACGAAAATAGCTTCTGGAAGAGACATCACTTCTATTTTGCTAAGTGCCTATTTGAAATAAATGATTTGACTTTGATTAGAATAAAAGGCCAGCTTATACTTGTGCGGTTATCATGTGCGGCTACTGTACATTTCAGAACATTGTGTTAATAAAACTGGTCCTATCGCCTCCAGTCTAACGAAGTAGATGCGAATAAAAAATTATAAAAACAAATTTCAAACAAAAACGAGAACCAAACTGCAGGAAACCATGCGAATAATATACTCTGGCAACTCAGTTTAAAAACTTAGGCCATCAAGTTTAAAAAACCCGAACTGCCCTGTTTCATGCTGAAAAGCAGAAAAAAAAAGATGTACAAGCCACATAAAAGTCCGCAACCCGAAAGTTAGTTGTTAGTGTAGAGACAACAAAAAAAGAGACTGAATAAATAACGCCTGCGAGGTTTAAGCGTCGAGTTAAATGTTTTTGCTGACTGTGTGTTGGATGATATTTAGATTCGCTACGGTTCACACTTTTACATGTGTGTGTTTGTATGTATGTGGGTAATTGCCTGTACCCGTTTGGTGAATTTTGGAGCGTTTGAGTTGTTCTTGAAATTTTAATCTACTGACCTAATCGTTGGTGTCAGTGAAGTTAGGTTGTTTTAATACACACATACACTGTAGGTGTAATATTTAAATTTGGTTAGCACTTAAGGTGACGATAACCGACTTTTAATGATTGTATACTGAAGATCACGTCTAAACAAGTACCGCCTTATTACAAAACAAGATTTATATTTTGACATGGCTTAAACCATGCAGCCAGGTTTTGTAAAAAGAACTTAATAGTGATTGAATTACCGTTCTTTATACAAAACTGAAAACTTAGTTCGGTACTAAGTTGACAGTTTTGTGTTTAGGAACTATACCATATTCGGAATAAAGTTCGAAATTCAGTAATGGCTCCATGTTTTAAACCTGGGTCTGAAGATAAACCTTGTTTTGTAATAAGGGGGGTAGTGTTCATGATTTGAAAAAAATATATGTAATATAAACATAATAAAAAATATTCACATATTTAATTATTGAGAAAATGCTTTAATTTTTATAGCATTTTCTCAATCATTTAATATGTGAATATTTTTGATTATGTTTATATTACATAGTGAAATTAATTTGTAAACTTATGTCTAACGCGGATAAAAAACTGAGAGTGGCGCAAAATCTATCAAGCGTATTTTTCTGAAACCTTCACCAATTTAAAGATAATTTAATTATTGATCTTTTAGTATACGCGTTTTATTAAAATACCTTTTGCATTTATAATAAATTAATAATGCGTCAAATTGGGGACAGCGCTCCTTGATGGGCGAGTCCTATTACTGGCTGAACGTACGACGCGTTGCAGGAGCTCAGTTCAGAACACGCAAGCTAACTTCTCAAGGTCACTGGCATATATCTCCATCTTAAGCGTTGTAGTCTATCCGTAATTTCCTGCGTTTACTATATAAATAACTAGCTTATGTCCGCGGCTTCGCTCGCGTTAATTGAGAATTTGACAATCAATTCGGGTTGTAATCTGCTTCTACTAATATAATTCAATCATGATTCAAAAGACACGTGACGCCATCTATTATCATAAGAACGTTGTTGTTGTTTTCCTCGGGAACAGTACTTTTCTTCGGGATAAAAGGTACGCTATGTCCGTTTCTGTACACCTGACAACGTATATGCAAAATTTCAGGATGATCGGTTCAGTGGTTTAGGCGTGAAAAGGTAACAAACAAACAAACTTACTTTCGCATTTATAATACTAGTTAGGATGTACTAAGCCTTACGCAGTTTTACTAGAGTAGTGGTTTTTTTGACATACTGTCGTCCTTACATATTATAAAACAAAGTCACTCGCCGCGTCTGTCTGTCTGTCTGAAGGCGATAAACTCAAAAACTCCTAAATGGATTGTCAAACGGTTGTTAACGGATTTTTCAAGAGCACACAGAAATGGACGGACATTAGCAGAGAAGAAGTATCCTAAACTTCAAACTCAAAATGACGTTTACTTGACATTGACAGATTAACTGACAAGTGACAATATTGAGAACGCTCCAATAATCTAAACCTACAATTTTCAACCTAAAGTATGCATAGTCCCCAGTGTTTTACAATTCAGAGTGCAATACAATTCCAGTACCAATCCAAACAAGAATGAACAGTATAACCGCATCAGAACCAATATCATCCTTCAACTATGAATTGACAATAGCATTTCCTCTCGCCACTTCCAGGATTCGAAAACATGTATCAAAGGATCAAATATACAGGAAGTATCCAAACCAAACCCAAACCACCAAATTATATTCAAATAATTACCATTTGCTGACACATTCACCACCATACACCACCATTCACCACTCACCCATTGGCTGCTTTAGTTGTATTATTTTCATTTTTTTTTTTTTATTCTTGTTTCCTGCCTGTTAATGTTTATGAGGCCACCAAGTGGGGACTGGTGACCTGCACAGGTTTTTTTTCAAAACCTACATCAGGGAGCAGTTCTCACGATGTGAATTTATTTATGTAGTTCAAAACTGTTAAGTGCTACAAAACCATTGTAAGAGAAAATAAATAAATTTATTATTATTATTTATAGCAGTGTTAGCCTAGTGGTGTGACCGTCAGACTACCAAGTCATTCGTCTCGAGTTCGAACCCAAGGCACGCATCTCTGATTTTTCGGATTCATGTGCGTATTGTTTAATTATCAATTGCTCAAAAAACGGTGAAGAACAACATCGTGAGGAATCCGGCATGCCTGAGAGATATTTCTCAACGGCATGTGAACTCATGGGTAGCATAAATACTCTGACACCAGGGTAGTCATTAACCAGACGAAGAAGAAGACCATTATTAATTAATTTCATCAGAAATGTGTGGTCATATTTATGACATACGGTGCCGAGACGTGGACACTGACAGTCGGGCTGGTCCACAAACTCAAGGTTGCTCAGCGTGCTATGCAGCGGGATATGCTCGGAGTTTCTCTGAAGGATAAGATCAGAAATGAAGTTATCCGGAAGAGAACCGGAGTTACCGACATAGCCTGCAGAGTAAGCAAGCTGAAGTGGCAGTGGGCTGGCCATGTTTGTCGAAGGACCGATGACCGGTGGAGCAGACGAGTCCTGGAGTGGAGACCGCGTATAAGCAAGCGTAGTGTGGAACGCCCTTCAGCTAGATGGACCGACGACCCTAAAAAGGTGGCTGGGACAGACTGGATGCGGAAGGTGGAGGACAGGGTGTTGTGGCGCAGCCTGGAAGAGGCCTATGTCCAGCAGTGGACTGCTTGCTGCTTGGGTGAGTTGAATTGAATAATTTAGGAATGTGATACGGACCATCAAACTATACTAGTTCCTCCATGGGACCAAAATCGTGATTACGAAAAAGTTATCAGCTGTCCCATAAATTAGGGTCAAAGAGATTTAAGATAAATACTATAGAGAGGCTATCAAAAGTAGTGTCATAGAAAAATTGTGATCCCGTCCATGTCTCTGTGACGACATCTAGCGTAATATAGCAAAATTACATAATAGCTGTTCCGTGTGGTGCTGGAAGTAAAGAATAGCACTATCCTATTTCTTCCCGTGGGTGTCATAAAAGGCGACTAAGGGACTTACTAGAGAATGGGCAGCAGCGTTCTCTATGCATTTAAAAACCACACTGCGATCGCAAACCTGCCTGCCAAGCGTGGCGATTATGGCAACCGCCCCTCCTTTTGGGGGAGGCCTATGTCCAGCAGTGGACGTCTTTCGGCTGAAATTATGAAGTTTGACACGTTACCTTTTACCGACACGTTTGATAACCAACCGTCGTAGATAGTTAAAAACATAATCTAAGAAAATTATTTATTTTATCTAAATATTGGGTCAATTACAAAATACTAACGAAAATAAACCGCGATTAAGTCTAGTCCTTTTATCACTACGTGATTTGCAATACCTTAATGCACAATCCAGTATCGAATATAATTTTCTGATGGACACAATTGTGACTTGGCATCTTGGCGTACCACACTAGACTGAGCGACTTGTGCCCACTAGGACAAAAGTATTGGATTACGATTTTGTTCGCTATGTCCCGTCTATTGATAAGTAAATAATAAATAAATAATAATAATAATAATTATAAATATAATATTATAATAATAATTAATAATAATATAATAATAATAAATTTCTCGCCGATTGATCGACACTTCACGTGACCTGAGGGCTGGCTCGTTCTTCGGCCAAAGAATTAGCATTGCCATTCAACGTGGCAATGCTGCCAGTCTTCTGGGCACGTTTCCGGATGACAGCGATGCGGACGACTACTTCGACGCTTAAGTGTCTTTTTTACTTTTTATATTTTTCATGTTGTAATTTTTTTTCGTATTCATCTTTAAATAAATTTCGATTAAAATTACTTGGTGGATTAGTAATATGGCGTTTGTTAATTGAAAAAATATAAACAGTAAATAATTGAATGTCTTTGATTAGGATCAAGTAGGTAGGTATTGATTTTTTATAGGGCACTGCAGGTTGATTATTTTGTTCAAGTTGATGGTCTTCAACACATCCTTAGACTGACCACATATTTCTAATAGACGTTGTATACAAACATACCAACAAAAGCCTCTAGAAATGTAATACCGTTGGTTTGAAACAAAACATTTTAAGATATATTACAATGCGATATTAAACAAAGGCCCAGAAACCAAGTTCAGTCTAACCTTTCGTGATTAAACTGGAGCCGTACTCTCAAAGGGTGGAGTTACGAGATCAAAATTAATGTGGTTTTTGAACTGAGTTAGGGTGTGCTTAGATTGTCATAGTATTGTTGTGAGCTTTGTTGAGACCGATGATGAGACCGCAGTACTAGAACAGCAGCCTTGCGTATCACACATACAATCAAAGACATTAAATTATTTACCTAACAATAGACGGGACATACCGAACAAAAGCGAGAGCTTTTTTTTTTTGAGCGCGTTATGCTGCCTACCCAAATGTCCTTTCTTTGGTATTGTTCGTCGAGTCGTTGAGCTTCTTAAGACTTGAGTTGAGCTGCACGATTACTAACAAATGCTTGCACTGATTGGACAGGTCCACTCAAATTTGTGTGGTTCTTTCTTTAAAATACCACCAAAGAAAATTGCCAAAAAATTAGAAAACAAAAAACCTAAAAAAAATATTTATTTATTTTATTTATTTATTTAATACTTTAAGCACAGAAATGTACAGAGGCGGACTTAATGCCATAGGCATTTTCTACCAGGGAGGTCTGACTGTGAAGGGTTTTAGCCTGAAAGAAACTCACTTTCGCATTTATAATATTCGTTAATATTATTTATTATATTTAGGAAGGAAATTTCACACAATTTAAATGTAAGATTACACGCTCAGGCCAACAAGGACAAAAGTCCTCGCGCACATTTGGGAGTGGCGCGAGGAGGCGAATCGCCGGGGCGTAACTCCGCTGCTGTGAGAAATCACGGCACAGCGGACGGAGCTCCGGCGGGATCTCATGGCGACATGGAGAGTGCGATTGTCGCAACCCAGCGCTTGGCGCGCCACTACTATGGAGATAAGTCTCCTCTTTGAGGAATGGCTAAAGAGGCGCCACGGCGTCCTCACCTTCCGCCTGACGCAGAACCTCACCGGGCATGGTTGTTTCGAGAGATTCCTGTTCAGGATAAAGCAGGAGGAAACGCCCCGGTGTCACGTCCGTGTGGATCGCCTTGAGGACACGGTGGAGCATACGGTGGAGGTCTGCCTGGCTTGGGCGGAGCACCGCCGTGTCCTTATGGAGGCGGTTGGCGGTGGCGATCTCTCGCTTCCGACCCTGGTTCAGGCCATGGTTAAGAGCGAGAGTGTATGGGAGGCCGTCTCCTCCTTCTGCGAAGTAGTAATGCTCGCAAAGGAGGAGGCGGAACGCGTGAGGGAGAGGCAAAATTCGTGACCTCGCACCCCGGGCGTCAGGAGTCGCAGGCCGATTCCCGGTCACTGTAGGCACGGGCTTGCGGATGGTCAGCGATGGGTAGCTCGCCGTCTGACAAGGACCAGGCCCGGGTCGACGGCGCGTTGTGTTCCACGCGCGCCTCAAAGAGATGTCAGCACCAACTGACGGGGTCCGTTAGGGTCCAATGCCTGCCAGAAAAGCGAGTTTGAACGAAAGGGATATCGTGGCCCTGGTACACAGGCAATGGAAGGAACATGGGTGGGATTTAGGCAGTAAAAGTCTGACACGCCCTCTCGCTCTGCCCAGAGCGGTAAAAATGATTTGATAATTTCTTTTCCCACCAAAAAAAAGGACTAATCGTGAAATGTGTACCAACGCGTACCGTTTTTTACTTTTTTTTCTTTCTCAGTTAGTTTTAATGATGGTCTGACATTTTGAGCACTTTATGCGGCTTACTGAAATGTACTTTCTTTGGTATTGTTCGTCGAGTCGTTGAGCTCCTTAAATCTTGAGTTGAGCTACACTTTATGCTGATTACTGATAAATGCTTGCACTGATTGGACAGATCCACGGCACGGCACGGTTGGCGTAGTTAGTTAAGCGATTGACTGCTGCGCTGCGTGTCGCGGGTTCGATTCCCGCACGGAAAAAATATTTGTATGACCTACAAGTAGTTGTTCCGAGTCTGGCTGTTTGTGTATGTGAATTTAAATGTTTGTAAACGCACCCACAATACAGGAGAAATTCCTAGTGTGGGGCACCGTTTTAAAAAAAAAAAAAAATCTAAATCTATGAAATGTGTTTGGTTATTTCCTCAAAAGACCATTACAGACCCGGACCTACATGGTCCACACATGATCTGACCAAGATTATGTCTGGACATTAAAAGAGGCTTTGACCCCTGAGTTTGTTTCGCCATTTCTTCTCAGGGGTAGTCAGATAGGAAATTTCGACAGCATCTAGCTTATTTTTAATTTTTACTATGACGTGTAAAAGTGATTCCGATATAAGCAAGAAATTACATGAAAATAATCCTATTTTCAGAATAAACAATTTCATGTAATTTAATGAATACTATTTCATGAACTTCATGGATAATGAAATGAGTTTATTTCTGTATTCTATAGACATACCTTGAATCTGTGTGTATATTGTAGCAATTACATGAAGCTTTGTATTTTTGTGTACCTTCTTTTGTAATATGTACGTTAAGGGGACATTAGTCCCTGAGCTGTAACTGTGTCAAAGATTAAAATCGTTATATTCACCCTACCGCGTCAAAAGATAGTCGCGTTTCGGTTCGCTATTTTTGACACAATGTCGTTGAGACTTGATTTTACTGCCATGGATACGCGATTTATGGGATTTGTGAGCTCACTCTTCCCAGACTTGACACTTTTCGCGCACCACAAGTACGGCGAAAATCAATCTGCCTAGCCTCTTCCAAACTACGTTCAAATCAAACCAAATAAAATAAAAAAAATATTTCACATAAACCAACACATGGGCACTTATTTATGCTGTATTTACCAAGCAAGGTGCACGATTCCAATTGGTCGTTTCCTATGGAGAAGAGCCGGCAAGAAACTTCAAGGTTACTCTTTTAAATAAAATTGGCTTTTACAATGTTTTCAAATTACAATGTTAATAGGTATGAGAGGACAGCGTAGGCCCGTCAAAAGTACCAGGTACTTAACAAAATAGAAAATGGTCTACAGATCTACAGTCTATTAAGCCTACAACGTCCTGTTGTGGTCGGTTTCCAGTCTCACCAGATGCAGCTTAATACCTGTATTTTACATGGAGCAACTGCCTCTTTGACCTCCACAATTAAGTAACTGGGTAATACGATACCCCTTGGTAAGACTGGTTGTCAGACTTTCAGGCTTCTGATGACCCGTAACGACTGTCAAAGATCCACGAAAGACAGCAGGAACCAACGTCTTAACGTGCTTTCCGAGGCACGAAGGAGTCTCGGTATGTAAATAATTTCACCCATCCACGGACCGACCCCGGCAAGCATAGCTTAACGACCCTATTACTTAGCCTCGAGCTCCTCCGTACGTCCGCCGTAAGTACGGCGAGGACAAATCTATCGATGTAAATCTTTGATGACAATACAATGCTTCGGGTATTCCATAAACTATACTATTAAGTTCGCTGCCAGCACATTCTTAGTATGACAAGGCCCCATGTGACTTCCCAGACCCTATCTTATTAAAAAGCACTAAAAGCTATTAGTTGTAGTATTAGTCCACTTTGTATAACTAATTATTTGTTTCTAAAACCAAAGTTGCGTAATAAATAATACCGATTAGTCTTTTCTTAATTCCCCGATTACCTTAAAACTTTCTAAATAATTCAAAGACGCACAAAACTCAGGCAACTCGTTCTTAAAATCGAGATAATCCTCTTAAATCTAAGAAAGAAAGATCATCTATGAAATGTCTAGTAATTTAAGGGAACTTCGTTTTTACCACAGAGAGTTTAAAAAAGGTAGAGAGGTGCCAACACCTTTTTATGTTGGTCATGTATTAGCGAACCTCAAGTAACCCATTTTGCTTTCCTAAAAATGTTATTGAACACTCTAATAAAATGATTGCACCTCTTTTTGTAAACCTCAATTAATTCCTCACAATGGTCACTGTTCTAACCTCATCATCATCATCATTTCAGCCGAAAGACGTCCACTGCTAGACATAGGCCTCCCCCAAGCACCGCCACTTCGACCAGTTCTGTGCATCCCGCATCCAGCGGATACCTGCGGCCTTCATAAGGTCATCGGTCCACCTCGTAGGAGGCCTTCTAACGCTACGTCTTCCGGTACGCGGTCGCCACTCCAGAAACTTTTGGCCCCATCGGCCATCAGTTCTGCGAGCAATATGCCCTGCCCACTGCCACTTAAGCTTGGCAATTGTTCGGGCTAATAATTGTTCTAACCTAATCTAAGCCAAATGATGCAATAGCGAAGAGACTAAATTAAAAAGAGGCTCGTTTATTTGTTTTCAAGTGTCCATCATTAGAAACCCTACTTTTTTTTAAAGGTTCATTGATTTAAAAAGCGTACCTCATTACAAGGTCAGTAAGTTTTTTACAGGATCAGCTATATATTTCCCTTTTTTTTTGTTTTAAAACTAACTGATGCCGCTCGGCTTCACAGCACTATATTTACTGTTTTACAGCATTTTGACTGAAAAATTACTTGTTCAATTTAAATTAATGGTCATTTTGGTGTCAACAAGGCTTTTATAAATGATATTTATTTTGGACATTGGTTAAAAATAACACTCTTACACGTTATTGAATCTAGATGAGGTCGTATAACATATATTTTTAAATGTCATAATTGCGTGTCAACTTAATGTTTAGACACCCTCGATTTACGCTCAAGGTAGGAATTTTTAGCAAACCCAGATATAAATTTACAAACCTCTACTATCTTATGTACCTCTATGTACTTTTTTGTATGAAATATGTAGATAAATAAATAAACTACTTAAACCCGGGTGAATGCCTCGAGGAAGTGTACTAACCAACGCTCTTTACTTCCCTGTATGAAACGACGTTGCCTTGCATTAAGGCAATTTACAGGACAATAAAACCTCCTCGCGTGTTCAGAAAACTGACATCTCTATCTTTTTAACTACTCTGTGGTCTGTACCCACCGCTTTCATTAGTGCCCTTAGAGAATCCAGATGGCGTGGCCATTTGTAGAAATGAGTTCACTCAAATGATCTTAAAGCTTAGCCTTACGTTAAGAGTCCCTTGAGGGGCTAGCTTAGGGGGCTTGTGGCTCACTGGGTATCACGTAAGTTGAGCAATTTGCGTAGATAAAGCGGTCATGTCTTGTTATTTTGTGACTTTTAATTCCGTACCAATGTATCTGTTTGTATTTAAACTACATAATTATGAATTCGAATTCATTCATTGTTTGTCACAGATAGAAATGGTCTTATAATTGAACGTTATTGTATGTTTAAGCGGGTTATTAAAGATAGTGCAAGGTCGGAAAGAACTAATAAACCTTTAAAATTTGAATTGTCTCAGGGTTAGGGAGGTCTGAAGGAATTTTTAGTGTTCAAAACTCAGCCGTATCTAGTAAAATTGAAAAAACCGGCAAAGTGCGTGTCGGACCACGCACAATGAAGGGTTCCGTAGTTAGGATGAATTTATCCCAAAAACAAACTTAACATTGTAGTTGAAAAACATGCTCTCCGATACATCAATATACGTTACGGTCAATTCTCCAACTGCAAATTTAAGTTGGTCGACTATTACTCGTTAACTTGTGAAGCCTACTTAGCTGTGATAGTTTTCTTTTTAATTTCGTTATATAAACTATTGCCATGAATTTTTTCAAATATCCAAAACCAACCATTTAGCTGTCAGGGGGACACTTAACTCTAACAAAAAATAGCACTTTAATACTTAATATTACGCAAACGGATCTCAGAATTGAAAAATGTCTTTGGCAGACTCACAATATTTTTAAACGGCCTATCCAACGCTATCCCACACCATGTATTAGACGAGAAAAAAAATATCATCCCCGTTTTACGTGCAAGGGAGCTACCCTAGAAAAAAATGTTTTTCATGGTTTTATTTTACGACATTTTCGGCGTGATTAATATGTACACCCATGCCAAATTACAGCTTTCTAGGACTAAGCGTCTCTGAGTTAAGCCGGGGACAGACGGACGGATGGACAGACAGACAGACCGACAGACGGACATGGCGAAACTATAAGGGTTCCTTGTTTACTTCGGAACCCTTAAAAAAGGAATAGCATTATTTGAAACAAAGTAAAACGACATACTACTAGAAGTGTTTATAACAAAACAAAAGCAATAATTGAAATGGCATTTATCTAAAAGGACTAATCTTATCTAGAAATATGTTATTCGCTTTCTAGAGTTACTACTACCTCAGACCTGTTTTATAAAACAATCGAACTGCATAAAAAAAACGATAGTCTCAAAACTTTCCTAATGAGGTAAACTAGACGCTAAAGACCTCAAAACTAATCCCTTTCTCCCCTAAAGAACCAACAACAAAGTCTTGAAAACTAGGACCAACAAGAAAAACTTCTGGTCGATCCTAAAAGAACAAGTGACGATCCATTGTTGGCCCTCACACAATGAAAAGACATTTGAACTAAATAACATAAACTAAGGCTACTTTTCACAATGAAACGGGGACACGGAAAGGATTCTTGTGTACTATGAAAAGAAATGGACAAAATGAGAACGAAGGAAAGCATTTCTCCCTTTTTCGGAAGTCAAGTCCATTAAGTTGTATTTCAGGTTTTCATTCAAATTAATTTTTTAAAGAGAATTTTATAATGGGTTTGTGTTAAAATGAAGAATGTTGACGCAAATTCTTTTGGTTAGGGACAGAAATAGGAATTCGTTAAGAATATTTTACAGCACTGCGCCATGTTTTCTTTGAAGTAAACAAAATAAGGGAACACAAACTTTTCGAACCTATGATTGAAAACCATACAAATTATACACTAAATTAGATCGGAAACTACAGCGTATAACAAATAGGCCGCATAGAACTAAATCCCGTAATTAACTTTCGACTAATCGTTACCCCAAAAATCATTGACAGAGAACCTTAATTTAACTTTAAATTTCCAAATTAGTAAAGTCGTTCCCATTCAAAGTACAGAAAAACAAATTCAATTACAACTTACCTAAATCCATTGATCAAATCTGGACACGACAAAGTTCATGGACAAAGCTAGAATTTAGTTCCACCTTTGTCCATAAATAATGGATTAGTATTCTACTCGTTTTCAATTTACGAATAGTTCCAGTAATTTACCCCAGAATTCAGGCTGAAAAAGTAATTCAGGGTACCTTTTGGCTCGGCGAAATTAGTTAATACATGAACATTGCCAGCAGCGAAAAAGGCTGTTTGACTCAAAAATTTTGCAAAATTGTTGAATGTTAAAAACTGGTATAAACTAGTTTAGTGTCGGTAGGTTGGCAACAAAGTTCTGTAATAGAGTTTCCTACAGAGTAATTTATTTGAGCTGAATAATTTTTTGGTCCATTTACGAGAAAAAAATATTTTACTTTGTGTATTTTCAAGAAGTACTTACTTAACGAATTTCAGCAAAATTGTTTATAATGCAAAATTGCTATTTTGCCAAGTATAAGCTGGGTATTTATGTACCTATTCATATTTTATTATAATAATAGTTTCTATTTTTTTTTTCCGTCCTTAATGTTACTTAGTACACTAGTCAGAATACATTGTTTCACTACACTTGTGAAAATAAACTAATTTTAAATAATGCACGCCTAGACGAACGTGCATTATTTAAAATTAGTGGGTGTGATTCGGATGGTGATTGGGCGTGCGTTGCGCAATTGAGGTGCTGGTTGTAAGTATACTTTTTATTAAATTTGTTATCATTTTTTTTTTTTACTTTATTATTTTTTACTATTACTTACTTATATATATTTTTTTTCTCACCCCTGGAGATTATTGTTTGTTTTTATATTATTATGATAACCCGTGGACAGTGTTGTTAGCAAAATACGAATATTGTTGTACTAGTTTTAAGTTTTCATAATGTAACTGTTTGCTGTTCCTCTTATTAAAAAATAAAAAAAATAGTTTATTGTACTGTTCTGTTTACTGTGTACTTAAGACGCCGACAACAGGTAAACCGCTGTCACTGTCAGATTGCATACAAAAGAAAGAGATGCGCGATGATACAACGTATGGCGTAAAATTGCAAATAAAATCGTATAAAATTAGATATTAACTAATTAATAAAAATTAATCCATCACCGAATGCAGTTTGGCATTTGCAATTTTATGGTATACTTTTAATTATAATTATAACTACATAAACTGCTTTTAAAAATAATTAAGAATTGTCTTTGAAGATTTTTTTAGAGAGAGACCAAAAGTACAGTGATCTGTACTTTTGGTCCTTAAGTACGAATTCTATTTTGCCTGTTTCATAATACTTTAATAAATTATTCAGGATTTTAATAAAAACCGGGGTTTGGTGACTTGTAAGGGCCATTAAAAGGCATTTTGACTCCTTCATTTTCAATGAAATGTATTAAATATTTATGCTGCAATAACTTTATTACCCGACTGCGTGACGCAAAGGAGGGTAATGAGTTTATCAGCCTTTGTATGTATGTTTGTTCCTTTGTGGCACTGTAGAGACCAAACGCGTCCGCCGATTTTGATGATTCGTACGTCAATCGATTTGTTTAAGACAAATCTTGTGAGTGTCACTAAAGACATGGCAGCAGACGCCATATTGTAAAAAAAAAAAAACAACGAACTACGTTAAGTATTGGGTAGGTATTTTTTAGTAATTATCTCTTAAAATTCAAGATTTATTTCCACACATTTTTTTCAAACTCAAAGTGAAATCATTTCAAATAGGTATATAAACGGCACTTTTCAACACTCAAAATTTACAAAAAAAAAAATAAACGATTAGCGTTCACAAGAGAATTTAACTTGATACTCTTGTAAGTATCGGGTAAAATTCTTAGGCCCGTATTTATAGAACGTTACTCAGTACTCAAGCATTACTTAAGACTAGATTCAAGCAATTGGATTGGTTGAATTTAGTATTAAGTAATGCTTGAGTACTGAGTAACGTTCTATAAATACGGGCCTTAGCTGTCATACATAAGTAGAGTCAACCTCGTAATTGCTTTACCACTGTCAAGCTGAGTTTCACTTGCACGTCATCAAACATCAGTCTATTTTTGCTTTAAATAGAACATAAATCAGTTAGATAGTTTCAACCTTAGTGAAGTTTCAATTTAGGTACTAATATTTTTTTAAGTGGTAATATGAATTGCGAGGTCAAGTATAATCATTATCGTCATCATTATTTCAGCCGAAAGACGTCCACTGCTGGACAAAAGCCTACCCTAATCACCGCTACTTCAACCCGTCCTGTGCTTCTCCCATCCAGCAGATTCCTGCGGCCTTCACAAGGTCATCGGTCGATGAATGCGCGGAGTAAACGTAGCGTACATTCGAATGATTTGTTTATCGAAAATACAACAACCCTATAGCATTTTGGTCAACATTTTTGTGACAAGCGCAATAATAAAGTCTTAAAACAAAGTAAATATGATTTGTTACGAAACGAGTATTTTCAATTTTAAAATCATACGAATTTAAATTACTTTACGTTACGCGCGTTTGCACTAGGCCCATTGATGGCAGTTGATTCATGTAAAATATTGATAATCGGTCGCATTATGGATATTGTCCATGGAATTTCTTGCCCGTTCTGCTCCATTGGTACCTATTACGCTTTGGAATAGACAGCTAGCATCATTTTTCTGACTGACCGACTCCTTGACAGTTCAAAAGTGCCTCTAACTGGTTTAAATGAAGTAAATTCTTTTGAGTTTGAGAGACTGGCAGAACATATTTGGAAAAAGGGCTGCATGAATGACGACAGAGGTTTTAAACCTTTGACATTTACGAACATTTTGACGTTATTAAAAAATTCAGAGGGTCGCGCATGACACTTACAAGTAATAAAAATGAAACGATTTTATATTAAAAGTTAAAAGGTCTCGTGTGAATTTGTAATTAGGGCTCGCGCCAGCCCTTTTGTCCCTAACTGTATAAAACAGATTGAGGCACAAAGGTTTTTCATCACGCTACTGGATTGCAAACAGTGTCCTTTCTTTCATACATTTCCTACGCAAGTATTCATTTTGTACTGATGTATATTGGATGAGTTTTCCGACACAAATCTGCCATAATAGTGTGCCGCGCAGATACAAATAAAATATACATTTGTTTTAGGTTATAAAGTCGTTTAATTTCGCTTTTTTCACACGTTTTGTTTATTTCCACAATATTTGTGAGATTTTTGTAAAACCATTTAGGACCAGGAGTTTTTTAAAATGTTATATGAATTTGATGAAAGTGAATTTCTGTTGACAATTGAAAATTGAAGTGTCTGTTTGTAATGTCAAAATAACTGCTTTTTACTTCCTTTTCGTGTAGTTAGTGACTAACCTGGAGTTCTTATGCCATCCATGGCTCTGACTTGGCTCCACATGCCGTCGAGAAAATAATATTTCTCAGGCGATTCGATTATTTTTCGTTTCCTCACGATGTTTTCCTTCACCGTCTTTAAAGCAAGTTCAAGTTTTACTAAATGCAATAAAACTACATATTTCAACAAAAACAAATATCTAGCATGTTTTTTATTATCCCAAGATAATTTATTTCAAGAACGAACTTAACAATGTAGTTGAAAAACATGTTCTCCCATACATTCCAACTGCACATGTATGCACATTATTGAGTGATTTACCATGTTATTTTAAGACCATAGATTTTTTAAAGGTTTTTCTGTAATCTGTAGGTAAAGAGCTATTTTCTGTATTTTTTTCAAAACTTTAGGTTCAGTAGTTTTGGAGATAATGATGATGATTTATCTTTCTTATAGATTTTTTAAATAACTATACAACTATTTATTATAAAATTATAAAAAATATTTTTGTAACCCTCACAACAAGCCCTTTGATTTTGACATATGAAATGGTACAGTTTGAAAACTTTTTTTTGAATTTTCTGATTTGCCCCCAAAAAATATACAAAATTCATTTACTTACGTTACGCGTGTGTGTGTTTTTTTTTTTAAACGTTTCCCCACACTAGGAATTTTTCCTGTATTGTGGGTACGTTTACAAACATTTAAACTCACATTCACAAACAGCCAGACCCGGAATAATTACTTGTAGGTCATACTAATATTTGTTTCGTGTGGAAATCGAACCCGCGACACGCAGCGCAGCAGTCAATCGCTTCACCACTGCGCCAATCTTGCCGTTTGGGTCACAGAAATTCATAAGTGTACCAAATTTCAACTAAATCGCTCCAGTAGATTCGTAGTAAATCGGCTGGGACAGACGGACAGACAGATAGACAGCCAGCCAGACAGACAGAAGACACACGAGTGATCCTATAAGGGTTCCGTTTTTTCCTTTTGAGGTAGGTACGGGACCAAAGTCAAATTCATAGTCAAATTATTTATTTTAAATAGGCACATATGAGGCACTTTTGAACGTCAAAATTTACACTCTAGAACTGATTCTAGTTGCCCCTTCTAAAAAGTAGTTTTGTATGGAGACAAATGGGCAAGAAACTCCACCATTACTTAACCGATTACTCTTTGAATTTTTTTTTACAATATTTTGTTTAAGTACATTAATTATAAGATTTTATGTGAAGACAATGCACTTAGAATAAAATAAAATTACTATACCACAATAGGTAAAAATAATTAAAAATGAAGCAATGAAAAATACCTCAAAGCAATTTAAAATTTGTTGTTACGCTTCGCGTAATGGAATTAAATTATGTGAAAGTGTTTCCTATTGTTATTGATATTGAGTTGCTGGGTTATTTTATTCACCTCGTTGTCAATTTTTTTTTTATTTTTTTTTTAAGGTTTTGGGTTTATAATTAAGGGTATGTGTGTAGGTATTTATCTGAGTTGATGCAAAAGGTATGGGACGTTATAGGTGAAGCCTACTTGTAACATTAGACTGCAATGACTGACTGCTCGTTTATTATTGTGATTTTTGTTGTTTTTATTTAATTTGGTGATGGTATATTTTTGTATTTATTATTAGTCGAGTTGCGTTTTTTTTTTTGTTTATTACCTAATTTTATTATTAATTTAAGCTTTTTATTTTTAGGGTTCCGTACCAAAATGGTAAAAAGGAACCCTTATGGTGAGACTAAGTTGTCTGTCTGTCTATCTGTCACACCTGGATATCTCAAGAACTACTAATGCTATCAACTTCAAATTTAGAATAGCTTTAGATGACGTTTGCCCAACTATTTTGCAAGCAAGATTTTTTTTTTTTTAAATATACCTTTTTTGCAAAAGGGACTGAAATGAGCGCTTAAAATTTTTAAGTGGGGCTACTAGAGCATGTGGAGTATCTTATGAAAGAACGCTGTTTGCACACTCTCAATCATTTTTTTTTTAGGCAGCATAGTTTCCGACTTTTGATGAAAAGTGTAAAAAAAATACCGTTCCCCCCCGTTATCTCCGAAGTTTGCAGAGATAAAAATCTTAAATTATTCTATATGATAGAAGCTTATGTAAAGATTACAGGAAAAATAAAACGATGTCTCTAAATAGCACAGTTTTCAGAAATCATCAACATCATATATTCGTACGGAACCCTCAGTGCGCGAGTCCGACTCGCTCTTGACAGGTTTTTTTCGTATAAAAACCCCCTTTTGTCAAAAGGGAGTTTTTATCCCCATCGAATCTTATCAACTATTTAGCTTTAATTACATAATATACATAACATCACGCCTGTAATCCCCGAAGGGTTAGGCAGAGGTGGTAGGACTTAATGTACAGCCACGTTTAGCCAGTCATGTTTCAGTCCCATGTAATAGGGGGCGAGCCTATTATCATCAACCGGGCACAAATTCAGACTCCGGGCTGCTACTGAGAAGTTCCTGGTGGAAAAACCCAATAACACTTTGCCCGACCTGGGAATTGAACCCCGGACCTCGTGCTTGGCAGTAGCGCTTGCGACCACTACACCAATGACCAACATTTTTATGAATTCCCTAGCTCCTGCGCAGTGCTAGCGCAGGAGCTATATTTATATTTTTCTTATTCTATTTTATTTTATTTACGAAATATATATATTTATTTAAACATGGTCAAATTGAATTAGCTAGTGAAACTCCGCAGACGTGGTGGGTATCGATATCTAAAAAGGACAAAATAAAATAACAGGGGTCAGCGTACCGCTATTATTGTTGTTACTTGAAGTATTGAAGTATGAGTTGAGAAAATCTGTTTCTTTTGTTTTCATCATAATGAGAAATCAGTACCCATTTTTTTTTTTTTTTTGGTTGGTAACTTGTCATATAACTTCTCCCGCTCTGGGCTGAGTGGGAGGGCGTGTCAGAATTTTACAGACTAAAACCCACCCGTGTTCCTTCCGTTGCCTGTGTGCCAGGGCCACGATATCCCTTTCGGACAGCACGTCAATGAAGTATACAAAAAAAAAAAAAAAAATTCAAGTGACTACACTAACTGCGGTTACAGACCCAAAAAAAACACTCGTCAAATTAATTTCTTTTTTGTGTGATCATGTTTAGATATCGATACCCATCACGTCTGCGGCGTTTCGCTACCTAATTTAATTTGACCCTGTATATTTCGATTCATAAAAATATATTTATAGATGGCGGCATGGTTGGCGCAGTGGTTAAGCGATTGACTGCTGCGCTGCGTGTCGCGGGTTCGATTCCCGCACGGAACAAATATTTGTATGACCTACAAGTAGTTGTTCCGGGTCTGGCTGTTTGTGTATACGACACAATACAGGAGAAATTCCTAGTGTGGGGCAACGTTTAAAAAAAGAAAAAAAAAAACTGTAATTAATCATGTGTTTTTTTTTTCCAAATCTGGATTTAATTATTATTTACTAATTACAAATACACAGCTAATTATTTACACTAAGAGTAAGAAGATACTAACTACGAAAAAAAATTAAACATGAAAAAAATAAATAAATAAAAAAGACACTTAAGCGTCGAAGTACTCGTCCGCATCGCTGTCATCTGGAGACGTGCCCAGAAGACTGGCAGCATTTGTTAGATACCTTATAAATCCTTGCTATCATTTCGACTGAAGACCCGTTTATACCTAGAAACGGTTCTACATCTCCAATATAACTAGAACTTCTCTACTTGGTTATTGATGGTCTAAAGTAATTAAGTCCGGCCCTCCCAAGAGAAACACTAGAATGTCTGGGAGTTGGGCCTAATAATATTAATTAGGTGATATATTATATGAGTCTAGCGAAACACAGGGCTTTTGTAACTCGACTAGACTTTTATTGTGCAATAAAGTAACGAGATCATTGTTATTTTGTTTTTGGTGCGGCCAAAATAATAGATAGTATACTATTTTATAATGATCAAAACATCTTGGCTAGCGTAGCGTATATTGGGCATAAATATATTACTGTTACTATATTTTTCATATTCATCATCATTTCAGCCGAAAGACTTCCACTGCTGGACATAGGCCTCTCCTAAGGGGGTTTGCCATAATCGCCACGCTTGGCAGGCGGGTTGACGATTGCAGTATAGTGGTAAAATGCATAGAGAACGCTGCTTCCCATTCTCTAGTAAGTCCCTTAGTCGCCTTTTACGACACCTACGGGAAAAAATGGAATGGTGCTATTCTTTACGTCCGGAACCAAACGGACAAAACGGATATTATTGCATTATTCATCTTTTTGAAGCCGATGCAGCATCTATATTTTGGCGTCGCTTGTGTCGTCAGATATTTTTGGCCGTCGATATTACATAAATGTGCTGCCAAATTTACCTATAGATATGCGTACCAAAAAATTAAATGATCACAAATATTATATTTGCCGTAATCTTGACGATAGATTTTAATGGATTAATCATGAAATTAGATTTTATTGCCGAGCTGTCATAGTACTAAATGCTCATGATTAAACATATTTGTGTCAACGCATTAATTTCAAATAAACCAATTACAGGTACTTTTGAATTTAATTAATTTAATTTAATTTTCTTTGAATTGTCAAAAGGTCGGTCAGTCAGAAATATGAAGCTAGTTGCCCATTCCAAAGCGTGGGAGGTTCCTATGAAGAAGAAAGGGCAGAAACTCGACCACGGCCATTCTTTTCTAAATTAAAATAATGTTACAAAATATTGGTTACATAATTCATATTGAAATGATATATGTGGGATCGATGTAGAAAGACGTGAACGTTAAAAGTGTCCGCAAAATAAAAGGATAAAAACAAAAACGATTGAACAATTAAAGTAAACCGTGACAGCTAAGAGATGACCAGTCTCTATTGACGGTACTCGTTCACGAACACGACGCATAGATCAACACCATTCATCCTAACCATTTTGAAGGGAACTTAATGAGCGACATTTGAATGATCACGACATGCTCTCAGCCACCAGGGCATATTCAAGTCAAAGGGGTTATTTTCTTTCTAAATCAGCGACCAATATGTAGCAAATAGTTTTATGCAATATAGGTAATGGTATAATAAATTAATGGTATGAATTTGGGAATTAGATGTTACTAACTGAAGCAAAATGATAATCAAAAAACCGGTCAGAAGCAAGTCTATAATTATGATGTTGATGATTTCTGAAAAACTGTGCTATTTAGAGACATAGTTTTATTTTGATGTAATCTTTAAATAAACTTCTATCACATAGAATAATTTATGATTTTTATCTATGCAAACTTCGGAGATAACGGGGGGAACGGTATTTTTTTTACATTTTTTATCAAAAGTAACTATGCTGTCAAAAGAAAAAAAAATTGAGAATTTGCAAACAGCGTTCTTTCATAATAATATGATACTCCACATGCCCTAGTAGCCCCACTTCAATTTTAATTTTAATTTCTTTCTTGAGTGCAAAATAGTTGGGCAAACGTTATCTAAAACTATTCTAAATTTTAAGTTGATAGCATTAGTAGTTCTTGAGATATCCAGGTGTGACAGACAGACAGACAGACTTAGTCTCACCATAAGGGTTCCTTTTTACCATTTTGGTACGGAACCTTAAAAAACGAAAATATGTAGTGATCGCAATCACTACTATTGATCATGAGATCCTGGGTTCGATTCTCAGGTCGGGCAAAGTGTTATTGGGTTTTTCCATCTGGAATTTCTCAGCAGCAGCCCAGAGTCTGGATTCATGCCCGGTTCATGGCAATAGGCTCGCCCCCTGTTACATGGGACACAAATATAACTGGCAAAATGTGGGTGTACTATAGGTACGCCACTGCCTAACCCTTCGGGGATTATAGGCGTGATGTTGTGTAATTAAATATATAATATGTATTACATAGTTATCAGTTCAAGTGGGTAACCTGTTCCATCTGGTGCGAAAACATGAATACAATTTAAGGAAGGATTTAATTAACTCCACCTGCATACCTTTTAAGAGTAGCTTAAATAGGTTCTTTAACGTTTGATAATAATTTTACTAAATCTTTAGATGTTTGTACTCGAAATTAATATTATAAGTATAGCCGAATTTAATAAGCAGGATATTCCTGAATTCTTGCCTACCGGTACCCTTTTTGTTTTTGACAAATAATGTCCAGATAATATTGTTTCTTTGAGGTTTATGTAGTTGTTCGAGAAAAGAAATTCCAAAAAGGATTCTTTAAATACAGTTATCTGCTTTGGAACTGCTAATGACTTTTATAATTTAATTATGAAAAGGTTAATCGAAGAGAAGAGAGAAAGTTTTGAAGCATTTTACACCTTTTTTGCCCAGGAAAATGCTTTTTAATTTTCGAAAAAGCAATGTGTACATAATAATATAAATATACTTAATATAATTATACTTTATTGATACAGGTCCTTACAATATGCTTAAATCCAGCTAAAGTTCACAATAATTAAAGGCACATAAAAGTTGAAACCCTGACTCCTAAACTAGGAATACCTGTGACTTAGAAGTCAGTGTTCTACTGCCACTTGGACACTATAAACCCTTATTATGAATAGCTAGTAAGCTGATATTATACAAAAATAATATATTATTATTTTAAGTTTTTTTTTTAAATAGTAAAAGTAAAAAAAAAAATCCTGCCAAGTGCGTGTCGGACCACGCACAATGAAGGGTTCCGTTGTTGGGATGGACATATTCCTTTTTCGGCATATTTTTTTTTCGGCACATTTTAGTAAATAAATTATATGAAATACTTGTGACTTTGCTTCCGTAATAAAATAAAATAATATTTATTAGTAAAATATTAAATTTCAGAATAATGATGCTTTGTTGTATTATAATGATTTATGTCGAAAACAGAATGTGCCGAAACAAGAATATGCCGAAAACGGAATATGTCCAAAAAGAAATGTGCCGAAAAAGGAATCAATCGTGGTGTCTAGTGTAAGACTGTGTTTGAATTAGTACGAGCTTGAGGTCTTTTGTTATATTAAAGATGTCAGTGACTGTATTACGTGTTATAGTATGGAATGTTGCGAGTTATGTCAGAGTGGTTAGTAGTTCCTCAGTTTGAGCGTAGTCTAGGAGGTACAGCATGGTCTTTAGCTTAGCCTTAACCTCGTGTTCGCTTAATCTTGCAATTTGTGTGGTCTTATTAACATTTTTGTAAACGAGAGCTCAACACAAATACAGCTGTCTTCTGGCGAAGGTAGTTCTATGACTAGGGGTTGGGCAAACTATTCTTTGACCGCGTTTGTTTGCGTCCAGGGGTGGTACTTGGTTATGTTTCCAGAGAGTAGTTCTAAGCACAAATAGCTGTCTCACAGTTAAAAGTTTGAGTTCGGTGTAAAGCTGATGAGTCGGATAGCGAAAAGGGCTTTTGATAAACAATACAACTACGGAAAAATTGCTTAACATTTGGAAGCTTTCTAAAATCAAAGTTTTCTTCCACAGGTCCTTCATCACCGATCCCATCAACATCATCTTCCTCAACAAAGCCAGATCAGAACGAGCTGACGGTTACTTTCCCGCCCCTCGAAGACATATTCAACAATACTCCTGAGAAACACTTCGGAACTGAGAACAATACTGTAGTGACGTCACAGACGGGGTCTACCGCACTTCTGCCGTGTGTCATCAGGAATATTGGCGATGGAATCGTAAGTACCGTGTTTTTGTTTTAATTAGGACTAACGATCCTGCCTCACATGGTTTTTATGACTTATATTTTATCTACTTAAGACGCAGATATATGCCAGTGACCTTGAGTGGTTAGCTTGCGTGTTCTGTACCGAGCTCACGCAACGCGTCGTACGTTCAGCCAGTAATAGGACTCGCCCATCAAGGAGCCCATTCTCTAGCAAGTCCCTTAGTCGCCTTTTACGACTAGGTATACATTTTTTACACACCACAGAATAAGCAAGCTGAAGTGACAATGGGCCGGCCATATTAGCCGTAGAACCGATGACCGTAAGGGGTAGACGTGTTCTTGAGTAGAGACCGCGAATCGGCAAACGTTAGGTAGGACGCCCTCAGGCTAGGTGGAGCGACGATCTTCGCAGGGTGGCTGGTGGCATCTGGATGAGAGTTGCCGAGAATCGAGCTGAATGGCGTGCAATTGGAGAGGCCTATGTCCAGCTGTGGACTGCTATGGGCTGATGATGATGATGATATTTTTTTTTAAATAAGATGCAAAGGAAGAACTTTATTTATTAACTCCACACTAGGTCGAGCCTGTCTCGTGAAGTCCTTAGGTGGTATAGCCATACGAACAACGCGGTCACACAGACAGACAGATACGAAAAGCGACTCAATTTATAATATTTAAGTATAGAAGTAGTAGGTTTCGTGTGGTGCTGGATGTAAAGAATAGCATCATCCCATTTCTTCCCGTGGGTGTCGTAAAAGAAGACTAAGGGACTTACTAGAGAATGAACAGCAGCGTTGTCTATGCATTTTAACACCGTCATTGTTCATCACAATCTGTCATTATTTATTACAAAATAAAATAACTAACTACCAGGGGCGAAAGCACCGTATAACACGATTCCTCCCGGCTTCCCTTCGGAAATTTGGAACACAACCACTCTATCGTCATTGGAAAATGGCATAGTCGAAATGTTGATGGGTTAATAATGCCAAATAATATCATCACACTACAGGTATTTAATACACCGTAAAATTAAAATATTACAAAACGAATACATTATAATAATATTATTGTCTTTCTATCCCAACAACAAAACATTTTTGCCCTAAATTCTTACGCGTGTCCGGCTTGCCGTGAGTTAAATTTCTTCGACGTCATGACGAGTTTATTTTGTATAGACAAGATTTTTTTTTGTTCCAGCTTACCTTTGCCATAAAATCACCCTTCGCCACTGCTAACTACTTCCCAAAAAACCGCCAAAGCCTAAATTATTTAATCTAATTACAAAACTTATAGAAGAAATTCTTAACTCCAATTTAGTATCATCATCAATCACGCAAAAAATCCAATCCGAACTTTAAAACAGCGTGTTTTTATAACAGAAAACTTAATCACATATTTTATCTGGACCACAGCCGGCTTATTACCGGTTAAACTAATGAGGTGGCTATATTTAACCACCCCGAACCCGGCTTAGTTTAAACCTCATAAATTTTCTGCCTTTTACATTCCAAAATAGAGTAGATTTTGTAAAACTGTATTTTGGTTGGTTGGTAATTTTTGTGTGATTTAAGAGCAGAGGCAGAAGCGATTTAAGAAAGAAAAAATATAATATACAAAATGAATTTGATAATTTCCAACGTCTTTCATTGACACAATATCAATGAAAAACAATATTCAATTCAATTCATTTATTTAATAACAATTTTTACATCGTGTCTGAATTTCTATAACTAAATATATAACATGCATGCAATCAAAATTTAAATAGAAAGAAAGAAAGAAAGAAAGAAAATACGTTTATTTGCGGTAAACATGACGCAACAAAGAACATAAACACAAAAATAAGAAAAGGTTGGGGGAAACATGCGTCACATCCACGCAAAACGGCTATCGCTTAGCATTATACTGCGACCCTATGCAAGACAGAGCCCCAGCGCTGGTTTTCAGCGAACGGTTTTCGTACGGTGCAGCAAACAATTAATAGGATCATAGATAAAGGAAAATAATATAATAATAAAAACAAGTGGTAGAATAAACTAAACAGAAATATTAATAAAAATAGACATACATGCTATGAGAATATCATCCTCCTTAAACGTTTTACGCTTTATGTAGTGGCAACATTTCGAAAGTTCACATCTCCGTTAAGAGTTTATGTGTTCTGTGCATTTGACGAGTACTACGTAATCTACCTAAAAACAAATCAAGTACTTCCTACATAATAATTATGATGTAAGGAATTACAAAATGGCCAATGATATAATACTATGTGTTGTTATTATGCAAAAGTTATTTGTCAGTGCTTTATACGAATAAATCATTATAATTATACAAATCACATTAAAATAAAAAAATAACAATACCAACCAAAAAAAAAATGTGATAAGTGTCCAATAAGATGGCAAGATCGACATGTCGCGACCCAGTTGAATTGAATTACTGCGGTTTCGCTGGTATTTTTTCGTGGCGGAGGTGTGCTATCAGCGTCATGCCGTTATTTGATCGCGCATAGCATCGTTTTCCAGCACTCTAAGAAAATTGACCAATCAGCTGTTGAGGGTCGTTTGTGAGGATTGGAGCAATCCGATCCATAGGTATTGGCTCGAAGCGCATCGGAGTGTCAATCGACGGTAAAGATTTAATTTTAACGACTTAATGATGAAATAAATTTTAACGCATTTAGTTTTTACGATGGTAACTAATTTTATGTATTTGTGATTTATTTATTGGGACTTAGTGCCTTAGATTATCAATTAATAAATAAAGTCTTCTAACCTTTACCTAATAAGATAAGAAATATTTTTTCTTGTGGTTTCATCATGCAATGACATAACACTTCAAAGAAAAACGCCGCATAGTATTCCAATAGCGTAACTTATCAAATACTATTACGCCGAGTCGGTATAAACTTTTCATTCATGGTACCTTTTGTAAAGGCCAGGGCAGTTTGCCCGACGCGGCGTATCCTCTATGCCGTCAGCTTCGCACACGCACAACCAATTGTGGGAATTATACACTCGGACAGATACATAAACAAATCGCTTTATTGGTACTTAACACCATCAAATCACTTTCGGTGCCAAGTACATAGAATGCATATTAATTAGCATGCCATATAATGTGTTATGTAAATCTATAACAACAATACAGTACAACACAGAAGTCATCTTTATCTTCGTATAGTGACGACTCGCATGTGGGGGTTGTGGGCACACGAACGAATTATCTTTCGATCAATATGCTGCTTGAGCGGCCATGTTTGTTATTTTGCTACGCATTCGAGCGGTTATAAAAAGATAAAATATTTAAAATTAACAATATTGCGACCCACAAATAATATTAGTTAAATAGTCGATTATTGTGTAACACTTTACATAAGTAACTTATATCCTCAATCATATCAAAGTGAGCATGATTCTTCAATGGCATTTGATTATAATCCATTCAGTTTCAATTTTCATCCAAAGCAAAATCGTTGCAATTGCTTTCAAATGGACAAATTGGCTACTTAGCCCGCCCATGTTTCCAACCAAACGTACCGACGCGTTCACGTACGCGCCAAGAGTTGTCAAACCGGTTCAGCGAGTGGGTAATCCCATTAACGTCACGCACACATGTGATGTTGCACTGTGCCACAGACTAATGAAACGGGACAGAGCCACAGCTTTTAAAGAACATGCAAAATGTGTACCTATTTTGGTAGAGTTGGGACAGGAGGATAAAATTAAATAAACAGAACGTCAATCAGCTTACGTGCTTTAATATAAATTAAAGCACGTAAGCTGATTGACGGTGAAACATAATTATTCAATCACTAAAGTTGTCAAACGTGACAAGTGCACGATAAATCGATTCAAGTTAAATGTCAAAACGGGCCTATTATTTTTTGACTAGTATACTACTATTTACTAGAGAATGGGCAGCAGCGTTCTCTATGCATTTTAACACCATACTGCGATCGTCAACCCGCCTGCCAAGCGTGGCGATTATGGCAACCCCCCTTTGGGAGAGACCTATCTCCAGCAGTGGACATCTTTCAGCTGAAATGATGATGATGATTCAATCACTAATTGGTCGGTAGGTTTTTCACTAAACTAAGTCGCGCTATGGAGCGGGCTATGCTTGGAGTCTCTTTGAAGGATAAAATCAGGAATGAAATTATACGGAAAAGAACCGGAGTTACCGACATAGCTTGCAGAGTAAGCAAACTGAAGTGGCAGTGGGCTGGCCATGTTTGTCGAAGGACCGATGGCCGATGGAGCAGACGAGTCCTGGAGTGGAGACCGCGTATCGGCAAGCGTAGTGTAGGACGCCCCCCAGCTAGATGGACCGACGACCTTAAGAAGATGGCTGGGTCAGACTGGATGCGGAAGGCGGAGGACAGGGTGTTGTGGCGCAGCCTGGGAGAGGCCTATGTCCAGCAGTGGACTGCGATAGGCTGAGTTGATTGAAGTTACACTAAAAATTAGCATCCACAGGTACGTTTTCTGATCCATTTTTAGGGTTCCGTACCAAAATGGTAAAAAGGAACCCTTATGGTGAGACTAAGTCTGTCTGTCTGTTTGTCTGTCACACCTGGATATCTCAAGAACTACTAATGCCACTTGCATGCTTGCTTGTAACTTAAAATTTAGAATAGTTTTAGATGAAGTTTGCCCAACTATTTTGCAAACAAGAAAGAAATTTAAAAAAAATACCTTTTTTGCAAATGGGACTGAAAGGGGGTCTTAAAAAATTGTAGTGGGGCTACTAGGGCATGTGGGGTATCATATGAAAGAACGCTGTTTGCACATTCTCATAAACTTTTTTTTATTTAAGTAGCTTAGTTTCCGACTTTGGATGGAAAATGTAAAAAAAAATACCATCCCCCCCCTTATCTCCGAAGTTTGCATAGATAAAAATCTGCAATTATTCTATGTGATAGAAGTTTATGTAAAGATTACAGGAAACATAAAACGATGTCTTTAAATGGCACAGTTTTTCAGAAATCATCAACATCATATATACGTACGGAACCCCCGCGGCCCCGGTGCGCGAGTCCGACTCGCTCTTGACCGGTTTTTTTTTTAATTGTCATCAAATCATCAGATACTCTTGGAACAGACCATACTCATGTTCTTATATTTGTCGCTGCTCCACAATCGCTACGCTTATGCGTCCGCTCCTCTACAGAGCCCACACGGATTGGCGAAAGATGTACGATGCCTCCAGGTGGCGACATTTAGAACAAATTGAAATATTGTCAAAAGCCGGAATTGAACTGTCAAACCTTTAGTCGGATTTAGAAGTTTTGGTATTATTTGAATTTCAGTGATTCAGGTGTCAGCTTGACATTTCAACTTATTCGTTTTGTAAAACTTATTCAAAATCCATAAAAAGAAAATTGCCGCTTGAATGAAAGATCATCACTTGAAAAAAGTTCGAACATTAAGACTGTTTTTTTTTTTGTTGTGTTTGTAATTGTTAGGACAAAGAAAATTCACCGGAAAAGTCAGAAAGAGATATGAAATTCACTCGGGCGACGCCGGGTACAAAAATGTCGTGAGAAATAAATGTTGGTAATGTTAATATCGGTTAGCGATAAATAAATATTCATAATAATAATATGATCCTATACTAAATTGCCTAGAAACTGATATTATTTTTAGGACAAAGAGGCTTTTAAACCTGAGTTAATGATTGATCTGATTTTGATTACCTTCTCTTTTTTTAATGTAGATATTGTAATTTGCAAGCACTTAACAATACAGGCATAACAGGATCGTTCCTAAACATTTTACTTTTTAACTGACGTCATTATTTTCGTAATTTACAAATTACTGAATGATAAGTTTTTATTTATATTATGCACAGCAGCAGCACAGTCACTTACCGCCTTATTACAAAACAAGATCTATATTTTGACATGGCTTAAACCATGGAGCCAGTTTTTGTAATAAGAACGTAACTGTGATTGAAATACCGTTCTTTATACAAAATTGAAAACTTAGTTCGTTACTAAGTTGACAGTTTTGTGTTTAGAAACTTTACCATAGCCGGAATAAAGTTCGAAATTCAATAATGGCTCCATATTTTAAACCTGGGTCTGAAGATAAACCTTGTTTTGTAATAAGGGGGTTTCAGTTTAAATTAAATAACACCTAGGTAAAATTACTATTTCAGTAACCATGCAAATAACAGGTAGACATATGAATATAAGAGACAAAAGAGAACAATAAAAGCGTGTCAAGTAGATTTAAATCTCGAACACTACAAAATAAAAGAATTTGAGCTACATAGACTTGCACTGTTCGTACTGTTTAAATAGGGAACGTTTGTATGAAGCTCATAGAAAAAATATCAATACGAATAGGGTGATCTGTCAAATTGGACCTTTCAATAAATTTCCATGCATGGCTTTTAAATGCGATATTTATGGTAGTTATATCCAATTCAAAAATACTATTATAACGCTTATTACGTTAGCTAGACTTAAAGTTATTTTATTAGTTATTAGTTCTTGCTGGTTTTAATAATTGTTTTATGTTTTTAGTTTAGAGGTATGAGGAACAGGGTGTAAAGTTCACTCATCCACCATAGAAAAGGGAGGATCCTCCGACCAGACGGGTGTTGTGTGTGGTGGGCAACTGCCCAACGATGATTTCGGGATGTTGTATATATGCTAGTTGCGCAGTAAACTCTGCTTGCGCGATGCAGGATTTTGCGTGACGTCGGTGTGACGCGTAGTTCGCATGTGGCAATGTTGATGCCGCTACAGAGTATTAATAAGTCAGAATGGTTACGTCTTTCTTTTAAGCTAACCATGTTAAAGTGCATTAATTAACCTGTCATTGTAATCAGGTATAGATTTTCGAATCCCATTCTTCATAAATAAATATCTAACAAAATGGGCCTGCACAGATTCAACATTATTAGCGTAAGTTTAATGTCAAGGAAACCAAATAGTGGAACAATACTCCAAGGAGCTCCTAACTAGTGCGTTGTAAAGCAAAATAATACTACCAAAGTGACGAAAAGGTTTTGACCTACGTATTACAAAACCAAGCAATCTCTTAGCCTTAGTCACTATACTATCTTATAATAGGGGAATGATAGAAATGTATCGAAGTGTACTTCTAAGTTACGGATGACCGACTCTGCTCAGTACTGATCCTTCAATATTTTGATAGTGAAATTTAATGTAGTTTACATTATTTGTGAATGTAATAAATAGTCTGACATTGAGCGTCATTCTGTTGTTCAAACACCATTGGTGAAGGACATCAAGATCTCACTGAAGCAAGTAATAACTGATAACCTATAGTATATTTATAAATCATCAGCGTCGGCTAAACAATTGAAATTTATTAAATCTAAAAGATCATTCAAAAGTACCAAAAAAGCATAGGGCTTAACTTAGACCCCTGTGGAATACCATAGCAAGAAGAAAAGGGTACAGATTCATAACCTGCTAAGGCAACAATCTGAGAACGATTAATTAAATAACTCTCGACCCATTGCAATAGAGAGCCATTAATACCACCGCAATTCAATTTCATAGAAAGAATTGAGTGATCAATGCGATCGAAGGCTTTTACAAAATCCGTGTAAACAGCGTCACCCTAGCCCCTAGCTTCAAAGGTGTTACTAATTAAAGTAGTATAAATGAGTAAACTAGACATAGTTGAACAGTTAGACACAAAACCATGTTGCTTGAAACTAACTATAGTAATATGACGAAGGTTGGAATAAACTAAATTATAAATGACACCCTCAAACATCTTTGTAAAATGTCATATAATTGAGATTGGTTTATAGTTAGTTACGTCATTCATACGGATGGATTTATGTATGTGTGAGATTTTCGATAAATCGGGAAATGTTCCTTCCATAAGGCATTTATTGTATATTATCTGCAGTGGTCTAATAAAAGCATCAATGCATGTTATTGAAGACGATGCACCTAGAATAAAATGACTATACCACAATAGGTAAAAACAATTAATAATGTAGCAATAACTGATAAATTAATTATGTGATAATACATGGTGCTCACATATTTACAAACATTGTAAAATTAAAAAAAATAACGATTTCCAAAAAAAAAAATATCAGTGTGTGAGTTAAGTTATACAGAATGTAAAATAAATGTCATGAAAATAACAAATTATACAATGCAAATAGCAACCAGTTTGATTTTGTCTAGATTCTAGACTGTCCTATGGAGCAGGACCAGCATGTTTCCAAGCATTCTTATCTTGGATATAATCCTCTAATTTGTAATAAGCTTGTTTACAAAGTGTACTTTTAATATGAGTTTTAAATTTTCTTTCATTTAATTGATAGATATATCACAAAGTATTTTGTTGTAACATTTAACACAGTACCCCATAAAAGTTGTGTGCTTTAAAAAAATGTCTGGATGTATGTTCCAGATTTGCGAAAAACGGATTTGGATGAAATTTGGTAGGTACACAGATAGTTTATAGCCTGGATTAACACATAGCGTAATTTTAATACCAGTAGTACTTTCCCGTGGGATATTTTCGGACATCCACGCGGGCGAAACCGCGAGCAAAAGCTACTTTAAAAATAATGCTTTCTGCACAAACTTTTAAAACTACTATCATCGCAAAAACTCTTTGCCCCAGTTTTACAAAACTTAACCTACAAATATCTGACCTCTTGTCATGTAATCCAATAAAATATAGTAAAGTAACATGTACCTAATGAAAATGTCAAAATAATAAGAATTTACAATCCCAACTTTCGTCCTGTAACGTTTCGGGTCGATAGGCTCCAGTAGGTAAACATCTTACGTCATGTGTTACTTAAACGAAATGAGTTCTATCGCATTTAGGCCTTCTCTGAGCTAGATTAGGGTTACCGAAGTGGTAATTGTGTTTTTGGATAAGATTTTGGGGTTTTCTGCCTCAAAGGTTGTCTTTAAAAGATCGCTTTTAGCGATAAGATTGTGTCACCTTATTTATTTAACCATTTATGTAGGTACACACAATGTAAACATAAAAGGAGAAAGGCAGATAAAAATACGTACAAGGGTGATGCTTATTTCTAAAGAAATCTCTTCAGCATACCTGCGATAGGAAAGTTAAGTTATAAAGAGATGATGTACTTAGATACCGTGTGTTATTTAGTAGAAGAGAAAATAGAATACATAAAATAAAAATCAATTCACTTAATATAATAAAAAAAAATTATCAGAATATACAATCATACATACATACATACTTCTAAAATTTAATATCACTGGAATATTAATAATTATAATTAAATTAAATAATAAATATATACGGAACTATGACGCAACTAGCCTCTGTAAAATTTCTACATTTATATCTGTAATTTGTATGGTGTATGTAATAAAGAGTATTCTATCTATCTAATGTGTGTGGTAATAATAGGAATAAGTGGTTACCAGTCTGTCTGCTAAGTCATTAATTTGTGTAGATCCCTAACATACATGTATAGGGGCGGACTTAATGCCTTGGGCATTTTCCACGTTTCATCTTTAGTAATAGACGGATAAAATCAAAAACTCAAACTTAAAGCATCACTTTTGCACTGTCAAGGAATCGGTCAGTTAGAAATATGAAGCCAGTTGGCCATTCCAAAGAGTAGTATGGAGAAGAACGGGCAAGAAACTCCATGGAAACTTTTTTAAATTATATTGTTACAAACATATTAGTTGCATCTTTAATGTTAAAATTATAAAAATATGGGATAACGATGTAACAAAAAAACGTTCACGTTAAGTGCGTACAGAGTACAGCAAATTGAAACAAAACAATTCTTAATAAAATAAAGAAAAAAAGCTAAAAGATGACCAGTCCCAACTGACGACGCCCGTTCACGAACATGACGCATGGATCAGCACAAACAGTTTGAAGGGAATTTCATGATCCAACACACACGCCACCATTAGCGAGATATTTGTGTGAATATGACATATTCTCACCCGCCAGGGCACATTCTAGTCAAAGGGGTTATTTTCTTTCTAAATTAGCGACCAAAATGTTGGCACATTTTACACAACATAGTTTTGTGCTAGGTAGTTAATGATGTTAATGGTGAATTTAGGAATAGGATCTTACTATCTGAAGCAACATGACTGTGTTCGGGTTATCGGTGGGGTAACATGCTGGCGTGTGGCTCTGATCAGCAAACCCGCTCTTATATCCCTTGTTTTTAGTGTACTGTATGGTTTGATTGCCAGGAGATGAGAAATGGGAAGAACACTAATGATGGTGGACCGAAAACTCCTTTTATTTGCACACCCTCTGGTGCACCGAACAACACGGACACATCGGTCGAATGACAGTAGAACAATGTTACAATGTGTAAATATTAATTAAAATGTTGCAACTTCCAACACCTTGATAATCGGAAGTATGAAAAGAACCTCCGTGGTGTATAACTCAAAAACTCAAAGCATTTATTTCAAATAAACCAATTACAGGCACTTTTGAATTGTCAAGGGGCTGGTCAGACATAAAGATGAAGTTAGTTGCCCATTCCAAAGCTTAGTAGGTACCTATGGAGAGGAACGGGCAAGAAACTCCACGGATACTCTTTTAAATTAACATAATATGGTTACAAAAAATTGGTTACATCATTCGTAATGAAATTAAACATGTCAGAACGATGCAAAACGTAAAAAGCGTCCGTAACAAAAACATAAAAAAAAACAATTCAAAAATTTAATTAAAATAAGCCAAGGTCACTAAGAGATGACCAGTCCCTACTGATGGCGCCAGTTTACGAACATGACGCATGGATTAGCACCATTCAGCTCAACCATTTTGAAGGGAGCTAAATGATCTAACTAATGTGGTAACAGCATTCTTGGGCCGTAACAAGAAAAAAATACCAGTTCGTCTCGATCTTTAGCAAACAAAACTGATTTGAATGAAGAGAATAAGAGCAGTTTGATCCAAGTTATAAGAACGTCTCGACGTTTTATCCAAAATTCAGTGATAAATGATCTTCATTAAATGAGTTTCTTACAGTAATATCTTTTCCTTGACAAACGTCTGGAAATAGATTCCAGAATGTTCCATTAAGGCTGTCCTGTTCCTTATATTTCTAGGTAATATTAAACATCGTTGAAGATAATAAATGGAAGTATAGCAACCCTCCACGGTTTCGCACGGGTAACGGAGCATATACGCCAATTTTTTTTTTACCGTCGTAGTGTCATTACCAGTGATCGGAATAGTAGATCTAATATACCTAAATTCTAAGAACAAAGTCAACTTACCTAGCGGCTTGTAGTACGAGCCACTCGGTAAGTAGCCAAGCTAAAATGAACTCTATATTACATGAAATAATGATCATAGATGTTTTTTTTAACTAATTAAAAAAAATAGAAATTCAAATATATCAAAAACGGTCCGTCCTAGGCAAAAAATACAGAAATTTAACCCCCCCCCCGTGCAAGCACCATGCCAACACGAATTTGGGCTTATTTTTTAGGGCTTCGCCCGCGTGGCTTTTTCTAAACATATATACCTCAAATTCAAATTCAAATTCTTTATTGCGAACTAAGTGAACAGGATTTTGTAGATGTAAACAATAGGAGAACTTAGTTGCCTGTTAAGGCATTGCAATTTAAATGGTTATAAAATATAAGAAGAAAAAAAAAATTACATACTCAATTACAGTTATTCTGACTTAACATTAAATTATATTAATTATCATTATTCATATATTTGAATTATCATTATATAATGATAATTCAAATATATGAATAATGATAATTAATATAATTTATATATATATTAATTATCATTATTTATATATTTTATAGGATATCAAACCTTCCTCTTGAATCACTCTATTAAAAAAATCCGCAACAAAATCCGTTGCGTAGTTTTAATGATCTAAGGATACATAGGGACAGACAGGAAGCAGGAAGCGACTATGTTTTATACTACGTAGTGATAAATATTCCGAAAATAAAAATTGTCGTAAGGAAGTCTCCACTTTTTTTGACTTTGTTCTTAGAACTTTAGGTATATTCCGCTCTACTATTCCGATCACTGGTCATAACAGACTGTTGCGTCAAGCATTTGGTTTAGATTAAAATGTAACTGATGTTCATCCGACTTGGAGTATTTTACATCGTCATATTTCAGCCAATTTATACAAAACCTTTAATGAATTATACACATAAACCTGCCTCATGAATCACTCCGTCTCCGTGAAAACTGAATAAAAATCCGTTTAGTTGTTTTTGAGTTTATCGCGTTCAGACAGACCGACGCGGCGGGGGGACTTTGTTTTATATTGTGTAGTGATAGTTAAGGCTTCTACATACCGGGGCGACTTGTCGCGCGACGCGACGCGACACAAAGGCACCGCTCGTCCCGCGACTCGCGGGGCCTTTGTGCCGTGTCGCGCTGGTATGTAGAAGCCTTTATCCGTGTGATGCCGGACGTAAAAAATAGCACCATCCCATTTCTTCCCGTGGGTGTCGTAAAAGGCGACTAAGGGACTTACTAGAGAGAATGGGCAGCAGCGTTCTCTATGAATTTTAACACCTGCCAAGCGTGGCTTGTGAATGCCGCAGGAATCCGCTGGATGCGAGAAGCACAGAACCTGTTGAAGTGGCAGTGCTTAGGGGAGGCCTATGTCCAGCAGTGGATGTCTTTCGGCTAAAATTATGATGATGATGAGTGATTTCAAGGTTGGTCCCATAGAAACAATTGTTCAAAATAATGAGTACAATGACCACTTTTCGGGTTTAGTATAAACAAAAACTAATGTTGTATAATGTAACATCGGTCGGTAAGATTTCTGAGGTGACAATAATCGAAATTAATTCCTAAGCAATAAATTCTTCTAAACATAATTATGAAATAACGGGTGTACTATTTCTACATCTCTGCGTCTCTCTTGGGAATACGGGCGTTATGTAAAAACCGCAGTTAACCATAGCCAAGCGGTTTACAGGCCGTGGTTACCTGAGAATCGCCGCAAATTATAGGAAATACCTCAGAAGTGCTAACGAGAACATAACTATGCTTGTTAGCACTAGCCACTAGCCACGAGCCATAAGCTTGAAACCACAATCCCGACGATGTTGTTGGTACCGCAATAGCTATGTTAATTTTATGAAGATTAACAAAAGACAAGCCAACTGGTTTTTTGACTTAACAATACTAACAAAACCGAAATAGTTATTCGATTATCAATAATTTCAGCACCATGTTAAAGTCAATCAATCAACTCAGCCTATCGCAGGCCACTGCTGGACATAAGCCTCACCCAGGCACCTGTCCTTCGCCTTCCGGTCCAGTCCAGTCTGTCCCACCCACCTTCTTAAGGTTGTCGGCCCATCTAGCTGAGCGGCGTCCAACACTACGCTTACCGATACGCGGTCGTCTCCACTCCAAGACTCGTCTGCTTCATCGCTCCTTCGACAAACATGGCCAGCACACTGCCACTTCAGTTTGCTTACTGCCGGCTATATCGGTAATTCCGGTTCTTTTCCGGATATTTCATTCCGGATTTTATCCTCCAAAGAGACTCCGAGCATAGCTCGCTCCATAGCGCGCCAAATTAAAGTACTCAAGCTTTTTTATAAACATGAAAACATCATAGTTTAAAATCTTTCAATCGTGGACAGGTCCATTCAATCTGTGTGGTTCTTTCATCAAAAGATCATTTCAGGCACCAATCTACATGGTCTTCACATGATCTGACCAAGATTATGTCTGGACTTTAAAAGAGACCTCTGAGTTTGTTTCGGCTTTTCCTATCAGAGTAGTCAGATAGGATGATAGGAAACGCCGACCTCATCTAGTTTTAACGTGTAAAAGCAATGTAAAAGTGTTTGTACAAACCTACTTACAGAAATAAATCTTTTATCATTTCGTTTAACTCACATTCATTAAATTCTTACAACTTTCTTACGTTTTTTTGCAAATTGATGGTCAGTATCACGTTGAATGTCAACCAAAGTTATAAACGTATTTACAGAATTAAAATCATCGATGAAGTTCAAATTGCTCCATTGAATGACTCTTTCATGAAGTCATGACATTTGAGGCCAATTCTAACTAAGAGAGTTGTATTGATAACTCTAATGATTATAATTCTGAAAATATACATATTTTGGTTCACATTCAACCTGATACTGCCGACCTCGGTCAACTGGTCTGACCACCTCGTTGGTCTGATTGCTTCATAGGTCTAGTTGTCGCAAATGTTACTGCTGAGCATGAGGACACATCACGTATAAGCTTTATTATCTTTAATCGCTCAGGTAGATCGACACAGTCTACTTTATACATAAAACGCCACATTTTAGCTGAATCACTGTCTCTCAAGATATAGTTTGAGAGGCAGGGTTTCCCATATTTTGTACAGATTACAGTTGTCAGATTTTTATTGCATTGTGTTACTACCAAAGCTCATTTGAATTATCTGTTTACAAAACATGTTAAATCTATTTTTTAAGAAATAATCTTTTTTTTTTGCTTTTTTATTATTAGGTCCCGGGTTCGATTCCCAGGACGGGCAAACTTTTAAAAGTTTTATCCAATAGGAATTTATCAGTAGCAGCCCGGAGTCTGGATTTGTGCCTGGTTGATGGCAATAGGCTCGCCACCTCATGGGACTGAAATATAATTGGCGAAATGTGGGTGTACTATAGGTACACCTCTGGCTAACCCCTCTGGCATTACAGGCGTGATGTTATGTTATGATTCATCTTCATCATCATTACAGCCGAATGACGTCCACTGCTGGACATAGGCCTCCCCCAAAAAAGGGGGCGGGCTGTCTTATGTGATATGATTATAATCCTCTAAATACATATTTGTTGCAGTTGCGAATCATATTTGAATTTACATAGGTACCATCTGAAACTCACCAGAAAATTGCAAAAACGTAAGAAAAATTGGATTTTGCAGATTCCTTTTTAGAGGTATGAGGAACAGGGTGTAAAGCTCACTCATCCTCTATAGAAAAGGGAGGATCCTCCGACCAGACGGGTATTGTGTCTGGTGGGCAACTGCCTGACGGTTGATGTCGGGATGTTGTATATATGCTAGTTGCGCGGTAAACTCTGCATGCGCGATGCAGGATTTCGCGTGACGTCAGTGTGACGCGTAGTTCGCATCCCCCTTAAACTAACTATTAAGTTGCTAAACTTCATCACCACCATATAAACTAGACTAAAATAAATAAAATACACTGCTCTCTAATTAAAAACTATAAATGTCAAACAGAAATAAAGAAAATCAATTCATTGACTTGCAAAGTTGCAATAATTGAGTCAGACCTGTCAGACCTTTAACTTAATAATCAAAAGATCAACTAGTACTTAATTAGACACAATTACTCTTAAAAAAAGTTAATTAGTAGTACTCAACGGGACGTTTCTAGTTTTACAAAGGAAAAAGCGTTTAAGTTTTTTTGGCTGTCTATGTAATTAATTGGGGACGTTCTTTTTAAGGGTTGCGTACCTCAAAAGGAAAAACGGGACCCTTATAGGATCACTTCGTTGTCCATCTGTCCATCTGTCTGTCTGTCTGTTTGCTTGTGGTAAGAAGCAAGGTTTAACAGCACAAGTAAAGGAAAAAGTCCGAAAATCGATAATTTGTAGTTTGATCGAAAGGTATTAGTGACATGTATGTATTTATTTTTCTTGTCGACTTTGTTTTTATTTTGAACTTTTGTGAATGTAAATAATATTAATGTACCTGTAGGTAATGAGATTGTGTGCAACTAATTTAATTCTATATTTAACTTGTTATTATTTTAATTATTTGCGTAGGTATGTTTGTAAAACATTCAGACACAATGTAAATTGTTATGTTGGTTGTGTTGTGTTGTTTAATAAATGAAATTAAAATGATCAATTAAGAAATTTTTTTTTTTGAAATTTGAACTCATATTTCCAGTTAGAAAATTGACCGTGGCGTATGTCAACGTATCAACGTATGGGAGAGCATGTTTTTCATTTACAATGTTAAGTTTGTTTTTGGGATAAATTCATCCCATACTATGGAATCTTTCATTGTGCGTAGTCCGACACGCACTTGGCCGTTTTTTTACTGATTAGGATACATAGGTTTTTTTATATAATTATATTTTATCATTTGTAACTTCGAGTGACAGCTATATATAGCTTTATGTATGCGGGCACGCCCTTTATGCCTGAATGCTTTTATTTAAGTACGAGAATTAAGTTCTGTTTGCGTTTTTAGTTATTTTTTATTTCTGCTTGAGTGTTTTCGATGTTTTTTGTTTGTATAGGCCAGTGTTAGCTCACTTATGGCAAATAATTTAATTTTATGTTTTGTGTTGCGTAATGTAAAAGTAGATTGTTATACAAATGTCGAAAGGGATCAATTCCCATACGAGGTATTTAGATGTCCGAGCGGAGCTAGAGCCGCTATAGTCCGAGTAGTAACAATATTAAACCTTTTAAATAGTTCCCTAAGAGATTCGCGGTGACTTACATTATAAATTGCTCTGACAGCTCTCTTTTTAACCGACTTCCAAAAAGGAGGAAGTTATATGTCCGGCTGTATTTTTTTTTTTATGTTAGTTCTCCGATTACTCCATCGATTTTGGACCGATTTTGAAAATTATTTTTTTATTTGAAAGGGTCCCGAATGGTCCCATTGCCACCAAATCAGAATCTGATGAGGGGATCCCATGGAAATCGAGGGAAACCCTCAAAATGTATAGGCAAACCTGTAGCAATTTAAGTATTTTTTATAGTAACTCGTGTATTTGCTCCTGGAAATCACCATTTGTTGAAGTGGAACTGATGATAGAGACCACAGATGGCCACTGGAACAACATATTAATAATAAGTATTTAACGGGTTGCGATTCGATTAGGTACTTACTTTAATATGGTTGCTAAGCAATTTATGCTCGTCACAATGCATATGGTGAGTGGCAGTTCTCCTGCCAGGAGCACTTCTCAACAATTAACGTCCCAGCATCGGGAAAAGCAATATTTTGTAAAAGGTGAGCAGTTAACATTAGGCTATTGTAACTTAGATAAATTAAAAACTGACCCACTAAAAAGTGATAAATAAAAAACTTTTTATAAAAAAAATAACTGACTTCCAAAAAAACACTACCAAGTGAAAAATTACTTTCATTTCGGAAGTCGGTGACAACAAACTAAAATATAGATCCAAACACACCGACTTCCGAAATTAAAGTTATTTTTCACTTTGTAGTGTTTTTTGGAAGTCGTTTTTTTTTATAAAAAGTTTTTGCAAAATAAAGATGGACTCAATGTCAGCAGCCCGACCCCACAGTAAATGCCATACGACATAATGCTGTGGAAATAGCTAACATAAACCAAACTCGCGGTTGCTATATCTGTTAGCTGTCTTATCTTTCTAACAGCATAAGCGACCGAGTCAAGCCACCCCGCAAGAGAGGTTATAATTATGATTCCTAGGAAAACCATTTCATTAATAAATTCCAGTTTTTCTCCGTTCAATATAATATCACATTCGCAACTTCCAACTTTAGGTAATTTAAATCTAATAAATTAGTTTTTCGTTTTTATTTAGTACCAAATTATTTTCCGTAAACCAATCTTGGACCTGAAGAATAGAGTAATTCACGTCACCAAGATTTTGTGACCGTCGGTCTATTTTAAATATATCAATGATGTGTCATCTGCAAATAACACCATATTCGGTTGATTTTGAAGTAATATTTGTTTCTGACAAGTCTTGTGAAAGACTTCTCGATAAGAACATGTTGTGTATAAAATATGTAGGTAACTTTTTGTTTTTTGGGTTGGGAAATTATCAAATAACTTCTCCCGCTCTGGGTGGAGCGGGAGGGCGTGTCAGACTTTTACTGACTAAAACCCACCCGTATTCCTTCATTTGCCTGTGTGCCAGGGCCACGATATCCGTTTCGGACAAACTCGCAACCCTGGCAGGCATTGGTCCTATCGGACCCTGTCAGTTGGTAGGTACTGACATCTCTTTGAGGCGCGCGTGGAATACGACGCGCCGTCGCCCCGGGCCTGGTCCTTATCGGACGGTGAGCTACCCATCGCTCACCGTCCGCAGGCCCGCGCTTATGGTACCTACCTATCATAATATATGTATTGAAATTGTTTCAGGCATAAACAGGGTAAAATTAAATCAGGTAGTGAAACTTCGCAGATGCGATGGGCATTGATATCTAAGCATGATGAAGCAAAAAATGTTTTTTTTTTGTGGGATCATCGACCGCAGTTCAAAATCGTAAAATCAACAGTCATTTATTCAAATTGGGCTAAGAATCAGCACTTTTCGATCATCAAAACTTACATAAGACAGTCCCCCAAAAACGCCCACCCTTCACCACTTCCTAGTGCTTTAGCTGGAAAGAAGAAGTGGCGCAACAAACTCCCCAGCAGCACAGCAGTCTGTTCAATTAAAAAACTTGATTCTATACAATAAAATGTAAAATAATTTGTATTTCGCAACACAAAACATTAAATTAAATTATTTTTCATATGTTAGCACACGCCAATACCTACACAAAAAAACTCTTAGAAAACTATACTCAAGCAGAAATACCGTAAACAGAACGTACCTAAATACAAGCTTTAATAAATGCCGCCATGGATAATGGGCGTGGCCGGTTACGTAAAGCTATAGCTGTCACTCGAAGTCACAAATGATAAACTAGCACCATCGAAGTAAAATAAAAAACAGTTAATTATTAATAACAATAACAAAACCATGGTCAGCAAGACGACCAGTCACCACAAGCAGCACCCGTTCACGAGCAAAGATCAAACATCACCCCCTCCCCATATTTGAGGGAAGGAGGCAACCCGACCCCCGACGCTACCGCAAGCAATTAGTATTTTCACTTGAAATATCCGTGTAAACTTTAAAGACGTGATAAATATCGAAGTCCAAACACTAAAACAAAAGAGAACAGATTTTTTCATTTCATACTTCAAGTAATTAAACTGCAAGCGGTCGATGATCCAAAAAAAAGAACATTATATCAGACTCAGATTCAGATGATTTATTTAAAATGATTTATTTAAACATAAGTTACAGATACACAAGTGTGTGAGATGTTCAATTTTCGTAAGTTCTCTATGCTTTGCCATTAGGCGTACAAATGTCAGCATGAGTTTTAATTATTTCAAAATAACAAATAAAAATTATAGAAATAGCTAGAGAGGACAAATCAATATAATATTTTCCTGTCAATTAATTAATTTCCAAATAAAAACTACAATCTCAACAACAAGTACCAAATTATTAAAATATTTCAAAAAAGTCAACAATAAAAATTTAAGATAAAACAGAAATGTAAAAAAATTATAAAAATAGGATAATAATTGTCTTATTCAAATTAAAACAAGAGTGTCAATATAAGTAATAAATCAATTAAATAAAAATAATATAATATCCTTTTCGTTTTTATTTTTGTTTTATCGTGTTTAGAAATTGATACCTATCATGTCGGCGGAGTTCGCTAGGTAACTTTATTTCACCCTGTATTGTTAACAATTTTGTTCACCTTTTTGACACTATACAACTAGCCTTTATTTATTTATTTATACGACAATTGCTTAAACCTTTAGAACTAAAAAAATAAATTAACAACAAAAAAAAAATAACAGTGCGAGGCAAAAAAGGCTCCCTCATCATCATCATCATCATTTCAGCCGAAATGCCCCCCCAAAAAGAGGGGGATTTGCCATAATCGCCACGCTTGGCAGGCAGGTTGGCGATCGCAGTAAGGTTTTAAAAATGCATAGAGAACGCTACTGCCCGCTACTGTAAGTCCCTTAGTCGCCTTTTACGACACCCATGGGATGAAATGTGGTGGTGCTATTCTTTACGTCCGGCACCACACGGAACGCTCCCTATCTCAGGTTAATGCTACTTTGGTGGGTATGAGGAACAGGGTGTAAAGTTCACTCATCCACCATAGAAAAGGGAGGATCCTCCGACCAGACGGGTGTCGTGTCTGGTGGGCAACTGCCCGACCGTGGTAGTTGCGTGGTAAACTCTGATTGCGCGATGCAGGATTCGCGTGACGTCAGTGTGACGCGTAGTTCGTATGTGGCGATGTTGATTCCGCTACACTACGATATTTAAAAAATAAATACCGCAGCGCTGTTGTGCGCAGTTAAACGCTCCTTTTTACTTGGAACTATGTTATAGTACATAATAATTATCTCATATTTCTCTATATTTTCTAATAGGCGAGGCTCGCTCCGTATGATATGCAAAATGTGGGTGTACTATAGGTACATCTTTCCCGAACCCTGCGGGGAAACCGTGATGTTATGTTAAGTATATTCAACGCAACGTTTTTTTAAAAAAAAGGAAAAAAACAAAAAAAACAAAAAATTGTTTACATTTTGTTAGTAAAATACGAAAATGGAAAATGTTGGATTATACCCATTTATCATAAAACAGTTTCATCACAACCACAATACAATATACACTACAGCAAGTTGTTACAGCTTTCCTGAAATAAAAGCATAACAATAAGAATATTTAACTGCACCACATACATTTAACGGCAGCTCAAGCTAAGCTTATAGATTAGCTCACTTGTAAGCTGCCAACTACTAAATGCGTTACATTTATACCGCATTTTGTAGCTTGCAAGCTTGGTTTGCATTCATTGTTCTGGTTAGTTGGTTGGGTGAATCTTATTGAGATAGTCTACAATTGGGTTGGTTATTTTTTGTAAAGCCGATTCATCAACGGCATCATCATTCATCCGTAAGAAGTCCACTGCTGGCCATTGGCCACCTCTAAGAATCGCCACATCGAAGAAGCATCCCGCATCGGTCATCGGTCTACCTTGTGGAAGGCCTACAATCCTACACACGCTACGTGTTCCGGTACGCGATCCCCACTCCAGAACCTTTTGGTCTCACCGGCCATTTTTATTGCAAGCAATGTGTTACAGAGGTTTGGGAATTTTTCTTCTTCCAAAAAAGCTTGTCCTATAAGATAGATAGATAGAATAGTTTTTGTTATATACACCATAAAAAATACAGATATATTTTTAGAAATACGCCGTGAGGTGCCGGACGTAAAGATTAGCACCGCCCTATTTCGTCCCGTGGGTGTCGTAAAAGGCGACTAAGGGGCTTACTTGAGAATGGGCAGCAGCATTCTCTATGCATTTTTAACGCCATACTGCGATCGACCTCCCGCCTGGGTGTGTCTGGGAATATCGGGATAAAAAGTCCTATCATCTTCATCATTTCAGCCGAAAGACGTCCACTGCTGGACATAGGCGTCCCCCAAAGCGCGGGGCGGGGGTTACCATAGTCGCCACGCTTGGCAGGCGGGTTGACGCGATCGCCAACAATATGCGATCAGTATGGTGTTGAAATGCATAGAGAATGCTGCTGCCCATTCTCTAGACATTCTAGATACATTTGTGTTCACTTAAATCGACAAAATGTAGGTATGGAACAGGTGATTTTTTTTCGTGATTTCAAGGTTGGTCCCATAGAAAAAGTTGTTCAAAATGATGAGTACAATGACCCCTTTTCGGGTTTACGGTAAGCAAAAACTAATGTTGTATAATGCGACTTAGAAGTAGGTACCATTAGAGAGTGCTAGGGTTTGTTAGTGAGTTGAAGATATGAGGTATGGATAGGTGTGTTAATATGAGTAGTGACAGGAATGTGGGTGAGTGATGTAGTCGTGACGTAAGTGAGGAAAGTGTATGAGTTGGTGTGGTGTGCTAGCAAGACTATAAATCCTTACAATCCGGATATACTCTCTAGGAGAAGAAAACACAATATAGTTCAAATACCTTTAACCAAGACCAAATTCGGATCTACGCAATTTAGTAAACGATCAGCTCAATTATATAACAAAATAAATAAAGAAATTTTCATATATGAAAAATCTTATCATTTAAGTAAAGAAATGTTGATTGACTGGATAAAACCACTGGATAGCTCTCCTACAAAACGTAACTTAACAATATACGTCCCGCTCATCCTACACATACATTCACACACACTTACTCATACAATCACACATCCAAAACACTCATGCACACTCAACAGCACATACACACTCATGCACACGCTCACACAAGTTCACATAATTATAATTTGTCTTTTTACTGTATTTTTTGTTTTTTTGTACTGTTTTTTATTGTGTTTTAAGTAAGTACTTACTGTTGTGAAGGAGCGGAGTCCTCTAATACAGGCATTGCTTAAATGAAGACTCCAAACCCAAATTTGTTTGTGTATAATTTTTTGGACACAATAAACGTTATTATTATTAAAATCTATTTAGTTTAACAGGTAGGTACCTACTTACACACTGTTCTGTGTGTGATAGGAATCAGACATAATTCCTTCCCTGTGAAATTTTCAATTATTCAATATAATTGACCGTTATTTAAATTCAAAGTACTGCTTTTTATTTACGCCGGTAACCTAATTTCCTACACCCACATTTCACCAGTTATGTTTAAAGTTTCATGATGTTGATATTTTATGTATTCTTTACCTACACAAAGTTAAAATTCTTCTGGTCTGTTCCAAAAGTATCTGATGAGAATGTAAACAAATGGATCAGAAAACGTACCCGTGTGTGCCACTTTGTAGTGTCACTTACAAATTCAGTGCTTTGATTTGATTAGAAGACAATACTTAAACCTGAAATTATCATTTTAAATCACTTTAAGGGGTCAAGCCTCGGTGACTCTCAATGAGAGACGGTTTATATTATCTTAGCAGAACCACCAGGGCTTGAGTCTAAAGATGATTTTCATTTGACAATTGAGATTAATTTACCTCAATTTTCGTCAATGATATTTCAATTACAATCTAATACTGTTACAAACAATAATTAATTATTGGAAAAAAATATGAGTTGTTGAAGTTGAAACCTTCTTAATAGAGATGAATGTGTTACTAATTTCTTTTAGTGAGTGATTACGTGGAGTGATGGCCCAGAGGTAACGGCTTTGACTTACGAGTAGTAAGTCGGTTCGAACCAAAGCAGGCGCTTTACTTTGCGTAATTTATTTCATCACGACTGCTTTCAAAACGGTGAAGGACATCTTGAGGAAATCTTGACATATATCTTGAGGAAACCGGCATGTCCTAGAACTAAAAATCCAAAGACATTTTTTTTAATTTTGACGTTCAGAAATGGCTTATAAGTGCCTGCTAGAAATCATCAAATCATCATCATCATCATAAAATCATTAAGTCATCAAAGTAAAATTTTGATCAAAACAGAACAATCCAGGTATTATTCTTCGCGCGGACCCAAATTCTTCTAGTCTGTTTCAAAAGTATCTGATGTATTTACACGTAAACAACTGGATCAGAAAACGCATCAAAGGCAAACTTTGATGCCTGTTCATTCTGCTTTGAAGGCTGATGGGTTAATTAAAGGGTGGAATCTTAACACGTGAATTGGGCACTACAAAATGTAATGAACAATTTTACCTATTTATGTAAATAATCATAGGTGGATTCGAACCAAAGCACACGCTTTACTTTGCGTAATTTATTTCATCACCACTGCTCTCAAAACGTTGAAGGAAAACATCGTGAGGAAGGTGAAGGAAACAACCGGCATGTTCTAGAACTAAAAATTCGAACACATGTGACATCCATCAATTCGCACTGGGCCCGCGCCGTTGATTACGGCCCACTCTCTCTCACAGAAAGAGCAGGCATGTGTCCCAGCAGTGAGATCATTATAGGTTGATTATGTTGAGTGAATGCGTAAGAAAAAAACCTGAACACATTGTGTACACTTTCATCACATAATTTTGGAACAGGCTATAGTGATAATACCCTATGTATAGAGAACAAAGTGGCATACAAAGTAGACGTGTCATTCGATTCGAGGTTCTAACAGACAGAATGAGGTTAACGCCAAACATCAGGTGTGCTATCCTTGTCACTTTAACGACAATGGACAGAAGCACAATATATAATACACCGCTAGTTTAGACATTCATGAATATGAAGGCAACGCTGTTATTATCACAATAGCTTATACAACTGCATTAGTAGCAGGACTTGCAGATCATAAATTGCAAGCTTAACAGCAGCACCTTGCAAGCGCATTACAATTTATAGTTGTCAAGAATATGCTTAGCTGCTAACTATGTAGTTTGCAAGCAAGAAATGTGTTAATAGCACGATTATGTTTGTTGAAACAAAACAATACTGTGGAACAAGGTTTGTCTTTTGTTTTGTATTTTAAACTAGCTGAACCAACAGACGTTATCATGGCCTTGGATCATGAGTTTATAACAGTCTTGAGTTCATACTAAAATCCATAGAAAAGAGGACGTTCGGTTTATCTCGGATTTGAAAATGTTCGAAACTTTATTTGCATTACACAATGTGTACTTATGGACCCTGTCGGACACAGGAGAATAGTAAAAGAGAGGAAACTTTGAAAAACTTAGCTTATCAGTCTTCTGTACTACATCTAATTTAATATTTTAAGGTGTTCTATACATAAATAGTTTACTGTGCTAATACTTATTAGATATGTTAGCGTTTATATTTTTTGGTTTAAATGTTCATATATACTTATTATTAGCATTTTCTTATTAAAATGTTGTTTTTGTCGTGTCATATGTCGTGGATAACGATATTGTTTTAATAAAAGTTGCTCAATTGATAAATGTAGTAGTGGGGCAAACGCCGTGACTTTATTTTGTAATGGCGGCACGTGGACAAAGTCGTTTTGGAAGGTGGGGATTGTCGAACGGGCACTTCGCATCGAGACGCGGACCAAGTCACTTCTCCAAAACGAAACTGTTGGTTTGCCTAGTTAAATTATTATTACTTGTTATTATCTATCTAGTTTTCTGATTAAAAGTGAGGTAATATTACACTTCGTGTTATAATTTAACGACACCAATGAAATGGACCCTTTACCACTGAATCAAGATGGTGACGACCCTATCGCTCCGCCGTCGCTGACGTCGTCATCAGAAGTGGGATCTGAATCTCACTGGCGCACAATGTTCGAGATCCAGCAGCGGAATATGATGCCGTTGATCGAGGCTATCAGAAGACCAGCGTCATCATCGAAGATCGCTCTGCCAGAAATCAACCCAGAGTACCCAGATTTTGATCCACGTGCCTGGTGGGCAACGGTTGACGTCTGCCTGGATGAACATCCACGCATTGCTCATCATAGCTCTCAGCAAGGGCGGCGCGTCCTCTGCGGGCTATACGGTCTGTAGCAGCGGAAGGGACACCGCAGCCGAACGGCGCGTCGACAACTGCCAAGTGGCAGGTGTTTGCGAGCAATTGCAACGATCTGGTGAGTCGTATTATTTTTATTCCGGTGCCGAATGCTCTCTTGTCAAGCAATCTGTCAGTCGTAATTTCATTGGTGAACGTACATTTGCGATGGTACGTATACAGGGTATACGAGCATTATCGGTTCGAGCTTAAGGCCAAATACGTTCGTAAATTTGTCGATGGATGTATAACTTGTAAACTGTTGAAATCACATTCAGGTCGTGTGCAAGCCGAGCTTCATCCAACCCCTAAGATTAGTACACCGTGGCATACTGTGCATGTTGACATAACTGGCAAACTTGGTGGCAAAAATTATTCAAAAGAGTACGTCATATTTTTAATCGATGCGTTTACTAAATTTGTCCTTACGTACCATACTCTTCGAATAGATTCGGCTAATGCTATTAAAGCTCTTAAATCTAGTGTCTCTATTTGAAGCTCGGCTGGAGTTATTGCAGACCAGGGTCGATGCTTTGCCAGCAAGAAGTTTAAAGATTTTTGTTAGAGTCATGGTGTTTCTTTACATTTGATCGCTTCGGGGTCGTTCCAATGTTGAAAGGACGATGAGCAATTTAAAAAGTATGCTTACGGCTGTAGAAACGTCAGATAGGTCTTGGCAAGAAGCGTTAGAAGACGTGCAACTAGCTGTGAATTCCTCTATCAATCGTGTAACAGGAGCGAGTCCACTTTAGGTTCTGATAGGACGTGTGGCTAGACCATTAAATCTTCTAACTTTGGATGATACTGAACCAGAAATAGACATTGACAAGATAAGAGATCAAGCGGTTACGAACATAGAAAAGAGTGCTATTTACGAAAAATCTAGATTTGATAAAAATAAAGCTAAAGTAATGACATTTTATGATTGGTGATTTAGTTTTAATTCAGAATGAAGAGATAAATCAGACGAAATTAGACCCGAAATACAAGGGACCATTTAAAATTGTGGTTATTGCTTGATGGTGATTGTTACCTATTGAAATCTTTGACTGGTAATAGAATTTTATGTACGCCCAAGGTCGTGTACGAAAGATTTCTCCAAGTAATGTACCTACTGAGTTAGATTTGCCTAATGTAGAAGACGGTGATGAAAGTACCTCCACCGAGTAGTAGACACATACCATGGCTATTTGGTCGCACCGTACGCACTAGTCTGTAGTCGTAACTGCAGTTCACTTGTGAGCTGTTCAGGGGGCGATGGGCAGCTGGTGGTACGGCGGGGACCTGGGTCTCAATGGAGACTATTGTTGTTTCGGTCTTGTACTGACCTGGGAGTCGCAGACTCTATGTGATGTGTGTGGTCGTATCACATGAGGTGATGACGATATGGGTGGCATAAGTGTCACTAGCTGCTGCGGCAGCTGGGCCATGAGCGTTGTATGTGATCGAAGTTGATTTATCGAAAAATAGAGGTATCAGAACAATACAAACTTATAATTTACATTCCTCTGCTTTCTTTTTCGTGTGACTATTGACTAATCTGCAGGAGTCAGAGTTTTTATGCCACCCATGGGGCTCTCAATTGTGGTGTGACGCATGTTTCCTCCAACCTTTTCTTATTTTTGTGTTTATAATAATAATAGTAATACCATTTATTTTAGGCGACATAGGCCCATAGAAAAATACCTTAACCTAAACATACATGCTGTATATAAACAAAAACTTGTGTTAATAAAAAGGCTTAGACTATGTTAGTAGCACTTCACTTTGCACTAGATTGTGCTGTCCTGTGGAACTTGTCCGCGGAAGCGACGGAACACCACGTCCTGCGGCCAAAAGTCTTCTTCCATGACGAGGGGCAGATAACAGTTCGGAACACGCACGACGAACGCTTTGAAGTTGACGTTCCGGCTGCAGACACTGGCAGCGGGATGGGGCGAGGGGCGCGGGCGGCGCCGCGTGAAGTAGCCACCGTGACGAGCACAGGGCTGCGGGGCGGGCTGGCAGCGGCGGGGTCTGCAAACTCAGCAATCGACGGATGCGCTGGCGACGAAACTGCTGACGCGGAATTCGACAACGATATATCGAGGCCGGCTCCGCGACACGTGTTTGACCTAATTATCGCCACACTGTTGCGCAACTCGCTAACTTCTTTGCGCAAATCAGCGACGGTGTTTTGGGATGCATCCAATTTCGTTAGCACATCCGTGAGGCGGGCCTTCAAAAAGACAATGTCCTTCAGAAGGCTCGATACATCGACGTGGTCGAAGGTGACGGGAGGAAGCTTGTGTAGCTTCTTCGCCACAAACGTTGGCACGTCGTCAGAGTCGGTCTCCTTGAACAGCGTGATTATGTCCTGCAGGCTCCTCTTAGTCCCGTCACGCCGGCGGGACACCATCTGGTCGCGCTTGTTCAGCACAGTAAACAACAACAGCTTGGCAGCAGCTATTTCATCCTCGCTGAAGTTCGTTGCGCAGATCTGGACAGCAAACACCTCGTCCATCACATCCAGCTTCTGCTGCAGGAATGCCAGCAGCTCATTCGCCACTAGTTCGTTACTCATGGCGGGTAAAATACGAGCGACAGCTTGCGCCGCGCTAATCGATATAAAGCAAACGCGTCCACGTCGAAACGCAGCACAAGCGAGACTGACATTGATATATTAAATAGGAAGATATGGTACGCGCTCCTCGATGTGGACCGCATATATTAGGGGAAAGAACACAATCGACCTACATTACTCTCGGTTTGCGAGGAATACCCGAATCGTAGTTTGTTTGCGAGTTGTTATGGGTACGTAACAGTGACAATTATTGCCATCTCGTTCCTGCTATAGCCCGCGTAATATGTCTCTCTATTTCGGTTGTCGAGCACATGACGCACGACATCGACATCATTTAATATTTACGTGATGTTAGAGAGTGGCCTATCTTCCTATTTAATACATCAATGGTTTATGTTCTTTTTTGTGTCATGTTTACCACAAATGAACGTATTTTTTTATCTTTCTTTCTTTCTTTCTTCTTCTTACTAATATTATAAATGTAAAAGTAATTAGGTCTGTCTCTCTGTTACCATTTCACGGGTGAACGGATTTAGATGAAATTCTGCTCACGGATAGACCATAACTTGCGTTAGGACTTACGACATCCTGTGAAATAGTTTCTGACCCCCATGCGGGCGTAGCCGCAGGCAATAGCTAGGCATCTATAAAGGCATTCCAAAAAGGTACCCAAAAAAACAAGAGCTCTCTCCTCAAACTCCTCTTTAAAAGGTAAACTCTCCAGCTTGTTAATGAATGGGCCACACCACTCCAGTTTGTGGCTAATGGACCGCCAACCTGTTGTCCATTTAACGAGACTTTAAAATCCAGACTCAGGGGATGCAGTTTTTAAAATGAAAGCAACTGGTGGACCATTTTTGTGGATTTACCGGTAATGCCAGTAAAAAGCAAAGGTTAAATAGGGTATTTGACTGTTTTTTTTTAATTTCGGTTTTTAGAAACCAACAAAAAAAATAAGCAGAAGTAAAAAGAGAAGTTGTTTGTTGTTTGTTTGTTGTAATGTCTCTTAGAAAAAAAAAATTAAAAAGTTTTTATTCAGATTATTAATTAAAGACATAATAATTATTTACTTCTGCCAAACTATGCGCAGCAGAAATAGAAGAAAAAAGAAAAGAAGAGAGAGAACTAGTTTAGAATGCCGAAGTTGTATGCGTTTGAAAGTATATTATAGATAGAGACAGCACTGGAATGCCATAGTAACTTCACCCCATTCAGTACAATGATCGTTTTGCGTGATTAGGATAATAATAAAAATAATCATTACGGCCAATGGCCTAATAGCGAAGAGCCTCGACCAACACCTCAGGAGGCTCTCATTACGCGGCTGGGTCAAGGGCTTGATTCAGAAAGCAGTACTCCTCGACACGGCACGCATAGTGAGGAGGTTCCTCTCTCTAGAGCCCTAACCACCGGCAGCTTGGACCTTGTTCCTGATGCCGATGGACTACTGTTTTTTTTTTGTTTTTTTTTAATGTTTTTTATAAAATTATTTAAAAAAATAATCAATATGTATGATTGTATAAGTAATAAATGAAAATAATTAAAAATAAATAAATAATAATAACAATAATTTCAAAAGCGTGTAACTTCTCCATTTTTTCATCGATTCTGTTTCTTTTTCCACAAATCGTCTTTTTTAGTAACTCCTATAAAAATACACATGGAGTACATCAGGATGAAGACAAGTTCACCTTGGGAGTCGAGAAGTTGGAGTCGCGATATGATTAACTTCAAATCTTTTTTGGTGCGGGTTCCGACTCATAATATGGACACTTTCATGAAAGAGGAATTTTGGCCGACAGGTGTCGTGTATTGGCGTTTTTGGGGAAGCCTACATGACACCACAACTCAGCGCAATACGTCGCCGACCCAACGTAGTAACTAGATTTTGTGGTGATGTTTTTATTATGTATTCATAATTTAATTTCAGCCGAAAGACGTCCACTGCTGGACATAGGCCTCCCCCAATAAGAGGGGGGTTGCCATAATCGCCACGCTTGGCAGGCGGGTTGGCGATCGCAGCATGGTGTTAAAATGCATAGAGAACGCTGCTTCCCATTCTCTAGTAAGTCCCTTAGTCGCCTTTTACGATACCCACGGGAAGAAATGGGAAGGCGCTATTCTTCACGTCCGGCACCACACGGAACATATAATTATGTATTAGTTTATTATTTCGTAAGATTATTTTGTGTATTTTGTCTATGGGCCTTAGTTGCCGCAAAATAAATCAATTATCATTATTAATTCTTATAATGTTTGGTAGCAGTCAAATACCCTATTAAAGAAAAGAATTTTGTGAAAATATATTGGGATTATTTTAAAAACCTCTAAGGCGGCAGGTCCAACTAATATTATTCAAATCAAATCACAACATCATCCCGCCTGAAATTTCCCAAAGGGTTGGGCACAGGTGTAACAGAGTACATCCAAATTTTGTGTCACAATGTCACAAAATGTGTTGCATTTGGAGAAAAGACTTCTGCTCAGTTATTTTTATCTCTAACTAGCTGTTGCCCGCAAATTCGTCTGCTATCCAGGATGAAAAGTAGCCTATGCCCTTCTCCAGGTCATGGTCTACCCATGTGCTAAATTTCATCCAAATCCGTTCAGCCGTTTTTTTTCGAATAAATAGGCCAATAACAAGCCCGATTCTCTGTATCTATTTTCCACAAAATATCACACTGGCATTCAAACTTCACTTTTTGAATGGTTTGTTCAAGGCACAATAATTGCTTACAAAGTTATCACTTCGAACTAAGCGCTCAACAAAAGCTCCTCTAATAAACTTGCAGAACAGTTTATTAGTAAATCCTATATTATATTCACTAGTACATATTCCTGTCTAATGCCTAGTGTACCATAATTTACAGCTTCAATTAAGCGTGGATTAATTTCGCTAAATTGCATGCAACGCTGATTGAGCTCGGTTGCATTGTTTTAGGCTATCAAAATTATTTGATTTGTTTTAATTGAACTGAATTGTATTCAAAATTGTTTGATACGTTTTGATTAGGTTGTATTTATAACGATTGAATGTTACGTATATTATGATAGTATATTACGTAGTATTACGATACTTTTACGATGTTTGTAAATATGTAAGCACATTTTTTTTTAAATAGTTTAACAAAACGGTACAACACCAATTACATTAATTAAATTAGAAGCATAAAAAATATTAATATTAACATATTTTGTATAAATGTTATACAAATTCAATTTAATTTAATTTAGTTTAATTTAATTTTGCATTGTTAAAACTAACATGGAACAGTAGACCCCCTTGCATACTTTCTCTCACAGAACACCAGACATTATACGCATAATTTTCCTCCATTCATCCGCAAACACATCACATTCAGGGTTGGCAGTCAGAAGGGCGTTGAGCATCTTCAAAGTACGACATACTGGGGATTCAGCTCTGGCGATAGTATCCATGTATCTATCTCATAATTAAATTATCTGTCATTGCTTAATTTTTTTTATCTAATGTGATCTAGTAATTTTATTCTAGATGCATCGTCTTCACATACATACAATCTTATTTTCTTCATATAATTATCTTAAACAAAATATTGTAAAACTTTTATTTTTAAGAGTAACGGTAGAGTTTCTTTCCCATTCTTCTCCATACGAAACTAACTTTTGGAAGGGTAACTAGAATCAATTACATTTTTTTTTGTAAATTTTGACGTTCAAAAGTGCCTCTTAAGTGCCTATTTGAAATAAATAATTTGACATTGACTTTGTGAAAGTTGGCTCGATTCACTACACTCAAACTCGTAGGGTCGAAGCAAGTATGAAAAACAAATTACCGCCATTGAAATACTTGACAATACGTGACATTCCGGTCACTCATTGTTGATTGGAGTTTGTAACTGGTTACTTGTCAGTAGCTTCGTGGACGAAAGGCTTACACACTTTCTCGAAATCCATGATTATAGAGATAGATGGTCCACCTACATAATTAAACACGATTACGTTGAATCAGTAATCGCAGCCCATAATTAACGCACACATAATGTAATCCGCTTATCGTAATCCACCTTCAACCGGTTTCGTGGTTACTAATGAGTTAACGAAGATTAATAATGTTCAGTAGACACTATCTATGTACATAACTTAACTCAAGAAAAGGAGATTATTCTGAAAATGAAATATCGAAATAAAAATTGTTTATTCTGCACAAACATAACGCACATTGCAAAAAAAAATTGTCAAAATCACACTATACTTGTCAAAAAATAATACGCCCGTTTTAACTTGAATCGATTTATCGTGAGTATCGAGTACCGAGTCGTGTGGTCGCAATGGTCAATCGCGACGTAACTAGTGAAGTAACTATACGACTCGGTACACGATACTCACGATGACTCGGTACACGATACTCACGATGACTCGGTACACGATACTCACGATGACTCGGTACACGATACTCACGATGACTCGGTACACGATACTCACGATGCCTCGGTACACGATACTCACGATGACTCGGTACACGATACTCACGATAAATCGATTCAATTTAAATGTCAAAACGGGTCTATTATTTTTTTTAAACTTTAATACAAAGTGCCCAAAAGTCTCGTATTCAAAACCTTATTATTATATTATATTATACCCGTCTATGGTAAAGCCCCTAATACAAAACTGACAACTTAGTTCGGTACTAAGTGGTCAGTTTTGTGTTAAGGAACTTTACCAAAGTCGGAATAAATTTCAAAATTCAATAATGGCTCCATGTTTTAAACCTGGGTCTGAAGATAAACCTTGTTTTGTAATAAGGGGGTATTGTTTGAATTGTCACAATTTAATAGTCTTACCTTACTAATCTGAGGTTCATGAAAGCCAAAGACGAGTTGTCATTGTCAGTTGTCATTTGCCAAGTTACGAGTTGCGACTCTGGCAAATGACAACAAAAAAAAACTAAATAAAATAAAATGCTCTATGCAAATTGTACTTTTGGTTAGAGTTTTTATTGTGAAGCACTAAAAATTACACTCGTTTGTGCAGTTTAGGCTAAGGCAAACAACTTTGTGAACATCAATATTACAAAATACAGCCCTATAAGCGGCTCCAGTGCCGTTCCTCTGAGTTAAGGCTTCTACATATCAGCGCGACTTGTCGCGCGACGCGACACGACGCAAAGGCCCCGCGTGTCACGGGACGAGCGGTGCCTTTGTGTCGCGTCGCGTCGCGCGACAACTCGCCCCGGTATGTAGAAGCCCTTAATTGACGTGACCTCTCGAGTTTTAAAACATCATTATTACGTGTAAAAGTGTTTTTTTAAACAAATCTACAGAAATACCTCCATATCATTTATCAGGGGATACAGGCATCACGTTATGTTGTTAAAATCGCCAAAAAGCAACCAGCAAGTGTAGTTATAATTTCTCATTATGTACTTCTCTTTATAAGCAGTGGCATATGTCCTGAACTGGGACCACAACTTGCTGATATTATTAATATCCCTAAGGATCAAAAGCTCGACTAACAAAAGGCCATTTTAAGCATTACCTGTTGCTCGTAGTGAAACCAATTTTAAAGGAATCAGAAAAATATTTCAATAAAGCGCTTTCAAATTACACCTCCCTGGTCAATGGAGCCACAGTTTTTTTTTTTTAAATATCTCCTAGATAGTTAAAATTTATTCAATGTTTGATAAACTATTTATTTTTGTAAGGGCCCGTACGCACACGTACAATAACCACACCACATCACAGCTACAAAATGTGGTCAAGCAGTGGTTACATGTGAATAGTGTCGTCGCAACTTGTTACAGTTGCTTTGTGGTTGCTCTGTGGATCTCTAAGTCAAAGTCAAATTATTTATTTCAAATAAGCACATAAATGGCACTTTTGAACATCAAAATTTACAAAGAAAATAGAATTGATTCTAGTCGCCTCTTCGAAAAGGTAGCTTCGTATGGAGAAGAATGGGGAAAAAACTCCACCGTAACGGTGGAGTTTCTTTTCTTTTAAATTCTTTTAAAAGGTTATACATTATTTTGTGTAGGTACATCAATTATATAATTATATGTGAAGTCGATGCACCTAGAATAAAATTACTAAACCACAATACGTAAAAAGAATTAATAATGAAGCAATGACAGATACTCTCTGTGGATCTCTGTGGTTTTCTGTGGATCTCTGTAGATCTCTCGGTCTGCAAACACTTGCAGACCGACAGATCGTTATGTTTGCATTGTGGCCGGCCGCTAATACGTGGTCTCGATGGTGGTTACGTCGTGGCTGAGACGTGGTTAGTTTCGCTTACACGGTTCATTTTGCCGGCAAAATGTAGTCCGTGTGAATAAACTATTCGTTTTCACACAAATCTGCCACCGACCACGAGTTGTCCAAGTGGCGTGGTTTTGGTACGTGTGCCTTATGTAGGTTTTTACAAGAACTTTTACACGTCAATCATATTTTAAAAGCTAGATGAGATCGGCGTTTCCTAGCTGACTACTCTGAGATGAAAGGCCGAAACAAACTCAGAGGTCAGTCTCTTTTAAAGTTCAGACATAATCTTGGTCAGATCATGTGAGGACCATGTAGATTAGAAAGAAAAAGAAAGAAAGAAAGAAAAATTGTTTATTCTGCACAAACAAAACGCACATTTCAACAAATATAAACATAATTAAAATTAACACATACAAAGTAGCCAAAACCCTCGTATCCAATACACTAAAAATTTTGACAATCATTTCCATTGGTTGCGATTGGTTGATGTCAGGGCCAGGGACCAAATTAGTGTCTGTCAGATTACTGTCTGAAATAGCTCAAGCTAGGGCTCCGTGTGGTGCTGGACGTAAAGTATAGCATCATCCCATTTCTTCCCGTCAAAGGCGAAGGGACTTACTAAAGAATGGGCACCAGCTTCTCTATGCATTTTAACACCATACTGCGATCGCCAACCTACCTGCCAAGCGTGGCGATTATGGAACCCCCCCCCTCTTTTAAGAGAGGCCTATGTCCAGCAGTGGACGTCTTTCGTCTGGAATAATGATAATGAGAGCTCAAGCTAAAGGTCAGTGGTGGCCCAGTGGTAACGGCCGTGACTTACGGGTTGTAGGTCATGGGTTCGAACCCAAACAGATGCTTTACTTTGTGTAAATTATTTCATCACCAGTGTTCTCAAAACGGTGCGGAAAACATCGTGAGGAAACCGACATGTCCTAGAACCAAAAATTCCAAGACATGTGACACCAACCCGCACTGGGCCACGTGGTGGATTACGGCCCAATCCCCCTCACAGAGAGGCCTGTGTCCCAGCAGTGGAAACATTTACAGGCTGAATAAGTGTGTAGCTCAACTCAGCTGATGTAATATCATCACACTTTACACTAATATATCACAATATCACACTAATATTATAAAGGCGAAAGTTTGTGAGTGTGTGTGTTTGTTACTTCTTCACGCTCAAACGACTGAACCAATTTTGATAAAATTTTGAATGGAGGTAGCTGACACCCTGGATTAAGACATAGGCTACTTTTTATCTCGATATTCCTTCGGGATCGAGACTTATGCGGGTCGCAGCTAGTGATCGATAAATCAAACCATATTTTCAAATATTCCCTTAAGCGTAAAACGATATTTAATAAGAAAAAATCAGTCCTTACACACGCTCTGGTACTCCAACTATTTTTCAACCTCACACGCTTCAGCGGTCTTGAAAATATACCCTAGCTCGGGTGAGTTTTCAAGCTTACTCTCAGAAATAAATTGTAGGACCGGGGTTCATTTTACCAATTAATTTAATGTGGACCTGTGAGGTTCTGAGCTAGGCTTATTCGTAAATACGCTTCAATATTCAGTGGGCTAGAAAATATATTCTGAGTTGAAGGTAGTTAGGTTTGTACAGGTACTGCTTAGTTATACAATTTAAGAGGGATTGTGTCAGGGATTTGTTTGATGACTGTGGGTCATGAGTAGAGATCGGATTTTCGGATGCATATTCACCTAAAGTTTGAGAGTTGACTAGTATGGAGTGCGTTTCGGTACGGGAAAGTGTCGGTTTCCAGGACTGACAAGTTTTTAAGAACTAATCTTTTGTAATGTGTATCCCTGAATAAATATATTTCATTTTAGAATAAAAGGTTTCAAGGAAATATTAATAGTGTTTTTTAAACGTGTTTTCCACAAAATTATTGCCTAGTTCTAAATAGATAAGAAATATTTGTTATACTTATGAATATGACGGAAGCCATATTATTTAACAGCTGCGAGAGGCGGCGACTAGATGGCGCTAGTGGAACGTGCACCATAGACAAATCATTCATTCTATCGGATGTTTGACTTAAAAGACTTGAAGTCAATTGAGTGAAATATTGTAACGTTACCCCCCTCTAGCGGATCGCCTTTATAAGGAGGTGCGCTATTGAGTCGGTACGCATTTTGAACGGATGCGTCTTGGTGCACGGACCACTGTCTCTCGACAGTCAGTACTGCCCGGTTTTGGATATGGAACGCTGTCTCCGACAAATTAGTACTATCCTTATTGCGGTGGGTGCATGGGCCACTGTCCCTGACAGTCAGTACTGCCCTATGTGACCGCCACTACCATTATTAGTTATTTAATTAATTCTATTTAATTTCTATATTCTCTCGATTTAAAATAACTGATTGTTCGATTGAAATATATTTCTGTATTGCCATATCTGAGTATTACTTCTGATGTCTGAACCTATCCCGACATCAGAAGTGGGATACGAAGACCACCCCACTTCTGGAGACTCAGCTTCCAATATCATGCAAGACCAGATGCTTTTGTTTAGTAACGGCATGGAAGCCTTAATTTCTAAAATCATCGGAAGTTTGTCATCTACCGCCTGTACACTAAGTCCATTAGTCTCATTCGACCGTGACGCGTACACACACATCGTCTTTAATGAAAGAGAGAATTACTTGTAAATTTAGAGGTAGAAGAGTAAATGATGTGGTACCTTTAGTAGGTATAGGCAATAAAAATATCAATAATACTTTGCAATTGCTGTGTCAGGCAGAAATTAACGATTTCGCGACGGAGATTCTATTCCAAGTTTTGCTAGATAAGTACTTGCGTCATAACATCGTATTGAGTCGAGACATTTTAAATAACGGTTTTTGTTCGAGCAACTGAATAAATTTTGCCTAGAACTATAAACGTGTGTAAAGCTATTCAGACTACGGCAATAATTAATTGTGTCGATTGGATTCTTGTCGTTTTATTTTTCGTGATAACTGAGGGGTTGTTTCTTTGACTAAAATGTTCACTTTATCCATTTTAACGTAGTAAATCAATTTAAATTCGACACGTAATAAGTACAGAGTCAACTCGTTACCAACACTGAGAAAGATGGTCATTTTAAACCTCTGTCAGTTAAAACAATCTCGCGCTCCTGATTGGCTGAAAGGATTTGACGTCTCGCTTCTGATTGGCTAAAAGGATTTGACGTCTCACTCCTGTTTGACTGAAAGGATTTGACTAAATTTGTTAATAAACTTCGAAGGATTTTACTGAGTTAGATACCGGTGGTAACCGGTTTTTGCCTTCATATAAGTGGATTTGACTACTTTTGTAAATGACAAGCGATAAAAGACTTTGTTTTTTAAAATAACGTTCTTAACTTATTTTCGTTTTTTTTGGAGATGACCCAAGTTGATTTTACCAGTTGATAGAAGACGTGACCTTGTAAACATCTTAGAATTATACTCTGGACTTTTTTAGTAACGGTTTTCCGACAACACGTGTTAACACTGGTTAGTTGGAGGTAGGGATTGTAAATGTTCGATAATTTTTAGTATTCGAATACTTCTTCAGCCTTGTTCGAATGTTTGAACTGTTCAAGTGATGTGCGAGTTATTTACTCGTACAACTCTGTATTCGAATATTTGATTGCAATGCCTATTTGAAATTAAGATTGATAGACCCTAATCGTACAGTGCAAAGACGTTCTTACAGACTGTCTCCGGACGAAAGTCGAATCATGCGCGATAGGGTTAATTTACTGTTGCAAGCCTAAATAATTAGCCCCAGTAGTAGTAATGTAAATTAATGCGAATTAACCCATCAGTACCCAGTAGTACGCCGTTTGCTAGGTGAGCCCTTTTGGTTATAAAGTATGATGGATCAGACCGTATGTGCATAGATCATAGACACGTTAATAATAATACAGTGACGGATCGTTATCCATTACCGTTGATTTCTGACCAAATTTCTTTACAAAGTTAGATTCAAAATTTAAGGGACCGTTTCAGGTTATAGAGGTTCTTGACGGTGATCGCTACACATTGAGAGCATTAAATTTCAAGTGTATTTACAAGTACATGCATGATAGCCATTTGAAGTAGAAGACGTTGAGTTGAGTGATAGTGGTGAACTTGGTTCAGCTGGTCGGACCGTACCAGTAGCCATTTCGTAGCCGTAGTCCGTTAGAAGTCGGTATCTGCTTATAGTAGTCCGTGGATGCGCGGTGCGCGGGTGGCTCTAGTGGAGGTCGGGTCTTGTAGTGACCATAGAGTCCGTGGGATTCGGAATTCAGGTGAATTCAGTGAAACAAACATGGAACTTGTTAAACGGGCTTAGTGAAAAGCCACAGGCTACGGATAAGATTCCTACTTTGTGTTTTGTTATGGTCTAAGGCTGATTTATGAATTGCTCTCACATGTTTAGTTTGATTTTGTCTTTTGCGCGAGATGCGCGATAAATGTGTAGTCAGATCTTTGACTACGACTTTGAATTTCCTGATTATTGATAACATGTTAATTTTTTTCTAATTTTCCATTGATTTATAGTAATATGGTACTCTAGTTTAATTCAAAATGAAATAAAGAGTTAGGTTTAAACAGTACTTTGACGAAAGAAGTAGGGAAAAGGGTATCTGGTATAAAACTATACAGTATCAGCCTCCTCGTATACCGTGGTTTGCTATCAAGGAAATGAATAGGTATCATATTGTTCTGTTTCATAGATTACGCTCTGGTCACTACCCATCCCGCAAGTTTGGTTATTTGATGAACAAAGTAAATCCCAATTGTGAAACATGCAGATCGGTTGAAGATGTTCACCATCTACATAAAGAGTGTACTAAGACTAAGAAGGAAAGAGAATCATTGTTGAGTGTGGCAAAAGGTAATGAATATGATATTGGTAGATATGTTAAAGTTTTGGCGCAGCCTTCTCCCGAGATAGCAAACCTATTAAGAATAGTTTGAGTTATGATGAGGCTGGCATGCCTCTGTGGATGCCTCTTGTAAAGAGTTCTGTTAAATTTTGACTTTATTTAATTCTGACATATCAGATGTTCACTTCATTTAATGGCTTACGACAATAATGACAAGACCTTGATAACATTAGGAGATTGGCATTTGAAGGCGTTGAGAAGTCCACGCGTTATGATGAAAGTCGTTTTAATAGTACAATGGCAAGCGTGAGTAAGTTCTCTGTCGGGGAATTTGTGCTTATTGAGAACGAGAAGCGTTCTATGTTAGAGGGTTTGGTTTCCGCACTTCGTCCTTCATGTGGACCATTGTGCGTGTTATTTCAACCTGCCCACCTACCTCCAGAAGCTGATTAGGTCTTCTGGACTGCATAGGATATCTGTGAAAGATCTGAGTGACCCGAGGGTTTCTGCTCGGATCAGGGTGACGCCTGTGCAGTCAAAGAGCACATGCGAAACGGTTTCTTCAGCCTCCATGTAAGCCCTACACAGAGGGCTGTGCGTTAAACATATTGTGTGGAATTGTTTGTTTAAGTGATCAGTGTTCCGTGATGGTCCCCGTCACTGGGCGCAAGCCGTTCCTGTCCAGTCGTCGCAAGCGCCTGGTTAGCTTGCCATCTAGGGATGGCATGGCTTCCCTGGATTGCCTGCAGCCCGGTGTCGAGGTCCACCAGTTCTCCGCTTGTGTATGGGTGAACTCCTGTAGCCAGAACGAACGAGGAGCGTAATCAAACTAAGCTTGACGTGAAGTATAGAGGCCCTTTCAAATTGTTGAAGTGTTAGATGGCGATCGGTATGTTATAAAAATCTCTAGTTAACAAGCGTACTTACAAACGCTCTTGACCGTGTTCGGAAGATGCCCGATGTCAAGTACCAATTGAGATTGTAGACGAAATAGATGAGTTGACTTCACTTTAGTTTATGTAACATGTTTTTGGTTCATTGGGTCGGAGACTACAACAGAGTATCGTAGTGCTCAATGAGTAGTCCATGGGTACGCGGTAGGCGGTAGCTCTATGTTGTATAATCGGTTTTTGCCTAGAAGCAAAGACCATAGAGTCAAGGGTTGACTCGGTATTCCCGTGGGGATAATAGTGTGTGTGTGTTATTGACCATGAATGAGATACCTATTATTTTAATATGGAATCATTGTGCTTGGTCTCGGTAATCTCAAAACTAGATAGTTTCAACTTTTAGTTTCAAATTGCTTGGAAATTTAAACGGATATTAAATTTTAAAGAGATAGTTCTCAAAACTTAAATGCCAGTCGTGTCTTAGAATCAAAAAAACATTATCGATTGGTTCACAAACAGTAACTATTAATTCTGAATCCTGTAATTCTGTTCTGTATAACCCAGTACCGGAACAAGGTCTCTTGCTGGATGACTAAATGTACTAGTACTGGTTTATACCGTAGGGGTTGCAAGAGTTGTGTGTGGTGACCTAGCCCAGTTGTAGCTGGAAGGGTCTCACCTGCTTGTGTGGGTTGATGACCTAGTCCAGCGCTTTGTCGATTTAGACTAGCAAATATGTAGCTGAAGGGGTTTCACCTGCTTTTGTGGGTTGATAACCTAGCCCAGCGGTTTGTGAGCTGCAGGAATCTCACCTGCTTTAGTGGGTGACGATTTAGACTAGCATGTTTGAACTGTAGGGGTTTTCTGTTGTAAAGAAATACCTAGACCAGTGATATTTGGTATTTTCATATGTATGATGATGATGTGAATTAATGAAAGTCCTTTTTTAATTTTTTATGGATGAATTTTTGCACTCGAGGACGAGTGATTTATCAGAATGGCCGTGACGGAAGCCATATTATTTAACAGCTGCGAGAGGCGGCGACTAGATGGCGCTAGTGGAACGTGCACCATAGACAAATCATTCATTCTATCGGATGTTTGACTTAAAAGACTTGAAGTCAATTGAGTGAAATATTGTAACGTTACCCCCCTCTAGCGGATCGCCTTTATAAGGAGGTGCGCTATTGAGTCGGTACGCATTTTGAACGGATGCGTCTTGGTGCACGGACCACTGTCTCTCGACAGTCAGTACTGCCCGGTTTTGGATATGGAACGCTGTCTCCGACAAATTAGTACTATCCTTATTGCGGTGGGTGCATGGACCACTGTCCCTGACAGTCAGTACTGCCCTATGTGACCGCCACTACCATTATTAGTTATTTAATTAATTCTATTTAATTTCTATATTCTCTCGATTTAAAATAACTGATTGTTCGATTGAAATATATTTCTGTATTGCCATATCTGAGTATTACTTCTGATGTCTGAACCTATCCCGACAAATACAAATATGTATACCAACACATTGTTATTAATGAAACCCCGCAGTCCCATGATAAAAATATATTTTAAGAAGCCGTTTCCATACTTTGTATCCTTTGCCGGGAAAAAAACGTACTTTAGGTAAATATGCATCCGAATATCCGATCTCTAGTCATTGTAGAATAATATATTACTCGTACTAGCTGGCCCTGCGGTTTCACCCGCATAACTCTCGATTCCATGAAAATATGGGGGTAAAAAGTATTTTATGTCTAACTCAGGTTAGGGTCTATCCATGTGCCAAAATTTCATCTAAATCCGTTCGGCCGTTTTAACGTGAAAGCGAAACAAACAAACTCACTTCGTTACAAACAAACTCACTTTGGCATCTATAATATTATAGTTAGGAGGATGAAAAACCGGTCTATCGACACGCTAGCCTCACAAAATGTATTAGGTAATTCAATTAAAAAAAAACTCGTAACTCACTACTAAAGTTTCTATAAATTATAATTCAATCATGATTCGAATGACACGTGGCGCCATCTATTATCATAAAAACGTTGTTGTTGTTTTCCTCGGGAACAGTACTTTTTAACCGTTTTCCAAAAAGGAGGAGGTTCTCAATTCGGCTGTATATTTTTTTTTTTTTTGTATGTTTGTTACGCGATTACGCCGTCAATTATGAACCGATTTTGAAAATTATTTTTTTGTTTGAAAGGGTATACTCCCGAGGTGGTCCCATTGCCACCAAATCAGAGTTAGATGAGGGGATCTCATGGAAACCGAGGGAAACCCTCAAATTTTATATGCAAACCTATAGCGATTTGGGTATTTTTTATAGTAACTCGTGCATTTACTCTCCGAAAGCACCATTTGGTGAAGTAGAACAGATGATGGAGACCACAGATGCGACCGGAACAATATAATAATGAGTACCTATTTAACGGGTTGCGATTAAGTAATTTTTGCTCGTCACTATGCATATGGTGAGTGGCAGTTCTCCTGGTTCTTACCAGGAGAACTCCTTAACTATCAACGTCCCAGCATCGGGAAAACAATATTGTATTAAAGATGATGAGCAGTTAACATTAGGCTATTGTAACTTAGGTAAATTAAAAACTGACCCACTAAAAAGTGAAAAATAAAAAACTTTTTACAAAAAAATAGTAACCGACTACCAAAAATAGGACTATAAAGTGAAAAATAACTTTAATTTCGGAAGTCGGTGGCAAAAAACTCAAATACAGATCCAAGGACACCGACTTCCGAAATTAAAGTTATTTTTCACTTTGTAGTGTTATTTTTGGTAGTCGGTTACGATTTTTTTGTAAAAAGTTTTTTATTTTCTGGAAGAAAGGTACCCTATGTCCGTTTCTGTACACCTGACAACGTATATGCAAAATTTAAGGATGGTCGGTTCAGCGGTTTGAGCGTGAAAAGGTAACAAACAAACAACTACAACTCTTTCGCATTTATAATATTAGTTAGGATTAAGCCAGGATCACGCCTCTATTCTCCTAAGGAGTAGGTAGGGGCGTAATAGTATACTCTCATTTGTAGGCAGTTTTGTTCTTGTAGAATAATAACTGTCCAGATACGATCCAGCCAGTCCCAACTTGCTGCCTCCCCCCAGCGATGCCCTTAGCCGAGGTTTGTACCCCACAAGGGGTGCCCTTAGGATGCAGTCGCTTAGTAATGTAAGAGATTCGCCACTGGAGGCTTTGAGTCAGCTTGGCAGCCACAGAATTGACCGTTTAAGTTGTCACGACCTCTCAAGGTCAACTATGAGATGCCCCATCTAAGAAAAACAAAATAGGAAGAATTTTTTAAAATACGCCCTTAAAGCAATATAAGTTTGTACGAAATTTCGTTATTTTTGCCGATGATTAATCCAATGACCAATCCCTGACCGGTGCTTTACTTTGTGTAAATTATTTCATCACCATTGCTCTCAAAACGGTAAAGGAAAACATAGTGAGGAAACCGGGATGTTCTAGAACCAAAAATTCGAAGACATGTGACATCTACCAACTCGCACTGTGGCGTCCCGCGTAGTGGATTACGGCCCACTCTCACTGACAGAAAGGAGGCCTGTGCCCCAGCAGTGGGATCATTGATTATCCAATCACCCGGCTTGTTATCTATGCGTTGCAAGTTTTAATTTCTCTTCTTCCCCACTGCTCAACTAGATTGCTCAACTGCTTAATTATACTCTTGATCTTTAGCAATTTTGAAGCTATGCGCTTTGTGTTAATACTTAACACACGTCTTCATCTTCACTTTACACAGGGGAATTCACTTAAGACGGAGATATGTGACAGTGACCTTGAGTGGTTAGCTTGCGTGTTCTGTACTGAGCTCACGCAACGCGTGGTACGTTCAGCCGGTGATAGGACTCGCCCATTAAGGAGCGCTGTCCCCAATTTGACGCATTATTAATTTATTATACACAAATTAAAAGGTATTTTAATAAAACGCGTATACTAAAAGATTAATAGTTAAATTATATTTAATTGGTGAAGGTTTCAGAAAAATACGCTTGGTAGGTTTTGCGCCATTGTCAGTTTTTAACCGCGTTAGACATAACTTTACAAATTAATTTCACTATGTAATATAAGCATAATCTAAAATATTCACATATTAGGTTATTGAGAAAATGCTCTAATTTATCATATATTTTTTTCAAATCATTAACACTACTCGTTTCGACGTGATCTTCAGTATGAAATCATTAAAAGTCGGTTATCGCCTTAACACACGTCTTCATCTTCACTTTACACAGGGGAATTCACTTAACATATCGACCTCTATGACGCAATTTTACTCCGTTCGAATTCGTCGAAGTAGTTACCAATAAATTGGTCTCGTGCTACTTAAATGCATTGGCAGACACCCAGGTTTAGAGTAACGATGAGAGCGTGATCTCGTTTACAAGTTAACAGAAAACGTAGAAAAAGTTGCTTTTAAAAGAAAACTGTATTAGTAAGTGGATTTTTGGAACAAGATTTTTAAATTGTTCTGAGTAAAATTTTGTTCACACTGAAAGATACAGGCAATGATATTATATTAAACTGATATGTTATGCACTCACAAAACATCCGAAAAAAGTGTTCCGCGCAGCAGCGGCCTAGCACACATACCTACTTTTCATTCATTTTGCATATCACTACAAGTAAAAATGATAAAAAAGAGATGGCTTGATAAAAACAACAAGAAAAAAGAGACAGCTAGTGTTGTCAATTGCGCCTGAATGTAAACAAACATTATTCTGGCCACCAATCACCGAATGTAGGCATCACAGACTAACAAATACGTCCCAATTAGGACGTATTTGTTAGTCTTATAAGGAAAGCTTCTTGTATTGGTATTAATTTGCTTATCTTTTGTTCCAGGTATCGTGGATAAGGAGAAAAGACTATCATCTTTTAACAGTCGGCCTCACTACATATAGCTCAGACCAGCGGTTTCAGGCAATTCACTTACAGCATTCAGAGGTGAGAACCATTTATTTTCTATCACTCACAATAAACTTAAACTATAAACCCCTTATTACAAAACAAGGTTTATCTTCAGACCCAGGTTTAAAACATGGAGCCATTATTGAATTTCGAACTTTATTCCGACTATGGTAAAGTTCCTAAACACAAAACTGACAACTTAGTACCGAACTAAGTTTTCAGTTTTGTATAAAGAACGGTATTTCAATCACTGTTACGTTCTTATTACAAAAACTGGCTCCATGGTTTAAGCCATGTCAAAATATAAATCTTGTTTTGTAATAAAGCGGTGAAGCTTTGTTACTGTTCCATCACCTGCCCAGCCTATTCCCAACTATGTCAAGGTCGCCGTCCAGTCCAACTGAATGCAGTACCAGTATTTTACATGGAGCGACTGCCTATCTGCACGTCCTACCTGTTATGACTTTCGGAGCCGAAACGTGGACACTCACGGTACGGCTAGTCCATAAATTCAAAGTCGCTCAGCGAGCTATGGAACGGGTTATGCTTGAAGTCTCTCTGAGGGATCGAATCCGGAACGAGGTGATCCGACAGAGAACCAAAGTTGTCGACATAGCCCAGAGAATAAGCAAGCTGAAGTGGCAATGGGCCGGCCATATTAGCCGTAGAACCGATGACCGTTGGGGTAGACGTGTTCTTGAGTGGAGACCGCTTATCGGCAAACGTTAGGTAGGACGCCCTCAGGCTAGGTGGAGCGACGATCTTTGCAGGGTGGCTGGTGGCAGCTGCATGAGAGTTGCCGAGAATCGAGCTGAATGGCGTGCAATTGGAGAGGCCTATGTCCAGCAGTGGACTGCTATGGGCTGATAATGACTGCCTATCTGACCTCCAGAATTCAGTTACTTGGTAACACGATATTCCGTGGTAAGACTGGTTGTCAGACTTTCGGGCTTCTGACGACCCGTAACAACTGTCAAAGATCTACAAATAACAGCCAGGACCGACGGTTTAACGTGCGTTCCGAGGCAGGGTGGGTTCTTGTTATTTGAAGATGATCACCCATCCACGGACCAACCGCGGTAAGCGTAGCTTAACCTGATCGTTGGACCCGTGCGGCTGGTATTACTTAGCTTCAAGCTTTGTTACTGTTTCATAAAACAAAATATGATACAGCGGAGTGTAAAATGGTATAAAAGTGATGTATGAAACATAGCTTTTGAAGCGACTAATAAAACTTGTAGAAAACAGATAGGTTTGTGATGATTCCCTTCAAAATACCTACGCGTATATCTTGATCCATATTTTGATGATCATCAACATCATCATACACAAATTTCTACACTTGTGTACCTATATAACATCAAAACCCGGTAAGTCACACCCTACTCGAAATTAAACTGTGAAGGGTGTGAAATTTTAAATTTAAATTTTCATGTTTTTTTTTCCAAGTCAAGGTGTCACTAAAAATACTACTAATAAATCATCGATTTTGTTCGTAAACATATCAATACATGTGTTTATCAAAGTCGAGCACGTGCGCGATGACCGATGAGGGTAAAGTATGATGAGTTTTAAGATGGCTGCCATTTCCATGAGTTATCGAGAATAAGACGGCAAGCTCAAAGTGATTTTTTCAAACTCCTGGGGGCCTAAAATGGACGCTTTCGCAGAATCATATTATGATCTGCGTTCAATTCATATCCCGCAATTCATCTGTTTGACAGTTGTGTATGGAGTTTCGTAAAATGGTCCACAAATTAAGAATTAATATAGTGAAGTCTAATGTTAAATAGCAGCTGTCAAACAGATGAATTGCGGGCTGTATGAATTGCACTCATGATTCTGCCAAAGCGTCCATTTTAGGCTCCCTGTACCTTTCACTGCTTTATATCAAACATCGGTATTCCATAATTCAACCTGATTTTTTAAGCTGAATCTGTTATTTATATAAATTATTTTTATTTCTAATCTATTATACACAATCTCCTACACGTGTGATTGTTAAATAAAAAAATACATAATAATATGTTAATAATCTATAGCCAAAAACATATTTCTTTAATATCTCACTTTTCACGTAGAGTGAACATACTGGGTTTTGATAATTAGCTACACTTAGGCAAATCCCTAATCATCGTCACACACCTAAGGGTCTGTGCGCACACCACCTTTTTTAAACTCGCCGTTGACGCGCGTTTGGAGCGATACAGACGCGATACGCACGCGAGTCAGATGCAGCCTGTAGACCTTCTGTAGCATAAAAACGCACCGTCGACGTCGACGCACGTATCTAAAACGCGCTTCAACGGCGCGTTTAAAAAACGTGGTGTGCACGCGCCCTAAGCATCATCCTGTGACCTTTACTAGCTCGTCAGTTGTTGATAATTATTGCAATAACAAACATACACACATATAAACTCACGTCACTTCCCATAGGGGTAGGCAGAAACTATAGAACGCTACCTGCTACGATTATTACGAGTACATACACCTTTTGCTTGGATAGCGTTCATACATCTGTCACATTAACGTTTCGTTCATCATTGACAACAGGCGAAGAATAGTATCATTAATAGATATTGCTTAACACGACTAACAAAAATACGATTCACAACAATAATTTGAGGGTTAAACACACAATATCTATTAAATATAATTAACTATTCTAACAGTTATTTACACTTCACATCTATAAATAATGTACTTAAGTGTACAGGCCGAGGGTGCATTCCAGTACATAGTCGGTCACGATCGGAAATCTTCGGAACCATTCGTGATCAGATGATTTTGTCAAACGAGGAAATATGTAATAGGTTATATAATGTGCTGTGTAGTGTTTACAATTAGTTTTTAATAAGGAAGTTTATTACAAAACTAACGGTGCTAACCGCTACACTCGACGTGATCCTCACTCACTATTATGTCCTCCTATGGCGTCTCCTCCTATTCCTCATCTTCTCATCCCATTACCACTGAGACATCTGCCTTGTAAATATATTTTGTTAGTCGCCTTTCATTTATCCTCTCGACATGACCAAACTATCTCAGCAATTATTTACTTGCAAAGAGCCCTGTGACTAAATAAATATAAATTAGTCCAATCATTTATTTTATTGTTCACCTCTAACTGCATTACTAACAAAGTAATCGTACCTCCATTTGAGATATACGGTTAGCAAATCTTGGGTAAGTACTGGAAGTTTGATCCTCGTAACCCTTTGGGAAATCCAATAATCCAGCGTGATCCCTATTAATTCTACACACTTTAAGGCCACACACACTGAGAAACTAGAATAGAATGGGGTTAGATAGGATTACTGAAGTACATAGTATTGTATTTCATTCTGTGTTTGTTATTGAAATCTGTGCTGAATTTAAGATGAAATAAAACCAGCCTGAATTTAAAATGCATCGCAAGGCAACTCCTATTCTAAATGCATTCCATGTTTGTAGTTTCAAAAGAGCCCAGTGCGTGTATAGCGCTAAAACGTTATTTTGGCGCGTGGCCAAAATCGGAACTACCACCGCTATCTTGTTTTTAGGGTTCCGTACCTCAAAAGGAAAAATACGGAACCTTTATACTCATAGGATCACTCGTGTGTCTGTCTTTCTGTCCGTCTGTCACAGCCTATTTGGACCGATGAAGTTGAAACTTGATACACACATGAATTTCTAGAACCTAAACACGGGCGTGTAACGTAAATAAACTAATTTCTTTTACCGTGTGACATATCAAATGAAAGGGCTTGGTGATTTCAGTTTTTTTTTAAATAAATACTTTTCACCGAAACTACTGAGCATAAAATAAAAAAATAAAAATACAGAAAACAGTTATTTACATATAGATTACAGAAAAACCTAAACGAAGTACTATAGGGACTTAAAATAACATGGTAAGTCACTCAATATTGTGCTTAGAAACTTACATTTTGCAGTTAGAATGTATTAGAGAACGTATTTTTCAACTACAATGTTAATTTTGTTCTTGGTATAAATTCATCGCAACTACGGAACCCTTCATTGTGCGTGGTCCGACATGCATTTGGCCGGTCCGGCATTCATCCAAACATAACGCGGCAGGCCGCGCGCGGCAGCCGCGTTCAAATGCCGCGCAATGTTAACACCCCTTTACAATGCTACAAGAGGTCGTTGACCTAAAAAAAAACGTCAATTGTTTTTTATTTAAATATTTTCGGGTTGAGATAGATATTGATACCTTCACGTCGGCGGAGTTTCGCTAACTGATTTAATTTTAACCTGAATACTTTATACTTTGATATCCCGTAGCGATGGATTCAGATTAACTCAGGTAGCAGACGTGGTAATTTAAAGCCCCCATTGCTACTTACATGCCAGGATTTTGAATGGAAAATTCGATTTAGCTCAGCAGGCTTACATAATTTTGGCATGAACATCTCTTATGGTTTATTCTTTTATCATCCAAGTCGATATACATTGATGCATATTAATAGTCTCCTACATATTTTTTTTACTTTTTTTTTTTTCAATAATTTCGATTTTGTCGCTATAGTTTGCCTTTTTTTTTTGGGTGGGAAATTATCAATTTACTTCTCCCGCTCTGGACGGAGCCGTAGGGCGTGTCAGCCTTTTACTGACTAAAACCCACCCGTGTTTCTTCAGGTGTCTGTGTGCCAGGGTCACGATATCCCTTTCGGACAAACTCGCAACCCTGGCAGGACTATAGTTAGCTTAACAAAATCATACTACTATTCAATTTACATACATACATAAAGGAGTACCTATGTAAGGTTCGTAGCAGGTGGTGATCTGTAGTTTCTGCCTACCCTCGGGGGAAAAAGGCGTGAGTCTATGTCTATTAACAGTCTCGTATCTATAATATTGTCTTGCCAAGAGACCTTCCATTCTTAAAAAGAATTAAGTAGCTGTTAAAACTGTTCCCATTTCTTCCCGTGGGTGTCGTAAAAGGCGACTAAGGGACTTACTAGAGAATGGGCAGCAGCGTTCTCTATGCATTTTTAAAACCATACTGCGATCGAAAACCCGCTTGCCAAGCGTGGCGATTATGCCAAATTCCCCCCCCTCCCACCCCTTTTGGGGTAGGCCTAAGTCCAGCAGTGCACGTCTTTCGGCTGAAATGAAGAGACCTTTCATTCTTAAAAAGGATTAAGTAACTGCTCAAATATATTTTCAAAAGCCAAGGACAGTTAAGTATTTTCAAAGACTTTATATGTAGACAAACTGATATAATTCTTAATATTCATATTGCTACCGGGCATTAAACTATAATTCCAACTTCCTCTGTCCTCTGTAGTAAGATAGAACAGGCGCTAAGATAAGTGAATAAGCGCACTAATTAATTTGGCGTCGTTTTGGGTCCCTTAACAACGCTTGTGGTCACCACCAGACTAAGATATTAAAGCCACGATAGAGTATTTACAGAAGGTCGGCTCCATACAACAAGCAAAAACACACGCACACAAGGACGCGTATCTGCGGCGATCTCAAACTGTCTCAAGGTACCCTAGACCACACGAGCGAATGCACATACTATCTCCAGTTAGCTAAATTCGCTTTGTGTAAACATCGAAATATAATTCTATCGTTTTTCTATCTACATTATAATAAAACATCAAGAAATCCAAAAAAAAAATATTGAGCCGTCACGGGACGACTGGCGGATGTGAAACATCGCACTACAAACACATTTACACACTACTACTTAAAGACTGTATAAGTGTATAGTGGCCGATCGCCACGCGACATGCGTCGCCCCGCCAGTAATCGGTTTTACGTGCGCATATAGATGTTTCACATCCAAAAAATGCTCTTACTCCTGTTCTGCTTATAAGTTCGTTTGGTCTAAGAGCCACACTTCACCGGGACGGTATGGGGGTGCAGCCAGATTGCATCGCCAATAAAATGTATGGTTGGCTGCGTAACCAAACGGACGCCAGGTGAGCCAGCCACTATATAACTGTATACATTTAGTTGACCTGGTATCTGTGTGGTGCCGGACGTAAAGAATAGCACCGCCCTATTTCTTCCCGTGGGTGTCGTAAAAGGCGACTAAGGGACTTACTAGAGAATGGGCAGCAGCATTCTCTATGCATTTTTAACACCATACTGCGACCGCCAACCCGCCTGCTAAGCGTGGTGATTATGGCAAACCCCCCTTTAGGGGAGGCCTATGTCCAGAAGTGGACGTCTTTTGGCTGAAATGATGATGATGATTTAGTTGACAGAGTGATCTGATGACGCCGCCATGGTGTACCGGTGATGTATGGCTCCAATTTGACCTTCAAAACTTCAAGCGTCATGTACACGGAATGCCAGCCCAGTCACGTTTTGCATTCGGCAAGACGCGACTGCGTTGGCATTCCGTGTACGTGAAGCTTGAAGCTTTGAAGGTCAATTTGGAGCCATACATTACCGGGACACCATGGCGGCGTCACCAGGACACTGCGTGCGTTTTCAGAGCTAAACTTCTGTCCCTATCTATTTTGTGGCCGCGAAGCTCAACATACCTACTTGTTATAGTGTATAATAAGTACACATAGCTAAAGCAAGCGAGAATTTTGTGGTTTTGAAGACATTGCTAATGCGTCTTTGGTGTAATTTTTGAACTTTTTCTTTGGGGAGGAGTTTAAATGCCTATTCAGATATTTTGCCTTAATTGCCAAAAAGTTTAGCAGCAGAAGCTTTTAAGTGACGTGCAGTTTAAAGAGAAAGTAAAAAAAAAAAATTGCAGAAAGAGCATATATTATTATACCATAAATGATTTTTTATTTGAAAAATATTTTGAATGATTTATAAGACTACGTAATTTATATATTTTTTCTATGTTAACTGTGAGTGTTATATTCTATTTTAATTTAGATAATTGAATTGTAGTTGTATTATTTAAATAATTGTCTTAGCTTTGTACTTAATTTCAATAAGTTGAAAATGTTTGCTTATACCTACCTACTTAAATATTTTTATGTCATTGTATAAGGCAAGCATGACGACCTGTATAAAATACTTTTAACTACTTGCATGCTGATTTTTTTTCTCGTGTGTATACTCATGTTTGAACGAAACTGTAACGGTTTACCAACAGTCGATTGGTCCATGAATCGTTGGTCAACGTTATCTTTAAACCATTAACTTTTTATCCAAAGGACTTTTCACCCACGAACGTTTCGCCAACATAACTCAACGTCAGTGAATGCTTAACCAACAGAATGTTTGTTTCGCGACCAATTTCGAGGTAGCGCTCGCCGGCCGCTGCCGCGGCACCGCTCGCTACGCTCGCTCGGCTCGCGCGTCGTTGGTCACAGTTCTAACCTAACCTAACCTATGGATATCTTTGAAAGTTATTGGTCAAAACATTCTGTTGGTTAAGCATTCACTGACGTTGAGTTATGTTGGCGAAACGTTCGTGGGTGAAAAGTCCTTTGGATAAAAAGTTAATGGTTTAAAGATAACGTTGACCAACGATTCATGGACCAATCGACTGTTGGTAAACCGTGACAGAGTGTGTTTGAACAAATAAAAAATAAATTATTTTATATTTAGCGATATTGCTGTCGCGCTCGGTAGCGATACTGGTTTCGCCTTCTAGTTAGTCACTTTGGACCAGCAAAGTTCGAAACTTACCCATTAAACGATTTAAAAGCTGTATTAAAACCAAACTTTGTAAAACAGGGTAATATAAAATTTCTGATTATTTGGAAGACAAAAAAGGTTGGAATTGAGCTGTTCACTCCGCAAAGCCTTGTAATGAAACTGTAAAACATGACATTTTAATTATTATGCGTAATTATTAGACAATATCAGTTTTAGTATATGCGAAACCCGAAACACGTGTCTAGTATTTTTATGTAAATAATCTATGTACAAAATTTCAAAAGTGTATCATGAAAAATCACAAAGTTATAAGGTTGTTATGTTACCGGGTTGTCCGTACAAAAACTTGCAAACGGCGCCCACGCGCCTCCAAGGTCGTCTTGCGCTCATTGATAATAATTTTGCAGTAGGTACCTAACCGTACGGTGATTGTATTTACAAGTAATTAAATGGTGATAACATTTTCCATCACACTTAAATATTTTTGGGACAAAATATAACATGGTGTAAAAGTTATTGAAATCGATTCAGTTCCTTATTCTGAACAAACTATATTCAGGTTTCCGCATATACTAAAAATAATGTTGTATATAATTTTATAGAGGTACCTATTGACATTGCTGAATATTAATATCGTCGCTGTCATTTCAAAAAGTCATACAATATGTTAATTTTTATTCCTATAAAATAAAATAAAAAAGAACGTTTTATTACAAATTTTCATATTTAAACAGTCTGTTTTTACATACGACTTTTTGGAATGATAGCGACGATATTCAAAATAACATAGATATTTACTTTGATAAATATGATAATTATTCTGAATGTGAGCATTGGGGCATTTTTTTTCTTCCTTTTTTTCTCTGTGATTTTGAGCAGTTTATGTGGCCTACCCAAATGTCCTTTCTTTAGTATTGATCGTCGAGTCGTTGGGCTCCTTAAGTCTTGAGTTGAGCTGCTCGATTACTGACAAATGCTTGCCTGACTGGATCAGGGACCGTACACCCCGCTTAAGAGTTAAGCCTTTCGAAGGGGTAACCCATTCAATGGGTTACCTTTATCAAGATATAACCCATTGAAAGGGTCTTATACTAGAAACCCATTGAAAGGGTTACATGATAACCCATTAAATGGGTTTTATACTTGAACCCCAGTGAAAGGGTTACATGATAACCCATTCAGTGGGTTCTATACCTACTTGAAACCCATTAACATGAAAAAATCATAATATTATGTTATTTCGATATCCGCCCTGCACGCGTAGCAGGACCAATTCTATCTCTATTCTACCCAGGGACCATTTTGGTTACCATTTTAGAAAAACCGATTCGATAGGGTTTTTCTAAGCAGTTAATCAAAAACCCATACGGTGTGGGTAATTTTGAATGGCTTAAATTAAGCCGTTCAAAAGGGTTACACCCACACCGTATGGGTTTGTATCTAAAACCCTTTCAATGGGTTACCAAAATTTAATTTAAGCCGTTCATAAGGGTTACCCTTATCAGAAATCAGTACTTTATTTGCTAGAATGTAGGTACAGGTATATGATGTTGTACATAAATTAATGAGATCGGCTACAGTCTACCGTTTGGTTTTTTGTTGAACCGCTTAGAAAAACCCTATCGAAAACCCTTTCAATGGGTAACCAAAATGGTCCCTGAACTCAATGGTTACTAGTTTATTCTTTCATCTCTTTACTTCAAGTGGCTCGATTTTCTTTGCTTGGGTGATTTTAGTATCTAATAAATTTCAAAGTGTGAGTTTTTATTTTTAGCACTAAAATATTTTAGTGCTTTTGGAGAACCTAGTTATATAAAAATGAAAATTCGTCGTGGATTTTAGCACCTGTCGAGGCGTCAGTCATAATTTGATTTATGTTCTGAAATTTTATTGCTTAAATTTTGTTTACTAATAATTATGTCATACATAAAATATTTGTTATAATTATCTTTAAAGGAGTTACTCCTTTATTTATGTTGCAACATCAAAGTTTATTGATTGCTATTTTTATCTTTGACGTGAGGATTATTTGGTCATGATACACATATGGATATTCGGATGCATATTTACCTAAAGTACATTTTTTTTCCGGCAAAGGATACAAACTATGGAAATGGCTTCTTAAAATTATGTATATTCCGGGATTGCGAAGTTTCAGTAATAACAGTGTGTAGGTAAACAATTTATTCCTAAGTATAACAAAATCGAAGTCAAAGATTTATTAGCAAACTAAGTGTACATTTTGCCAAATATTAACAAATAAACACAAACAAATTTACATTCACAACAAATTTATATTTTAATAAATATTTCTTGTCTATTTAGAACTAAGCATTTCACTCCTGAGTTATTATTAATTAATTTACTTAATGGCCCAAGCCTAATAATTGTATGTTTGTACGCCAAACGGCAAAACATACAGAAACTTTATATTAAGACTTGTAACATCTTGCACATTGTTGTAACCTATGTTTACGAATAAAGATTATTGATTGATTGATTGCAATAATTTTGTGGAAAATATAACACTATTAATATTTCTTCAAAACCTGTTATTCTAAAATGAAATATATTTATTCGGGGATCCACAGTACAAAAGAGTAGTTCTTAAAAATTTGTCAGTCCTGGAAACCGACACTTTTTCCCGTACCGAAGCGCACTCCATACTAGTCAACTCTCAAACTTTAGGTGAATATGCATCCGAATATCCGATCTCTACTCATCATTTACAGAAACTGCATGTTTTATTAATTGAAACTTATTTTTTTTTTCTATGTAAAAAAAATTGAAAATCCAAAAGTGTACGCCTTACGACAGAAACAAGTTAACGATAAATTTTACGGAAATAAATCTAAGAAAATTCATCGGTTTTTGTTTATATCTTTTAAACGTTTATGAGTTTGATGACGAAAATCACATCCGAAGTATGAAAGAAACCATAAAGAAGAAGATTTAGAATAATCCTTTTTGTGTGACGACGTGAATCGTGACGACAAACAGACACACTGCCCAACGGAAAGCACTACACATAATTTTTTGATTACATTTTTTATTATTTAGATCAAGATATCTGTCCTAAAAATATATTAATCTTATAATTATTTCATGTCACTAGTTTTAAAACTTCCCTGCTAGAATGAATTCCATGTTTATTTGAGAATATAGAAACGATTTTATGTTGGAAATGTTTGATAAGGCGACATATCGAGAGTACTCTAACACGCTGCTGAAGGCTGTGAGGCGTGCAATAATAGATTTTTATAAGAGAACACCCTCTGTTTTGTAGAAATTCCAAAAATACGATGATAAATTCAGTAAAGTTCACTTAAAACCTCACTCAAGTGACAGCCATACAATTCTAAAGTGAACTCATTTGTTTTCAATCTGAATCAGAATCCGAAACCGTTCGAATTTCAAAGTGACGTTTAGAGAACAAAAAAATGGCCTTTTGGTATTTCTTTATTTTTTATTAATAATTAAAAAAAAAATTAAATAAAATAATTTCAGGAAAAATATTTTCTTACCAAATTGACTACCAATTTAAATTGTCCGATAGTTCAACCCACAACTGTTATTCTTTGAAAGATGTATGAAATTTATAAAGCGTAGTGTGTCAATTTCAATCTGCCTTGCCTATTCCCAACATGTTGGAGTCGGCTTCTAGTCTAACCAGATACAGCTAAATACTAGTATTTTAAATGGAGCGACTGCCTATCGACCTCCGCAACCCAGTAACTGGGTAAAATGATACCCTTGGTAAGACTGGTTGTTAGACTTTTTAGGTTTCCAACGTCCCCTTACGACTGTCAAAGCTCTACAAATGACAGCCGGGACCAACGGCTTAAAGGGTCTTCGAAACGAGAATTGCAATTGTCAATTTATACGCGATTGATACAAATTGATGCGCCAATTGATCGTCTACCAAGTGCAATTGAAATGATTGACAATACTAATCTATACTAATATTATAAAGTGGTAAAATTTGTTTGTATGTAGGGGGTAATCTCCCGAACTGATGATCCAATTCTAATTTTTTTTTCACTGGTAGCAAGCTAAAATAGAAAAATGTAATTTATAGCTTATAAGCTATAAATTACATTTTCGTACCACTTGCTCAAAAAAGTGACTTTCTTTGCTACAAAAAGCGAACATAACAATAGTCATTTTTAATCTGTTAAAAACAGGGAAAGAAAATTGTACTAAATTTCATTCATCCTCTAGGGGGAGAATGTGATTTAAATTTGGAATACTTACCGAAATTCATATTGAACTACATCTGTGTTTACACCATTGAGTTTGTATATAAAGCATTATACATCTTTTTGAAAAAGGAATGCGCATTTATTATGCAGTTATGATTATTAAATAAAATTACGAAAACTGACGAGGCCGTATGAGCTTGATGCCTTTGCTTTTCCGACAAAAAAATATTAGTCTAGGAATTTGCCGCGTTTTTGTTTTCTTCAAATACATAAACGTTAAGTTTATTTTAATTTATTTTTACTTTTAATTGTCATTATTTTTAATAAATGCTTATCTCATATTATTATTGTGTTAATTTTTTCGCAAATGGTACGAAAAGTAGAGTATTTTCCTCGGTAATAAAGCTGTCTTAGTCTTGGGTGAACTTAAATCGCGTCATACGCGACAGAAGACACTGCTTTATCCCCTTGGTTAATAATCTACTATTATAACATGCGTATTAGCCGAGTTATCACAATGTTTGTCTAGCAAGTCGGAAAGAAATATCTCTTAAAACAGAATGATTTGCATGCGCTGCCTAAACAGTTGTATATTATTGAAAACAATGTATTGCAACCTGGTCCGTCTTAAATAATTCTACATAAAAATCCACAATATGGGTTTTTGATTAACTGCTTAGAAAAACCCTATCGGAAACCCTTGAAAATGGCGAATTAACGCAACTGTCTAATCGGCAAAACTGACCAAGCAGTGAAACTGACTAATCAACGAAACTGGCGAATTAATTAAACTGACGACTGAGGGAAACTGACCAGTGATACGCGGACTCTTTTTTTCTACATACTTACGTTTGGATGATTATTTAAACAACGATGATTATTAACCTTTATCAAAATAAATTATTTTATGATCACATGGAGATCATAGATATAAGATTTACCATTTACAGTATGTAAATTGGTCATAAAGTTTCGGCTAGTACAATATAAATTGCAGGCATTTGATGAATTACGATTGATCGTTTCGGGGACCCCTAACGTGCATTCCGAGGCAAGTGTAGCTTTATCTTCGATCACCCGGTGCAGCTGTTATAACTTAGCCACTAGCCCCTTAGTAGCCGTAGTGTGTCAATTTGATAAACATTAATTTCTCTGACCGCACACAGTTTTGGCTGTGTGGCATGCATAGAATCCCAGAGGCACTGTAGATCACACGCCCAGTCATCCATATCCGTCTTTGTATCCACAATTTGTGGCATTGAAGCTACAATGTAGTCTCATTCCAATCTAAATTTGTACTCACTACTCTGCTATTCAAACGGCAATGGCCATGGTCCGTTTTCAGCGGCTCCATTGTTAACAAAACATCAATCAAACGTTGAACAGCTCAAAAGTGTTTGAACAAACAGGTTGTGTTTAGAGCTGGTTACTGGGAGTTGTGGCGTTATTTCATTAGTGTTATATTAGGCTGCATAAATGCCTAGTCATTAGCTAGAAGGGCTTGTGGCTAAGTAATACAGTCACACGGGTGGATTGATAATTCGCGCCCTCACGCCCCTAGTCGCCGCGGGCGACGTCCTGGTCGTCGGGAGTCGCAGGCCGATTCCCGGCCACCGTAGGCGCGGGCTTGCGGACGGTGAGCGATGGTAGCTCGCCGTCCGATACGAACCAGGCCCGGGTCGACGTTGCGTTGTATTCCACGCGTGCCTCAAAGAGATGTCAGCACCAACTGACGGGGTCCGATAGGGGCCAATTCAAATTCAAATTCTTTAATTCAGACAATGAGTCCATAGTGTTAGTATCAACAAAATAACTTAAATAGAATAGAATAGAATACTCTTAACTTAATAACTAGTGTTAGTAATAACGAGATAATACAAATAGGTTCATCAAATATAGGTATGGATTCTTACCCAGTGGCGCAGCATAAGGGAGTTCTACCGATCTGAGAACACGCTCAGGAGACTGTTGGTGCTGGCGCGCAGCCGGTGGGCTATGGAGGCGGTCCTTTTTCTTATTATGGCGTAAAAATCGTCTGTGCGCGCCTCCGCAAACATTGTGGACGCACTACAACGCCACGACAGCCCCAACAGTATCCTAAACGCGTTATTATATTGGACACGCAGATCGCTGTATGTCCTCTGCGTAAAACGGGTCCAAAGACTGCACGTGTAGAAAGACTGACAGAAGACCTTGAAAAGAGTGACTTTAATTTGATTTGTACAACGTGCAAATCTTCGAACCAGCATGTTACATCGAACAGCCAACGATCTGCGCTCCGTCTCTATGTCCATATTGTCCTTAAGATCATCAGTGACCCAATGACCCAAGTACTTAAACTTAGTCACCCAAGCTAAAGGAGTGCCACAGAGCGAGACTCCGGGAATATCAGAATAGTTTATGGCACTCGCTTTAAACATCATAAGTTCGCTCTTCTTAACATTGTACTCGAGCCCATGGGACACTGCATAGGACTCACAAATAGCCACAAGTCTCCTCAAAGCACCGATCGATGGGCTTAGCAGCACCATGTCATCCGCATAAGTAATATTATTTCCGCATAACAATGCCTGGCAGGGTTTCGAGTTTGTCCGAAAGAAATATCGTGGCCCTGCCACACAGGCAAATGAAGGAACACGCTCTCCTGCTCCGCCCAGAGCAGAAGTTTTTTGATATATTCCCACCCAAAAGAAAAAAAAATGGGTGGATCGATCAGGTTAAGCTACGCTTGCCACGGTTGGTCCGTGGATGGGTGACCATCTTTACATACCAAGATCCCTCCGTGCCACGGAAACAACGTTAAGCCGTTGGTCCCAGCTGTTGTTTGTAGATCTTTGACCAGTGGTTACGGGTAATTAGAAGCCCGAAAGTCAGACAACCAGTCTTACCAAGGGGTATCATATTACCGAGTAACTGGATTATGGAGGTCAGATAGGCAGTCGCTCTATGTAAAATACCGGTTAGACTAGAAGCCGACCCCAACATAGTTGGGAAACGGCTGGGCCGATGATGATGAAGTGCCTAGCCATTGCCACAATTTGCTGGGATTGGCTTTAACCAGATTTCTAATACTAACAATTATCATTTGCCGGCTGTCGCTGAAAACCAGCGCTGGGGCTCTCTCTTGCATAGGATCGCAGTATAATGCTGAGCGATAGCCGTTTTGCGTGGATGTGACGCATGTTTCCCCCAACCTTTTCTTATTTTTGTGTTTATGTTCTTTTTTGCGTCATGTTTACCGCTAATAAACGTATTTTGTTTCTTTCTTCTTCTTCTATTTGACCTTCAGAACTATTCGACAGCAAAGACGTCATGGTTATGTTTTCCACGTGTATCTATGTGTCAAGGTATCTATGGTTCGTTTTTTAATCCCAGAGACTAATTCGACAGTTCAAAAGATTGTTGTTCGTTTTTATTAGGGTTCCGTACCTAGAATGGAAAAAAACGGAACCGGAGATCACTCATGGGTCTGTTTGTCTATCCGTCTGTCACAGCCGATTTGTTCCGAATCTACTAGACCGATTATGTTGAAATTTGGTACACATTTATGAATTTATGTGACCCAAACAGGGACGTGTAACGTAATGAATGAATTTTGAATTTATGGGGGTAAAGAAGATGAAAAAAAAAATCCAAACTATACCATGTTACTTATCTATGAAAGGGCTTGTTATGAGGGCATCAAATGTACTTTTTTATCATCTTAAAATAAATATTTTTTAAATTATCTAAGAAAATAGACGAAAATTGACCATTCGTCCCCCCTTATCTCCGAAACTACTGAGCCTAAAATATTGAAAAAAAAAATCAAGAAAATAATTCTTTACTTATAGTTTACAGGAAGACCTCTATGGTGTTAAAATAACATGGTAAATCTCTTAATATGTGTGTACAAACTTATATTTACGGTTGGAATGTATGGAAGAACATGTTTATCAAATCAAATCATTTATTTTTTGCCAACATGGGTAGGTACAGATGTAATACAAGTTTTGCTAGTGTTCTCCATGCTCTGCCGTCAGTTGGGCATGAAAAATTTACACATAAATTACAATCTACTATCAAAATACAAAATTATTAAATTAGAAAATTATTTTATCTTTCAAGGTCAAGAAGTATCTAGTAGTCAATAAAAGTAAATGTTATATTAAATTGTGAAATAAATGAAAGTCGGCACGGTTGGCGCAGTTAGTTAAGCGATTGACTACTGCGCTGCGTGTCGCGGGTTCGATTCCCGCACGGAACAAATATTTGTATGACCTACAAGTAGTTGTTTCGGGTCTGGCTGTTTGTGTATGTGAATTTAAATGTTTGTAAGCGCACCCACAATACAGGAGAAATTCCTAGTGTGGGGCAACGTTTTTATTAAAAAAATAAAATAAAAAAGTCCTAGATAAATAATAATAAAATTGTGAGTTACACAATACACATGTCATTTCTATTATTGAATAACTGAGCAGTATTATTGCTCAGTATTATTGGCCATAAGGATTCCCTTTTAGATACTCCTTCACACTGTAATACACTTTATCAGTTAGAAATTCTTTTAGCTTCCGCTTAAATATGTGCAAGTTGTCAATGTCTGTAATATGACATGGCAATTTATTATAAATCTTAGATGTCATGCAATATACACTGGAATATGTTCTGCAGGGTACAGTCTGAACTTTATTTCTATATCTAGCGCTTCGGAATTTTTCATATACAACATTAGTTTTTGTTTATACTAAACCTCTTAAGGGGTCATTGTACTCATCATTATGAACAACTTTTACTATGGGACCAACCTTGAAATCGCGAAAAAAATATCAGCTGTTCCCTTCATTTTGACGAGTTCAGCGAACTTAAATGTAGGGAAAAGTTGATTTTTTTTTCATCAATACACATTTCATAAGTATATAGGCTAGGTAAGGTAAGAATCTTAAGTTTTTTTAAATATGTTTCACAGCTATCAGTGGTCTTAAGTTTACACATTGCCCGTATGCACTTTTTTTGGGATTTAAAAACAGACTCCCATTCCGTCGAGTTCCCCCAGAAAACAACTGCAATGTTAAGTTTATTCTTGGAATAAATTCATACCAACTACGGAACCCTTCATTGTGCGTGGTCCGACTTGCACTTGACCGGTTTTTTATAAGGAGTTTGACATTTGTACCTGTGAAATTAGTATCTGGGATTAAAAAATGAACTTCATCTTTCTTTGTATCTTGGGAATACTTCTATACCCTAGATTGGATGGATTTTAATACTTGAGATGTCTAATCGACTCGTATAAGTCGTGCGATAATTATAAGCTTAATTTTGTGTTTATAAAATCAAAATGGCGACGTCAACAAATAATGTCTTGAATAAAAAAAAGTAGATTAACCTAAGCTGTCCCACTGTTCACAAAAACAGTGCCTTCGGCTATAGTTCTACTTTAGTCTTGTCTTTCAACGAATAACATTTTAAAGAGGGTTGTTGTATTTTTTTATCAAGAAATACAATTCAGACTGACTGACTGACTTTGTTAATAAATCCAGTAATTATGTTCAGTCTTGCTTTTTCACAATGTTGAACTTTTAATAACATCAGAAGTTTATTTAAAACTTAATTTTGGATTATTCTTGCACGTGTAATTTTTATTCTAGAGGTGAACCTACCAGTAATACCGGAGACTTTCTCCACAGTGATTCCCTTCTCCGAAATCAGTGTTATCAAGCATACATTATATAATTGAAAAGTACAATTAAAATAAGCTAGGTTCTAAACACATAATCTCAAACGCCAGTGTGACCCAGATATTAACACCCTTAATAAAAACCAATTCCAACTAAAAATGTCTCTTCAATTTCAGGACTGGACGCTAAAAGTAAGATTCGTTCAGAAACGGGATGCAGGCGTCTATGAGTGTCAAGTGTCTTCCCATCCTCCGACGAGCATCTTCTTAAGACTTGACGTTGTAGGTGAGTGGTTCTGCAATATATTTTATTTTATTTCAGAATGAAAAATGTTGGTTTAGCTTTTTAGTTTTGATATGTTGTTTGAGGTTATATAAAGTGATTTTATAAATTCGATGGTTAGTAAAAGACATGGCCTTATTTAGTGCGCTATTTTCTTAGTCACCAAATTTGCTGCCGTGGAGGGTGAGGGGGCGCCCTAAAAGGACGTACTAATCCTAACCTATTTAAGAAACTACCAGACGTTTCTATTCGTAATCGATGGGATAATAATAAATTATGCTTACCAAGATCGCACCGATAGCACCAACCAATCATTTATAATAATATACCAAAACCTATTAGACATAATGCCCTGCTCTGCTTAAAATACTTAAAAAAAAATATTTCATAGCCAAATGCCATAATTATACCATAGCGGAATTTTAATAGATTCTTACGACATTTATTAAAAACTTGCTGCACCCCGCGGTTTCACTCACGTAAGTCTCTATCCCGTGGGAATATAGGGATAAAAAGTAGCCTATATGTTAATCTAGGGTGTCAGCTACCTCGATACAAAATGTTATCAAAGTTGGTCCAGCCGTTTTTACGTGAAAGAGTAACAAACATCCATCCATCCATCCATCCATACTTGCAAACTTTCGCGTTTATAATATTATATAATATAATTAGTAGGATGATAATTTAAATAGATTTCTATACTTACGACATTTTTAAAATTTGATCCTCAAATCTGTAAAAACAATAGTTTTTTTTGTTATTTATTTCATAGTTTGTTGCGCCGATCGAATGCCGAACTACCTGACAAATTATTTGATGCATACTCATGTTTTAAAATAAATATATTCTATTCTACATGACCTTATTTTTGAAGTTCTTCAGAAATGTCAGGTATGTAGTCGCAACCGGCGTGCTTGTATACCAGGGGCTTAGCATGACGCTTTTTATTTCTATTCTATTAACTGTAGAATAGAAATCGCTTGTCTATCCATCCTTCTCGGTAGAGAACTGTCAAATGTCTACACGGAAACGTAATTTTTGTCTACTCTTCCGTCGACAAAACGCTTACCTACGGTTCTCGTAATATGCTTGCAGATGTATCAATGTAAACGAAGTAAAAGGAGTATGTGAGGATCGTAGCAAATGGCAATCTGTAGTTTCCACCTACCCCTTGGGAAAAAAGCGTGAGCTTATCTAAACAATATTAGTTTTAGTTTAAGTGAAACCCGAAACACGTGTCTAGTATTTTTATGTAAAGAATCACATATAAGGTTGTTATGTTACCGGGTTGTCTGTACAAAAACATGCTTACAGCGCCCCCGCGGCTCCAGGGTCGTCTTGCGCTCATTGGTATTAATTTCGCAGGGGTACCTAACCGTACGGTGATTGTATTCATAATCAGTATCATTTCAGCCGAAAGACGTCCACTGCTGAACTTAGGCCTCCCCCAAAAAGGGTGGGGGATTTGCCATAATCGCCACGCTTGGCAGACGGGTTGGCGGTCGCAGTATGGTTTTAAAAATGCATAGAGAACGCTGCTGCCCATTCTCTAGTAAGTCCCTTAGTCGCCTTTTATGACACCCATGGGAAGAAATGGGATTAATATAATATAATAATATAATAATGTATTTATTTATTTTCTCATCACAAATGTTGGTTTGGACAGAAGGTAATTAATTGGTGATAACATTTTCCAACACACTTAAATATTTTTGGGACAAAATATAACATTGTGTAAAAATTATGGAAATCGATTCAGTTCCTTATTCTGAACAAACTATATTCAGGTTTCACTTAAACTAAAAACAATGTTGGATATTATGAAAAATGTTGGTTTAGCTTTTAAGTTTTGAAATGTTTTTGGAAGAAAATGAAAGTGAATCTGTATACGTATAGTGTTATATTACAAAGCTTGTCATAGAGATTTATGATCACAGTTTGATGTCCATGAAATGAACTTTCACGAGTGTCATGATTAAGGTGAGTCCGCAACTGCAGCCCGCGAAATTCTAATTTTCTTACCTTTTTTGCAATTTGCAGGTCAGTAGGTCTTAGGTTGTATCTTGATCCAAATATGATTTTCCACTATAACAGATATGTATTTACAGAATTATAATCATTAGAATCATTAATAAATCTGAGTTAGATTTGTTCCATTGAAAGGCTCTTTTTTTGTTTTTTTTTTTTTGTTTTAAACATTGTCCCGCACTAGGAATTTCTCTTGTATTGTGGTTGCGTTTACAACTCACATACACAAACAGCCAGACCCGGAACAACTACTTGTAGGTCATGATACAAATATTTGTCCCGGGCGGGAATCGAACCCGCGACACGCAGTGCAGCAGTCAATCGCTTAACCACTGCGCCAACCGTGTCGTCCACTTTTTCATGTTATCATGATATTGGGGAACAAATCTAACTTAGAGAGATGTGTTAATGATTCAAATGATTATAATTCTGTGTGTGTAAGAATCTAATTCGTTTGATAAATAAGTAAGCGAAATAAAAACAAAATTTAGCCGTCACGGAACGCCGGGCAGATGTGAAACATCGAAATTATTTACACACTACTTCATAAAGACTGTATAGTGGCGACGCGTCGCCACGAGGCATGCGTCGTCCCGCCAGCAATCGGTTTTAAGTGCGGCTATAGATGTTTCACATCAAAATACGTACTATATTTTCAATTAATTATAGCCGTGAACATATAATTTAATTAGGCATATTTGTACACGTATTAATTTTGATCAAACATAATTTTCATCCGGTAAACAGATGAGTGAATGTCGATCTTACTTCAGATCTTAGACTAACATTAATTAAAAGATTAAAACAGCGAAATATTTGACAGATATTTTTGACGTTGCCAACTATCATAAAGCATCCTCTCAAGCAAAATAATACATGTTAGATGGATAAAACATTTTATTCAGTGCACGAAAATACATAGCACAATATAATATAGCACAATTAATCGATAACAAATTACAGGAATATATTAAATAAAAACAAGGTACCAATATATAGAAAAGAAAAACATACTTAAAGATATACACAAAAAAAAACATTACAAAGAGACACATAATAAAGAGTATTCTATTCTAAAGAAATAGAGTGACACTATGTCCCGTATTACAGAACGTTACTCAATACTCAAGCATTACTTAAAACTAGTTTCAACCAATCAAATGGCTTGAATCTAGTTTTATGTAATGTTTGAATATTGAGTGACGTTCTGAAATACGGGCCTACGGCATACTTCACATCAATTATCGACTACACAAGGTGCGGTGTGCGTGTCAAGGCACCAAAAAGGAGTCCAGCTCAGCATGTGTCAGGCAAATATACCTGACGCTGATGTTGAAATTCTAACCTCGACTGCTCCCTCCCTTTACAATTTGAGACTAGCTCTTTCCAGGTTTTTACGAACCTATTAAGCTTTCATTTTTATTACTGAAAGTAGCTTCTTAACACACCTGATACAGCTAAAAAAATTACCTAAGAGACACATTATACATTTACAACATAATGATCAGTACATGAATATAATTTATGTATAAAGCGAGTGCCATAAATAAACTATTCTTATATTCCCGGTGTCTCACTATGTGGCCGTCCTTTAGCATGGGTGACTAAGTTTAAGTACTGGGGTCATTGGGTCACTGATAAAAATATGTACCTAAATGTCTATTTACTGCTTCCAAGTTGCGGTGTTTATGTTATTTATTTTTTACATACTTCCTTGACAAAATCGATGTTTTTTTTTAATATTTTTTTTTACAAACTTCACTGACATAATGTTTTTCTTATTTGACATTATTATACCTACAATTTTAATTTCAACAAGTTTCTAACTTTTATTATTTTCATCATATTATAATTATATTGTTTTTTTGTTACTGTGAGGACGTTATAGGCTTAATAGACTGTAGATCTGTAGACCATTTTCTACTTTGTTAAGTACCTGGTACTTTTGACGGGCCTACGCTGTCCTCTCATACCTATTAACACTGTAATTTGAAAACATTGTAAAAGCCAATTTTATTTTAAAGAGTAACCGTGGGGTTTCTTGCCGGCTCTCCTCCATAGGAAACGACCAATTGGAACCGTGCACCTAGCTTCTGACGTTTCATAAGTGCCCATGTAGGCTTATGTGAAATAAAAATATTTTTGATTTGATTTGACTGATGATCTTAAGGACAATATGGATACCTATAGAGAGGGAGCGCAGATCGTTGGCTGTTCGTTGCACGTTGTACAAATCAAGTTAAAGTCACTCTTTTCAAAGCTTTCTGTCTGTCTTTCTACACTTGCAGTCTTTGGACCCGTTTTACGCAGAGGATAAACAGCAATCTGAGTGTCCAATACAATAACGCGTTTAGGATACTGACGAGGCTGTCGTGGCGTCGTAGTGCGTCCACAATGTTTGCGGAGGCTCGCACAGACGATTTTTACGCCATAATAAGAAAAATGACCGTCTCCATAGCCAGCCGGCTCCGCGCCACCACCAACGGTCTCCTGAGCATGTTCCCTGATCGGTGGGACTCCCCTCTGCTGTGCCACTGCGTAAGAATCCATACCAGGTGATATTTGAAGTATTATCTCCTTATTACTAACACTAGTTATTTAGTTATTTTGTAGATACTAACACTATGTACTCATGTCTGAAATAAAGAATTTTAATAATAGCACAAACAAAAAATAAAAAATTATTCTGCACAAACAAGACACATTTAACAAAAATACATTTAAAAACATTGACAATATATACACTCTAATACAAAGTTGTCCGTTTAGTGCCGGACGTAAAGAATAGCACCACCCCAATTCTTCCCGTGGGTGTCGTAAAAGGCGACTAAGGGAATAATAAAAACTTACTAGAGAATGGGCACCAGCGTTCTCTATGCATTTTAACACCATACTGCGATCGCCAACCCACCTGCCATGCGTGGCGATTATGGCAAACCCCCCCTCCCTTTAGGGGAGGCCTATGTCCAGCAGTGGACGTCTTTCGGTTGAAATGATGATGATGAATGCAAAGTAGCTAAAAATATTACAGTAAATAGTAATTATACATAATTATTTTAAGACTGCTTGCTTAATCTTGGCAGTTGGATTGGTTATCAGATTATTAGTAGACGAAAGAACGCCAATATAAACTCCATAATATATAGAAATATTTTTCGATTTTTCCTCCATGTTTTTCTTTATACAGGACAATTACACAATGGTGGTTACTGGAATATGACAGACAAATACACATATATACAGGATACCTTGTTATTGGTAATTTCAGTATCACAATACAACCTGCAGTCAGTTTTACGAAAAAAAAACTATCATTTCATTCAATATGTCAAAACAAAATATAAATTACTAGCTTTTGCCCGCAACTTCACCCGCGTGGTAGTCAACTACACTATAAAACATATCTTATGGTACTGTAGGTACCTATACGAATGGATGGTTAGCGCGTCTATAGCGAGCGGTGGTTATGGGCGAACTGTGTAGCTTTCTGTAAGTGTAAGAATTTTCCCAGTGATTACCTCCTAAATCCTAACTTACAAATTTACCTCTTTAAGGCTTCTACAGACCGGCGCGACTCGCGACGCGACACACGGGCCCCGCGTGTCGCGCGACGAGCGGTGCCTTTGTGTCGCTTCGCGATTCGCGCCGGTTTGTAGAAGCCTTTACAAGTCTAGAAATCTACAGTGGCAACAAGAATCGGTAATCGATTATCTTATCTCAACAAAAAATATCGTCCTTAACCCTAGAATGCTAAACTATCGTAAAAATTACGTCGGTTTTATGATTCCTAGAAAAAACAAAGTTCGCGTCTTTCCCGCGTCCCCCGCTTCACTGTACCTTCTTAATTAGTCCTGTCAATCTGTCAGTGTGCCACGCGCTGTCATTGTGGTCGGGTGTCATCTATGTGGTGAGTTATAGTAAGCAATATGTCTGCCTTGTACCTGTCAAAGTCAAAATGACAACAAAATCGCACGAAATGCAAAAGAGCCATAACTATGTAGGTCGCACATCATAAAGATGTGTCCTAACTGTGTAAAGTAAATAACTATAATTATACTATTTTCATCATTATTTGAGATCTCTTTAACCCAAAGAATGTAACTGTCACTTCTAAAATAATTATGACTTCTGTCAACGTCACCTGTTTAGCACGAGAACCGTAGAGAAGCGTTTCTTCGACGAAAGAGTAGACAATGATGACGTTTCCATGTAGACAGTTGACAGTTTTCTACTGCAGGATAGTTAGTGATCTAGGTTTAATCTACCGAATAAATGTCGTATTCTGTATTTGGAAAATCACTCATACTCACCTTTTTAAAATATTTAAAAGCCTCTTACCCCCTCCCCCCCTCTAAGGACCTATTTTTTATTTAAAAGGTAAATTTGCCAAGTTACAGCAGTTCTTTTTCAGGAGTTTGTAAACGATGTTCTTAGGAAAATCGTTTGCAGATTATTGGGGACGAGCAGATGAGTGATAAGGTATATTTAATATGATATAATTCATAAGATTAGATAATTGTTAGTAACTATATATGCGCAATTAGTGAAATTTAAGTGTCCGCATAATAAACCAAAATTGTAAAACTGTGTTCTGTTCCCACAGAGAAACCGTGAAAACGGTTTTGCGGGGCAAAGTCCTTAAGTAAACATTTTTTGTAAACGTTTCTAATTAATAAATAAATAATAATAATAATATTTTTTGTAAAAGCTGAGAATGATAAAAAATAAAGTATCTTGACTTAGCACACGAGGTGGTCGACATGTGGGATGTGGACTATGCAATCATTGTACCGATAGTCATTACGGTCAATGGCCTAATAGCGTAGAGCCTCGACCAACACCTCAGGAGGCTCTCATTTGGAGAGGCCCAGTGCTGCTTTGAAGCGGCTTCTACCCAATCTAGGGGGTCCAAACGCCTCCTGTCGGAGGCTCTATGCGGTTATCGTGCGGTCCATGGCCCTTTACGGGGCACCGGTGTGGGCGCGTTCTCTGAGGCTGCGACCAGCCCAGCGGTTGAACGCGTCCCAAAGGGTCATGGCCATCAGGCTGGTACGGGGTTACCGCACGGTCTCCCGTGAGGCGGCGAGCCTCCTTGCTGGACTGCCGCCGTGGGATCTGGAGGCAAAAGTCCTCGTGCACATCTGGGAGTGGCGCGAGGAGGCGAAATGCCGGGGTGAAACTCCACTGCCGCGAGAAATCACGGCACAGCGGACGGAGCTCCGGCGGGATCTCATGGCGGCATGGAGAGTGCGATTGTCGCAAGCCAGCGCTGGGAACGCCACAATTGTGGCGATAAGTCCCCTCTTTGAGGAGTGGCTAAAGAGGCGCCATGGCATCCTCACCTTCCGCCTGACACAGGTCCTCACCGGACACGGTTGCTTTGGGAGGTGCCTGTTCAGGATAAAGCGGGAGGAAACGCCCGGGTGTCACCACTGTGTGCATCGCCCGGAGGACACGGTGAAGCATACGATGGAGGTCTGCCCGGCTTGGGTGGAGCATCGCCGTGTCCTCACGGAGGCGATCGGCGGCGGCAACCTCTCGCGTCCGGCCCTGGTTCAGGCCATGGTTCGGAGCGAGAGTGCATGGGAGGCCGTCACCTCCTTCTGCGAAGCAGTAATGCTCGCGAAGGAGGAGGCGGAACGCGTGAGGGTGAGGCAGGGTTCGCGCCCTCACGCCCTTAGCCACCGCAGGAGATGCCCCGGGCGTCGGGAGTCGCAAGCTGATTTCCGGCCACCGTAGGCGCGGGCCTGTGGACGGTGAGCGATGGGTAGCTCGCCGTCCGATAAGGACCAGGCCCGGGTCGACAGCGCGTTGTGTTTCACGCGCGTCTCAAAGAGATGTCAGCACCAACTGACGGGGTCCGTTAGGGCCAATGCCTGCCAGGGTTGCAAGTTTGTCCGAAAGGGATATCGTGGCCCCGGCACACAGGCAACGGAAGGAACACGGGTGGGTTTTAGTCAGTAAAAGTCTGACACGCCCTCCCGCCCAGCCCAGACCGGGAGAAGTTATTTGATAATTTACCACCCAAAAAAAAAAAATAAGGAGGCTCATTACGCGGCTGGGTCAAGGGCTTGATTCAGAAAGCAGTACTCCTCGACACGGCACGCATAGTGAGGAGGTTCCTCTCTCTAGAGCCCTAACCACCGGCAGCTTGGACCTCGTTCCTGATGCCGATGCACTACTGTTTTTGCATTTTTAAATGTTTTTTTTATGTTTTTTTATAAAATTATTAAAAAAAATATAATCATATGTATGTATAAGTAATAAGTGAAAATAATAATTTAAGTCCCAATAATGAAAGATACCTCAATAACTCTGTTTGTTACGACTTCATCCAACACTTAATACTTATTTACCCAACAAAAATCCGATATTATTATGTAAATAGCCCGACCCTATCCTCTTTGACCATCCCCCGGGATAGCCGTAAAAATAATTAAAATCTTTTAAATACCGCGGTGACCCCGTAACGGCTTTATTTTCTCACCATACCTGTCTTCCGTTTCTAAAAATATGTGCCGGTTTATTCATGTTACGGAAAAAGGTTTTATTTTTTATTTTAATGAGCGTATTTTACTCGTTAAAATAACCTAAAGGAGGGTGATGATTAAATGAATGTGAAGCTAAGATATACCATTTGTTTTAATTTATATATATTTTTTTTTTAATTTTGACAGTTGCCCCACACTAGGAATTTCTCCTGTATTGTGGGTGCGTTTAAAAACATTTAATATAAATTTAATAATGATACTATGTCGCATTTTATGAGTCTAAGCAGACATTTTTCTTGTGGAACGTCAAATAGTAGACTTTTACGTTCTATCTTCTGTACTAAGTAACGAGCAAATTTTTAAATTTTTACTAAGTAAGGAGAATCCGCAGCTGAAAAGCCCACAAAATTCAAATTTTATTACGTATTTTGCAATTTGCATGTCAGCAAGTTGTATCTTGATAAAAATATGATTCGTGACTTTAACAGATATGTATTTCCAGAATTATAAAATATTATTAGAATAATTAATACATCTCCGTAAGTTAGATTTGTTACCCAATGTCATGATTTCATGAAAAGTCATTCAATTTGATCAAGATTACATTATCACCTGGATATCTCAAGAACTACTAATGCTATAAACTTGAAATTTAGAATAGTTTTAGAAGACGTCTGCCCAACTATTTTACAGATAAGAAAGAAATAAAAAATATTATATATTTTTTGTAAAAGGGACTGAAAGGGGGTCTTAAACATTTAAAGTAGGGCTACTAGGACATGTGAGCTATCATATGAAAGAACGCTGTATGCACATTCTCAAACATTTATTTTTTATTTTTAGGCTGCATAGTTTTAAAATTAAAAAACAAAACCGTTTTTTTTATCTATGCAAACTTCGGAGATAAAGGGGGGGCCTTTATCTCCGAAGCTTGCATAGATAAAATTCTGAAATTATTCTATGTGATAAAAGTGTATGTAAAGATTACAGTAAAAATAAAACGATGTCTCTAAATAGCACAGTTTTTCAGAAATCATTAACATCATTATACGTACGGAAGCCTCGGTGCGCGAATCCGACTCGCTCTTGACCGGTTTTTAGAGTTTCGTACCCAAAGGGTAAAACGGGAACCCTATTACTAAGGCTTCGCCGTCTGTCTGTCTGTCTGTCTGTCTGTCTGTCCGTCTGTCTGTCCGTCTGTCACCAGGCTGTATCTCATGAACCGTGATATTTAGACAGTTGAAATTTTCACAGATGATGTATTTCTGTTGCCGCTATAACAAAAAATACTAAAAAACAGAATACAATAAATATTTAAGGGGGCTCCCTTACAACAAACGTGATTTTTTTGCTGGTTTTTGCTCTATATTGATAATAGCAACAGGTAGACGCTTGAAATATTCTCAGAATATTTAGTTGTACACTTAAAAATAAATAATTTAATTAAAATAAAACAAATATTTAAGGGGTCCCCCTTAAATATTTGTTTCCCCATACAAAAAACGTGATTTTTTTGCCATTTTTATAGATAATGGTACGGAACCCTTCGTGCGCGAGTCCGAATCGCACTTGGCCAGTTTTTTTTATTTCTTGTGAGTGTTCCAAATAAAATATTTGAACTTTCTTTCTTTACGTAAATATATTCCTATAAGTTGCGAGTGAAATCACAAACAACAGCTACTCAATTATTAAAAAGCAGTGTAAATAAATCGAATGAAGACCTCCAAGTTTCTTCTATAGCCCACATTTTCCGCACAATATTCAATTCTTTTGTTTCCTTCAAACAATGCGCTTGAAAGGCATTTTGTAAGTAGCATTGAGGTCTTTAAACCAAACTCCATAAAATTTAGAAAACAATTTTTTTTTGAGTAATGGAGGTAGGCGTCTTTGTTTTTATGAATTTTTGTTTTATCGATCTAATTATTTAGATAAATAATCAACCTATTACCTATGTTCCCACTGCTGGGACACAGGCCTCCTAACTTGCTGTGCGAAGGAGTGTACCGTAACCCACCATGCGGGCCCAGTGCGGATTGGTGGATAATACAATGAATTCGAATTTTCTGTTCTTGGACATTTCCGGCGGGTTTTTTTCACAATGTTTTCCTTCATTGTTTTGAGAGCAGTGGTGATGAAATAAATTACGCAAAGTAAAGCGTCTGTTTGGGTTCAAACCCACCTATAATTATTTAAACAAATGGGTAAAAAAAAAAAAAAATTTAGTGCCCAATTCACGTGTTTCCTTCCAACCTTTAACACGTCACCCTTAAAAGCAGAATGAATAGGCATCATAGTCAAAGTCAAAGTCAAATTATTTATTTCAAAAAGGCACATAGGGGGCACTTTGGAACGTCAAACATTAAAAAAAATTGTTGCCTAGTTGCCCCTTCCAAAAGGTAGTTTCGTATGGAGAAGAATGGGCAAGAAACTCCACCGTTACTCTTTTAAAAATGTTTTACAATATGTTGTTTAAGTACATTAATTATAAGATTATATTATGTGAAGACAATGCACCGAGAATAAAATAAAATTACTATACCACAATAGGTAAAAATAAATAAAAATTAAGCAATGAAAAATAACTTAATTTCGAGATAGATACGTGTTGCTCACATATTAACAAACATCGTAATAGGACATAATAGTGGCGTGCGTGTATGACCAGATGTATGAACGTAGGCGAAGCAAAAGGAGTATGTAAGGAGTGTAGCAAGTGGCGTTCTATAGTTTCTGCCTACCCCCATGGGAAGAAGGCGTGAGTTTATGTATGTATGTATGTAATAGTACTTAGATGTTTTCCTAAACATTTTAAAACAATAAGTCAGTGTATGAGTCTAGGTAATCACAGAATGTCATCTTCATTGCTGGGTAGACCTCATGTATCGCTTTGACCGAGACCGAGGAGGGGGAGGAGGTTCGTGACTGAGGTAAAGATCACGCCCACCAGGCAATAAAAACAACCATCATTCTCGTCTTCTCATCCCAAATTAATTTGTTTCGGCTTTACACCACTTTTTAACTTCGACTTCAAAAAAGGAGGAGGTTCTTATTGTTTATAGCTATGTTCCTCGATATTTTCGTGAATTATGGACTGATTTTGGTAATTCTTGTTTTCATTTGCCAGAAGAAGCTTGCCCGGTAGTTTCATATAATTCTTATTAACTTTGCTTGGGTAGTTTTTGAGTTAGGTATTAAAATGAAGGGTTTTAAAGGGTGATTGCAAAAATATTTACAAATTATTTATGTTTAAATGTAATTTAAATGAGAAATGATAAAAAAACCTATCCCGAACTTTTGGAGTGACAAAGAGGCTGTTATCACCCGATTATAAGTGAGTAAATAACCTAATTTACCCTCTTATAATCCTAACTAAAAAGAGTAAAATAAAAAATTAAATTTAAAAAATCAAAAACCAGACTGCGTAAAAAGTGAACCTATAAATGATGGAAACAAGATTTAGGTATATAAGGTGTATCTATTCATACACGAAATCTCTTAAGGGGAAATCGCTAAAAAAATATCAGCTGTTCCCTACATTTTGACAAGTTGTGAAAACATAAAATATGTACGGAACACCTGATTTTTTTTCGCGATTTCAGGTTTGTTCCCATAGTAAAAGTAGTTCATAATGATGAGATCATTATGAACAACTTTTACAATGACCCCTTAAGAGAATTCGTGTATGAATAGATACACCTTATATAAATTTTTTTTTTCTTTTATTACTATAAACAATATCATGCAGTCGGAGGCAGCTTCATAACAATAACGATCTATATAGTGCCCCCATACATTCCAACTGCAAATGTAAGTTTGTCCGCACAATATTGAGTGATTTACAATGTTATTTTAAAATCACAGACTTCTTATAGGTTTTCCTGTAATATAAAAGTAAAAACTATTTTTTGTATTTTTATCAACATTTTAGGCTCAATAGTTTAGGAGATAAGAAAATACATAAAAAATGACCATTCCTCCAATGGTCATTTTTCATGTATTTTCTTGAATAATTTCATAAGTATTTATTTTTAAATTATAAAAAATATATATTTAAAATCCTTAAAACAAGCCCTTTCATGTGATATATCACACGGTACAGTCAGCACAACTGACCCAAAAGTGACCTCCATATTCAAAATAAATTTATTTACGTAACACGACCGTGTTTGGGTCACAAAAGTTTATAATATGTGTACCAAATTTGCTGCTGTGCTTACAGAGAGAAGCTGTGACAGACGGATGGACAGACAGACAGACATGATAGACAGACAGACACACGAGTGATCCTATAAGGGTTCCTTTTTTAAACAAACGTATTTTCTTTCTTTCTTTCTTTTTTCCTTTTGAGGTACGGAACCCTAAAAAGTACCTACCTATTTACTTACTTACATTTTAATAACCTACTCAAATCTCCTATATCTAGTTTAAAATAAATATACCTTGTTTAAAATGAATCCCCTAACCTAGATGAGTCCTGACGCTCTTGAAAAAATATTTTTGTGATATTCCCGGCACGAAGTCAACTCCCCAGTTATTACTTATTCATAGAACGTCATAATAAAGTAAAATATATGAAAAATAAGCTATACAGTTTTTTTTTTATATTGCCTACGGTTTTACTTAGGTATGGTTTTTAGGGTTCCGTACCAAAATGGTAAAAGGAACCCTTATGGTGAGACTAAGTCTGTCTGTCCGTCTGTCCGTCTGTCTATCTGTCACACCTGGATATCTCAAGAACTACTAATGCTATCAACTTGAAGTTTAGAATAGTATTAGATGACGTTTGTTCAACTATTTTGCAAACAAAAAAAAAATTTTATAAAATATATCTTTTTTGCAAAAGGGACTGAAAGGGGGTCTTAAAAATTTGAAGTGGGGCTACTAGGGCATGTGGGATATCATATGAAAGAACGCTGTTTGCACATTCTCAAACATTTCTTATATTTTTTTTAGGCAGCACAGTTTCCGACTTTTGATGAAAAATGTAAAAAAAAATACCGTTCCCCCCCCCCCTTATCTCCGAAGTTTGCATAGATAAAAATCAGAAATTATTCTATGTGATAGAAGTTTATGTAAAGATTATAGGAAAAATAAAACGCTGTCTCTAAATAGCACAGTTTTTCAGAAATCATCAACATAATATATTCGTACGGAACCCTCGGTGCGCGAGTGCGACTCGCTCTTGACCGGTTTTTTTATACCAGGCAAACTACAGTCCTCATCTGCCTAGCTTTTTCCCAACTATCTATTTTGGGGTCCGTGTACCGTGTGGTGCCGGAGGTAAAGAATAGCTTCATTCTATTTCTTCCCGTGGGTGCCGTAAACAGCGAATGGGCAGCAGCGTTCTCTATGCATTTAAACACCACACTGTGATCGCCAACACGCCTGCCAAGCGTGGCGATTATGGCAAACGCCGCCCCCCTTTGGGGAGGCCTATGTCCAGCAGTGGACGTGTTTCGGCTGAAATGATAATCATGTTGGGGTCAGCTTTCAGTCTAACGAGATGCAGCTGGATACTAGTATTTTACATGGAGCAACTGCCTATTTGACCTCCACAACCCAGTTACTGGGAACACGATACCAACTAAAGGAAACTACAGTACCCGGCTGCTAATATGACTTAACGAGTTTAGAACAAGTTGGGCTTTCTAGAGTTTGGTCTCTGTCATTATTATCTTTCAGTATTTTTATCTCACAAAGCGACGCGAGCTTGTGATTACCAAATGTTTAGACACGCTGTGAATGTGTGTGTTTGTGTGTGGTGTTCTGTCGCTTCCGCGGACGAGTTCCACTGGACAGCACAAAGTCAATCTAGTGCAAAGTGAAGTGCTACTAACATAGTCTTAAGGGGAATGCAGATGCACTAAGGTAGCCCGCAAAATTCAAATTTTCTTACGATTTTTGCATTTCAAAATACAACCTGAAACAGACAGGACCTGCAAGGTCCTGTCTGTTTCAGGTTGTATTTTGATTTAAATATGATTCGCGGACGTAACAAATATGGCTTTACAGAATTATTATCATTAGAATCAGCAATACAACTCTCTAAGTTCGTAGAATCCTATTGAATGACTATTTCATTAAATAGTCATTTAATAGGATTCTACGAACTCAACAAACCTGCAAATTGCAAAAAACGTAAGAAAATTTGATATTCGCGGGCTACCTTAGTGCATCCCCCTTAAGACTATGTTAGTAGCACTCCCCTTAAGCCTTTTTATCAACACAAGTTATCCATACATATAATAAAGTTGTAGCGAAGTCAAAAACGTACATTGAACATTTTTGAAAAAAAATAATTGTTTCGTGGTCTGGGATTGATTTCAATGCCAAATATATAATTTTTAGAATTTTTGTCTGTTTGTCTGAATGTATGAACATCACGCAAATTGTAATGAAAGAAAGAAAAAAAGAAAAATAATTTTAATTTTACTGGACAAATTCTGTTCAAATTTTGCATACATATTCCATAAAAGCCTGTTCAATTGGTAGGCTATATATATATTATCACGCTATTTGCCATGGGGGATGAGCATTATTGCATTATGTTTATATACCTCTATAGTATACCGTAAATTGTAAGAAGACGAGCCAAATGGTTAAAACATTTATAAATGTTATCATCACGCTATATCTTTATGGGGCTAAGCTGTCAATCATCATGACATCATATACAGAGTGGATTATTGTGATGGGGCAGTAAGGGTACCTTAACCGCGGCTGTAGTTACGTGAAATCGGTCTTAGGAGACTATCTATAACTTTTGGAGACATTTTGATCTGCAGACATAGATTTTGATTAAAATGCAGCAATGTAAAGGGCAATTTTCATTAAAAAATAAATTTGGTGCCAATAGATTATGTTTCATATGAGGATCAAAAACTCTATTAGACCAACTGAGGCTAGTACTAGATCAGTCAGAAATCACAAAAACCTTTTCCCATGCATATCGTGGCAAATGAGATTCCAACTTAGGTTTTTGGGTTCCTTACCTCAAAAAGAAAAAACGGAACCCTTATAATCCTATAAGGGTTCCGTTTTTTCATTGTCCGCCCGTCCATCCGTCTGTCTGTATGTCTGTCAGTGAAGACCATTGTTCTCTGGAACGCATGGAGGTATCAAGTTGAAATAATACGACCACTGCTGGACATAGGCTTCTCGCAGGCTGCACCACAACACCTTGTCCTCCGCCTTCTACATCCAGTCTGTCCCAGCCACCTTCTTAGGGTCGTGGTCGACCTATCTACTAATGGGACTACTAAATGGGATAGGGATGGGATGAGCATAACCTTTACTATTAAGGGTAGTGCCAAAATAATACTTGGCTATCATATAAACCGCGTTGGTAATACAATCCGATTGGCCATTAAAATTAATTATTTGGCTTTTACGAGTAAGCGGTTACAAAATAGAGGACGCTACAAATATTTGCATGAACATTTTGTATTAAATATTATGCTCTCAATATTGGTTTTGTATTAAATATTATGCTCTCAATATTGGTATGTACTGAATGCTGAGAACTCATATCTGCATATTTATTGAATAATCCAATCACTTAAATTATTTTACCATTCAAAATGATTATTGCATATAACAATTTATTGATAACTGTACTGATTATTGCTTGGTTAGCCAGTGTAGCCAGTCACAGTCATTATCTTATTCAAAAAATACTTCACCAATTAACTCTTTATCATTATTAAACGTCTGAAAAACTTCATGGAATGCGACAAGGTACAATCTTAGGACCATAGTGCTAACGTTACGCATTGCAGGCCGAGGTTCATTGAGGTTCACAGAATAATGTAGTTGGTATTTTGCTGGCCGTTGTAATTACCCTGATGATATTCTATACTATACTATGGAGGCACGCTAGAAATCTAAAACAAACGCCGGAAAAGGACTAATTACTCTAGATTTGCTACAAGCTTTTGACACGGTAAGGGACTTCATCTGCCTGCAATGATTAATCCATGTTGTTACCGGGAAACCGCAATGCTTTTGATCTCAATTTAAATATTTTCCAGCAGGAATTCTGCCTGTTAATTGGGAATATGTAAAATATTTAAAAAATATTTCACCATCAAAAAATGTTGTTCAAATTTTCACTCTTAAGAGCGAAAATGTCAGTTCAACATGAAGCCGGCCGGCTAATATCCACATCCTCAGTCACGTAAAGAAACGAATTCTGTGTCCCTTCGAGTGACGTCATGCGAGAGTAATGTCGGTACCAACGCAAACGAATTACGCTAGAATTTCGGTGCCTTTTGTGAAACATATTTTGTATAAATCTCCTTATTGACCTAGTTCTAGGCAGCACTCTTTGAGATTGTCAACGAAGTATGTACTTGTGACGAGGATATAAAAACTTTAGCAATTCTTGAACGTAAAGATAATGAAAACTTAGGACGTAGATACACTTGAACATTGCGGTAGGAGTTTATAGGTTGGATAAATGACTGAACGGAATGTTGCCATTTTAAATAATTATGATATTTATATAAACATTTAGAATTAAGTATTGTGTATTTGTTTTGTCTTATTTCTTATTTATATCTCATTGTATGCTGCACTGGTCGATGTCATCACGTCAAAGCCGGCTGTTGCTGAAAATCAGCGCTAGGCTCTGTATTACATAGGGTTGCTGTTACATGTATGTTGAGCCATGTGCTGAGCGATGGCTGTGACGCAAATTTCCCCCAACTTGTTATTTTTTAATTTGCGTTCTGTCTTTGCGTCATGTTAACCGCAAATATTTTTTTTTTTAATTCTATAAAACGATGAATGCTGTCATTCCAGCGATTAATGTGCCCACATTAGTCGCTAGAATGTCATAATTCATCGTTTCTTAATCTTGTTACTGATTCTGGTAGCCTACATCATTACAGATTAAAAGCAATTTCAATCCAGGGCTAATGTGGACCACTTTTTTTTTTTAATAACGTCGCCCCACACTAGGAGTTGGTCCACTGGTCTTTTGTTTTGTCCAGCTCGTGCCGCCATTTTCTACGGGGTCTGCCTGAACGAATTTTGACTGTGTTAGGGTTCCACATATTGATAATTTTAGTCCACAGCTCAAAATTGCATTCGACTGAAATCAGTTATCTATACGAAGGAGACAGAAATTTGGAAGCGGGACTGACTACCCAGGGTGGTCTTAATTGAGTATCATCACTCGTAGAGATTCTGTTAGGGCATTCTAATGACCTCAAGGGTTGTAATTTTTTTTTGTTTTTTTTTTTAAAACGTTGCCCCACACTAGGAATTTCTCCTGTATTGTGGGTGCGTTTACAAACATTTAAATTCACATACACATACAGCCAGACCCGGAACAACTATTTGTAGGTCATACAAATATTTGTTCCGTGCGGGAATCGAACCCGTGACACGCAGCGCAGCAGTCAATCGCTTAACTAACTGCGCCAACCGTGCCGTTAAAGCCGTAAATAAAGGCAATGCGCACAGCATTGCATATTCATAATAAGCATTATCAGCCGACAATGTCATCACTGCTGGAACACAGGCCTCCTCTCTGTGAGAGGGAGTGGGCTGTAATCTACCACGTGAGCCCATGCGGGTTGGTAGATGTCACATGTGTTCGAATTTTTGGTTCTAGGACATGCCGATTTCTTCGCGATGTTTTCCTTCACCGTTTTGAGAGCAGTGGTGATGTTATTATTTGCACAAAGTTAAGTGCCTACCTGGGTTTGAACCCTACCTACAACTCATAAGTCACCACCAACCAGCGCTGGGGCTCTGTCTCGCATAGGGTCGCAGCATTATGCTGAGCGATGGCCGTTTTGCGTGAATGTGACGCATATTTTCCCTCAACTTGTTCTTTCGTGTTTGTGTTTTTATTTATTTGTGTTATGTTTACCACTGGGCCACCACTGCACCACTTGACTGCTATGCTGACTTTTGCTGAATTTGTTTAAACTCAAACTCAAAGCATTTATTTCAATTAAACCATTGACAGGCACTTTTGAAATGTCAAGAAGTCGGTCAGTTACAAATATGAAGCTAGTTGCCCATTCCAAATAGTAGGTTTAGATTTATCTTATTATTATTAGACAAGAAAATGATTCTATGGACTAAATCTGTACACCATGTACCTAACTGACCATAATAACACTACAATATCTGCTTCAGCCCTATCATAAGAGCACCATGTTGTTTTAGGATTGATCGTTCGGTTGAGCTACAGTGATTACTTTGTCTGGGTTTTTATGAAAAATAAGGGTAATATCATAAATGGCTAGAAAATATCATGTTTCTTTCTCTCCCATTTCAGTATGTAAATATGGTTTTTATGAGTTGTCCTTGTGTTCCCTTGGCTTGTTATTTAGGCATTTATCTCGTGTTTCCTCATATTAAAGGCAGGTTTAGTTATAGCTATCAGAACTATATTACTATTCTGTGTGGTACCGGACGTAAAGAATAGCACTCCCCTATTTCTTCCCGTGGGTGTCGTAAAAGACGACTAAGGGACTTACTAGAGAATGGGCAGCTTCGTATGCATTTTTACACCATACTGTGATCGCCAACCCGCCTGCCAAGCGTGGTGATTATGGCAAACCCCCCCCCCCCCTTTTGGCCTATGGGGGAGGCCTATGTACAGCAGTGGACGTCTTTCGGCCAAAATGATGATGATAATCAGAACTATCTCGCGGTTATCTTATCGGCAAAGAGTACATTTTCTCTGTATTTTTAAATGACACCAAAACGTAATAAATGACACCAAAAAACGAGACCTCTGAGTTTGTTTCGGTGTTTTTTCTCAGAGTAGTCAGATAGGAAACACAGACCATATCAGGTTAAAAAAAAATTGGTATGTAAAAGTGTTTTTACAAACCTACTTACAGAAATATATACATATATCAATTACTAAGAAGATGAACGTCAGCGTCTGTAACTTTCTGCTCGTGTTCTCAACTTTATTTAGCCACAGCTATGCAATGGCAGTTCATGTTATGGTAAAAACATTGGCTAGTCAGCGAGGTGTTTTTTTTTTTTCTTCTTTTTGTGGCACCACAGTATATTCAATTTAGCTGGCCCAAAAATTCGCACTTCCACGGCATCATCGGTGGCAGCAGTGGTCAGTATTGCTGCATTTTTGTGCACATTTGAACTAGGTATTTGGTAAACAGGCAGAAAACTTGCAAAAACTTTTAAACAATGTTGTGAGTGTACTGAGTAATCAAATGTTTTATATCACTCTCTAAGTCATCCTCTACAGAAAAGGGAGGATCCTCCGACCAGACGGGGGTTGTATCTGGTTGGCAACTGCCCGACGTTTGATGTCGAGTAGTGGTATATACGAGTATGTTAGTCGCGCGGTAAACTATGCTTGCGCGTTTCAGGATTTTGGGTGACGTCAGTGTGATGCGTAGTTTTCATGTGGCGATGCCGCCACAATACAATAAATTGAAACACTCATTACGCTCAGAATACAAATGAATATTTTTGCCTGATGCTAACACTCCCTATTCTGCTTTATTTCTGTTAAATAATAATAAAACTATACCTAATTTATCACCAATCGTCATAAGTTATTGACTATGGAACCGTTAACCGGTTAATGTTCAGTAGAAAACACTAACGGGTTATAATATTTTATATTATGTTTATAACGATTTGCCACCAATAAAGAGTTCTTATAATATTATTATTAGAAATAGAAATCATAGATCTTCCTTTTTGTTCACAGAGGCAAGAGCACAGATCTCGGGACCTACAGAGAAGTATCTGAAGCCAGGATCGACATTACGACTGCAGTGTTCCGTGGTGCAGACTACGGAGGCACCAGCTTTTGTGTTCTGGTAAGTGACTTTCATTTTTGGTGTGAGTTGTATTTATAACTATCGATTCTCCCTCACATGGGATTTTTTTTTCTGGGTGGAAAATTATTTTATAATATAACTTCTCCCGCTCTGGAGCGAGAGGGATTTTCAGAGTTTTACTAACTAAAACCTACCCGTGTTCCTTCAGTTGCCTGTGTGCCAGGGCCACGAGGTCCCTTTCAGACAAACTTGCAACCCTTGCGGGCATTGGCCCTACTGGATCCCGTCAGTTTGTGCTGACATCACTTTGAGGCACGTGGAACACAACGCGCCGTCGACCCGGGCGTGGGCCTTATCGGACGGCGAGCTAACCATTGCTCACCGTCCACAAGCCCGTGCCTACGGTGGCCGAGAATCGGCCTGTGATTCCCGACGCTCAGGGCGTCTCTTGCAGTGTAAAATGTACTGATGTGGCGATGTGTCACAACATCTAGAACGTTCTGGAATCATCATCTGCTTAGGCTTTTCCCAACCAGTTGGGAACGGCTTCCAGTCCAACCGTATGCAACTGAATACCAGTATTTTTCATAGAGCGACTACCTATCTGACCTCCACAACCCAGTTCCACGATACCGCTTGGTAAGACTGGCTGTCAGACTTTCGGGCTTTTGACGACCCATAACGACTGTTAAAGGTCCACAAAAGACAGCCGAGATCAACGGCTTAACGTTCTTACCGAGGCACGGAGGAGTCTTGGTAAGTAACAATTAAACCTTCTGGAATAAGTTCTCTAAATGGTGGTGAAAACCATTATTAATATCCATTGTGTAGTTTATGAGAACTAAGTGGTTAAAGATCGAGTAACTCCAAACTTATGAACCGGACCTTAGGATTTGATAAAGAATATCTGATTGAATACAAAAAGACTTAGGAAAAACGAATTGTAAACATTTTTAAAAGATGAAAGCGTTAGCCATTCCTAGCTAACTATCTATGCTAAATTTGAAATGACGATATAAAAGTATTTGTTCTAATCAAAACGTAGGAATCAGGCAGTTGATTCTGTAAAAATCTCACAGTGTAAACGTAGTAGTCACCTGTCATACGGAATAGATCGGCAGATATGTGGCGGTATCTACATCGCCACATGTGAACTACGCATCTCACAGACATCACGCAAATTCCTGCATCTCGCAAGCGAAGTTTACCGCGCGAGTAGCATATACGCAACGTCCCGACATCAATAGTCAGGTAGTAGCCCACCAGACGCAAAACCGTCTGGTCAGAAGGTCCTCCCATTTCTATGGAGGATGAGTGAACTTTACACCCTGTTCTTTATACCTGTATAGACTATCACTTTCATATATACCTAATCTTTGCAGAACTTTTAATGAGCTAACCTTTTAAAAGTTGTGCTAGTGTTGAAACAAACTTTTTCTAATTTATGAAAAGTAGTAGTACAAATTTGATTATCTTTTATGATTCCAAATTCTATCTTTCGCAAGACTTTGAAAGATATAACGATTATTTTACAAACTTATTCATCTTATAGTTTTAAATTAATTTAGAAGAAAATTTTCAAATGTTGTCTGAAAGTTATTGCATGATGTCCGAATGTATTTTTTTTATTTCGTTTCTTAATTAACTAATTCCACATTTGATATTTGTAATTTATAATGGTGTAAACGATGTATATTTTTCAGACAACATGATCCATTTTGTTAGCAAGATAGTGCTTAAATCTATGTTAGTTCAATGATTAAAGAGTATCCTATCAAAGAAAAGGGGTCAAAATTCACCCACATCCTACAATAAAGTGAAATATCTCTAAAAAATGTGTATAAAAAGATGCCATACTTCCGACCACCATCCTTAGTCTATCATATAAAAAAAAATCTATGAAAATTTGTTGGGGGGCAATGTACAAAAATATATCTAAAATATTGAGAAATACTTGGCTACTCGTATTTTTATAGTTTCATCATCGAACAACTGAGGTTTTTTTTCTCGCTTGTTCGACCGCCGATCATCGAACTAAAAAAACATTAGTGATAATTAAAGCTGGATAATAACATTGTTAAATAGAACAGAGTAAAGTAGAAAAAATATTATTTTCAAAATTAGCAATTTCACAGGATAGCGAATCAACCGAATAACGTAAAATTTAAAAAAAAAATTAATATAATATGTTTTTAAACATCTGATAATCATAAAGTATGATATTCAGAGGTTCTTCTTAGAAATACTTTCTACTGTCAGTTGAGCTTGATTACGACAATTTAGGTCAAACCACAGTCTGATCGATGCCTTAATCGTCCGAGTTCCACCACACAGAATTCCATCGTTGGTATAATGAAACTCTTGATCGAAATTTTAGATCCTTTGTAACTTGAAACTTGTAAATATCTACTCAACTTGACAGGAATTACTAACGCAATTCAAGTCGCAAAAAAAAACCGGCAAAGTGCGTATCGGAGCACGCACAATGAAGGGTTCCGTAGTTGGGATGAATTTGTCCCGAGAACAAACTTAACATTGTAGTTGGAAAACATGATCCCCATACATTCCAACTGCAAATGTAAGTTTGTACGCACAATATTGAGTGATTTACCATGTTATTTTAAGATAACAGACTTATTATAGGTTTTCCTGTAATCTATAAGTAACGAACTATTTTCTGTATTTTTATTAAAATTTTAGGCTCAGTAGTTTTGGAGTTATGGGGGGGAATGGTCATTATTCATCTATTTTCTTAAATAATTTCAAAAGCATGTGTTTTATATATATAAAACTACTTAAAACAAGACCTTTCATTGGATATATTACACGGTACAGTCAGCAAAACTTTTATTTTTAATTTTCTAATTTGCCCCCCAAAAGTGACCTCCATGTTCAAAATTAATTTATTTACGCAAGACGTCCGTGTTTGGGTCATAAGAATTCATATGTGTACCAAATTTCAACTTAATCGGTCTAGTAGATTCGGAGCAAATCAGCTGTGACAGACGGACAGACAGACAGACAGACACACGAGTGGTCCTATAAGGGTTCCTTTTTTCCTTTTGAGGTACGGAACCCTAAAAATGATGATAAGCTGACACTAGACGGTTCACTTGAGTTAATATTCATTTTTGTTTCATTCCAAGTTCACACGTCACCGACATAATTACAAAATCAAAATCAAAAGTTATTTATTCAAACTATGGCTGAGAATCAGCACTTTTTGAACGTAAAAATTACATAAGACAGTACTCCCGCCCTTCACCACTTCCTAGTGCTTTGGCTGGGAAGAAGAAGGCGCAAAAACTTCCCCAGCAGCACAGATGTCTGTTCAGTTAGAAAAACTAGATTCTATAAAATTTACAATAAAATAATTTACATTACGCAACGCAACACAAAACTTGATTCTATAAAATTTACAATAAAATAATTTACATTACGCAACGCAACGCAACACAAAACATTAAATTAAATTATTTGCCAATGTTAGCTAGAAGACACCAATAAACCAACAAATCATCATCATCATTCCAGGCGAATGAAAGGCGTGAAGGGCGTGCCCGCTTACATAAAGCTATAGCTGTAACTGGAATTCACAAATGATGAACAAGCACTATCGAAGTAAAATAATTAAACAGTTAATTATTAATAACAAAACTATGTTTTTTTAATTTCTAAAAATTTCCAAGTTTGATCAGTCAATCGGCTGTCAAGTGCAGTTGTGATTGATTGATCATAACAACATCAAGCAATCGATGTTACATGCGTTTGACAACGGCTTAATTTATGGGGGCTTTGACAAAGCGGGGCTCACTGTACTGTTTATCTTATTCAACCTAATTCCTTAGGGCGACGATAACCGACTTTTAATGATTTTATATCGAAGATCACGTTGAAACGAGTAGTGTTAATGATTTGAAAAAAATATATGATAAATTAGAGCATTTTTCCAATAACTTAATATGTGAATATTTGAGATTATGTTTATATTACATAGTGAAATTAATTTGTAAAGTTATAATAATAATAATAAAATTTATTCAGAAATTAAAAATGGGTAAAATACAGTATAAATCTATGAAATGTATGTATTACAATGTATGATGCCTGTACTAGGATAAACCTGTATCACAGGCGGCATGAGTTCTTACAATTACTATTAGGCCAACTGATTTCTTAACAATATTTAAATCTTAAGAATAGTGACATGTTAGTTAATTTATTATTTATAATTTACTTAAACACTAATAATTGAGGTCTTAAACAAACACTAATAATTAAGGTCTTAAACTTGTAGATAATTTCTATATTATTTACGGAAAATTGTTGACTTAGTTACACGATTATGATTGCGACTGCAGTTTTATTAACTAGGTTGAAACAAATATTGCATAAATCACCTTCAAGGCTACATTACATTTTTGAAGTAGTCGGCTAATGTGCTTAGACAGCGACAAATCGATGGTCAGTAGGGCAGCCAAGTGGTCAGGTATATTGTTGAGTCAGCAACAAGCGATATAGAAGTCTGGTCTTGTGCATGACGCACTAGGTGCCCTCATAATCGATGGAGTTAATATATCGGTATTCTGCTATTTTCCTAGAGGGGTATTCAGCGTCTCCCGTTTTGTGATCACTAGGCTTATTAAAGCGTGAGCAAGTTGCACATTTCGGAATGTCGGCTTTTTTCACGCATTCGGACATCGAATGGCCTGCGTCACCACAGTGACCACACGTAGTAACAATCTCACGGCAAGTTTTTGCTGCATGGCCATATTGTTGGCATTTATAACACCTTGTTACCAATGTAAAGTCTCTGACAGGACAGGACGTCCAATTTATAAAAAGCCTTGATTGAGGGATTAGGGCTTTACGTATATCGGCTGAGACTTCAACAACGTAGTTACAGGTCGAAGCATCTCTCTTCCCAGATTTGTGGCTTAATTTTATCAAGGTCAAGAAGGATTCCAAGGACATTGCTGGTAACTTGTCGGCTACGTTTTGTTATGTCTAAGATTTTTTATTATACGCGTTTTATTAAAATCCCTTTTTTTTTGTGTATAATAAATTAATAATGCGTCAAATCAGGGGACAGCGCTCCTTGAAGGGCGAGTCCTATTACGTTGCGTTGCGTGAGCTCAGTACAGAACACGCAAGCTAACCACTCAAGGTCACTGGCATATATCTGCGTCTTAAGAAGGATGCGCTAAGGTAACCCGCGAAATTCAAATTTTCTTAAGTTTTTTGCCATTTGCAGGTCTGTGTCAGGTTGTACCTACGTTGATTGAAATATTATTCTCAGCCATAATAAATATTGCTTTCATCATCATCATCATTTCAGCCGAAAGATGTCCACTGCTGGACATAGGCCTCCCCCAAAAGGGGGTTTTTTCATAATCGCCACGCTTGGCAGCGGGTTGGCGATCGCAGTATGATGTTAAAATGCAGAGAGAATGCTGCTGCCCATTCTCTATATTGCTTTACAGAATTATAATCATTAGAATCAGCAATACAACCAACTCTCTTCGTAGAATCCTTCTATTTCATGAAATAGTCATTCAATAGGATTCTATGAACTTGTTTATTGCTGATTTTAATGATAATAATTCTGCAGAGCCACATTTGTTATGGCCGCAAATCATATTTAGATTAACATACCACTTGTTACTGACCCGCAAAAGGCAGAAAACTTAAGAAAATTTGAATGGAAAAATTTACTTAGGACACGTCACCAAGAATCCAAAGAATTAAAGGACAATCATATAATTTCTCTTTATTATTATTATAATTTCTGTATTTTAACATTTCAATTGTCAGGTAACTTTTATCTGAAGAATAAATAAAGTGATTTACCATAATTTTTTATACAAAAACTACATAACATCACGCCTGTATACCCGAAAGGATAAGGCAGAGGTGTACCAATAGTACACCTACATTTCGCCAGTTATATTTTAGTTCCATGTCATAGCTTCGAGCCTATTGCCATCAACTAGGGTACAAATCCAGACTTCGGGCTGCTAATAAAAAAATCCTGATCGAAAAACACGAAATCAATCACTGCCCAACCTGGGATTTGAACCCAAGACCTCACGCGTAGCAGTCGCATTTACCATCATTAGACCATAATATCATATTTTCTGTTCTTTTAAGAAACACAAAAGACTATTTTCAGAAATCAGTCAATATAATTACATTGCCATTACTAATATAACATAACGTATTATTGAATAAAAACCGTAACAAAAAGAAATCAGCGAAACTATATCAAATAGATTTATTCATTGATTTGTCGAGAATTGGGTGCGAATTCAATTTGGAGTCTCATCAAGGAATGTCAGTGCTGACGCGTTGGGCGCCCGTTTGGATCGATAAAACAGGAAAAATTTTGCTTTTTCTTCTCACTGCTCATGTTGATATTTTTTATCTTTTCTGTGTTAGGTCTTTGGAGTTAATAGATAGGTTTTTTTATATAAAATAACATAACATGACGCCAGTATTTGCCAATCGGTTGAGCAGAGGAGTAGCACACCCACATTACGCCTGTTATATTTAAGGCCCATGTAATAGGGGCGAGCCTATTGCCATCAACTGGGCACAAATCCAGACTCCGGGCAACTACTGAATATTTCCTGACGGAAAACCCCCAATAACACTTTGCCCGACCTGGGAATCGAACCCAGGACCTCTTGCTCAGCAGAAGCACTTACGACCACTAGACCAACGAGGCAGCTTAAACCTACTTAGCCTAAGTAGATCAAAATATGTTAGTGCAGTTTATGAAATAGGAAATGATTTTTTTTAATTTTGTGTCCATTTTACAATAATATTTAAAATAAAAAGAGGTTAATAGGTTACCTACGCAGCATTCGATCTTACAGAAAAATTATACTTTTTCATCTCTGTTTTTATTATGAGACTAGGTTTTGCCCACTGCTTTCACCCGCGTTGATGTCGGAAAGTATCCCACGGAAACGTACTACCGGAATAAAAAGTAACCTATTTGTTAATCCAAGATATAAACTATCTGTATACCAAATTTCATCCAAATCCGTTCATCCGTTTTTGCGCCGCTCCAGAACATACATCCACACAAATAGCATCTCATATATTTACCACACACGACTGTGTGGTAACTTTATGAGAGCTTCTAAAAACTTATACTAGATGGCTCTGTATTAAAAAAACGCGTATGTGGGTGGGTAAAACAGTACATGCGAATTAAAAGAAACTTCGAAAAAAAATCAGTTTCAAGTGTTAAAAGATTTTGTTTTTGTTTTAAATCATTTATATGAGAAGGAACTTCGTTCCTGACGGGATTCCTCCAACCACACCGGTTTTTTTTTTTAATTTTCACCTGAAACTGATACAGTACCTAATTCAGTGTTATTATTGCAATTCTTATCCAACATTATAATGCACTACAGTGATATTTTTTCATAGAGAATCCGTTTGGTGCCGGACGTAAAGAACACCATCCCATTTCTTCCCGTGGGTGTCATAAAAGGCGACTAAAGGACTTACTAGAGAATGGGCAGCAACGTTTTCTATGCATTTTTAAAACCATACTGCGATCGCCAACCCGCCTGCCAAGCGTGGTGATTATGGCAAATCCCCCTCTTTTGGGGGAGGCTTATGTCCAGCAGGGGACGTCTTTCGGCTGAAATGATGATGATGACAGTGATTTTTCAAATATATATATATTATATATTTGCGCACAGCAAAAGAGTGTAACCCTGCGTCTGTGTTCCCGAACGCATACAACCCTAATCTCTTCAAAGTTACAGTGAACAGGCTTCTTCTGGGTAAGCTCACTCCATCGTCGACTTTCAAAATCAAATCAAAATCAAAAATATTTTTATTTCACATAAGCCTACATGGGCACTTATGAAACGTCAGAAGCTAGGTGCACGGTTCCAATTGGTCGTTTCCTATGGCGAAAAGCCGGCAAGAAACTCCACGGTCAAACTTTAAAAAAAAAAATTGGCTTTTACAATGTTTTTAAATTAGTGTTAATAGGTATGAGAGGACAGCGTAGGCCCGTCAAAAGTACCAGGTACTTAACAAAATAGAAAATGGTCTACAGATCTACAGTCTAATAAAAAAAACAATATAAAATATGATTAAAATAATAAAATTTAGAACTTTGTTGAAATTTTAATTGTAGGTATAATAATGTCAAATATGAAAAACATTATGTCAGTGAAGTTTGTAAAAAAAAAAAAAAAAAAATTAAAAAATAACTTCGTAATTTGGGAGCTGTTAATAGACATTTACATAGTTTTGACTCTGTCACCTCTGCCCTAGACTAAGGTCAAGAGAAACCCCATAAAAAAAAACATAATTGCATTAAGTTATATTATTACATTATTCAAAACAGCGAATTAATACTATTTGCGACGATCCCAACTTTCAGAGTACGCCCTCTTAGGGTCAAAAAGACGCCTCCAGATCCCTTGAATTATTTCTACACATAAAACACACAACATCACGCCTATATTCCACGAACGATTAGGCAGAGGTACACCTATAGTGCACCAAAATAATAATTCCATAATTTCTAGTGATAATGATAATATTTAATTTCTACTTTTGACCAGGGACATTTTGGTTACCCATTGAAAGGGTTTTCGATAGGGGTTTTCTAAGTGGTTAAACAAAAACCCATATGATATGGGTAACTCTTATGAACGGCTTAAATAAAATTTTGGTAACGGCTTAATTTAAGCCATTTAAAATTACCCACACAGTATGGGTTTTTCTAAAATGGTAACCAACATGGTCTCTGGGTAGAATAGAGATAGAATTGGTCATGCTACGCGTGCTGGGCGGATATCGAATTAACATAATATTATGATTTTTTCATGTTACTGGGTTTCAAGTAGGTATAAAACCCCTTGAATGGGTTATCATTACTTATCATGTAACCCTTTCACTGGGTTTCAAGTATAAAACCCATTCAATGGGTTATCATGTACCCCTTTCAATGGGTTTCTATTATAAAACCCTTTCAATGGGTTACATCATGATAAAGGTAACCCATTGAATGGGTTACCCCTTCGAGAGGCTTAACTCTTAACCGGGGTTGTACGGTCCCTGCTTTTGACACAGCCAAGTCCCTAGCAACATCTTCGATAGCTTATCAGCAAAAACGCACCAAACATACAGCCACACTCCCACATACTATTATAACTTTACTTACCACGACTCCGTATAAACGTACGTAACGTACGTTCGTAAGAATAATACGTAATACTTACCTCTTTCTTGGTAGAGATTTATTACGGTTCATCTGGATGAGTTAAGTGCTTTCCCAGATGTGCATTTTATTTACACACCACCCGGGCTACATTTGTGGAAGGCGGGTAGGAGAGATATTTGTTCTAGTTGCAGATATTCGTACCTTTTCTCGATAATACTGTTTATATCCCTGTTTTTCCGCACCGTAATTGCATAACACCCTATCAACCACAATCTGGATGATTTTGAAGTATATTATTTATTTATTTATTTAACCATTTATGTACACACCTTATATTTATTTATATATATTTATTTCTAAAGAAATCTCTTCCAGCGTACCTGACTATTACTCGTACTAATACATCTATATATATAAAATTCAAAGTCCTGACTGACTCAATGACTGACTGACTGATATATTAACGCACAGCCTAAACCGCTGGTCTTACAGACATGAAATTTGGAGGGTGTGTTCTTTGTAAAGAGTAGGTATCCACTAAGAAAAGGTTTTATGAAATTCCACCCCTAAGAGGGTGAAATAGGGAATGGAAGTTTATATGAAAGTACGTCAGTTTTGAAGTTAGGATCTTACATTTTTTTGTATAGGCTGACGATTGAAAATTAATTTATACGTGTCTCAGCGTTTTTGATAATTCTACCCCTAAAGGGTTAAAAAGGTTGATGAAGTTGTGTATGGAAAGTCCTTAATTTTCGAAGTAAAATCACTAAATTTCTAGGCTTGAGGTTGGAAGCTAACGCAACGGTGTTGTTAGAATTTCAACCCTTAAGGGGTTAAAAGGGGGATGACATTTTCTTTTTAGTTAAAGTTCTTTTTAAGCTAAATCACTAATATTTCGGCTTATGGTTGGAAACTATAGGCATCTGCTAAGAAGGGGGATAAAAATCTTATTCCTTGAGTTAATAAACCTGAAACTTGGCACGAATACTAACCTAAGTAAATTATAAAGTGTGATATTTTTTGTTTTTTTTTTAAACTACTAAAGTGGGATTTGGTTTGTATGGAAGAATTTTAACGCGTGGTCCACGTGGGATTAACTCGAAACTCAGTATTTATACTGAAAACCAAAAATAAAGAATAAAATTTATAAGGGTTTTTTGGGCTTTTCTGCCCGTTTTTTCTAACGGGCAGAAAAGGGGTATTCAATTTTACAAGGGAGGATGCTAATGTGTGGCTTGATTAACTCTAAATTATGACATAGGCATCAGCTAAGAAAGGTTTTTGGAAATTCGACCTTTAAGGGGTCAAAAATTTGATTGGGGTGAAAAGATTTTGTTTGTATGAAAAATCTTATTCCTGAGTTAATAAGCCTGAAACTTGGCACAAATACTAACCTAAGTAAATTATAAAGTTTGACATTTTTTTAAACTACCCCCTAAACTACTAAAGGGGTATATCAAAGTTTTTATGGAATTTTAACGCACGGTCCGATTAACTTGAAACTCAGTATTTATACTGAAAACAAAAAATAAAGAATAACTTGTATCAGGTTTTTTTTTAAATCTGCCTCTAATGGGATGAAAAGGGATAGTCAATTTACATGGGAGGATTTTACTGCTTGGCTTGATTAACTTGAAAATTGGTATATGTAAGTCTAAAGTAAGTCCAATAATACAGGGTCAAATTGAATTAGCTAGCGAAACTCCGCTGACGTGATGGGTATCGATATCTAAACATGATAAAACAAAAAAGGTAATATTCATTTCTTGAGTTTTTTTTTTGAGTCATGAACCGGGTATAATTCCAGACTTCGGGCTGCTACTGAGAAATTCCTAATGGAAAATCCAATAACACTTTGCCTGACCTGGGAATCAAACCCACCCCTCATGCTCGGCAGTCGCGCTTGTCGCCACTAGACTAACGAGGCAGTCATTAGAGAATACTATTTATTAATAAAGATCGTAATTATTAATACTACACCTTAAGGGTGCCCGCACACGTGCTACTTTTAGTAGCTGAACTAATCGCTGGCGATTTCTCAGCGATTATCGCCAGCGACTTTTTGAGCGACTCAACGCACACGTGCGATATTTTGTCGCTGGCTATCGAGGGATGTGCTCGTCATGGATTAACAGAGATCGATGGGTAACCAAAAAATGTACATACTTATTTCTTTCTTCGAAGAATACTGTTCAACCGAAATCAATAGTTCAAAAAAGTACTAACGCTTGAATTATTATAACAATTAGAATGATCTACCGTTTTAGTAGAACGTTACTACATTGAATCCCATGTGCCCGCACACGGACGTTTATCGCTGAGCGATTTTTGTGTCGCCAAAAATGGAACGTATAGAGTTCTATGCAGTAACGCCCACGAGCTACAAAAAGTCGCTGGCTAACAAAATCGCTGGATCCCGGGCGTAGCGATTATCGCTGAAGAATGGAACGTATGGAAATGTACTAGCTAACGCACACGGCTCAGCGACAATCACCCGCGTACTCTTTGCTAAGGATTGACGTTGCGTCATTGCTATCTAATGGATATCGATATAATTATAAGTTTTGTTTTCTTAGATATGTACCTACTTACGGAATAATTTTATGTAAGTACCTATACGGTTTAGATGTGAAAGTGATATAGAGGTAAATACATACCTACCTAGGTAGATACTAAGATAAGTTTATAAAATAGTTTAATGTCATATTAGGTAAGTACCTACCTACTAAAACGGTAGATCATTCTAATTGTTATAATAATTCAAGCGTTAGTACTTTTTTGAACTATTGATTTCGGTTGCACGCACACGGCTCAGCAACAATCGCCCGCGTACTCTTTGCTAAGGATTGACGTTGCGTCAATGCTTACCAATGGATATCGATATCGTAAATTTTATCGAAGAAGTCGAAAAGTAGCCTGCTTTATACGGCACAGGATCACCAGAGTATCTTAATTAGCAATATAAAGAGAAAGATAGGGAAGAAATATGCTTAAAATTAAATAGTAGATTCCCACTACTTATTGATTTCGGTTGAACATGACCTATTCTACAAAGAAGGAAATAGACTTTTGGGTAAAACATCGTCGTAAAAAAGTACGTAGGTATCCCTATCTACTTACCTAATTACTTATTTACATTTTTTTTCATTAGGTAGGTGCATCGTAAAGCAAAAACATTTTTACGGTACTTTGTAAAAATGTTGCAGAGATGTGGTCGATTTTGTGCGGATGTCTGTTTCTGGGTAGAATGTTGCAACTAAAATTTCGAGCACTTCCCGTTTAGCTATCCGGCTGAAACTTTCAGGGTAGCTCACAACTCGATGACAATGCATTCTAAATCCATATATTAGCATGCAATGCCGACCTAACCTCAAGAAAACCATAAAAACCGTTATATCTTGTAAAAGAGGTGAGATAGAGCAAAAATAACTCTTTTTTGCGGTTTCCTAAAGGGGTTCACTTAATCATGACACATCGATCGAGAAGTACGCAAACCTGAAAACATAACCTAAATTTTGATTTTTTTCTAAAATCAGCAATAAATGAATCATCAAAATCTTCTTTAATATTTCGCGAGATATTTAGTTAATATTTTGTTCAGGAGATAGATATTTTTAATGATTTTTATGATAATTTACACCTGACATCAGTTTTCATTTTTTTTTTTTTCTATTGAACGTTTGTGAATGTTTTTTATGTGATAATTCATCACCGTACTACCTTAAATATTGTGGTTTACTTGGGCCTTATGGTTATGGAACATGACTGAAATTGAGTAGAGAGTTCAAAATTGAGTAGAGAGTTCAAAATTGAGTAGAGAGTTCAAAATTGAGTAGAGAGTTCAAAATTGAGTAGAGAGTTCAAAATTGAGTAGAGAGTTCAAAATTGAGTAGAGAGTTCAAAATTGAGTAGAGAGTTCAAAATGATTGCTCAAGCTTAATAGCCACAAAAGATCGACTTGTCATAAAAAAATAAAAAATGGTGGCAATGGCTTCTAAGTATTTCTAAAAACTGCTATGGATCTTCAGTAATAAAAAGCATTTAAAAAACCAGACCTATATAGGGATTTATTTTCTATAAATTGCCCTCAAAGTAAAAATTTGTAACTTTTATATGGAAATAAGAAAACAAAAATTTGTTAAACTTTTATTTACTTTTATAGTTTAAATTTTATATAAACGAGCGAGCGAGATTTTTTTTATTTTTTTTATTGATCAAACCATGATTTATATGTATAACTATTCATCGTACAGGACCCTATCCACGCGAGTTCAACTAGCACTTGTTCGGTTTTTCTTCAGTGTTTAACACCGTCAGTGCAAAATTGGGCATGATGCAGTATGCATTGTATACATGAATATATGAGGAGTGTTAATCATTGAACCATTGTTATAGAACGATAATAATATTATGAGGGCTTCTATTTCAAAGTCTTTACCGCCAGTACCCTATTGTATATTTGCATTAACAGTATGCGTTTACATTAAATGTTTCAGATTTTTAAAGGTCATTGATTCCTCACGATTCAGATTTTAGTCTATCTTGACCCTGATTGTGTAACTAAAACTTTAAATTCTCCACCTCTTTTCATATAAATAAAAAGCCGGCCAAGTGTGATTCGGACTCGCACATGAAGGGTTCCGTAAAAAACATGGAGATCCCCTTTAATTTTCAACTGTTTATTATTTTTTGTTATAACGGCAACAGAAATACTCAATATGTAAATATTTCAACTGTCTACCCATTACGGTTCATGAGATACAGCCCGTTGACAGACAAACAGACAGACAGACGGGTGGACGGATAGCGGAGGCTAAGTAATAGGGTTCCGTAGAGCGCCCACTTGGTTCGGTCACGGAATCCTAAAAAATAAGATTTTAAAGCCACCTCCAAAGATATATGCCACAAAGGTTCGCAAGCTTAACCCATTTTTGAAACTGGACCAGTTTTAAAAGAGCAAGTTGGAAAAGCAATTGAACAAAGTAACCACTAGCTCGTTGGCGATTGGCCAGAACTCAGTCTCTATTTGATTTAGCATTGTTGATTTGAAACTGAATGCTTAATACTACGTGTTGACGCGTGACGAGGACATCGATTTAACGCCTAATTGGCTGAATGTGATTGGTTTCATCTATGCTTTTGTATTGTTTGTGTGATTTAGGAGTTGTGTGGATGACTAGGTGTATTTTTGAACGTGTCTTTTCGTCATTGTTTCGAGAATCAATTTGTGAGCACAATAAGAGGTTGATCTTTAGTATGGAGGTATGTAGTTTCAGGCATTTTTTTTAGGGTAGGAAATTATCCAATAACTTCTGCCGCTCTGGGCGGAGTGGGAGGGCAGGTCAGACTTTTACTGACTAAACCCCACCCGTGTTCCTTCAGATGCCTGTGTGCCAGGGCCACGATATCCCTTTCGGACAAACCCGCAACCCTGGCAGGCATTGGCCCTATCGGACCCCGTCAGTTGGTGCTAAGATCTCTTTGAGGCGCGCGTGGAACAAAACGAGCCGTCGACCCGGGCCTGGTCCTTATCGGACGACGAGTTACCCATCGCTCACCATTCGCAAGTCCACGCCCACAGTGGCCGGGAATCAGCCTGTGACTCCCGCCGCCCGAGGCGTCTCCTGCGGCGACTAGGGGCTCGAGGGCACGAACCATGCCTCTCCCTCACGCGTTCCACCTCCTCCTTTGCGAGCATCACTGCTTCGCAGAAGGAGGTGACAGCCTCCCATGCACTCTCGCTCCGAACCATGGCTTGAACCAGGGCCGGACGCGAGAGATCGCCGCCCCCGATCGCCTCCGTGAGGACACGGCAGTGCTCTGCCCAAGCCGGGCAGACCTCCACCGTATGCTCCACCGTGTCCTCCGGGCGATCCACATAGTGGTGACACCCGGGCGTTTCCTTTGTATCCTGAACAGGAACCTCCCGAAACAACCGTGTCCGATGAAGCACCTGCGTCAGGCGGAAGGTGAGGACACCATGGCGCCTGTTTAGCCACTCCTCAAACAGGGAACTTATCGCTACAATTGTGGCGTGCCCAATGTAGTTTCAGGCCTGATTTACACGGTGCACTTGATTACTTGTGACATTAGATAATACTTAGTTAAAATAAAAATTCTTATTTACCTATATTTATTTATTGCAAACACATTTCATTCAGTCAAATCGATATTGTATTCACATCTATGCCACTATAATAATAATAAGATTGTTCATTTAAATAAAATGTATTTATTTCAATAATCAAGTAATCAATATACACAATCATCATCGAACAAAAACGATTCCAAATGCTAAACTTAACTGTAGAATACATTACTTACTTAGATTGCGGGTATTACTTAGTTATTTTCACTCTGAACATTGCACTTTTCACAACAAGAAATAATTCACGTATTTATCTCATCTGCTCGGCGTCTGTATGTCACTACAGGGATCCAGCAGAATATCAGCATCAGTTTTTTTTTTTTGGGTGGGAAATTATCTTAAATAACTTCTCCCGCTCTCGGCGGAGCGGGAGTAGTGTCAAACTTTTACCGACTAAAACCCACCAGTGTTCCTTCATTTGTTCGGACAAACTCGCAACCCTGGAAGTCATTGGCCCTAATGGACGCCGTCAATTCGTGCTGACATCTCTTTGAGGCGCGCGTGGAACACAACGCGCCGTCGACTCGGGCCTGGTCCTTATCATTACTAAAATCTTCAGCCTCCCTAACTCACAAACGTTTTAATCAAATAATCTACACTTCTGAACATCAATCTATTATGAACCACAACTAAACAGTTCCACTATGCATCACGTTTTGCAAAAAAAGATTAAAACAAAAATATTTTTTTTATATGCCACAGAAACACGTGCATAATTATATAAATATAAGTTAACTCGAATGATACGTAGTAAGTAAAAAACAAGAAGACAAAGAGAGATATATTAAAGGTGATAACAACATAATACAGAAAAGATGCTACATTCAATATTCCCGATATATTCTCAAATTCGTTTAAAAAGGTGATCACAAATAACACAGCAAAGATGCTACATCCAATGTTCCCGATATATTCTCGAATTCCAACCTCGCGTTGTCAAAGCAATATCAAAATTACTGTCTCCGTGCGCGAAAAAATATTTAAAGGTCATTTTGATTAACCTTAACGCGATCGAAAGCTCAAAAGATGCCGGTGACAATTTAATTTTGTTGGCAAAGTGGATTTGGCAGCAAGACTTGGCAATGCCTATGCTGACTTCGCCAGTAATTCTTTAGGCTGAAGCCACACAGGTGAGAGCTTTGCTTGCCGCTCGCTACGTGCTTGTACCCTGTTCCAAAACTGTCTGATGCAATTGTAAACAAACTTAATATACTCCATTTGAAATACGAGTGATACTGATCAGAAATTTAAATAAACCTTTTTTACAGTCCGTTCAACCGATTTTGACTCCTATTGCGTTGCTGGCATGACAAATGGCAGTTGTAATAAATAGTTGGTATTGTAATTGTAACCACTTTTTTGCTTTTAATGCCATCCTTATGTTTACGGAATAGAAGTCAAAATCGGTTGAACGGACTGTAAAAAAGGTTTATTTAAATTTCTAATCCTATTTCAAATGGAGTAAAAGGTTACATTGCATCGCAATCACTCATTATAGGACATTAATAACTGTTTTAGGTTTCAACTTTTTCCAACCATTACTGTTTGAATAAAATTATTAAACTGTAATATCATAGACGGATATTGAGGTTAAAAATTATGATTTTAGGTATTTAAACAATCAATTCAAAGCACTCAATTTGTACTGACACCTGGTTTTAGCAAGACAGACTACACGATTCGAGCTCCGGTACTCACTAAGAGAAGCTACCATCTGTGTGTCTTCGGCTTTATATATCGGCTACGCAAATTGCCAGATTTGCTACGTTTTGTCTTGACAGCATCCTCTTTACTTCAATATTGTGAATGCTGATTCGTTTCTTTCTATTACAGTCAACAAACTAAGATGGATTGGCATTTGTTTCGAGTTGTTCTTTTGTTTTTGTCTAATTGTGAAGTTTTGTCTTGTTTTGCTGTCGTCAGCGCAATTATCCGGGGTCAACATAAATTAGCGAAAACGAATATCTGTGATAACCGCGTTATTCTTTTAAACTACACGATAGATTTTGATAAGGTTTACAAACATTTAAAGCGTTTATCCCGGAATGTTTGTGTGTAGGTACATGAATAAATTAATAATTAATTTAAATCCAAGATAAGATGGCTTGGAAACATGCTGGTCCAGCTCCATAGGACAATCTAGAGTCTAGACAAAATCAAACAGGTTGCTATTTGAATTCTATAATTTATTATTTTTATGATATTTATTTTAAATTCTGTGATTACCTTAACTCACACTGATATTATTATTTTCTAGGAAAACGTATATTTTTTATTTTTACAATGTTTGTAAATATCTGAGCAACGTCATTATTTCATTCTTAATCTTTTTTTACCTATTGTGGTATAGTAATTTTATTCTACGTGCATCGTCTTCACATATACGAGTAATTGTATAATTAATGTAAGTACCTATAAAAAAATATTGTACAACATTTTAAAAGAGTAACGGTGGAGTTTCTTTCCCATTCTTCTTCATACGAAACTACCTTTTGGAAGGGGCGACTAGAATCAATTCTATATTTTTTTTAAATATTGACGTTCATAAGTGCCTTTTAAGTGCCTATTTGAAATAAACAATTTGACATTGACTTTGACTTAAATCAACTCAGCCTATCGCAGTCCACTGCTGAACATACGCCTCTCCCAGGCTGCGCCACAACACCCTGTGGTCCGCTTAAGGTCGTCGGTCCATCTAGCTGGGGGGCGCCCCACACTACGCTTGAAACCGCTTGAATTAATTTAAATATAGCACAGATATCTCGATGTTTTGACATGTCGCCAATGCACCCGTGAAAAGCCTCGGCAGGTCGCTAATACACAAAAAGCCTCGGGAGGTCGCTAATATAATACAACAAAATTATAAGTGTCACATAAATGCTTACACCGTCGTAATAAAAACCGAGCTAGTGGCATTGATAATAGAATTTATACGTAAATCAATATTTTTTTCTCCTAAGAAGACGTGAAATACATTACGTGCTATAATATAAGTATTTATATTATAGCACGTAATGTGTTTACACTCCTTTTGCTTTTTCAAATGGATTTAATCTGGAATTGAGTCCAAGATAAATAAACTTTACTTAGTACGTGCTTTGGCTGCAGTATTAATGTCACCAGGAGAAGCAAAAGGAGTATGTAAGGAGCGTAGCAAGTGGCGTTCTATAGTTTCTGCCTACCCCCATGGGAAGAAGGCGTGAGTTTATGTATGTATTAGTGAAACAATCCAACGATGTTGGATTTTGGCAAACGACATCTTTCAATCGACTACCAAATGATCTAAAAATGAAATGAGCTGATGAACGTGTTTATGTTCATTATTCATCTACGTATTTAAAAAAAAAAATAACTGTCACTGAGCGAAAGACGTTTTCATGTCAAAATTAACCCGAGTGAAGCATCTGTAATCAGTGGATTTTTTTTCAATCTCGGCCCACTACTAATGAATGTTTGAAAAAAATAGAATCGGCAATCAAAGGGGACTACCGACACAAGTGAAAAGGTGAAACTTTGAAATAATATATGACGCAGGAGGACCTTCTCCATCATCGTTGGTCCTCTTTATCTGCCGGCGTCGGTATTGTTGGATGAAGAAAACAGACTCGTATACTCCAACAGATTATAATTCAAATCCAACAGTTACAATACAGTAGATAGGTGCACGCCACAATTATGGCGAAGTCCCCTCATTGAGGAGTGGCTAAAGAGGCGCCACGGCGTCCTCACCTTCTGCCTGACGCAGGTCCTCACCGGACATGGTTATTTGGGAAGGTTCCTGTTCAGGATAAAGCGGGAGAAAACGCCCGGGTGTCACAACTGTGTGGATCGGCCGGAGGACATGGTGGAGCATACGGTGGAGGTCTTCCCGGCTTGGGTGGAGCACCACCGTGTCCTCACGGAGGCAATCGGCGGCAGCGATCTCTTGCGTCCGGCCTCAATTCAGGCCATGGTTCGAAGCGAGAGTGCATGGGATTCCGTCACCTCCTTCTGTGAAGCAGTAATGCTCACGAAGGAGGAGGCGGAATGCGTGAGGGAGAGGCGAGGTTCGCGCCCACGCGCCCCTAGTCGCCGCAGGAGACACCCCAGGCGTCGGGACTCGCAAGCCGATATTCAGCCACCGTAGGCGCGGGCTTTCCACTTCTACAATACACTATTCACTACCTACTGTAAAAAAGCTTTATCCTCATTTTTGTTCCCAGGTACCACAACAGCAGAATGATAAACTATGACGCAGAGCGAGGCATCAACGTCACAACCGACCCGGTGCAGCGTCTATCAGACCTCCTCATACCAGCAGCCAGTGTGGCTCATGCTGGCAACTACACTTGCGTACCGAACAACGCGGTTCCTGCTAGTATATACGTCCATATTTTTAATGGTAAGCATTCGATTTTTAATTATTTATTTATGAATCTTTGTGCACAAAGCCCTGACACTGACATCAAGCAATGGACAACATTGTCAAACTTTTAACTTATATGGTTTTGAATACTAGGTTTTTGGCTAATTTTTTCTTATTTTTATTTCTGGATAATATTTACATCATTAAAAACCTAATAGTCTTAAAATATTTACTATTGGCTACTTTTTATGTTTGTGTTTTATTTTTGTAAAGTGTGTCTTGTTTGTGCAGAATAAACATTTTTTTTTTTTAATTTAGGATGGATTTACTCTTGACCTTAGTCTAGGGCAGAGGTGACAGAGAAAAAGTCGACGATGGAGTGAGCTTACCCAGAATTTGCCTGTTTACTCTAACTTTGAAGAGACTTGATTGACTTTCTTTCTTTCTTTCACAATAAACGGACCAAAGTAGACTCAATGCCTTAGGCATTCTCTCCCAGTCAAACAAGGGTGATGAAGAGGTATTATGGCATGGTGTATTCTTCTAATCTTATCGTATTCATAGCAAAAAGGTGAATTAATATGTTTAGCTGAAAGTTCAACTACACGAACTCCACTCGCTGTTGCAGTTAAAAGCTAATTAACTTCCCCTTTCTATCCCCCTCGCTGAAGAACCGTGTACGGAGCAAATTCCCCACTGCCAAGAATGTATAGGCTCATGAATGAGTGCATTGATCTAGTAGATGTACATACGGAGTCACTTGGTCGGTTCCGATCATAACTCCTTGATCATTTGTCTTGCAGGTTATAATAATTATAGTGCGTTATTTAATATTCTTCTCTATTTTTAAGGTTCCGTACCTCAAGAGAAAAAACGGAACCCTTATAGGATCACTTCGTTGTCCGTCTGTCTGTCAGTCTGTCAAGACCCTTTTTCTCAGGAACACGTATGGGTATCAAGTTGAAATTAATATCAAATACGTAAGTCCACAGTCCCTTGGAGCTCTAAAAAAAATCAAGCTTCTAAGTTAACGCAATAAAAAAATACGGTGATTTATGCGACATTATTGCGACATATTTCGATACTCACAAATAAATCAAAACCTAGGGTACTTTCCGTTGACCTAAATCATGAAATTTGGCAAGAAGCAAGGTCTCACAGCACAAATATAGGAAAAAGTCAAGAAATTGTAAATTTGAAGTTTTATCACATAAAAAAAAAGATTTTTTGTGATTACAAACTAATATTTGCAGTTGGAGAATTGGCTGTGACGTATATCGATGTATGGGAGAACGTATTTTTCAACTACAATGTTAAGTTTGTTTTTAGGATAAATTCATCCTAACTACGGAACCCTTCATTGTGCGTGGTCCGACACGCACTTGGCCATTTCGTTAACTTAGAAGCTTGATTTTTTTAGAGCTTCAAGGGACCGTAGAATTACGTATTTGATATTAATTTCAACTTGATACATACACGCGTTCCTGAGAAAAAGGGTATTGGCAGACTGACAGACAAACGGACAGACAGAAAAATTTACAATTTTAGGACTTTTTCCTATACTTGTGCTGTAAGACCTTGCTTCTTGCCAAATTTCATGATTCTAGGTCAACGGGAAATACCCTGTAGGTTTTGATTTATTTGCGAGTATTGAAATATGTCGCAATAATAAAAAAAATAAAAAAATAAGTTTATTGAAACAAAATACCTTTTGTATACAATTCAATACATTTCACAATAGGTAGGATTGATTTAGGGAAAAGGCTGCACAAATAGTGAAAAACCCTGCCTCCTAAACTAGGGGAACCCTGTGACCTAGGAGTCAGTGTTCTACTGTAGCTTCGTGGACAAAAGAAACCTTTATAAAAGTGTGTTGATAAACCCACTAAGACCTGATTTAACTATGAATATGTGAGTATGTGTCTAAAAGGGGGTGTGTGAGTGGATGGGGTGGGGTAGGTGTGGTGTGGTGTATGAGATGGGTATTTTGTGGGTGTGTGTGTGTGTGTGCTGGGGTGTGTGTAGTCGTGTAAGCTATGTTCATGTGATGTTGCATGTGTTTCTGTATCCGTTTTTGCAGAATAATAATTATTACTACGTGCCTATATTATTTTAGAAATAAGGTCTTCGGTACGGGAATAGTCCTGATTATACAGCCAGTTTTGTTATTTGGTTTTGACTTCATGTTTGTTTAGATTAATTATTTGGATATGTTTGTTGACCCTTCTGTAAATGAGTGAACTTATGACATGAAGCTGGCGGCTGGCGAGAGCGCTTAAATCACCGTATTTTTTTATTACGTTGACTTAGAAATTTTTTTTTTTTAGAGCTTCAAGGGAACATGGACTTACGTATCTGATATTAATTTCAATTTGATACCTACACGCGTTCCTGAGAAAAAGGGTCTTGTAAGACAGACAGACAACGAAGTGATCCTATAAGGGTTCCGTTTTTTCCTCTTGAGGTACGGAACCCTAAAAATAACGAACTTCTATGCAAACGTTCATCCTCTATTTAAACCCTTTAGGAGATTTTTTTTTTTAAATACTTCTTTCGTTATCCTCTTCTGAACCAGCCTATTTGGCGCGAAAATGGGTTCGCGCCACTGCTGCGAACTGAATCAGTCGGTCTGAACCAGATCGGGTCAGTAACAGGTTGTATGTTGATCTAAATATAATTCGCGGCCATAACAAATATGGCTTTACAGAATTATAATCATTACAATCAGCAATACAATTCTCTAAGTTCATAGAATCCTATTGAGGATTTTAGGAAGAGAGTTAGTTATATATGATTATAATTTTGTGAAAATTTGAATTTCACGGGCTACCTTAACTCAATATTTTTATAAGCTAAGCTAAGTTTTTTTTTTTAATTAAGTAGATCAGTTGTCATGGTATGGGCATAATATATGATGTGATGGAATGAGAAACATGTCGTGTGGAAAGTTTGGAGCATGAATGTGGATGGCTTCATTAGTAATTAAGATGAGGAGTGGTGGCCCAGTGGTAAGGACCCGACTTACGAGTTGTAGGTATTTAATTCGAACCCAGGCAGGCGCTTTGCTTTGTGTAATTAATTTCTTCACCTGCTCTCAAACCCGTTAATGAAAAGATGGTGTTTCATTTCATTTATTCATAAAACAATTTACATTGTGTTGAATATATACTCATGCAAATTACATACAAATACAAAGAACTATGAATTATTAATTAACATTCCAAGTGAAATTCAAGTAGTACTAAAAAGCTTTAAATATAATGTCAAACAGTTTTAAATATAATGTCTAACAATTTTAAATATTTTCTAGGACATGATGGTCCTACTATTTCGCACTGGACCCGCGTGGTGGATTACAGCCCACTGCCTCTCACAGAGAGGAGGCCTGTGTCCCAGCAGTGGGAACATTATAGGCTGATTATGCTATCAGTAGGGGTAGACCAAAAAACAATAGATGGACTGTGTGGAAGATGAGATGGCTAGAACAGGGTGCTTGCAGATGACGACTACTAGAGATCTTTGGAAAAGGAAGAAATGTTGCACCGACTCCGAATAAATTGAGATATGGGAATAAAAATTGTCTATACCATTATTCTACAATTTATTCGACTTGCGACCTCACCGCGTTGGCATAATGAAAAGTTCCGTTTAAGTTCGAAACTAGTTGGGCAATATCGAAACAAACAAGAAAGTAAACTGTAAACTTTACATAACGAAAACTATATACAATCATGAATATTTCAACGAAGATACAAAACTTAGCATAGTTCTTACATGGAAAGCAATAGGTTGTAAGACTACAGGAAAATCCGATAATTTCTTTTGAAACAAAACAACACACACATGCTTACACCACTCATACACATATTTGATTTACCTAATTTAAGTTAATGCTAATTAATGTAGTTAGTTTTAGCATACAAATTATACGTTTTTGCTTTTTGTATAACACGTCTTGCTATGGAAGAGCGGACTTCCCTAATACAGGCACTATCTGCTTCAAAGGAGGATCCAATCATAAAATTGTTTATACCTGTACCTACTTGTTTTACCAATAAACTATTTTTATTTTTATATATTTTTTATTTATAAATATATTATTATGACCGCCATCTCAACTATCATATTAAACTTATATAATATGATGATAACTGAAGATGTTGAAAGGTCAAATAATACATGTGAAAGAAGAAATATGATTAAATTCAAAAGCAATAAAATAAATAAAGTCGATCATCTCTATCTAAACTAAGTAACGAAGATCATATCTTAAATGTTGAAGTTCAAATAAAAGAAAATTAAAAATTGCATTGAAGAAGTACGCTGAAAGCCAATAAAGTAATCTTTGATGAGAACAGAAAAAAAGCAAGTGACAAAACCTTAGTCTGAAGCAAACTTGGCACTAGGCCAAGGAAAGAGAAAAATATTAAATTGTACATTCCGCTTCTCGGTGATCAAGAATCTATAGATTTCACGAAAATTTTAGTCGACTATTTTCAATCAAGCAATCGAATTTTAAATATTTAGTAGACCTTTAGGAAATATCGAATGAATAGACAAAAAAACTGGCCAAGTGCGTGTCGGACCACGCACAATGAAGTGCTCCGTAGTTTTCATGAATTTATCCCAAGAACAAACTAACATTGTAGTTGAAAAACATGATCCCCATACATTCCAACTGCAAATGTAAGTTTGTACGCATAAATAATATTGAGTAATTTACCATGTTATTTTAAGATCACAGACTTATAGGTTTTCTTGAAATCTATAAGTAAAAAAATACTTATTGTATTTTTATCAAAATTTTAGGCTCAGTAGTTTCGGAGATAAGGGGGGAATGGTAATTTTTCAAGTGACCCATTATTCAACATTAATTTATCTACGTAACACGTCCGTGTTTGGGTCACAGAAGTTCACGTGTGTCGGTCCAGTAGATTCGAAGCAAATCAGCTGAGACAGACACACGAGTGTTCCTATAAGGGTGCCTTTTTTTCCTTTTGAGGTGTTGAACCCTAAAAAATATCCTATTAAATACCATGACTTTAATTTTAAAAAAAATACTTGATGATGTCTACATCATTCCTCGTATAAGTATAATGTGCAATCCGATAGAATATAATTTTAAGTAAATGTACTACCTATACTTGAGCCTGTATATCGTCGAACAGAGTTTAAAATACTGGGGGTCTGTCTACTCCGAACATAAATCCGAGGTATCAGCCGAATGTTCAGCTGTTGCTTGACTATGGCTGACTACAGCTAAATAAAAAAAAAAGCGACAGTCAAAGACATAAACCAAAGTCCAAAATGGGACTTTAAAGGCTTCTACATACCGGGGCGACTTGTCGCGCGACGCGACGCGACACAAAGGCACCGCTTGTCCCGCGACACGCGGGGCCTTTGTGCCGTGTCGCGTCGCACGACAAGTCACCCCGGTATGTAGAAGCCTTCAAGCAGATCGAATGTTATATATATTTTTTTAATTACCATTATTTACCGTAAAAAGAAATAAACTAAAATATCGGTGCATTGGAGCCTTCTCCCTGCCACCCTGTCTCGCTTGCTCGCGTGACCGCCAGCTACTTGTGCGAGTGAGATAAAGAGTGAGGTGGCACTGAGGTAGTATAGACCCTTAAGTGCTTATAAAAAAACGGCCAAGTGCGAGTCGGACTCGCGCACGAAGGGTTCCGTACCATTATCTATCAAAATGGCAAAAAAACACGTTTATTGTATGGGAGCCCCCTTAAATATTTGTTTTATTTTAATTAAATTTTTAAGATCAATATATATCTACATATTCTGTGAATATTTCTTACCTGTTGCCGTTATCAATATAGAGCAAAAACGAGCAAAAAAATCACGTTTGTTGTATGGGAGCCCCCTTAAATATTAAGTGTTGCGGGACGAGCGGTGCCTTTGTGTCGCGTCGCGTCACGCGACAAGTCGCCCCGGTATGTAGAAGCCTTTATAGTTAGTTCAGTTAATATGCAAAGTCTAATTATCTAATTTGAAGTATTTTTTGAATAGCAGCGGTTTATTGTTCGGTTTGGAGGTAACTTTGGATTTTTTTTCTATCAAGAAAATTTTATGGAATCGTGTTTTTGTCAACCATAGTCCGTAACATTTAATCCTCAACTTTACCATATATTTAATTCAAAATTAATGCTGCAGTATTTTCGACATAACGGAGGATCATGCTAAGCCATTTGAGGTAGTATAGGCTCTTAAGGAAGTTACAGAAAATTAAAAAAAATAATCTGGCTCCTACGAATTATTTCGCGAAATAAACTTCTTACTTCGTAAAAACTATAGGTACACACGGCTACACATCAAGCTATACATATCCAGTTTAAGCTGATCTCGTATTTTATGGGATTTCCTCACAATGAGAGGTCAGCGTATACTGGAAATTTATAGCTTGATTTGTAGCCGTGTGTACCAGAATAGCAGGCTAGGGTAGAAGGTATATTTCTAATTTCAAACAATTAAAACGGAGCCCCAGAAAGCGTAAATGAAACTACAAAGAACAAAAAACAAGGAGAACAAAGTTATAGCCCCCGTTTCGCCGCCGCCGCCGAAAAAAATAAGCTCCCGCGAATAAATTGTAATACTTTGACCACGGCTAATTTGAGAAGGGTCGGTATAATACAATATTAGAAAGGTCAAATATCCTTTAAAAGTTTAGAATAATGACAAAACGAATATACGAAAGTATTTGAACCTGTTTAAGGGTCTCATTTAATGTGAAACATTATACGCTGTGTAGGTCAGAAGCTATAATTTCCCTTTGTAAATTTAGCTAATATACTCATATTTTGCCGTACCAAATAAGAAAAGATTATCCTTATATGGAGGATAATAATGGCTATGTTCGTGACATTATAAATTCTTATGTACCCTTTTTTTTCTAACCTACTCTGTCCAACTGCTGGGCAAAGACCACCCTCTACTTCTTCCATCATTCCATTTTGACGGAACCTATCCAGTTCGATCTGCCATCTCCTACGTGGTCTGCCACTACCCCGTCTCACTGTCTCAGGGCACCAATTCTGTGCCATTTGGGCCCACAGTTTTGTGTATCTTAATTTCAGTTAAATTCCTTGTAATCTATTTTTAGCTTTTGCAAAGTCAAAGTTTTTATTAATCCGATTATTGGAGATATAACATGGTCTTAAAAATAGTTTATAGTACCTCAAAAATCGACCCTATCAGGCATGCATTGTTAAATTACAATATTAGAAATTAAACATTATGAAGTAATTAATATCTATAGAAATTAAAATACAAGATATAATATATTGCAATAAATTAACAGACATAATGTATATGAATATTACATGAATAAATACATAGAATGGTCAGTCACATGAAATTTTGTCAAATATGAATTCGTCAATGGTATAGTAGCATTAGTCTATTAAAAATTTATTTAGTTTACGTTTAAATTGTGTTAAGTTTAAAGGCTTCTACATACCGGGGCGACTTGTCGCGCGACGCGACGCGCTGGTATGTAGAAGCCTTAAATCTTTTATGTCATTTGGTAGCTTATTAAAAACTTTTGGGGCCATGCAAAGTATGCTGTCTTAGGCATAATTCGTGTCGATATGTTGGTCTTATGGATCGATAGCTTTGTTCTGAAGCTTTTTTAAATAAATCGCCATTTTTCTTTACGAACAAAGTGGTCTCGTATATGTAAAGACAAGGTAACGTTAGAATTTACGCAAATACAGGATTTAATTTTGCGTCTTATCATCAACATTATCCTGCCCATATCCCAATTTATTTAGGGTAAGCGCAACATGCCTTTTTCTTCCATATTTCACTCAAACCCAGCTTATGAACAAACTCCAAGCATACCCCTATCAAAGGTATACCTCTAACTATTCAATTTGAATCGTGGAAAACGGTTGAGTGAGTCAAAAAGAGGCTATCCGATTCAGGATTTGCGTCTATTTTGATTAAAAACATCACACCACGCCCGTATTTCCCCGACGGGTTCGGTAGAGATGTACTTTAATAGTATAGAATACTCTTTATTATGTACACCATCAAAGTTACAGATATAAATGTGTGTGTGTGATGTGTATGTATGCGTGTGTGAGTCGTGTGTGTGTGTAAATACTACATATTGTACACCCACATTTCGGCATAAATATTGGATTAATTGGAAATCTCTGACTAGGTTCTGCGCGCGTTTTCCTCCGCGTGATTTTTTTTTGTTTTCATATAAAATATCATATTTTAATACACGCGGCAAATCTGTAGCTTTCCATTAGTGATAGATTTTTCGGAATCCCTAGTTCCGAAGATTACCCCATATAAACAAACTCGCCAATTTTACCTCTTTAATATTAAGTTTAGATTATTCCTAAGAGGCATGTGCTCACTCATCTAATAGCCTTTTATTTAGCTTGTAACATTCCTAAGAATAAGTTCATGAGAAAATATTGGAAGAGGATTTAATATTCCATCCATCAAATAGGCTTATTTACCATACTAATAACACAAATTCGTCACGCAATCCAAGCTTGAACAAACTCCAAGCATACCCGTATCAAAGGTCAAACTATTCAATTTAAATCACGGAAAACTGTTAAGTGAGTCAAAAAGAGGCTATCTGAGCCACGAGCCACAAAATACATAGATACAGAAGGCTAGCTCCATACAACGAGCGATAACAGGCGCTCCCATACATAGAAGCGTACGTAAGGCGATCTCAAACAATAGTCCAGTTGCGAGTGCCCTTCTTTTTTTTTATTTATGCATAGGTACAGTCTTAATATATGTTCATGTTTGTTTTGTACCATTAAACCAGAAATGGTTTGTATTGGTACTCACATTCGCTATTTTAACAACACTCCTTAATCAACACATGAATAATATTTTGCATGTAACTAATTAAGCCGTAAGCAAACATCTATCCGTAACTGCGTGAGTTATGTAATGTTTCAAATATGAGCTTGCACTCGCTGTACGTGAAGCGTGTCTAAGCGTGTGTGCGTTTTCGTTTGTTGTATCGAAGCGACCTTCTGTACCTATCCATAATATTGTGCTCGGCGGGAGGAGAGTCCATCAGGCACTCATTGATGCGTGAATATTTCGAACATCTCACTGGGCTTACGCACTGCGCTTCGGAATTGTGGCAGATGGAAAATTAACTCGGCTCTAAATTTTTAGTTTTGAAGTTGTTTTTCTCAGTAATAACTGATTTAATCAATCAAAGGAAGTATTATTATGTACATTAGATAAACACTTTTATTAATTAAAGTTGCATTTATTTTTCCCAACACTTTTAACACAGGGCTTTACAATATGGCTGATCGGTCGCGAGAGAGCGAGACTGCAAAATTCATGAGCAGTCCAGACATACTGCTACATTCCGATATGACAGTATATTTAAATTGCCTGTGAATAAACTTGAAATATGTATGCGACGATTTCAACAGCTAATAAGACACAGTACAGGAATACAATACACGCACTCGCGTCTTGAGCAAAATTATGGACATCATAAAATAATTATGACAGTTCAATTATGTAGACCTGCCTTCAACAGCACACGTGATACCTTTCGTCTTGTATGTAATGCATATCAGGTATCAATCAGAAAACCTAAGAGCCAGATCATAAAGAAAACTCTTTCCCAAAATATTGAACGTTGCGTTGATCGAACCCAGTGCGAATCCCAACATCTTAGTATTCCGATATGCCATCGGGATATTTTTCTTCACGAATGAATTTTATGACATCAATTCACTTACGGCTGTGTATAATTTATTGCGAAAAATTATAATCATTTTGTTTCTGAACTTTACCGAGAAACATCATAATTATCATCTATCTGCAGCCTTTTTTAAGCTACTAAAGAGCTAGCCTAGTTTTTACGTAATTTTCCCCAATTAAATCCCATTTATGTTCAGGTTTTTCGATATAACTTAAAATCAGGTTTTTTATCCTCCTTTTCCATCCATTGATCACCCAATATCGGTCTAAATCATATTGTGGACCTAAAATTGTAACGGTTAAAAACGATCTAGAAAGTATGAGCAGGAATATAGGTCGTCCAAAAAGAACCCAGTTAAATTACCTGCCAAGAAAAAAGACCAAACAACATTTTATTCATCTTTTTAAATGGTCTTTGACCGAGAACGGTATAACCACCCGAGGCACATTAGAGTATCCGCATCGATGAAAACATTCACAGAGAGAAACATTTCAGTAGCAATGAAATTAAAATGTATTTTCCAAACAATTGGAGCGGAACCTATCAAGACTTTATGCTATAGATAGCTGTCATTAACTCTTTAATATTTTGCTCTCTGCTAGACTATTACTTCGGGAATATTATATCTTTTGTATAGTTGTGAAAATTGCGACGGCTGTAAAAGTCCATTATAATGTGCAATACCATAGGCCCAAGTATGAATGTCCATTCTAGGGGTGTCTGTAAATGGGCACGCCACAATTGCGGCGATAAGTCCCCTCTTTGAGGAGTCGCTAGAGAGGCGCTACGGCGTTTTGTTGTTTGGTTGTTTCGGTAGGTTCCTGTTCAGGATAAAGCGGGAGGAAACGCCCGGGTGTCACCTCTATGTGGATCGCCTGGAGGACACGGTGGAGGTCTGCCCGGCTTGGGCGGAGCACCACGGTGTCCTCACGGAGGCGATCGGCGGCGGCGATCTCTCGCGTCCGGCCCTGGTTCAGGCTATGGTTCGGAGCGAGAGTGCATGGGAAGCCGTCACCTCCTTCTTCGAAGCAGTAATGCTTGCGAAGGAGGAGGCGGAATGCGTGAGGGAGAGGCAAGGTTCGCGCCCTCGCGCCCCGGGCGTTCGGAGTCGCAAGCCGATTTCCGGCCACCGTAGACGCGGGCCTGCGGACGGTGAGCGATGGGTAGCTCGCCGTCTGATAAGGACCAGTCCCGGGTTGACGGCGCGTTGTGTTCCACGTGCGCCTCAAAGAGATGTCAGCACGAATTGTCAGGGTCCATTAGGGCCAATGCCTGCCAGGGTCACAACCCTGGCAGGCATTGGCCCTAATGGACCCTGGAGTTTGTCCGAAAGGGATATCGTGGCCCTGGCACACAGGCAAATGAAGGAACACGGGTTGGTTTTAGTCAGTAAAAGTCTGACACGCGGGAGAAGTTATTTGATAATTTCCAAACCAGAAAAAAAAAAAGGCTGCACATTTATAACGGTCACCATAATTATGTTATTATTACTGAAGCTGTATTTTTAACTAACTTTTATGTATGTTCACCGATTTTTCCGTCAATTGAGGAACAATTTTGAAAATTATTTTTGTTTGCAAGGATATGCTCTCGAGGTGGTCCCATTGTCACCAAGTCAGATTCTGATGAGGGGATCTCATGGAAACCGAGGGAAATCCTCAAATTTTATATTCACACGTATAGCCATTTGGGTATTGTTTATAGTACTCGTGCATTTGTTCTCGGAAAGCACCATGTGGCGAAGTTGAACTGATGATAAAGATCATAGATGGCCACCGGAAATACTTATTGATAAGTATTTCACGGGTTGCAATTCGATTAGGTACTTTAGTATGGATGCAAAGCAATTTATGCTTGTCACAATGCATATCGTGAAGTGGAGCTGATGGTACTTACCAGGAAAACTCCTCAACAATTAACGTCCCTGCATCGGGAAAAGCAATATTTTTAAAAGGTGATGAGCAGTTGACATTAGGCTATTGTGACTTGAATAAATTACAAACTGACTAAAAGTGAAAAATTTATTTCTTTTCGGTTAACAAAAATACAGATCCAAAGACACCGACTTTCGAAATTGAAGCTATTTTTTATTTTGTAGTGTTTTTTCGTGGAAGTCGGTTGTATCTATATGTTATTATCTTTTGGTCATTTATTTATCCTATGTGTTAATTGCAAAATAGTTGCCTAAATCATTTGACAGATTTTGGACTCAACACATAAACAATACACAAAACTTGTACTTATATTAAGTTCTGTTCTCCTTGCTCAGTCTCTATAACCGTGTGAGAGCAAGTCACATTAAGATTAGACTTGGGTATTACTCACGTTTATGTCCCAGAAATTCTCCACAGATTTCGGATTCAAACGGTGCTCCTCACCACTAGTTGATTACGCAGTAAAAGCGTGAATCGAATCTTGCCTGGCTTTAAATTAAAACCGTAGACAAGGTATCATTAATACCTGTCTTCATTTAGAAATCATCATTCCTAGCTATATCCAAGATAAGAGGGCTTGGAAACATGCTGGTCCAGCTCCATAGGACAATCTATAGTCTAGACTAAATCAAACAGGTTACTATTTTAATTGTATATTTTATTATTTTTATGTATTTTTTTTTTAATTCTGTGATTACCATACCTCACACTGATATTATTATTTTTAAGGAAAATGTTTTTTTTTTACAATGTTTGTAAATATGTGTCTTATACATATATACCTTTCACATAATTAATTTATTTGTCATTGCTTAATTCTTAACTCTTTTTACCTATTGTGGTATAGTAATTTTTAGGTGCATCGTCTTCACGTATAATAAATTGTATAATTAATGTACCAATAAAAAATATTGTACAACATTTTAAAAGAGTAACGGTGGAGTTTCTTGCCCATTCATCTCCATACGAAATTACCTTTTGGAAGAGAGGGCGAAATCAATTAAATTTTTTTGTAAATATTGACGTTCTAAAGTACCTTTATATGTGCCTATTTGAAATAAACAATTTGACTTTGACGTTGACTTAGCCTTTTCTGGACTATTTTGGGATCGGCTTCCAGTCCAACTGGATGAATCAGATTACCTGAAACGACTGCTTATCTGACTTACACAGAGGGTCACTGTGTACCACGTTATCCCTTGATAACACTGCAATGGCTGTCAAACTTTAAGACTTCTGACTACCCATGACGACTTCCAAAGATTTACGAATGAGCCGGTAAGGACGGCTGGGTTTCCGAGGCACGTAGTTGTCTTGGAACGAAATGCAGCGGCTAGCGTAGTTTAACCTTGATTGATTGACCCGTGAGGCTGTTATAAATTTTATTTCATAATTAATTATTACTTGTGTCTAGCTGTGCTGTGTCACGCTAAACAGTCATTAAATCAATCTGCCTTTTCTTTCTATATTGGGCCACCAAGATACAGGCTGTGCCTAGTTTGGGGCCCACAGGTACTTCTATTTATGCACTCCTTCAATTAACATTGTTCCACAACAAATGTTTTCTAACTTGTGCGTGTCAATAAATCGTTTTTTTTTTTATTTAACTTCAAGCCCTTTAGGACTATTCATAACAGACGTGAACAAAATGTTGATGTATATTTTTTCTTTCGCAGGTGAAAACCCCGCAGCCATGCAGTCCTCCTCACCAACTTTCATCAGTCGTCTCCCCAGCATCTTATTACCGACCCTCATCAGTCTCAACCTGATACGGTGACAATTTCACTAGCTCATCAACTGAAAATGTACCCTATATGTAATAACAAACAGTTTATTTTTGCGTGGAGTGAAATTTGATGGCGGGTCGTGTGTCAAATAAATTCGAAAGGTTATTACGGGTAATGGGAGGCGTTGAGTGTACACGTGTTTTTACTTCGCCTAGTCTATTTTTATTAAAGACCTCATTTCTAAATGTATTTGTTACTTTAATATTAGCGTTCGGTGTAAACAAAATATCAAGTTCTGAAACGACCAATTAATCGACGTTATTTTTACGAGTAGCTCCAAATGAAATCTAATCTTAAGAGCGTTTACACCTTACAGCATTTCATACAAACTTTCAAGCCCTGATTTTTCGAAATGACTGAAGCGATTTTAGTTTAGGTCTAAAAAGTTAGTAAAGAACATTTTAGAAATTTCGAAAATGTTTATTACTAACTTTTTAGGCATTTGTATCCTGCATGCGTATGAAGTTTCATTAAAATCGGGTAAGTCATATCGAAAAACAAGGGCTTGAAAGTTTGTATGAAATGCCGTAAGATGTAAACGCTCTTAAACTGCCTTGACTTTACCTTTGCTAAGTACATCTTAATACACTGAATTCCAAGCTCTCATGATTTCGACAATTTCGTCTTCTCTGTAATTCGCCAATTCCTTGGCTTTCTCAACAGCAGGATGGTAAATTATTAGTCATTTGGAAATGGAAATTTTATCCTCTTTTCCCTCATTACTCAAGATCCTGAATGCAATCAATGAGCTCCATCGATGTAGGTCAAGAGCTGAGCGCCGCACTTATAAATATATATTTAATTCAGCAAACGCAATTCTTCATTCATCCTTAGAAGGGTCTGTTAGGGTCTGTTGGTGAGTTAATCGGTTGACTGGTTTGTTGTGGTTAAATACTGTGTTAATCAAAATCAATTCTTGTGAGATTAGAAATAATGCTGCAACTTCTAGAAATCAAGACATACACTATCATATCATAGACTATCTTTGATAGTTTTGTTAATACAAGCGGAATAAAACAGAACTCGCAACAGGACATATTTTCTTAAAAAATCTGTCGAATAAATTACTCTATTCTACAAATAATTGTTATTGTTAGGCAATTACACAAAAACTTTAACTACCTTTAGTTAGATACAGAAAATAATCTTATTAACCATCATTTGAATAATAACTTTAAAAAGTAAGTAACAAAGATTATTTTGATTTGTCTCTATTCAGCATCTATGCCAGAACTACAACCAGTACCTACATCAGGTGGACACACAGAACAATGACCAATGTGTTGATTTTCAAAGAGGCATAGACCATCAGTTCGAACGGTAAACATGTACAAGCGACCCAGTTCACTTTACTGACTAGGGTACACGATGGACAATATACCTACTTACACCGCAGAGTGAGTTTTTGAACAGGGATTACTATACAGCATATACCAGAAACGTGTGGTCATATTTAAGGTTGTGTCCCATGAATAAAGTTTTTAGTTTGATGGTAACACCCTTAAATATGACCACAAATGTTCGATACAATATGATGTATAGCGATGTCAACCGTTATAAAAATATAAGATTCAAGAGTCTCATAATTATAACATCATGATTATAAGTTACATAACAGAAAGCATAACACAATAACTCAACTTCAAGGCTTGTGAATATTTTTCTTCGTGATAAAAACAATACAGTCATTGTTTTATTTCTGCCAAAATGAAGCACTTTGATTATTATGAACTTAAAGTTCAATTAGCACATGAATTTTATGAAAGCTAAGTTAAAATTAATGTAATACCTTTACATATAATTAGCAAAGTATAAGTCTATCGTGGTCCAGTGGTAACAGCCTTGACTTAGGAGTAGTAGGTCGTAAGTTCAAACCCAGACAGATGCTTTACTTTGTGTAAATTATTTCATCACCACTGCTCTCAAAACGGTGAAGGAAAACATCGTGAGGAAACCGGCATGACCTAGAACTACAAATTCGAAGACATGTGACATCCACCAACCCGCACTGGGCCCGCGTGATGGATTACAGCCCACTCCCTCTCACAGAAAGAGGAGGCCTGTGTCCCAGCAGTGGGAACATTATAGGCTGATTATGTAAGTCTATCATGGTTCGTATTTTCGACATGATTTCCATCCATCACGAGCATAGTAATTCCTGTGATTAAACTCAGCCTGTATACAACAGACAATACACGTCACCCTGCTTAGCATATAAATTCATCGCATAATGGAAGGGTCTTTGACGACTAGTGATTAGTATTTTTAGTATGGTGATACCAGTTTATAAAGACACTTTATGCGTTAATTTAGTCAAAGAAAAGCTATCAGTCTTAACATTGGAAAACAAATATTGTGTAAAGACGTAAATTTTAATTGTGATGCTAAAAAGCAGCGCATTTAATGTGATATTTTAATATTTGGATCAATTTTAAAGATTATTTAAGATAACCCGATGCTTTGAAATACTTAATCGAAGAATAGACGGTGCCGCGTTACGGAAATAATAAACTCTATTTTCATTTAATACTTACGAATCATACCTATTTAAATTTTTAAATCGGTAAAATTACAGTATAAATTGTTTTCCGAAAGCAGGGTAGATGACTTTTACGCAGTCATGAGAAAGTCGCAGGCGTCTTTTATGTACCGAATACAGAAATCTGACAATGGAATATTGAGGGCTTTAGACGAGGTAAACTATTTCTTCGTATATGGCAATTAATATTACAGCTAAAATAATACTTTGTGTAATGTAATGTAATATTGTTGTTATTGATTGATTGATTGTTTTGTATAATTTAATAATAATGAATAATTTGTAATCTGGTGTTTTTATATGAGTGTACGCCTGTTTTTTTTTATAAACTAGCCATCCTGACGCTAGAATGGTGGAGCGCTAGACAAAGTGAAATTCTAGAAGCGATAATGTTGATAGAAAAATTAAAAATGTTATGAATTTCACAAAGGTTACCGAAAAGTTTACATCAGTTCTGTTAAAAGGCGTTGCAGACACTGCTGGTCTAAACTCTCTGGTCACCCTTAAAACAATTTTTTTTTAACATAAGTTATTTAGCCACACATTGCGCAAATACACATAGTAGCAAATACATAGCGCTGTATATAAACTATTTCAATTCTGAGTGAGGTAGGTGACAAGACATTCTGAAGTTTACATAATATTATTGGGAACTTTCCATACAAGCATAATTTTTTTTAATAAAACCAATAGTTAGGGGACATCGCAGATAGCAGAAAGGAACTTGATATTACTAAAAGGAATAAACTAAGTAGCTTTATTAAAATCGGCCTGTTCCCACAAGTGTTAATAGAAAATTAATTCAAGTACATCCCGTTCATAATCGTTTACTGTAGTGTGCCTATTATAAGCTCCGTAAGTAATTTTAATTGACCCAGTCTGTAATTCCCTTACAAAATTGCTATAATTAAGGCCCCAATTATTTGAAATAGGCAACCTTTCGCACACCAATGAGACTTTAGTACTAAGATCTGTTCCATTTTAATGTTATTTCAGCTATAAAGTTTTATGGATTGAAAGTTTCGTTAGGTTTGAAAAAGAGACTACTTTAGAGATGTGAAAGGTTTTAAAATTGACGAACCCAATTGAATTTGTCGCCATCGCCGTCTGAACGTATCTTGGAAAGCGTGTTCTATTTTATTTAGAATCAGGTTGTGTCAAACGCAAGCCTAGCCAGAATATACAATAATATATAGGATTCTAAGGCCATCTTTTATTTGTAGGTATTTTATTTATCAATTTTGTATGTAAAACAGAGATGTGAATCCAATGAGATTACTAATGTGTTTTCCATTAGAGTATCTACAATATAATTTTTCATCATCAAGGTATATTACATTTAAGGAGACAGTCATGCAAACTCAAAGTACATGTGCAAAACACTTACAATACTAGAAGTGTTAGAGAACGTAAATTCGTGCGAGCACCAGTAAAAAATTACTATGGCAAAACAACCAATAAGTATTTGACCCCTACACTGTACAATAGTATCGACTGGTTGAGAAGGGATAATGGTGTGATTAGCAGGCGAACAGTGGGGAATAAATTAAAGGCTGAACTGCTGAATGAAATGGTCGCAACATGTGGCAGTAATTGATCGATCACTGAACCAGTTAAAAACTACCTGGATCTACCTTCTTAGATGAAGAAGTATGCTATTTATTGTGTAAACCAAATATTTTAAGACGAGCGCTAATCCTGCCGACAAACTGTCACGCAGTTTGGCAGGTTTATAAAATGTGTACAAGTGTTTGGTCCAAAATAAATGTTTTTTTTTTTTTTGCTAATATCCTGACTAATATTACAAATGCTGAAATTAGCGTGGCAACGCTGTGACCAGCCAGAGGATTTCCATGAATTTCGGTTTTCATGTCTAGTTTTTCTGAAGCATTACTAGCATAATTATGTAACTAAACTATGGAAACAACGTATACAAAAACTTTGAAATATTCATAATATAGTAAATTCAATTATGTTCTACAAATCGATTGGATCGACAATAATAAGAGAATTCTTAATATTATATGAAATGTTAATGAATAAAATTCATAATAAATATTGAAATACATCAGACTGAAATAATTCAATACCCTGTTCGCATTTCTGGAGAATAAACAGTAAAACAATGCATGCAATGATTTATTTGTATTAAGAATTGAGCATAACAAAATGAGTTTAACCAACGCCAAATCAGCATTTAAGACATTATTTAATAATATATTCATTAAATATTGTATTTTAGTTCAAACAAAATAGTCTCTTCTTCTTGATTTCATCTTTTCTTTTCTGATAAAATTGGCTCATCAATGAATAGAATCATTGCCATACCTTACTAATATGTCTGCTATAGCATCAGTATTGTTGGAAATTAATAACATTGAATATTTATGACAATCTTATTTTGTACCACACTAAAAAATATATCGTCTAAACAAATGAAAGTTCTCACACCAAACATCGCAACGAATTCTAATCTCATACCAAACATCGCAACCAATTCTAAAACAATCATCCACATAGCCAAAGTTTCTATCAAAAACACGTCTGCTGCGGAAATTCAGCTCAAAAACTTCGCCTTAGGAAAGATTCATGCCATTATCACCACACTGCGGCGAAACGCTTGTCGCAGTTTGTTATTAGCACACAGGTGACGCCCATCCCCTTCGTATAATCCCTTAGTGGCAACTTATGACACACTTGTGAAAGGATAGGGGAGGTTTGCTCTAACCAAAACCCTGATACGTAACGATAAGACAAATGCTTTGTTTAACCTTCTCAAGAATTTCGCTCCACGCAATACGTCGATATAAAAACTGATTTTAATATTGTACCTAAATGTATGAGATTGATGAATGAAGGTTTTGTAATGTGAATTGTGATTTGTTTTGCTGAGTTCTTTTTTTGATTTGAGAATTGTTTAATGTTGTCATAATCAAAAGCAGTTTTTCGCTTATCATCGGGTTTATCAGAATTTGATAGTATCCTTTATCAAAGTCTAAAATTCTGCAAAAAAAGTAAATGAATCCAGTTTTAAAATAACAAGTCTCATTCTTTTTTTCATTTGTTCGCTCCAGCCATATAGTTTAACTGAAAATGTGGCAACCACCACTTGCTAAACGTTCTAAAGTTAATTGCACGTGATGACTATCTCACCTCGACAAAACATAAAACGACCAAATATTCAAAACGGTATCAACAAAACACCGCACAATTCACGTTCGACTGAAATACTAAAATTTCCTGCATTCCATTGTTTTCATATACAAATGGAAAATATTATTTTATAGCCAGCTTAATTGCACTAATAAGCTGAAACACGCTGAACCATTGGCACAGAATTTACGCCCAGAGAGCAAAATGATCGTTAAAGAAAAACTTTTTTTTTGTTTATGCTCTAGACTCGGATACGTCACCGTTTTGCAGTAAAAAAGCTTGTAGCCGTTGTTTCGCAAAAACAGCCGGACTTTGAAAAATAGCAGGGACTTTTTTAGTAAAGTAATTACTCGATAAAGCGGGTGTCTTATTTCATTTTAATCACATTTTGTCTTTTTGTCGAGAAGTCATTTTACTTGTCGCTTAAAAAAAACGCTGGAATTAAAGTGTTGTTTTATTTATGGGAACATTTCTCTAGACACAGTCATTTATTTCGTCTGCTCACATATTCATGTCACTGTAATGTTATTCGGCAATCACGGTACAATTTGTTTTGATGGAAATAAACTGTTTGTTTATTTCGACACAGAATCTAAACGATCATTGCAATGCATTCAAATTCAGTCATGTATGATTATTATTGTTCATAATTTCACGTTGTTATTCATAGAATGAATAAAATCACTGTTATAAATAGGGCTTTTTATGTAAATCATGATTAAGCGAAATGAGGTTTTGTTTTCATATTTATGTATTTTGTTCAAATACTCTCTATAAAAATTGTAAATAAACTTAGTGTATATGTGATAAATAAGCTCATAAAATGTCTGTTAATAATTGTAAATATTATTATATATTAATGTTAAGTCGAGCCGCGTATAATATAAAAATAACTGTTCATTTTTATGTGTGTTTCATTAGGTACCCTTTATTTATTCATTCTGTATAATTTTCTTGCTGCACTTGCAGTAAACCTCAAAGCGCGCAGGAAGCTAACAATATAACATTTAATTGAAAAACTTCATGCAAAAATATCATCATCATCAGCCAAAAGAAGTCCACTGCTGGACATAGGCCTCCCTCAATACGGGGGGCGGGGGTAATTATGTATTATATCTAGCAGTAAATCTATGTTTGTGTAACCTATGTCAACATCCGACTCTTGAGCAATCGGGGCGTTCAGCAGATTGATCGCCTGGGTTGTGGGAGCACATCGAGCAATATGGGTACGCAGCTGACCGCTACCGCAGCTGGTCCGGAGCAAACTATGGATAGCGAGCTAGAGTACTCGCGTCATCGGTCTTATTATTGAGCAATCAGTAGTAGTGCATAATCAGTCTATACTGGTCCCACCGTAATCCACCGCGCGGGCCCTGTGCGGGTTGTTAAGGATGATGATGATGATGAGTGCATCAACAGTACACACTTATGACTTACTTTATTTCTGTTTTGAGTAAACCAAGGAGTTTGTGAAATGTATTAAACTACCAAATCGATTCTTAAATATTTGTGAAGGAGATTTTATTTTTGTTTGGAAGTAAGAATTAATCATCCCGATAGTGTTGAGAGGCGTAAAAACATTACTTATGGTAAAAGATGTTTTTAATCTCAAAATCTGATTGACAGAACGATAAATTAGAAAAAAAAAAAACCATTATTTCAATCGTAGCCTAGAAAAGTAATAACGGCTTGTCAGAGCAAGAGATGAGAAATAAATCAAATAAATAAATTTAGATTTTCACTACTGAGGGCTATTAATAGTTTTCAGTGAAAGTGAATTCGGTATTTAAAGAAGAAAATCATGGAGCCATTATTGAATTTCGAACTTTATTCCGTCTATGGTAAAGTTCCTAATACACAACTGACAACTTAGTACCAAACTAAGTTTTCAGTTTTGTATAAAGAACGGTATTTCAATCACAGTTACGTTCATATTTCAAAAACTGGCTCCATGTTTTCAGTTTTGTATAAAGAACGGTATTTCAATCACAGTTACGTTCATATTTCAAAAACTGGCTCCATGGTACCGGTTGAGCCCGGGTGTCTCTCAAAGAGAGACACCTGTCAAAAGTGTCAAATTCCGTCAAGCCCGGGTGACTCTCTTTGAGAGACGGTGACTCACCCTACTAGACGCTCAAAATATAATTGAAATAAAGTTTAGTATTATTTGTGGTGGTTTTAGTCGATTTTCTAATAGACATTCTTGGATTTGGAACGCGCCCGAACGTAAAATATAGCATGACAACATTTTAAAAAAATATTGAATGTCAGTTACGTTTTCTGTGGTTGTGTTTTGATGTGTTGTGTTTTTAGGTTAAAAGTGTAGTTTTAGTGATAAAAACACGGGTAAGTGGATACATTTTCATTTATCTGTTGTTAATACATCATTGTAGATAATAATTACACGAAATTGCATCATAAAATCGAAATTTTTGAACAAAGAAAAGTTTCGACAAAGAACCGTTCTATCGTTGGAATTTGGACTTATTTTGTGTTTTATCGACTGCAAATAATCAATAATAATCATAAATAAGTGCTTGAAACATCGTTTTAGATAATATTTGCACTAAATACTTGTGAAAAGTTTCAAAATATCATATGTCAAAAACTGCATCAAAATTGTTAAACTTTGAGGTTAAATATCATTATTTCTTTCCACAAGAATGACTAAGTGTTAAATTAATATGACAGTATAGTTCCCACTTGTGCATTTATCACTAATATTCAAAAAAAAAAAAAAGGAAATTTATTTTTTAATTAATTAATAAATAAATCAAGTAACCCCCCCATTTTATTCAAGAAAATCTTTTATTAATTAATTATGGTGGTATATTTTACAAGATATAGGTAGCTATCAGTCAATAAAGGTTTATGTAGTATCTTAGTAACATTTTTGTATAAGAAACTACTCGGTGTTACTCCGATGTGAATTTTCAAAGTTTCAAAGATATCATGAGGCCGGCCTCAAGTGCCATGAACTTTGTGATTTATTATTACAACAATGTTACATAGAACTCTCAAAGAAACGCTGTTGTCAGATTTCTTATCTATTCATAATGTAACTTGCAAAATTTTGTGTAAATTGATACAATAGTTTTATCAGAAATAGCCATAACATAAGACCAAAACAATTACAGGTGTTATCTGTAATTAGGGGTAATTATTAAATACAAATACAGTTCCCACAACCATTTTTTTTATTGTTAATTACAGTCACTCTATTCAAAAACCCATACAGCTTAAATAAAGGATGTTTATGTTCTCACAAATCACTTAAGATGTTTTTGTTTACATTGGGAACAAAGGGCAATAAATCTGGCGGCCATTTTAAGATAAGGATTGGTCCTTGTGCGTTTTGACGTTTGTTATGACATAGGGTCTGACAGGTTAAGCCATGTCAAAATATGAATCTTGTTTTGTAATAAGGCCGATAAAGAACAACTTAATTACAAGAGGCACTGAAAGTTTCCAATTCAGGCTGCTTTGTGACGTCATTTAGAGGTCAAATAAAAGACAAGTGATTTAAAGTATTTTGAACATAAATACGATCATTTAAGTATAATTTTAAGACCTATTAATAGAAAAATAAGTCTTAGAAGCTTAAAATCTCGAAATGGTTTTGGAATAGGTTAATTTTTATTAACCTATGCCGATTCCAAAACTGAAAACTTAGTTTGGTACTAAGTTGTCAGTTGTGTATTAGGAACTTTACCATAGACGGAATAAAGTTCGAAATTCAATAATGGCTCCATGATTTAAACCTGGGTCTGAAGATAAACCTTGTTTTTTAATAAGACGGTATGTGTCAAGTGTCATGCCAACGTCAAATTTACATGAAGCATTTACTACTATTCTATTCAGGTAAGTAAATATGTAAATAGTGTAGTTTTTCACCAGCGGCGGACAGTACAAGTCGAATCCCATCACGATATATCGCCTCAGGAAAACGTAACTTACGTTAAAATGATCTTCACAATAAAACAGTCGCCGCCCAGACTTCCACTACACACTGACCGCTGGCTGACGGACTTGTACATTTACTTCCTCGCACCATTTCCTTTTTAAGGTTTATTTTACTAACAATCAATTTGTGTCGGCTATTTGTTGTGGTGTTTATACTTGACGGTATGAAGAACTTAGCAGTAGTCTTTGAACCAGTTCATTTTATTAATATGCCATAACTTTAAACTAAAGTACGGAAATCACTAAAGTATGAAATGTAAACAAATTAATTGTCATATTTGACAGGTTGACTTTACTGAATTTTCAAATCAAATCAAATCAAATCATTTATTTTAGATAAATATCCATAGTAAAATTGTTTATGGCATAATACAAAATAAAATAAAATCGCAAACATAGAATTAAAATCATAATTAAAAACAAAATTAAATTCAGAATTAAGGTCAAAATTAAGATCAGAAATAAAAATAAAAATTACTTAAACAAAAATTTAAAACAAAATTATCATAAAAATTCAAATCAAAATTAAAAATTAATACACATTACATTAAATAATAAACGCAGACGCTGGCATGCAGCTGCAGCCACCTCCGCAAAAAAGGCGAGTCCCACCGCTCGGACAACACACTCAGGAGTCCGTTTGAGCTGCCACGGCCACGGCGCAGAAGTGACGCACTCCTTTTCCTGATTATACAGTGGAAATCATCAGTTCTTGCCTCAGCGAACATTGCAGACGCGCTACAAAATCGTGGCTGCCCGAATTTTGGTTTTAAATAAGTGTTAAACGTGGCAAAGATCCTAAGCTACTCAGCTACTAGAGACGTCAGTAAGAACAATACTTTAAAAAAAATATAAAAATAACTACAGCTTGTAAAAACAAAAAGATGAAATTATGTGTTTCAAATACTCTTATCATTAAAATTAAAATATAAAAAACATACCTGAAAAATACTTTACATACTTACCTAATTTGGCTCTGGCTATCAACGCATTACTACCTTTTCGATGTCCCGCCGAAATTTATTTAGAAAGAATTGTTATATGTTGTCAACTTACTATACAGTTAGTTTCATTACGTAGAATGAACAACTACGCATTTATTTTAGAGTAATTAGAATTTCAATTATCATAAATATGTAAAATACAACATTTTTGTAAGCAACGAAAATGGTAAGCCTGTTAAATAGTTGATTTATTGGTAATGATGATAAATTCTATTCCATATATCATACATAATCCTATCTAATGGAAGTCCAATCAGAACCTGCTAATAACACAGCTAACTCCAATGCTACACAATTACTAACTGCAGACGTTCTCTTTGTTGCATTAATTACTTCACTAGCTATACATAGATATAGATATTTAGAATTGACATCTAATATAGACGAGTCAATATCTAATTGAAAGGAAACTAAGCCACAGACTAGAGCAGAAGGTTGGTTCTATACAACGAGCAAAAAGAGCGCACGCACACATAAACGAATGTGTACGGCGATCTCAGTCTATCTCAAATAAATGACAGTCGCGAGTTCACTTGCACTCGCTGTTCGTGAAGCGTGTCTATAATTTTATTCTATAAGCGTGCATTTTCACTCGATATTATGTAGCCGGACCTTCTGCATCTACTATTATAGTGGCCAAATTCAAATTATAGACTTCAGAACAGGGGACGATAGCCGACTTTTAATGATTTTATGCTGAAGATCACGTCTAAACGAGTAGTGTTAATGATTTGAAAAAAATATATGATAAATTAGAGCATTTTCTTAATATTTTAATATGTGAATATTTTAGATTATGTTTATATTACATAGTGAAATTAATTTGTAAAGTTATGTCTAACGCGGATAAAAAACTGAGTATTGCACAAAATCTACCAAGCGTATTTTTTTTAAACCTTAAACAATTTAAAGATAATTTAATTATTAATCTTTTAGTATACGCGTTTTATTAAAATACCTTTTGTTTTGTGTATAATAAATTGATAATGCGTCAAATTGGGGACAGTGCTCCTTGATGGGCGAGTCCTATTACTGGCTGAACATACAACGCATTGCGTGAGCTCAGTACAGAACACGCAAGTTAACCAATCTAGGTCACTGGCATATATCTGCGTCTTAACAATGAATATCTTGCAACTGACATTGTCATGATAACAACGTTTATAAAGACGTCTTAGATTGGAAAGCTTGTAGACAATGAATAATTATTTTTGATTTGTTAACAAGTAGTTTGTGTCAAGTGAATTTATGTAGTTAAGAACAATTAGTTCAGTTAATTAACTATTAATCAAAATAGTAAGAACATAAAGAGAATACCACAATGTAATACGAGTATATTGTGTAGTACTCGCAACCGGCGTGCGTGTATGACTAGATGTATGAACGTAGGCGAAGCAAAAGGAGTATGTAAGGAGCGTAGCAGGTGGCGTTCTATAGTTTCTGCCTACTCCCATAGGAAGAATTCGTGAGTTTATGTATGTATGTAATATATTATACTAGCTTTTGCCCACGGCTTCGCTCGCGTGGGTGTCACAAATAATCTCACGGGAACTTACTACCGGGATTAAAAGATTAAGATTACCCTATGTGTTATAAACTATATGTGTGTCAAAGATCATTGGGCATTTTGGACCCAGTACCTCGAAGTAAGCGTCCATTATTGAAATGTGGTTTGTTTTGAAGGTTTAGGGTTAACAATTCACGGAACGTATTTATTTTAATCCAAATGTATGGGGGGAAAAAAGTTATAAGTATTTATTATAAGTAAGTTATAAGTTATTGATCGTTGGGCGCCAATCTGACGGCAGAGAAAACTTGGGAAGTGACAACATAAAATGTATATCAAAAAAATTAAAAAGATTAAAAAGTGGGTGTGGGTAGGTCTAATAATAATAATAATAGATTTATTTTCAGGCATCTAATGCCCGTAGACAAAATAAACAAAATAATCTTACAAAACAATAAACTAATACATAATAAAAACATCACTACAAAATCTAGTTACTACGTTGGGTCGGCGACGTATTACGCTGAGTCGTGGTGTCATGTAGCCTTCCGCGATAACGCCAATACATTAGTGACCAGACCAGACCAGATGATAAGTCGGAACCGCACCACAAAAGATTTGAAGTTAATCTTATGGCGCGACTCCAACTTCTCGACTCTCAAGGTGAACTTGGTCTTCATCCTGATGTACTCCACGACCTCCTCTACCTTCGTGGTGTGATGTAATCGTGACACGTACAGCTGCGTCGATGGAATAGCGGGACGCAACAACATGTCGGGACTAGTCAATGCGGTACCGCACTGATTGTGACAAGCAGGCTTCTTCTTCTTCTTCTCCATGCGAGTGAAGCCTTTGTCATCGGCCTGTCCTTGGCTTGTTACCTGCGGTAACGACCTTCGAACTGCTTCGGAGGGTGTTTGCGAACCCCTCGTATTATTAGGCTGCCGCTGATGTTTTGCGGGAGCTTTAATAACGGCAGCCGAGTAAGCACCTCCCGGTGTTGACGTGCTAATATTGGTCTGCGTCCCACCGATGGGGGACGCGGGGAGGGCGGGGCGCAGTTATGCATCGCTTGCAGTGAGGGCGGCCGGCGACGAGTCGAATTTTGCTGTCTCGAAACTCAGCTGCGATGCATTTATTTAATTTAATTTTAATTTTTTTTTTATTTAATTTAATTTTTAATTTAATTTATTTATTTACGTCCTTTTACAAAGTAAAACATTTACAAACTTATAAATACTTAGTAGTACCAAGTTCTTCAACAAATTAGCTTAAGTACTTATAAACAAAGTAGTTCAATTTAATTTAATTTACACATGTTGTTACTTACCTATGAAAGGTGCATTGGTTTGGTACTAACATTATAACTTGTGTGGCGACCTGCCTGAGCTAGGTTAATAAAAACCTGTGTTTCAGGCCATCCCAAGACTAAGCGATCAAGCTGATTGTTTGTACATAGTTAATTGATTATTGAAATAATACTATCCTACATATATTACTAAATACAAATAAAAAATTACCAATTTAATATCTACATAATTATTGAAGCACTTCTAGAAGCTTTTCTGTGTCTGTGTAATCAAGCTTACCCAAATATTCGCATATCTTCAGACTACAATGTTTGTGAGTGGCACTAAATATATTAAGTATCCTATTTAGCTTATTATATACATGGGGTCCTAAATAGACATAGAACCGGTTTACAAAAGCATGCCTAGTTTGTGGCTTTATGCAGACCAGATCTTTCCTTCTCTTGTCAGAAGGTTTATAAGCGAGTTCAGCGTGCTGATGTAACATGATGTGCAGAATAAATAATTGGCGTACTGTTAGCACCTCACATGCCATGTACAGCTGGTGTGTAGGAAATCTGAAAGGCCTAAAAGTGGCTACCTTTAGAATTGCTCTTTGAGCACGTTCTAGAGGTAGTAAAATTGACTTTGCAGCACCACCCCATGTAGTTATGCAGTATGTAAGTACAGATTGGCACAAAGCTAAATATACCTGTTTAATTAATTTATAGTCAGCAATGTGACGTAAGTTCTTAAAAATGTAGATTAATTTACGAACTCGAGTACATTGCAAATCAATATGTTTACGGAAATTTAGATTTGTGTCAATTGTAACACCTAAATATTTCATATGGTCGACTTTATCTAGAGTAGGACACGAACAAACAGCGTCAGCGTCTGTCGTACAGTTATGAGCATAAATGGTAAGGTTAGTAAGTGGTAATTTAGTGTTTTTCATTCTAAATAAAATATGTTTGGTTTTATCTGCATTTAATGTTAGTAGATTCATGCAAAGCCAATTTGATACATAATTAAAACCACTCTGAGCATATTTATAGACCTCCTCTCTTGATTTAGCCGAAAACAATAGGGCTGTGTCATCTGCGTATGACATTATGATACCATTTGGTAATTTCAGGCTGCAAAGTTCATTTATGTATATTAAAAACAACGTAGGTCCCAAAATACTTCCTTGTGGAATGCCGTAACAGCTGTTTTTAAGTTCTGAACTTTTAAACTGACCGAGTTTTACACACTGATAACGATTTTTGAGATAATCAGAGAAAAGTAGGAGTTGTGTTCCTCTTATCCCAAGTGATTCAAGCTTGTGCAATAGTTTAGAGCAAGAAATAGTGTCGAAAGCCTTGGCAAGGTCCAGGAAAATTCCCAAGCAATGTAAGCCATTATCCAGATTTTCCGTAATATAATTAGTCAATTTGTGTACTGCTTGGCAGGTTGATTTTTTTGGTCTAAAACCAAATTGACTATCTGAAAGTAATTTGTTGTCCTCAAGATATTTTATTAACCTATTATTTATAATTCTTTCCAAAATTTTGGAGAGGCCTGTTAATACAGAAATGGGTCTGTAGTTATTAACGCAAAACTTGTCTCCAGATTTGAAAACAGGAGTGACCAATGCTTTTTTAAGTAGGCTAGGAAAAACTCCATTAGTCAGACATAGCTGAAAGATATGAGTTAGAGGTTGAGCTAGTAGGTATTTAAATTTCTTAAGGATCCTATTTGGTATATCATCCCACCCGACAGCACAGTCATCTTTTAATCCGGAAATCATTCCTAAAACTTCATCGATATCGGTATCTAATAATACAAAAGAATTAACTGGATTTACAGTTACAGTAGTCTGGTTTTGGCAAGAGAGAATTGTTCTAGGTGTTTTGTCAGCCAAGTTTTTACCAACTTTGACAAAAAAATTATTAACTTTATCAGCTGCTTTATATGGGCAAATATCTGTTGATAGCAAATCAAGTGTAGGTTCTGAGTTTTTTGCACTAAAAGTATTTGTTCTTATATATTTCCAGAGTAGTTTACTATTATTTCCTGCTGATTGCAGCTCATATTTATCATGTTGGATTTTTATTTTCTTCAGTAGGTTATTACAAAAGTTCCTATACCTTTTGTACGTTATGCTAAGTCCCTCGTTGTCAGGTGCTAGTTTAGATTTTAAGTGCAATTTGTCTCTATGCCTTATGCAACGGACGAGACCCGGTGTAATCCAGGGTTTGACATTACTATATTTCCTAGGCATTTTTGTAGTGAAAGTGTTTTTAATTATTACATGTTGTAGTGAGCCTATAAAGTAGTTTAGGGAAGTATTCGCGTCGCATGAGTTGTAAACTGGGTCTAAATTTATGCTGCGTATGTCAGTTTCAAGTTTTGTCATATTAACTTTGGTATAGCTGCGCATGCATTTTTTCCTGGGTAATGATATTTGCAATGTTAGTAAAATTGCATTATGATCAGTTAGCGAAGAATTAGTAATGAATGTTTTGGTTGGTTTTTTTGTTTTCAAAATTATATGATCTAAGCATGATCCACTTTGATGCGTGGGGTAATGATAAGCTGGCAATAGTCCGTGATATGAGCAAATGTTTAGGTAATTATGTGCATGATTATCGAGTTTACCGGAAACAATGTTAATATTTATGTCACCTATTAGTATAATGTTTTTGAAATTACACAACTTTTTTAGAAGAGTGTCAAGAGAGTCTAAAAATCGGTCAATATCTTGAGAAGGAGGTCTGTAAACAGCCATTACCACTACATCGGGGCTAATTTCTATGATCAAGCAATTACTATCCTGAATTATCGGTTCCTCTACTGTTGCTTTCAGATTTTTCTTGATATAAACTACTAAGCCATCATTTTGATTGAGATGTCGATTGGTTTTGTGGGAAGAGTAACCATCCAGGGGTGGTAAACTGAGTGTCTGATTGGACAACCAACATTCTGTCAGGACAATTACATCACAGCTTATGTCAAGATTCTGTAACAACACTTCAAAACCGTTCATGTTTTTGTTTATGCTACGAATATTTTGGGTAAGCACAGTTAATGTTTTATCCACAGCGGGAATAAAAAGTTTACAGTCTGCAACATTGCAGATAGTAGTTTCAGATACAGAAAAGCTATCTAGGTCACAAAGCAAATTATCGATCATAATTATAGAAGTAGTTACTATTTAAAATATAAAAATAAAATTAAACCCCTGCTAGCGTGCTTAAAAAGATACGAAAACTGTAGCGCTCTTAGGCGCCTTCATAGTCTATAGAATTTATGTAGTTTTCCTCTGCGAACTTGCGTGCCGGGCAACTAGGATCACCAGTGTTATGGTCACTTTTGCGCTTGAAGCGATTGCACGTCGCACATTTGGGGGGAGCATTTTTATTGCTGCAGTCCTTAAAGGAATGACCAGCCTCTCCGCAGTGGTTACAGGTTGCGCTCGTTTCTCGGCAATACTTAGCTGCATGTCCGAATTGCTGACAATTGAAGCACCTAGTGACTATCGTGAAATCTCTCACGGGGCAGGACGACCAATCGATGAAAATTCGCCCTTGTTCAATAAGAAACCTCCTGATGTTAGCTGGTAATTCTAGAATATAATTACAGGTGCTCAGATTTTTCTTACCGGATTTATGGCTTAGTTTTACCGTAGCTAAGAAGGAGTCACGGGTTGTGTTCGGCAGTTTCTCAGACAGGTTTTGCTCGAAAATACAATCAAATACCTCCTATTCCGTTAGGGCTACGGGGACACCAATAACTGCAACCCTAGGACGGCGCTTTGTTGGTTCTTCAATGGTAAGGCCTGACGCAATTAGTTTTTCCGACTTCCGTAATTTTTCTATGTCTTCCCTCTTGTCCGTGCTGATGATGACCCCTCCGTTTCTCACTTTTCGAACGCCACGAACATGAAGTTTGAGTTCCTCGGGAGAGATGATTTTCTGGACAAGGGACTTCGTGTCGTCGCTGGTTTTGGATTTATCGCTATGGTAAATAGCAACAGAGCTTAAATTTGCAGGGCGGATGTAGTTGTCGGAGCCCTTCTTGACCATATTTGCGTAGGAAGTAGTTTCTGCGGGCTTCATTTTACTTTCTACGACCTCTTTGAATTGCTGGAGTGATTTCACAACGCCCTGCTTTTCTTGTAGATGTTCAATAGTAGTGTACGCCTGTGTAGTTTTGTGTGTCAGAGACTGATACAGGACAGCCATCTGAGATGTCCCACTAGTCACCTTACGGCATAAATTAGTCACACGGATCTTCTGTTCGGAGTTCATTTTGCCCTCAGCTACTATAGTACACACTTCACTCAAGATGGAGTCTATTGTGCTCATCCATTTCTTAATTTCCGACGTGGGTAGAACTTCAGAGGGTAACTCATATTCCGTGGGAGCTGGTGGAGTTGCTATGGGCTTGTCTCGTGCAGTTGGTGTCGGCGGAGGGCTTCGCAGCAATTGGCTACGGTCAAACGGGCTAGATCCTGAGGCAGCCATATCCACCACAGTAACTATAGTCTATAAGATTTAGGTCATTGCTAATGCAATGAACGCGTAAGTCAGTGTTTCTATCTATCAACTCGCGACACACTTTAGTTTTAATGCTTATACTGCATATGTAATTTCAATAACAATTTAGTAGTAATTATTTAATTCTCGCACATTATAAGCAAAACAAAAGGCACGTCCGCTTAGGCAAGCGATCGATCGACTCTATCATTTGAATGACATCACATTGAATGCGCCGTGACGTGTGTTGACGTTGATAGCTGGCTCATGTGACCTACATACCGTCTTGCGTAAATCAGCTACCTCAGTACGTAGATCACTGATGATGGATTGCGATGCTTCCAACTTCAACTGCATCTCGACCAGGCTTGATCTTAGGGTTGTGATGTCCCGCAGCAGCCTAGTGACGTCAACGTGGTCGAATGTGACGGGAGGCAGCTTGCGCAAATCCTTCGCCACGAAAGTCAGCACGTCGTCCGCGTCGGTCTCCTTCAACACTTTATAATGTCTTGGAGACTCCTCTCTCCCTTTTCATGCCTCCTGCGGGACGGCATTCGGTCGGCATTCGGTCGGCCATATGTAGCGACTCATACAGCAATGTTTTCGCCCTGCGTATCTCCTCTTCGTTGAAGTTGGATTTGCAGATCTGGATCACGCTGACCTCGTCCATGACATCCAGCTGGTACTACAGGAATGCCAGGTCCTCGTTCGCCACAAGTTCTTCCGAAAGCATGATGGCAGCGGCATTTGCCGCACTCGGCGCAAAATTATAATTTCCGCTTACTGTGTAAGCGCGTTCGGTTGCAACGGCGGATCGCACTGCACTAATGGCCACTAAGATTTTCTTAGTTTCTATGACTGAACAACTTGCCATCTAAACGGTTGTAAAACTAACCGATAATTAAAAATAGTACCCCTGAGATAATCAGTCATACAATAAACTGGTTTATTCAGTCTACCTGAAATGCTCTATTGTTTAGTGATCCCACCTGGAAAACTCCATTGCTCAGTGTGTAGTTATCATATAATTGTGAGTGAGCTACAAAACTGTGTTTAATGGCATCTGTAAAACGACATTAGGTATATAAGTGTAATACAGAGCAATAATGAGTAAATATTTTGTTTTTTTTTAGATACCGTATACCGATCAGCGATACTTGTTTGTGATGGAACGTACATTTATGCGCAAAAAAGTTCCAATTTCCTGTTCCAAAGAGAATCCTATAGTTTTCATAAATATCGCAACCTTCTTAAACCGTTTTTGATAGTGTCTACCGATGGTTAAATACTCGACGTGCTCGGACCGCCGTACTGTTGGAAGCTGCGCGCATATCGCGAGTGTGGTGTACTTCTTATCGTGGGACCATTTTCAGGTTTGTTCGGGGATTACTCATAAACTAGGTAGTATTTTTATAAATGGGTGCTTGGAATGATGCGGGAGAAACTGCGGGGAACAATATAGAAAAGCTCCTCAGTCCCTAAACATTATTGTGCCTTTTTAGGAAGATATGTGTGTAAGCATTTTATATACTTAGTAGGATATACTTTCCCATACTTTTGAGGAATGCGACTCATCTCATTGGGTAGTATTCATGGTCTTTAACATACTCCGACTAGTTTTGTTAATGGTCGCTGGTGGGTCACAGGTCTGAACAAAATGCCCATTTACCTTTCATCCAAATCCGTTCAGCTGTGTTTGCGCCAAACCGAAACATACATCCAGACAAACAGACAAACGGACGAAAATTCTAAAATCTATATTTTCGGCATCAGACTCGTTAATGACCTCGTAGTAATTACTTTTTTCAAAAATATTCAATGTACAGTTTTCATTCCGTTATGAAAGAAGATTTTTTTCGTACAAACTGTGTCCTCCCTCTTCACCCCCAAAGGAGTTAAATTTTTGAAAAATGGTTTGTGACGTTTCCATTATTTGACTGGTAGGATTTTATAGCAATTTTCGATCTAATCAGTCTACGCAGTAAAATCCCCCCTGTAAAACTGACTACCCCTTTTCACCCCGTAAGGGGCAGATTTTCCAAAAACCGTGATACACGTTATTCTTTATTTTGGTCTCAAATATAAATACCATGTTCGAGTTATTCAGACCACGCGTTAAAATTTTTCCATACAAAAATTGACACCCCCAATTTTCCCCTTTTAGGGGTAGTTTAGAAAAACAAAAAATTACAATCATATAATATATCATTTACTTAGGTTTGTGTTCGTGCCAAGTTTCAAGTCTATCAACTCAAGGAATAAGACATTTCATACAAACAAAATCCTCCCTCTTCACCTTACTTTAAAGATCTACTAAGACCCCTTCTTAGCGGATGCCTACGTCATAATTTTAAGTTAATTAAGCCACGCAGTAAAATTCTCCCTTGTAAAATTTACTACCCCTTCTCACCACGTTAGGGATCAATTTTCTAAAAACCCTGATATACATGTTATTCATAATTGATGTTTTTAAGCATAAATATTGACTTTCGAGTTAATCGGACCACGCGTTAAAATACTTCTATACAAACTTTGATATCCCCCAATCCCCCCTTAAGGTGTAGTTAAAAATAACAATTCATTTTGTGTAGGTCCCTACACTAAACTTTTAAATTATTTTTGCTCAAATAAGCCATCTAAAACAACATGCCATTATAAAACCAATGATAAAAATTCCAAACTGAACAAAACTTTTTACATAAAATAACATATTTATCCTCACAAAAAGTCGTTACATCTCATTACTATTTTATTCCATCAGCTACGAGCGTTGCAATTCCATTCCAATCTACAAAAGGCATTCTAAATATATGCTATTTCAGGCTAGATCAGCGCAAAAAACCAACAAAATATCTATGTAAAATAACACTCTCGTCCGCTATTTTAGAGAGAAATTCTAATTTTACTTAAACTAAAATAACGATGAAATGTACCAATTCAATTCAGTTTTCATTATCCTGAAAGGCCTTTGATGAAGTTTCGTCTATATTCATACAGCTGCTGCTGACTTTGTTCTTACACAAGTATTTGGTGAAAAGTCGATGGTGAATCCAAGATTTTTGGGTTTGATTTCAATGATATTATTGCTAATCGGTAGATGACTATTATATTCACCCATTGTCTGAATACATTAATAAATAAACAGACAAAAACCAATTAAAAATAATGGAATATTTACAATAACCAAAGTGCTTATTTGTTTAATAAAGAGTATGTTTTTGCATTTGAAGAATGGACTGCAGAAAAACTCAGGGAATCTTTGAGGTTTTAATTATTGTGTAGAACACGTTGAAAAACAAATCGATGATAATGTTTTATGTACATGTCCAGTTTTATAACGAATGCAATTAATGTTTACTTTTAACACTCCAAAGCACCACTTCAAAAATATAATTTCCCATTAATCCTTGAACTCATTACTAATAGTTCTAACGCTGGATGGAAAACAAAATCAAATCTACAGCGTTTGTTTTATTTATTCTAGCTTTACAATCAAAGAAAAAATAACATTGACCTGTTTTATTCAAATAGGAGTTAATTCAACGAGAAGTCAAACAGACGAGAACTGATTTTGATATAGAATAGAATTTGGAGATATCATTTTGATCTTAAGTATCTTGTGATCCTTATTGTTCCGGTGGTTATCCATTTTGATTTCAAGGCTACAAATGAGATGACGATGAAGCATTTTTCCGAAAAACCCATGTTTTAAGATAAATATATATAAATTAAAACTACTCGTATAAGCAAATAAAATAATTGTAATTGTCCATGCGTAAACTTACTCCCACTTCGCCAAAACCTTGCCAAGTTACGTGCCGGCAAGTATACCTTTGTTTTTCACGAATAAACTTTCATAGACAAACGGCAAAGTTCAAATGTCTCATATTCCTGTAATGTCACCAGTACTCAAACCCGCCAAAGCGAAATACAACAACGCCACTTAGTGGCAGGAATCGGCAAAGCAATAACAATTTCCTTACGAACTATCTCTATTGCCACGACTATGAACCATTCTGACGAAGACTACAAAATAGTCTCCCATTAAATTTCAGTACCAGTTTCAAGTTTCCACTTATCTTAATAATGTCAAATGCTTTACAGACGAGAAACGGAGCGTGCTAATAAAATAGTAAGAAGAGCGAACAGGCTGCCACAAAAGAAATAGGTACAGAAGGCCGGCTTCATACAAGGAGCGATAACAGACGCATGAACACCAGCAAAAGACACGCAAGTTCAAATCCAACATATCCGCTTAACGGCTTTTTGTATGTTTACAAAAACGTTTTATAGTAAGTATGTCAATATAACAAGCAACGATACAGAAGAACGCTTAGACAACATCAGTATCCATTTAGTTAGCTCGGAAGTTTTAAGATCGCTTGGAGCGGGTAGGTTCAATTTCCAGTAACACAAACTTAATGTTTTTTTAATGTAACAAAAAAATCACAAAATAAAACTGGCCACCTGCGAGTCGGACTCGCGCACGAAGGGTTCCGTACCATTATCTATAAAAATGGCAAAAAATCACGTTTATTGTATGGGATGTAAGATGGAATTAAATTAAAATAAAACAAATATTTAAGGGGGCCCCTTAAATATTTGTTTTATTTTAATTTAATTATTTATTTTTAAATTCAATATATATCTATATATTCTGTGAATATTTCAAGCATCTACCTGTTGCCGTTATCAATATAGAGCAAAAACGAGCAAAAAAATCACGTTTGTTGTATGGGAGCCCCCTTAAATATTTATTTTATTCTATATTTTTGTATTTTTTGTTATAGCGGAAACAGAAATACATCATCTGTGAAAATTTCAATTGTCTAGCTATCACGGTTCATGAGATACAGCCTGGTGACAGACGGACAGACAGACAGACGGCGGAGCCTTAGTAATAGGGTTCCCGTTTTACCCTTTGGGTACGGAACCCTAATAACACAGACCGAGTGACGAAGTAGAACGGATAATAGTCCTTATTCAAAGTCATATTATAAATCCGAAAGTGACTTTCACGCTAAAACGGCTGAGCGGAATTGGATTAAAAATTTGCACATGGTAGACCATGACCTGGAGAAAAACATAGGCTACATTTTATCCTGGATCGCAAATGAATTCGCGGGCAATAGCTAGTAGATTATAAATTTATCGCAATTGCGACGAGCTCGCAGGCTAGTTGATCAAAACTTATACGCGGCGTATTTAATGACGACGTTGGGCGACGAATCCACGTCAAGTCGTTCGCTTTTCGAAAGTATTCCCTAAGATAGTCATAAAAAAATTAATGTTAATGCAGTATAATATATTAAAACTTAAGAGACGCGTACGAATGGTGATCTCAGTGCTTGGCCACACTGGCAGCGCGGTGCGGGAGCGGCGCGGGTGCGATAATACACGCGATTGTGCCTGGCCGCAGTCGACCGCGCGACAACGCGCGCGGACAGCTCGAACTAGTTTGAGATCCCCGCTCCCGCGCGGGTTGTCGCTTGCCGCCCGCGCACTCACTGCGGCCACTTGTATGAACAAGCTATGGCACGAGTTGCCCGCGCGCTCCCCATGCCAAGTAGCCCTCGCCACTCCCCGCGTTCGCGTGCCCACTATGGACGCTCAAATGATGTTCTTATGTTTGAGTATGTCACGCCGCGCCCGCGTTTGCAGTCTGGCCTCACACTCAGACAGACAAATGCCAGTCGTGAGTGCGCTTGCCCTCGCTGTACGTGAAGCATGTCTATGTTAGTACGTATTCGCTCGTTGTATAGAGCTGACCTTCTGAACAACCAGATAGGTTGTTTTTTGGCAGGATGGAGTTTGATTAATAGTTACGGTATAATAAAAGAGTACGCGTGTGTTAGGGATATCTGTCGGTGGATGCGACGGTCGGTTCTTTAATCGGGAAGTGTTTATTTGGTAAGGTATAAAGGCAATATCATCACCTGACCAGCCTTTTCCCAACTATGTTGGGGTCGGCTTCCAGACTAACCGGATGCAGCTAAATACCAGTATTTTACATGGAGCGACTGCCTGTCTGACCTCCACAACCCAGTTAATAGGTAACACTATAGAGTCATCATCATCATCATTTCAGCCGAAATACGTCCACTGCTGGACATAGGCCTCCCCCAAATAGGGGGGGGGATTTGCCATAATCGCCATGCTTGGCAGGCGGGTTGGCGATCGCAGTATGGTTTTAAAAATGCATAGAGAACGCTGCTGCCCATTCTCTAGTAAGTCCCTTAGTCGCCTTTTACGACACCCACGGAAAGAAATGGGATGGAGCTATTCTTTACGTCCGGCACCAAACGATAAAGTCACCGGCACGTAACTAGGCAAGGTTTTGGCGTAGTGGGAGTAAGTTCACGCATGAATACTTAGTGCAACAAAAAAATTGACACTTTTATTCTATGGTTATTACCATAATTTATTTTGAAACCGGTCTGTTTAGAAGAAAGTTAAATAAAGAAGAGAAACATCTAACGAATCTTGCCAAGTTACGTGCCGGCGACTTTATCCCTTGGTAAGACTAGTTGTCAGACTTTCGGGCTTCTAACGACCCGTAACGACTGCCAAAGATCAGTTTACCGCGCGAATGGCATATACAATATTAGTTTTAGTTTATGCGAACCCCGAAACACGTGTCCAGTATTTTTATTTAAACAATCTATGTTCAATATTTCAAAACTGTATCATGAAGTGTTATGGTTGTTATGTTACCGGGTTGTCCGTACAAAAACATGCTAACGGCGACCCCGCGGGTCGTCATGCGCTCATTGATAATAAATTGGCAGTAGGTACCTAACCGTACGGCGATTGTATTGTAAGTAATTAAATGATGATAACATTTTCCATCACACATAAATATTTTTGGGACAAAATATAACATGGTGTAAAAATTATTGAAATCGATTCAGTTCCTTATTCTGAACAAACTATTATCAGGTTTCGCATATATGACCATCAGACACTGTCGTGTGTGGTGGTCCTCTATATAAAAGGGAGGATCCTCCGACCAGCCAGGTGTACTTATCTGGTCGGAGGTTCCTCCTTTTTCTGTAGAGGATGAGTGACCTTTACACCCTATTCCTCATACCACTATAATACAAATTTAATATAAATGTCTAGTAACAACTATTAAAAGTCTAGAATACCACAACTATAATAAATATGACCATTTTATTACACAAAATAACAGCAGCACATGTCAGATTACTGCAGTGAATTAATAATTCGACTTTAGTTATGAATACAACAAATGTCATGTGTATGTAATAACTGTCAACTCATGGTGTTGCGGTTTGAATCCCGTAGGCTCCGTTCACGGACTCGAGCGATGCGACTTGCGTCAAGCGACATGCACGCGCGTCATTTGTTTTTCGTCCGTCTCTCCATAAGTCGCATTGCGGTGACTCGTGGAATGCTCTAAGCAACTTCGTTCATTTGTTTTCTCCGCAGTTGCTGTAGCAAGACGCATGTCGCTTGATTGTGTAGCTCGTAGCCAAGCGTAAAGTAAATTCAACACAATACAACTACCTATGCTAAATAGCGTATTGGTTTTTATGCGCCCAGCACAATTAACACGTATAAATAGTCTTTAAACTAAGTAAATATTATGTGTGAAACGAGTAGAATAGTCTTTATTTTGTACAACATCTGAATTAAAAATGCCGGACGTAAAGAATAGCACTAACCCATTTCTTCCCGTGGGTGTCGTAAAAGGCGACTAAGGGACTAATTACTAGAGAATGGGCAGCAGCGTTCTCTTTGCAGTTTAACACCATACTGCGATCGCCAATCCGCCTGCCAAGCGTGGCGATTATGGCAAACCCCCCTTTTGGGGAGGCCTATGTCGAGCAGTGGACGTCTTTCGGCTGAAATGCTGATGATGATAAAATAAAAATATGAATATAGAAATTTTACATAGGGATGACACAATGGGCGGTCTTTTCGCTAAAAGCGATCTTAACAAAACCAACCTGCCTATTTTCAATTAAAAAATCATTTGAACTTACGATGAGTTTACTTTGCCGGTTCATGCTAGGCCTACAGTACGGCAATGTGTTTTGTCAATAGCTATTATTATAATGTATGATGAGCCATTTGATTATTAAAGCTACGGTAGAGTGAATAAATTATTTGTTTTGTGGCGTAAATTGTGTGTTTTAATTCGACTGCAGTTTAGTGATAAACGATTTTGTGAATGTGGTTTCTGAATCCGCCGATTACATTTAAATGTGTTAATTTATATAGATTTTAGGAAACCATCACGTTACTGTGACATTTCGCATAAAAAAAAATGTATTCGTACGTCCATATGTATTTTTTTTATGTATGTTCATCGATACTTTCTTCATTATAATTGTTGACCGATTTTAATAAAAATAATAATAGCCAATTATTTCGGACTAAATCAATATAAATTTTAGTAACAATTATCTTAAGATGTATGTTAGTAGTACGTACCTATTATAAAAAAATAATATTTTTAGGGCACCGTACCTCAAAAGGAAAAACAGAATCCTTATAGGATCACTCGTGTGTCAGTCTGTCTGACTGTCCGTCTGTCACAGCCGATTTGCTCCGAAACTACTGGACCGAAGTTGAAATTTGGTTCACACATGAATTTCTATGACCCAAATATGGACGGCTTACGCTAATAAATTAATTTTGATTATGAAGGTCACTTTTGGGGGACAAAGAAGAAAATTAAAGAAAAAGATTTTACATTTGGTGGCACGGAATATTTTTACATTTTACTAACTTTTGCTTGATTAGTTTTTGAGTTAGCTTCGATAATAAGTATTTAATCCACTTTGCGTATCTTGTTGATGTTATAATACTTCCTATCACTGTTGTTTACAAGTAGTCGTATACGAGTTTATAGGTATGTATGGTAGGTATGAACCGTTTTTTTTTTTTTTTGGGTGGTAATTTATCAAATAACTTCTCCCGCTCTGGGCGGAGCGGGAGGGCGTGTCAGACTTTTACTGACTAAAACCCACCCGTATTCCTTCATTTGCCTGTGTGCCAGCGCCACGATATCCCTTTCGGACAAACTCGCAACCCTGGCAGGCATTGGCCCTAACGGACCCCGTCAGTTGCTGCTGACAACTCTTTGAGGCGCGCGTGGAATACAACGCACTGTCGACCCGGGCCTGGTCCTTATCGGACGGTGAACTACCCATCGCTCACCGCCCGCAAGCCCGCGCCTACGGTGGCCGGAAATCGGCTTGCGACTCCCGACGCCCGGGGCGTCTCCTGCGGCGACTAGGGGCGCGAGGGCGCGAACCTTGCCTCTCCCTCACGCGTTCCGCCTCCTCCTTCGCAAGCATTACTGCTTCGCAGAAGGAGGTGACGGCCTCCCATGTAGGTATGTACCGTAACACAATATTTTTACAAAAAAAGAAAACAACAGACTTGCAAAAAAAAAAACAACAAAGTGAAACAACTTTAATTTCAGAAATCGGGGGCAAAAAACTAAAATACAAATCCAAAGACACCGACTTCGAAATTAAAGTTATTTTTCCCTTTGTAGTGTTTTTTTATGTTGCTGCATTAATCGTTATCTGTCTACCTATAAGTAAGTTCACTGCTGGTATTTTTTTTATACGTCCCCACTTCCAAATCTCTTTCAATTCGTCATAAAGTATTCCAAGTCGGCATGCTAGCACTTTCTAGGCCTGTCTCGATGACTGCGCCGGCGACGGCTAAAGCAACCACTGCATGACTAAGTAGGACATAGGCATCTTCAATTATATTTTCATCTTTATCTCTGGTGCGAACTGTAAATATAAGTTAGTTTTTAATCAATAAACAGGCATCTTCTGGGTAAGCTCACTTCATCGTCGACTTTGTCTCTGTCACCTCTGCCCTAGACTAAGGTCAAGAGCAAACCTATACTGCATAAAAAAAAAACAACTCAGCGTGTGAGTCCTGCCAGGTTTGCGAGTTTGTCCGAAAGGGATATCGTGGCCTTAGCACAGAGGCAACGGAAGGAACACGGGTGGGTTTTATTCAGTAAAAGTCTGACACTCCCTCCCCCTCCGCCCAGAGCGGGAGAAGTTATTTGATAATTTCCAACCCAAAAAAAAAACCTATTTTGAGTCCTGCCAGGGTTGCGAGTATGGCCGAAAGGGATATCGTGGCCCTGGCACGCAAGATACGGAAGAAACACGGGTCGGTTTTATTCAGTAAAATTCTGACACGCCCGCTGGGCGGAGCGGGAGAAATTATTTGATAATTTCCCACCCAAAAAAAAAAACCTATTGTGAGTCCATTGCTGGAAATAGACCTCACAAATAGGGTTCACAACATCACCCATATCTCCGCACATTACAAATTTAGTCTTCTATAAATAGACTAAAAAGACCGACGAACACGCACCTACCTAACCATTATACCCAAAAAATATAAAACCCGACCCGATATTGAACAAGTTTTTAAAGCATGTTTTTCTCGAACAAACGGCCTTTGAGACAATATACAACCCTTAGTACCTACTACATAGAAGCAATATTAAGTCTTTCGGTACGGTGCTTTTGTTATCAAAGTGTATTATAGTGACCATAAAATAAATGCAGAAGTACCACTTTTAGCTCGTAAGGAGAATTTGTTACGTCGAATTTTCTCTAGTAAAGTCTAGTTTACTGTTAAAAGTGAGTAAGTTATGTATAGTGTAAATACACTATGCATAATTACGCGTGAAGGTATTTGATTTGTTTTTTTTTTTGGTACAAAAATAAAAACAATAACAAAAAAAATATCCAATCGAAATACAGACATTCAGACACAGCTTTTCCTTTAATTTTCTCGTCTTTTTGGGTTCCATCCCTTGTTTGTTAAAAGCAAGCAAAATACAAATTAAGGTGATAGCTCTGTTTGAAACGATAATGATGATGTAATTAATCGTCGCAAAGATCCCTTCTTCGCATCGTTTACCAAAATCTCCTACACGGTTAAAGATATATTTATTTCTCCAAATACTTACAAATTCCCTTATAGAGAAAAAGATAAATAGGTTTAAACAATATTATGTGCCATTAAGCGTAGATTAAAATAAAATATTGCTACAAATATTACGTATATTAAAACTATAATTATCCTGTCTTCGTCTTCGAGATTTAAATCTTGACCATGTAGTAGCTTGCCTACGCTTCGATACGCCGCACAAGTCTTTAGAGTATAAGAAAGAGAAAAAACATTTTCTCTCTCTAATGCACCTTGTGGCGCGCCGTCCAGGCGACACCTCATTCTTGTCCGTGCGCTCACGGCGTTCGCACAAGCACCTACCTAACTACAAAATGCTAGGAAAACTTTTCGGTTTATATCAAAGATGCCTAAGCGGAATCGTGATGAAACCAAAGAAGACAGATGGAGAAGGAAGATGAAAAAGTACGAAGAAAAAATTCAAGGGAACAGACGCAGTGTTCGGAGGATTATATATTCGGACGACGAAGATGATGTCTACCCTCAAGGTGATTTTTGTGTACCCATTGTATTCTTTGGGATCACTTTGTTCTAATTTTAAATCCGTTGTATTCTTCGGATGTTTTATTATCGTTTAGTAATATATGTACGACCGTTGCATTCATCGGGAATCGTACGTTTTGCAAATATCCGTTGTATTCTTCGGATACCTACCAATAAACTTTTATAAGTTTGTCCTGTGTGCAACCAAAGGAACGTGTACGGCTATTGCCTGTAACTGGAAAATAACACTCATGCATTCATGGCCTACTTAAAGCATAACATCTATAGCAGTGTTTATTAGCTGGTGCTATAATAATCAAGATTTTCAAACACCCCCTTTGTGTGGTAATTTTCTTCGGTATTGCTCACCATAAGTAATGATTTCCAGAACATCTCGAGCTGGATCCTCCCGTCAACTTATCGCTTCCCGCCGAGCCTAAATGCGAATTTCAAATCAGGGATCACCCACATGAGATTGGAGATGGCGTTATTACAAATGTGGACGCGGAGGCCGCTAACCCCCGTTTGATGGACATTGACCCCGCGATGACATCGTTGAGTACGATAATGACCTTCAAGCAGACTTAGCCTCTCGATTTCAAAAAATTCTTTCGTGTGGTTTAAAAAAGGAAACGAAAGAGGAGATTTTAAAGAAACATCTTTTTCCAAAAAATGTTCCGTTCGCTAAAAGCCCTGCTCTAAACCCGGAAATTGGCGCTATGCTAGTCGAGACCTGTAAATTAAGGGACAAGCGACTGCTTGCCAAGCAAGATCAGCTCGGAAAAGCCCTATCAGCTTTAGGTTATGCTATCACATGTCTCTTGAAGAAAACTTCAGATATTCCAGATATCATCCGTACTCTGAACGAGGCGGGTCAACTCCTGGCTGATTCCCACTACACTGAAACAGATACTCGTCGCTCAGTTATCATTCCACTAATTGATAAATCTTTGACAGATCCCTTTAGAGATAGGAAAAGGTATTCTCTTTTATTTGGGGAAAACCTAGGTGATTTAGTCAAGAACTCTAGAAGTATTAAAAATACAAGTCAATTAATTCAAGCTCACACATCAACCGTCAATTTAAACGGGAATGGCCCATCGACCCGAGCGCGCTTCCAACACCAGCGCAGCGGCCAGATGTACCCATCCAGAGTCGGTGGGCCGAAACAAACGACGTCGTATGCGCACTACGCATACCCGGGCCGCAAGCGAGCGCCACCCCTGCCGCCACCCCCCGTGCGTCGGGCGCCACCGCTGGCAGCGCGCCGCCCGCAGCCGGCGGCGCCTGCGCCGGCCCGAGCACCGCGCTACACAGCAAACCGCTGAATTTACAAGATCCGCTGCAAATCCAGGTATTCGCTGGTCAATTAAAACACTACTTTTGTGAATGGCAATCTTTCACTAATGATAAATTCACTTTAGATGCTGTATCTGGTTATATGATACCCTTTATTAACAAGCCTAATCAGAAACAAGAAAATTACCCACGTAGTAGTTTTTCAAAATGTGAATCTGTAGCAATGGAAAAGGAAATAGAACATCTTTTAAAAATTAAGGCTATTAGGAAGTGTAAACCAGTCATTTGTCAATATGTTTCCGATATTTTCTTAATTCCTAAGAGTGACGGTGGTAGTAGGTTTATTTTAAATCTCAAGAAATTAAATGAATATGTACATACCGAACATTTTAAAATGGAAGATGTAAGAACGGCTATCAAACTCATTACTAAAAACTGTCACATGATTAATATTGATCTTAAAGAGGCCTATTTTTTAGTCCCTATTCATTATAGTCATACAAAATTTTTACGTTTTTATTTCAAAGAATATTTATTTGAATTTATAGTTTTGCCTTTTGGCCTGTGTTCAGCTCCGTATATTTTTACAAAAATATTGCAACCGGTTATGACTTATCTACGGTCTGAAGGTTTTCTTTCAGTACGGTATTTAGATGACATTATGTGTATAGGAAAATCCCCTAGTGATTGCATAGAAAACGCAAATAAAACTATTAGTTGTTTAACACAATTAGGTTTTATCATTAACTATAAAAAGAGCAATTTGGTACCCAAAACAGTTTGTAAATTCTTAGGTTTTATATTAGACTCTGGTTCCATGACTTTACAACTACCAAATTCAAAGTGACACAAGATCCTTAAAGGAGTAAATTGGTTATCAGATTCAATGAGATTTCGAATAAGAGAATTGGCTCGTTTCCTAGGCACTCTAACAGCAGCTTGGCCAGCTATTCCATACGGCTGGTTATATACCAAGGCTCTAGAAAGAGTTAAATATTTGGCACTGCTTAAGAACAATGGTAATTATGATGCATTCCTGAGTGTACCAGATAGTTTAAATGATGATTTATTTTGGTGGAAGAATAATATTTTATCAAAAGTCAATATAATTCGTCACCATAAATACGATCTTGAAATTTTCACAGACGCCTCCTTAACAGGTTGGGGTGTAGCCTGTGGTTCTCAAAAAACGGGTGGGCATTGGAACGCCACAGAGCGTAATAATCATATAAACTATCTGGAATTGTTGGCAATCTATTTTGGCCTCAGATCAGTCGCGAAAGATGGAAGAAACTGCGAAATTCTTTTACGCGTTGATAATACTACCGCTATTTCATACGTTAACAGAATGGGGGGAGTTCAATACCAGCACTTAAACAGCATAGCCAACATTATTTGGAAGTGGTGTGAAGAAAGAAATATTTTCATATTCGCATCATATATTTGCTCTTCATCAAATGTAGAAGCTGATACCGAATCTAGAAACCTCAATATTGATACAGAGTGGGAATTAAGATCTAGAGAATTTAAACAAATAACTCATACATTTGGTAACCCTAACATAGATTTATTTGCTTCTCGCGTGAACACGAAGTGTTCTGTTTACGTATCATGGAAACAAGATCCTTTTGCTTACAATATCGATGCTTTCACGTTAGATTGGTCACAATTTTTCTTTTACGCATTTCCACCATTTTCATTAATTTTAAAAACCCTGAGAAAGATTATACTTGATCAAGCGACCGGTATAGTAGTCGTTCCATTATGGCCGTCTCAGCCATGGTACCCACTTTTCAGATCACTCTGTGTTAAAGAGATGATATTATTTTCTCCAAGTAAATATCTCCTTCTCTCTCCTTTCAGATCAGTGCACCCCCTGCACCGTCATCTTTCCCTGGCAGTTTGTGTGTTATCCGGGAAGGTTTCCGTAGACAACACGTTCCCGAATCAGCTTTAGACGTTATGCTTTCGTCCATCTCACAAAATACTATTTCGCAATACAGTTCAAGTCTCAGACTATGGTGGAATTATTGTATACCTACAAGGAAATATTGACTTCTACAGTGTTAACGTCTCTTCCGTAATAGACTTTCTTACCATATGTTTTCAAAATGGATCATCTTATGGTACGTTGAATAGTCATAGATCAGCAATTTCTATGATATCTTCACAAAAAATAGGTGAAGACGGTAGACTGAAACGATTTTTTAAAGGCATTTTCAAATTAAAACCAGTATTTCCTCGTTATGATATCACATGGGATCCAAGTATAGTTTTAAATTATTTAGAAAACATTCAGACTGAATCAGCTAGTTTAGAAACGCTTAGTAAAAAGTTAGTCACTTTGTTAGCACTTGCTACTGGGCAAAGATTGCAAACTTTGTTTGTGATAAAATTGTCAGATATTAAAACGTTACAAGATCGATATATAATAACTATTAGTAGTCTGATTAAAACTTCAAGAATTGGTAATTGTCAACCCCTTTTAAATCTTACTTATTTCAATCAGAGACCTGGAGTTTGCCCAGCCTCTGTCTTACATAAGTATTTGGCGGTAACTTCAGGAATCAGATCAAATTCCGAGGAGCGTCTGATTTTAATGTTTAAGAAGCCACATAGGGCAGCATCTTCTCAGACACTTGGGCGCTGGGTTAAGCAGACACTACTGGAAAGCGGCATCGATACTTCCATTTTTAGTGCTCACAGTACGAGGCATGCTTCGACTTCGGCAGCCGCTCATGCGGGATTAAGTATCGACGCCATTAGGAAGACTGCTGGTTGGTCTGCTCAATCAGCAGTTTTCGCTAATTTCTATAATCGACCAATAGTCACTGACCAAACATCAGTTAGTACAAATCTGATAGGTTTTTTTTAGTAGATTCATAAATTACAACTACTACTATTACTTAGATATCTACAGCAAAAATATGATTGAATAGAATCCTATTATAATTATAATTATTGGTCTAAGTTGGACAGCATTTTGGGAATATAATTTCATTTTGTTGAATAATATTATTTGTAAGAGCCATTGTATTGTTTATCAGTTTATTAATAATCAATAAACATAATTTTACATTTCCTCGTTAAAACTTTTGTTTGATTTTTTGCAACATAGATCAGACCTCTAAACATCTACATGGTCAAGATTTAAATCTCGAAGACGAAGACAGGATAATTAGATGATCAAACGAACTTACCTGAAGTGAAGTTCGATCTTAATTATCCTGTCTTCGTCGAAGAGATTTAAGGTCCCTCCCTAACCCAATACCCCTGTTTGATCAATGTTGCTGCTGTTCTTTCTATTCTACTCTAAAGATAATGAGGTGTCGCCTGGACGGCGCGCCACAAGGTGCATTAGAGAGAGAAAATGTTTTTTCTCTTTCTTATACTCTAAAGACTTGTGCGGCGTATCGAAGCGTAGGCAAGCTACTACATGGTCAAGATTTAAATCTCTTCGACGAAGACAGGATAATTAAGATCGAACTTCACTTCAGGTAAGTTCGTTTGATCATCTAATTATAACAATACTTTTACTTTGACTTAAAGAGTCCATAATACTTCAGCGCTGCATTACTATTTATCTTGCTCGCTCACTACTGCTCGCGCTCACGCGAGCAAGCGATACAGGGTGGCAGAAAGAAGGCTCCAAGGCACCGATAGTGTAGGTAATATCTTTTCTTTTTACAGTGAAAATAATGGTAATTAAAGAAAAGGTATTTATAGATGCTTTATATTTACTTCAGTTATTATGCCAAGTTTCATGATTTGAAGTATGTTTTTTTTAATATTAGTGGTTTATTGTTCGGTTTGGACGTAACTTTGTAATTTTTTTCCGTCAGTAAATTTTTATGAAATCGTGTTTTTGTCAAAGATTGTACTTACTTAACATTAATCCTCAACTTTACCATATATTTATTTCAAAATTAATGCTACAGTAATTTCAATATATGGGACGATAAGAGGTATTGTAGACTAATAGTTTTGGTATACCTAGTACGTACTATGCAAGTTGGTCCTACTGTATCTGTCTGCTTAGTAACCTAACCTACATTATATAGGTGCTTGTTTGTCTTAAGGGCTAACAACAAAGCTACTGTGATTGAATTAGTTCAGATATCCCCAGCGCTGTATCTAAATATTGTACGCAAACAACGTTAATGAAGAGTTATACTTAATTTCTTTGAGGAGAGCTAAATCAGGGGTCTACTCCAAAGCGTTAATCCGAAGTATCGACCGAATGTTCGGCCGTTTTATAACTTCCATAGTTTCCTTTTTTGGGTTCCGTACCAAAATGGTAAAAAGGAACTCTTATGGTGAGACTAAGTCTGTCTGTCTGTCTGTCACACCTGGATATCTCAAGAACTACTAATGCTATCAACATGAAATATAGAATAGTTTTAGATGACGTTTGCCCAACTATTTTGCAAACAAGAAAGAAATTTTAAAAAAATGGGTCTTTTTGCAAAAGGGACTGAAACAGGGTCTTAAAATTTTTAAGTGGGGCTACTAGAACGTGTGGAGTATCATATGAAAGAGCGCTGTTTGCACATTCTCAAACATTTTTTCATTTTTTTTTAGGTAGCATTCGTTCCGACTTTGGATTAAAAATGTAAAAAAAAATACCGTCCCCCTCCCCCTTATCTCCGAAGTTTGCATAGATAAAAATCTGAAATTATTCTATGTGATAGAAGTTTATGTAAAGATTACAGGAAAAATAAAACGATATCTCTAAATAGCACAGTTTTTCAGAAATCATCAACATCATATATACGTACGGAACCCTCGGTGCGCGAGTCCGGCTCGCTCTTGACTGGTTTTTTTTTTTTGCCGCATTCAGCCATATTTAGCCGTAGTCAAGCAATGGCCGAACAATCGGCCGATACTTTGGATTTATGTTCAGAGTAGACCCATACCCCTTTATTCCAAAACAAGGTTTATCTTCAGACCCAGGTTTAAAATATGGAGCCATTATTGAATTTCGAACTTTATTCCGACTATGGTAAAGTTTCTAAACAAAAAACTGACAACTTAGTACCGAACTAAGTTTTCAGTTTTGTATAAAGAACGGTATTTCAATCACAGTTACGTTCTTATTACAAAAACTGGCTCCATGGTTGAAGCCATGTCAAAATATAAATCTTGTTTTGTAATAAGGCGGCTAGTGTTTTGTTTAATTCGTAGAGTACTATTAGGTATTATAAATATGGCAAAATGTAGTAGTATTAAACGTGTAGGTTCCACTGTCAAGTTTTAATGAATTAAGAGGTAACTTATCCACCCTGTATGTCAATTGAATACGCCTACGACAGTAGGTAAGTTCTTGAATCTAAATGATTACTTTCTGTTCTGTAGGTACGTAATAACTTTTGATTCTGAATACTAAATCCTATTAATGATTTTAATTTGCTTCAACGTCTGAACGACGATTATACCAATTAAATGATCACAATGTGTCTTATTTATAATAATAATTTATAGAGTTAATAGGCTATGCTACGGGCTCTCCTTGCGTGTTTATAATATCTTATTTTTGCGCAGTATGATAGCTAGTAAGTAAATACTACGAGTACTTTAATATCGAATACTGCGTTCTATTAGCCCTCGCACTATTATATCGTGCTAAGCATGGATTCCTGGGTTCGATCCCCAGGATCCCAGTAACAAAAAAATAACGTTTTACAAATAAAATGAAAAAATCTGACTTTCAAAAAAATCACTGTAAAGTGAAAAATAACTTTAATTTCGGAAGGCGGTGTCATTGGATCTGAATTTTAGGTTTTTGCCACCGACTTCCGAAAAAGTTATTTTTCACTTTGTAGTGTTTTTTTTTGGAAGTCGGTTTTTTTTTCACCTTTTAGTGAGTCAGTTTTTAATTTATCTAAGTTACAATAGCCCAATGTTAACTGCTCATTACCTATAACAAAATATTGCTTTTTCCGATGCTGGGACGTTGATTGAATTTAATTGAATATTTGTATGACCTACAAGTAGTTGTTTCGGGTCTGGCTGTTTGTGTATGTGAGTTTAAATGTTTGTAAACGCACCCACAATACAGGAGAAATTCCTAGTGTGGGGCAAAGGTTAAAAAAAAAGGTTACACCATTGACTGACCCTTCGGGAAATATAAGTTTGATGTTATGTTTGATGAATGAGTTTTTATTACTTATGTACATTTTCCACAGGTTAGATCTGTGGAAAATTTACACACAAAGCTAAAAAAAATTTTTTTTTTTAATTAACATTTTTTTTTTCTCTAGCCTACACTGTCCCACTGCTGGGCAAAGGCCTCCCTCCACTCCTTCCATCCTTCGCGTCCTCCTTCCAATTTTAATAAACAATTAATTTTAATTAATTAATGAATTAATATGTATATTTTCCACAGATCCTACAAAGCTCGAAAAATACAGCAACATTACCTGTAATTAAAACTTAAAACAACATTCTATTTAAACATAATGAAACATAGGTCTAGTCGTATCCACCCACACATTAATAATATTACACCTTTAAAACCTACACGAAAATAAAACCTTCGGTTCAAAGAGCTGTGGAACAGAATATTACAGAAGGTCGACTCCAAGCAACCAGTGAAAATAGACGCGTCCGGACGGCGGCGATCTCAAACAAATGCTAAAATCAAAATCAAAATATTTTATTTCACATAAGCCTACATGGGCACATAAGAAACGTCAGAAGCTAGGTGCACGGTTCCAATTGGTCTTTTCCTATGGAGAAAGCCGGCAAGAAACTCCACGTTTACTTAAAAAAAAAATGTTTTTTACAATGTTTTCAAATTACAGTGTTAATAAATCAAATCAAATAAAATAAAAAATATTTTTATTTCACATAAGCCTACATGGGCACTTATGAAACGTCAGAAGCTAGGTGCACGGTTCCAATTGGTTGTTTCCTATGGAGAAGAGCCGGCAAGAAACTCCACGGTTACTTTAAAAAAAAATGGCTTTTACAATGTTTTCAAATTACAGTGTTAATAGGTATGAGAGGACAGCGTAGGCCCGTTAAAAGTACCAGGTACTTAACAAAATAGAAAATGGTCTACATATCTAAAGTCTATTAAGCCTACGTCCTCACATTGACAAAAAAATAATATCAAATATGATTAAAATAATAAAAGTTAGAACCTTGTTTAAATTAAAATTGTACGTATAATAATGTCAAATAGGAAAACATTATGTCAGTGAAGTTTGTAAAAAAGATAAAATAAAATTAAAAAAAACATCGTAATTTGGGAGCAGTTAATAGACATTTACATAGTTTTGCCGTTAATGAGGTACCAAGGAAGCCACATGTACAGAAGGAATTAATGCCAAACTTCCTTGTCTTCAACGTAGTCGCGAGTACGCTTGTACTCACTGTACGTGAAGCGGGATTTTGTGTGTGACGTATTCGCTCGTATGGAGCCTACCTTTGGCACCTATCTGTTTAATGACGGAGGGGCGTGCGGTAAAATTTTTAATGACGTCCGTTTTCAAGTTGTATGTGCTGAATAAATACAGAAAGGTTGAGGGTCAGTTTTGTTAAACTATCTTTATGTTTCATACATCTATTTTAGAGAAACAAGTATAATTCAACTTGAAACTACTATATCTATTGGAGGAAGAAGTGAAAATTCAACCCCTAGGAATCATCGATATCCATGAAAATTGTATACCCACGTTAAGCGTTAACAAAAGTTAACTACACTGCCCGTTAAAATATTAATACATTTTCATACAAACGAGGTCATTTCGAAGCCTTGGTTCTCCGTCATTGGGGTTTTCCATCTGAAATTTCTTAGTAGCAGCACGGAGTCTGGATTTGATCCCTGTTCAAATCAAAATCAAAAATATTTTTATTTCACATAAGCCTAAATGGGCACTTATGAAACGTCAGAAGCTAGGTGCACGGTTCCAATTGGTTGTTTCCTATGGAGAAGAGCCGGCAAGAAACTCCACGGTTACTCTTTTAAAAAAAACTGGCTTTTACAATGATTTCAAATTACAGTGTTAATAAGTATGAGAGGACAGCGTAGGCCCGTCAAAACTACCAGGTACTTAACAAAATAGAAAACGGTCTACAAATCTACAGTCCATTAAGCCTACAACGTCCTCACATTATAACAAAAAAACAATTCAATATGATTTAAATAATAAAAGTTAGAACCTTGTTGAAATTAAAATTGTAAAAAAAAACATCGATTATGTCAAGGAAGTATGTAAAAAATAAACAACATAAACATCGCAACTTGGGAGCAGTTAATAGACATTTACATATTTTTACCGTTAATGAGGTACTAGGGAAGCCACATGTGCAGTAGGAATTAATGCCAAGCTTCCTTGTCTTCAACGTAGTATTTAATCTTATAATATGCTTTGTTGACGGCAATAGGCTGGCCCCCTATTACATGAGACTTAAACATAACAGGTGAAATGTGGCTGTACTATACACCTCTACTCCTCTGCTTAATCCTTCGGGGAATAGAGGCGTCATGATCTGTTATGTTGTATATGTCGGATCCTCTACATAGGATCGTGATTAGACTTAGTGTCAGATATACCTACTGTGGGCGCTGAATTGGGGAGCTAGAGAAATAACTCGTTATTGTAATGTCCACGCTGTTTATTGTTATAGAGAATACTCTGAACTTAAAAGGAAACACTGAGCAGTCTTTGACTTTGACATTCAAAATCAAAAGCAAAAGTCATAATCCGCCATAATCGTCGTTGTAATTGTCGTAATTACATAAATAGACGTAAGTAAATAATTTGCACGCTTGCTTGCAGGCAGAATACAAAGACTTTTAGGACATAAGATCTTTCCTCAAATTTGTATGTATTTTCTAGCAAATAAACATTTTTGATTTGATTTGATTTTAATAATCAAACTAGGTGAGAATCAGCACTTTTCTAACGTCAATAATTACATGAGACAGTCCCCCAAAAACGCACCCTTCACCACTTCCTAGTGCTTTAGCTGGGAAGAAGATGTGGCAAACTGCAGCAGCACAGCTGTCTGTTCGGTTAGAAAACTTGATTCTATACAATAAAATGTAAAATAATTTGCATTACGCCACACAAAACATTAAATTAAATTATTTGCCTTCATGTTAGCTAACACACGCCAATATACCAAAGAAAAAAAAAATTATAATAATTGTCAAAAACTAAAAATTGACTTTGTGTTCCTAGGGCAGTATAAGTCACGACCACGTCTCAACGATCACTGCCGCATCATGGTCCATATCGACACCATACCGCTAGACTCCGCACAACGCCAAACAAAGGCGTTTGTGTCTCGTTTTAAGTGCATACTCATCATAACAGATCCGACATAATAAATGTAGCAATTATAAAGAAAAACACAACAAAAACATTGCACCATCCCACTTTTCCGTACCAACACAAACATACTAACAAGATCTTGTTAGAGAAAGTACACTGCCGCGTAGCCAATCAGAACTTTTGCCCATTAGCCAGTTATCTTTTATCTTTTTAGCGTTAATTAGTTGTGTCCACAACTGCTGGATACGCTTCCTGTGTACTTCTAACTTGTTTCAAACGAACGTTATTGCGTTTATCATGATTCTAGATGTTGCTGGGGGAAAAATACGTCTATGAGGGAAAATACTAACGTACTGTGAGCATACTGTTTAAATAATGTCTGTATTTAAAACTCGACACACACGACAGGCGAGTGGTTATCCACGCGCCTGTCGTGTCCCCTGTTTTAATTGACCATGAACTATTTTTATCTTACCCACTTATAAACGTTTCGTAAACAAAAAAAATCTATGAAGCATTGTAAGGTGACGATTGTTTCGTTGAGTGCATAGACAAGGCAAGGCTGTACAATTCAAGTTGTTTCGTAACTTAAAAGTGTTTTTTTAATGTTTGTTTAATGAGAACTACAGATCCCAGCAGCATTTTACTTGTAGCTTCTATTGTACAACTCGGAATTCCATGTATTATATATCAATCGAAAGGGCGTAAAATCTCCAACAAAATGATATAAAATTTTAACCAGTATTAATTGTCAAAAAACACTTTCACGGAAATGTTAGTTCAACAAGCTAACAATGTAATTTTCAACCACAGATTTCATATTTCCACAGCCTGATAAAACACAGATATTTTTTTTAATGATAGCTTGATAGACGGGCTTTTCACCACCATTTGCCAGACACACGCAGCTGCGTTAAAAAAATCAAATAAATCAAAAAAGAGAACGCTATTTTCAAGTCCCAATTTTGGCAATATTCAATGGAGCGTTTTCGTCCCGGTCCCAATTTCGGCACCGTCTATTTTTGTTACGAAGTTACTGGAATCACCGAAAAGGTCGGACAAGAGTGACACTGGCTGCTGACAGTCACTAACAGTGTCGCATCGATGGTTACGTGGGTGGCGGCTGTCTTCTGATGACAGAAGAAGATGTGAAGATGGGAGCCGCTGTTGTACCACGTCCACGACGAACTGCTATATTCCGGTACAATCCTGATGATATAGAAGCTGCTGAACCACTAATACTAAGACCACTTCTGGTAAAGGCGCCGTTACATATATTTTCTTTCAACTACGTAGTAATGTTATCATTAATCACTAGGTACAAGTCCGATCACAAAGCACGTATTTTTTGTTTAGAACCAAAACAGTGCAGAAATGTATGAAATCTCATTGTTGCACTGAAAAACAGTGCAACAATGAGATTTCATACAACATTTTCTTCACTGTTTTTATTTAAGTTTTTATTTAGATTTAAATTTACCACAGAGGTTTAATGTCACCCAAACAAATGTATGCATTAGATCAAAAAGGCACTGGCTGAAAATAAAAAAGACTTAACTTGAGACATTAATTTGAGTTTTTATTTTGAGTAGGTATATTTTATCACGGTAAGTAGATTGGTAGTTGAAAGAAAAGTAGATTACGCACCTTGCTAAAGTGAGTAATTAATGCACTCGTGCTAATTTACACCAACATAACACTCGTGCATTAATAACTCACTTTACGCTCGGTGCACCAATCTACTATTAAATGCCTTGGCAAGTGTTTCATATAGTGACTACAATAGAAAAAATATCATCTCATGATATCACACAGTAACAATGGGTTTCATTTTGACAGTTCAAAAGCATTCATTGCGGTATTTACGTTGTTGAGCTGACAAATTTTTCGAACATACGAGCAATGGATTAGCAATATACTTTAAAACCATTCAGATTGTGATTGATAGTGTGTTACGTAAATAGAGTGCTAATTGAAAAATAAATAAATTGATAAATTATTTATTTCTGTAAGTGGGTTTGTACAAACACTTTTACACGTCAATCATATTTTAAAAACTAGATGAGGTCGGCGTTTCCTATCTGATTACTCTGAAAAGCAAGGCCAAAATAAGCTCAGAGTCTCTTATAAAGTCCAGACATAATCTTGGTCAGATCATGTGCAAACCATGTAGATTGGTACCTGAAATTATCTTTTAATGAAAGAACCACACAGATTGAGGAGCCAAAAAGCCTCCTATCTCAGCATAATGCTGCGATATTTAAAGAATAAATACCGCAGCGCTGGTATTCTGATAGGGCCCGATAAGCAGTGGATTGATACAGTACTCTGTAATTTGGGGCATAAAGTTTTCCATGGTCACTCCATTGACCAAGTTAATTACTATATAAGCTTCGAAAAGATAAGTAGTTAAGTAAGGGAAGGAAATACCAACTTTCTCCCCTAAAGGTGTGCTCAAACGGGCAACATCCGCACAATTCTGGGCAATATTCGTCAAATATGACGCAATTTACTGCGATGTTATCATGTAGCAATATTGTTGCTAGAGATAACGCCACAATATAATTCGGCGATATAGAGCAAAAAACAGAGCAAAAGTTAGATTAGCAATACATACAAATGACATAAGTAGATAAATTATAGATAAATAAAAAAATATAAGAAATAAAATTAATTAATTAACGCAATAATTATGAAGTAAATTGCTCAATTCTAGGCTATAATTATGGTCAATATGACTACGTCTCGACAGCACCGAGCAATAATTGCCAAAAATTGCGTAATTCATAAGCGTAAACAAGATCAAATCAAATATGTTTATATGTGTATACAGGATAAAAGGTGGTTGGAATATCATATAAGTTAGTGTTAAGTTGAATGTAGTTCATGGCAAAATGCGGGTGTGATATAGAGACATGATATTAAGTTATTTTAAAATTAGGAAACAAAGAAATTGTGAACAAAATAGTAGGAATAGGAATTTAACTAGATTGGTGCAATACCTTTTCTTTTTATTTTTGTTCCTAGGGTGGAAAATCCTCTTGAATGTCCTACGCCCTGGGGCGGGCGAAGGAGTCTGTCAGGCTCTTACGGACTAAAAACCAACCCGGTGTTCCCTCCAGACACTTGCGCCATCATCGTGGGATCAAGTGCGATTTCCGCGATCTCCGGCTGGTGGCAAGTCTGGGGAGAAGGAGAGGTGTTTGACACCCCGCGCCACGTCTGAAAGGGTGCGAGCGCGTGGAACACTACGCGCCGCCACCTCGGGTCCTGTATAGTTGGTCCAATACCTGCGGCAACTGTTGCCGGGCAATAATTGTCGATAATGTGCCCGTGTGAACGTAGCTTTACTTCCACGTTTGTTTCCCGAGTTCAAGTTATGGCTGGCATCTGCCCGCGTACGAATAGTTCGAAAGTTTGTCAGAGATAGTGCCATCGATGTGTAACATATTATTTCCTCTCGTTTTCTTTGGGAGTGGTTTCGTGAAAAGGGACGTGACAACTTGAGCATGAAATAAGTACGAACTTTTGCATGGAATTAGTAAGTACTTTATATTAGCATGGGTACTCATAGAATTAGTAAGTACTATATACACAGATTGAGAGCAGCGGGCCAAGCACGGGCTGCCCAAGACGTTTGTGACAAGACATGATAAATTATGTCATGTCAATTTGTACAAGCATTTTATGACAAAACAGTTTTATCGCTCAAACTGTGATAAAATGTGTGACTCAGGTCATGTCACAGTAGGCCGTGCTCGCCCCACAGTGGTGGCCCAGTGGTTACGGCCTCGAGTTACGAGTAGCAGGTCGTGGGTTCGAACCCAGACAGGCGCATTACTTTGTGTAAATAATTTCACCACCACTGCTCTCAAAACGGTGAAAGAAAACATCGTGAGGAAACCGGCATGTCTTAGAATTAAAGAAAAAATCGTAGACATGTGAAATCCACCAACCCGCACTGGGCTCACGTAGTGGATTACGGCCCACTCCGTCTCACAGAAAGAGGAGGCCTGTGTCCCAGCAGTGGGAATATTATAGGCTGATTATGTATACAGGGTTATTTTTAAAACGTCAATAACCTCTTAAGGGGTCATTGTACTCATCATTATGAACAACTTTTACTATGGGACCAAACCTGAAATCGCGAAAAAAAAATCAGCTGTTCCCTACATTTTAACGAATTATTCGAACATAAATGTAGGGAACAGCTGGTTTTTTTTCGCGATTTCAGTTTTTTGGTCCCATAGTAAAAGTTGTTCATAATGATGAGTACAATGACCCCTTAAGAGGTTATTGACGTTTTAAAAATAACTCTGTATAGATTGTAAGTAGAGGGGGTAATTTCTGTCGCTGCTCAGTTAATTATTACCAAGGTGAGATGTCATATGTTACACATCATATTCGACTACTTACTACTACTTGTAAGGGTCGCTTGTTTTTATTATAAACAATATCTATCTGAATATTTACCATCATTTCAGCCGAAAGACGTCCACTGCTGGACATAGGCGTCCCTCAAGCACCGCCACTTCGACCGGTTCTGTGCTTTCTCCATCCAGCGGATACCTGCGGCCTTCACAAGGTTATCGGTCCACCTTGTAGGAGGCCTTTCAACGCTATGTCTTCCGGTACGCGGTCGCCACTCCAGAACCTTTCAGCCCCATCGGCCATCAGTTCTGCGAGCAATGTGCCCTGCCCGCTGCCATTGAAGCTTGGAAATTCTTCAGGCTATGTCGGTTACGTTGGTTCGCCTGCGGATGTCTTCATTTCTGATTCGATCACCCAATATTTACCTTGTTACTAGTTTACGGAAAATAAGTGTCCCACACGTATATTCTGAACACCTCGATTTAACCTAGGAAAAAAATTAAGGTAGGTAGTGGGGAGTTGAAGGGCTTGTTATTAAATAATAACAGCTGCACGTGTCGATCGATCAGGTTAAGCTACGCTTGCTACGGTTGGTCCGTGGATGGGTGACCATCTTTACATAACAAGACCCCCCCATGCCTCGGAAAGCATGTTAATCCGTTGGTCCTGGATGTTATTTGTAGATCTTTGACAGTTGTTACGGGTCGTCGGAAGCCGGAAAGTCTGTCAACCAGTCTTCGTCTTCGTGTCGTGTTACCCAGTAACTGGGTTGTTGAGGTCAGATAGGCAGTCGCTCCATGTAAAATACCGGTTAGACTAGAAGCCGACCCCACCATAGTTGGGAAAAGCCTAGGCAGATGATGATGAAGTACCTAGCCATTGCCACAAGTTACTGGGATTGGCTTTAACCAGATTTACAATAGTATTAAGTATCATTTGACCTTCAGAACTATTTGACAGTAAACACGTAATGGTTATGTTTTCCACGTGTATCTATGTGTCTCGGTATCTATGGTTCGTTTTTTAGTCCCAGAGACTATAGACTGAAAGCTAACCCCAACATAGTTGGAAAAGGCTAGGCAGATAATGAGGTAGGAAGTAAGGAATTGGTTGCAATGATACGGTAAGCAACAATCCATTAACCCTGCCACTTTTACACATATCATCAAAATTGGTACAGATAGTTCAACTCATCATTGCCCGCGGGCCATGTGTGCGTGGGCTTGTAATTACTCGTATAATATAATATAATTATAAAAGTAAATAAAACGAGTACCGAAAAGTAGCTCGCGGCGTTAGCAAATTGCCTGTACGTGAACCGTACATACTCCCAAGGGAAAATTGGGACGAGCATCCATTACAAGCAAGTAATAATATAAAAATAGTTTAAAGTAAATAAATAAAGTTAAATAATAAACAATATTGTAGGTATGACTGTCAATTTAATTTGTCAAAATTAAATGTTTTCTTCGGCTTCTTGCTTCGCTGTAAACGGCCTCCGCTGCTGTCTAATATATTTCTTGTAGCTCGATGTCTCCTCCAAAGTTATCCCTTCTCCTAGGTGTCACTCCTATTTGGACGCCTATCTTAATTTTGCACCATCGTTTAATGATAATACAGAGGGCAAGCACAGCGATTCCTTCCAATAACAAAGAAGTAACCGAGTAGAGATTTAACCGAGTAGAGGTTATTCTTAGGTATAACCGTGGACCAAAAATTGCAGTTGGAAACCACATGTAGATAAAATACTCAAAAAAATAGATCGCTTTGTGTGTGGCCTGAAAAGATTAAGACAAACGGTTAATCTAAATACCGCTATGGTTGCTTACCATGCATATGTAGCATCTGTACTCAGATTTATGGTCTTATAATCTGGGGGAACTCAGTAGATGTGCAAAGAGTTTTTGAAGGACAAAAAAAAATGCATCCGGGCAATGTGTGGAGCCCACTTTTTAGATAGCTGTAAACCTTTATTTCAAAAGCTTAAAATACTGTCATAGCTATTATTATTATTAGTATATTAATATATATTAGTATATTATTATATATAAATAATAGTATTAGCTATATTAATATATTTGAAATAAGCACTTTGGTAAAAAAAAAATATAATTTATTCCAAAAAAGCTGTTACAAAATAAATAGTAGAACAGGCACAAAGACAAATTGAAATTACCCCAAATAAAACTAATACTATTTAAAAAAAACACTTACTGCATGGCAATTATTATATATAACCATTTGCCAAATAGTACTCAAGATTTGCCATTGCCGTTGTTCAGAAGGGTATTGTTCAGACTGTTATTAGAAAAAAAATATTACAGTGTTCAAGAATACTTAGAGGATAAATCATTAATCATATAATATAGTAATAAAATAGCCTTTAAAATCCATGACATGCAAAAACTACTTACTTAATTAATTATTTATAATTATTATTATTACTACAATAAAATCTCAATCGGTATTAATTAACTATTATTCATATTTTATTGTCTAATTCTTTATTATTTATTTATTAAACTATTCATAATTATAAATAGGTTACTAAATGATGGGCTTTGTTTTTGTATATAAATATTTGTACGCCATACTATGGCAGGGTATGCTGGAACCACTATTGTAACATCTATTGTACCATATTATATCCTAACAAATAAACATTTTTTTTTATTTTGATAGATGTCGTGACTTGACATGTCAGACACCTTCGTAATATTTCTCAGTTCTTCTGGAATTACAATTGCTGGTCTATTTTTCTTATTTCTACTGCAGTTAGCGTTTCTTTCAGCCGACGTCAAAGATGTTACTAATTATTGTTGAATTTATGGTTGGTATTTCTATCTCTGGTTCCATGTTAAAACTACTTCCCAGCTGATTATGTGTACATATTTTGACGTCTTTTTTCTGCAGTAAGCAGTTTGATTTCAAGGAAATCACTCCAATCCCGTCAATGACCGCTGGCGTAACTTGGTCGTTACATATGACGCGCATCAGCCGTTTTCCGCCCAATTTAAATAGCTACAAGTTCGATTTGTGAAGCTTTGTCCAGGTTTGTTTGCATGTTACATCATTGAGGACGCATGATAAAGACTCTTGTTGGTTGAAGACTTGGGCCTCACATAGGGCGTCTTGCAGTCATGCAAGAAGAATCCATTTGTGGTTCACGTAATCCTGTCTACAATATTATTGTGGACAGGATTACGTGAACCACAAATGGATTCCTCTTCTCTGTATGAAGTTCATTGGCGCATGTCTTGGACTTCGATTGTTATCTGAGCGTTTTTTACAAAGTTGATTGCGATGAAGATTGAACTTGGTTGTACGAGTTTTAAATGTCTTTGTCTAAGAAACGGTATTGGTATGACTCGATATATCTTGTAATCTTCATCGCTCAGCAAGGGGATGTGTATTTCACATAGCATATAGTTGTTTGTAATTTGAGCTTTCACATGGATGAGGTCATAGATATTTTTTTAAAGGATATAATTAATTGGAGAACGTACAGATACGTCTTTACGGCTGATGTAGAAAAACTTTATCGGTTCATCTGGCTGACCGAAAAACAGATTTATGATTATACAGCTTTAATTTGTGTGGCAGTGACGCGGACGAGCAACACGTGTCCTCCTCTCCTCCTTATCGCTTTATACAAGGTTTACCCACACATAGCGCCGCGTGCACAGATAAGTTGAACTATCTGTACAAAATTATACCATAAATTAATTTTTACTTTTCATGTAATAGCTAAGAGTTATGCTTTAAATTTTACTTTTGCTCCATTTTTTTTCAATAATGGAAGACGACCATAACACAGTTGGAAAAAAGCTAGGCAGATGATGATCTTTAGGGTAAAAATCGCTCGTGGGCGGGCCCCACGAGCGATTTTTTTGGCGATTTTCGTACGAATGTATTTCTTTCCGACAAAAATCGCCGAGAAAATCGCCTAAAAATCGCTTGTGGGCGGGCACCCTAAAACCTGATACTGAGCTACATATTGCAAAAAATTAAGAACATTTTAATTTCTCATCCAAAGCGCATCCTCCTTAATCTATTACAGTTTGAACAGAAAGAAATGATAAATGAAAAAAAAAATTTGAAGATTTTGATTTTTTTTTTTTTAATATTAAAGCCTTTAAAAAGTAAGAGTATTCTGTACTTAGCTATTACGTCTAGGTTACTGGTGGGGCTGCCCCGTTTCTGCAGTGCGTCAGGGATGTCCGCAGATGCGCATCTAGATTGCTTTTATGCAACAATGCGTAAAAGGTGCGTTTCCCTGGTGCGCAGGGTGCGGGGCAGCTCCAACAGTATTAAGATAGTTCAAGATAGTTTTACAATTGTTTTACAAATTAAACCTAGGCTAGTTATAGTACAAATCAGTGTCTTAAGGCGACGATAACCGACTTTTAATGAGTTTATACTGAAGATCACGTCTAAATGAGTAATGTTAATGATTTGAAAAAAAATATATGTTAAATTAGAGCATTTTCTCAATAACTTAATATGTGAATATTTTAGATTATGTTTATATTACATAGTGAAATTAATTTGTAAAGTTAAGTCTACCACGGATGAAAAACTGAGAATGGTGCAAAATCTACCAAGCGTATTTTTCTGAAACCTTCACCAATTTAAAGATAATTTAATTAGTATACGCGTTTTATTAAAATACCTTTTATTTTTGTGCACAATAAATTAATAATGCGTCAAATTGGGGACAGGTGCCCTTGATGGGCGAGTCCTATTACTGGCTGAACGTACGATGCGTTGCGTGAGTTCAGTACAGAACACGCAAGCTAACCACTCAAGGTCACTGGCATATATCTCTGTCTTACACATGGTTGCGAGTTGCCTGGACTGTGTATACGTGGGTCACTGTTGTGCCGTCTCTCATAGAATCTCGCAACGGTGACTGTTCAGTACAACCTACATCATTTTTAACCGACTTCACAAAAAGGTTCTCAAGTCGTGTGTGTTTTTTTTTTTTTTTTTTTAATCTTTGTTACCTCAGAACTCCGTCGTTTATGAACCGATTTGGAAAATTATTAATAACGGTTAGTCACTGTTGGAAATAAAAAACTTTTTTACAAAAAAAAACAACCGACTTCCAACAAAAACACAAAAAAGTGCAAAATAACTTTAATTTCGGAAGCACATAACATAATCACGCCTTGTTTCCTCGAAGGGTTGGGCAGAGGTGTACCTGTAGTATACCCACATTTAATATTATATTTAATTTAATTTCGGAAGTCGGTGGCCATATAAACGAAAATACAAAACCAAAGACACCGACTTCCGAAATTAAATTAAATATAATATTAAATGTAAAATACTACAGGTACACCTCTGCCCAACCCTTCGAGGAAACAAGGCTTGATTATGTTATGTGCTTCCGAAATTAAAGTTATTTTGCACTTTTTAGTGTTTTTGTTGGAAGTCGGTTGTTTTTTTTTGTAAAATGTTTTTTATTTCCAACAGTGACTAACCGTTATTCCTTGTATTGTTTTTGTTTAGTGTCTCTGCTTACTAACATAGTCGTAAATTTACTCTTACATCTTGTTGAGTCTTGGTTACTCGAATAAAGAAAATTATATTCTATCCTATTGATATTATAATCAGACTGAGCTGTTGACTGTCACTGAGTTGAGCTGCACGATTACTGACAAATGCCTACTGACACTGATTGGACAGGTCCACTCAAATTTGTGTGGTTCTTTCCTCAAAACACCATTTCAGACACGGATCTACATGTTCCTCACATGATCTGACCAAGATTATGTCTGGACTTTAAAAGAGACTTTGACCCCTGAGTTTGTTTCGCCATTTCTTCTCAGGGGTAGTCAGATAGGAAATGTCGGCTACATCTAGATATTTTTTTTGTTTTTTATATGACTTGTAAAATTTATTCTAATATCCTATTCACAGAATAAACGATTTCATTTCATTTCATTTCTACCATCGATAATCCAAATCCCTTATCCTTTTTATCAAAGAACGACACCAATTCCTGCAGTAGGTACATGGAAATTTCGGACCGCCATCCGACGCTGCACTTCAAAGAAAATCTTTTCATGTCACGTCCCACAAGAAGTGGTATCCCGCCAAGAACTCATTCATATTAATCTGCCAAGTACTTAACGCCGCCGTCGCGTCGCCGCGGCTTTTGCCGTCGCAGGTCGCCCCGTTTGCCGTCTGTACGATGAATCGTAAAGTGGACGATAGACGAGCAAGTACGCGTACTTATGGTACACATATACTACGATCTTTTTCGCCAATGTGTCACCCTTCTTTTTCTTTGAGTGGGAAATTATCAAATAGCTTCTCTCGCTCTAGGTGGAGCGGGAGACTTTTACTGACTAAAACATACCCGTGTTTCTTCAGTTGCCTGTGTGCCAGGGCCATGGTATCCTTTTCGGACAAACCCGCAACCCTGGCAGGAATGTGTCACCCATTTTTTTTGGGTGGGAAATTATCAAATAACTTCTCCCGCTCTGGGCGGAGCGGACTAAAACCCACCCATGTTCCTTCATTTGCCTGTGTGTCAGGGGCCACGATATCCCTTTCGGAGAAACTCGCAACCCTGGCAGGCATTGGCCCTAATGGACCCCGTCAATTCGGGCTGAAATCTCTTTGAGGCGTGCGTGGAACACAACGTGCCGTCGACCCGGGCCTGGTCCTGATCGGACGGCGAGCTACCTATCGCTTGCCGTCCGCAGGCCCACGCCTACGGCAGCTGGAAATCGTCTTGCGACGCCCGGGGTGTCTCCTGCGGAGACTAGGGGCGCGAGGGCGCGAACCTTGCCTCTCCCTCACGCGAGGAATGTGTCACCCTGAGTTCGGGAATTTTTCGGGGGATTCGTGGACGAATAATGTCGTAGAGCTTTAAATACTGCGTGGGTGGCGATTATGGCAAGCCTCCCCTTTTAGGGGAGGCCTATGTTCATCAGTGGACGTCTCTCGGCTGAAATGATAATCCCACCACCTCTGTGAAGTTTACACAGAACAAACTTTTTACTGATATTTCAAGTGACCACACTAGTGGTTGATTATTATCGATACCCGTCACGTCTGCGCTAGCTTATTTAATTTTGCCCAGTATCGTAAATACTGTAAAATGTAATGTAATGTGTAGAACAATTGATGATAAACTTGAATTATATTTATTATAGGTATGTTTATCAGTTTAAGGCGACGATAACCGACTTTTAATGATTTTATACTGAGGATCACGTCTAAACGAGTAGTGTTAATGGTTTGATATATGTTAAATAAGAGCATTTTTTCAATAACATAATATTTAAAAAATTTAGATTATGTTTATATTACATAGTGAAATTAATTAGTAAATTTATGTCTAACGCGGATAAAAAACTGAGAATGGCGAAAAATCTACCAATCGTATTTTTCTGAAACCTTCACCAATTTAAAGATAATTTAATTATTGATCTTTTAGTATACGCGTTTTATTAAAATACCTTTTGTTTTCTGTATAATAAATTAATAATGCGTCAAATTGGGGACAGCGCTCCTTGATGGGCGAGTCCTATTACTGGCTGAACGTACGACGCGTTGCGTGAGCTCAGTACAGAACACGCAAGCTAACTACTCAAGGTCACTGGCATATATCTGCGTCTTAATTCTGAGAAACGTGCACTACATTACGTATAAATTTTTTCATTGTCGTTTTATTTGGGAAATATAACCTAATACTTTCAGGGGGATGAGGATCAGAATGTTGGGCCACAAAAGGGATGAATGAAAGGCAATTGCATGCAGCTGAGATGAGAATGCTAAGAGGAATGTGTGGTGTGACACGAATGGATAGAATAAGAAATAAGTATATAAGAGGAAGTCTGAAAGTGGCACTGGGGACTGAAAAGTTGTCGTGGTATGGGCATGTGATGTGGAGGAATGAGGGAAATGTCGTGAGGAAAGTCTTGAGTATGGATGTCGATGGCTATAAAACTAGGGGAATATCAAAGAAACGATGGATGGACTGTGTGAAAGATGATATGACTAGTTTGAGTCATATAAGCGGCCTACCCAAATGTCCTTTCTTTGGTATTGATCGTCGCATCGTTGAGCTCCTTACGTTCTGAGTAGAGCTGCACGATTACTGACAAATGCGTGCACTGACTGGTCAGGTCCACTCAATCTGTGTGGTTCTTTCCTCAAAAGACTATTTCAGACACCAATCTGCATGGCCTTCACATGATCTGACCAAGATTATGTCTGGACTTTAAAAGAGACTGTGACCTCTTGAGTTTGTTTTGGCCTTTCTTCTCAGAGTAGTGAGCTTTGTGAGAAAAGTCGAAATCTTCGGTTTATTTTTTAATACTTTAAGCACACAAATGTACAGAGGCGGACTTAATGCCATAGGCATTGGTTCTCTGCCAGATCACCTCATTGCGGATTCGATCTCTCAGAGAGATTCCATGCACAGCCCGTTCCACAGCTCAATGAGCGACTTTGAATTTATGGACCAACCGTACCGTTCGTAGAAAAATCCTCGGTTTATTCCATTCTGTTCTACTGATAAAAATACAACTGTCTAATTACTTAGTAAAGAATTTATCCTAGCTCCCTTTAGGAATTAAACGTTCCGTTCCGTCCAATCACTTTTTATAGCGGTACAGAAAAAATCTGTCTAACTGCAGGGACTTCTAAATAATTTTCCCTTGACTCCAAACATCTGTTATTTACGTTCGATACAAGTTATAAGCTGAAGCGGGTTTCTGATATAAAACGTAATCATATTTAAATTACCAAGAAAGACAGATGTCTTGGTTGATGTCAATGGTTTGGAAAATGGCAAGTATTGTAGACGTAAATAGCTGTAGCTATCTACAACAGCATTTATTAACCTGGAAGAGATCTTCTATACATAACCATAAAAGGTGCTGATCGAAAGACTGGCAGCACAAATGGACACTATCATCAATACCAGGCTTTGCAGTTGAGCGTTATCTAAGACACATTAGCCTCCATTTGGGAAACGCCGCAGTCAGGTAAAAAAATTAAAATGCCTTTGATCAAACAAACTCACAATGGCAATCGATGGCAATGCCTTTAATTTTGATAGTTCAGCCACGTTCATTACATTATTTTACATTGTTGAGCTGACGCATTTTACAAACCCATGGAGCAATGGAGGAACCTTTCAATTACAAGGGAGTATGTTAACACACTCCCAAAAATATTCTAACATCTTTTTCACCGAATCTTTCAACCCGCTTACCGCTCCCATCTTAACCCAGCAATCAACTTTGAACGATAGCGGGTTACTAGGTCCCACGGGCTGTGTGTCGTTTACCTGCAGCTCCCTGGTCATTTAGACCCCATGTTACTTTTCCCGGGGTGAAATACGGTTAACCGTATCGCCTTTGACATCGGGACGCGGGACGGTTGGAATGTTTTTCGCCCTGTTTACTCGCTTTTCTCGTAATTAGAGGTATTAGAATGATTCAAAGGAGAAGTAAATTGTGCGATTTAGCGTTTTTTTGAGAGGGTTGAAAGTGCAATTTTGGGTTGAAGGGGTTATTTTAGGTTTTTGAAGATTATTTGAGTGCGGTGTAGTAATGGGGTTACATTATTTTGTGTTATGTTAATTTTTTTTTAAAGAATATGTAAGCATGTCTCAAGTTTTGTTTCTAAAGTTTCTGATGCGTAGTTAGTAATTGAACAATTTGTTTCAGTACATAATAACAATTAATTTACTGCTAAACACAACTACTACGTGCTCAATGCTCATAGATCAAATCTCATAAATATAGATACTCGTAGATCATTGTAGGAAAAAAATATTCGCGAGGGCAAATAGTGCCCCATTAGTAGACATGTTTTAAGGATGCAAGAAGTGCCAAAAAGTATCGATATAATATCGTATCGATATTTAAAAAAAAAGTTATGGTACTTTATTAATTTTTATTGTTTGTTTTTTATTCATAGAAATACCAAACTGGACACAATTTCTGATGTAAAATCTTAAACAAATAAAACATTGATAAAAATAAGTTTACTTTTTTATGGCTCTGAATTCTAGCGGTTTTAGTCAGTGGGGGGCAGTGTTGCTATTGGAAATATATCGTATTTGATACATTTTCGATACTTGATATTTTATATCGATATATCGAATTAATAGATATCGCCGAAATATTTCGATATATCGAACCAAAAATATCGATATATTATGCAATACATCGATATTTTTCTGCAAGCGTAACATCCAAAAGTAGGTGTTGTTACCGCAGTACCCAGTGCATCCGCCTTTGTACCTTATTATGTGTGAGATGTTTAAATAAATAAATAGGCACATTGAGTACTCGTAAAACTCTATAGTTATCCTCTGAACATAATCCCTTATCGAAATTGTTATTTGAGGAGCTCGTGGCTAAGTAATAGCAGCGGCATGGTTCAATCCATCAGGTTAACCTACTCTTGCCGGGGCTGGTCCGTGGATGGGGGACCATCTTTACATACCGAGACTCCTCCGTGCGTCGGAAAGCACGTTAAGCCGTTGGTCTCGACTGTCATACGAATATCTTTGACAGTCGTTACGGGTCGTCGTAGAAGCCCGAAAATTTGACAACCAGTCTTACCAAGGGGTATCGTATTACCCAGTTACTGGGTTATGGAGGTCAGATAGGCAGTCGCTCCATGTAAAATACTGATATACAGCTGCACCTGGTTAGACTGGAAGCTGACCCCAATATAGTTGGAAAAAGGCAGATTGATCGGTTTTTGTTGGATTTAACACACTAATATATTTTTTTTTTCTTTGTCCTAGGATTCATCAATAGAATGATCATTAATGGAAAAGAGCTTTTTGGTGTTGCTCCCAGAATTTACAATAAAACACCTGAAACATAAGAAGTATGCCATTAAAACATTCAAAAAGTGTTTTCATAAATTATTAGTTGAGAAATGTTACTATACCCTAGATGATTACTTAAATGATAAAGCACTGTAAATACTGTACCTATTAATAATCAAACATGTATTTTTCTTTTATTTTAATATTTTTGTTTGTTTTATATGCTGAATTTTGTTTGTCCTTATTTTTATATAATTTTCACTGATATTTATATGTCATCAATGACAAAACATAATGCAACATTATGATTAGTATATAAGACCTTGACCTTGAACCTATGTTTTATAAATAAATAATTCTGATTCTGATTCTGAATGAAGGCTTCTACATACCGGGGCGAATTGTCGCGCGACGCGACGCGACACAAAGGCACCGCTCGTCCCGCGACACGCGGGGCCTTTGTGCCGTGTCGCGTCGCGCGACAAGTCGCACTGGTATGTAGAAGCCCTGAATCCTAATCTTATTACAATCTAGAATAGAATAGAATAGAATACCCTTTATTATGTACACCATAAAAGTTACAGATATAAATAGCTAACTTTAAATAGCTAGCTTTTAAATAGACTAATAAGTAACTAAATTAAACTACAAAATTTTCTTTACTAAGAATGTGTCCCATAGCACTTTTCTTATTGTCTCTAATAAGGCGAATACACTTCATTCTTGTGTTTGTTTGGCACTTTTGTACTTTACACTATTCACTAACACTAAACACTAACTCGAAAGGTATTGTTCTTTTTAGTCTCCTTACTATACGAGTATATTTGTGTGATCGAGAACCTGGATTGCTTCGACGTTCACATGCTGATGAAGCCTCTTTTCGTGAGCTTCTTCAAATTTCTGGATCACTTTATCACTAATATTATAAAGGCAAAAGTTTGTGAGTGTGTTTGTGTTTGTTACTTCTTCACGCTCAATCGGTTGGACCAACTTTGATAAAATTTTGTACGGAGGTAGCTGACATCCTGGATTAACGTATAGGCTACTTTTTATCCCGATATTCCCACGGGATCGAAACTTATGCGGGTGAAATCGTGGGGCGCAGCTAGATCAGATATATATTTTACTGGCTAAATTACAGTTTTAGAGCAAGGATAATTATAAAATTACCCTTGCTCTAAAACCACTAATTTACTTCCAAATTAACAAAATTCACTAGATTCACTTGAAGGAAGGAATACTATCTATTCTAGATCTCGGTCAGGTCTTAAATAGCAACTTGAAATTCAGAACAGTCTTAATTACCTTTAGGATACCCACGAAAAATTCCGGTCCTTCTCATTCGAACCAGCGACGAAACGGCGGCTGTAGAATATTTAATTCCAACCTCTTCAATTCTGTACGTTTCTTTTCAAAGTTTCAGTTGAAAAACAACCCAAAAATTACGTCGACAGTCAAAAGGCTAATTGACCTGCTTATTACGAGATGTTTGTCATAAAATTATGTCCAATTAACAAACGTTCTTTGAGAAAAATACGAGACTATAATTTTCCACGCGCCATTTTTTCCAAGTTATATTTAAATTAAAATGTCTAGGTTCACAAGGATTTATTGAGACCAAAATTGTATTTCAAAGACCTCGGTTTTTTGGAGAAGGATGTATGAAATGTTTAACAAGGAATGTAATCATGAAATTATGTAATAACTTAGATTTTTAGAGGGCTGAGAGTGTAGGTATATTGATCGGGTTGCCAAGGGCGTTCTGTTTCCCTGGTTCTGATTTCCGCCGAAAATAAAAATGGTCGGTAAAATCGGTTAGCCTGGACGCCGATCTAGTTACTTAGTTAGTCAGGAAAAGGGATCGACAGATGACCTATTGGCAGTAATGCTCCTGAAACCGTCTGTTTTTCTTACAGGCAACTGATGTTACCTGGTTTCCTGTCAATGCCACACATATACTCTGGAAGAGCGACGACAGTTAAATGATATGATGTTATTGTACAACATAATTGGCTAAAACTTGACTGTTCACAACTGCTCAGCAGAATAAACTTTAACATCCGTTACCAGACATGCTACTTTGTTATCAGTACCCTAACCCCCCCCCTACCCTAGTGTCCTAATCTCTTCAAAGTAGAGTGCACATTCTTCTTCTGGGTAAGCTCACTCCATCGTCCACTTTATCTCTGTCACCTCTGACCTAGACTAAGGTCAAGAGCAAACCCATCCCAAATAAAAAAAAACCATCGGCTTCTACTAATTAATTACCTCAAGATGTTACCATTCTTGCGTCTACCTGCATTATATAATGATATTTCCCAACATTGGACCCCTTCAATGCCACATGGAACAGATAAAAAAAAAATATTACAAATACATTAAAATCATTATATTATATACATCACGCAACTATTTCCACTAGGTACTAACGAGATAAACCAAAAAAAATAAAAAACAAAAAAAGCGGCCAATTGCGAGTCGGACTCGCCCATTATGGGTTCCGTAGCAGCAAGTAACATAGTATAAAAGTTCTTGTAAAGTGTTGAATGAAAGGTAACGGTTTACGATTTATGACGTATTAAAAATAAACTACTAGATCTCGTTCAAACCAATTTTCGATGGAAGTTTACATGGTAATGTACACCATATATATTTTTTTTGGTTTTATCATTCTCTTATTTTAGAAGTTACGGGGGACACACACACATTTTACCACTTTGGAAGTGTCTCTCGCGCAAACTATACAAGGAATTTCAATATCATTTTTGAAGACCTATCCATAGATACCCTACACGTGTTTGTTGAAAAAAAATTTTGGAGTATCAGTTCTATGTATGGGGAACCCCCAAAATTTATTGGTTTTTTTTTCTGTTTTTGTGTGAAAATCTTAATGTGGTTTACAGAATACATCTACTTACCAAGTTTCAACAATATAGTTCTTTTAGTTTCGGAAAAAAGTGGCTGTGACATACGGACGGACAGACGGACAGACATGATGAATGGTTCCGTATTTTGCCATTTGGCTACGGAACTCTAAAAAGGGCACTTGTGCATCAAAGTACTCATCCGCATCGCTGATCATCATTAAACTGCCAGTCTTCTGGGCATGTTTCCGGATGACAGCGATGTAGACCAGTACTTCGACGCTTAAGTGTCCTTTTTTTTGTTACTTGATATAAAAAGGAGATTATCCAAATCCTCCATCAACTAACTCAGTAATACAATCAGTGCTCTGTATAACCCGACCCGTCTTCCCTTCTTCTTCTTTGTAAGACCCTCAGGTAATGCAGAGCACTGACCGTACCAGGTCATACTTATACAGGGTCAAATTAAATTAGCTAAAATTATGTCGCTCTCTGTAATTTTTTTAGTTTGTGTGTATTTCGTAATTGGCGTAATGTTTCGAATAAGGCCGTGAAATAAAAAAAAGGCCGTGCTTGCCTTTTAATGGGTGTTTCTGGTCTAAAATCAAATATTAAGGCGACGATAACCGACTTTTGATGATTTTATACTGAAGATCACGTCTAAACGAGTAGTGTTAATGATTTGAAAAAAAAAGTTAAATTAGAGAATTTTCTCAATAACTTAATATGTGAATATTTTAGATTATGTTTATATTACATAATGAAATTAATTTGTAAAGTTATGTCTAACGCGGATAACAAACTGAAAATGGCGCAAAATCTACCAAGCGTATTTGTTCGCGCCTGCTCATTTTGTTTGGGCAAATCAGCACCCGCGTGTTTTACTGCTACATGCAACTTTTTACTTTTTTTATATTTCTATCATGTCGGTAGGCGTTTTTCTGAAATCTTTACCAATTTAAATATAATTTACTTATTGATCTTTGAGTATACGCGTTTTATTAAAATACCTTTTGGTTTGTGTATAATAAATTAATAATGCGTCAAATTGGGGACAGCGTTCCTTGATAGGCGAGTCCTAGTACTAGCTGAACGTACGACGCGTTGCGTGAGCTCAGTACAGAACACGCCAGCTAACCACTCAAGGTCACTGGCACATATCTTCGTCTTAAGCTAATCTTATATGTAACATGATAAAATTATCAAAAATAAACTCTAATCTTTTTTAATTTAATTCATTGTAATCAATTTAGCTTTTAATATTTTTTATTTTTACCTAAACTATATTTAATGTAGTTGTTTTAATTATTTAATTGTGTTATTAACTGCGCATAATGTAGTGCATGCTGTGCTTTTCTATATGTAAGGCGCTTAGACTTAAGTTTGCAATGTACAAATTTAAAAGTAATGGTACTCATTGTTGAAGAGCTTAATAAATAAATAACAATAATGTTATACTTGCTGTCAGCTGTGAAGCTACCTTATATTAAATTAAATGTCAGAATAAGTAACTGTTTTGCGTAGGTAATCACTTATTGTCAAAGGTATTGTGCAAAAAGTTATTGGATAGAAACCCTTCCTCTCTTGGGACACCCTCCGAAGTTATCGAGCATCTTAATCTTATTAGGGGATTGCATGAGAAAAACATGAAAGGAAGGATATACAAGCAGATGACCGTGACTTCTTTAATTTGGAAAGTTAAGCCTTCTGTTTTGACTCTAGAAATCCTTTATATAGTCATTGATGTATTAAATAGGATAATAGGCCACTCTCTAACATCACGTAAATATTAAATGGACCCGATGTCGTGCGTCATTTGCTCGACAACCGAAATAGAGAGAAATATTACGCGGGCTATAGCGGGAACGAGATAGCAATAATTGTCACTGTTACGTACCCATAACAACTCGGAAACAAACTACGATTCGGGTATTCCCCGCAAACCGAGAGTAATAGAGGTCGATTGTGTCCTTTCCCCTAATTTATGCGGTCCACGTCGAGGAGCGCGTACCATATCTTCCTATTTAATACATCAATGTAGGTATATAGTGCAATATTTTTATTCCTTAGAGGGGCAAACAACCGGGCGGTTCACCTGATGGTAAGTATGTTTTGAGCCAACAATTTAAGAAGTTGTCGTCCCATGGATACGAGGAAGAAGAAGTTGGTGATCATCGCCACCTCTGAAAATCAGCAATGCAAGAGGAGAGGAGAGCAGTGGTGGCCCAGTGGTAACGGCCCCGACTTACGAGTTGTAGGTCGTGGGTTCGAACCCAGGCAGGCGCTTTACTTTGTGTAAATTATTTAATCACCACTGCTCTCATTACGGTGAAGGAAAACATCGTGAGGAAACCGGCATATCCTAGAACCAAACATTCGAAGACATGTGACATCTACCAACCCGCACTGGGCCCGCGTGGTGGATTACGGCCCACTCCCTCTCGAAGAGAGGAGGTCTGTGTCCCAGCAGTGGGAACATTATAGGCTGATGCTTATGCTTATGCTAAAAGGCACTGCAGGTGCGATGCCTACCCTTAAAAAAGGGTTAATCTCTCAAACATTTTTCTATCACGTCTTCTTCCCATGGGGCTAGGCAGAAACTGCAGAACGCCACTTCCTATGATCCTTATATACAAGGGAAGAAGGCTTATGTAAGTATCTATCTTAAGCAGCTTAAACGACTTCAACAAAGGAGGAGGTTGTATATTCATCTGTACGCTTTTAATATGTATGTATGTTGTTCGATATTTTAGTCAATTATGGACCGATTTTGAAAATTCTTTTTTTATTGTCGCTTGATTTAGAAGGTATGCGCGTTATGCGCGGTGGTCTCATATAAGTTTTATAAATTTCGCTCAGGTAGTTTTTGAGTTAGCTTCAATAATAGGTAAGTACATATTTTTCTTGTAACTTCCTATCACTGTTATTTACATACTCGTAGCAGGTAGTTTATTTAATTACTGTGGAGTATAGCTACAACAAAAAGTGAAAAAATAAGCATTAAAAAAACAACCGACATCTAAAAAAAAAACACTGAAAAATAACTTTAATTTCGGAAGTCGGTCGCAAAAAACGAAAATACAAAACCAAAGACACCGACTTCCTAAATTAAAGTTATTTTACAATTTATTTTGGAAAAAGTTTTTCAGTCAATCGGTTAGTCTGTCATGAAATAAATGTTAAATCCTCGTACAAAAGCGAAATATCACACACAAAATCTGAATTATAAAGCGTAACCTTTCAATTTGACAATTTCGTTCCATATTATTCTTCACTTGGGAGAAACTTTGGGGCCCCGGCGTTGGAATTTTCATGCGAATGAAATAGCCGGACATATCTACTCAATTTATATCGCCTACGTATGAATACCCCGAATATCATTATACTTGACCCCTACAATTAAACTGAATAGGGGTAGGCTTACCACAGTAGTTCAATCGGGTCAGATAAGTTAAATTTCAACCCCGTGGCCCAACGATGGCTAATCAACACGGGTTAATGCTACTAAACAATCATTACAATTAAGATTATGGACAGTTCAGTTTTATTGGTTCATTGGTCGTGCAAAGTCGGAAAGACCAAGACAGGAGTGGCGCAAAAGGGAAGTATGGCGTAAAATTCAAAGTAGCGAGGCGGAAAATTTAAATTTGAGGATTTAAAAAAAGATAAGTCTCGGTTTGAATTTTGCCCGGAAATTGAAGACAAAATGCTACCAAGGGATTACGTAAAGCGGATGGGCAGTGAAGTCTTTCGGTTTTAATTTTAAAAACAAACTGCGATCGCCAATTCGATATTTGTCTATCAAAAGTACATGGACGAAACCTTATTACCTCCTATATTATATGGGTTCGTGTGGTGCTCCTATTTCTTCCCGTGGGTGTCGTAAAAGGCGACTAAGTGACTTTCCAGAGAATGGGCAGCAGCGTATGCATACTCGTATCACCATATCTGCGATCGCCAACCCGCCTGCCAAGCGTGGCGATTATGGCAATCCCCCCCCCTCCGTCCCCCTCTGCAGTCCTTAGCAGTAGACGTCTTTCGGCTCGAATGATGATGATATTAAAATTTATGGTAAAGTTGAGGATTAATGTTAAGGTATCCACAGCTGTAGATATGCGATTTTTTTTGCAATTTGCTGGTCATTGTTCAGGTTGTATCTTGATCAACAAAATTATTCGCAACTATATCAGATATGTGTTTACAGAATTAGAATCATTAATACATCTCTCAAAGTTAGATTTGTTCCATTGAATGACTTTCTCATGAAATCATGACATTGGGGAAGTTGGGCATTTTCTGTACAGAAAAAAATTACAAAGTTACCTCTAAACCGAAGAGTAAACCGCTAGTATTCAAAAACAATATAATAAGACAATGATATTTTGCATAATAACTTTAATATAACGCAGATACTATGTTTTCGTTATTTTGTTTTCCGTAAAAAGTAATTAACTTAACTATCGGCGCCTTGGAGCCTTCTCCCTGCCGCCCTGACTCGCTTGCTCGCGTAACTGCGAGCGAGATAAAAAGTTACGTGGCACTGAGATGGACTCTTAAGGTGCCCGGAACGATCAAAATTCAATTGAAGCGATTGACAATATAACTACAATACATATTCAAACTCAAACTCAAAGCATTTATTTCAATTAAACCATTGACAGGCACTTTTGAATTGTCAAGAAGTCGGTCAGTTACAAATATGAAGCTAGTTGCCCATTCCAAATAGTAGGTTCCTATGGAGAAGAACGGGCAAGAAACTCCACGGACACTTTTAAATTAAAATATTGATACAAAATATTAGTTACATCATTCATATTGAAGTTAAACATGTGAGAACGATGCAATACGTCAGAAGCGTCCGTGATAAAAAGATAACAATTCAAAACTAAAATAATTAAAAATAAGCCGTGGCAGCTAAGAGATGACCAGTCCCGACTGACAGCGCCCGTTCACGAACATGACACATGGATCAGCACCTTTCAGCTCAACAACTTTGAAGGGAGCTAAATGATCCAACACACACGCCACCATCAGCGAGACATCTGAGTGAGCATGACATACTCTCAGCCGCCCGGGCACATTTAAGTCAATGAAAGACATATTGATAGCCATTGCAATTGATCGCTTCGGGGACCCCTTAATTTTAGATCTTAACCTATTTTCTCTTGCAATTCATCATCTGCCAAGGCTTTTATCAACTATGTTGGAGTCAGGTTCCTGTATATTATTTAAGCGACTGCCTGGCTGATCTCCACAACCCAGTTAACAAGGTAACACGATACCCTTGGTAAGACTGGTTGTCAGACTTTCAGGCTTCTTACCTACTGTCAAAGGTCTACAAATGACAGCCGGCGGGACCGACGGCTTTACATGCTTTCCGAGGTACGGAAGGGTCTCGATATAAAGTGGATAAACACAGAAATTATTAAGTTTTTGAAGCTTTTGCGTCGTTAGAAGTTCCCTCTACCCATCGCAAATTAGTTCTACTAAAACCAACTTAATTAATTCATTCATTTCACCCGAAAGACGTCCACTGCTGGACATAGGCCTCTCCCAAAGGGGAGGGGGGTGCCATAATCGCCACGCTTGGCGCCTGGTTGGCGATCGCAGTATGGTGTTAAAATGCATAGAGAACTGCTGCCCATTCTCTAGTAAGTCCCTTAGTCGCCTTTTACGACACCCACGGGAAGAAATGGGATGGTACTATTCTTTACGTTCGGCACCAAACGGACATAGTTATACTCCATTTGAAATAAGATTAGACATTTAAATAAACTTGTTTACAGTCCCTTCAACCAATTTTGAGTTCTATGTCTTAGGCATAAGGATGGCATTAAAAGCAAAAACGTCGTTACAATACCAACTGTTTATGACAGCTGCCATTTGTCATGCTACCAACGCAATAGAAGTCAAAATCGGTTGAACGGACTGTAAAAAAGGTTTATTTAAATGTCTAATCTTATTTCAAACGGAGTATAGGTAATTAGGTTTAATAATTAAGTGGTTATCCTTCGTCAAAATTCGAATCACCTCGCGCAGATTATTCCCCAAATCATACGCGAAAAAGCGCGATCAAACGCTTATAAATTAGAATTCCAAGAAATTCCCTTTACAGTTGTTTACAAAGGTAAACTGGATACAACTTTGACCGGAGACATTTTGACCTTATAGCCCCCGGTCCTTTCACAACAATATAATGTAATTCACCTTATTTATCGGTCAATATACCAGTGTGTCGAGCCTAAGTAAATATAGAAATTGTGGTCAAGAGTATAAACATTATTGCTGGGAGTTGAAACCGGGGGTATAGGGTGGATATAATGTTTCTTTGAAATGTTTCAGTAAGTACTACCATTATTGGCGAAGTAAATCTTTAACGAAATGTGAATTTCTATTTTACGGTTTCGTACCTCAAAGATGTACCCTTATATTTAAGATCATTCGTGTGGCAGTCTGTCTGTCCGTCTGTCACAGCCAATCTGCTCCGAATCTACTGGACCAAATTGGTCGAAATTTGGTACACATATGAATTTCTGTAACCCCAAACACGAACGTGTAACGTAAATAAATGAATTTTAAACATGTGTCTCTATTGAGGAGCAAATTAGAACATTAAAAAAAAATGCAAGCTGTACCGTGTGACTTATCAAATGAAAACGCATGTTGTAAGGTTTTCAGATATACCTTTATTTTTTTTAAACTTGGCAACATCTTTTTTTTTTCTACGTTTGGTTATTTTTTTCAGAAAAAGTGAAATATTTTAGAGGCATGAGGAACAGGGTGTAAAGTTCACTCATACTCTATTGAAAAGGGAGGATCCTCCGACTAGACGGGTGTTGTGTCTGGTGGGCAACTGCCCAACGATTGATGTCGGGATGTTGTATATAGTCGCGCGGTAAACTCTGCTTGTGCGATGCAGGATTTTGCGTGACGTCAGTGTGACGTTTAGTTCGCATGTGGCGATGTTGATGCTACAATATATTAAATAAAATAGAATAAAACGAAATACGACTGTTTTATTTTTAATTCAAGTCAAATTATGTTGAAATCAATGAAATTAGAAGATAAACATAGAGGTACTTACATATTATTATGAACTAAAAAAAATATGCTATAATCATCATGAAATCTCACTGTCTCAAGCTCTCGGCATTCTGCAGTAAATTCAAACAAAACATAAAACAAACGATGATTGGGGAAATCCCCATCCGTAAATGTAAATGTAACTTGAATGAGTATTGCCACTTGGCCTGACTCGGAATCGAACCCAGGACCTCATGCTCAACAGTAGCGCTTTATTCGACCGCTCACACAAACCCACGAGGCAGTTTTTTTTAAAAAAAGGGGCTGCAGTTTTTATTTTATTTTATTATCATTTATACAAAATAACACAGGATTACATATTACTTAAATAGCAACCAAAAACCACTAAGGTTTAAACTTGTGCTATCATGAGTCTGTCTCAATATCAAACTATACAATTTAGCATTTTTATGTACGCGTTATTAAATTGTGGTAGAACTTCCACGCGAACGAAGTCGCGGGCAGAACCTAGTCACCACAGGAGACGCCCTGGGCGTCGGGAGTCACAGGCCTATATCCGGCCACCGTAGGCGCGGGCTTGCGGACGGTGAGCGATAGGTAGCTCACCATCCGATAAGGACCACGCGCGGCTCAAAGAGATGTCAGCACGAACTGACGGGGTCCGATAGGCCCAATGCCAGCCAGAGTTGCGTGTTTGTCCGAAAGAGATATCGTGGCCCTGGCACACAGGTAACGGAAAGAACACGGGTGGGTTTTAGTCAGTAAAAGTCTGACACGCCCTCCCGCTCCGCCCAAAGCGGGAGAAGTTATTTGCCAATTTCCTACCCAAAAAAAAAAAGGGCATAAGCTAGTACTAGAAATAAAGACAAAATAGATCAACCATTTTTCAGATTAAGTATCTACTAAAGTACATACTTACATCTTAAAAGGGGTACCTACTGTGCTAAATGTTACAACAAAATACCTTGGTCGTTTCCTATGGAGAAAAGCCGTCAAGAAACTCCAGGGTTTCACCTTGGATTCACCAGATTTTGGCCTGAGCGAAACTCAATAAATGTATGAGCTTTAGAAATTGCACCTCGACACTTTCACTAGGTTAGTTTGAAGTGTAAACTAGTTTCTCAAACACTAAGGTCGGATTACTGCATGTCGAGGGATATAGAGCTTCTACGCAAATCCATTTTAACATGCTGTGTAGTTTAAATGATGAACAGCTTGTGGTTCACACTTAATTAAGCCATTACACATACATGTAACATCTTGCCTACTGAAGAGGTAGACAGAGGTGACCCCATTTCTCCAGTAACATTATGTTAACGGATATAGTCTGATAGTGCTCCCCCTTAACGTCAACCCCGTTGACAGGTGACATTTGACTTGACATTTATACATGCTGTCCTGTCGTATCAATAAAATAATGTTATCGATAAAACGATGTGTTTGAATGTGTTTCAATTTCAAAATAAAAAATTTGTACCAAGATTCCTCAAAAAAAACCACAAGAACCGCTATATCTTCTGAAGGAAGCGAGATAGAGCAAAAATAACACTTTTTGGGGGCCTCTTTAAGGGGTTTCACTAATCAAGATACATTGATCGAGAGGTTGGCAAACCTGAAAACATATTTTCTTGCTTCATCATATATTTTTTTGCTTTTAGCTTTCAAAGATCAGCAGCGGCAATTTCGGCGTTGTACCTACCGTCGAGGCTTTTCGTTCCGGTCCTAAATTCGGCATTAGGCGCGATATACAACTGCAACCTGTGAACACAACAAAAACACAACACAAATAAAGAAATGTGGGTGTATTACACAGCTCTGCCTGTCCTTCGAGGAATACAGGCGTGATATTATGTTTACAACATGTGCAAAACAATTTCATAAATTTACGTTAGTACTACGTGAACAAACACATACATACATAAAGGGCCTCAAGTCTGCTATTACAATAGTGTCAGAATGGTCAATCATTGATTTCATAATTGTTGATTTTGACAAGTTTGGTAATCTACTATTATAATGGCGTCATTATGACTTTCCAATGGTCGGCCACTGACACTACATTGAAAGAAATTGCATATATTGGTAATCTCGTACATAATGACAAATGAATGACATTTCTACTAATGGGTTTTATAATAATGGCAATACGACAATGCCATTATAATAACACAATTACGAGAACATTGACCGACCAATGATCGACCATTATGAATTTAGCAGATTACGAACTTTTAGCAAAATGACAATGGCATGACAATGGGATCGTGTTGAAATGACTGAATTTATAAAAATAGCAGACTTGGGCCCCTGGTCGAAATGCATTCAAACGAATTGAGAACCTTATTTTTTCGTCGCCAGTAAAATATTCCAAAAAGCAAAATATTTTTTTAAATCATACACATCGTCGATTACATCTATCGATACGAGTGGACAGCATTTAGTTACGTCAAGCCAACTGTCAGTTTCGTTAACTGACAGCTGTCAACGGTGCTTTACGTGAAGGGAGAGCATTATTATGGGAAACTACTTCCGGCACCTTATAGGTGCCAGTAGGGCCTGACCGGTTAAAAGAGTAATGGTGGAGTTTCTTGCCTATTCTTCTCCAAAAGAAACTACCTTTGTGAAGGGGCAACTAGAATCAATTCTATTTTTTTTTTACAAAATTCATTGTCTAGGTCTTTTTATATCTATTTTCCCTTAGGGGGATCATTTTGTACCACTCTCCGGTCACAGTAGACCACAAAAAATCCTGGACTTTAAAAGAGACTGCGGCCTCTGACTATACTGAACTCATTTAGTATTTAAAATATGATTTCGTGTAAAGTAGGTATTTCTATAAATTGACGTCAATCAATCTGCCCGCCTTTTCCCAAATTTTGGGGTCAGCTTCCAGTCCAACCGGATGCAGCTGAATACCAGTATTTTACGTGGAGCGACTGCCTATCTGACCTCCACAACCCAGTACCTGGGTAATACGATACCCCTTGGTAAGACTGGTTGTCAGACTTTCGGGCTTCTACGACGACCCGTAACGACTGTCAAAGATCCACGAATAACAGCCGGGACCAACAGCTTAACGTGCTTTCTGAGGCACGGAGGGGTCTCGGTATGTATAGATGGTCACCCGTTCACGGACCAAGCCCCGCCAAGCGTGGCTTTACCTAATGGATCAACCCGTGCGGCTGTTATTACATAGCCACGAGCTCCTCTTCGTATAAATTTATTAACATATTCGTATCATCATAATTTCAGCCAAAAGTCGTCCACTGCTGGACATAGGCCTCCCCCAAAAGGGGGGGTTTGCCACCACGCTTGGCAGGCGGGTGGGTGACCGCAGTATGGTGTTAAAATGCATAGAGACCGCTGCTGCCCATCCCCTAAGTCCCTTAGTCGCCTTTTACGACACCACGGGAAGAAATAGGGTGGTGCTATTCTTTACGTCCGGTACCACACGGAAGGAATACACACATAAATATCACATTCTTACCTGGGAATTGAAACGAAGACCTCACGTTTACGATTAGACCAGCGTGGTTATTGCGTAACATACTCACAATGATAACGCCAATCATTTTAAGAATTCAACAATATTCATTACGTTTTTATAATTATTTACTTTGACGAGTGGACAAGTTTTTCAAACATATTATGAAGCAACAGCTGTTGCCTATGGCTTCATATGCGTGTATTTTGTATTTCATCTTTTTATAATACAAATATCCAGGATCAAAAGTAGCTTTATCCTTCTCCAGATCCCACTCTTTCAAATTTTTTTAACGACGCATGCCTGAGAGATATTTTCGACGGCATGTGAAGCCAAGTCAGAGGCCCATGATGGGTGGCATAAAAACTCTGACTCTGGTTAGTCTCTAACTACACGAAAAAGAAAGAAGAACCTTTGTTTATAAGAAACTCTTGTGCAAAGTTACATTCTTCTAGAAATGTATAGTGAGCGGTTTAAGCTGGTTTAAGCTGTGTGTTTTCTGTCGAAAGAATTTAAGATTTATGATTGTTTGGATTATGAATTTCCTTCAAAATCCTTAGGATTATGTTATGTGTGTTACGCAGATGCGAGTAATTAAAAAAAACCGATGTTAATAAATGAAAGTAAACTGCGAAGATTTATCTATGAAAATAAAATGGCGAACGCAACGCTCCACATTTGGTTTTTGTTGACTGTTCACCAACAGAATGGTCTATAATATTTAAGCTTGTCAAAAAAATGTCACTGACAGTTTCGACTTTTTTCCACCAATTACTATGTCATCTATGGATTTGGATTAAGAGCGTTTACACCTTACAGCATTTCATACAAACTTTCAAGCCATAGTTTTTCAAATTGACTGAACCGATTTTAATGAAACTTCATACGCATAAGCAGGATACAAAGGTCTAAAAAGTGAGTAAAGAACATTTTCGGAAAATAGTGTTACAGCCAAATTAGACAGATTTAAAATTTTCCATAGAAACAGAGATTTCCAGTTATCTGTTTTTAAATAAGACATTTCGAAAATGTGCTTTACTTCTTTTTAGACCTTTACATCCTGCTTATGCGTATGAAGTTTCATTAAAAACGGTTCAGTCATTTCGAAAAACAAGGGCTTGAAAGGTTGTATAAAATGCCGTAAGGTGTAAACGCTCATTAGACCTTTTCTTTCGGGACTGATATTTCTCCCGTGTTGCGAGTTGTGTGTTTTGGAATCTTATGAGATAAAATAACGCAATAAACTGTATGAAGAATGAGTCGGTGTTTTCATGTTATTTAAAATCATAAGTTTTTTATTCAAACTAGGCTGAGAATCAGCATTTTTCGAGTCATAATTACATAAGACAGTCCCCCAAAAACATCCGCCCTTCACCACTTCCTAGTGCTGTAGCTGGGAAGAAGAAGTGGCGCAACAAAATCCCCAGTCGCACAGCTGTCTGTTCAGTTAAAAAAACTTAATTCTATACAATATTAGGTAAAATAATTTACATTACGCAACACAAAACATTAAATTAAATTATTTGGCATATGTTAGCTAGCACACGCCACTATACCATACCATTGAACCGCCGCCGACCCTTCAAAAACTTAACTAACGACAACAGTCTACTCAGAACTTTATGCTTCAGTAAATGCATTAAGACACCGCTCTAACTGAACTCGCTTCCAAGGAATCGAGCGTCAATAGTAATTGACAAAGTGACTACCTTTATTGCTGTAAAACCACGACTTGGTTGCTGCATAGACTGATGTCGAGAAACTAAGTGAGTACAAGGTGGTTAAACATAAAATACGCTAGCAGTTGTGTTACTTTCACATTAACTTAACATTCATCAAGAGAAAATACAGTAAACAGTTAGCATCGAAAATAGGTGACAAAAAGCAATATAAAAATAGAAAGAAGAATTTTATCATTAAGGGGACGATAAACAACTTTTAATGATTTTATACTGAAGATGACGTCTAAACGAGTAGTGTAAATGATTTGAAAAAACATATATGATAAATTAGAGCATTTTCTCAATAACTTAATATGTGAATATTTTAGATTATATATACATTACTTATTGAAATTAATGTGTAAAGTAATGTCTAACGCGGATAAAAAACTGAGAGTGGCGCAAAATCTACCTAGTGTATATTTCTGAAACCTTCACCAATTTAAAGATAATTTGATAATTGATCTTTTAGTATTCGCGTTTTATTAAAATACATTTTGTTTTGTGTATAATAAATTAATAATGCGTCAAATTGGGGACAGCGCTCCTTCATGGGCGAGTTCTATTACTGGCTGAACGTACGACGCGTTGCGTGAGCTCAGTACAGAACACGCCAGCTAACCACTCAAGGTCACTGGTATATATCTGCGTCTTAAAGCTATATCTACTACCGCAGCCACCAGGGCAATTAATATTGTGTTTCACGAAGCAAAATAAAAATGTTGTTAAATGAGTCGTGAATCCGAGGGGGCTACAGGTTCCAAGTTAATTGCTCTAAGGCATATTGCACCTCACGGTACACGTGCAGCCACCAGGCCTATATGGCCCCCCAACGAACGTGCCCGTATTGACGGGCACCGTATCATACCGCGGTATCTTAAGGGCCATGCCCGTAACCCGCCTGCCGTGCCCCCTGACGGGGACGTAGCGACTTCCCAGACGTGCAGCCTGTGGGCTCACTACATACAAGCGTGCTACAGCGCCCTTCGCGTCCAGTATAACAACGCTAATAACGAAAAATTGTGTTCCAGCCAAATAACACCGATTTAGGTTTAAGTTTAAAGAAACTTTATTCTCAATAAAGACATACATGCCACTCACTTTTTACTTTAATTTTTCCATAGACACAGAGATTTCTTTTTTAAATAAGACATTTCGAAAATTTTCTTAACTAACTTTTCAGAACTTTGTATCCTGCTTATGCGTATGAAGTTTCATTAAAATCGGTTCAGTCATTTCGGAAAACAAGGGCTTGAAAGTTTGTATGAAATGCTGTACGTCGTAAACGCTCTTAATAAAAATCTTGCATTCATTCATTCATTCTCGCATTGACAGACAACGCTGCTTACACAGCTGGGTCTGGAAGCATAACATTTTGCGCAAGAGTTCTTTAAACAATAAAAGTGAGCACTAAGGATTTTTGAAAAAACCGGCCAAGTGCATGCCGGACAATGAAGAGTTCCGTAGTTGGGATGAATTTATCCCAAAAACAAACTTAACATTGTAGTTGAAAAACATGCTCTCCCATACATCGATATACGTTACGGTCAATTCTCCAACTGCAAATTTAAGTTGGTCGACTATTACTCGTTAACTTGTGAAGTCTACTTAGCTGTGATAGTTTTCCTTTTAATTTCGTTATATACTATTGCCATGAATTTTTTCTCATATCCAAAACTAACCATTTAGCTGGCAGGGGGGGGGGGGACACTTGACTCTAACAAAAAATAGCACTTTAAAGCTTAATATTACGCAAAGGGATCCCTTAATTGAAAAATGGTTTTGCCAAACCCACAATATTTTTGACGGCCTATCCAACGATACCCCACACCATGGAATAGACTATAAAAAAATATCATCCCCATTTCACGTGTAAGGGGGTCCCCTAAAAATAAATGTTTTTCATAATTTTATTTTACCATTTTTTCGGCATGATTAATATGTATACCCATGCCAAATTACAGCTTTCTAGGACTAAGCGTCTCTGAGCTAAGCTGGGGACAGACGGACGGACAGACAGACAGACAGACAGACGGACATGGCGAAACTATAATGGTTCCTTGTTTACTACGGAACCCTGAAAATCATCACTTAAAGAGGTTAAACAGGGGATAAAAATCTGTGCCTGCCTCGTTGGTCTAGTGGTCATATTAGATGTGTTCATAAGGAACTGTTAATCTAATGTAAGTATTACTGGCTACCACTGCGGTCCACCTTATGGGCTTAGCGACGGTAGCTTTTGGGGTAGGTGCTGCACCCCCAAAATCATCCAAACTCGCGACAGCCTTTTATATTACTTATTTTACTGGTGCATTTGGGCCCGGGATCCCTAAATCTCCATAAGAGATTTGTTCTTATGGAACAAATTTAACTATGAGAGCTGTATTAGGCTACTACTGCGGTTCATCTTATGGGCTTAGCGATAGTAGCTTTCGGATAAGGTATAACCAAGTGCTGCACCCCCAAAATCATTCACACTCGCGACCGCCTTATGAATTAGGTACTTATTACTTATTTTACTGGTGCATTTGGGCCCGGGATCCCTAAATCTCCATTAGAGATTTGTTCTTATGGAACAAATTTAACTATGAGAGCTGTATTAGGCTACCACTGCGGTTCACCTTATGGGCTTAGCGACAGTAGCTTTCGGAGTAGGTATAACCAAGTGCTGCACCCCAAAAATTATTCAACCTCGCGACAGCCTTATGAATTACTTATTTTACTGGTGCATTTGGACCCAGGCTCCCTAACTCTCCATAAGAGATTTGTTCTTATGGAACGAATCTTAACTAAGACAGTTGTATTACTGGCTACCACAGCGGTCCACTTTATGGGCTTAGCGACAGTAGCTTTCAGAGTAGGTATAACCAAGTGCTGCACCCCCAAAATCATTCAAACTCGCGACCGCCTTAAGAATTAGGTACTTATTACTTATTTTACTGGTGCATTTGGGCCCGGGATCCCTAAATCTCCAAAAGAGATTTGTTCTTATGGAACAAATCTTAACTAAGAGAGTTGTATTACTGGCTACCACAGCGGTCTACCATAAGGTAGACCGCTGTGGTAGCCAGTAATACAACTCTGAAAGCTACTGTCGCTAAGCCCATAAGGGCTTAGCGACAGTAGCTTTCAGAGTAGGTATAACCAAGTGCTGCACCCCCAAAATCATTCAAACTCGCGACCGCCTTATGAATTAGGTACTTATTACTTATTTTACTGGTGCATTTGGACCCGGGCTCCCTAAATCTCAAATCTTAGGATGCGACCGCGCCCGGGTTTAGAGAACGGCCTAAACTATGGTCGACCATTGAACAAAATAATCGCTTCTAAAATGTTCAACGTTCTTCGCATCCTGTGTACAATCTATGCCAGCATCAAATGAAACACAATTGGGTACAAGCAAGGAATAGGTAGCTACGATCTATGTTTGCTCATTTGCAACGATGAAGACTCGGCGTTAGTTCCGCCAGTGAATTTGGATCCGAGCCACTTTGTACGAATGTGTACACACTAAACTTCAATTTAATCTGAAACTATGTAACGTGTTCCACTTTCACGTACTTAGTTCAAGCGTTTTCTAGCTATTGCTAATGGTGCGCTGACATGAACAATTTCTAAAAGGTCAATTAAATTAGCTATCGAAACTCGGCAGACGTGACTGGTATCGATATACATATAGTCCACGTATCACCGGTCACTTTTCCTCACTCGTCATTTTATTTTTTATTTTTTCTTGGCAACTGAGCCGGTGTCGACTAATTCGAAAGTTTCGTTGATTAGTCAGTTTCGCTGATTGGTCAGTTTTGCGGATTAGACAGTCGCGACAATTCGTCAATTTCCAGTGTTCGCCAGATTCGTCAGTTATTAGTATTACACTCAACGAAAGAGATATAGGTACCTATTACGTTTAGGTAAACAAAAGTGGATCATGTAAGAAACACCTAACCCAATAAAAAAAAATATTTAACTTCTAACATCATTTCAAAAAATCTAAGTAAATATTTACTTCACATAAACCTACATGGGCACTTATGAAACGTCAGAAGCTACCTAGCTTCTGACGTTTCAAATTAGTTGTTTCTTATGGAGAAGAGCCGGCAAGAAACTCCACGGTTAGGTACTGTGTTAAAAATAATTGACTTTTACAATGTTCTCAAATTAAAGTGTTAATAGGTATGGGATGAGAATATAATTTAAAAACTCTTTCCGCCTTATTACAAAACAAGATTTATATTTTGACATGGCTTAGACCATGGACCTAGTTTTTGTAATAAGAACGTAACAGTGATTGAAATACCGTTCTTTATACAAAAATGAAAACTTATTTCGATACTAAGTTGTCAGTTTTGTATTAAGAACTTTACCATAGACGGAATACAGTTCGATATTCAATAATGGCTCCATGTTTTAAACCTGGGTCTGAAGATAAACCTTGTTTTGTAATAAGGGGGTATTAGATCAACTGAGGTTGGAGTACCTACGAAAAGAAATCGCAAAAAAACCTTTTCCCATACATTTCGTGGGATATGAGACTCCAACTTACTTTTAAGAGTACAGTAACTAACAAGTAAAAAAAAAACGGAACCCTTATAGGATCACTTCGTTCTCCACCCGTCCACCCGTCTGTCTGTCTGTCAGTCAAGACCGAAAAAGAAATTCCAGACGGAAAACCCAATAACACTGCCTGACCCGGGAATGGAACTAGGACCTCACGCCTATAGGTAGCGCTTGCGACCAATAGACCAACGAGGCAGTTTTTTTATAAAATGTGGCTGTTATTTGTATATTGTGGTGTCATGACTTCCATGCAAACGAAGTCGCGGGCAGAAGCTAGTTTTAAATACTTAACTTAAAACGATTTATTTTAAACTTCTAAAAAAAAAACTATTTGAGACCCTTTCATTTGATATGTCACACAGTAGTGTTCAAAACTCGGAGCAAATAGGCTATCCGCTAGTTGCATGTAAGTTCATTCCCCATTAAAAGTAATGCTTTTCTTTTAATCGGAAATTAAATTCAATGAACTTACGTGCAACTAACGGTTTGACAGACTGACAGACTAATAAAAAAATAGAAAGATTATGAAAACAAACAATTAATAAAAGTTAGCAGGATTTTAATAAGTTTTGACTTTTTATGCTGACTGTATAATATTATACATTTTACCTCCAAAAATTAGAAATATACCTAAGTACTCACAAATTTATAATATTTTGTTATTAAACATGTTTATGAACTAACTCAATGCTTCATTCTGCAATCTCAATGCATTCATTAAAAGAAAAGCATTTTAAAGAATCATCACTCAAATTGTAAACTAAGAATAAAAATAATATCCATACTTGTTTGTTTTAAAAAGAACTAAAATTAAAAGTCTTTTAACTTTTGTATTTTAATAAAATAAAATATTTTAATAAAATAAAATATTTTAAATTAAAATATATTATCATACTGCCTGATACTTAGTACAAAAATATAATTTAGGAACAACATAATATCCACGCATACTAAAGTTTACATTAGTAAATTTATATCACTTTACCAGGAAACTCAGAACTCCCGTTAAAAATCCTTCCAATTTTGCCTTGTTTGTCTCGCGGTATGCCATGCTTAACAAGCATATGCCGTCTCACAGTCTCCGTCTTAGTATATGTCACACTGCAAATACTGCACGCAAACATATACATCCTCTCATGAACATTATTACAGTGTGCAAGCATATCGCCGTGCCGATAGAACTTTCTAGGGCAGCGCGTACATTGATACTGTTTTTCCATGTGACAGACCAAATGATTCCTCCATATAGCTCTGCGCCGGAATGTTAAACCGCATTTTTCACATGTGAACGGTCTTTCACCAGTATGTAACCTTAAATGTTCTATTAAGTCCAGTTTTCTGGGAGCTTTATAAGGGCAATGATCACACTGCATGTACGGACCAACTCCATGACGAGCTATTTGATGCATATGCATTTCTGCAAGAACAGGAAAGCCTTTACCACACTGGTCACAGATAAATTTGCAGTTGTTGTGCCGTTGCATGTGATGGTTGTATGTTAAACGGTTAGCAAGGGTTTTGTGGCATATCTTGCATTTAAGGTTGCGTTCCTTGACTGGTACAGGTCTATGTTCCCTGTCTAGTTTATTTTTTGAGTGTCGCATTTTAGTAAATTTTGTATCTGTATAAATTAAACTTTGCATAGTTTCCAAAATATAGTCAACATTCTTTGAATATTGACCTTGTTGTTCCTTTGGATTACTTTTAAAATCTTCTTCCTCAATGAAATCGTCAAAATCGTACATTCTATCACCCAAATCCATGTCAGTGTCGACATTTTCAATGCTTTGTTTTTGTTCATTTTCATGTATGAAATGGGTCTTCTTCAGAGACTTTTTGTGCTTACTGTTTCGCCTAGAAGGTTTTGAATTACTTTTTGGTGGGAAATACTGGTTAAACATCACATATTCACACACAATTTCTTCTAAATTTCGATCTGAAGTGTCACTGTTAACATTTTTATTTACGAGTTGTTTCAACTCGTCGTCAGTCGATTCACACTTTAATTTGAAGTAAATAGTTTGTTTTAATACATGAACACACGTTCGGCATATCATAGTCGGCAATTTATCGTCTTTTCGCAACAAAACATCGGTTACTATTGTTATTGCTTTGCCGTAACAACTGAGGCCGTCGTCACTTGAATTATCAATCAAACTAAACATTCTAACGCCATTGTTCCGAGATAAGCACACCCGGCATATAGTTTTGTACATATTTTCGTAACCATCCATTATTTAACGAGGAAAATTTCACGATAATTCACTCGCCTAAAATTTTGTTTTGCTTTGACACAAATTGACGTTGACAAGTTCAAAGACCCAGTGTCAATGTTGCGTTTCGTTTCACACAATTTGAAATGTAAATAACAATAACACACAGTTATTTAGATAAAATATTATTTTAACTGAAAAGGTACCTACTAAAATAATAGATACTTACAGACTTTATTTCGTATGATTTGATCCAAACTCATTCGTAGGTAACTTGTATAAGTTAGTACATACAATAAGGCCACATTATAAGGCTCGTACAGACTGGTGCGATATCGCGGGTACGGCGCGATACTAGTAGCACAATTTTATTTATTTGTCGGTGCCTGTCGTGCCCGTGATATCGCACCAGTCTGTATGAACCTTTATTATCTGTTACCAGCCGGGATAGTGGTTAAAAATGACCACTATCGCTACTAGAAAGTAAAGTGATCCATGCATGTAGCCATATTGTAGTGTCTACTTACCTAGGTAGGTACTGAATACAGAAATAAATGCCTATACAAATTATCACATAGTACCTACTTAGATCTGCGAAACACAGTCGTAAAATTCCACTACGTCTTTCATCTTATTTGTGGCCTAAATGAGTCGTAGGGTTTACATTAGAGCGTTCCGCGGGTGGCAATAGAATGCTTCAAGCCGTGGCCTCGAAACTGGCGAGGCCAAGAAATAGCAATTTATTTTAGGCTTAGGTAGTTAGCTGAAACGTAGGGTTTTGTTTTAAATCTGTAGGTAATGGTTTGTTATGTATTTTTAGGGTTCTTTTGTTGAATTTAAAAAAAAACTAACTACACATGGGCTTTTAATTATTAAATATAAATATAAAATTCCGACTACCTATAGAAACCCCGTTATCGATGGTCCGGCCCTCCGTTACACACCTTCTTATAGTGTTTAAATATGAAACTTCGGTAGTGTTCTGTGAACCACCATACTAGCATCTACATGCTGTGATGATGTGTCTTAATATAAGCTTTATAGATTGGCCATATTTAAGCCAAAAATCCCTCGCCTGGCTTAGCACGCATTTTTGTTTCATCCAAAATTGTCTCACTAAAAACAGCTAGGCCACTAAATATTTTTATATCAAGTATGTGGCCCCGCCACCAGGTCGTATTTTAAGGAACAAATTACACTAACCGCCGGTTACAATTTGTGCCCTCACCGCGACTTTCGAGGCCACGGCCTGGCCTAATAGCGATGTACGATAAACGTTCTCTCTACGATAAAATGCCGCAGCGCCATATCATTCTAGTGTAAATGAGTTTTACTTAGACTCTTGGGATGAGAAGATGTTGCGTGTAGGTAAAGTCGAATAATTATGAATTCACTGGAGTAATCTGACATATCACTGTGTAATAAAATGGCCCTATTTTATTGTATTTATTCTATTCTAGACTTTTACACTTAATAATACCTATACATTTGTTTTACACTTATACAATATTAGTTTTTGTTAACCCTAAACCCGAAAAGCGGTCATTGTACTCATCATTTTGAACAACTTTGTTTAAGGGACCAACCTTGAAATCGCGAAATAAAAATCAGCTGTTCCAAACATTTTGTCGATACGTATAAGTGAACACAAATGTATGGAACAGCACATTTTGTTTTCGCGATTTCAAGGTTGGTCCCATAGATTTTTTTTTTAAATGATTAGTACAATGACCCCTTCTCGGGAACAAAAACTAATGTTGTTTTTAAATCGATTATAATATAAGATCACCATTACAATAAATATTACCATTTCATTACACAAAGTAACAGGTAGGACAATCATGTCAGATTACCTACTCCAGTGAATTATTAATTCGACTTCAGATAAAGTTTTAAAGATGTTACAGATCGCTGATGATGGATAGTCCAGGCCGTCTTAGGGCAGGCTGGGGCTCTTGGGCAGACAAACATTTACCCTTTGGAAAGTAAAAGAAAAGAAGTAACTGACAAAAAACATTTTTCTGTTATGATTTTATTTATTTACTATGGGTAATCGGTACAAATCAATTACATGTTAGTAACTGTCTTACTGAAATAGAACTAAGGTAGGTACGTAAACGAAATGCTGCAGTTTGAATTAATCTAAAAAAAAAATGCTCTATTGAGTGCGATTGTTGAATCTGCCTTCTAGGGGCCCCGTGAGGACGGGGGCCCTGGACCTCAAGCCTGCTATTACAATATTATAGTGTCAGAATGGTCGATCATTGATTTCATAATTGTTGATTTGGAAAAGTTTTGTAATCTACTATTATAATGGCGTCATTATGACTTTCCAATGGTCGGCCACTGACACTACGTTGAAAAAAAAATGCATTTATTAGTAATCTCGTAATAATGACAAATGAATGACATTTCTACTAATGGGTTTTATAATAATGGCAATACGACAATGCCAATAAAATAACACAATTCTATAACGAGAATATTGACCGACCAATGATCGACCATTATGAATTTAGCAGATTACGAACTTTTAGCAAAATGACAATGGGGTCGTGTTGGGACTTGGGGCCCTGGGCACGGGCCCCGTGTGCCCTTATGGTAAAGACGGTACTGAGGATAGTGTTATATTGTAACTATAAAAAAGAGCATTAACAATCATGTCTGTATTTCCCGAAGGGTTAAGTAGAGGAGTACCTATAGTACCCACATTACGCCAGTTATGTTTAAGTTAAGTCCCATGTAACAGGGGGCGAGCCTGTTGCCACCAATCGGGCACACAAATCCAGACTATGTGGCTGCGACTGAGAAGTTCCAGATGAAAACACTCAATAACACTTTGTCCGACCCGGGAATCGAACCCAAGACTTCATGCTCAGCCTGCAGTAGCGCTTTATGATCACTAATCCAACGAGGCAGTCAACTAATAAAGAACACTTTCGGTTTCTGACAAAACTATTATCTTATATCACCTTTCTACAATAAATTTCCAGAATTTAGAGGCACTAGGGCCCAATTTCTTCCCGTGGGTGTCGTCAAAGGCGACTAAGGGACTTACTAGAGAATGGGCAGCAGCGTTCTCTATGTATTTTAACACCATACTGCGATCGCCAAGCCGCCTGCCAAGCGTGGCGATTATGGCAAACCCACCCCTTTTGGGGGAAGCCTATGTCCAGCAGTGGACGTCATTCGGTGAAATGATGATGATGATGAGAGGCACTAAAACCAAGGTTTGGTGTTAAAAAACCTGATCAGAGAACAGAGGTTGACCTGCACTCTTAGTTGCCAAAGCGTGTTAAAAAGTCGGAAGTCATGTGAATTGCCATGCGATTTTGAACCATGTGCAGTGCAACTACAGAGATCGCAGAAAGCGATAAGGCCAACCATTGAATAATTTTTGTATTGTTTGATTTATTTTTTTTCCCGACTACGGCAAAGCCAAAAGTAAGGGTTATGATTTTAGCAGTCTTTATTATGTGTTTGTATTTACCTACATGTGTTCCACCGTAGCGCCCAAACTAGGTACTAAACCGATTTTGATGAGGTATCAATCGATTGGTAATAATGGTTCGGGTGACATATTATCCTATTATTCTCCCTAAAAATATGGTGGACTTTACACGTAAATTTCTGAGTTCTCTGAAAATAATTACAAAATTACTTGAGTGTCACAAGTGTCGGGGGACCCTTGACCGATAGACGCATGTATTTTGTTTTATGAGATAAAAAATCATTGAAAAAAACTTGAATTGTGTATGGAATAAAAATGCGTGTAAACGTTGGAAAACTTTGTAATATAATTTTACAATCACAGAACAAAGCCTTTCGTAACAATATAAAAAAAAGAAAATAATAAAAATATTCACACTAGCAAAATCTTGGTTTATATTTTCTGTTTAGATTGTTCTAAACAAATTGTCAAAGAGTCGGTCAGTTGCTCAGAAAGTTGAAGCTAGTTGCCCATTCCAAAACGTAGATCTCTATGGAGAAGAACGGGAAAGAAACTCCAAGGACACTCTTTAAAACCAAGATAATACAAAATTCTGGGTACCCACCTTTATTATTGTTACTTGTTGTTACTTTTTTATGTGAGAACAATGTAAAAGAATAAAATAAAAAAAACTGTTCAAAATATAAGATTAAATATAATTTAAGTCAGTTAAGACATGACCATTCTCAACCGACGGCGCCCGTTCACGAACATGATACGTGGATCAGTACCCCAAGTGTAAGTTTGAGAGAGAGTAAACGTAACTATTTCGTTTGAGTTAAAATTTGACCGATAGATCATAATGCTAAGAATATAAGAGTGAGAATAAAAATCTTAACGCAAACGCGCTAGTTACGTTTACTCACTTGCAAACTTGTGTAAGTTTGCAAGAGAGTAAACGTAACTATTTCGTTTGCGTTAAAATTTGACCGATAGATCATAATGCTAAGAATATAAGAGTGAGAATAAAAATCTTAACGCAAACGCGCTAGTTACGTTTACTCACTTGCAAAGTTACACTCGGTACTTGCACTAGGTATCCAGCTCAACCATTTTGTACGGAACCGAATGATCTAAATCTAACACACGCGCCATCATCAGTGAGACATTTAGGTGAGAATATGACATACTCCCAAACACTCAACTGTCCATGCCCATGCTCTTTCAAGTTAATATACTTACATCATAATAACATGCTGAACGGCTCCATGGTAGTAACTACTTTAGGGGTATGAGGAACAGGGTGTAAAGTTCACTCATCCACCATAGAAAAGGGAGGATCCTCCGACCAGACGGGTGTCGTGTCTGGTGGGCAACTGCCCGACGGTTGATGTCGGGACGTTGTATATATGCTAGTTGCGTGGTAAACTCTAATTGCGCGATGCAGGATTTAGCGTGACGTCAGTGTGACGCGTAGTTCGTATGTGGCGATGTTGATGCCGCTACATCACTCCCCTCCGGAGACCGGAGGTCGATAGTGGGCTGAGTCGTGTATCTTGCGATACTTGCCAGTGCCAGTAGAGGGTTCCAGTGAGTTGGAACCTGGTGCCGCATAGTTCTCGGTGAGTCGGAACTGTCTGCGGTGATTCCCCAGTGAGTCGGGGTGGCGCTGCGTTATGCTCCAGTGCGTCGGATGTAGTACAGCGCCGGGTTGTGGCTGGCTGCTGGCGTCGACCAGGAGAGGTATGTTCTCTGCTTGTGGACCGGCCGAAAGTGCAGTTTGCTGTGGTTGCTGATGAGGCTGTGGGTGATGACCAGGAATGCGCGTCCGCTGCATGCTGGTGGTCAGGATACCCGTTGAAGCCGTAGGTGCTGGCTGGCTGTGTGACTCGCCGCTCGAAAGCTTGAGGAAGTGATGATGATGATGACGTCACGCTGAAGTAGTTGTACGAAGGCTGCGCTGACGTTCATACTCGGGGTCACCAGTTTAGGGGTATGAGGAACAGGGTGTAAAGTTCACTCATCCACCATAGAAAAGGGAGGATCCTCCGAACAGACGGGTGTCGTGTCTGGTGGGCAACTGCCCGACGGTTGATGTCGGGACGTTGTATATATGCTAGTTGCGTGGTAAACTCTAATTGCGCGATGCAGGATTTTGCGTGACGTCAGTGTGACGCGTAGTTCGTATGTGGCGATGTTGATGCCGCTACACCTACTTACTCACATTTACAAAATGGAAAAAAAATCTTCTAGATTGTGCAAAACTGTAGTTTATTTTTGGTATTAAAATGTTATTCATCTCTCAAATACATCGCATTTATTTGAGAGATGAATAACATTTTAATACCAAAAATAAACTTTTGAGTTCAACACACCAATACAAAATGTGCAGATACAAACTAGACCAATAACATCGGGTAATTTAAATAAGTTTATTATACTAGCACTTTAATTAGCAAGATCAAGGCTTATATACGAACAAAGGTAGGTAATATTTTTGTATGAAGAATTATTTTCATTAGTGCTAAACTGAGTTCAATAATTATTTTAAAAGCATAAGATTCTAGTTACTGAATGTTAGAAGTAGTGAATGTCACGTTGTATTGAATAACGAGATACTAGAATTCGTCGAAAAAACGGTTTTCCTGGGGATCACGCTTGACTGAAAGCTACAGTGGGGTCCTCACTTAACATCACTTGCAGGGCGGCTAAATTCAGCCGCTTACGCTGTTTGGGACATCCGTCATTTAACAAACGTGGATACTGCGAGATTGGTATATTTTAACGTTTGTATAGAATATGTTGATATGAATATTTGAAATATTTTGATGCCAGTCATATTTTTCTTTTTTAACATTGTAAAAGTAGGTGCTAAAAGTCTTGAAGTGAACATTATAATATTTTATTTTGCATAGATTAGTTTAATAAACATCGCTTTTAAGTCTGTTCTAGGTATAACTTTTTCAAAGTACCTACTCTGTTCAAAGAAATAGTATCCATGTAAACTTAACTGAAAATTGATTACTGAAAGTAATTTTGTACTCAGTAGTACTAATTTTGTACTCAGTAGTACTAATTTTGTACTCAGTAGTACTAATTTTGTACTCAGTAGTACTAATTTTGTACTCAGTAGTACTAATTTTGTACTCAGTAGTACTAATTTTGTACTTTTACCTATTTATACAACCAGGATGAACATGACCACCTCCTTCTGGGAAGCAGCAATGCTCGCGAAAGAGGAGGCGGAACGCGTGAGGGAGTGGCAGGGTTCGCGTCTTCACGCCCCTAGTCGCAGCAGGAGACGCCCTGGGCGTCGGGAGTCGCAAGCCAATTTCCGGCCACCGTAGGCGCGGGCCTGCGGATGGTGAGCGATGGGTAGCTCGCCGTTCGATAAGGACCAGGCCCGGGTCGACGGTGCGTTGTGTTCCACGCGCGCATCAAAGAGATGTCAGCACGAATTGACGGGGTCCTTCAGGGCCAATTGCCAGGGTTGCGAGTTTGTCCGAAAGGGATATCGTGGCCCTGGCACACAGGCAAATGAAGGAACACGGGTAGGTTTAGTCAGTAAAAGTCTGACACGCCATCTCGCTCCGCCCAGAGCGGGAAGTTCCCACTCAAAAAAATTAAAAAAGGATGAACATGACCAGCAAAAGTTAAAAACTGTCCACAGTTTATATTGTATGTCCACACACATACAGTCCTTAGCTAATGAAACCACACTGTGCACTGTCTTGTGAGAGAAAATAAATGAAAACAAAAAAGAAAAATCTGGACAAAATCCTAGTCAGAAATCACTAACACGCAAGCTTGCTGAAATACGTAGTTATACAATACTATTTCTTTGCCGCCATTATAAATAAAAGCTACAAATCTAGGGGCACACAAACACTTGATCCATAACCTTGGGCTACGCTGAAAATCCGGGCAAAACTTACCTTTATGCCACTCGACCACTAGACCCGCGCTGCGATAAGAATTCAACGAGACTTGAATACGGATCTTTATACTTGACATACTTGAATATGTCCCTGGATCGTAAATGCTGGAAGTTATGGGTAGAAATCTTTGCCCAGCAGTGGGATGATACAGGCTGACAGTAACCAGTTGAATAAATTACCTACAGCATTTGTGGCGTTTCTACATTTTATAACAATAATAATCATCACGAAACAGCAGAATCTCTTTCACACGTATCGTATTTAGGCACTATTTGAACATTTTATTTTAATCACTATTGCGGAGACTAGATTATATTACGGGTGACTAAATCTGTCTAAAGAGTTTAGGCTTTTTTGTCTGAATAATAAAGGAATGCATACCTACATAAAAAAAAGAATCATCTAAATCGAACTACTCTGTAAAAAGTTATGCGTGGTCATAAAAAAAAACTTATTTAGAACTGCGATAATCAAGCTAAGTACGAATACAACATAATTATATTGTTGATAATTTTAGTATGACTGATCACAGAAATCACTTTAGTTATCCCTGAATAGGTACTGGACCCAGCAAAGTTCACGGAATAATCCCGAGAGGGGAATTAAAATCGTTGCGCTTAAATTGAATTCAGAACTAGATCACCATTTTATCGGATTACAGCACAGCAATTTATTTCATTTCCACAAGAATCCTTCGAACTAATGAACTTTTTCAAAATCCGGATAAACCACATTTTTATCCGGCCCCTCTAGTGTTCAACGACCTCTACATATGTTTGTTTGCTAGGCCTCCTCGTTATTTTGATTTACACTGACAATACAAAACATGACTGTGCTAGCGTTTTTTTTCTATCTGTATTTTTCGCCCACTTTCTGAGCCTGAGGGCCGGAATAATGATGAATTTCATTCTAGTTCGCGAAAAAATATACGGATATTTTTTGTAAGTTTAACGCGTGTATCATAAGTTTTTCTCGTAGTTTTCGCTTCATATAATAATATCGTGCGAAGGATTCTTTTTCAAGATAGTTTTTAGGGCTTTATAAGGAGTAGAATTACTTATGGAATAGTTTGTTCGTGAAAGAACTACCACAATATATTTTTCTTTCAGAAAAGGTCTTTCAGTTTGAAAAGTGTGGTTTTGTGAGTCCCTATGAAATTACAGGTACGTATAATAACATACTTAGACATTATGTGTGAGAAGGCTTCTTCCCGTCTTCCCAGGGTAGGCTGAAGCTACAGATCGCAACCTGCTACGATCCTTCTATAACTACGTATGTAATCTCTTTGCTTCGTTTACGTTCATCTGGTCGTATACATGTAGCGAAGCTTCTTCCTTAAGGGTGCTATCACAAAAAAAAACGTTTTTCGTCAATTTCTTATCTAGTTGTGAGAAAGCGTGAAATAATCGAAACATTATGTCTGTGTAACTATAAAAGTACAGTTTTCGTAGTGATAAACCATTCGTGTCAGTCTCAGCACCCGTTAATAGTTTCATCACTTTTGCGCTCTCGAAAATATAGCTTATTTCGCCGTTGATTTACGCCGTTATTTTACTTTTAAATAGACAATTTTTTTTTTTCGAGCAAGGTAACTTAGTTAACTTAGTTATTAAATAGTTTTTGTTTGAATTTGGATTTTATATTCGTAGATAAAAAATAAAACTTCGGATGAAAAATGGTCAGTAACTCTCTGTTTTACAGAATTATTTTTGGTGAATTACTGTACGAAATATAATAAATTGATTAAAGCGCTCCCAAGTATAAAATACAGTAGTACCATGGACATTTTTATAATTTCTTTGCAAAGACAAGGTTTTTACTGATTTATGTAAATAAATTGAAATATTTATTTAAAGCGCTCCCAAGATAAATAATTAAACTTGCTTGGGCATATTTAATTTTTTATTTTATGGCTATATCTAAACCATAATCACACATCAAAACTCGAGTAAAACGCGCAAATTCAAGAAAAATTGTGATAGCCCTCTTAATATATTATTTTATCCACATTAAAACGCAAATGTATTAAATTAAGTATAAGAAGAGTAAAATATACTCAAATATAGTAAATATAAATAAACTAAATAAGTAGTATTTACACTAAATTTGAGTACACGCCGGTTGCAAGTACTACGCACCTGACCTTTCTGAAGAATATCACCAATAAGGTCACTATTTATGTCCTTCGCAGGCGTCCTTTCGGCGTTTGCACTCACATCTGCCTTGTAAACATTTTATTAGTCGCCTTACATTCATCCTCTCAACAGGACCAAACCATCTAAGCATTTTTTTTTTGTTTTGGTGGGATATTATCAAATGAAATGAAATGAAAATGTTTATTTCAGACCAAGCACACAGAAAATTATACAGGTCCATATTATGTTAGTAGGTACATACTTATAGCTATGTTAGTAAAAAGAAAAAGATTTATTATTTTGGACATGAGTGAGCGACCAGTGCCACAGGATTTGGCTGTCCACTCTGTCCGACACCACGCTCAGGAGCATGTTGGAGCTACCATTTACCCGAGACCACAGGGAGGCCGTTCTATTGCGAAGCACCGCCTGGAAACCGGCCGTGCTGTAGTCGGCGAACATGCCAGAGGCACTGCACCGCCATGGGAGCCCCAACAAGCCCCTGAACGCGTTGTTATACTGGACGCGCAGGGCATTATAGGCATTTTTAGTGTAATTGCTCCACAGCAATAGCCTTTGAATAATGTGACTTTAACGTCACGTGAGCATTCGCGCAAACCTGCGAGAATGCATATTACCCCTCACCGACAATGCCCTGCGCTCCCTATCCATGTCCATATCATCGTTTAAATTCTCATTGACCCAGTGACCCAAGTGCTTAAATTTGGACACTTGCTGTAGGACAGTTCCATTTAGTGTGATCGGTGGAACAGGGTAGGTTTTAGTCCCAGCCTTAAAAACGAGCAGCTCACTCTTCCGAACATTGTACTTGAGCCCATGGGCCAATGCGTACCGTTCACATATGGTCAATAGTGACCTCACGGAACTGATTGAGGGGCCCAGCAGCACCATGTCATCAGCATAGCTAATATTATTCGTAAAAACACCATCCACTGAACAACCTACACCCGCACTGCTGAGCTCCTCAATCAGTCCATTTACATATAAATTAAATAGAGTAGGTGAAGTCAATCCCCCCTGCCTTACCCCACACTCCATCCTATATTCATCCGAAGATTCACCCATCCACCTAACGAAATTGCTTTGGTTACTATACCAATAATTGATGATCTCTACAGGCAGCTTAGTGTTAAGCCTAATCTTCCTCCACAGAACATTGTATGACACCATGTCAAATGCTTTTGACAGGTCCAGGAAACAGGCGTATACTGGTGTTCTTCTGTCAGTATAATACCGGACAGTATGCTTTAGACACAGTACTGCAGATTCTGTGGACAGCCCAGGTCGGAATCCGAACTGAGCGTCGTGCAGAGCGACATGTTGGCTTAAATGTCTGTTAAGCACACCATCCAGCACCTTACCCAGGGTCGTGGCCAGAGATATAGGTCTATAATTTGCCTTTTCCGATGCGTCACCAGTCTTATTTTTAATTATAGGTACTACTATGGTCTTCATGAGATCGTCTGGTAGGTAGTTATGACGAAGACAGAAAGTAAACAACATGGATAGGACCCTAGGCAGATGAACACCCGCATGCTGCAGATGGTCGATGCTGAGGCCATCGTGCCCCGGCGACTTCCCTCTGGTCATTTGCTTAATAACTTTATCAACCTTCGCATAAGTTATCTTAACTGAAGGGTCACCGGTACCGCGTTTCCCAGCATCAAGCATCATTTCGCCCTCTTCCGGTTTCAGAACAGGTTCCACTCTAAAGTGATTCATAAATAGGTTAGCCACATCACGGCTAAATGACTTCTCCCGCTCTGTGCGGAGCGGAAGGGCGTGTCAGACTTTTACTGGCCAAAACCCACCCGTGTTCCTTCATTTGCCTGTGTGCCAGGTTCACGATATCTCTTTCGGACAAACTCGCAACCCTGGCAGGCATTGGCCCTAATGGACCCCGTCAATTCGTGCTGACATCTCTTTGAGGCGCGCGTGGAACACAACGCGCCGTCGACCTGGGCCTGGTCATTATCAGACGGCGAGATACCCATCGCTCACTGTCCCCAGGCCCGCGCCTACGGTGGCCGGAAATCCCAAACCATCTAAGCATAGCCTTTTTCAAATCAAATCAAATCAAATCAAAAGATCTTCATTTAAACCACACCGTCGCGTCATTGCTGTTATCACATAATTCCTCAGCCTATCATTCAAAGTTACACACCACATGCTTCGCAAGGAACGCATTTCCACATCATGCAGGTAATAAATAATCTCATGGCGGCATGGAGAGTGCGATTGTCGCAACCCAGCGCTGTGCACGCCACAATTGTGGCGATAAGTCCCCTCTTTGAGGAGTGGCTAGAGAGGCGCCACGGCGTCCTCACCTTCCGCCTGACGCAGGTCCTCACCGGACATGGTTGTTTCGGGAGGTTCCTGTTCAGGATAAAGCGGGAGGAAACGCCCGGGTGTCACCACTGTGTGGATCGCCCGGAGGACACGGTGGAGCATACGGTGGAGGTCTGCCCGGCTTGGGTGGAGCACCGCCGCCGCCGTGTCCTCACGGAGGCGATCGGCGGCGGCGATCTCTCGCGTCCGGCCCTGGTTCGGGCCATGGTTCGGAGCGAGAGTGCATGGGAGGCTGTCACCTCCTTCTGCGAAGCAGTAATGCTTGCGAAGGAGGAGGCGGAACGCGTGAGGGAGAGGCAAGGTTCGCGCCCTCGCGCCCCTAGTCGCCGCAGGAGACGCCCGGGGCGTCGGGAGTCGCAAGCCAATTTCCGGCCACCGTAGGCGCGGGCTTGCGGACGGTGAGCGATGGGTAGTTCACCGTCCGATAAGGAACAGGCCCGGGTCGACGGCGCGTTGTATTCCACACGCGCCTCAAAGAGTTGTCAGCAGCAACTGACGGGGTCCGTTAGGGCCAATGCCTGCCAGGGTTGCGAGTTTGTCCGAAAGGGATATCGTGGCCCTGGCACACAGGCAAATGAAGGAATACGGGTGGGTTTTAGTCAGTAAAAGTCTGACACGCCCTCCCGCTCCGCCCAGAGCGGGAGAAGTTATTTGATAATTTCCCACCCAAAAAAAAAAAAAAATGCAGGTAATAAAATACATTTCAATGTTCTGTGTGTTGTACAAATGGATCTACACTAGCTACTTACATAACAGCCCTCTTGTTGTATCAAGTACCTAGTCTCCGATAATAACTCCATCAGTTTGGTGGTCGGCCCGTTAGTCGGCGTTTATAACACAGGTGCCTTAATTGTAGTAAAACTCAAAACAAAATGAAAAAATCTACACTAGAAATCGCAATAAACTCGAACTCAGACCACCTAGAACTATTACAGGAAGAAAAATATTATACATATACGAAGAAGCGGTACTGTACAATAAATTACAATAATTATTAATTATGATTGTTAATGCAAAACATGCATAATCTGTTTTCCTTTTATCGACTCACGGACTCAATATGCTACTGAACATCAGTATGGTTTATTTGTATAACTCGTATACATATAATACTAGCTGACCCGTGCCCACTCCGTTGGGCGGTAAACATTTTTACTCTATGACACTCACAAATAACGTGGCTTTCTATGGGTAAAAGAATACCTACTCTACCTGCCTACCCTACCTTCCACCCCTACCTACCTACCCTACCTACCTACCCTACCTACCTACCCTACTTACCTACCCTACCTACCTACCCTACCTACCTACCCTACCTACTTACCCTACTTACCTAACTACCTTCTTTCTCCAGATAGATTCCCTACTGACAGGTTATATGAGTTCCTATAGTTGTTTATTTTATTTGACTGTCTAAGTCAATTTATTTTAATTTATTAGTGACAAAATCTACTCATTACAATGTTCTTTTATGAGTTGTATTGCAATAAGTGGTTAGCTAGCGACCTTAACAAATTGATCACTTTATTCTTACCTGAGCAACCGGCAGCAAGTTCGTCATGCTCCCTTAGATGTCACTGCTTGCGGTAGCGTCGGGGGTCGGGTTGCCTCCTTCCCTCAAATATGGCGAGGGGGGTGATGGCTGATCTTTGCGTTATGCTCGTGAACGGGTGCTGCTTGTGGTGACTGGTCGTTTTGCTGACCATAGTTTTGTTATTGTTATTAATAATTAACTGTTTTTATTTTACTTCGATGGTGCTAGTTTATCATTTGTGACTTCGAGTTATAGCTGTAGCTTTATTTAAGCGGGCACGCCCATTATGCCTGGAGGCTTTTATTTAGATACGTTTTGTTTACGTTATTTCTGTTTGAGTATAGTTTTCGACGATTAATATATATATATCTATATATATAAAATTCAAAGTCCTGACTGACTGACTGACTGACTGATATATCAACGCACAGCCTAAACCGCTGGTCCTAGAGACATGAAATTTGGAGGGTGTGTTCTTTGTAAAGAGTAGGTATCCACTAAGAAAGGGTTTTTCGAAATTCCACCCCTAAGAGGGTGAAATAGGGGATGGAAGTTTATATGAAAGTCCGTCAGTTTTGAAGTTAGGATCTTCAAATTTGGTGAATAGGCTGACGATTAAAAATTAATTTACACGTGTGTCAGCATTTTTGATAATTCTACCCCCGAAGGGTTAAAAAGGAGGATGAAGTTGTGTATCAAAGTCCTTAATTTTCACAGTAAAAATTACTAAATTTATTATCTAGGCTTATGGTTGGAAGCTAATGCAACGGTGTTGATAGAATTTCAACCCTTAAGGGGTAAAAAACGGGATAAAATGTTATTTATAATGAAAGTTCTTTTTAAGTTAAAATCACTAATATTTCGGCTTATGGTTGGAAACTATAGCATCCGCTAAGAAGGGATTTTTCGAAATTCGACCTTTAAGGGGTGAAAAAGGGGGATAAATCTTATTCCTTGAGTTATCAAACCTGAAACTTGGCACGAATACTAACCTAAGTAAATTATAAAGTGTGACATTTTTTTTTAACTACCCTCTAAAGGAAGATTTGCGGATGTCAGTTTGTATGGAAGAATTTTAACGCGCGGTCCGATTAACTCGAAAGTCAGTATTTATACTGTAAACCAAATATAAAGAATAAAATTGATCAGAGTTTTTAGAAAATTTATCCCTAACGGGGTGAAAAGGGGTAGTCAATTTTACAAGGGAGGATTCTACTGTGTGGCCTGATTAACTCCAAATTATGACGTAGGCATCAGCTATGAAGGGGTTTTTGGAAATACGACCTTAAAGGGGGTGAAAAGGGGTGATTTTGTTTGTATGAAAATCTTATTCCTTGAGTTAATAAACCTGAAACTTGGCACAAATACTAACCTAAGTAAATTATAAAGTTTGACATATTTTTGTTTTTTAAACTGCCGACTGCTGATTGGGGGATATCAAAGTTTGTATGGAAGATTTTTAACGCACAGTCCGATTAACTTGAAACTCAGTATCTATACTGAAAACAAAAAAATAAATTGTATCAGGTTTTTTGAAAATCTGCCCCTAATGTGGTGAAAAGGGATAGTCAATTTACAAGGAAGGATTTTACTGCTTGGCGAGATTAACTTGAAATTTGGTATAAATAACCTATAAGTCCAATAATAGAAACGTCAATAACGATGTTTCAACAATTTACCTCTTTGAGTGCGTAAAAAGAGGCGATTTAGTTTGTATGAACAGAATCTTATTTATTTTGATATATAAACTTGAAATTTAGCCCAAGTACTTATTTACATAACATCACGCCTGCAATCCCCAAAGGGATAGGTAGAGGTGTACCTTTAGTACACCCACTTTCGCCAGTTCTGTTTAAGTCCCATGTAATAGGGGGCGAGCCTATTGCCATCAACCGGGCATAAATCCAGACTCCGGGCTGCTACTGAGAAATTCGTAATGGAAAATCCAATAACAATTTGAAAAATAATAAAGATCGTAATAATTAATACTACACCATTTAAAGGAGGTGGAGGTGTTGCTGAAATAATTTTTAGGGGAAAGTACGAAATCCAAGCGAACGAAGTCGTGGGCGAAGTCCTGACTGACTGACAACAGAAATTATTAATTATTATAATAATAATTTTATTTGAGAATATATAATATTTACATTCCATACATTGTAGGCGAACTCTAAGATTCGGTTTTTGAAAATTGGATCAATATTATCAGGGTGAAAAGGGATTTAGATTGTATGAACAATCATATTTTTTGAGTTAATAAACGTAAATCATAGCAAGAATACGTTCTTAAATAACAAAGTTTGTCATGACGGTTGCGTTTTTCAAAACTACCCTTCAAAAGGATTTTAGGGAGTGTTACAGTTTGTTTTTAAGAATCTTTACGCGAGGTCCGATTAACTCGTAACTCAATGCTCATACTTAAGACAAAAAAAAATATGGAGTTTTCGAGAATCGGAAAAGGGGGTAATTAAGTTTTCGGGAGAATTTTACTGCGTACCTTGTATAACTCAATAGTTGATATACATCAATTATTATTTAAGAACAAACACGTAGAAAAAATTAACAATACAAAATTTCTTACAAATAGACTTAGACATGAAATGGAGGACACGTATATTGAACAAGTATGTACAAAACGAAGTTGATATTTATATGCTATCTATATCCTCCGTAAAGTTGTAAATCAAACTGCACTCCTATCTGCTTACCACGCTTACGTTGGTTCCAACTAAGATATGGTATAATGTTTTGGGGGAATGCTGCTGATACCGAAGCTGTTTTTTTTTCGACATCCACGCGGGCGAAGCCGCGGGTGAAAGCTAGTATATATATATTTGTATAATGGTGTGTGCTAGCTAACATAAGGCAAATGATTTAATTTGACGTTTTGTGTTGCGTAATGCAAATTATTTTATATTGTATTGTATAGCTTCAAGTTTTTTATGCGAACAGACAGCTGTGCTGCTGGGGAGTTTGTTGCGCCACTTCTTCTTCCCAGCTAAAGCACTAGGAAGTGGTGAAGGGTGGGCGTTTTTGGGGGACTGTCTCATGTAATTTTTGACGTTCGAAAAGTGCTGATTCTCAGCTTAGTTTGAATAAATGACTTTTGATTTGATTTGATTTGACCTACCTTACTTACCTAAAAAAAAAAAAAACTTCACATAAACAATCTACTAAATAGTCCAAACAAAGCCTAAACTTTTTTTTTTGATAGGTGAGCCTGTTCTTGAGTTATAAAATTACACGAAAAGTGCCATTGATTTTTATATTTATAGATTATACTAAATGAACTGTTTTATTTTTTTTTATTTAGGATGGGTTTGCTCTTGACCTTAATTTAGGGCAGAGGTGACAGAGACAAAGTCGAAGATGGAGTGAGCTTACCCAGAAGAAGTCTGTTGTGTTCTATAGGGGAATAAATTCTTTAATAAACCGAAACCGAAAAAGGTTCCGTTTGATGCCGGACGTAAAGAATAGCACCATCCCATTTCTTCCCCTGGGTGTCGTAAAAGGCGACTAATTGACTAACTAGAGAATGGGCAGCATTGTTCTCTATGCATTTTTAAAACCATACTGCGATCGCCAACCCGCCTGCCAAGCGTGGCGATTATGGCAAATCCCCCATCTTTTTGGGGGAGGCCTATGTCCAGCAGTGGACGTCTTTCGGCTGAAATGATGATGGATGATGAAAAAGGTGAGAAACATTTTTGCTGTTCAATATTACGAGCAAATTATAGCCCTCCGATTCCGATAACGGCGAGCCTTTAAAGTGATTATTTTCTAGCGAGTACCCTATAATATGAGTCGTCAGACCGCATTTAGTTTTAAATACTTGAACGAATAAACTACAAAGCTACCGAAATGAATACTGACACAGTCCAGCTTTACTCACACACATATTTTATCAGCTATGCACAGTACAAGTGTCTGGTCTACTCATTGAATGACGACGCCATTGCAGAGCCCAACTTAACCAAAATCCGTTGATTTCAGTTGAAAAGGCATACTAATTGCTACCTGAATACTGATGAGGTGCTGCGTTTACAAATGATGGAATCATCCCAATTTAATTGAAGTAAGTACTGAATGAAGTGTAGTCGTTGTTGATTTTGGTTGTCTGTCATCGGACCTCAAGCATTAACTAAACAGAACAAAGCGCAAATAACATTAACATACTTAATATTGTGCTTGTACTTCCGTATCACAAACTCACATTTCTTGCAGATATGTTATAAATAGGAAGAAGCTAGCCTGTTACTATAGACCCGGGAATCTTCTAAGAATTTGGTCATGGAAAAACCCAATGACACCCTTTTTTGGGTGGGAAATTGTCAAATAACTTCTCCCGCTCTGGGCGGAGCGGGAGGGCGTGTCAGACTTTTAGTTACTAAAACCCTCCCGTGTTCCCTCCGTTGCCTGTGTGCCAGGGCCACGATACAATTTCGGACAAAACCGCAACCCTGGCAGGCATTGGCCCTATCGGCACTAAGACACTTTACCTGACTCGTTCGAACCCTGATTCCCTGACCGAGGCAGTCTCTTAGTTTCTAGGTACTATTGTTATATTGGCTAATTTATTTTTAATACACCCACTAGTATATAATATTGTGTATTTTTTTTGCTTGAAATCGTGGGTAATCTTTGATGTTCATCTCTTCACCAAAGGCAAAAAGCAAAATAACTCTTACAAAAGAAATAAAATATTACCTATTTTGTTAAAATCACATAAAGGTATCCACTCACTACGCCGCCCGGTTAAACACATCCGGATTGTGGGTAATATCGAATATTATATTCCGGTACAAACGTATGTGAACCGGTTTTGGGTGTAAGTAATTGGAAATCCTGCCCGGGCAGGTATTTCCGTGTATTATGTATCGGCGATGCGTGAACGGGTATATCCGGGTATTTCTATCATTTATACCGGGTACTTAAACGTTTAGAGGATTTTGATGTTTTTATCTTTATATAATGACAATTTTTGGAGTGTGTTAGAAAATGCTTTGTTGGATAGGAAGATTTATTTAGTATAATAACATGTTAGTACATGCATTGTACGTGTTGTTAGTGCGTGAATTTGAGCAGAAGAGGAAATAATATTTTTGGATAAGTCTACAGTTACTGAAATATATGAATATTCAGTGTATTGATTACGTGTGTTGTGAATCTCTTATGGAACTATTTAAAAATATTAATATTATAACGGTACCTTGCCAATTTATTTTTGAAAATATTATGTATGTAAAGAAAAATCTACATCTTTTAAATAATATAAACGATAGACACCATTTGAATACTAATAAAAAGATAAAATAGATAAACCATTTTTCAGATTTTCTAAACATCTTTTATGGGGTACTGTGTTAAATGTTATAACAAAATACCTTGTGATGTATTGCAATTAAATCAAATAAAATTTAACACACATAACAGTACGCATTGTAAACAAGCATATTACAATTAATTAGAGGATTATATCCAAGATAAGAATGCTTGAAAACATGCTGGTCCAGCGCCATAGGACAATCTAGAAAAAATCATATTGGTTGCTATTTTAATTGTATAATTTATTATTTGTATGAAATTGAGTTTACGTTCTGTGATTACATTAACTCACACACAGACTTACAATTTTTTTTTTAGAAAAACATACTTTTACGATGTTTGTAAATATGTGAGCACCATGTCTCTATCTCTCAATTAAATTATCTGTCATTACTTCATTTTTAATTCTTTTTACCTATTGAAGTATAATAATTTTATTCTAGGTGCATCATCTTTTCATCCGAAAGACGTCCACTGCTGGACAGAGGCCTTCCCCAAAGAGGGAGGTTTGCCATAATCACCACGCTTGGTAGGCGTGGATGGTGTTAAAATGCATAGAGAACGCTGCTGCCCATTCTCTAGTAAGTCCCTTAGTCGCCTTTTACGACACCCACGGGAAGAAATAGGATGGTGCTATTCTTTACGTCCGGTACCACATGGTACACGTCCTGCTCCACACGGTAGGTACATCTTTCATTCTAGGTGCATCTTTACATAATTATAATTATCTTAAACAAAATATTGTAAAACATTTTAAGAGGGTAACGGTGGAGTTTCTTGCCCATTCTTCTCCATACGAAGCTACCTTTTGGAAGGGGCGACTAGAATCAGATCAAGGTTTTTGTAAATTTTGACGTTCAAAAGTGCCTCATAATTATGTGCTTGTTTGAAATAAATAATTTGACTTTGACTTTATTGATTTAGCTAAACCACTCTCAATAATACTGATTCGCCAAAACAGCCGTTGAAAACATTTACCCCCTTATTACAAAACAAGGTTTATCTTCAGACCCAAGTTTAAAACATGGAGCCATTATTGAATTTCGAACTTTATTCCGACTATGGTAAAGTTCCTAAACACAAAACTGACAACTTAGTACCTAACTAAGTTTTCAGTTTTGTATAAAGAACGGTATTTCAATCACAGTTACGTTCTTATTACAAAAGCTGACTGCATCGTTTAAGCCATGTCAAAATATAAATTTTGTTTTGTAATAAGGCAGTGTTCTCCAACGGTGGGTATATAGTGTTTATTAATAGGTAAAATCAGCATCTCAAGAGCTTTCAAAAGAAACGTTCGGAATACGCTCGCAAATTAATCGAATTTTATAACCATTGGTTACCATTTGCCTACTAAGGGCCAATTTCACCAACGAAACAGAACGCGATCAGCGGATCTAAACCACGTTCAACAGCTGTCAGTGTCAATATTCCTTATGAATTTTGACACTGACAGCTCTTGAACGCGGGTTAGATGTGCTGATCGAGTTCATTTTCATTGGTGAAATCGGCCCTTAGTGGCCAAATCTTCACCCTAATTGCATAACACACTACCAATCACAATTCTATTATTACAAAACAAGGTTTATCTTCAGACCCAGGTTAAAAACATGGAGCCATTATTGAATTTCGAACTTTATTCCGACTACGGTAAAGTTCCTAAACACAAAACTGACAATTTAGTACCGATCTAAGTTTTCAGTTTTGTATAAAGAACGGTATTTCAATCACTGTTACGTTCTTATTACAAAAACTAGCTCCATGGTTTAAGTCATGTCAAAATATAAATCTTGTTTTGTAATAAGGCGGTATGATTTTGAAGTATATTGCTAATTCATTGCTTCATTTAAGATCAAACAATTTGTCTGCTTAACAACGTAAATAACGCAATGAATGTTGTTGAATTGACAAATTAAACCCATTGCTACTGATAGTGTGTTACACAATTAGCCCGCATGATGTGAAAAAGTAAAAAAAACCGGCCAAGTACGAGTCGGACTCGCGCACGAAGGGTTCCGTACCATTATCTATAAAAATTGCAAAAAAATTTGTTGTTGTTGTATGTTGTATTTTTGTTTTATTTTAATTTAATTATTTATTTTTAAAGTGAATATATTATAATTAAATATTCTGTGAATATTTCAAGCATCTACCTGTTGCCGTTAACAATATAGAGCAAAAACGAGCAAAAAAATCACTTTTGTTGTATGGGAGCCCCCTTAAATATTTATTTCATTCTGTTTTTTTTGTATTTTTTTTATAGCGGCAACAGAAATACATCATCTGTGAAAATTTCAACTGTCTAACTATCACGGTCCATGAGATACAGCCTGGTGATAGACGGACAGACAGACACAGACGGCGGAGCCTTAGTAATAGGGTTCCCGTTTTACCCTTTGGGTACGGAACCCTAAAAATTTGTACATTACCGCAGCGGCCTGCAAAAGGGGCATTGATACGTGAATGCGTCATAAGTGAGTCCATCAATGCCTGGTTGCGGCCAAGGCTTGTATTTATTTATTTATTTAAATTTCTCTTACACTAAGGTACAAAGGCGGACTTAATGCCTAGTGCATTTCTCAAATAATGTGCGGAAATTCAAACTAAGTAAATTAATCATTTATAAATTCCAGATTCAATGACGAACAACGATAATTTTTCACGAGCCAATATTTTTATTTGTTTCTTTTTTTGCTTTAAACAGCTCTATTTTCAAGCCAGTTCGTTAAATAAAATCTTTGATAAGCTACCTCCTTGGTTGCCATGTGTCGACGTAAAAAGTTCGTTCCGTTTTTAAATTACATGACAGATATGAGTTTTCTTAGTAATTTATTCGGCCGCTAAACACGACAGATATGGATTTTCATACTAACATTGCCAGCCGCCTGCTCGCATGTATTTGACCAGTACAGCATTTTCGATACATCTCGAAGAAGGTTGTCAAAATAATGCTCGAATTTCCAAGCATGTTTGAGAAAACAATATTTAAGACTTAAAGAAGTACATAGTATGCCATAATCACTTTTTTTGGCAGATATGCATGATAGGTCATGGGGACGATAAATGAACACGCTGCTATCCAATGCCTACCTACCCACATTTTGGAAATAATTCCTATGTAGCCTTTTAGTCATGTAGAAAAAGCGTGACGTTTTCTATTTTAATTTTATTTATTCGGGAAAACAAACAATTACACATTAAAAATTACAAAGAGATAGGATACAGAAATGATACAAATGTGAAATCAACCACGTTCTCCACAGATACACAATATCTCCCCCTTTACATAATACTGTGCATTCACTATAACTTGATGCGTGACGCAATCGGTACATAGCACTGAATTATGCAGTCATGTATTGGTAGTTCTTTTCGTCAGTCGCCATTTTGCACTCTTTTATATCCAACAAAATTCAGTGCTACCACGCGTCAAGATATAGTGAACTTACTGTATCTCAAATCCAACAAAATCATATTTATAAGTTGGTATCTACATTTTACCAAAATCATGGATGTTCTATTTTCAAACCGAATCACGTTCAACTCGTCCTTGTGAAGACGTTTAGCTAAAATGGCGGCCGAATATCAAAAGCGTTTAGGATTTACATTATGATGTATTTTTGTGTATTCCTTTTTTTATTTATGTAATAGTGGGCATTAGAATAAAACTTTAGAATATTTTTGGAACGTAATCGAGTTTAAATGCTGAAAAAAAATTGTGTAGGTGTAATTCCTCTTATTTCGTATCAGTATGGTAAAACGATTAGCCAGTCAGACCCGAGGCTGACTGTCTAGCGTGCGCTGGATTATTTGAGTACTTAGATATTGGTATATCTGTATATCTATGTAGGCATAATAAAGAAGGTTTTCGAATGCTCCCTTCGGTGCAAGGGAGCATTCTAATGGTACTTATAATTAATAGGTACTATTGTAAAAAATCAGATAGATAGGAAATAAATAAATATTTAGTAACAAGGAAAATCATTATAGCGCTCATCCTCTCCTACTTATTTAAAATGTGGCTGTGCCCGATAGGGTCCATAATTGTTTCTAATACGTATTAGAAATCGGCAACGCCGGGCTTAAACGGTTAAGGCTTCTTCATACCGGGGCGACTTGTCGCGCGACGCGACGCAACACAAAGGCACCGCTCGTCCCGCGACACGCGGGGCCTTTGTGCCGTGTCGCGTCGCGCGACAAGTCGCGCTGGTATGTAGAAGCCTTTATTTACCACCGGTATGTATACATTATGGATTGCAATAAAGATATTTGATGATCAAATTCATATCTATTATAGTCGCGAATCATATTTTAATCAAGATACAACCTGACAATGTCCTGCAAATTGCAAAAAACGTAAGAAATTTTTAATTTCGCGGGCTACAGCTGCGGAATCACCTTAAACTTGACGAAAATAAAAACAAAAGAATACGTAAATTAATGACCTATTATGACCTGAAGCCAAACAAAAAAAAAGAAATAAAAAAACCTAATTACAACAAACAAAGATATAAAAGGAGGTTATATTATTTTAATGGACTTTAGAGGTTTCTGTTAATTAATACACACTGAAATTATACCTGAACAGAGTAATACTGAGACCTTTCGTCTTAAGACACACGGGTATCGAGATTGGCTAACGACTTTCTGCTCAGTTTTATAACATTTATCAGCGCACTGCAAATGAGTCTTTTAAGCGACCAGCTCAAAGTCAAAGTCAAATTATTTATTTCAAATAGGCACATAAATGGCACTTTTGAACGTCTACATTTACAAATAAAATAGAATTGATTCTAGTCGCCCCCTCCAAAAGGCAGCTTCGTATGGAGAAGAATGGGCAAGAAACTCCACCGTTACTCTTTTAAAATGTTTTACAATATTTTGTATAGGTACATCAATTATATAATTATTATGTGAAGACGATGCACCTCAAGCACTTTTAGCTCCTAGTTCAAGCACTTTTAGCTCCTAGTTATGAAAGCCAAATGACAATCAACCACCAATGGTATCTTTTTAAAACAGGTTTGTTTTGACTCGTTTCGAAGGATTTCTTTGTTTACATAATATATTATATATAAGTATTTTATATGTGCGCAAAAACTTAGGACTATTCAAAATAAGAAGTGATTTCCATAATATAAATACACGTAGTAAACATGAAATTGTGTTACCCAAATTTAGATTAACTAAAACAAGCAAGTCATTTCTTGTAAACAGTATACGCTTTTATAACAAGTTGCCACAATCGGTTACAGAACTTAGTGATGGAAAATTCAAAACGCACATTAAACGTGCCCTTATCAAAAAAGCATATTATAAGATTAAGGACTACGTTGAAGACAAGGAAGTTTGGCATTAATTCCTTCTGTACATGTGGCCTCCCTGGTACCTCATTAACGGCAAAACTATGTAAATGTCTATTAACAGCTCCCAAATTACGAAGTTATTTTTTAATTTAATTTTATCTTTTTTTTTTACAAACTTCACTGACATAATGTTTTTCTTACTTGACATTATTATACCTACAATTTAAATTTCAACAAGATTCTAACTTTTATTATTTTAATCATATTTTATATTGTTTTTTTTTTTGTCAATGTGAGGACGTTGTAGGCTTATTAGACTGTAGATCTTTAAACCATTTTCTATTTTGTTAAGTTCCTGGTACTTTTGATGGGCCTACGCTGTCCTCTCATACCTATTAAAACTGTAATTTGAAAACATTGTAAAAGCCAATTTTATTTTTTTAAAAGAGTGACCGTGGAGTTTCTTGCCGGCTCTTCTCCATAGGAAACGACCAATTGGAACCGTGCACCTAGCTTCTGACGTTTCATAAGTGCCCATGTAGGCTTATGTGAAATAAAAATATTTTTGATTTTGAGTTTTTGATTTTTGATTTTGACATACATAATAACGAAGGTATATCATGCGTCTGTCTCATTTATTTATCAGTCTTTTTTGTTTTGTTTTGCAATTTCATCCAATAATTTATGTACATATATTATTATTCGTTATTTGTTTATCTCACACAAATATATTTTATTTTTAGTGCGTCTATACGTTGCAGTATAAAATTTACACCCGTCACCTCACACAAGTCCAGTTGATAACCAGCGTCAGGCACTAGTAGTTTGGCATTTTTGCTGAGCTGGGTCTTTTTAGTGCAGCCGTGAGGCAAACTTTCCAACAATTTCTTACATCCCACTTTACACTTTTAATTTGAGTTTTTTTTTAATCTGCTGTATATTATATTGTGTGCAAAAGGCATCAGTCTATGCTAAATAAATATATTTTCTGTTTTTCTTTCTTTGACTGAATCATACCACGTTTATGTACACAGCACAGACAATCGATGATGTACGAGTATAAGCAGTAAGTTCCTATTCGCCAACATGTATGTTTTCTATGAGTATGAGACGGCAATGAGACAAAACATAAGGGGCACCGTTCATATTACGAACGAATTCTATTTATACTTTCGTTCATCAATATTGTTGCGCGCACAACTAAAAAGTCTACTACTAGCGCCATCTAGTATCGAGTAGCGGAACTAGTAGAGTCAAGATGCTTCTAGAAAGTTCGATTCTAGAACTATCGACATCCGGTCAGTCGGGGGCCGGAATGTACTAGAATATTCTAGATGTTTCGGGAACTATCCGAGGCCCTATATAAGGCCTGTATGGGCCGCGACGGAGTTTAGTTTATTTTTGAAAACGAGACAAGCGAAAACAACTGAACGATATTTGAGAGTGACATTAAGTGATTGTGTTTAAATTGGTGTTCTTAATTAAAGTGTCTATTTTTTTAGTTATTAAATCGGCAGTTTTTATTGTCACGAACCCCAAGCTCGTAACAATATTGAATGTTTCGTACATAAAATAATCAGGTTTAACTCCAAAATAACACACATAACATAACATCACGCCTTGTTTCACCGAAGGGTTGGCAGAGGTGTACCTATAGTACACGAACATTTCGCCAGTTAGGTTTTTTACAAAATAATACAACCTTAATTTTAGCTAAGTGCCATTATGGAAACCAGCCAAAAAACAAGTTAACACTAAAATTACAAATGAAATGAAATTGTGTACTCTGTAAATAGGATATTAGAATCACTTTTACACGCCATATATAAAAAACCGGGCAAGAGCGAGTCGGACTCGCGCACCGAGGGTTCCGTACGTATATAGGACGTTGATGATTTCTGAAAAACTGTGCTATTAAGAGACATCGTTTTATTTTTCCTGTAATCTTTACATAAACTTCTATCCTAAAGAATAATTTCAGATTTTTATCTACGGAACTTTACAGTTTTCAACAGCATTTTTTTACATTTTTCATCAAAAGTCGGAAATTATGCTGTTTAAAAAAAAGTTTGAAAATGTGCAAACAGCGCTCTTTCATATACCCCACATGCCCTAGTAGCTCCACTTAAAAAAATTCGGTCCCTTTTGCAAAAAAGATATATTTTTTTATTTTTTTCTAGTTTGCAAAATAGTTGGGCAAACGTCATCTAAAACGATTCCAAATTTCAAGTTGATAGCATTAGTAGTTCTTGAGATATCCAGGTGTGACATACAGACAGACAGACTTAGTCTCACCATAAGGGTTCCTTTTTACCATTTTGGTACGGAACCCTAATTAAAAAAAATAAGCTAGATGTAGTCGACATTTCCTATCTGACTACCCCTGAGAAGAAATGGTGAAACAAAAGCATGGATCAAAATTCTTCACACATTCACACGTTCACAAATTCTTATGCTCGCCAAACTCACTCCCTCTGTAACCCACAAGAATGTCTCAAGGTGAGTAGAGGGTTACGGAATCCCTTGACAGTATAATCCCATTTAATATACTAAGGGTTCTGCCTTAAATATAATACGTAGGTACGAAAGATACTTAATAGTTTGAATAAGAAACGCTGCTCGGCATTCCAGGCTTGTTATCTTATGGTTTTATACAAAAAGGGGTCGAGTTGTGTAAGAGGTAGAATAGTGTGAGGGGTCAAGTGGTAGTGGAAGGGTTGAATATGTTTTGCTTGGGTACAAAGTGCAGTGCTTTTGGGGAGGCTTTCGTTAGTCTATAGATTGTTTGTTAAGGATTAGTAAGATGGATTAACGGTTAAAAGATTGTTGGCTGACTGACTGGCTGCAAAAATGGAAAACTGTGGTGCAAACTGAGACTCTCGTGATCGAAAGAAGGTACCCACTTCTACCTCAATGCTTAGCATGATCTTCCGTGATATCGAAAATACGGCAGTATTAATTTTGAAATAAATATACCTATGGTAAAGTTGAGGATAAATTTTAAGTACTATGTTTGACGAAAACGCGATTCCATAAAATTTTCTCAATAGAATAAAATTGGGAATCAAACGAGCTTACCTCTTAAGCGAAGTCTTGATTCTAATTTTATGAACGGCGATCTGAAATATAATTAATTAAACAGAGTAGTGTTCCTTACACACACGTATTAACATCGCATTTTTAGAGATAAAATATATATATATTTTTTAAGTTGGATTATTATCTCAGCGTTGGCAAGTGGCAACACAGATACGTCACTTATTTTAGAGATCCTTAAGTAAGGAACAAGCTCTGTTTTCTGTACAGAGTAGTTCCGCATACTTACATTCACTAGGGTTTCCTGAAAGGATAAGTGAATTAGGTAGACTGATTATTGCAGCGTTGGGGTTGTTAGCTAGTGGCGGGTGGGTGATTATATTTCAGATCGCCGTTCATAAAATTAGAATCAAGACTTCGCTTAAGAGGTAAGCTCGTTTGATTCCCAATTTTATTTCACGGCGATCTGAAATATAATTAATTAAACAGAGTAGATGTTTAGAGTTGTCTGCAATATCTGGTTAATATTCTGGTTTGTTAAGTAGGTACTTTTTATTTTGTTCATTACCGTTACTTTGTTAGGAATTAGAATTCCTATTATATATAATTATTATTCCTATTCCTGGCTATTGTTAGTCAGCAATGAGGCATAATCAACATCGAGAAAACCCACATTGTGTTTGTCTCAATTGATGTCAACTTTAAGTTGAGCTGTTGTATTTGTTGTACTGTGAGAGGTAAAGGATTAATATTACTTTAGCTTACTATTTCGCTTATCGTAACTTACGGTTATAATGAAGTATTTATTTTATTAGACAGAGTCAAAATTAGAGCCAAAACGGCAGCCAACTTGTTTAGTAAAGTTTGTTCTATATGTGAGATTGAATACTTTTGAATATTTTCGAGACTGGGAATAGCAGCCTTATACTATGTCTCCATAAGCTTTAACGTTCACTTATTTGGGATTCAGTGTGGAACTTACTGCGTGAGATTGCACTAAGCTCATGAACTCTATTATTACGTTTAATTGCGTATTATAATATGTGTTTTAGTCACTGAGGTGGCAGATTTTGTTGCCCAAATCGTTGTAAAAGCCCTGTTTTTTTTTTTTTTTTGCGTTGTATTGGCGCTGGATAAGCTTTTGACACTTTCGCCAACCCGCCTGCCAAGCGTGGCAATTATGGGAAACCCCCCCCCCTGGGGGAGGCCCATGTCCAACAGTGGATGTTTTTCAGCTGAATAGATGAAGCTTTTGACTTGATCACTTTTAAGTTTTGTAAGCACCATTTACTTAATAGAATTTAAAAAAGAAGAAAATATATTTCTTAATTTATAGTGAAACCGTTTACTTCAAGTACTTATGATCAAAGGGATCCTAACTTCCACATGATTTTCATACGTTCTGCTAGCAAATAGTCAAAATAATTATTACTTGACAAGTTGAGAGCTAATCGAAAAGATTAGTTTCATCTATGGGGCATTAAATTGAGTTATATGCCTTAGGTGAGGAAGTTGTATAATTAGTTATGTTCACTGTACAATTATTCAATGCTTAAGAACTAAGAAATTTTTAGGTACTTTTGTTCATGGTGCCTGCATTGATTGTATGGTATGCCTGGCCTTGTTCATGTTCTAATCACGATCCATCAATACTTTATCCTCACAATGCGCTGCCCCCCCCTTTGTTTCCTTGACAATTTTACTTTAGTGTTGTGATTATCATTGTTATCTAGGTACTGCTAAATGTGTAGTCTAGTACTTGGTTGGAATGATTAAATGTTTAATTAGACATTTTGATTTTATAGCCTTTGAATAAGATCACCCATCTCTGTCCGGCCCTTCTGGGAATGTAAATAAACTCTTACTTTTGTTTTAATATAGTTATTTCAAGGCACTTGTTTCAAGGTGTTAGATCTCCATGGTTAATTTTCGGGCGATTTTCGATTTGTACACGTAAATTGGTGTCTGTCTATAAAGGTGCTTATTATGTCGGTCTTGATATTTTGACGAATAAATAATCAGGGTGGGTGGGTAGGAAATCTTGTTTCGGTACCTAAGTGTCACTCACTACTGGTAATTTAGTCAAGTCAAGTTTTATTATAGGTCAGTACAGCAGAGCTATAAGATACAGTTGAAGTATGAGAATTCTATTAAAGAAGTTATTAGACAATGTATTTATAATGAGCCCTTATTTTTAACCTATCTGGTCATAGGAAGAATGCTGCGGGTACCTATAGAATAAAATCATATAAGTAGATACCTATCTATTTTGATAGGTTGAAAAATAATTGAATAGTGTACAAGTTAGCAGTATAAAGTAATAGGGTTATATCTGGGAGCTTTGTAATTTTCTGTCAATTAAGTACCAATAATGGAATTCTCACTGCCCTAGGAGGGGTTAAGTACCAGTTTTAGGTTCAGAATGAAGCTAAATTTTCTATTTTGTTTGGGTCTAAAATGTACAAATTCATTGTAAATCTGTACTTAATGCATTTTTAATTCATCTCGGTTTTTACTAGCTGAAATGGTATTCAGAAGTTGAGGTATTGAATTTTGATAGGTATCAAATAGTTTATTGTATCTTTGTACCCACGGCCGATAACAGGGTCAGTGGTCTGCAGCTGTTTTTTCGGCATAGCATATGGTTGTTGCATTCCAGTATCAATCTTGATAAATTGTCATTCAGGAGTGTAGATATAAGCCGGATTGTTATTAAGGTCCACCAACAACATTCATCTTTGTTTTCCATATTGATTGATTTCTGTACCCAGTTGTAGGATGTTTTATTTCTTATTTACTATAACAAGTCAACTCCTGTTGTGCTATTTAGGTACATTTTTTCAAAAGGACTGGTAAGTTTCTCTATTATCATAATAATAATATCAAAGAAATCATTATAAATAGATAATATAAAAAAAACCAGATTGATAGCGTTAGATAGCAAGAGTGAATGTCTTGTGGGTTTAATATGTATTAATTAATTATTATTGTTTGTGGCTATAAAATTATATACCCAAGTTTGTTATTGTATCTATTTGTTTTTCAAATAGAGTAAGTTAGCAATCATGTCAATTTTTGAAGCAATATTAGTTTTATTCTGGTTTTAATTTGGTAGTATTATATTATTATTTATTTATATTTTAATTATTTTTTATGTTGGCAGGTGCTTTTTGTTGCATCAGCCAAGTCAATCCGCAGTTTGTGTTTGTATTATGTTCTTCATGAGCATAAGGTCAGTCATTGCTGTCCCTATGATAGAGGTAACCGGTCCCCCTGTTTATGTCAATCCCTTGTTCCCTCAGTTTAGAGGAATCTGAAAGTACACCTATTACTTTATAGATAATTAAGGGAGCATTGAATAATACTTTGTATGGTTTTGGTTCGTTTCAGTTACATTTAGGGAAATTTCCATAGATATCTGAAGCATTTGTTGTCTGCCGTTGTATCACATAATCATTTTTGCAAAGTATCTTGTACCGTCAGCCATTGCATCACAGAATCATTTTAACATATCCTGTACTTATAGTATTTGAATGTATGAGTGTAAAAGTTACACAATTTTGCTTTATATACTTTACAAAATAGGTATCATTTGTAGCTCAAGATAGTTAAGCCACCTAGGTGGCTGATAAAAAGTAACCTGTTGAGGCGAGGTGTGCTTCCATAGTATTGTCCTTGATGCGAGAGCTAGGTCACATAGTGGTGGGATAACATGCTATGAGCATATTAAGAGTATTTTATATTCAATAATAACAAATGCTTTGCGAGTGTATAAACGCACAGGCAGTGTGCAGGGTTGACTAAGCTGTCACGCAGCTTTCATACTGTAAGTAAAATCATATCAAACCCCCTTTATGACAAGTCAGTGTCGTGAAGAGTATTTTATACTCAATGATAACAATCCAGGTACGGAGGTACGGTCCAGCACTCACAAGGACGTATAATGCTTTTGCAAGTTTATAACACACAGACAGTGTGCAGGGTTGGGTAGGGCTGTCTCGCGGCCTTCATGCTCGTAAGTTAAAAGCATATCAAACCCCCTTTATGACAAGAGTCAGTGTTGTTAAGAGTATTTTATACTCAATGATAACAATCCAGGTTCGGAGGTAGGGTCCAGCACTCACAAGGGCGTATAATGCGTTTGCACGTGTATAACACACAGACAGTGTGCAGGGTTGGGTAAGGCTGACTCGCAGCGTTCATGCTCTTAAGTTAAAAGCCTATCAAACCACCTTTTTAAATTTTCTTAACCTTGATCATAGAAATGAGACTTACCTGTTATTACAAGTACATACCCGAGTTAGCTATACACACTGTTAACTTTTCATCCAGCTAGTAACGGGAAGGTCACACGTTACTGGCGTGTCTCGCACGCACTGAATGTTGATAAACGCATACCATTTAGCTATGCACAGTAACATCGCTAAGGGCTTCACGAGCCTCTCTGGCAGCTCCTCATCCAGCTAGTATCGTTGAGATAACAATACTGGTGACATCTCGTGTCTCTGGAGGGATAATGCTTTATAAAATTTGCAGCAACTGGCAATAGGCAGTGTTAATGTCCACCATAGTGCTTATTTAAAGCGCTATCAGTATCGCGTACAAGGTGGTCAGTTAAAACCAGGCACTCTCGCACATTAAGGTTGTGGGATGCCTCCGGATCTTGGGTCAGGTTTAGCAGTCTGCCTCTGATGTATTTATCTGCTTTCTGTTGATGTCGTTCATGAACGTCGTGGACTCGTGGCCGTCTCAGGTCTCCAATAACAATGCACTCATTACACTTTCTATCACTTGGCATAATTGACACTTTGTCAAAGATCATAATTTCAGTAAAGAGCACAGTAAACATAATAGAAATTAACGATTTGATGAGAGCGAATTTTTTCTTGCGATGTCATGTCAGCGCGCGAAAGAAAAGTGACATAAGTATCTGTGTTGCCACTTGCCAACGCTGAGATAATAATCCAACTTAAAAAAAAATATATATTTTATCTCTAAAAATGCGATGTTAATACGTGTGTGTAAGGAACACTACTCTGTTTAATTAAATATATTTCAGATCGCCGTGAAATAAAATTACAAAGTTACCTCCAAACCAAACAATAAACCAACAAGTATTAAAAACATACTTAAAATTAGATCATTAAACTTTTCATTATAACTGATATAAATATATAAAGCAGATAATATTATGTTTATTTTATTTTATTAAGAACCATTAACTTCACCGTAAAAAGAAATTACCTAAACAATCGGTGCCTTGGAGCCTTCTCCCTGCCGATGCCCCCCTGTATTGCTTACTCACGTGACCGCGAGCAGTAATGTGTCAGCCAGATAAACGAGTGTTGTGGCGCTGAAGTATTATTAGGTATCTACTACGATCGCCCTTTTTAATCCGACCATATAAATAAATAGCCCAAATCATGGAAAACATGGAGTATATCTACTTATCTGCTCATAAAACAGGGAACTGGGCGTGCGATTTTCTTTTTTTCAGCAAGTAATTAGTAAAAAAAAAATGCTCTCTAAAAATTACAAAAAAAACCCTATTTTTGCCGCCGTGATTAGAGGACTACCAGAAAAATTAGAAAAGTTTTTAAGATAAAAAAAATGATAGGAACCTAAACATACTCTTTCTTAAAATGTTAATAATTTTTTTTTTAATAAGCACAGTTTTCGATGAGAAAAACGAGGAATATGAAAAGTCGAACTCGAAAAATTTTTTATGATAATTTTGGTCTTAGCTGCCGCTGTCCCTATCACACACTACGGGAGCAGACTTGAGGTAAGCGCGACGGTAATAGTTTCTTCAAAACTTTTCACATTCCTCGCAGGCCCTGTGGGGGACAGGGCCTGCGAGGAATGGTATGGTATGGTGAATGGTGGAAATCTTAAGGATTATTATAATTTAAAGAACATTACTATAGTATTTCGGAGTTTATGAAAGAGGACAATTTTCTTCGGTTTTGAAATGATGATGTTGTCTTTTATTTAATTTTGTTTTTCACTGTGTAATAAAATCACTGCATATTATAATAATGTATTATTTTTATTATTGATGGAATTATTTTGATAAATATAATCGCGGTTTGTGTACCATTTCTTCTTACCAATTTGTACGCCACGACACGCGGCTTAACATTTCTGTGTTTAATATCTTGCATACAATGTATCTACACCATGTTTATACAAAAAAATAAACTTACTTACTGTCAAACAGTATTGATATGTTCCAGTTTTAAATAGATAGATATGTAATATCTATATAAAACTGAGGAACTATTGTAATGAGACTTCCCAATTTTTTACTAGAATTCAGACCAAATATATACATGCATGTCACGTAGGTCACCCAGAAAATATTCAAGGCTTATTCAAAACTGCGAGCAAATTTCCATACAAAACTTGATTTTTGCATTGAAGATTTTTTTATGCAATGTAATATCTGTAAATGAAACACAAGAAAACATAGTGCTCAAACTTTTTTTATTTTATATTTAAAGAAATAAACCAAATGCTGACTATTTGTGTGTTCTACGTAAATACCCACACGTGTAACCTAAACTAAATTCTGTAACCTAAGTACTTTAGTTCAAGCACTAGAAGGATTCAGTCTTTCAAGTCCCTTGGGCTTTAAACTAAACGTGGAGTTGTTATTTAGCGTTAATCAGCGTATTGAGCGCCGTCAAACGCAGTGTGGTCGCACCATTAGGTACAAAGTTCCAACAGGCTGCGTTGTAGGGATGTGAAAGATAATTTAATTCTCGAATTTCCTTTGCCTTAATTCGGAATTCTAAATCGTATACTTACTCGATTTTTTTAAAAATAAATGTTAGAATAGTTTTGTACTTTCTGCTGATTCCATGAGATTGGTGGTTTAAACATGGTTTAAAATAGAGAAAGGTTTGAGTTTATGCGTGTATGTTGCAAGGGGATTAACTAAATATAAAGTAGATACTGTGTTTTTTTTTATATAAATTATTTTCAACGTTAAAAGAAATAACTAAAGTATCGGCGCCTTGGAGCCTTCTCCCTGCTGTCTTGTCTCACTAGCTCGCGTGACAGCGAGCAGTAGTGTGCGAGTGAGATAAACAGTTCAGAAGTGAGGTGGTGACGAGGTATTATGAACATTGAACATTCAAACTGAATTTGTTTTCAGATGTAAATAGGTAGGTATCTCAACATTTTTTTAAAAATTGCTTTTACGTTCGTTTATATAGTTAGCTGTTATAGTCAGATCTATCTTCAAATGCTAACGAACCAAGACGAGACCAACCAAGGCGAACCAAGGTAACCGACATAGCCCGAAGAATTGCCAATCTTAAGTGGCAGTGGGCAGGGCACATTGCTCGCAGAATTAATGGCCGATGGGGCCGAAAGGTTCTGAAGTGGTGACCGCGTACTGGAAGACGTAGCGTGAAGGCCTCCTACAAGGTGGACTGATGACCTTGTGAAGGCCGCAGGTATCCGCTGGATGCGGGAAGCACAGAACTGGTCGAAGTGGCGGTGCTTGGGGGAGGCCTATGTCCAGCAGTGGACGTCTTTCGGCTGGATTGATGATGATGATGATGATGATCTTCAAATGCTTATAGGTTACCGTACTTAACCTCACCACATACCATGCTCTGTGCTAGCCGTGTGCGTAAACATTTCAATCGTTTTGTTAATGTTCACTGAACACATGCGGTCAACACGATCGGATCAAATGTTTAGCTTTTATGTTTAGTTCGCTTAGTTAGACATGCAAATAAATGATTTATTGTTATTTTATTTACAATTTTAATAGAGTAACGGTGGAGTTTCTTGCCCATTCTTCTCCATACGAAACTACCTTTTGGAAAGGGCGACTAGAATCAATTCTATTTTTTTTCGTTCAAAAGTGCCATATATGTGCCTATTTGAAATAAACAATTTGACATTGACTTTATTAAAACTCCGATCCTGTTTTTTCACGTCAGCTCCCCCATACTTTCTTTCACAATCCGACGGACTTGAAGGAAATTCCTAATTCAGCTTCTTACGTTTGAAAAATTTATCTGCTCGTAAATAACGCAAACATCATCATCATCATCATTTCAGCCGAAAAATGTCCACTGCTGGACATAGGCCTCCCCCAAAGGGGTGGTTTGTCATAATTGCCACGCTTATGACGATATGCCAGTGACCTTGAGTGGTTAGCTTGCGTGTTCTGTACTGAGCTCACGCAACGCGTCGTACATCATTCAGCCAGTAATAGGACTCGCCCATCAAGGAGCGCTGTCCCCAATTTGACGCATTATTAAATCAAGATATTACAAAATCCTGGGTACATTATTCTTGTTGCTTCTATATGTCAGAACAATGTAAAAAATTAAGATACTTATTTAAAAAAAACAATACAAAATATAAGATGAAAAGATTACAAATAAGCCCTGGCAGTTAAGAGACGACCAGTCTCAACTGACGGCGCCCGTTCACGAACATGACGCGTGGATCAGCACCATCCAACTCAACCATTTTGTAGGGAACCGAATGATCCAACACACGCGCCACCATCAGCGAGACAATTAAGTGAGCATGACATACTCTCAACTGCCACGCTTTTTTAAGCCAACATACATCTTATCTTATTAAACGGCTCCATGGTACACACATTTACAAAATTGAAAAAATGCTTTTAAATTATACAAAACCGCACCAGTCTGTAGGGGCCTTATTTCAAACTAGGCTGAGAATCAGTACTTTTCGACAATTACCCTGCTGATCAGATTGATCTCATACTGTATTATGATATTTATGATACACTTCATTCTCAAATCCCGTTTTCCTAACCGGGTGTCTTATCTACATCACTAAACCAGTCCCGCGACGAAACCGGAGCGGTTCAATTGCGCTCCGGGGACGGTTCAGTTACGGTCTGATTTAATATGCCAACATGATCGTGTTAATAAACTTGTTATATTTTAAGTTAGTTTAGACTAACTGCTTTGTTGGCTTGCGAGTGGTTTATTAAGTAAGGAGTTTCGAAGTCGGGGTTTGTGAGTTGATTTGAGGTGAAAATGTGTTGGGAGTGAATGGGCTAAGAGTCCTAGTTAGTCTATATTTTTGGGTGTATATTCAAATATACAGCTTGTATCAGAAAAGTATGGTCATAGAGTAGAATAGAAGATAAAATAATACTCTTGCAAACATCCCTCTGTGGTATACAAGCCGAATGCTGCTAAAAAAGCGTACAGACCTCGAAGTATGCTCAACTCGCGGATGTAGAACAGCCCTTGCTCAGCGTCATTATGATATTCTGTCCAACCATTTATATAATAAAATAAATAAACTATGCACCATAGCTCCCTTGTGCCATAATGAATGTAAGGCCAATGTCACAAAGTGGCTACTGACACTGAGTTACGATAAGACTGAAGATTTACTACATGTATCAATCGCTTAACCCTTAAGTAGTTAAAAGTAAGGCATATATTTATAATTATATTTACACAGACTTACATACACAAGTTTTTTCACCATATTTATCTCTCTGAATACATACACATACTAGGTACTTTAATAGCCACATCATATAACATTTTCTATACCCTAAGTCATCAATTCAGATAATTTATGTAAACAAAGGTGATAACAGATCAAAAAAATATCGTCATAATGGTAATTCACATAAAATGGCGGAAAACAAGGCTATATTGGCTTTTATGTACTGATTTTAGAAATAATAATTAAACAATTATCATACCGTGTTAATTTTTATAAGTTTTCGGTTTTAAACAAAGTTATTAAAAAAAGAAAATTTTGTGGTATAAAAAATATTATGATACTGGTAACACTACAGGAGTTCCCAACATTCTCAAATTTCATTTGACATAATTTGCAAACTCGCGTCTTTTCAATACGTTCGTTTTCTTTTCTCCGATCATATTATTCGCTGCGTGTTTGTTAATTGTGCTTTGTTATCATCGTGTTAAGTGTTTCATTTTGTTGTTAGTTGTTATATTTCCTTGTTTCTGTTGTGTTTTTGTTAAGTTTGATATATGATAAATTGTTTTGCAGCACTGTCCTGTCATTTTGACAGTGACATTTCTTTGTTTACTAAAATTATCTGAATTGATGACTTAGGGTATAGTAAGTAATTATTATAGTAATAATATACTGTGCTCGTCCTACAACTACTGATACGAGTATATGTTCAAATTATAGGCGAGGCCGCTGGCACCCTCAACACAAGTTAAATCTTACTCTGGGTGCCAGAGTTCATCGAAAACACTCTTTCCCTTAGTTGTTACGCTGCATAGTGTTTAGTTAAGTGTTTTTGTACAATTAAAGATAATAAAAAACTTCTATTTTTTTTTTCTTTATTACGTGACACACTGCTACACATCAAGCTATACATTTCCAGTACACGCTGACCTCACATTTTACGGAAATCCTCTAAAATACGAGATCAGCATAAACTGGAAATTCATAGCTTGATGTGTGGCCGTGTGTAACTACACCATAAAAATTACAGATATAAATGTAGACATTTTACATAGAGTGACACAATGGGTGGTCTTATCATAAATATGTCAGCTATTCCCTACATTTTGACGACTTATTCGAACATACCTAAATGTAGGGAACAGCTGATGTAGCTAGCCGTTCGAGTCACGTCCGTGTCAGACTTTTACTGACTAAAACCCACCCGTATTCCTTCATTTGCCTGTATGCCAGGGCCACGATATCACTTTCGGATAAACTCGCAACCCTGGCAGGCATTGGCCCTATCAGCACTAAGACACTTTACCTGACCCGAGGATCGAACCCTGATACCCACATTCAGAAACCACTCTTAACGCCACTTGAACAAAGTTTTAATCAGCCGCCCCATTCATTTGGTTCGAGAAGGTATTGAAGTTTTTTTGGACATTGGCCCACTCTAGGAATTTCTCCTGTATTGTGGGTGCGTTTACAAACATTTAAACTCACATACACAAACAGCCAGACCCGGAACAACTAATTGCAGGTCATACAAATATTTGTTCCGTGCGGGAATCGAACCCGCGACACGCAGCGCAGCAGTCAAGATACGGGTGCACTAACTCTACCCTCACTCTCATAGTCCGATGGCATGGCAACCCGACACGACTGGAGAGAGATTAGGCGGAGGTCCAACGACTTAACGTGCTTTCCTAGGCACGGGGTACCACACCGCCAACTTCCAAACTCTGAGCTGTTACTAAAAAATTCCTAATGGAAAACCCAATAACACGTTGCCCGACCCGCGATACGAACCCAGGACCCCACGCTCAGTGTTGGCGCTTGCGACCACGAGACCAACAGGGCAGTTTAATGATTTCCTACGAAATGTATAGGAAAAGTTTTTTGCGATTTATGACTTTTCTAGTACTCAAACCTCAATTAGCCCAATAGAGGTTTTTGATCCATATTGGAAAGAGGATTGATTGGCATAAAAAAAAGATTTTGTGAACATTTTCCTGCTGACTGTACATTTTTTCTAAAAAATATTTTTTTTTCTTAAATCTGTAAAAGCGATCAAAATTTCTCAAAAAGTTAAGGACAGTCTCTTAAGACGGAGATATATAATAATAATAATAATAATACCATTTATTTCAGACGACATAGGCCCATAGAAAAATACCTTAACCTAAACATACATACTGTATATAAACAAAACCAGCCAGTGACCTTGAGTGGTTAGCTTGCGTGTTCTGTACTGAGCTCACGCAACACTTCGTACGTTCAGCCAGTATTAGGACTCGCCCATCAAAAACGCTGTCCCCAATTTGGCGCATTATTAATTTATTATACACAAACCAAAAGGTATTTTAATAAAACGCGTATATTAAAAGATCAATAATGAAATTATTTTTAAATTGGTGAAGGTTTCAGAAAAATACGCTTGATAGATTTTGTGCCATTCTCAGTTTTTTATCCGCGTTAGACATAACTTTACAAATTTGTACTATGTAATAAAAAACATAATCTAAAATATTCACATATTAAGTTATTGAGAAAATGGTCTAATTTAACATATTTTTTTTTAAATCATTAACACTGCTCGTTTAGACGTGATCTCCAGTATAAAATCATGAAAAGTCGGTTATCGTCCCCTTAAGACCGTTTTCCTGTAGCTACAACGGTTAAGTTAGCTGCCCTTACTGCCCCATCTCAAAAATCCACTCTGTATAACTATTTCTTCTATTTTGACGGCACGGTTGGCGCAGTGGTTAAGCGATTGACTGCTGCGCTGCGTGTCGCGGGTTCGATTCCCGCACGGAACAAATATTTGTAAGACCTACAAGTAGTTGTTCCAGGTCTGGCTGTTTGTGTATGTGAGTTTAAATGTTTGTAAACGCACCCACGATACGGGAGAAATTCCTAGTGTGGGGCAACGTTTAAAAAAAATTATATATATATATTTGAGAACGGCCATTAGTTCTTTTATATGCTATTTCAATGCTATCCAGTCTTTACGGGACACCCTGTTTAAGAAGATTTTGTATGAATGTCAAATTATAAAACGGATCTAGAAAATGTCCCAAACTAGATAGGTATCGCAACTTTGCCTACTGCAGATAGCATACAAAATCCACAAAAGGAGTCAGTGCAGTAGCACAGTAAACTGTGGGTCTAATCTAGCTAAAGTCTAGAGCCTAGCCTAAAGTTATGATTCGGTTCCGTAACGAACGCACGCCGGACGTAACCATAGAAAAATGTATAGAAGCGACATTTTGCTTTATAAATGCCTACAGTTTCAGGGCGTAACAAACGTTCAATGGTCAGGAGTCAGGATTGTACCGCAGCATAAAGATAATTTTATTTTGCAAATATGGATAAACACAAATTAATACACGATCAGCCATATTTTACCATGTAGGCATGCAAAAGATACACAAAAACAAAATAACTTAAAACATATTTTTTACCAAGGAACTCACTTAATTTATAGTACCCTTTCACCACTAAAAAGCTTCGAAGTCTTTTTAGGGTTCCGAACCAAAATGGTAAAAAGGAACCCTTATGGTGAGACTTGGTCTGTCTGTCTATATGTCTGTCTGTCTGTCACACCTGGATATCTCATGAACTACTAATGCTATCAACTTGAAATTTAGAATAGTTTTTGATGACGTTTGCCCAACCATTTTGCAAGCAAGAAAGAAATTTAAAAAATATATCTTTTTTGCAAAAGGGACTGAAAAGGGGTCTTAAAAATTTGAAGTGGGGCTACTAGGGCATATGGGGTATCATATGAAAGAACGCTGTTTGCACATTCTCAAACTATTCAAGATAAAAATCTGAAATTATTCTATATAATAGAAGTTTACGTAAATATTATAGGAAAAATAAAACGATGTCTCTAAATAGCACAGTTTTTCAGAAATCATCAACATCATATATTCGTACGGAACCCTCGGTGCGTGAGTCCGACTCGCTCTTGACCGGTTTTTTAAATAAAGCAAGCGGCAGCTCTTTCCAACTCTTCGGTATTTTGTTAAAAATTATTGGAGCCATGCAGTAGACACTTTTGCCCTTAGTGCTGTCTTGGATGACTGACATAGCACGCTGTTGTCACGTCTATTGCGGGGAAAACGTATAAAACGACTTGGGTTTGTCTTCACAAACACAGCTGCTTCTAGTATGTACAGACAGGGTAATGTAATCTAATATTTTGTGTTTTTTGAAGTACTGTACACAGCTATCCGCAATCATAATATGCTCATTACGCACTCCACGCTCAGCACCAGCAGCAGTTCACTGCTTCCCATAGGCCTCTCCAATCATATGCTATGTCACTTGATTGTCATCATTCATGTCAAACTGCTACAGGCCCCCCTGAAAATTTATTATGTTTATATTATTTTAAAAAAAAGTGTGCTTGACGGCTGCGCCCAATAGGCCCAGTTCAGCAAAATGCCCTGCTCGTGTCGTCACTCCACCTAGCCTGAAACGTTCGGTTGTACCTAACAACCCAACGTTTACCGGTTTGCAGCCAAATTACAATTCAAATTCTTTTATTTGCCAGAATGTAGATTTACAATGTATGATCTTAAAACTATAATGGCCCCTTTAATTATTCTACCATTTTATATGCAGTGGTCTGTGTGGTGCCGGACGTAAAGAATAGCACTCCCCTATTTCTTCCCGTGGGTGTCGTAAAAGGCGACTAAGGGGCGACTAGAGAATGGGCAGCAGCGTTCTCTATGCATTAAACACCATACTGCGATCGCCAACCCGCCTGCCAAGAGTGGCGATTATGGCAAACCCCCCCTTTGGGGGAGGCCTATGTCCAGCAGTGGACGTCTTTCGGGTGGAATGATGATGATGAGAACCGACAGCTATTGGGTAGTCCAAATGTAATTAGTTCTATGGATAATATGGGCGACCCACTCCACTTCAGCGTCTGTCACTTCTATCCGGGTTTGTAACTCTATGGCTAAACTCGGAGTGGTTTCAATGCAGTTATTTGCATACATGAAGCGTCGTTTGGTTATAGAGGACTACCTAACATGTGAACCAATGCTTTGATTGGATGCTGTAACAGCATTATTATTGTAACTTAATGGAAGTAGTTTAGGTTTCTCAAAAGCTCTTGATTCTGTTGGTTACTGAGTAAATCGTCATCTTAATTGCCTAACCTTTTCCTAAATATCTTGGGGTCAGCTTCCAGTCTAACCGGATGCATCTCATAACCAGTATTTTACATGGAGCGGGTGCCTTTATCGTGTGTGTCATAAAAGGTCAAATAAGGGACTTACTAAAGAATGGGCAGCAGCGTTCTGCCCATCTGATCCAACCCTGAATGGGCAACAGCGTTCTGCCCATCTGATCCAACCCTGAATGGGCAGCAGCGTTCTGCCCATCTGATCCAACCCTGAATGGGCAGCAGCGTTCTGCCCATCTGATCCAACCCTGAATGGGCAGCAGCGTTCTGCCCATCTGATCCAACCCTGAATGGGCAGCAGCGTTCTGCCCATCTGATCCAACCCTGAATGGGCAGCAGCGTTCTGCCCATCTGATCCAACCCTGAATGGGCAGCAGCGTTCTGCCCATCTGATCCAACCCTGAAATGATGATGATGAGTGCCTATATCTGTAGGACAGTATTTACCCAAAACACTCAACAACGAAATATCGCCACAAAACCATCTGCTTAAACCCCTCAAAATACAAAGCAATAAATAGCCCCCCCTTCCCCATAATTAGTCCCCGAAACACAATGGAGTTCATCAATAACCGAACAATGGTACAATGAGAGTAGGTGAAACAGTTCTCAGTACCATAGAATAGATACGTTCAGAAGGCCGGCTCCATACAACGAGCAAAAACGCACGCACATATAGACACGCGTAAACGTACTGCGAGTGCAGGTGCACTCGCGACTTGCACTCGTTTGATATAAACTTGAAAATAAAATCTTACACATTTTAGTATTAACAGTATCAAATTTTGGAACCATAAACTTAAAGTCATACTTGTTAAAATTCAAATTCCATTGGAACCAAACCAAAATTAGCGCCCATTTTGTCATATAATAATAGTCACTCGAAGAACATCTTAGACTACATAAAGGCTTCTACATGCCGGGGCGACTTGTCGCGCGACGCGACGCGACACAAAGGCACCGCTCGTCCCGCGACACGCGGGGCCTTTGTGCCGTGGCGTGTCGCGCGACAAGTCGCGCTGGTATGTAGAAGCCTTAACACTGAAGTAGATAGTTGAGACAGTGGCATTGGAATTTGAATCATTAAAATTCTGAATTCAAGTATAGTTTGAGATCGCCACATAATCGGTCGATCATTATACAAGCTTATTTTGGCGCGTGGCCCAAATCTCGGCATCGGGCATGTTTGCCGAAGAACTCACAGATAGCTTTGAAGCTATTATGCGAAAAAGAACAGCATCCCTGATGCGAAGGATTCGGGGGAGCACCAACAGCATTTTAAAGGTAATTAATGTGATTGCCCGTTCCTGCGGCACTGGACCCGTATGCACAGCTGCAGGTCTGGTGCAGCAGGGATCGGACATAGTTCTAAATATTTGAATTTGTTTTATGGAGAAATGTTACTAACATAGTTTTATAAGTGTTACTAACAACAATATGAATAATTTGTGTTCGAATCAAATAAATAAATAAATAAAAATCTGCACTAATTGCGCCATCTTGTTTTGTCCATAAAATTTCTGTACCAATTTCATAAATGTTTACCAACAACTGGACCCTGTCAATGTCATTCAGGACTTCAGGAGTCAAAAGATCCCATATCACTGTACGCTTCTATGTGTGCGTGTGTTTTTGCTCTTTGAATGGAGGTAGACTTCTGCACGTCTCTATTTTGTGCCAGCACCATTGTACACCTTCGTGCTTTTATCATTAAAGCGTCTTCAAAGTCTCGGCTGAAAGCTAAATGCATAGTCTGTACGTTTTAAAAGAAGACATTATGATGAATTAGCTTCTGATGTCTTTCTTAGTTTTAGCTGGGGAGAGAAAAATGCTGGATTTATTAGCTGGCATGCGATGTTAGTCTGCTCCATGTTTCCATGTGTTTGTTAATGAACATGGAGCAGACTAGCTAGAGACAGAACAAGATGGAGACAGATGGAGGAGGCTTTTACCGCACTAGGCGGTCCTTATAATGTAATATCAAATTAATTAATTAATACTAACAACTAACCACTATGAATTTTATTATAAGTAAATTGAAATGTATTTTTTTTTTTAAATGAAATTGTGTGTATTGAAATAATTGTAAGGAATCAATAAAAGCTTTTATTATTATTATATTATGCGATGTTACCATTTGCAAAAAGAACTAATAATCATTTTATTACGAAACTTGTTGTGAAGTCGTCGCGGGCAAAGCTACTAACATTTTGGAAAGTACCTAGCAACGTCATAACATCATGTCTGTATTCCCCAAAGGGTTCAGGCAGAAGTGTACATAATAGTAAATCCACGCAAGAAATATTTAGAATTTATTTATTAGGAACAATTTAGGTATAACTTATCAAAAGACAGCTGAAAAAGTAAAGTGGCGCAGCTATCAATGCCCCACACAACATACATGGAAAACATTTGTTCCAGACACACAGCTTTAAGGAAGTCTTAATAGTAAAATGAACAATTACAAAAGAAAAATTCACTCAAAAGTTTGTATGTAATGATGTAGAGTGGAAGTGAGGGCGAGAGTGTTTGTGAGTGTGTGAGTGTGAGTAAGACGTGCAATTAGTCTATTATGAGAGGATGCTAGCATGAGAGTTTATTTAAGATTCTAAAAGTTGCTCAGTTGCATCATAGGACATAGATTTAAGCCAGTCTGTCAATTTTTAGGGTTCCGTACCAAAATGGTAAAAAGGAACCCTTATGGTGAGACTAAGTCTGTCTGTCTGTCTGTCACACCTGGATATCTCAAGAACTACTAATGCTCCCAACTTGAAATTTAGAATAGTTTTAGGTGACGTTTGCCCAACTATTTTGCAAACAAAAAATAAATAAAAGAAAATATACCTTTTTTTGCAAAAGGGACTGAAAGGGAGTCTTAAAAATTTGAAGTGAGGCTACTAAGGCATGTGGGGTATCATATGAAAAAAAGCTGTTTGCACATTCTCAAAAAAAAAAACTTTTTTTTTTGGTAGAATAGTTTCCGACTTTTGACGAAAAATGTAAAAAAAATACCGTTCCCCCCCTTATCTCCGAAGTTTGCATAGATAAAAATCTGAAATTATTCTATGTGATAGAAGTGTATGTAAAGATTACAGGAAAAATAAAACGATGTCTCTAAATAGCACAGTTTTTCGGAAATCATCAACATCATATATACGTACGGAACCCTCGGTGTGCGAGTCCGACTCGCTCTTGGCCGGTTGTTTTTTCAGTAAGTTCCTTGTTAAAGGGTATATTTTGACTCTCCTATTTATATTATTATAAAGCTTAGAGCTAATGTGGTTGAAGTGGCGCCCTACCAACCTGAAGAGCTTAGTTTTACACATTCTATCAGAGCGTCGCTTTTTAGAAAGGTACTGAGATTCGTAAAGCAAAAGGTGGTGTTTCTTAAGCACTGTATACGTACAGCTGTTTTACTACGAGGACCCCACAAAGTGAATATAATTCAGTAGGTAGTCGGAAATCGAATAGGTTTCCTCGCGAATACTTTTAACACAGCTCTTTATGCGCTCTCTCAAAAAAAGAAATATGTTATTTACTTACTAACTCCTCTAGTTCTTCGTAAACCTATGACGTCTGTTCTTTTCTATTTGGATGCTGTTTTTCGTGTTATCGGCATGTTATAATGTAGCTGGAAATCAGTTTTTCAACCCGAAATTATTTCATATGGAATACTTTTCAAAGCCAAAGGCATATAAGGCACTTTTAAACGTTAATATTTACAAAAAAATAGAATTGATTCTAGTCGCCCCTTCCAAAAGGTAGTTTCGTATTGAGAAGAATGGGCAAGAAACTCCACCGTTACTCTTTTAAAATGCTGTACAATATTTTTTATAGGTACATTAATTATACAATTATATGTGAAGACGATCGACCACGATCGACGCACCTAGAATAAAATTACTATACCACAATAGCTAAAAAGAGTTAAGAATGAAACAATGACAGATAAACTAATTATGTGAAAGATACATGGTGCTCACATATTTACAAACATGGTAAAAAATAATAATATACGTTTTCCTAAAAAAAATATAATATTACGACTTAAGGTAATCACAGAAATCAATCAAAGTTTATTTTTCACTTTGAATAATTATATGGTATTCTGTTGGGAACCAACCAAACCAGAATAGGCTCGTTGACAACTATACTTGGAGCAAATTCCCAACACTACCAGCTCCTCTATCATCCAATCAAGACAGCTCTCTCACCCCTAACAAAAAAACCTTCGCCCTTGACACACATACTAAGGAACTACACACGCCATAATAGACTGATATCCTTGATCTTCAACATAATACGTCTGGAAGGGCCAAAAAGGTCCTATTTATGGAATTTCATTATGGGAACGCCTCATCCGTTGGATTTATAGCATCCTATGAATTTTGATTAAATTTTCATGTTAAGCTTTGAAATTGGTAACGCGAATGTATCAGAGGAATTTGATATTGCAGCTGAGGATTGCAAGAAAAAGTAGATGTGTGTCACCACAAATAGGGATCTAAGCGATGTGTGTTGTGCTGTTTGGTACTAAGGGTTGAACATGGTGAAGTGTTGATGGAGTATTCAACAATGAATACTCAATGAATTAAGTATAAATAAGGCGAACCTCACATCGCATGCAGCGCGCCGTTAAGAGTAGCATGCAGTGCAGCTACGCATGTAAAGCGCCGTTCAGTAGCGCGCCGTTCGGCTATGCACGTAGCGCGCCGTTAGGTTACACATGCAGCGCGCCGTTCAGAAGCGTGCCGTTCGGCTACGCATGCAGCGTGCACTTCAGCTACGCCTGCAGCGCGCCGTTCGCCGTTCGACTACGCATGTAATGCGCCGTTCGGCTACGCATGTAACGCGCCGTTCGGCTACGCATGCAGCGCGCCGTTCAGTAGCGCGCTGTTTGCCTACGCATGCAGCGTGCAGTTCGGCTGCAGCACGCCGTCCAGCTACGCATGCAGCGCGCCATTTAGTAGCACGCCGTTCGGCATACTCGCAGAGCACTGTATGTACGCTGCGTGTACTTAGTCCACAGGCTGCAGGTGTAAAAATATTGAGAGAAGCCTTAAATAATGTCATTTTGACTTGCTCGGTACACCGTGCAAGCCTGCGGGCCAGCATTTTACAGCGTACAGACAGCGCCCTGCGCTCCCTCTCCAAATCAATGTTGTCACATAGATCCTCTGAGACCTAGTGACCCAGATATTTAAAATTAGATACTCTGTTTAGGCTGGCACCGCAAAGATACAAGGGTGGCACATTAGCGAGGGATGTATTACCAGTCTTAAACACCATCACTTCACTCTTCTTCACATTATATCTGAGTCCATGGGTTCGTTCATACTTTTCACAAATACCCAGCAGTCTGCGCATGCCACTCATTGACGGGCTCAGCATCTCCATATCGTCCGCATATTACATTTACTCAATTTAAGTCTTGCATGTAGCATTCCTGACGTTTAATGTTTAAAAACGTTTGAATTCACAATAAGTACATTTTTATTTCATTTAGTGTTAACATAAACATATTTTTTATTGTTTAATATTAGTAAATAACAATTGATTTATTCAAAATAGTATTGTTCTAAATTCAAATCTTGATAAATAACAATAATTGGTATAATTAAAATAACACTTAAATACATCATTGTATAAAATAATTAATAGAAAATTCAAATTCTATTAAACATTTACTTAATAACAATTGATTAAATAATATAGGTACGATAAATAATAGTTCAATTTAATTCAAATAATAATAATGAATCTACGAGTACTCGTATGTATATGATCACCAAATGTGATGAAATCGATGTCTGACCAAGATTGATGTGGTTTGAGCAGTCTTTGATTGAATTTATGGCCAGCAAAGGATATATATGGCCTGTCATGGAGTTATAGATAGCCTTTTAGCCAATGCAGTTATGAACAAAATAGAATCTTGCCTAAATTGACCACACAGTTGAAAGAAAATGATGTGTAACACTCAATTCAAAAGATTGAATATTTTTGATGAAATGCTGATCTATAAAGCTAGTTTTTAGTGCTAATCAATATCTATATATCCAATAATCTCTAAATATTACACAACATATTCGTTTTCTGTGTATGTCTGTGTGACCGCGTTGTTCTTCTAAACTACCCACGCAATTAATTTTGATGAGGTTTCCACAATAATTTACAAAATTTAATGCAATAAAAATAATACGTATAACACATTAATATGAAACTTACATACTTAGGTATAACCTACATCATTCATCATCAAGAAAAAACCTACATCATTTCAATAAAATAAGTGATAGACATCATTTCAATACTAGAAATAAAGATAAAATAGATCAGCCATGTTTTAGATTATCAAAAGTACATACATCTTTTATGGGGTACTGTCTTAAATGTTATAACAAAATACCTAGTGATTAAATGAAAGAAAATTTAAAAATCATATTAAAAGTACACTTTGTAAACAAGCTTATTACAAATTAGAGGATTACATCCAAGATAAGAACGCTTGGACCAGCTCGATAGGACAATCCAGAGTCTAGACAAAAACTGATTGCTCTTTTAACTGTATAATTTATTACTTTTATGACATTTATTTTACATACTGTGATTACCATAAATTCACACACTGATAATTTTTTTTTTTTTTTAGGAAAACGTTTTATTTTGATTACAATGTTTGTAAATATGTGAGCACCATGTATCTATCAGATAATTAATTTATCTGTCATTGCTTCATTATTAATTCTTTTTAACTATTGTTAGTAATTTTATTCTAGGTGCATCGTCTTCACATATAATTATATAATTGATGTACCTATACAAAATATTGTAAAACATTTTTAAAAGAGTAACGGTGGAGTTTCTTGCCCATTCTTCTCCATACGAAGCTACCTTTTGGAAGGGGCGACTAGAATCAATTCTATTTTATTTGTAATTTTTGACGTTCAAAAGTGCCATTTATGTGCCTATTTGAAATAAATAATTTGACTGACTTTGACTTAACAAAAAAATCTCGATACTTGGTCAAGTCACAAAAACCGTGGAAAACAGCTAGTTCGCTAGTTAAGATTGACGATGGCACGGAAGTGATGAGTTTAGAGAATAGCACGAGTTTGTGAATCATAATATTTAGTTAAGAAAAGTAAAAGCTTTGAATTAAATACTTCAACTCCAGATGCTTTTAATCTTACATGGCATATTCTTACATCCAAAATTGATAGAGACCACTGCAATATTCTAACATTCAAGGTCATCACATTCCTACCTCTCGACTAATTCTTAACTAAAGCCCTTCAAAAGACAACTACATATCGTTATAATATTCATACCTAAGATAACCGACTTTTAATGATTTTATACTAAAGATCACGTCTAAATGAGTAGTTTTAATGATTTGAAAAAAATATATGATAAGTTAGAGCATTTTCTCAATAACTTAGTATGTGAATATTTTAAATTATGTTTATATTACATAATGAAATTAATTTGTAAAGTTATGTCTAACGCGGATAAAAAACTGAGAATGGCGCAAACTCTACCAAGCATATTTTTCTGAAACCTTCACTAATTTAAAGATAATTTAATTATTGATCTTTTAATAATTATGCTCGTTTTATTAAAATACCGTTTGGTTTGTGTATAATCTATATATATAAAATTCAAAGTCTTGACTGACTGACTGATATATCAACGCACAGCCTAAACCGCAGGTCCTAGATACATGAAATTTGGAGGGTGTGTTCTTTGTAAAGAAAGGAAACTCCACTAAGAAAGGGTTTTTCGAAATTCTACCCATAAGAGGGTGAAATAAGGGATGGAAGTTTATATGAAAGTCCGTCAGTTTTGAAGTTAGGATCTTAAAATTTAATGTATAGGCTGACGATTGAAAATTAATTTATAAGTGTCTCAGCGATTTGATAATTCCACCCCCGAAGGGTTAAAAAGGGGGATTAAGTTGTGTATCAAAGTCCTTAATTTTCGAAGTAAAATAACTAAATTTATTATCTAGGCTTATGCTTGGAAGCTAACACAACGGTGTTGTTCGAATTTCAACCCCTTAGGGGTGAAAAGGGGGATAAAATTTTCTTTTTAATGAAAGTTCTTTTTAAGTTAAAATCACTAATATTTCGACTTATGGTTGGAAACTATGCATCCGCTAAGAAGGGATTTTTCGAAATTCAACCTTTAAGGGGTAGAAAGGGGGATAAATCTTATTCCTTGAGTTAATAAACCTGAAACTTAGCACGAATACTAACCTAAGTAAAATATAAAGTTTGTCATTTTTTGTTTTTTTTAAACTACTCCGTAAAGGGGGATTGGGGGATATCAAAGTTTTATGGAATAATTTTAACACGCGGCCCGATTAACTTTAAACTCAGTATTTTTACTGAAAACAAAAAATAAAGAATAGCTTGTATCAGGTTTTTTTGAAAATGTGCCCCTAATAATGGGGTGAAAAGGGATAGTCAATATACAAAGGAGGATTTTACTGCTTGGCTTGATTAACTTGAAAATTGGTATAAATAACCTATAAATCCAATAATAATACGTCAAAAATATGTTTGAACAATTTACCCTTTTGAGTGCGTAAAAAGGGGCGATATAGTTTGTATGAACAGAATCTTAATACTTTTGATATATAAACTTGAAATTTGGCCCGAGTACTTATTTCCAGACTTCGGGCTGCTACTGAGAAATTCCTAATGGAAAATCCAATAACACTTTTCCCGACCTGGAAATCAAACCCACTCCTCATGCTCAGCAGTCGCACTTGTGACCACTAGACTAACGATGCAGTCATTACTTAAATAACAAAGTTTGTCATAATTTTTGCGTTTTTCAAAACTACCCCTCAAAAGGATTTTAGGGAGTCAAGGTTTTTTTGGGTTTTTCGGGATTTCAGTTTGTATTTAAGAATCTTAACGCGTGGTTCAATTAACTCGAACCTTAGTGCTCATACTTTTGACAAAAAAAAAAAACGACTTTTTGAGAATCGGAAAGAGGGGTAATTAAGTTTTCGGGAGAATTTTACTGCGTACCTTGAATAACTCAATAGTTGGTATACATCAATTATTATTTAAGAACAAAAACGTAGAAAAAATAAACAATACAAAGTTTCTTTCAAATAGACTTAGACATGAAATGGAGGCCACGTTTATTGAACAAGTATGTACAAAACGAAGTTGGTATTTATACGCTATCTATATCCTCCGTAAAGTTGTAAATCAAACTGTATTCCTATCTGTTTACCACGCTTACGTTGCAGTTGGTTCCAACTAAGATATGGTATAATGTTTTGGGGGAATGCTGCTGATAGAGAAGTTGTTTTTTTTTCGACATCCACGCGGGCGAAGCCGCGGGCGAAAGCTAGTTAATTAATAATGCGTCAAATTGGGGACAGCGCTCTTTGATGGGCGAGTCTTATTACTGGCTGAACGTATGACGCGTTGCGTGAACTCAGTACAAAACACGCAAGCTAACCACTTAAGATCACTGGCATATATCTGCGTCTTAAGAAGTTATCCTCATCCATTCTCGCTTACACAGCATAATTATAATATTGTTCAGGACAGCCAAGTACCGTCGAACCAAGAGGTTGGGACAGATAGTGCCATCCACAAAGACGCGCCCCACTCTTTTTCCTAATCGCTTACAGTGAAAGTGTGCATCCTTTCACTAGTGCTGCAGTGTTGTCATTACGTACGAATTTCCTATGAGTACAAACGCACACTACGAAGCTTGAATCAAACTCACTATAGGTACCCCGCGGCCCCTCGACCAAAACATAGTGGGGTGCGTCTTCGTGGATGGCACATTTGCATACAGACAGCTAACTTGCAACTGATTTAAAACAGTGAGTCTTCTAGTCGAGACTGAAAGGAACATCTAGGCGAGCGTATCCTCGACCACATCTTCGCTTACCACCCCATCAGGGGGAGACATTGGTGAAACACGAGGCTATCTACACTTATAATTATTACAAAGAGGTAAATTGTTTATTTGTAAATAAGAGATAATCTATGGAAGTAACTATTGATCTGATTACAAAAGTTCTTGTACTGATAGAAAACTACACTATTTCCGAGTGTCATAGGATGTGAAAAAGGATGTTTGATTAATATAAAATACCCTAGTTGTGATTATAGTGGTGCGTCCCACATATCGCAGTGTCTCAAGACGATAGTCTTTGACTAGTGCGTGTTGCCAGTGATGACCTATGGCACTGAATCGTGGTCGCTCACAATGGGCCTTATCAGAATGCTAAAAGTCACCCAAAGGGCAATGGAGAGGGCTATGCTTGGAGTTTCTCTACGTGATCGAATCAGAAATGAAGAGATCCGCAGGCGAACCAAGGTAACCGACATAGCCCGAAGAATTGCCAAGCTTAAGTAGCAGTGGGCAGGGCACATTGCTCGCAGAACTGATGGCCGATGGGGCCGAAAGGTTCTGGAGTGGTGACCGCGTACCGGAAGACGTAACGTTGGAAGGCCTCCTATAAGGTGGACCGATGATCTTGTGAAGGCCGCAGGTATCCGCTGGATGCGGGAAGCACAGAACCGGTTGAAGTGGCGGTGCTTGAGGGAGGCTTATGTCCAGCTGTGGACGTCTTTCGGCTGAAATGATGATGAAGATGATTATAGTATAATTTAGTTCCACACCGCCGACGTCGCGGGCAGATCCTAGTCAATAATATTGGTTTTTAAACAATGTTGTGAGCGTGCTGTATCAAGCGTAAAAAGTTATTACTCGTACAATCAATCAATCTGCCAAACGTTTTCCCAAATAAATTGGGGTCGGTATCCAGTCCAACCGGATGCAGCTTAATACCAGTATTTTACATTGAGCGAGTGCCTATCTGACCTCCACAACCCAGTTACTGGGTAACACAATAACCCGTGACTGGTTGTCAGACTTTTTTGGGCTTCTAACTACCCGTAATGACTGTCAAAGATCTAGGAATGCCAGCTGGGACCAACTGGCTTAACGTGCCGTCCGAGGCACAGACGGGTCTCGAAATGTATGGATAGTCACCCATCCACGAACTGACCGCGGCAAGTGTAGCTTAACCGTCGATGGACCCGAGGATGTTATTATTTAGCCACGAGCCCCTCTTTAGTTATCACACTCATATTATAAAGTCTTGTTTCATGTGTATTATTGTATATATTTATTAGATAAGTGTATGCTTCGTGTATGTATATATTTATTGTATATGTTAATGGTACACCACTGACTACCTGTAGTATTGTCTCTCCTGCTCCCTTTAATCCATCCAAATGTTGTCTGTAAAATATCGCTTTTAGCGATAAGACCGTCCATTGTGTCGCCCTATGTAAAATTTTAACATTTATATCTGTCACTTTTATGGTGTAACAGTGTACATAATAAAGAGTACCTATTTCTATTCTATTCTATTCTAAGTTTGTGAGTACACACACACACACACGTGTGTGTTTGTTACTTCTTCACGCTCAAACGGCTAGACCAATTTTGATATAATTTTGTATAGACCGTAGCTGACACCCTGGATAGGACATAATGGGCTACTTTTTATCCCAATGTTCCCACGGAATCGAGACTTACGCGGGTGAAACCGCGGGGCGCAGCTTGTTACTCATGTAACTAAAAATAATATTGGCAATGTAGTATTCAACCAAACTCTTTGTTTGTCTGTACAAAATAGAAAGAACGGAAATGGTAGAAAGAGACAAAAGGCACAAAGATAATGAGAAAGAAAGAGATGGGGATAAAGCCGGAGACGAAATGATCACTGCGTCGCCCGCTAACAACTTCGTCAGTGCACAAACATGAATATGGAAAACTTTGGAGTAGTGTGAAAAAGCTTAGTTGTATTTTTTTTTTTTTTGTTAAAGTTTAGTTAAAGTTAGTAAAGTAAATAGTCATGGCTTGAAAATGGCTTGAACAGAATTATTGTGGTCTTGGTAAATATAATTTTTTGGTTAAAATATTTTTACTTCTGATTCTTGATTCGTTTATTAATACAGGTAGCACGTTATGATAGAATAAAAATCGCAGTCAATGAACTAAAAACAGCCACTTCATTTTATTTATTGTTTTTATGCAAGAATTGATTTTGTTCAAGAATTTCTCAGTTGCCAGCACGGAGTCAGGATTTGTTGCCCGATGGCAATAGGCTTACATGGGGATTTAACCTAACCGGCAAGATGTGAGTGTACTAAAGGTACAACTCTGCCTAACTCTTCGGGGATTACAGGCGTGCAGTTATGTGTATGTATGTAGTTCAACTAACTGGAAGTTAAAGTTGAAAAATAATGATTTCTTACATTATTTTTCAATTGTTTCAAAATTGTTCTGTTCTTTTTATTCTACACAGTAACGGCTCCTACAGACTGGTTATATATAAAGATATAAGATATATATATATATTTCGATATCGCGGGCGCGACAGGCAGCGCGACCTTGGGGTCTACTCCGAAGCGTTAAACCAAAGTATCGGCCGAATGTTCAGCCGTTTTATAACTTCCACAGTTTCTTTTTTTGACTTTGAATCCTTACCCGACTTAAAGTCACATTTTTGGCTTTGGCTTATCTCTTTGACTGTCGTTTTTAGGGTTCCGAACCAAAACGGTAAAATGGAACCCTTATGATGAGACTAAGTCTGTCTGTCTGTCTGTCTGTCTGTCACACCTGGATATCTCAAGAACTACTAATGCTATCAACTTGAAATTTAGAATAGTTTTAGATGACGTTTGCCCAACCATTTTGCAAACAGGAAATAAATTTAAAAAATATAGCTTTTTTGCAAAAGGGACTGAAAGGGAGTCTTAAAAATTTGAAGTACTACTAGGGCATGTGGGGTATCATATGAAAGAACGCTGTTTGCACATTCTTAAACTTTTTTTTTTTAGACAGTATGGTTTCCGACTTTTGATGAAAAATGTGAAAAAAATACCGTTTCCCCCCTTATCTCCGAAGTTTGCAGAGATAAAAATCTGAAATTATTCTATATAATAGAAGTTTATGTAAAGATTACAGGAAAAATAAACCAATGTCTCTAAATAGCACAGTTTTTCAGAAATCATCAACATCATATATTCGTACGGAACCCTCGGTGCGTGAGTCCGACTCGCTCTTGGCCGGTTTTTTTTTTCTTTCGACGTAGTCAGCCATAGTTAGCCGTAGTAAATAAAGCAACGGCCGAACATTCGGCCGATATTTTGGTTTAACGCTTCGGAGTAGATCCCCAGGTCGCACCCGCGATATCGCTCCAGTCTGTAGGAGCCTTAATATTGATCGTGAACCACAAAACGACTTCCAAATCCCAGTCTTGACGAGAATATTCCGAGTCTTATTGGTGCCACACAAAATACGGATAAATATATAGACACAAGAATAAAGATCTGCATGTAAGGCGGGTCCCCTAGACAAATGTAACTCGATGTACTTTACAACGCTAAAAGAGTGTCCCAGAAATTACGTTGCATTTGGTTCCAAACAATATTGTATTTTTCACCAGACTTGGCTAGATTTCGAGTTGAATTAAAATATTCCATTATTTTTTATTGTAACATGCATTATTCTAATGAAAAAAAATTAAAAAAATTTCACACTTTTTTAACTTGGATAAATTCAAAACTGACCCACTAAAAAGTGAAAAATAAAAAACTTTTTACAAAAATATAATAACCGACTACCAAAAATAACACTACAAAGTGAAAAATAACTTTAATTTCGGAAGTAGGTGTCTTTGGATCTGTATTTGAGTTTTTGTAAAAAGTTTTTTTATTTTTACTTTTTAGTGGGTCAGTTTTGAATTTATCTAAGTTACAATAGCCTAATGTTAACTGCTCATCACCTTTTACAAAATATTGCTTTTCCCGATGCTGGGACGTTGATTGTTGACGAGTTCTCCTGGTAAGAACCAGGAGAACTGCCACTCACTATATGCATAGTGATGAGCATAAATTGTTTAATCGCAACGCGTTAAATAGGTACTCATTATTATATTGATCCAGTGGCCATCTGTGGTCCCCATCATCAGTTCCACTTCACCAAATGGTGCTTTCCGAGAGCAAATGCACGAGTCAAAAATTGTCAAAAAAAAATTGTGTATTGGATACGAGGGTTTTGGCTACTTTGTATGTGTGTATTTTAATTATGTATAAATTTGTTGAAATTTGCGTTTTGTTTGTACAGAATAAACAAATTTTTCTTTCTTTCAGTTACTATAAAAAATACCCAAATCGCTATAGGTTTGCCTATAAAATTTGAGGGTTTCCCTCGATTTCCATGAAGTCCCCTCCTCAGATTCAGATTTGGTGGCAATGGGACCACCTTGGGAGTATTATACCCTTTCAAACAAAAAAAAATATTTTCAAAATTGGTCCATAATTTACGGAGTAACCGCGTAACAAACATATAAAAAAAAAACATACCACCGAATTGAGAACCTCCTCCTTTTTGGAAGTCGATTAATAATTAATTTGTTAATAATATTTAAATATGCCAAACGGCGAAATTAAAGCCTATCTCTATGCAATCATCTTTAAGAGAGAGGCTTTCTGTCTAAATATTAACAGCCGCTGCGGTCGATCGATCAGGATTCATCAGGTTAAGCTACGCTTGCCGCGGTTAATCCGTAGATGGGTGACCATCTTTACAATCATACCAAGCCCCTCGGTGCCTCGGAAAGCACGTTGTTCGTCCCGGCTGTTATTCATCCGACAAGCCAAAAGTCTGACAACCAGTCTTACCAAGGGGTCTCGTATTAGGTACCTACCTAGTTACTGGGTTGTGGAGGTCAGATATGCAGTCGCTACATGTTAAATCAGCAGCCGCATTCAGCTACATCCGGTAAGACTGGGAGCTGAACCCAACATAGATGGGAAAAGGCTAGGCAGGTAATAAATCATCTTTAAAAACTTTCTATACCTTATTTTTTTATTTATCTACGCAAACATTTGTTTTTTTTTGTTCTTTGTAGCAAATTATGCTCTGTTCGTCGAACCCTATCATTAACGTCAATAATAATCAAGTCGATAAATAGAAGTATAAACAACAAATGCCACTTACGCTATAACTAAGATATAACTAACTAACTATAAGCGTTTCCAAATGAGTTTTATAACGCGCACAGCAAAAGAGTGGAACTCTCTACCTGCGTCTGTGTTTCCGAACGCATACAATCCTAATCTCTTCAAAGTTAGAGTAAACAGTCATCTTCTGGGTAAGCTCACTCCATCGTCGACTTTGTCTCTGTCACCTCTGCCCTAGGCTAAGGTCAAGAGCAAACCCATCCTAAATCAAGAAAAAAAATATCTGTAATAATCTGTAAGAACGGCAAAAAAATCACGTTTGTTGTATGGGAGCCACCCTTAAATATTTGTTATATTTTAATTTACCTAATTATTTATTTTTAAAGTGAATATATAACTAAAGATTCTGTGAATATTTCAAGCATCTACCTGTTTCCGTTATCAATATCGAGCAAAAACGAGCAAAAAAAATCACGTTTGTTGTATGGAAGCCCCCTTAAATACTTATTTTATTCTCTTTTTTAGTATTTGTTGTTATAGCGGCAACAGAAATACATCATCTGTGAAAATTTCAACTGTCTAACTATCATGGGTCATGAGATGGAGCCTTAGTAATAGGAATCCCGCTTTACCCTTTAGGTACGGAACCCTAAAAATCCACAAACAAACAACCTCGACCTGAGGATAGCCCAGGACCCTCTACTCACTAGTCAAATTTACGATCATCAGCCTACGAATCAGTTCTACAAGAATTAGATACTAATATATTTTTTTCTGTGGCCCTACTCTCATTTCATCAAACTCATCAAACTTGTTGAAAATTGTTCATATTCATATTCATTTATTGCATTTCATGTTGTTTACAGGTTGTTACATTATGATAGTTCCAAACAATGAACCCTGCTAGGGCACAGCAATGTATAGGTGACAGGTTTTAATTAATTTAACATGCTATCATTATTCATTATTAAAACAATTTGTTGATATAGATTAATTTAAAAATTATTAATTATTATTATACATTATGTCATTCTTACAAACTAAATAAATAAATAATCATTTTCTGACTGATGTCTTGTAGAGTACCTAGTTATGTATTAGTAATGTGTTCGAGTCGATAGTAATTTATTTATTTCTCAGTTAAAAATTATTTTAGGCTATAATATGATTTTAAGTTTAAGTAGTTTTGTAGGTCATTTTTGAATTTGTTGTCGTACTCTGTATCCTTAACTGAATTCGGGAGTTTATTATAGATTTTAATGCACATGGCCAGAGGCCCAGAACGAAACATAGCTAGTCTTGAATTTGGTACCGCTAATTCGTTTAGATATCGGTTTCTAAGACTGCGTTGCTGTGGGCGTTGCTCACATTATACAGCGTTTATCAGAAAAGTTTAGTCATTTAAGGGTGTGGTAGATAAAAATAATAAGCCGTCCCATAAATTTAAATCCAGTAGATATTAAAGTTTTGTATGGGACCGTTGATAAGTTTTTCGCGATTAGGATGTTGATCTCATCAAGAAAAATGTTTAGTATGATGGGCTGTCAGTACCACCCAATATGCCCTAATACTTAACTACCAAAACAAAATCGTTCTTTACGATAAATATAAAAATATAAGACATTGTAGCAAAACTACACAAACGTGAGAACAAGGATCGCACTACAGTTTGCGATTTAAAACCAATCCAATTTAGCAGACTCTTGCAATCAAAGAAAGACAAAAGATTATACATTGTTGAACGTAGAGGTAAAGACATAATACAATGTAGTGTTGGAGGTTACTTTAAGAGAGACAATAAAATATAGTATCTAGATTTTATTTTAGTCTGTGCTAAATAAATGTTTCTTATTTCTTTCTTTCTGTTGTTTAGTGTGTTGTTGAATTCGGTTAGACTTGACAGATTGACAGAATGATCTAGATTTTATTTTTATATCTTTCAATTTGTAAATCAAACATATTCTTAAGGTAGTGAGTAATTTTATTTTGATTGGATTACAAAATATTGATTTTCCCAAATACATATTTTGAAAGGACAATGATATGATATAAAGACGAGATATGAGGAATTTTTAATTTCTATAGAAAACTTATTTTTCTCATAACTCTTGTTTAAATCAGTGTCCATTCAAAATATATACTTGAGAACCTAAATATTCTGTATTCCAATCGGAATAAAGACACACTATCTTAAGAATATTATGTTTTATTTACAAATTATTTTGGTATTACGTTTGTATGAACTACGCATCCATCGCCGGCTTCTTAAGTACTCTGAGTGATGTAGGGCTACTGAACCATCAAAGCAGCGTCATATAGGAAAGATCTCAATCAATCAAACAATGAACAAAAACAAACTATTTCCTGCTTTAAAATCGCTGCTATTCCCTGCTATGTTAGGATCGGCTTCCAGCCTAATCGGATGCAACTAATTAGAGCGACTGCCTATCTGAACTCCACAACCCAGTTACTGGGTAACACGATATCCCTAAGTAAGACTGGTTGTCAGACTTTTGAGCTTCTGATGACTCGTAAAGACTGTCAAAGATCTACGAATGTCAGCCGGGACTGCCAGGACTATCAACTTAACGTTTTTTAAAGAGACACGGAGGTGTCTCGATATGTAATGAATGGTAACTCAAGAAACTTTATGAGTACTCCTTTAAAATCATACCAATGAGCTGAAAGATATAAAAATAAAATCTAGATCATTCTGTCAATCTGTGTTTCCAGTCTAACCGTATGCAACAACACACTAAACAACAGAAATAAAGAAATAAGAAACATTTATTTAGCACAGACTAAAAAAAAATCTAGATACTATATTTTATTGTCTCTCTTAAAGTAACCTCCAACACTACAATGTATTGTCTTTACCTCTACGTTCAACAATGTATAATCTTTTGTCTTTTTTTGATTGCAAGAGTCTGCTAAATTGGATTGGTTTTAAATCGCAAACTGTAGTGCGATCCTTGTTCTCACGTTTGTGTAGTTTTGCTACAATGTCTTATATTTTTATATTTATCGTAAAGAACGATTTTGTTTTGGTAGTTAAGTATTAGGGCATATTGGGTGGTACTGACAGCCCATCATACTAAACATTTTTCTTGATGAGATCAACATCCTAATCGCGAAAAACTTATCAACGGTCCCATACAAAACTTTAATATCTACTGGATTTAAATTTATGGGACGGCTTATTATTTTTATCTACCACACCCTTAAATGACTACACTTTTCTGATAAACGCTGTATAATGTGAACAATTTTCAACAAGTTTGATGAGTTTGATGAAATGAGAGTAGGGCCACAGAAAAAAATATATTAGTATCTAATTCTTGTAGAACTGATTCGTAGGCTGATGATCGTAAATTTGACTAGTGAGTAGAGGGTCCTGGGCTATCCTCAGGTCAGGGTTGTTTGTTTGTGGATTTTTAGGGTTCCGTACCCAAAGGGTAAAGCGGGATTCCTATTACTAAGGCATCTCATGAACCATGATAGTTAGACAGTTGAAATTTTCACAGATGATGTATTTCTGTTGCCGCTATAACATCAAATACTAAAAAAGAGAATAAAATAAGTATTTAAGGGGGCTTCCATACAACAAACGTGATTTTTTTGCTCGTTTTTGCTCGATATTGATAACGGCAACAGGTAGATGCTTGAAGTATTCACAGAATCTTTAGTTATATATTCACTTTAAAAATAAATAATTAGGTAAATTAAAATAAAACAAATATTTAAGGGTGGCTCCCATACAACAAACGTGATTTTTTTGCCGTTCTTACAGATAATAGTACGGAACCCTTCGTGCGCGAGTCCGACTCGCACTTGGCCGTTTTTTTTATACAAAATTTAGCACCCCCATGTTTGGGTTTGTGCCCGGTTGATGGCAATATGCATGCATACAGTCATGGAACTGGACAAAATCAAATATAGCGAGTTTTTTTTTTTCTTGATTTAGGATGGTTTTGCTCTTGACCTTAGCCTAGGGCAGAGGTGACAGAGACAAAGTCGACGATGGAGTGAGCTTACCCAGCGGATGACTGTTTACTCTAACTTTGAAGAGATTAGGATTGTATGCGTTCGGAAACACAGACGCAGGTAGAGAGTTCCACTCTTTTGCTGTGCGCGTTATAAAACTCATTTGGAAACGCTTATAGTTAGTTAGTTATCAATCAAAAATCAAAATCAAAAGTCATTTATTCAAACTAGGCTGAGAATCAGCACTTTTCGAACGTCAAAAATTACATGAGACAGTCCCCCAAAAACGCCCACCCTTCACCACTTCCTAGTGCTTTAGCTGGGAAGAAGAAGTGGCGCAACAAACTCCCCAGCAGCACAGCTGTCTGTTCGCATAAAAAACTTGAAGTTATACAATACAATATAAAATAATTGGCATTACGCAACACAAAACGTTAAATTAAATTATTTGCTTTATGTTAGCTAGCACACACCATTATACAAAAATATATATATCTATATATATAAAATTCAAAGTCCTGACTGACTGACTGACTGACTGAAATATCAACGCACAGCCTAAACCGCTGGTCCTAGAGACATGAAATTTGGAGGGTGTGTTCTTTGTAAAGAGTAGGTATCCACTAAGAAAGGATTTTTTGAAATTCCACCCCTAAGCGGGTGAAATAGGGGCGGAAATTAATATGAAAGTCCGTCAGTTTTGAAGTTAGGATCTTCAAATTTGATGTATAGGCTGACGATTGAAAATTAATTGACAAGTGTCTTAGCGTTTTTGATAATTCCACCCCTGAAGGGTTAAAAAGGGGGATTAAGTTGTATATCAACGTCCTTAATTCGAAGTAAAAAACACTAAATATATTATCTAGGGTTATGGTTGGAAGCTAATGCAACGGTGTTGTTAGAATTTCAACCCTTTAGGGGTGAAAAAGGGGATAAAACTTTATTTTTAATGAAAGTTCTTTTTAAGTTAAAATCACTAATATTTCGGCTTATGGTTGGAAACTATAGGCAGGCATCCGATAAGAAAGGATTTTTCGCAATTCTACCTTTAAGGGGTGAAAAGGGGGAATAAATATTATTCCTTGAGTTAATAAACCTGAAACTTGGCACGAATACTAACCTAAGTAAATTATAAAGTGTGACATTTTTGTTTTTTTTTTAAACTACTCCGTAATGGGGGATTTGCGGATGACAAAGTTTGTATGGAATAATTTTAACGCGTGGTCCGATTAACTCGAAACTCAGTATTTATACTGTAAACCAAAATAAATAATATAATTTCTACCACTTTTTTTTTGCGTGGGAAATTATCAAATAACTTCTCCCGCTCTGGGCGGAGCGGGAGGGCGTGTCAGACTTTTACTGACTAAAACCCACCCGTGTTCCTTCCGTTGACTGTGTGCCAGGGCCATGATATCCCTTTCGGACAAACATCACAACCCTGGCAAGCCCTAACGGACCCCGTCAGTTGGTGCTGACATCTCTTTGAGGCGCGCGTGGAACACAACGCGCAGTCAAACCGGGCCTGGTCCTTATCGGATGGCGAGCTACCCATCACTCACCGTACGCAAGCCCGCGCCTACGGTGGCCGGAAGACGGCTTGCTACTCCCGACGCCCGGGGCGTCTCCTGCGGCGATTAGGGGCGCGAGGGCGCGAACCTTGCCTCTCCCTCACGCGTTCTGCCTCCTCCTTCGCGAGCATTACTGTTTCACAGAAGGAGGTAATGGCCTCCCATACACTCTCGCTCCGAACCATAGCCTGAACCAGGGCCGGACGCGAGAGATCGCCGCCGCCGTGAGGACACAGTGGTGCTCCGCCCAAGCTGGGCAGACCTTCACCGTATGCTCCACCGTGTCATCCGGGCGATCCACACAGTGGTGACACCCGGGCGTTTCCTCCCGCTTTATCCTGAACAGGAACCTCCCGAAACTACCGTGTCCGGTGAGGACGCCGTGGCGCCTCTCTAGCCACTCCTTAAAGAGGGGACTTATTGCCACAATTGTGGCGTGCTCAGCGCTGGATTGCGACAATCGCACTCTCCATGCCACCATGAGATCCCGCCGGAGCTCCGTCCGTTGTGCCGTGATTTCTCGCGGCAGCGGAGTTTCGACCCAGCGTTTCGCCTCCTCGCGCCACTCCCAGACGTGCGTGAGGACTATTGCCTACAGATCCCACGGCGGCAGTCCGGTAAGGAGGCTCGCCGCCTCACGGGAGAACGAGCGGTAATGACCCTTAAGAGGGTGAAAAGGGGTAGTCAATTTTACAAGAGAGGATTCTACTGTGTGGTTTGATTAACCCCAAATTATGACGTGGGCATCCGCTAAGAAGGGGTTTTTGGAAATTCCACCTTTAAGGGGGTGAAAAGGGGGATTTTGTTTGTATGAAAAATCTTATTCCTTGAGTTAATAAACCTGAAACTTGGCACGAATACTAACCTAAGTAAAACATAAAGTTTGTCATTTTTTGTTTTTTTAAACTACCCCCTAAGGGGGGATTGGGGGATATCAAAACTTTTATAGAATAATTTTAACGCGCGGTCCGATTAACTTAAAACTCAGGATTTATACTGAAAACAAAATAACTTATATCCGGTTTTTTTTAAATCTGGCCCTTTTTAATGGAGTGAAAAGGGATAGTCAATTTACAAGGGAAGATTCTACTGTGTGGCTCGATTTACTTGAAAATTGGTATAAATAACCTATAAATCCAATAATAGAAACGTCAAAAACGATGTTTCAACAATTTACCCCTTTGAGAGCGTAAAAAGGGGCGATATAGTTTGTGTGAACAGAATCTTATTTCTTTTGATATCCAAACATGAAATTTGGCCCGAGTACTTATTTACATAACATCAAGCCTGCAATCCCCAAAGGGTTAAGTAGAGGTGTTTCTTTAGTACACCCACATTTCGACAGTTTTGTTTAAGTCCCATGTAATAGGGGGCGAGCCTATTGCCATCAACCGGGCATAAATGCAGACTTCGGGCTGCTACTAAGAAATTCCTAATGGAAAATCCAATAACACTTTGCCCGACCTGGGAATCAAACCCACCCCTCATTCTCAGCACTCGCGCCTGTGACCACTAGACTAACAAGGCAGTCATTACTTAAATAACAAAGTTTGTCATAACTTTTGCGTTTTTCAAAACTACCCCTCAAAAGGATTTTAGGGAGTGTTATGGTTCGTATTTAAAGAATCTTAACGCGTGATCCGATTAAATCGAAACTCAGACCTCATATTGAGTTTTCGAGAATCGGAAAAAGGGGTACATAGTTTTCGGGAGAATTTTACTGCGTACCTTGAATAATTCAAAAGTTGGTACATCAATTATTATTTAAGAACAAAAACGTAAAAAAAAAACAATACAAAATTTCTTACAAATAGACTTAGACATGAAATGGAGGAGGACACGTAGGTATATTGAACAAGTATGTACGAAACGAAGTTTGTATTTATATGCTATATATATCCTCCGTAAAGTTGTAAATCAAACTGCACTCCTATCTGCTTACCACGCTTACGTTGGTTCCAACTAAGATATGGTATAATGTTTTGGGGGAATGCTGCTGATAGAGAAGCTGCTTTTTTTTCGACATCTACGCGGGCGAAGCCGCGGGCGAAAGCTAGTATATATATATAATAATCGTCGAAAACTATACTCAAGCAGAAATAACGTAAACAAAACGTATCTAAATAAAAGCCTCCAGGCATAATGGGCGTGCCCGCTTAAATAAAGCTACAGCTATAATCGAAGTCACAAATGATAAACTAGCACCATCGAAGTAAAATAAAATTAGTTAATTATTAATAACAATAACAAAACCATGGCAAAATATATATTTGGGAATATCAATATTTTGTAATCCAATCAAAATAATTACACACTACCTTAAGAATATGTTTGATTTACAAATTATTTTGGTATTACGTTTGTATGAACAACGCATGCTGCGCAGGCCCCTTAAAAGCCAAGTCCAAAGCCTTTGCTAAATCATCCTGTTATAGTTGTACTTTGTCTCCGAGTTTGTACATGTGACCAATGATTTCAATAGGCTTTTATCAAGCTAAGTATTCCATGCAAACGACAATATCAGAGCCATCTTGCCTATTGTAGTTAATCCATCGTACAACTTAACACCTAGTTTACCGAGACTAGCACACAAGCCGTTAACGTCAACTGCTATACACATGATACGTCCCCGCAGACGAGAACAATTAACAATCTTGAAGCCAATCAACCAATCACGGTTAGCTTACGGTACCCTGAGGATACATCATGCGGATGAAAATTATACATGGAGCGACTGCCATCTGCCCTATATTATAGTGGGATGACTTATAATGATGATAAATCAGCTAGGTTTTCTATGGGACTGACTCCCCAGGATCACAATGAAATAAAGCTACAAATTACATTTGAAGTTAAAACAGCTTTGACTGTAACCATGGGGCTAACCATAAATCGATGGTTCAATGCTGCTTTATTTTTTGGTAAAACTGGAAAATGCAACAAGGATTATTATGGAAATTCCAAACTAAAAGTTATGATGGAGATATAGTACTTTTATTTTGCCAGATATATTACTTTTATGTCTTGTCTACTCCTGGGCACGCCACGATTGTGGTGTGGCGATAAGTCTCCTCCTTGAGGAGAGGTTAGAAAGGCGTCACGGCGTCCTCACCCTCCGCCTGACGCAGATTTTCACCGGACACGGATGTTTCGGGAGGTTCCTGTTTAGGATAAAGCGGGAGGAAACGCCCGGGTGTCACCACTTTGTGGATCGCCCGGAGGACACGGTGGAGCATACAGTGGAGGTCTGCCCGGCTTGGGCGGAGCACCCCGTGTCCTCACGGAGGCGATCGGCGGCGGCGATCTCTCGGGTCCGGCCCTGGTTCAAGCTAAGGTTCGGAGCGAGAGTGCATGGGAGGCCGTCACCTCCTTCTGCGAAGCAGTAATGTTTGCAAAGGAGGAGGTGGAACGCGTGAGGGAGAGGCAGGGTTAGCGCCCTCACGCCCCTAGTCGCCACGGGCTTGCGGACGGTGAGCGATGGGTAGCTCGCCGTCCGACAAGGACCAGGCCCAGGTAGACGGCGCGTTGTGTTCCACGTGCGCCTCAAAGAGATGTCAGCACCAACTGACGGGGTCCGTTAGGACCAATGCCTGTCAGGGTTGCGAGTTTGTCCGAAAGGGATATCGTGGCCCTGGCACACAGGCAACGGAAGGAACACGGGTGTGTTTTATTCAGTAAAAGTCTAGTTATTTGATAATATACCACCCAAAAAAAAAAAAAAAGAAAAGGTACTCCGAAGATAAATCCAAACTATCGGCCGAATGTTCGGTCTTTTCACGAATATGGCGAAAGAAAAAAATAACGACTGCCCAAAAGATAAGTCCAAGTCGAAAATGTAACTTGAAGTCGGGTAAGAACTCAAAGTCAAAAAAAGAAATTTTGGAAGTCAAGAAACAGCCGATACTCCGGACTATCACTTAGGAGTAGTCCGCTGGACTGCTACTTAGAATTTATCAAAAAGAAACGCAATAACTCTTTGACTGATATGGCTATCGGACTTAAGAACCCATACTCAGTAGACACACTTGCGAATTTGCGACCTATAGACCAATAAGCTTTTAAAAATAAAACAAAAGAGTTCTGCCCACCCCGCAAAGAATCACAGTCGTGCCGATGTCCTCAATACCGGCCAGCCATAATGTTCAGTATTTAAGCGTCATCCCGCAACGATGCCTAGTTTCTAGGTCTTAACAGCGCGTAGTGTCGGTGCTGTAATTATTGAAACGACAGACAAGGCAAGAGAGGGGTGGAGTCGAATTAGTGCTAAAGATTTTCGAATAAAATCAAATTGTGTTTTTTGAAAGATTTTCTTGTAACTGGGAGGTTTAACAAGCTATAAATCATTTTTGATTTAAAGGCAGGCAACAATGATTATTTCAATTTTATAAATGTAGGTACGGTTCACAAAAAAATTCAAAGATATTTTACGAATGTCAAAATATGTTGTTTTTTATTTATTGCTTGAATGACTTGAATTTAAACGAATAACATCAATTGGACTAATTAAACAAAATGTATGAACGGTAAAGTAATAAGTTCAAGTTAATTTTAAAATAACAAATACTGGCTGTTAATTTTTATTAAATCGTAGCGCAAACTGAACTTTATGTGTGACTGTTAAAGTAATTTTTCCATAAACACATATTTGTTTACATTTTTGGAAACTAAATTGCGAACGCAGAATAAAATAGGTTAAGTAAGTACCTGAAATGCAGCTCTGAAAACTATTCACAATTCAACTCTTCAATACAATACCAGAATTTCTCTTAAGATTCAGAAACAAAGACTGTTGGAGTAAGGGAGGAGGTAAATCAATCGACGCTAATAAATTACGGCCACTGTCTGTCTCACCTAATGAATCGAAGACATTCATTATATTGAAACCCAATTTCAGTTCTCTGATATTAGTTTTTCTTTGTTTTCTGGGGCTTTAAACATATCTGGCAGAATGTAATATTAACCCTTTTGCCAGTTACTTACATGGTCCAGAAGAGGTATCTCTGCCAGCCCTTTGGGGATTACAGCCGTGATGTTATGTGTGTGTGATATAAGTTTTAATTGCGGGTGTTTTGAAGGTGTCTTGAGTTTTATGTTGGCCGTGGGTAACTTATGTCCACGAGGTTATGCCAACTTATCTGTTTTTTCAGGGCTCATTGGCATGTGTCATAATATGCATGTTCTAATAAAAAAATCAAACTTCGATTGTCTTATTGGTGGTGTGTAAGATGGTGAAGGATAAAAAAAGCAGAAAAAGAAAAAAAAGGTCAGAAAAAAAAGGGGAAAAGAATAGATGTGGTGAGGTTCTTCAGAAAGGTCAGGTGCGTAGTACTCGCAACCAGCGTGCGTGTATGCCCACATGTATGAACGTAAACGAAGCAAATGGAGTATGTAAGGAGCGTAGCAGGTGGCGTTCTATAGTTTCTGCCTACCCCCATGGGAAAAAGGTGTGAGTTTATGTAATTAATAATGTTTACCATAAAAAAAACTCCGACTTAAACTCCATTTGAAATTAATAATACTTTAATAAACATTTTTACAGTCCGTTCAACCGATTTCGAATTCTATTGCGTTGGTGGCATGACAAAAAATAGCAGCAGTAATAAGCAGTTGGTATTGTCACCAAGTTTTTGCTTTTAATGCCATCCTTACGTCTACGGAATAGAAGTCAAAATCGGTTGAACGGACTGTAAAAAGTTTAAATAAATTTCTTATCTTATTTCAAATGAAGTATAGTGAAAATGAAAGTATAGAAAGGGTCATAATTACAAAATGATTTAAATTTTGGTGCAATGAAGGCATAAATCTTGTACTCCGTTCCTTAAAAAATAATATCTATAGGTATAACAATTTTTTAGTGCTGTAAAGACCATGCTCCAATTCACAAAAGTATTAAGGCTTATTTTATGCATAGAAGAATTATTTCAAAGTAATATTATGCAAAACAATACTGTAGCGGCATCAACATCGCCACATGCGAACTACGCGTCATACTGACGTCACGCAAAATCCTGCATCGGGCAAGCAGAGTTTACCGCACAACTAGCATATATACAACATCCCGACATCAACCGTCGGGCAGTTGAACAGCTGATTTTATTTTCGCAATTTCAAGTTTGGTCCCATGGTAAAAGTTGTTCATAATGATGAGAACAATGACCCCTTAAGAGGTTATTGACGTTTTAAGAATAACCCTGTATAGCAAGATATAGCAGTTCAAATTTTTTATGAATATGTTTGCTCATTATTTAAAGATTTTATTGCTAACCCGTCTCTCCACTATCTCAATGCTTGGTCAAGGAGACAAGGATGCATATCCGTTACGGCTCTAATAATCCTTCGATATTATATCCCTAGGGCACGTCTTCCCTACTATTATCGCGCATTCCAGTCTACTCTTTGATATGCAATGGTCTCTGTAGTCCCATGAAACATGAGGCTTCAGGGGCCAGTGTGAATCTTTGGGTTCATTCGAGTGATCGAGTCTGGTTTAACCACGCTGGGGTCGGTGCATTTCATTCATTCATGATCGTTCTCACCTACATACAACAATCAAAGATAATGATGAGATTTATAACTTGTCCTCGAGTAAGTAGTAATTACCTCATTCAACGCAATTCATTATAATAAGTCGAGCTGAAAGATAAGCCGCTTATGTGTTTAGTTCAGGATTTTGTCCGCCTCGATTTCTTATGAGATTATATTGATTAACCAATAAAGGTTAAGAAACAGGATAAGTAATTACTATTACTAGGAATTATCAATTAATATTTGGCGAAATGTGGGTGTACTACATTAACAAAATAAATGATTGATTGACTACCCTTAATTTAGATGCATGCAATGCTACTGTATTTGTAAATGATAATTTAGGTACTTTGAAAGTATTTGTGTGTATATTTATTTATATAATAAGGCAAACCAACTAATGGTTTGCCTTATTATATAAATAAATAAAAAAACTTCTACTAACCCAACAGGGCTTACAAGTGTTGACATTATTGTTTTATAGTATTCTTCAAGTCTTCTGAAGTTCTAAAGGTGGATCCGAGCCCGCGAAATTCAAATTATCTTACATTTTTTGCTATTTATAGGTCAGTTTCATGTTGTATCTTGATCTGCCTGAATATCAATATCTTCCACGCATTACAGGGAATCGATAACTTAAGGATATAATAATATCGTGTCAGGCTTACAGCCCAGGTTCTGACTAGCCGTACCTATCTATTTTCATTGGTTTCCGTAAATAAAAACCACTTCATTCTAAATCATCATTTTTATCTCCTTGACCATATTGCATTTTGACATAAATAATTAATCTGTTTTACATCTATTGTTCAATTTATTTACCTTATTGCATTTTGACATATATAATTAATATGTTTTACATCTATTGTTCAATTTATTTAAATTATTTGTAATTCTAATTCTAATGATTTATAATTCAAATTTTAATGTAATAATGACCCATACTTTTACAAACAATATTTGTACGCCGGAAACGGCAGAATATTATGATCGTAATACATATTGCACATAACAACTATGTACAATATTCTGACGAATAAATGCATTCTATTCTATTCTAAAATGACGGCTTAGTTTTCTGGGTACAGGAGATTTTAGGAATGTCGGGCGTTTTTGGGGGACAGTCTTGTGTAATTTTGACGTTCGAAAAATAGTGAAGAAGTGCTGATTCTTAGCAAAGTTTGATCTATGAATTTTGATAAATAGATTTTATCCAAAACAATACCTACCGACCATAATTTCATTCAAAGTAATTAACTCCACCGCAATACACTAAGCGGTCACTCCAATATTAACTTTTGCCAACAGTTACAATTTATAGCCAAAATTTAAGGCAGTTCGAATCGAATCAAGAATTTAAGGCAAGTTTAGATCCTCTGAGAAACCAACCAATTGAAAGTGTCGCTTTCAAACTGTAACCAAAGTTGGGAAAGGAGTTTATTGTGTTAATACTAATAAGATAAATAATCTGTTTGTTTATGCACAAAAACAAGATAACAGTTCTGTTCGAACAAACATTCATACTTAATGTTATTACTCAATTCTTAACGAATGAACTAAGAACAGAAAAAAGGAGGTATACCTACTTATGTACCTACAATGATATTTTATTAAACAGATATGTTATACACTCACAAAACAACCGAAAAAAGTGTTCCGCGCAGCAGCGGCAGCATACACACCCACTTTTCATTAATTTTACATTTCACTACAAGTAAAAATGATAGAAAAGAGATGGCTTGATACAAAAAAACAAGAAAAAAAGAGACAGCTAGTGTTGTCAATTGCGTGTGAACGTAAACAAACATTATTCTGGCCACCAATCACCGAATGTTGGCATCACAGACTAACAAATACGTCCCAATTAGGACGTTTTCGAGTCTTCACGATTGCGCGCTCATAACATATCTGTATATTATAATATCATTGTGTACCTGTACGTTTTTACTGCATGACATTAAATAATCTTTTTGCAAATCTTATGTCATCTAACAATTAATGCGAATGTCATTATTTGCAACTTCTTCTTTTCGATTCGATGGTACTTTTTAGATTAGTTGGGCCCAGTAGGGTGTCACGTTAAGACTCCGTGCACAAAAAATACCCTCTTTTGTCAATTTCTTATCTAATTGTGTGTAAGCTTGAAATAATTGAAACATTAAGTCTTTGTGACTACAAAAGTACAGTTTTTGTGTTGCTTAACGATACGTGTCAGTCACAGAACTTGAAACAGTTTAATCATTTTTGCGCTCTCGAAAATATAGTTTATTTCGCCTTTGATTTACTTAGTGAAGAAAAATAATATTTTGATTTTATCGCAAGGCCAGCTGAAGGTGCTGAGCAGCTGTGTGATTTTTTAATTTCTTAATATGGTTTGCTATAAATAATTATTAGGAAAAAATACATCACTGACTTGATGTCTGTTTGTTTGTTTCCTTTGTATAAATTGGAAATAAAGTTTATTCTATTATATTGTTTAAAAAAAATGGTTTTTTCAACATTGTTTTTCTGCTATATAAGGTGTACCTATTCATACACGAAATCTTTTAACGGGTTATTGTACTCATCATTATGAACAACTTTCACTATGGGACCAAAGTCGAAATCGTGAAAAAAAAACTCCTGTTCCCTACATTTTGACGAGTTATGCGTACATAAATGTAGGGAACAGCTGATTTTTTTTCGTGATTTCAAGTTTGGTCCCATTATAAAAGTTGTTCATAATCATGAGTACAATGACCCCTTTAAGAGATTTCGTGTATAAATAGATAAACCTTATATTTTGTATCGTAGTTGAAAAAAGTGGTTGAGCTAAATGTCATCATCATCATTGCAACCGAAAGACGTCCACTGCTGGACATAGGTCTCCCCCTAAGGGGGGTTTGCCGTAATCGCCACGCTTGGCAGGCGGGTTGGCGCGGGTTGGAGCTAAATGTAAACAGACTTAAATGATTTGAATTAATGAAATAAGGTGAATTATGTTGATGATATTTTTTCAGATGACGTTATTTTTTTTTTAACTAGTTGCGAGTATTAGGGATTTTCCATGAATACTTAGTTTATTTAAAATATCCCTTCCAGCCACATGCAAAACAAAGAACTCGTCTTTTCAAATCACAAATACTTTTGTTTCAACTATTTTTACTTTTCTCACAAACATCATCTGCCCGCCTCTTTCCAACTATTTTGGGGTCAGCTACATGTAGCGACTGCCTACCTGACCTCCACAACCCAGTAACTGGGTAGTACGATACCCCTTGGTAAGACTGGGTTGTCAGACTTTCGGACTTCTGACGAGTGTAACGACAGTCAAAGATCCACGAATGACAGCCGGAAACAACGTTTTTATGTGTTTTCCGAGGCACGGAGGAGTCTTGGTATGTAAAGATGGTGACCCATCCACGGACCAACCCCGGCAGGTGTAGCTTAGCCTGATGAATCGACCAGTGCGCCTGTTATTAATAAGTCACGAGCTCCTCCAAGCTCCTCCACGAGCACGAACTGACACTAGTAGCACAATTTCTATGAAGACTTCAAGATAAGTGTCGCACTGCGCGTCACGCTGCCTGTCGCGCCCGTGATATCACGTCAGTCTGCACGAGCATTATCTGTTTCTTATTTTTTTTTTTCGTTTTGCTTTTTTTCTCTTTTTAAAAAAAAAAACGTTGCCCCACACTAAGAATTTCTGCTGTATTGTGGGTGCGTTTACAAATATTTAAACTCACATACACAAACAGCCAGACCCGGAACAACTACTTGTAGGTCATATCTACAAATATTTGTTCCGTGCGGGAATCGAACCCGCGACACGCAGCGCTGCAGTCAATCACTTAACCACTGCGCCAATCGTGCCGTCAAAATTTATTATTGAATCTTTTTAGGGTTCCGTACCCTAAGGGTAAAACAGGAACTCTATTACTAAGGCTCCGCCGTCTGTCTGTCTCTCTGTCTGTCCGTCTGTCACCAGGCTGTATCTCATGAAAATTCCAACTGTCTAACTATCACGGTTCATGAGATACAGCCTGGTGACAGACGGACAGACGGACGGCGGAGCCTTAGTAATAGGGTTCCCGTTTTACCCTTTGGGTTCGGAACCCTTAAAATCCACAAACTTACAACCCCGTGTATGTACGTGATGTATTTCCGTTGCCGCTATAACAACAAATACAAAAAGCAATAAAATAAATATTTAAAGGGGCTCCCATACATTAAACGTGATTTTTTATTTTGCTCTATATTTATAGTGGCAATAGGTAGATGCTTGAAATATTCACAGAATATTTAGTTATATATTCACTTTAAAAATAAATAATTAAAACTAAACAATTATTTAAAGGGGGCTCCCATACAACAAACGTGATTTTTTTGCCATTTTTATAGATAATAGTACGGAACCCTTCGTGCGCAAGTCCGACTCACACTTGGCCGGTTTTTATTTAATTCTTGAGTCAATATTGAAGGAAACCAAAAGAACCTTGACATTTATACAATAAACATTAGCAAGTGGACCCACGATGTGTACCTAGTCTAGTACTAGGTTATTATTCAAATCAACACTAGCTTAAGTGTGAAGTTCGACTACTTAGTCCTAATTCTTAGATGGCAATTATGGAAGACAAAAGATTAGGCGTCCAGCCACTAATCGCTTTATTAGTCCCGTGATAAATGGTAACAACCTGTATTCGATTTCTAGTTAGGGTGGGTAGAGCGTCCCTTTTTCGAAGGGATACCAGATATTTATAAATTTACAATGACACAAAGCTCATCAATATTTTATACATATACAGGGTTATTTTTAAAACGTCAATAACCTCTTAAGAGGTCATTGTACTCATCATTATGAACAACTTTTACTATGGGACCAAAACTGAAATCGTGAAAAAAAACCCGCTGTTCCATACATTTATGTTCGAATAGTTCGTTAAAATGTAGGGAGCAGTTTTTTTTTTTTCGCGATTTCAGGTAAATATTTTTTCAGAAATATTATTTTGTCAAAAGCCTAAACAATATTATTAATCTCTAAATAATACGAGTCGTTGACCGATAATTTAAACAGTTTAAAACAACAACATTATGTAACAAGCATTTGAATCAAAACGTGTCAGAAACGAAATATTTAATTGAACGTAGGGTCAACAACCCTGCGGCATTGTTTTGAAATTATCTCGAATTATATAAAAAAGCAGATAACTTGCAGAGTAAGCAAGCTGAAGTGGCAGTAGGCTGGTCAAGTTTGTCGAACGACCGATGGCCGGTGGAACAGACGAATTCTGGAGTGGAGACCGCATATCAGCAAGCATAGTGTGGGACGACCCCCGGCTAGATGGACCGACGACCTTAATAGGTAGCTGGGACAGACTGGATGCGGAAGGCAGTGGATTACAATAGGCTGAATTGATACTATAGAGGTATGAGGAACAGGGTGTAAAGTTCACTCATCCTCTATAGAAAAGGGAGTATCCTTCGACCAGACGGGTATTGTATCCAGTGGGCAACAACGTTGTATATATGCCAGTCGCGCGGTAAACTCTGCTTGCGCGATGCAGGATTTTGCGTGACGTCAGTATGTTGCGTAGTTTGCATATGGCGATGTAAATGCCGCCACAATATAAAAAGGGAGACTGAGAATTGTAGGTGCAATGTTATGTCCAGAATTGTCTCTTATTACAGTTAATGTAGTGTGGGTTTTTAGGGTTTATTTTTATAAACTCTGTGCCCTGTGGGCCTTGCACTGCGTAAAATTAACGTAAATTCGATTGATTTTTGAATCGATAATACAACTACTCTATAGGATTTTGTTTTATTTTTGAATCGATAATTCAACTACCATATAGGATTTTGTTTTATTTCTGAATCGATAATACATCTACCCTATAGGATTTGGTTTTATTTTTGTATCGATAATACAACTACTCTATAGGATTTTGTTTTACTTTTGAATCGATAATACGACTACCCTATAGGATTTTGTTTTATTTCTGAATCGATAATACATATACCCTATAGGATTTGGTTTTATTTTTGAATAGATAATACAACTACCCTATAGGATTTTGTTTTATTTTTGTATCGATAATACAACTACTCTATAGAATTTTGTTTTATTTTTGAATCGATAATACAACTACCCTATAGGATTTTGTTTTATTTTTGTATCGATAATACAACTACCCTATAGGATTTTGTTTTATTTTTTTTGCGATAAGCAATACAAGAGACAAGGTCGGCTTCCAGTCTAATGGAATGCAGCTGAATACCAGTATTTTACATGGAGCGACTGCCTACGTGACCCACACAACCCAATAACTGGGTAGTACGATATCCCTTGGTAAGACGATTGTCAGACTCGGGCTTTGGACGACCCCTAACGACTGTCAAAGATCTAGGAATGACAGCCAGAACCAACGGCTTAATGAGCTTTCCAAGGCACGGAGAAGTCTCGGTACGTAAAGATGGTCACCCATCCACGGACCAACCCCGGTAAGCGTAGCTTAACCTGATGGATGGACCCGTGCGGCTGTTATTAATTACCCTGAGACTTACTCTTATACAACATGTCCCAGAATTAACGCCCAACCTCTTAAGGGGTCATTGTACTCATCATTATGAACAAATTTTAGTATGGACCAAACCTGAAATCGCGAAAAAAAAATCTGCTGTTCCCTACATTACGTTCTCATATCTCGTCAAAATGTATGGAACGGGTGATTTTTTTTCACGATTTCAGGTTTGGTCCATAGTAAAATTTGTTCATAATGATGAGTGCAATGACCCCTTAAGAGGTTGTGCGTTAATTTTGGGACATGTTGTATACTCATCTAAAATTGAAGAATGGCCTAACTAAAAATAGATTTTACAACGTCTTTTTTTATTAACTACCCATCCAATTATACCCTGATAAATTGATCGACCCCCACCACCGACCTACAAATTGGTTGACAGTAACGAATCTAAATGGATGTAAGTCTATTTGTGGCCACTGATTTACGTCCCACATTTAATCACTTCCTTGACTGGCAACGGTTTATTTTACGAGATTCGTATTTCGCGAATTAATGCCTTTTAGGAATTTGGGTCAAATTTTTTGCTTAAATGAGGACTTTTGGGACAAGTAACAATGGGATGGCATTGGAATAGAATGGAATGGGAGAGCAGTAGTGGCCCGGCTTCGACATAAGAGTTGTAGATCGTGGGTTCGAACCGTCTGGGTTCTCGCTTTCTGTGGATTTCGTTGTGTAAAATCTCATTAAAAATATTGGGTCCGCGCCCACTCGACCCGCTTAGAGTCGACCCGAAGAATAAAATGCGTAAAAACGTCGATGTATAGTCAGACAGAAAAGTGTCGATTTAACGCTTGCACCTCAGAGAGTGTAAAATTTAAATAATGTTTGGATAAATAAATTAATAATTAAACAAGTACTTATCCTTTTTAGGGTTCCGTACCCCAAAAGGAAAAAGGAACCCTAATGGCATCACTCATGTGTCTGTCTGGCCGTCTGTCACAGCTGATTTGCTGCGAATCTACTGCACCGATTAAGTTGCAATTTAGTACACATATGAAATTTTGTAACACAAACACGGACGTGATAAGTAAATAAATTAATTTTGAATCCTTGGCCTCCATGGTCATTTTTGGGTGGCAAATTAGAAAATTAAAAAAAAAAGGTTTGCTGACTGTGCCGTGTGACCAAAGAGTATATAACCACCGTGTGACATATCAAATGAAAGGGCTTGTTTTAAAGATTTTATATATATATTTTTATAATTTTAAAACAAATGCTTTTAAAATTATTTAAGAAAATAGATGAAAAATTACTACTAAAAATTCTCGATTATTTCCGAAACTACTGAGTCTAAAATTTTGAAAAAAATACAGAAAATAGTTCTTTACTTATAAATTACAGGAAAACCTATATGTCTGTGATCTTAAAATAACATGGTAAATCACTCAATATTGTGCGTACAAACTTACATTTGCAGTTGGAATGTATGAGTGTTGGATCATGTTTTTCAACTACAATGTTAAGTTTGTTCTTGGGACAAATTCATCCCAACTACGGAACCCTTCATTGTGCGTGGTCCAACACGCACTTGGCCGGTTTTTTTAATATAGTATACGCTTTGAACTTTTTAGTAAAAATCATAGATTATTGTTAATTATCATCACAATCTTATAGCTCGGGGACGCTAGAGGTAGATCTTTTTAAAGCTACAATTTTGAAACGAAATCACTGACTACCAGGATAAACTATGTATCATAACAAAATATTAAATATTCTATGTATAATAAGTTAATATAATTTTGCCTGACTGTAAAAATGGCACTGAATTGGTAGTAAAACATCTGGTTTTATTCTTCGGGTTGAGTCTAAGCGGGTCGAGTGGGCGCGGACCCAAAATATTTGCCATTTGTTGGCCTCATGTGTAGCCTGAGATATCTTAGATTTACCTTCTTACTCTCTAACAAAGATCTCATATATATATTTTTTGAGAAGTCACCTTAAAAATTAAGTAACATTGAAAATATAATTCAAGTCTTATTTTGGAATGGCGACTTATTTTCTAATTCGAGTACGCGAAGGGGAAACCCAGCGCGAAAAGTGGCCGGACGCGGAACCACGCGACCAGCCGCGAGTACGTGAAGGGGAAACCCAGCGCGAAAAACGGCAGGATGCGGAATCACGCGGGCAGGGGCAAGTACGCGAAGGGGAAACTCAGCGCGAAAAGCCTCCGCAAGCGTCGGAGTCTGCCGGGGCCGACATCCGACCCCAAAACACCGACAGCACTCACGACCGACCTCAACCCAGACGCAACAGGGGTAAGAGATCCGGAGCCTTGTACAAGGCGTCGCCGGCAAAAAACACCCAGCCAGGCACCTCCAAGCCGCAGCCTAGACCGAGCGGTACAGGGCCGGCGAAGAGGGAGCGCCCTGACGATACAGCTTCCCCAAGCATGCTTCAGGGGGACGCCAAACGCTCCAGGATCCAGTCTATTCCGGGGGAGCAGAGGACCTACGCGCGAGCCACGAAGGACATCCCTGCGCGGCTGGCCGTAGCAATCTGCTTCCCCCCCCCTCTAGGGACCTGACGAGAGAGGAGGCCGAGCACACTAAGACTACCCTAGAAAATCTCCTACTAGACACGGACTCGTCAACACCACTCCCGGCCTTCCGCGGATACCCTCGGGTAGCGGAAGGGACCGTGCAGATGTGGTGTGAGGACGATAACTCCCTGACATGGCTGACCCAGAACGTTCCCAGAATCAGACTCCCAGACACTGACCTCACCCTCACAGTACTGAGACAATCTGACGTGCCCACACGAGTCCGAGCCTCGCTTTTCGTCCCTCGTTACGACGGTGACGTGGCCCGGCTCCAGAGTATTCTGATCCGTCAGAATACTTGGTACGACATCGCCAAGTGGTCTTTGTACAGGGCGACGGCCGTCGGCGGCGACAACTTTGGGACATTTTTGACCCTGGGTGTACCGCCGGAGGAAGCCGCAAAGGTCCTAGCTCGGGAGCGACGTATATCCTACCTGCTTGGTTCGATATACGTCCGCTTCAGCCCCAAGACCAAACCACCTGACACTCAGACTGACAGCACGGACAAGACAACGACACAACCGACACAGACAAAGGACACGGACATTGCCCAACTTGAGGAGGTCATGGCCAGAGCAGCAATGGCTGATGACTGTGACACCATACCACCCTCATCCCCTGGCTGGCACGAGCAACTGCTCGCTTCGTCGCCGGGCGAACAGCACGAAGGTCAATACAGAGAGGAGGTGGTGGAGAGACTGTCCGATGGATCCATCACAGACTAACCCCACTCCACCACCGTCACCGTCCCTCAACATCATCCAGACCAACCTCCAACATAGCCAGGCTGCAACGGCTAGTCTACGCAGGGCACTGGAGGTGAAGCCCCGAACCATCGCACTGATCCAAGAGCCGTGGATCAGGAACAACAGAATATGCGGCCTCGGTAACATCGGAGGTAAGCTAATCCTAAACACACACAGCTCAGACAAACCAAGAACCTGCGCTTACATACCCAAAGAAATCCCTATCGCCCCACTTACTCAATTCTGTTCCAGAGATCTGACAGCTATCAGGCTCCAAACAGAAGGCGACGCTCCGGATGTTGTACTGGCCTCGGTATACATGCCAGGCGAGGAAGCCGACTGTCCGCCGAAAGAGATGGTCGACTTGGTACAGCACTGCGAGCGCGCCAACTTGCACCTGATCATCTGCACTGACTCGAACGCCCACCACCCGCTCTGGGGCAGCGACGCACCGAACTCCAGAGGAGAGGTACTATCCACCTATTTATTTTCAACCAATCTTAACATCGTAAACCGCGGCTCGGAACCCACTTGGGTCACAGCCCGAGGACAAACGATCATAGATCTAACGCTCTCTACAGAAAACGCGACAAACTTTATCACAAACTGGCACGTGTCGGACGAGCCTTCTTGCTCAGACCATAGAAGAATCCGCTTCACACTAACAACCAACGTTAAAAAACCCATACCGAGACGAAATCCTCGGCGCACTAATGTGCCGGGATATAAGCGGCTCCTAGCCTCACTGCTAGCTAGGCACCTAACACTAACAAGCTTAACAGATCCTGTACAATTAGAATACACTGTCACAAAGCTATCAGAATACATAACCGAAGCCTACCATACATGCTGCATACTAAGGGCACCACAACCCAAAACTGAGAGAAACCCCTGGTGGACCGCCGAACTCAGTAAACTCAGAGATGCACTTCGTAAGCAATTCAACAGAGCCAAGAACACCAGACTCCCGGAGGACTGGGAGCTATACAAAGAAACCCAATATCTGTACAGGAAACAGATCAGGACTGCCAGGAGGACAGCTTGGCGGAAATTCTGTGAATCCATTGAGACAAATAATGAAGCCGCAAGGGTAAGGAAGATCCTGTCAACTGACCAGGACCGAACTCTTGGCGCGCTGAAAAAACCCGACAACTCTTATACAATAACTGACCATGAAACCAGCAAGGTCCTTCTTGAGACTCACTTCCCGGACTGCAAACTCTTAGAGGACAGGACATGGGAGGTTGTGCCAGAATGGACCCCTACGGATCAAGACTGGTCAAGAGCCCATAATATAGCAACAGAAGACCGTATAAAGTGGGCTATCAACACGTTTAAGCCATTTAAGTCCGCAGGGCTGGATGGCATCTTCCCAGCCCTGCTACAGTGGGGAATAGATTATCTAACACCGTGGCTGGTCGAAATCTATCGAGCGTGCATAGCCCTCAGACACATACCACTAGCATGGCGTGAAGTGAAAGTCATCTTCATACCCAAACCGGGCAAAACCGACTACACACAACCCAAGGCCTTTAGGCCTATCAGCCTTACATCCTTTCTACTAAAAACCCTGGAGAGACTCTGTGACAGACATATTCGAGACGGACCTCTTCGGGTAAAACCACTCCATAAACAACAGCATGCGTACTCCACGGGCAAATCAACAGAATCTGCGCTACACAGCGTGGTTTCTAAAATTGAATGCGCAGTGGACCACAAATGCTCATCACTGGCCGCCTTCATTGACATCGAGGGCGCCTTTGACAAAACCATGTTCAACAGCATCAACATGGCTCTAAACAGACATAACATTGACTCGACCCTGAGCGGCTGGATCACCAATATGCTCAAAATGAGAGCTGTACAAGTCACGGTAAATGACACTACAAGGGCCGTTGTGGCGAAGGGTTGCCCACAAGGGGGCGTCCTCTCGCCGCTTCTGTGGAACCTGGTTGTAGACAGCCTCATCAAAGCACTCAATGACAAAGGTTATTTTACCGTAGGCTACGCCGACGACATAACCATAATAATAAATGGCACCCACGAGAACACCTTATGTAACCTAATCCGCCAAGCTTTGAAAATAGTAGAGGACTGGTGCAACAAACACCAACTGTCGGTGAACCCGACAAAAACCGAATTGATTCTCTTCACAAAAAAGAGGAAGTTGGCGACACTACAATTGCCACGACTCTTTGGAACTACCCTAAGCCTTTCAACTGAGACCAAATACCTGGGCATCTATTTGGACAAACAGCTGAACTGGGCAAAACACACCAACTACATCACCACAAAAGCCAGCATATCCTTATGGCAGTGCAAAAGACTGCTTGGAAGGAATTGGGGCATCTCTCCCAAGGTCACCCACTGGCTATACACCACAGTCATCCGACCAATTATCACATATGGCTCACTGGTCTGGTGGCCCAGGACGGACCTGAGTACAGCCCAAAAAGACCTCGACAAACTGCAGCGGTTTGCTTGTGTAGCAATAACTGGCAGTATGAGGACTGCACCCACTGCCGCACTACAAGTAATGCTAGGACTGCCACCCCTACACCTCATCGTGCGAGAGGAGGCAGCCCTGGCCGCCTTCAGGCTCCACATATCGGGAACCCTGAGCAAAGACTCTAGGGTCAAACACACACGCATAAAGGAGGAGGCAATCAAAAGACAACCGATGATGGCATCACCCTGCGACAAAGCCCCGAAACTACACTTCTTTCAGAAGCACTACAACGTTATACTTACAGAGGAACGGTGTGATCACTCAGGCCCGAAAGAGATGAGAGTATACACCGACGGATCAAAGACCAACTCCGGAACCGGAGTCGGAGTCTTCTCACACGATTTTAACATAAATATATCCAGCCCGCTTGGAATGTTCAACACCGTCTACCAGGCGGAATGTGTGGGCATTATACAAGCGGCTTACGCCATCGAAGCCAGGAAAGTTACGGACACCCGTATACGTATACTGTCCGACAGTGCCTCAGTGCTGCAATCCCTAGAGAAAAAATATATAACCTCCAGACTAACACTAGAATGTCACAATGCACTGGAGCGGGTGACGGTGTGCAACCGTAACAAAGTGACACTGCAATGGATAAAAGGACACAGCGGATCGCTGGGTAACGACGCAGCTGACGAACTGGCTAGGAGAGGATCCAGCGCGCCAGCCTGTGGACCCGAACCTATTGTACCCATCCCCTTTAACCAATTACGTAGGTGGCTACAGGAGTTCACCCATACACTAGCGGAGAACTGGTGGACCTCGGCACCGGGCTGCAGGCAATCCAGGGAAGCCATGCCATCCTTAGATGGCAGGCTAACCAGGCGTTTGCTACGCCTGGACAGGAACGGCCTGCGCCTGGTGACGGGGACTATAACGGGACACTGCTCACTGAACAAACATTTCCACACAATAGGTATAACGGACAGCCCTCTGTGCAGGGCTTGCATGGAGGCTGAAGAAACCGTTGCGCATGTGCTCTTTGACTGCACAGGCGTCACCCAGATCAGAACAGAAACCCTTGGGTCACCCAGATCTTTCACAGACGTCCTATGCAGACCAGGAGACCTAATCAGCTTCTGGAGGGAGGTGGGCTGGTTGGAATAAACCACTGACGGCCGCCATGGCCCACGCACAATGGTCCACATGAGGGACTAAGTGCGGAAACCAAACCTTCTAACATAGAACATAGAACATAGACTCCTTGATAATCCAAAAATATGTCACAAAATGTATCCTAATTAAAAGAAAGTCTTTGACTATGTAAACAAAAACTTCTTCTAGGTAAATTAAATTCTTTGACTTCTGATGCGTCTGCATCAGACAGCTGTCAAAGAATTTATTTTTGCACTGCAACTATAAGTAAAACAAAATTACTAGCAACGTTCACGGAGAATAAACATCTAAGGACTATCGCCTTCCTTGTTAGCAACTTATGTTAAACAACTATTCTACTAATTGCAGTTCATGAAACAACTCTTACTTTTTTGTTTGTAGCTGAGGCACAGAATAGGTAGGTACAGAAGGTCGACTCAGTATAAAGAGCGGAAACAGTAGCACGTACACATTGCCATGTACGTATGGCGGCAATCTCAAACAAATGCCGGTCGCGAGTGCGCTTGCACTCGGTGTACGCGTAGCGTGTCTATGTGTGCGTGCGTTTTTGCTTGTTGTATGGACCTAACCTTCTGTAGTACCTATCCATTTGTTTTGCTTGATAGCTATGGCTTCCAGAGTTATGTAACAATGTAACTTTCCTCTTGTTACTTGATTTTCTTGCAAAGATTTTCCTTCTTGTCTATACCTATATAATTATTTTTATATTAAAACAGTAACTCATTTCTGTCTAGCCCCATGGGAAGAAGGCGTGACTTTATGTATGTGTATGTAACTAAGTCAAAACCGTACATTTAATATTTTCGAAAACAAGTAATTGCTACGGGGTGTGGGAACGATTCTGACGACGAAAATATAATTTTTAGAATTGTTGTCCCTTGTCTGTTAGTCTGGATGTAATGTTGCGGATTGGTAAAAAACTAATAAATAGTTTAGTTCAAATTTTGCACAAATATTCCTTAAAGCTCGGGGGTCGGGGGTCTCGGGGGTTTCCTTCCTTGTCTGGTCATCGAATGGCCTATTTGCTATGGGGATTAGCAATATTGCATTATGTCCGTATTCCATAGCAGTTCACCGCGAGATTTAATTAGACGATAAATTGTTTTAATATTGCAAATAGATACGGATTCAACCTCTGAAATGAATGTAATCTCGCTATTCCTACAAGGAGTTATGCAGTCGATCTTGACATGTATATGAACGGCTAATTTTTGTCACATTGTCAACGAAGTAAACAGCCTAACGGCTCCGTTACGTTCGCCCTGTAAGGCACGGTCAGGTTCGTGAGTTCAGCCCCCAATAGTTTTTCACTTTTTTTTTTTTTTGTTTTTTTTTTTTTTTTGATTATGTTTAAAATACTATTTTTTTTTAAGATGCTGTTAGTAATATCCAAATAATAATAAATTTTAACTTAAAATTGTTTGTCCATGTTCTATAATTTTTCAAATATTTCTCCAGATATTAATAATAGTGAATAGAAGTCTGGTAAGTTCACAAATTGTTGCTGTGCTAGGCATCTTTTTCTTTCTTTCTTTCTTTTTGTCGGGAATAAAAAAACAGTCTCACTGACAGCTTGAAGAGTAAGCAAGCAGTAGTAGCAGTAAGGAGATAGTACTGTGCCTGCCGAAAGAACGAAGAACTATGGCGACAACGGTCTTCGCCATCAGTATTCAATCAAGGATTCGTGCAGAAGAAATCCTTGATTGATTAACGCAGATAGTAAAGAAGTCGAGAGACGAACCCCAAATGTACCGACGACTGCACAAACTGAACGCTGTTTAAAACAATCGGTTTTGAAGCAAATTATTCCACAGCCAGAAGCTAAAAATATAAACAAGTATCTATGAAGACGACAAGCTCTTACGACAGTTCATGAATAAATTACAACAATATTATATTGATAATTGGTTGCTAGCCACATTCAGTTGATTACAAGATGTATCTCTACAGGCACAAAGCTTATCGTTTATGAACGCTTAAAGGGCCAGATATTAGACAGTTAGACGCTACAATGTGGGCAATTAAAAATATTAAAATACAAACAATTTTAAAGATCTGCATTTAGGTAGTGGTTTGAAAAAAAATTAGAAAAAGGGGAATATTTAAGATTATTTTACATTGTTTATTGTTTTATTAAATAAAGGTATGTAATATATATATAATATTTTCCTTATTTAACCATTATTTGTGACGTTGTTATTATTGTTATTGCACTAAAATAATGCAAGTTTCAAAAATCTACGTTAAAACGGCTATGTGACTGATATCTTTTTTTACAACAGGTAAACACGTTTTCCGACGTATACACGGACTAATGGTATATTTCCGTGTCTACTTTATCACTTTGTGGAAACTGTGTATAGTTTGTCTATAAATATGTGACTTACTATTAGTAAAAATTAAGAATTAAGAGCTGTTTTTCGAAATGACTGAACCGATTTAAATAAACTTCATACGCATAACCAGGATACAAAGGTTTAAAAAGTTAGTAAAGAACATTTTATATTAGGTATCTTTACTGTATTTATTATTTTTTAAATGTGTTTTACCACGTGCTTAGATGAGTTCGCCCTACAATAAACGAAACAGAAAAATTACTCTCCAATTTCCTTTAACAAAATCGACTGTTCTTCCGAATCCCCAAAAGACGGTCAACCGATTTTTACGCTAACCAAACAAAACGTAAACCAGCATTCATTAAAAGGGATTAAACTTAAGATGTCTAAAGGCGTTAAAATCCTCCGCAGCAGGGGGTCTCATTAATAGAACCTCAACTGGACCACCGATAAAGCCTACCATGATTTATTTAGGCCCGTCGAAAGCGGTTCGTTTGGACGATTTAATTAAATTGACCCCTATTTTTTGGGGCTATAAAATTAGAGGAATAACAACTTTTTTTTATCGTTATACTGCTGATCGATGTGATTTCTCTTTCATGCATGTGTTCCCCGAAGTTACAAGTAGAGGTGAATAGTACTTGCAATTCCTCACAGCTCACCTCTATTACAAGAAGAAGAGGGGAAGAGGAGTCAACTGGCGAAATGTGGTTAGTCAGAAGGTCTCCTGGCTGGGCACTGACTGACATCTGGCTCAGTGTGCCGCATGGGAGTAGCTGCATCGTGCCCTCGTAGCTGAAATCGGAGCCGACCTGCCGCTGCCCGCCGTCACTCGTTCGATGGTCGGGAGCGCCGAGAAGTAGTGTGGGCAACTGCCCGACGATTGATGTTGGGACGTTGTATATATTTTAGTCGCGCGGTAAACTCTGCTTGCGCGATGCAAGATTTTGTGTGACGTCAGTGTGATGCGTAGTTCGCATGTGGCGATGTAGATGCCGCCACAGAAAGACAGACAAAGTTACTTCCGCATTTATAATAATATGCTTTATGAATATTATTTGCTCTTTGAAGAACCTTTTGTTAACTTATTTGAATAAATTTGCATATACTTTTGTTTTAATTATTAAAAAAGAAATGTAAAATAGTAATTTAAGGGCAAACTGTCGTCAAAAATAACAAAATAAAATACTACTTGTAAATTAACAATCCAAAACAAAAATATTTTTCGTAATCCATCCGCCATTTTCAAAGCCCCGTCCAATCAGCATCGTCGAAATTTTTCCTCAAACACAAGCGTCTGATAAGCAACTATTATTTAACAAATCGAGTCTACCAAAGTAAATATTAATCCAAGATTGGTACAGACGTACAACATCAATTATGTAGATTCATAGCCGCCATCAATTTTGGTATAGTGTAAGAATTTCTGCGCAGTATACCAACGACCGAGTTGCGAAGTTACGATGTGACTTACATTGTCGCGATCCTTTCAAAGCTGTCGAAGTAATTGAACCTCTATAATATATGAAGTTCAAGGTTGCACTGTGTCATTGAGGTAGTTGAGTAGATGATGTATTTGAACTTGGATAGTTTATAACAGTCGATAGTTTTGTTTCCGTAAAGTTTTTTATATTTTTGTTTGAAAAGGTCTTGTTGTTATTTTCTCACAATGGATGTGGCCGATCATTAGAAATTTAATTGGATATTACATGCAAATTATCAAAGTTCAAAAAGACATAATAAAAATCATAATATCCGATTCGGAAAACATTGTTATTTTTGTCTGTTGTCTTTTATGGTTATTCTTTTTTTCTTATTCGTTTGTATTTTTTTTTTTAATTCATTGGTTGTGTAATTCACTTTTCTTCTTTTTTCCCTTTGTGTAATTTTCGTGATATGTATATTTTGATTTATTTTAATGTTCTTTTCTTGTCAAACATATTGTACCTAGATTTTATGTAAATGATGTGGTCTCCTATAATTGGAAGTACTCACTTGTATTCGTTCCTGTCTATGTATACTTGCATGTAATTGTATAGCCTCTGTTGGAGATCCAACAAATAAATAAATAAATAGATAAATAAATAAATAGATAAATAAATAAATAAATAGATAAATAAATAAATAATTGCTTTGACGGGTGTGTGATGAACTGATGATAAATAGTGTCCTGCACTATACCATCAGCGTCACACACCCGTCGAAGCAATTATTTTATCCCAATGGATGCAGCCCTATCCGATCATTAGCGATTTTATTTCCATTGAAAAGTGTCGCGTCGAACGCTCTTGACAGATTTATTCCGACACCCGATGAGCTTAATTACATTGCTGCCAAATTTAGAGGCCGCCCGGACGAATAACAAAACGAATAAAATTGTGTTTTCTTTCATAGCAGTGTACAAATTTAACTGCTATTTTAAAAGGGAATAAGAAAGGATTTTCATTTGTATTGTTATTAAAACTTGTATTTAACCAATTTCAAAATGGTGTTTGAAATCTGAATGCTGCAGGGCTGGCGTATGCGTATCAGGATCTGGGTTTAACTTTTATATCAGAACTATTTGTTATTTATACGTATCTGTTTTTTTCTTTTTTTTTTTTAATATGTATAATAAACAATATTAGTTTTAGTTTGTGCGAAACGCGAAACACATGTCTAGTATTTTTTTGATAATAATTTGGTAGTAGGTACCTAACAGTACGGCGGCGGCGATGGTATTGTAAGTAGTTAAATGGTGATAACATTTTCCATCGCACTTAAATACTTTTGGGACAAAATATAACATGGTGTAAAAATTATTGAAATCGATTCAGTTCCTCGTTCTGAACAAACTATATTCTGGTTTCGCATATACTAAAAATAATAAAAAATAATGTTGAATAATATGTAATTTTTGCATCGACATGCCGTTCAAATATTGAGATAATAATACAACGCATCCAAAATAAAACACTAAAAACCTTCAGTGCACTTTGGTTCACAAAAAACATTGAAGTACATGAGTACCTACAAATCCCAACTATCAAGGACGTTGTAAAAAGATCCAACAAGAATTATAAGGACAGACTCCAACTACATAAAAATCGGCAAAGTGTGTGTCAAACCACGCACAATGAAGGATTCCGTAGTTGGGATGAATTTATCACAAAAACAAACTTAACATTATAGTTGAAAAACAACAAATACATTCTAACTGCAAAGGTTTGTGCGCACAATATTGAAAGATTGATCATGTTTATTTTAAGACCATAGACTTCTCATAGGTTTTCCTGTAATCTAAAAATATTGAACAATTTTCTGTATTTTTGCAACATTTTAGGCTCAGTCGTGTCGGATAGGGTAGAATGGCCAATCAATTTTTATAAATAACTTTAAAGCTATTTACTGTAAAAATATAAAAAAAATATCTGAGACCCTCAGAGTAAGCCCTTTCGTTTGACACGACTGTTATGATTGTTAAACAATACAGTATGCTAAACTTGTTTTATTTATTTTTCTTATTTTCCGCTGAAAGGTGGCCCCTATATTCAACATTAATTTATTTATGTTACACGTCCGTGTTTGGGTCACAGAAATTCATACATGTACCAAATTTCAACTTAATGAGTCCATTGGATTCGAAGCAAATTGATTAAGACGCTGGCAACAGGTAAACCGCTGTCACTGTCAAACTGCATACAAAGCAAACAACATAGAAAGAGAAGCGCGATGACACAACACTTGTAATTTATTGCAAAATATGAAGCATTTATTTATTTACTCAAAAATGAGTTGAGTAATCGAAAATAAAAAGTTCTGTAAACAAATAAGACGTTCTTGTTATTAATTAAATACCAACCGTACGTTGATGTTTAATACAGATATTTTGGATTGAAACTCAAAGTAAAGGGTTAGTTTACCGTTAATTTGTATAGAGATTTTTTTTATAAACGTGTTTTGGTAACAACCAAGTTCTGAGAAATATGTTCAAGAATAACATATTTTTTCCGCTACCACAAACTATATAGATTTGGCAATTTTTTTGTTTAAGACAAGCCTACTTTTATCATTTGCCTCTTTTCAGTGCCTTAAATTTCAAGGCCTGATGTAGATCGTAGAAAAGAAAAGAAAAGAATTATTAATTTCAGTATGAATGATGTAGATAAACGCCGTGGTTGAGACGCCCTAGAACGACATAAATTAACTATTATAGTGTTTTTAATATCGATGTTCTTCAGAAAGGTCAGGTGCGTTGTAGGTGTTCACCTTTATATTCTTAGCATTATGATCTATCGGTGAAATTTTAACGCAAACGAAATAGTTACGTTTACTCTCTTATAATTGTTTGGATTATTACATTATTGAATGTAATAATCCAAACAATTATCAAAATGACATTAATAATTCTCTATATAAAATAATAAATTGGCTTAATGATAATAATCTTGTAATTAATTTAAATAAAACTAAAGTTATGCACTTTCACCAACGGCTTGAGAAACCACTAGTTAATGTTGCGTATAATTATACTGAAATAGAAGAAGCAAGTACTGTAAAGTTCTTAGGTATAACTATAGATGATAAACTGACTTGGAAACCTCATTTAGAAGAAATCTGTAAGCGATTAAGCAAATCAGCATATTTGTTACATCAACTTTCGAAAAAAGTAAATACTGATACACTGTTAACAGCCTATCATGGACTAGTCGCCTCAGTTCTGCGGTATGGTGTTATTTTTTGGGGACAGTCAACAAACAGAGAAATTGTTTTCAGGATACAGAAAAGATGTTTACGTTCTATGTGTGGTTTAAAAACAACAGATAGTTGCATTCCGTATTTTAAAAAGTTAAAAATATTACCCCTACCAGCTCTATACATTCTGGAGACTGCATTATTTGTGAAAGCAAATTCACATTTATTTAAAAAACTATGTGCAGTAAAGAAAACGCCGATACGTGCTCAATATATTAACGAATTATGTCTTGTGAAATGTAAAACTTCTCTAATGAAGAAAAGTTTATTTGGTGTTGCTCCACAATTATATAATAAAATACCCGATGAAATAAAATGTATGCCACTGCAAAAGTTTAAAAAAACACTTAACGGGTTACTACTTGAAAGATGCTATTATACTCTAGATGAGTTTCTTAATGACGAATCTATATAATTATAATGCTGACATAAATTTTGATAATGTACATTAATACTAATCTTTTGAATTTAATTGACTGAAATGTTTGACATGAAATGAAATTGACTCAGAATAAATTGTAATAAAATTTAATTTGCATGAATGTGTTAATAAAATTAGGTAATGAAATACTGTATTGTAATACATTTATCATTGTAATTGAATAGTACTCACTTTGATTGTTTTTACTCATCAAATATTTGTATGTCAATATTGGCAAAACATAGCGCACTTCCTAATTTTTAAGATCTTTGTCTGTAATTACCTATGTTTAACAAATAAATTATTCTTATTCTTATTCTTATTCTCTTGCAAACTTACACTTGGGGTACAGATGTATGAACGTAAACGAAGCAAAAACAGTATGTTAGGATCTTAGCAGGAGGCGTTCCGTTGTTTCTGCCTACCCCATGAGCATGGGAAGAAGTCTAGAGTCTATGTATGTAGTGAAGTAGCTCATAATATATTTTGAACTAAAAGAGTGACCATGGAGTTTCTTGACCTCTTTTCTTCATAGGACCCTACTACGCTTTCGAATGGGCAACTTAGCTTCTTCTTTCTTCAATAAACTTCCAAGCCACGTTCAAAATCTAAGCCTTAATAAATTCAAATCATTCATTAAACGTAAGTTGTGCCAGAAAGCCTTTTATACCGTTAAAGATTATAATTATTGAGGACAAAAAGGCTTGGGATTGAGCTGTTCCAATTTTTTACATATTGAAGTGGTTTATTTTTATTTTTATTGTTTGATGTTTTTTTTTTTGGTAACTTTTATTATTTTAGATACAGTGACATTTAATTATTATTTTATACACAATGTCATGAATATTTACTTGTAAAGTATTATATTATTTTAATTATTGTGAATGTGAAGACTATGTGGGTTATTGCATTTTTTTTTCTTTTATTCTCAGTTAGTGTTAATCATGGTCTGGCAGTTTGAGTCATATAAGCGGCCTACCCAAATGTCCTTTATTTGGTATTGATCGTCGCATCGTTGAGCTCCTTAAGTTTTGAGTAGAGCTGCAAGATTACTGACAAATGCCTGCACTGGTCAGGTCCACTCAATCTGTATGGTTCTTTCCTCAAAAGACCATTTCAGACAACAATCTAATTCAAAAAGACCATTATTTTAAGACACCAAGATTATGTCTGGACTTTAAAAGAGACTGTGACCTCTGAGTTTGTTTCGGCTTTTCTTCTCAGAGTAGTCAGATAGGAAACGCCAACCTCATCTAGTTTTTAAAATATGATTGAAATGTAAAAGTGTTTGTACAAATAGGTGGCTCGTTTCGATGTCAATGTATACGCTTTTATAATAAACTTCCAAGCCACGTTCAAGATCTAAGCCTTAATAAATTCAAATCATTCATTAAACGTAAGTTGTGCCAGAAAGCCTTTTATACTGTTAAAGATTATATTGAGGACAAAAAGGCTTGGGATTGAGCTGCTCCAATTTTTGTACATATTGAGGTAGTTTATTTTTATTGTTTTTTTTTTTTTGTTTTTGCTAACTTTATTATTTTATAAACAGTGACATTTAATTATTATTTTATACACAATGACAGGAATATTTACTTGTAAAGTATTATATTATTTTAATTATTGTGAATGTGAAGACTATGTGGGTTATTGCATAATATTTTTTTTTCCCTTTCTTTTATTCTCAGTTAGTGTTAATCTTGGTCTGGCAGTTTGAGTCATATAAGTGGCCTACCCAAATGGCCTTTCTTTGGTATTGATAGTCGCAGCGTTGAGCTCCTTATATTCTGAGTAGAGCTGCACGATTACTGACAAATGCGTGCACTGACTGGTCAGGTCCACTCAACCTGTGTGGTTCTTTCCTCAAAAGACCATTTCAGACACCAATCTACATGGTCTTCACATGATCTGACCAAGATTATGTCTGGACTTTAAAAGAGACTATGACCTCTGAGTTTGTTTCGGCCTTTCTTCTCAGAGTAGTCAGATAGGAAACGCCGACCTCATCTAGTTTTTAAAATATGATTGACGTGTAAAAGTGTTTGTACAAACCTACTTACAGAAATAAAATCATTTATCATTTATCATTTATCAAACCTACTTACAGAAATAAAAATCATTTATCATTTATCTTTCTGACTGACCGACTCGTATACAATTCAAAAGTGCCTGTAATTGGTTTAATTGGAAAAAAATCTATTAGCTTGAGTGTTGTCAGTGGAACATAAAAGAAGCAGTCAGAACAGATCGCTTGTTGAATGGCTGCTCAAAATAAGCTTGCCTTTTCAATGACCATAAGCACAATCACGTTCGCCTTCCCCCTTTACCTTAGCTTAGAATTGCCTATCAATATTGACGTCAACGTAGTCACGACTTGGAAATGTGCCAACTTTTGTAGTGTTGAATCGAAGCTGACGCAGTATGAGCTTAAATTTGAGCTATGACTTTTGGTGTTCAAACATAAGTAGTAGTTGTAATTTTTTTTTTTGGGTGTGAATTTATTAAATAACTTCTCCCGCTTTGGGCGGAGCGGGAGGGCGTGTCAGACTTTTACTGACTAAAACTTCATTTGCGTGTGTCCCAGGGCCACGATATCCCTTTCGGACAAACTCGCAACCCTGGCAGGCATTGGCCCTAATGGACCCCGTCAATTCGTGCTGACATCTCCTTGAGGCACACGTGGACAACGCGCCGTCGACCCAGGCCTGGTCTTTATCGGACGGCGTGCTGCCTATCGCTCACCATCCGCAAGCCCGCGCCTACGGTGGCCGGAAATCGGCTTGCGACTCCCGACGCCCGGGGCGTGTCATGCGGCGAGTAGTAGTTGTCCTAGGATGTTATAAAAGCAAGTCCCCCGCCACGTTTCTCTGTCTGTCTGTATGTCTGAACGCGGTAAACTCAAAAACTACCGAACGGATTTTCAAACGGTTTTCACGAATAGACGGAGTGATTTTTTTGTGCTTTATTAAAAAGAGCCAGGTTCTTAATAATTAATTACAATCTAGCCTTAAGACTAATAAGCAATTTTAACCTAACCTAATTTGTTACGTGATAATTATTTTAAAACTTAGAATAGTGTTTATTGCACTTTACACAAGTCCGTTCCACTGAGTCTGATACTGACTTTTACAATGACACCGTTGTCACTATTATTTATACACTTTTTACACTGCATCTCAGATTATAGAATAGTAGCACTAATTGAAAGGGTTTTGTTCGTTTTAGTCTTCGCACTATATTTGTGTTGTCTAACAGCTGAATTGCCTCGACGTTCACATGTCGGTGGGGTCAGTGTTTATGGGCCTCAGCAATTTTTTGAATTACGTCAGCGCCGGCTGTTGCTGAAAACCAGCGCTGGGGCTCTGTCTTGCATAGGGTCGCAGTATAATGCTGAGCTATAGCCGTTTTGCGTGGATGTGACGCATGTTTCCCCCAACCTTTTCTTATTTTTGTGTTTATGTTCTTTTTTGCGTCATGTTTACCGCTAATAAACGTATTTACTTTCTTTCTTAAATTAAAAAATCTTTATATTTTTCATCTTATTAATGGTTTTAGACGTGAGCGGATTACAACTCCGAAAAAAATTAACTAAACTGACCAAATGTGGGTTACATAGATATTTATTTTTCTTGTTACATCTATCATTACAGGTTAACCCAATGCGATAAATGCGCTTATCCTAACTTAATAATCCTAAATACTAACATTTGTGTGTAAAAAAATAAAAATAATGCATTCCTTGTGAATTCACTCAGAGAACAATAGAATAAGTCCGTCTCAATCGCTATGAGGTTGAACTTCCGGAATGCACACGTCAGCGGCGCCTCCATTAAAAGCTTGGTCCGACCGCGCCATTCCACTGCCACAGTGGCAGCTGCTGCCGTTACCACATGTACCTGTTCGGAACACACCTGCCCTAAAATAACTACATTATGCACCTTTCCTCTCAGTAACTTAAAAATACATGAGGTGAGTGCAAGATCCCTCCCAACCCTTAGCTCGTTGTATCCTACCATACCTAAAATAAATAAGGTTGGATACATTAACGGGTAAACGGGATAGACTCTGTAATAACGCATATATCTTATAAATTTATTTTGTACCCTCTACAGCATGATACTATATTTAGCTTCATAAAATCAAATCAAAAATATTTTTATTTCACATAAGACTACGTGGGCACTTATGAAACGTCAGAAGCTAGGTGCACGGTTCCCATTGATCGTTTCTTATGGAGAAGAGCCGGTAACCAACTCCGCAGTTACTCTTTTTAAAAAAAATGGCTTTTACAATGTTTTAAAATTACAGTGTTAATACGTATGAGAGGACAGCGTAGGCCCATCAAAAGTACCAGATCATTACCAAAATATAAAATGATCTACAGTCTATTAAGCCTACAACGTCCTCACATTAACAAAAAAACAACATAAAATATGTTTAAAATAATAAAAGTTAGAACCTTGTTGAAATTAAAATTGTAGACCGTATAATATTGTCAAATAAGAAAAACATTGTGTCAGTGAAGTTTGTAAAAAAAGATAAAATAAAATTTAAAAAAAACATCGTAATTTGGGAGCAGACCGCTAAAGCCCCGGCGTTGCCGATTCGGCAACAGTGCGCCCAAACCGTCAAGCCCTGGTGTTGCCGATTCGGTGAGTCATCGCTACTTTGGGCTCAAATTACACTTGAAAATAAAGTTGAGTATTGTTTGTGGCGGTTTTAGTCGATTGTCTGGTAGATATTCTCGTAAACTGAACGTATCCGAACGTAAAATATGGCATGACAACATTTAAAAAAAATATTGAATGTCAGTTTACTTTTCTGTTGTCGTGTTTGTGTTGTGAAAATAAATTATAGTGCAAAGTGCTTTTATAAGTGTATTTTATATGGGTAAGTGGATACATTTTCATTTATCTGTTGTTAATACATCATTGTAGATAATGATTACACGAAATTGCATCATAAAATCGAAATTTTTTAACAAAGAAAAGTTTCGACAAAGAACCGTTCTATCTTGGAATTTGGACTTATTTTGTGTTTTATCGACTGCAAATAATCAATAATAATCATAAATAAGTGCTTGAAACATCGTTTTAGATAATATTTGCACTAAATACTTGTGAAAAGTTTCAAAATATCATATGTCAAAAATTGCATCAAAATTGTTAAACTTTGAGGTTAAATATCATTATTTCTTTCCACAAGAATGACTAAGTGTTAAATTAATATGACAGTATAGTTCCCACTTGTGCATTTGTCACTAATATCCAAAAAAAAAAAAGTTAATTTATTTTTTAATTAATTAATAAATAAATCAATTTATAAATATATATATAATAAATCAATAAAAAAACCCCCCCATTTTCTTCAAGAAAATCTTTTTTTTACAAGATATAGGTAGCTATCAGTCAATAAAGGTTTATGTAGTATCTTAGTAACATTTTTGTATAAGAAACTACTCGGTGTTACTCCGATGTGAATTTTCAAAGTTTCAAAGATATCATGAGGCCGGCCTCAAGTGCCATGAACTTTGTGATTTATTATTACAACAATGTTACATAGAACTCTCAAAGAAACGCTGTTGTTAGATTTCTTATCTATTCATAATGTAACTTGCAAAATTTTGTGTAAATTGATACAATAGTTTTATCAGAAATAGCCATAACATAAGACCAAAACAATTACAGCTGTTATCTGTAATTAGGGGTAATTATTAAATACAAATACAGTTCCCACAACCATTTTTTGTATTGTTAATTACAGTGACTCTATTCAAAAACCCATACAGCTTAAATAAAGGATGTTTATGTTCTCGCAAATCACTTAAGATGATTTTTGTTTACATTGGGAACAAAGGGCAATAAATCTGGCGGCCATTAAGATAAGGATTGGTCCTTGAGCGTTTTGACGTTTGTTATGTCATAGGGTCTGACAGGTTAATAGATAATTATCTACATAGTTTTGCCGTTAATGAGGTACAAGGGAAGTCACATGTACAAAAGGAATTAATGCCAGACTTCCTTGACTTCAACGTAGTCTTTAATCTTATAATATGATTTTTGATAACGGCACGTTTGATGTGCGTTATGAATTTTCCATCACTAAGTTCTGTAACCGATTTTGGCAACTTGCTATAAAAGGATACTGTTTGCAAGAAATGACTTGCTTGTTTTAGTTAATCTAAATTTGGGTATCTCAATTTCATGTTTACTACGTCTATTTATATTATGGAAATCGCTTCTTATTTTGAAAACTCCTTAGTTTTTGCGAACATATAAAATACTTTCTAAGATTTAAGGAGAAGGCAGAGTTAGTACATCAATTTCTTTGAATTTGTTTCTAAGGGACTCACGAGGACCCATTCCATAGATCGCGGATCGCGCGGATTGCACTCTTTTGTAAAATGAAATGCGGAGCCCAGACGACTGTATAACATTCCAACTGGCTCCTTACTAATGCATATAATGCTATAATAGCTTTCACATTCATGAACCCTAGGACCGTACGAAGCATGAAACCGAAATTTATTTACGCACTTTGCAGCTACGCATGATGTGATCACGAAAAGGCAAACCAAACCCTACTCCCAAATCCATGACTTCTGTGACCTGTGATACTGTCGCAGTGTTATATTATCTATCTTCTAAAGTCAAAAACGTATCAAGATCAACAGAACAATGTCCGCTTTTCAATAAACAGGCCACTGCTTGTTACACCTTTAGCTAAAGTAAATAAAAAAAAGATTTCTCCTCAACCGAAAAGGTAGAAAGTCGAGAAAACACAGGCGTGTGAAATGGCGAAAAAAATCTTATCAGCATACTTTGTTCCTGACGTGTTACAGATGTGCCCGTATACTTAAGTACCTGAGCAACGGGTGGGGAAGATATACTGTCGATAAAAAAATTAAGTTACACGAGCTTTCAATTTTCAGCTTGGTGTTTTATTTTAGGGTTTACGTCGCTTTGTGTCTGGGATTAGCGAAATGTTTAGAGATTAGTTAGTGTTGGTTGTGTCCATGTGAATCAAGTTTCGATATTATATCATTCAACATCATCATCATTTCAGTCGAAAGACGTCCACTACTGGACATCGGGCTTCCCCAAATGGATTTCCATAATCGCCACGCTCGGCAGGCGGATCGGCGATGGCAGTATGGTGTTGAAATGCATAGAGAATGCTGCTGCCCATTCTCTAGTAAGTCCCTTAGTCGCCTGTTACGACACTAGGGAAGAAATAGGATGTTGCTATTCTTTACGTCCGGAATCGATATTATCTCACTAGTTTTAAATTCAAATGGAAATTAAATTGCTTAATAAAATCCCTTCCAACAAAAATTTTCTAAAATTAGTTCTAGCTATGAATTGCCAATATCACCACGTTTCACAGACCGCTTGGTAATCGTTTATCATTTAAGTCACCATCATCATCTGCCAAGCCTTTTCTCAACGATCATGGGGGCAGCTGAATACCAGTAAAAAGCAGCCTGTGATTTTCCGAATGAAAAAAAGTTAATTTTTTTACTTGAAAGCATATCATGCGTGTTAGCGATTCTCAGAACCACTACCTACTCCTAGTATCAAAAAGTTTGTTTCAACAAGTCATTGGTGTCAATAAGATTAGACATTTAAATAAACCATTTTTACAGTCCGTTCAACCGATTTTGACTTCTATTGCGTTGGTGGCATGGCAAATGGCAGCTGTCATAAACGTTAACAAACGAAAGACGTCTACTTCTGGACATAGGCCTCCCCCAAAAAGGGGAGGGGGATTTGCCATAATCGCCACGCTTGGCAGGTTGGTTGGCGATCGCAGTATGGTTTTAAAAATGCATAGAGAACGCAGCTGCCCATTACCTAGTAAGTTCCTTAGTCGCCTTATACGACACCCACGGGAAGAAATGGGATGGTGCTATTCTTTACGTCCGGCACCAAACGGAACGTGCCATTCTTATGCCTAAGGAATAGAACTCAAAATTGGTTGAACGGACTGTAAATAAGTTTATTTAAATGTCTAATCTTATTTCAAGTGGAGTATAGTTTAACACAATTTCAAAGAGTAACTGCAACACTGCCAAACTGTGTCGTCGTGTCGTGCGAAGTACTCGCAACCGACGACGGCATGTATTTATGACCAGATGTACAAATGTAAACGAAGCAAATGGTCTATGTAAGAATAGTAGCAAGTGGCTGTTGGAAGTTGCAACATTTTAGTTAATATTCACACATTGTAACATTGTCCTACTGTCATTCGACCGATGTGTCTGGTGTTGTTCGGACTATAAGGTGTGTAAATAAAAGAAGTCTTCGGATTCATAATATTCAAGGTAACAAGTACGCGTTAGCGTTCTCCCCATTCCTCATCTCCTGGAAATCAAACCATAATACAGTCCACTATAAACAAGGGAGTCGAGCGGGTTTGCTGAGCAGTGCTACACGCCAGCATTTTACTCCACCGATAACCCAAACAGTGGCGTTCTGCAGTTATTGCCACGGGAATAAGGTCAGCGTCGGTAGTTTAAACTCTTGAAAAACTATAGACCCTAAAAAAGAACAGTACACAAGGGTTAGGATATGACACATGTAGCTTTAGAAATATATTGTCACAAAGGTGCGAGTGAGAGCTCTCTACAAAGCCGAACTTTCCTACAATTTTATGTGTCATATTTACACTTATCTATCGACACTTATTTTTATCGACAATTTCCCACCTCTAAACCCGGTACCCCACCTGTCACGCCCGTATCGTTTACATTACGCCGACTTTGTTTCCCGCAAAATGGGGATTAATCTTTCAAGATACTGATAATAACCAAGGGCTGGGAAGGGAAATTTAGCTTTTATTGTTATTTGCATATAATGAGATTTCGCCTAAACTACTGACGGTTTTTTTAAATTGATACTTTCCCATCGAGGTAGCAGATTTCAAGATTGGAGTTGGTGTAACGTTACATAATATAGTACAATTCTCATGAAAAACAAATAAAATTGAAGTGTCTCTTTGTCATGTTAATTAATCATAATTATAATATCATACAATACAAACACACATTTTGATACACCATAATATCTATGGTGTATCTATTCAGTACAGTGACCCCTTAAGAGAGTTCGTGTATGAATAGATATACCTTCTACATAGCTTTTTACTAAATGCTTAAGAAAGTTTATACGGTTTTTGTGTTAACTTAATAAAGTAATAATAATTAGTAAACAATAAATATATAGGTACCATAACCAGCCTATATTGTTCCCGCTGCTGGGACACAGGCCTCCTCTCTTCGAGAGTGACTGGGCTATAATCTACCACGCGGGTCCAATGCGGGTTGGACATGCCGGTTTCCATAACTGTTTTGCACAATGCAGATGAAAGTAATTACATAAAGTAAAGCGCCTGCCTGGGTTCGAACCCACGACCCAAAGTCGGCGCCGTCACCACTAGGCTACCACTGCTCTCCATCTAATGAATATACAACATTGTTTTTAGTATATGCGAAACCTGAATATAATGTATATTAGTTTGTTCAGAATAAGGAACTGAATCGATTTCAATAATTTTTACACCATGTTATATTTTGACCCAAAAATATTTAATTGTGATGGAAAATGTTATCACCATTTAATTACTTACAATACAATCACCGTACGGTTAGGTACCTAGTGCCAAATTATTATCAATGAGCGCAAGACGACCCTGGAGGCGCGGGGGCGCCGTTAGCATGTTTTTGTACGGACAACCCGGTAACATAACAACCTTAAAACTTTGTGATTTTTCATCATACAGTTTTGAAATTTTGTACATAGATTCTTTACATAAAAATACTAGACGCGTGTTTCGGGTTTCGCTTAAACTAAAAATAATGTTGTCTAATAATACAAATATGTTAATAATAGTGTAAATTACATGTTTTATGTTTTACATACATACCTACTGTGTTTCGCCCATTTAATACCCAATACATAATACACTCGTACACGGTTTCAAAGTCCTAATCACCCTGTTAAGACGGAGATATATGCCAGTGACCTTGAGTGTTTAGCTTGCGTGCTCTGTACTGAGCTCACGCAACGCGTCGTACGTTCAGCCAGTAATAGGACTCGCCCATCAAGGAGCGCAGTCCCCAATTCGACGCATTATTAATTTATTATACACAAACCAAGATATTTTAATAACATGCGTATACTAAAAGATCAATAATTAAATTATCTTTAAATTGGTGAAGGGTTCAGAAAAATACGCTTGGTAGATTTTGCGCCATTCTCAGTTTTTTATCCGCGTAAGACTTAACTAATTAATTTCACTATGTAATATAAATATAATCTAAAATATTCACCTATTAAGTTATTGAGAAAATGCTTTAAACACTACTCGTTTAGACGTGATCTTCAGTATAAAATCATTAAAAGTAGGCTATCGTCGCCTTAGACAAGACAGTTAACCATTTCAAAACTAGTCGTTCCAAACACTAGCTAGGATTTGAAAAGGTCAAAGTGACTTACTAGCTTGTCTAATGGATTTGAGAGAATTGTGGAACACTTTCTAGGTTTAGCGGTATTACACGGGCATAGAAACACACACTTAGGGTCGGTTTGTATTGATATCAGTTGTACCATGCCTTATCCGATGCCAAATCATCGAATATCAATTGACCGGCCACTAGGTACATATCATAATATTACGCTTCTATAGAGGTATGAGGAACAGGGTGTAAAATTCACTCATCCTCCATAGAAAAGAGAGGATATCCTCCTACCAGACGGGTGTTGTGTCTGGTGGGCAGCTGCCCGACTATTGATGTCGCACAGTGTACGATTTGACTAATCTAGGGGGACAAAACTCGGGAACCCTAAATATTATATTATATATTACATTTATAGTATACATAAGAACGTTGTAGTAAATAAAAGGCAAAACTAAATGTGTAACATATTTTTTTAAATCTTTTAATAAAATTCTTATATCTGTCTCGCTTAGATATTTGTTTTCGAGGAAGTTTTCTTAATAATGATATATAAGGGTCTGAAGATGTTAACAAGTGTTTAATTAAATCATAATTAGTTCTGTGTCTTGATGTCTTCAATGTATGCCCCAATCTGGCTTTTCTGATTTCTTTATTTTTGGCTTCGGAAGCCTCCTCGGACATTTGTCCTATCGGTATCACTGAATTTTTTATTATATTTGCTCCATGTACCAAAATTTTATGCATACCATGGGTATAAACTTAAATATATCTCCCTGGTCTCCACACAGTAGTTATGAAATTTTTCGGTATCGATTTAATAGCCTGAAGCTATGGCTCCAAGAATTGTCCCAAAACGATGAATAAGGTTTTCATTGAGACCAGTAATACGCGCTGTTTTGGCATAATTATAAAAAAATGCTCGTGCTGTATTTCCGTCATTGCTTGTAACAAATCCTGGTTTAACTTTGTCGATTATAAGACCAATTTCTTTAAACTTTATCTTTATTTCTTCTTTAGTTTTTTTGAATATTTCTTTATTTTTGTCTCCCCTGACTTGCCACTCACAAATGTTCATGCGATAACTAAAATTTAAAAGACATTCCATTGTACGAATGTACGCATGTAAACTAGAGATTCCAAATTGGTACATATTTTCATCAGGCTCTCTAACCATTGATGCCGAATTCATTTCTTTTGATGTTGCCTTGCAGATAAAACATCTTTGAGTCGATTTATTTTCAGCTAAAACGTTACAAACTTTACCATCAATCATTGAAAGTATCATCTGGTGCGTGATCGAGATGGTTACGCCTCTGACTTCCACGAGAGTTGGTATTTGATTGTCAATGCCTTGGCATTCTTCTTTGATCAATGCTTCGCATTCTTTCTTATACATGAATTTGATAATTCTACAGAATCTTGGTGATGATGGCCGAGGATTTTCCCATATGACTTTCTGTGCATTGTTTACAAGTCTTATTGGAACTAAAGATATGATAAACATATATTCGTCTGTGCTATTGGTATCTTCAAATGGTTGCTTGTATAAGCTATGACCCGAAGACCCATCGCATCCCCATTTGTACATCAAAGTGTAATTCAACACACTTGTATCTAATCTTTCTCCAAGAATATTTTTACATATTCTTAATGCAGTATGGTTCAAAAGAGAATCCAGTCTTACTTCAGCCGATGTTTCGGTTACTGTTATATTTTCAACAGGAGGATAGCACTGCTTCTTCACCTGTGCCACGTGATCATAGCATGGGTATGCTTTGAATCCCCTTTCTTTGGCTTCTTGTTGAACATTTTTGTATGTCTGGACAGTGAAATTATTTGAAATGAAAAAGGCCAAAGCTTCGTCAGGAGTATAAGGTCTTTGTTCTTTTCCAGTATTAATAATTCTTCGAGCTTTCTTATATGTGGTGGCTCGTTTTGGCGAGGCTGTAGATAATACTTCAATCAATGTAGCAGCATCACGTTTGCCACTAGCTCTGACACTTAATTGCGCAGCGAAAGTCAGTTCATTTTTACTGTAGTCATTTAATAAGTGCTGAACATTCCTCTTCTTCGTTTTTTTTGAACTTTCCACAAAACTTTTCTGCGGCCTGCCAGCACTAGTACCTGGTATTGAAACATTTTCTGATACCACAAGCATAGCGAAAGTTAAATCTTCGTTGAGCCACTGTTCATAGTCTTTTAAAAACAAGTCTAATCGTCTTTGCTTGCGATCCCATTTCACACGAATTTTCTCGCATTATTTTTTCAAAAATGCTTTTAACTGCTCATCCTGTTCTTCGGTAACAACCAAATCACCAAAGCTCATTTTCACAAAGTTGATTACTTTATTTAATCGACCTTTGGGCGGAATAGAACGCCAAAAATGAAATATTGATTATCGCTGCATTGTGGCGGTTCGGGAAAAAACAAAAAAAAAATATAATCGTAAAAAATCGCAAAAAACGATTATTATAGCATCAAAGTATATAACACAGAGAATCTTTTAAAACTACTATCACAGCTTGACTACATTTGACAACATGGTAGATCTCCAAACAAAAATTTATTAAAAATAAAAAATCTTTCTTATTGATGTATTTTTTCAGTGAGTGTTACAATTCGTTAGCATACAATTTGATTTATTATAATAACTTAATATATGGATAATTACCTCTATTTGATGACTCCATCACAAAAAAACACTTACAAGCACTCAATACCAAAGAACATGTATACACGTTAGCGTTAACGGTCACACTGAGCGCGGTCGGCCGACTACCTGAATGTTCATGTAACTTTGCCCATTGTTAAAACCAGTTTTGCGTGACAAGGGATTATTTGCCTTGTGTTATCAGTTGTAAGATGTATTTGAAAGTGTAATAAGATTTAAAAAACGTAGTTCTGAACATTTTATTTAAATACCTATTGTCCTGCTAGATTGGTCAAATCGTACACAGTGTGTCGGGACGTTATATATAATTATGCTTTTTTTGGGTCTGGAAATTATCAAATAACTTCTCCCACTCTGAGTGGAGCTAGGGCGTGACAGACTTTTACTGACTAAAACCCACCCAATGTTCCTTCACTTGCCTGTGTGCCAGGGCTACGATATGTCTTTCGGACGAACTCGCAACCCTGGCAGGGTATTTACCTGGTAGGGCAGTTCACCACGCGACTAGCATACGTATGCAGGGTCAAATTAAATTAGCGAGCGAAACTCCGCAGACGTTATGGGTATCGATATCTAAACCAAACAAAAAATTAATTAATTTTATGACTTTTTTTTTGGGTCTTCAACCGTAGCTAGTGTAGTCAGTCGAAACATCTGTTTTTTTTTTTGGTATACTTTACAGACATGATGGGTACCGATATCTAAACATGATAAAACAAAAAAAAAACAGATTTTTTTCAACTCATACTTCAAGTAACAACAACAAAAGCGGTCCACTGATCAAAAAAAAAAAATCATCACATCTTTTTTTATTTTATTTTGTTGTTTTTAGATATCGATACCCATCACGTCTGCGGAGTTTTGCTAGCTACTTTAATTTGACCTTGTAAAATTATTCTAGTCGCGCGGTCAACTCTCCTTGCGCGATGCAGGATTGTGACGTCAGTGTGATGCCTAGTTCGCATGTGGCGCTGTAAATCCGGCCACATCTGCATTACCCAAATGGTTTTGCAAAGGTGTACATAGAGTTCACCCACATTTCACCAGTTATCTTTAAGTCCCATAATATGTAACAGTAGTAGCAATGTGGACCGACGGCCTTAAAAAGGTGGCTGGGACAGACTGGAAGCGGAAACCGGTGGAAAGCAGAAGAAAGAAAAGCGTGTTGTGGCGCAGCCTGGGAGAGGACTATGTTCAGCAGTGGATTGCAATAGGCTGAGTTGATTGATTGATTGAATGCGTAATAGAGGGAGAGCCTATCGCCATCAACCGGGCACAAATCCAGACTTCGGGCTGCTGCAGAGAAACTCCTGATGGAGAACCGCAATAGCACTGCCCGACCTGGAAATCGAACAACGGACTTCATGCTCAGCTGTAGTGTTTGCGACCACTAGACCAACGAGGCACGCCCGACCACCAATCAATCTGCGTAGCCTTTTCCCAACTTCGTTGAGGTCGGCTTCCAGTCTAACCAGATGTAGCTGTATTTAACATGGAGCGATTGCCTATCCTATGGCTCCGTGTAGTGCCGGACGTAAAGAATAGCATCATCCCATTTCTGCCCGTAGGTGTCGTAAAAGGCGACTAAGGGACTTACTAGAGAATGGGCAGCAGCGTTCTCTATGCATTTTGACACCATACTGCGATCGTCAACCCGAATGCCAAGCGTGGCGATTATAACAATGCCCCTCTTTTGGGGCAGGCCTATGTCCAGCAGTAGACGTCTTTCGGCTGGAATGATGATGATTGACTGCCTATCTGAACTCCACAACCCAGTAACTGGGCAATACCGCACTGGGCTTGTGGCCGCAGGACGTGGTGTTCCGTCGCCTCCACGGACGAGTACCACAGGACAGCACAAAGTCAAGCAAGTGCAAAGTGGAAAGCTACTAACAAAGTCTTATGCCTTCTTTATTAACACAAGTTTTTTTTAATCTATGGGCCTGTGTCGAAATAAACGGTATTATACCCCTTGGTATGACTAATTGTCAAAATTTTGAGCTTCTGACGACCCGTAACTACTTTCATAGATCCACGAATAACAGTCGGGACCAACGGCTTCACGTGATTTCCGAGGCATGGGGGAGTCTCGATATGTAAAGATGGTCACGCATCCACGGACCAACCCCGACAAGCGTAGCTTACCCTGATGGATCGACCCGTGTGGCTCTTATTTCTTAGCCACGAGCTCCTGCCACCATTAATCGAATATCTGAATAGTCGAATGTTCATTTGGTCGAATGGTTAATAAATCGAATGGTCAATTATTGAACGAGTATTTACTCTGCAGGAGGCAAAATTTAATAGGTAGTTAGGTAAAGCAATCATCTTAAATAGGATCCTTTCAGGGGTTTTCGGGGATTAAAAAGCGGTGATCAATAATCCTTAAGACCTACATATATGCCTAATGAGTTACGTAACAACCAATCCATCATATTTGCGTCGGCTGCAAAATTAGAGTTTTGCTCACAAAATGGTTAAGGGGAAGCGCTTTCTAAAGTTTTGATATTTGGGGTAGAATATTAAGTACATTGTGATATGTTTGACCTTGTTGTAATGATACGTATTAATAGGGATCATGCTCGCCTTATTTGCGAAGATTTTAATCACAGAAGAGTGTGGAAAATAACTCGTATTTCTGTAATAGTACTGAGTTTTACACTGTAGCGGCATCAACATCTCCACATGCAAACTACGCATCATATGACTCACGCGAAATCCTGCATCGCGCAAGCAGAGTTTACCGCACAACTAGCATATACAGGGTTATTTTTTAAAACATTAATAACCTCTTAAGGGGTCATTGTACTCATCATTATGAACAACTTGTACTATGGGACCAAAACTGAAATCGCGAAAAAAAAACCCAGCTGTTCTCTACTGATGTTCGAATAATTCGTTCAAATGTAGGGAACAGCTGATTTTTTTTTCACGGTTTCGGGTTTGGTATTATTAATTTTTAATATTTGGTATTATTAAGTTAATATTAATTTTTCAATGTATCACTGGCCACTAGCGCTACCCGTGTGTTAAATTAATGTCGCCACTGTAGTTGTGTAGTTCCAAAAACCAAATCCAAAGCCCCGTTACAGCCCGGTCTAAAAGATCGACGTATTAAAATAAATCAACACAGTATCACAGACAGATAACTCTGATGGGTGTACTCTAAACCCACATAAAAAGCCAGATATAGAAGGCGGGCTCCATACAATGACCGAAAACATGCGCACGCACACAGAAGCGTACGTACCGCGATCTCAAACAAATGGCAGTGGCGACTCGCGACTGCCATTTGTTTTTTTGCTTTTGGAAATCTTCCCAAGTTTAGTTTATACTCCAAATCTACAGTTTTAATGTTATGACAACAAAACTTAGAAATAAACTTTCTAGGACCACAATCTGAAATTAAAAAACCGGTCAAGTTCGAGTCGGACTCGCGCACGAAGGGTTCCGTACCATTATCTATAAAAATGGCAAAAAAAACACGTTTGTAGTATGGGGGCCCCTCTTAAATATTTGTTTTATTTTAATTTAATTATTTATTTTTAAAGTGAATATATAACTTAATATTTTGTGAATAATTCAAGCGTCTACCTGTTGTCGTTATCAATAAATAGCAAAAACGAGCAAAAAAAATCACATTTGTTATATGGGAGCCCCCTTAAATATTTATTTTATTCTGTTTTTTAGTATTTATTGTTAAAGCGGCAACAGAAATATATCATCTGTGAAAATTTCAACTGCCTAACTATCACGGCTCATGAGATACAGCCTGGTGACAGACGGACAGACAGACAGACAGATAGACAGACAGACGGCGGAGCCTTAGTAATAGGGTTCCCTTTGGATACGGAACCCTAAAAATGATTCGTGTTTGATGCAACAAATTTTAATAAAATCAATAGAAATCATAAAATTTCAAAAACAGACGAAACGGAAAAACAAGAAGATTCGCAAATTGAAAATGAGATAGTAGCTGATATTATATTCTGTAACATGTTAAAAATCTATTCAAACAAATAAAATTGAATTGTCTGTTTGTAATGTCAAAATAACAGCGTTTTACTAAATGTTTAATATTATAGAATTATCTACGGTACTTATAACAAAAAAAGAAAGTTTTTTTTTTGTTAGTCTATCTTTTTGTTTCGGCTCATCTCCGAAACGGCTAGACCGACTTTGACAGGACTTTCACTGGTTAGCATAAAGCTAATTTTATTTTAGGAAAAGTAAGCAGCGAAAAAGCCAGCAGCTAGAACAAAAAAGCTGTAGATTTTACCGTTTTTATAATCATTTATATATATATATATATATATTTTTTTTATATTTATATATATATATATTCCGTTTTTTTAAGCATGTATGTAGTTTTACTCTACGATGGGGTTGGCAACACTGCTCGCGAGTGCGCTGTACGTGAAGCGTGTCTATGTTCGCTCGTTCAAAGGAGCCGACCTTCTGTATCTATCTATTTGTGCTAAAACCCAGTAATGGCTAAATGGTTAATTACTTTACTTTTTATCTGACACTCATAAATTGTCCAAATAAATTAGTTTTACGTGATGAAATTTCGAGAGAATAGATTTCGGTATTGAATCCGAAAACGTTATCAGGTTAATTAGGTTTGTCGGTATTATTTATTGTGAAGTGTCGATGTTTTGCTTTTGTTTTGTTGAAGCTTTGTCTCTAAGATTGTGGGTTTAAAAGGAGTCTGTCTGTCTGTCCCCGGCTCCGCCCGATCATGACCTACGCGTAAGCAGGTTTCGCACACGCCAAGCCTCATCTCATCCATAGGATGCAGACACTTTAAAACCGATTTCTCCGTAGAATTACGGGCGCTCCTTGGTTCGTTCGGAACGAAACCCTCCACTTAGATCTCAAAATAACTCATAATAATCATGATCTAAACTTTGATCCAGCCCGTCCCCAATTTGTGATCCCCCATCGACGCCCTAAGCCGAGGTCCGTACCCCACAGGGGGTGCCCTTAGTGCGTAGTCTTTTAGTTATAATATTTTTTACGCCCTGGCTGGAGGCGTTAAGCTCAAATCTAAGGCAGACACAGGAAAGCTCGGTTAAGTAGCCACGGCCTCTCAAAGCCAACTACGTGATGCCATGCACAAAAAAAACTGTCCCCGGATTATCTCATAGACTCTTAGTACTAGAAAGCTAAAATTTGGCATGGGTATACATATTAATCACGCCAACAAAGCGGTATAATTTTTATGGTACCTTCCTTGAACGTAAAGTCGGGATGATTTTTTTTTCGTCTATCCCATCGTGTCGTTGGACAGGCCGTTCAAAAATATTGCGTGTGGTTTGTGAAACCATTTTTGCATTCAGGTATCCGTTTGCGTAATATTAAAATTATTTATAGTGTTATTTTTTGCCTGCCAGCTTAATGGTTGTTTTTGGAGAATCCTGGCAGTAGAATAGAATAACGAAATTAGAATTAAAGCTATCTCAGGTGAGTAGGCTTTACATGTTAACGAGTAATAGTCGACCAACTTACATTTGCAGTTGGAGAATTGAACGTGACGTATATCGATGTATTGGAGAACATGTTTCTCAACTACCATGTTATGTTTGTTTTTGGAATAAATTCATCGCAACTACGAAATTCTTCATTGTGCGTGGTCCAACAAGCACTTGGCCGGTTTTTATTGTAACTCTCTGACTGTTTATTTTAAGTTATGGAAAAGAAAACAAGGATTTTTGTTTTGTGTAGTCATTCTTTCCTCCTTTTGCGCAGTTTTTTAAATCAATTTTAATTCGTTCATTTATTCCTAAAACTATTGAAGGTTCAATTCATTTTTCATTTACACAGCAATAAATAGCCTAAGTCTCGAGTTCAAACCCAAGGCACGCACCTCTGACTTTTCGGATTCACGTGCGTATTGTATTTATCATTTGCTTAAAACGGTGAAGGAAAACATCGTGTGGAAACCGGCATGACTGAGAGATATTTCTCGACGGCATGTGAAGCCACGTCAGAGGCCCATGGGCGGCATCAAAACTCTGACACCAGCATGTCGATTCTGTAAAAATCTCACCGTGAATTCTTGCGTGGAGTGAGCTGTCAGTGTCATTCCACTGATGCTAGGGATTGACCAAGGATTACATTTACAATCATAATCGAGATTTTATTAATACTTTTATGCTAATTCTATTGATCGTTTTATATTATTTCAAAGCTAGTATTTATGTGTCTTAACATTACTATTTAGGGGGATTTGAAATAAAATAGCAAAATAGAATTATAGTCAAAATCAATTTAATGTAAAAAAACAAAATTGATTTTCTGTTCAAAATCTCGATTGTGATTGTTAATGTAATCTTTTGTCCTTCCCTAGCGTCAGGTGGGATGACACTGGCAGTTCACTCCACGCTCACTTCATCTAAGTTTTCACGGTGAGATGGTTACAGAATAGCACTGCTGGTCACTAATCACACGAAAAAGAAAGAAGATGTTTAATTTGTAGATACTTACGAATTTCAAACAGGGGGGGGTATCATCAAAAATTTACTTACTCATAAGTGCTATTTATAACATTGTTGATTTTTTGAATGATAAATTTTAATGTTGATTTAATTTTATTATATTATATTGACATATTTTGCTTGTGATTAATATTGACTACATTTTGTACTGACTATGATTGTAAATTGAATTAATGACTACCTATATTTTTGCAGTAACTTAAATTTTATAAATGAAATATTAAAATGTTAACCTTTTGTACGCCTAATGAGGCAAAACATGTTGGTCCGGTAAAATTATGTCTCCATCTATATATGCATACCATATCATGTATTATGTTACACATGTTTTAACAAATAAATTTATCTTTTTCTTTATCATAATTTGGCCCAGCATGCGTGAAAAACGACGAGTCTACATATAAAAATATCAGACACAAAAATATCTGAAGATACGTAATATTAATTCTTCAACCAGTAAAATTCCACAAGTGCATACTTACGATCTCACTACCCCCTTAATTATGTAAATCCATACGTAATTTTCTAAGCAGAAAAGCCAAGCTAAATGTTCAAGCGACTCGGAAAATATCGTGAGAAACACTTAAAAACCTCCAACAAAATAACTAAATGAACTAACCTCAGTAGAAAACGAGCAGAATTAAATCCTTTTAACTCCACGAGGTGCATTCTCAAGGATTTCTAAATAGAACGAACGTAATCCCAAAGAAAGAACCGTAGCGGTTCAAAATGAACCGTTTAGATTTTTTTGTAGACTTGAATGAACTAAACTGTGCTGATGGCGTTTAATATAACTCTTTTATGTTAAAATTAAAAGCTGCTGCACGTAATTTCTTGAGTGTTTTAGAGAAAGTAAAAAAAAACCGGTCAAGAGCGAGTCGGAGTCGCGCACCGAGGGTTCCGTACGTATATATGATGTTGATGATTTCTGAAAAACTGTGCTATTTAGAGACATTGTTTTATTTTTCCTGTAATCTTTACATACACTTCTATCACATAGAATAATTTCAGATTTTTATCTATGCAAACTTCGGAGATAAGGAATGGTATTTTTTTTTTATGTTTTAGAATGTGCAAACAGCGCTCTTTCATATGATACCCCACATGCCCTAGTAGCCCCACTTCAAATTTTTAAGACCCCCTATCAGTCCCTTTAGCAAAAAAGATATATTTATTTTATTTTTTTCTTGTTTGGAAAATAATTGGGCAAACGTCATCTAAAATTATTCTAAATTTTAAGTTGATAGCATTAGTAGTTCTTGAGATATCCAGGTGTGACAGACAGACAGACTTAGTCTCACCATAAGGGTTCATTTTTACCATTTTGGTACGGAACCCTAAAAACGGATTATAATTTGTTCCACCGCAGGAGAAGGGGCTTCTTCCCAAATAATAGTCGACATAACTCACATAATAAGCAAGGCGATGAACGTTGGGCTACTCCAACAGTCATCAGATCTAGGTGTTCTTGCGTGGCATTGTAGAGCTTGTGAATTAGCAAACGTAGAATAGGGCATCGATCTTCGCGGAGAGGCTTGTAGTAGCTGGATTGGAGTAGCAGAGAATCGATGTAAATGGTATACAATTAGAGAAGTCCTTATCCAGCTATAATAGTCTGATGGTGATTTTCAAACCCTCAATTTCGTACATCAGCATCCCTTATCTTTAATATTTTATCTTTTAAAAGCTCCGAAAGTCTAACCCTTAACAGCTTACATGCACGCTTCATTACCCGTATCCGTTGGCGTTCAAAACAATGGACATTATGTTATTAACTTTTTGAATTAACTTTTTGCTTAAATTAACTGTGTACAAAGCGGTAGGGTTTTTTGTACGCGCATCTAAGTTTTACGGGTTAATTTTTGTTTCTATTTTTTGTTCGCTGTCGTTATTGGTTTTTGGGGTTCACCCAAAGGGTGCTAACAGAACCTTACTAAGGCTCCGCTGTCCGTCCGTCTGTCACAGGGCTGTATCTTTTGAAACTTAATGGGTAGACACTTGGAAGTTTTCACAGAGTGTGAATACTACTAGGGCCACCATAACAACAACTAATAATCTATAATAATAATAAAGCTGAAGAGTTTTGTTTTTTGTTTGAACGTAATCTCTGGGACTACTAGTCGGATTTGAAAATATCTTGTTGCATATGATAGTCCTACTCTTGAGGAAAGTTATTTAATATCACGCTACGACCCTTAGAAGCGGGGCAAGTCAACAAAAAGTCATAAAGAACTCAAAGCTAAAAATAAGTAATAGTGCAGGTGGGCGATGCGATGCGACGTTGTGAATCAGGGGCTGAAATTTTACATGAATGAAGTCATGGGCAGAAGCTAAAAATAAAATAATGTAATCCCTTTAATTTTTAACATTATTACAATACATACAAGAAACGTGTTACTAAAGTGTTTAAAAACAATATGTAGTGTTAAATATTTTACGGCAATACGGAACCCTTCGTATGCGAGTTTGACTCGCACATGGCCGCTTTTTTTTTGTAGTGAGGATTAAAGAGTTTTAAGTTGCAGTGTGCTTTGGATATAATGTGGCTAAAATGTGGGTTGAATTTGCTTCTATTAATTATCCGTGACCGTAAACGTCCACAACTAAATATAAACGTCGCAATGACCGCTACAATAAAGGGTCACAGCGGAAATAACTCTTGTAATGGTAATGACAGATGGATTGGTATTATCTTTCATTATCATCATCATCATTTCAGCGAAAAGACGTCCACTGCTGGACATAGGCCTCCCCCAAGCACCGCCACTTCGACCGGTTCTGTGTTTCCCGCATCCAGCGGATACCTGCAGCCTTCACAAGGTCATCGGTCCACCTTGTGGTAGGCCTTCCAACGCTACGTCTTCCGGTACGCGGTCGCCACTCCAGAACCTTTCGGCCCCATGGGCCATCAGTTCTGCGAGCAATGTGCCCTGCCCACTGCCACTTAAGCTTGGTAATTCTTCGGGCTATGTCGGTTACCTTGGTTCGCCTGCGGATCTCTTCATTTCTGATTCGATCACGTGTGGAAACTCCAAGCACAGCCCTCTCTATTGCCCTTTGGGTGACTTTTAGCCTTCTGATAAGGCCCGTTGTTACCGACCACGTTTCAGTACCATAGGTCATCACTGGCAACTCGCACTGGTCAAAGACGTTCGTCTTGAGACACTGTGGTATGTGGGACGAGACGATTTGCATAGCTTCGACGATTGACCTCTTTCTCGAAGTTGGACTTACCTAACTGGACAGTTTGTCCGAGGTAAACATACTCGTCCACAACTTCGAGTGTAGCGCCTCCGATCTTCATGAGAGTGGGTGTTACATGGGCATTCGACATGACTTTTGTCTTATCCATGTTCATTTTAAGACCCACTCTTTCATTATACATACTTTACCTTTTTCGTATGGTTAGTGCGGTGTCAGAGTTTTTATGCTGCCCATGAGCCTCTGACTTGGCTTAACGTGCTGTCGAGAAATGTCTCTCAGGCATACCGAATTCCTCACGGTGTTTACCTTCACCATTTTTTAAGTAAGTGATAATTATACAATACGCACTTGAATCCGAAATGTCAGAGATGCGTGCCTTGGGTTCGAACTCGAGACCTATGACTTGGCAGTCCAACGGTCACCACTCGGCTATCACTGCTAATATAATTGGTATCATGATGATGCTTCTCATGTTAGCTCACGTAAACGGGAGGACAATGAGTACCACGATAGCCTGCAATATTTCAAAGTGGATAAACTTAAATCAAATTCATGCAATGTTTATAATACATAAGATAAGTGACATTCTAGCTACACATTGGTGATTGCAGTCTGTAACACGTTCCAAAATCAAATATTTTATTTCATATAAACCTACATGGGCGACTTCTTGGCGGGAAAGTGAAGCGTCATGTTCAGCAGTTTGTTTAATTTTCCAAAATTAGTGTTTAGCCGAATATTAATGTGTAATAATGGTGGATTATTAACCATTAAGTGTTTGTGAACGTGCATTAGTGTAGGCAAATGAAACAAAACAGTGCAACTTCGCTTCAAGTTCTCTCAAGAAGTCCGCGTGAGGACTCAGTAAAGTGCCACATCTTTACTGAAACTCAAGGGGAGTGGGCGGGGATATCATCATCATGCATTTATAATTCATTTCATCAATACACAAGAACACACACAAGAACTAAAACTTGACATTGGCTAAATGCACAAACCGTGCGAAGCCAGAAGGAAAAAAAAAAAAAAAAAAAAACCTACATGGACATAAAGTCGGCAAGAAACTACTAATTATTTTTAAGAGAGTCAGCACAGTGTAGTAATTACAGTGTTAATAGGTATGGGAGGACAGTGTAGGACTGTCAAAAGGTACTAGGTACTTAACGTGTAACAGGAAGTGACATCTTGAGCATGGAATAAGTAATTACTTTTTAATAGCATGGAATTAGTAAGTACTTTATAATAGCATGGAGTTAGTGTACTCATGAAATTAGTAAGTACTATATAAATTGTAAGTAAAGGGGGTTGAATTTCAACCAGTGGGCGACCACTAGTAATGCATAATTATTCGAATAAATATTTCAGTATTGAGCTTTTTTAAATTTTGAGGTAAATTTTTAGTCGCTGCTCAGTGGCTTATTACCAAGGTGAGATACCAGATGTTACACATCTTATGCGACTACTGTAAGGCTCGTTTTTTTTATGTTGTATTGCCTTTCCTCTCAAAAAAGCCCTAACCCACAGGCCTTCCGGCCTTAAACTAAACTTAGGCCCGGGCCACACAATTTAAATCTAGCAACTGTCCAAAATTATTGCGGTAATATAAAAAAGTCAGCTTATCCAGCATCCCTATAAAAAAATGTCAACAGAACAGTAATGGTACGTAATCTGTTAAATGGAAATATATGGGTGATTGTTTTGGACAAAGACTACGCGTCAAAGACGTATGTATAGATACATACTTAAACTCACGCCTTCATCCCATGGGGGTAGGCGGAAACTATAGAACGCCACCTGCGCGCCTTTTCGCTCCTTGCATACAGTTTTTGCTTCGTTTACGTTCATACATCTGGTCATTCACGCACGCCGGTTGCGAGTACCATGCACCTGACCTTTCTGACGAACAGCACCAATTAGTTCACTATAATTATCTCCTTCTAGGGCGACACCTCCCACCGGCACCATTTCCACTCACCTTGTAAATACCTTTTGTTAGTTGCCTTTCATAGATCCTCTCAACATGACCAAACCATCTAAGCATACTCTTTTCAATGCTTTTTACTACATCTACACACACACACACACCCCGTCACACACACGCACACACACCCCTGCCACACACACACACACAGACACATCACACACAATCATCTATCTACATGTAGGTATCGATAGTGTATGCATAATCAGTATAAAGCGGTCCCACTGCTGGGACACAGGTCTCCTCTCTGAGAGAGGGAGTGGCACATAATGCCACTCCCTCTCACAAAGAGGCACACAGTGCTTGTTGGTGTAAAAAAAAAATTGTCCAGTTGCAAAAACGCACCATTTTCTGAAAATTTTAATTAATTCTTTGATTTGTTTTTTACTATTTCCCACGTGTGTATTGAAAAACGTGGTGTGATACACGGGTGTGTAGCTTATTGCAAACTCGACAGCTCGTTTGCAATAACCTACTTTCCACCCTTGTATCACAATGTACTATTTTTGAAAAATGATAGTCAAATTACGAAATTTTTGACAGCATTTTCCTTAATGATAAAGATCATTTAATATTTTTTTTAGATCATAAAGACAGTAAAATCGTTGTCTTTAAACGACCATAGTACATACATTGATTACCGAGGTGTAAGCAAACCAGGTTAATGAATTTAAAAAAATATAGTTATATTTAGCTAGAAGTTAGTGATAAAAAAAATTTGAGGAATAAAGTTGACGCAAAAATCTTGCATTTTTTCCGGGAAATTACTACTTGCTTGGTAAAAACCGTTTAAGACTAAATAATGGTAGTTGACGAGACGCCTATCATGCAGCTTAAGAGATAAAAAACTGTTTTCCAAACATACGGGAAAATAATTGTGGTGGGAACGCAGCAGTTTGGAATAGAGGCGGTGTTATGAACTAATCGGTTTTAGTTACAGGTATCCTGATTACGAATCACCGCCATGAGAACGAATGAATCCATACTGGAGGAACTCAGTATTACAAAGTGGCTTTCTACAATATGCCAGGAGCGTGCCCTCAGCTTTTTCGGACATATTATGCGTTCCCCTAAGCATGGTCTGGAAAGGTTTATGATACTGGGCCGGGTGGTAGGTAAACGCGCTCAAGGCAGAGCACCGGCAATATGGTCCGACGCGATCAAGAAGGCTGTTGGAGGCAGCATTTACCGAGCGGTCAACACTGCAGAAAACCGCATAACTTGGAGACGCGTCGTATGTGGTCACGAACAATGAAGAAGAAGAGAAAGAAGATCCTGATTGTCAAGATTGAAAACAGCAGCAAAAATTGTGTGCATTTGTAAGTAGGCATTTGCCAAGCCTCTCATTTGACAGTTCAACAACATTCATTGCGTAATTTACGTAGTTGAGCGGACAAATGTCAGAGATATGAAACAATGGACTAGCTATTTCTTTCAAAATCCTTTCGATTGTGATTAAAAGTATATTACGCACTTAGTGCTTGACGATGTGTTTCATTTTGAAAACTGTGTCTTGCAACGTGAAAGTCACAGAAAAACGTGATTATATTTCGGCCACCGAGAGACCGCGATACCGACACTTGTCAGTTGGACACGATTAGGAACTAATAAAGTTTAAATTAGTAAAACACGTTTTCTTTTGTTCTTAGCTGACTGGTCAGGAACGCGTTCTTTCATCGGCTGGAGTTTAGGTAGTAGGTATTTTAAAAATACAATAAAAGAAGACTGCATGGGCTATACCAAAGCTTTTTTAAAAGTTAGACGTTTAAAACACTGTTCCGATTTAAAAGAACCAATATGAAACTATATACATATAATATTATACGTTTGGCATCCCGCAATGTTTGAAGACTAAGGTCTTTAACCAGTGCGTCCTGCCCGTCATGACATACGGTGCCGGAAACGTTGACACTGACAGTCGGGCTGGTCCACAAATTCAAGGTCGCCCAGCGCGCTATAGAGCGGGCTATGCTTGGAGTCTCTTTGAAGGATAAAATCAGGAATGAAATTATCCGGAAAAGAACCAGAGTTACCGACATAGCTTGCAGAGTAAGCAAATTGAAGTGGCAGTGGGCTGGCCATATTTGTCGAAGGGCCGATGGCCGATGGAGCAGACGAATCCTGGAGTGAAGACCGCGTATCGGCAAGCGTAGTGTGGGACGCCCCCCAGCTAGATGGACCGACGACCTTAAGAAGATGGCTGGGTCAGACTGGATGCGGAAGGCGGAGGACAGGGTGTTGTGGCGCAGCCTGGGCGAGGCCTATGTCCAGCAGTGGACTGCGATAGGCTGAGTTGATGATATAAGAATAGAATAGAATACAATAGAATAGAATACTCTTTATTATGTACACCATAAAAGTTACAGATATCAATATTTAAATTTTACATAGGGTGACACAATGGGCGGTCTTATCGCTAAAAGCGATCTTTTACAGACAACCTTTGGATGGATTAAAGGGAGCAGAAGAGACAATACTGCAGGTAGTCAGTGGTGTACCATTAACATATACAATAAATACATACATATACAAAGCATCCACTTATCTAATAAATATATACACATGAAACAAGAGCAGGGGACTGTGAATAAGTTTATTTATTCAAACTTTACGCAAAAGTAAAATAAGTATGAGGAGCAGTGGTGGCTTAGTGTTAACGGCTGCGACTTAAGGTAAATTATTTTATCACCACTGCTCTTGAAACGGTTGCAGTGAAGAAAAACATCGTGAGGAAACTATAGATGTCCTAGAACCAAAAATTCGAAAACTTGTGACATCTACCAACCCGCACTGGGCCCGCGTGGTAGATTACGGCCCAATCCCTCTCACAGAGTGGAGGCCTGTGTAAGACGAGCGCTAATCCTGCCGACAAACTGTCACGCAGTTTGGCAGGTTTATAAAATGTGTACAAGTGTTTGGTCCAAAATAAATGATATTTTTTTTTTTTTTTTTTTTTTTATCCCAGCAGTAGGAACATTATAGGCTTATAATACTTATGGTAAAAAAAGTATTACAAAACGGCAGACTAACACCCGTATTTATAAACAAGCAATTACGTGCTGCTAAGTAATTGCTTAGTGAAGTCATTACTTGAGGATAGAATTATTCACTACAAAATCTTATTATTTAGTCCAGTAATGTACGTTACTTACTTGAGTAAATTCTTGAGTAAGAATCAACGCTTGATAGTTGTTTCCTTCTGGTAACACTCAGTTACTGCGTTTTGTTTCATTAGAGCCCATACGCGAGATGAAGATTATTTTACTTTAACAGCTATAATATTACTTAGATTTGAATAACATTTTTTATTCCGATAGAATAATCTTTAAAAAACTATTAAAAAAAAATCATATCATTATTTCTAAAGAAATTAAGTGATGTTTTCTAGGCTCCAGTTGTATATCGTCATCGATTTCATCTATATTATAACACCAAAAGTCGCTTCGATGAGTTCCATTGCTACGAGATGGACAATTACCGCCTTATTACAAAACATATTTTGACATGGCTTAAACCATGGAGCCAGTTTTTGTAATAAGAACGTAACAGTGATTGAAATACTGTTCTTTATACAAAACTGAAAACTTAGTTCGGTACTAAGTTGTCAGTTTTGTATTTAGGAACTTCACCATAGTCGGAATAAAGTTCGAAATTCAATAATGGCTCCATGTTTTAAACCTGGGTCTGAAGATAAACCTTGTTTTGGAATAAGGGGGATAAACTTTTTCGATATAACCACAAAATCAAACGCAAAATGGTCGAGTTCTCAATGTTTAAGTAAAGAAAATGGTGACTATTACTTGGCTAAGAATTCTAACTTTTGACAGTTCTAACTTCAAGCAATCACTAAACTATAGACTACACACACACTACTACACACTACTACTACTGGACTATATACTACTACTCTACTTTACTAATATTTGTACGCACGACATGAGATCTTATGTTTTCAATTTTTTTTTTTTTTTCTTTATAAGTATTTGTTATTCTTATGGTAACAACCATAAGAATAACAAATACTTATATAATATAATAATAATATAATAATTGCGATGCTGGAAATAAAGTTTTTTTTTTATAGAATAAAAATCATTACCTACTTGTGTATTTACTTTTACTTGTTTTTATATACGGGTGTTAATGTCTTAGGCAAAAAACAATAATTATTTTCTCTAGTCGACTCACAAAACAACCGCAGCAGTCCCATACAAAATAGCCCCCCGTAAACACTCAACTAACTCTTCCGCTGGGCATTAATTTGAGCAGCAATTAAAACTTTTAGCTGCCATCGTACGGTTTTTAACGCCGAAAAATATATCCCATCGTAAAGTGAAAAACTGGAGAGTTTCAGTGACTACGTTGTTTCAGGATTGTTATTAACAGTCGAATTTGTAACAGCTTTTCAGGTTTGCTAGAAGTATGTGTGTTAAGGCACTGACAAGAGGCAAATGGTCTAATTAGGACAAATCTACTCGTATATAGATTGTGGTAGCGGAAAAATTATATGTGGTAAAATTATACTTGAACATATTTCTCAGAACTTGCGTGTTATCAAAACACTTTTAGAAAAAAAAATCTCGACCTTTTACTTTGAGTTCCAACCCAAAATATCTGTATTAAATATTAACGTACGGTTGGTATTTAATTAATAACAAGAACGTCTTATTTGAATGCAGAACCTTGTTCTTTTTTATTTTCGATTACTCAACTCATTTTTAGTAAATATATAATGCCTTCATATATTTGTCAAAAAATTACAAGCGTTGTGTCAACGCGCTTCTCTTTCTTTTGTGTGCAGTCTGACAATGACGGCGCTTTAGCTGTTGTCAACGTCTTAATAGGGGATTTTGTGACTTTTCTTTCAATAATATAAAGTGTGTGCTGGTTTAGAAATGGTCACACTTCATCATCTTCATGCCTAAGTCCCATGTTACTTGGGGTCAGCACAACACGTTTTCTCCTTGTATTTCCCCCTGTCAGCCGTCACAGCATGCCGCTACAGTGGCGACATTAGTTTAACACACTTATACAGTTTCGCCTTTACGTTTTATGAAAATATTTTATTTTCATTAAACATTATTATTTATTGATTTATTTACAATTTTATAAAATAGCATCTTGGAGCAACCTCTACTTAAAGAACTGTAGCACAGAGGTAATTAGCCGGGGTCATGGTTCATAAAATCGAATCAATGAAATTAAAACAAATAACGTGCAAGGAGTAGGCGAATAAAGGAAAGAGAGAGCTTTATTATTAAGTTTGTTTGATTTTTTTTATTTATCTTAAATAAAAGTCAAATTAATGTCGCCACTGTAGGGGCACGCTGTATAACAGCTAGCCAGCTATTCCATCGTATAATGTAAATTTTAACTGAAACCCATTAATTTGCCCATGACACCACATAGTTGAACAGATTACGTTAAACCCTTGAACTCTGAAACCCGAATGATCCCGAACTCATTAAAGAATGAAGACGGCTGTAATTGAAACATGGTTTAGATTAGAGGGTTTAACTTTATTGGTTCAGTGTAATTATCACAGCTGGTTTTAAAATGTGGCGGTAGACAAACGGTTAAAGTGTGATGAACAAGAAGTCCCAAGTTTGATCCCCATTCGTTGCAATATTGTTGTGGATTTGATTCCCACAAGTTAAATTATATTTGTATTAAGATAAAGTGGTTGTAAAAAACTTAAAAAAAGAAACAACCGACTTCCAAAAATAACACTACAAAGTGAAAATGAACTTTAATTTCGGAAGTCAGTGTCTTTGGATCTGTATTTTAGTTTTTTGCCACCGACTTTCGAAATTGGGGAATTCTTCGGGGAAAGCATGCTAGGTGGTCCCTTATATATTTTATTAACTTTGCCTGGGTAGTTTTTGAGTTAGCTTTGATAATACGTATTTAAACCACTTTGCGTATCTTGTTGATGTTATATTACTTCCTGTCACTGTTCTTAACATAACAAGTACAAGTTGTTTTTTTTTTAAGTTTAACCTGCTAGAAACGTAGGTTGCACAGTATAACTAGCAAGCTGATACCCAGCGCGTTGCTGCCGTTGTCCTGTATGTAAGTTAATTGTACTCGTACTATGCCTTATGTACAGATGACACGTTAATAAATGCCTAAATAAAATCGCGCTATTGAATTTTCAACTTTTGGCGCTGAGTCGAACGCTAAAAATCCAACAACGCGCTTATAAATGAATGCCGTGAATCTAAATGAATGCCTGATATTTAGATTTCAGCTTACACAACATAACATCACGCCTGAATTCCCCGAAGAGTTAGGCAGAATTGCACCTATAATACACCATCTTCGTAGTGTATTTTCATCTATACTCCGTTGGTTTAGATAGGTAGTTAAATAAAGGTAGACAAAAAACCACGCGAAAAAAAAACTGTCAAGTAACCGACTAAACCTAATACCTGTCACTTCAGTTGTCACGATACGTCACAGTTGTACTCTTCAATACAGTAACGTTTTATTTCATTGACGTTTAGAGAACCTGTCTTTTTGGGCTCTTTACAAAATATTATGAATCTAACAAAAAAAATATGCTCAAGCAATTATAGATATCTATGAAGAGTAGTTTAAGAATTAATGATAAAGTTTAACCTACAGTAACAAAAGTAGAAATTATCGTAAAAATAAAAAAAAAAATATTTTGATTATAAGTTACAACGTATTTTTAATTAAGAAAGTGTCATTAAAAACCCTTTATGTGATTTGTTTACCTTTATTTAACTACCTAGTCTTAACCAATGGAGTATAGTTTTAGTGATATCGGGCATAAACATTCTTGTGCTATAAGTGCCGTCAATATTGCAACGGGTAGGGATCGAACTTAACACCTGGCGGTCGTTATTCTGAGTTACAGCCACTTCCTTTTATTTCTATACGTAAATGCACTATGTAACATAACATCACACCTGCAACAGCGACGAGGTAGGCAGATGTTTCATTTTATTTTTTTATTGCGATATGAGCCAATTCTTGACCTGGATGTCGCCTGATGGACAGCGATGGATGAGGTCTATGATGGAATGAGCAAGCCAAGGTTTATGGTTGACACATATTTTGCCAGATAAAAGTTCCATGTAGTTAGTGTCCATATATAATTACCAACTTAATTCATCATCATCATTTTAGCCGATGGACGTCCACTGCTGGACATAGGCCGCCCCAAAAGGATTTAAGGGTTGCCATAATTGCCACGCTTGGCAGGCGGGTTGGCGATCGCAGTCTGGTTTTAAAATGCATAGAAAACGCTGCTGCATTCTCTAGTAAGTCCCTTAGTCGCCTTTTACGACACCCACGGGAAGAAATAGGATGGTGCTATTCTTTAAGCTATAATATTAATGCTAATTAAAAATATGCATATAGTAATTACTTAAATTAAACAAAAACAAATAAAATCCAATACTCAAAATGTTTTATAAACCATAATATTTACCCAAAATATATAAATAGAACAATAAACTAAAAATAAAACAGTCTTATAATAACAAACCTGCTAATAACAGACTATGCCATCAATGCCAAATCTAGTAGAAATCAAATTCATACATCCTTGTTGTGTTTGGTTAACTTACGATCGAGTTTATGTTATTTTACCCACATCTGTGCGCGCTAAATATTAATCTTAGTTTTAAATATTGTTTCTCAGTAAGTGAATTATGTATGCAATTCTTATGAGAAATAAAGTTATTCTTAAAACCTTAAACCTTTACGTACGGCACCACACGGAATCCAACTTAATTAATAACATATAAACATTTTGTACGCCGAGTGAGGCAAAATATGTTGTTCCGGTAAAATTATGTTTCCATCTATATACGTACTTATTCATGTGTCATGACTCATGTTACACGTTTGAACAAATAAATGTATGATTTTTATCTCTATGGGCTATTTATTGCCACTGAACACAAATGCTGACACCCAAGAACACTTGACTAGTGGTAGCACGAAGGCTTGGAGTAAATGTGTCGTGAATTCGAACGATTATAAAATTTAAAAATACTCGTTTCACAACATAATATTTATACAGCGTGCCGCTACAGTTATACAGTTTCGCCTTTACGTTTTATGAAAATATTTTAACTTTTTTTTTTTTTTGTATTATTTTTTATTGATTTATTTACAACTTTCTAAAATAGCATCTTGGAGCAAAGTGACTTAAAGAACTGTAGCACTGAGGTAATTAGCCTGGGTCATGGATCATAACATCCAATCAATGAAATTAACAATTAACGTGCAAGGAGTAGGCGAATTGAAGGAAAGAGAGAGCTTTATTATTTAGTTTGTTAGATTTTTTTTATTTTTCAATTTATTATTATTTATTTTTGTATATGTATAAAAAAAATAACAAAAAAATCAAATTAAATATTTTTGTATGTTTTTATTTTTACATAAAATATTAAAAAAAAACATTACTGGCCACTAGCCCTACCAGTGTGTCAAATTAATGTCGCCACTGTAGCGGCACGCTGTTTAGTTTTAAGACTTTATTCATATCTATTGGTGATACTTATTGTGCAAGGCGTATAAATTTAAACCAAAATCCTATAAGATAGTTGTATTTTTGATCAAAATATCGTTCGAATTTTACGTCTGCGTTGCGCGCGCGTTCGTGCTAAGCCCTCAGTCTATATAACGTGAAGATTTTTCCCACTTTATGTGTCTCAACACCCAATAAATTTTAAAGCTTATTTCTCACCCGCAAGCATGACAGCAAAGTACGATTCTCCTACATATGTACACCATTAAGAATTCCATTTTCCTTCCACCCTCAACGTAAGGGGATGATATGTTACCGATGCCATAGATTTTAAGGGCCACGTACCATTGTGAACCTTTTAGCTTTATTTGCTTTTACCATAAGGCGTCGCATGTGAATGTCTATTCGAATTTGACAGCTGAGCAAGCGATTCGCTTCTGTGCGTCACCGTCGTCGTGGGTCTAATTCTTGCATGATAAAATTTATAACCCTCGGATATTGTAATAGGTAGCTAAGATTTATGTTTGTAAATGCGTTTACGATACAAGTTCCAAATAAAAATAGTAATGTACTCAGGCATTCTCTCTGTGAGAGGGAGTCGGTCGTAATCCAACACATGGGTTCAAAGCTAGTTAGATAAGATAAGATAATATTTATTCCAAGAAAACTTAGTCATAAATTACAAAATATTTTAACAGGCTAATTTAGGTCAGTATAAGTGGTATGCTCATCTGTAGCCGAACTAGGCAGAGCCTGTATTTCGGCTATCAGCGCGAAACCCCTCGAGTATTACACATAATAATAGCCATTAACATTTCTTTAGTATGTTGTACTTACATAATTATTTTAACAATTTATAATGTATAAACTTTACTTTAGTATTTGAGATAGAAAAAAGTATAAAAAAAAAAAAAAAATAAGTTTGTGTTGTGTTTGCATGCTTTGCTTGGTTTGGTGAACATTGGACCACCACGCTTGTTTATTGAAAGAATTTTTTCTTTCAATAAGCAAGCGTGGTGGTCCAAGAAAGAAAGAAAATACGTTTATTGCGTTTTGGCGTTTTCAGACTATGCTATTTATATAGTCCAGATTTCCTCACGATGTTACCCAATCAAATAAAACGTGGAGTTGAAAAACTATGCCTACTTGAATTCTGGCGCCACTAGTTTTATATTTTGATTTTTCTGTGTTGTCACATCATTTCGAGAATGCTAGTGAACCTGTAATTGGCGATGGTTTAAGTCCAAGGCTAATTTTACTTATCATAATCATCATAATCAGCCTATAATGTTCCCACTGCTGGGACACAGGCCTGCTCTCTGTGAGAGGGAGTGGGCTGTAATCCACCACGCGGGCCCAGTGCGGGTTGGTAGATGTCACATGTCTTCGAATTGTTGGTTCTAGGACATGCCGGTTTCCTCACGATGTTTTCCTTCACCGTTTTGAGAGCAGTAGTGATGAAATTATTTACACAAAGTAAAGCGCCTGTCTGGGTTCGAACCCACGACCTACAACTCGTAAGTCGGGGCCGTTACCACTGGGCCACCACTGCTCACCTTAATTATAAGTAAAATATATTTTACTTATAATTAAGATATATTTTATACAGAAGAAATAAAAAAGTCAGCAAGATCGGTAGCGGGCCTGACAGCCCATGGCTGTACCAATGCACTCTATTACGGGCTGCTATTATATTTGTCCCAAACTGAACAAATTGCTGACCTAGAATGAGAACGCTCCCCCGTCTTATAACTAACCATAGACGAAAACCCTACATATCCATAGCAACCGATTTCCTCTCACTTCCGTATAACGCCTTCGACCCTCCCTCACCAGCATGATTTATAACTGTACCGTCCTATTTCATCCAATTTACAGTAAGTTAAGAATTGGTTTCTTGTTACAAAATATATACAACATAGGTAGGTACTTGTATTTTGTTTTTGTATTAAGTGTTTTCATATTATAGTCTGTTCTATCCGATTTTATTGAAAATGTAAACAAATCCGTCTGTCACTTAAGGAAAGTAGTATCTACCACATTTATCTATGTTACCAACAATATTTGATTGAATAATGGAATATATATTTTTTTTTTCATTAATTATTAATTTTAATTATTATTATTAATCAATTATTATTTATTGATTTGTTTAATAAACTGTGATCTTAAAAAGTGAGAATATAAAATAACCTTAAATAGGTAACAGCCCCCCTGGCTGTTACCTATTTAAGGTAACAGCCCCCTGGCTGTTACCTATTTCAGGAAATCGTCATTCAATAGGATTCTACGAACTTAGAGAGTTGTATTGCTGATTTTAATGATAATAATTCTGTAAAGCCATATATGTTACGTCCGCGAATCATATTTAGATCAACATACGAGTACAACCTGTTACTGACCTGCAAATTGCGAAAAACTTAAAAAAAATTGAATTTCGCGGCCCACCTTAGCGCATCCCCCTTAAAAATAACAGGTAAAATGTGGCTTTACTCCAAACCACTCTGCAATACCCTTCTGAGGAATACCGATGTGATTCTATACAACATTATTTTCAGTTTATGCGAAACCTGAATATAGTTTGTTCAAAATAAGGAACTGAATCGATTTCAATAGTTTTTACACAATGTTACAATTTTGTCCCAAAAATATTTAAGTGTGATGGAAAATGTTATCACCATTTAATTACTTACAATAGAATCGCCGTACGGTTAGGTACCTACTGCCAAATTATTATCAATGAGTGCAAGACGACCCTGGAGGCGCGGGGGCGCCGCCATTAGCATGTTTTTGAAGGGACAACCCGGTAACATAACAACCTTATAACTTTGTGATGTTCCATGATACAGCTTTGAAGTTTTATACATAGATTCTTTACATAAAAATACTAGACACGTGTTTCGGGTTTCGCTTATACTAAAACTAATATTGTATAATGTAATTCAAAAGGAATCATGTATAATTAAGCTACATTGTAACCGAACTCAACAAGCTTACATCCCGCTATCTTTTGAATAACAAAGTAAAGTCACTTTAACCGTACTTAGGTTTTACAACCTCATATAAATTACCGTTAAATGAAACGACACTTTTTATTTATGACTTTTCATAATCGAGAAACAAAATGACCTCGTTAATAATTATCAGGAATTTTCATTAATGGCAATTTGCATACTTGAAGTTGGGTTGTCGGTTTTAAGATGGGAGATAAAGATGAAGATAAAGACAGAGTATAGTGATTTCTCTTTCTATTGCAAATTAATGACAGCATAAACATTTATCTACGGTTCTTAAGGGCTTAATAGTTTAAATCTATTCATAGTAATCTGCTTTTAAATCTTATGCTTGCCTGCCGCTGTGTTGTGATTGGTTGACCATAATTATAATAAATCATAAATGATATTTCTGTAAATTGGTTAAAACAACACTTTTAAAAGTCAACAATAAATTAAGTTTTTTGTAAACTAAATAAGTTCGGTGTTTCCTATCTGACTACTATGTTAATTATTATTATATATTCTTTATTTTTCGGACAACAATGATCCAACGTGTTAGTAAAACAATAATATAACTTATTACTAGTGTTAGTAGTTACAAAAAATACAATAGAGAAGACAGTTTTTAAAGTATTGTGAAAAGGACATCCCCAACTTAATTTGTAGTGATTGTCCTTCTTCACACAAGAAGACAAAACACACACACACACACACACACAAAACACACACACACACAAAACTTTTAATAATCGGAGAGTCGATACTCTCCGCCAAAGTTTTTAGAATGCTGTTGCCATTCGCCCGCAACCTTGACAACAGCGACGCGGTTTTCTTGCGAATGACGGCGTGGAAGCCGTCAGTTCCGTTTTGCGCAAACATGGTAGAAGCGCTGCACCATCGTGGCAGTCCCAACAGCATCCTGAAAATATTATTATACTGAATGCGTAGGTCATCCAGCGTTCTTTTGGTATAGTTGACCCAAAGATTTAAGAAAGACTGGAATCGACTCAGAGGTCACAGTCTCTTATAAATTCCAGACATAATCTTGGTCAGGCCATATGAGTACCATAAACACCATTCAGAATAAGTTTATATCGTTTTCCGCTTTCCGTTTTCCGTTTGGTGCCGGGCGTAAAGAATAGCACCATCCCATTTCATCCCGTGGGTGCCGAAGGCGACTAAGGGACTTACTAGAGAATGGGCAGCAGCGTTCTCTATGCATTTTTAAAACCATACTGCGATCGCCAACCCGTCTGCCATGCGTGGCGATTATGGCAAATCCCCCCTTTTTTGGGGGAGGCCTATGTCCAGCAGTGGACGTCTTTCGACTGAAATGTTGAATGATGATGATAGTTTTGACTGCTATATTGAACGTTCATAGAATGACTCGACCAGACTTTGCAGACAATTTAGTGATTATTATCTGGATTATGTAGGTCAGATAGGCAGTCGCTCCATATAAAATACAGGGTTATTTTTAAAACGTCAATAACCTCTTAAGGGGTCATTGTACTCATCATATTTTTTTTTTTTTCTTTAATTTTTGACGTTCGAAAAGCGCTGATTTTTAATGTTTATTTACTCAAAAACAAAGGATTGTTGTACACGTTAAAAATACAGTTTTACAAAATAAGTACTATAATATATCTACAAACGTGTGGGTGAGCACCTGCTCTCCTAGCTCTATCATTATGAACAACTTGTACTATGGCACCAAACTTGAAATCGCGAAAACAAAATCAGCTGTTCCCTACATTTATATTCGAATAATTCGTTAAAATGTAGGGAACAGCTGATTTTGTTTTCGCGATTTCAAGTTTGGTGCCATAGTAAAAGTTGTTTATAATGATGAGTACAATGACCCCTTAAGAGGTTATTGACGTTTTGAAAATAACCCTGTATAGCTGTATAAATCCAGCTGCATCCGGTAAGACGGGAAGCTGACCCCAATGAAGTTGGGAAAAGGCTAGACAGATTGACTGAACTTTAATAGTACGTGTAGTGGCAGGCTAGCCTACTTCTTCAACATCATAAACTTTCGGCAAAACCTAAATAAATGTTCCAGACATTTTATTGACGGTTCGTAACAAAAAGTTGATCCCGTTCCGAACAACATGTCGAACTTGGAACATCATAAATCAAATGAAATAAAATCTTGAGATACGTAGGTATTATAAGAAAAGTTTTCGCCCTGTCATGTATTATTACTTGGTTATCTTCAGGATGAGAATATTGAATTTATGGGATATAGTTTTAGATAAATCCTGATTATATTCGATTGCAGTTTTATTTGTGTTCCAAATCCTAATATGAGCGACGACGCGACGCTAATTCTTTGGCGAGTGCATTACAAATTTTAGTTTATTTCGGTAAGAAATGAAATTAATGCGATCGTAGTAGGTAAATGATTATTTTGTTAGCATTGCTTTTCTTTCTTTTTGTTTGTCAAAGTCAAATTGTTTATTTCAAATAGGCACATATAAGGCACTTTTGAACGTCATAATTTACAAAAAAAATAGAATTGATTCTAGTCGCCCCTTCCAAAAGGTAGTTTCGTATAGAGAAGAATGGGCAAGAAACTCCATCGTTACTCTTTTAAAATCTTGTACAATATGTTTTATACACACTCGGGGAAGCCTGGGTCGACCCAACGCGGTTGTATGCGTACATTCGTGGTGGGGCGACCCAGACTGCCAGGCACTTCTTCTCTTGCAACCGAGCGGGTGGGCAGGTTGCGGATAGCCCAACTCTGGCTGCGGGACCGACTATTAAAGGTCGATCCCGCACCCGGAGCATCTCGTTGAGATCCCGGACAAGAGAAGTTTCCGAAGGCCAAACCCCAGGCTTAGGTTAACCTTTCTACCTCTTCCTATGTACCTACCACCTAACTATCCGTCCTTCCTTATCCATACATCCTGTCGATCCCCAAATCCCTAGGCCAAATTCCAAACCTAGGGTGGCCCCACAAGTACCCGCACCCTTTACCCACGAATACCTTCCCTCCCATCCCTACATCCCGTCGGTCCTAGAGGAAGGGTAACCTCGATTCCAAAAAAGCCCACCCCCAAAATGCCAAATGATGAAACAGAATGAGCAAAATACTACCCAGGTGGGTCCCGGCCAAGCCGGGGAATCCCACACCGCCTCGGCAGTCAGCCCCCAACGTAATCTGGGGGGGGGCACCCATCTGTTCTTTGGTGCCGCGCTCTTGAGCGCGGCCGGCTGCTGATTTAGCGCCCATTACCCAGGCTGCGACTCACGCGCCCACTAACCCGATTTCGGCTGCGACCAACGCGCCAACACACCCAAATCCGGCTGCGACTTACGTGCCAACACACAGCACAAAAGGCACGCTTCCCGCGAGCATCTGGCAGCAGAGCATCGTGCGGAAAAGCTTTGCCTACCCTGATAGAGACCAAGACCGACACGGACAGAGAGGGACGGGGAACGATGACGGGCCTGGCAGCTCCAAAACTCTCCCGGTTGATGTTGATGGAGTACGCCTGCTGAAAAAGCGCGGAAAAATCTGGGCCCGGGAGAAGAAAGTAGGTGACCGAAAGCCCGAAACCCGCCAAGGCACTAGCCAGCGTGGTGCGCGATCGGACGCCGAAGGGGAAGTACGTGACCAGCCACGAGTACGCGAAGGGGAAACCCAGCGCGAAAAGTGGCCGGACGCGGAACCACGCGACCAGCCGCGAGTACGCGAAGGGGAAACCCAGCGCGAAAAACGGCAGGATGTAGAATCACGCGGGCAGGGGCAAGTACGCGAAGGGGAAACTCAGCGCGAAAAGCCTCCGCAAGCGTCGGAGTCTGCCGGGGCCGACAGCCGACCCCAAAACACCGACAGCACTCACGACCGACCTCAACCCAGACGCAACAGGGGTAAGAGATCCGGAGCCTTGTACAAGGCGTCGCCGGCAAAAACACCCAGCCAGGCACCTCCAAGCCGCAGCCTGGACCGAGCGGTACAGGGCCGGCGAAGAGGGAGCGCCCTGACGATACAGCTTCCCCAAGCATGCTTCAGGGGGACGCCAAACGCTCCAGGATCCAGTCTATTCCGGGGGAGCAGAGGACCTACGCGCGAGCCACGAAGGACATCCCTGCGCGGCTGGCCGTAGCAATCTGCTTCCCCCCCCCTCTAGGGACCTGACGAGAGAGGAGGCCGAGCACACTAAGACTACCCTAGAAAATCTTCTACTAGACACGGACTCGTCAACACCACTCCCGGCCTTCCGCGGATACCCTCGGGTAGCGGAAGGGACCGTGCAGATGTGGTGTGAGGACGATAACTCCCTGACATGGCTGACCCAGAACGTGCCCAGAATCAGACTCCCAGACACTGACCTCACCCTCACAGTACTGAGACAATCTGACGTGCCCACACGAGTCCGAGCCTCGCTTTTCGTCCCTCGTTACGACGGTGACGTGGCCCGGCTCCAGAGTATTCTGATCCGTCAGAATACTTGGTACGACATCGCCAAGTGGTCTTTGTACAGGGCGACGGCCGTCGGCGGCGACAACTTTGGGACATTTTTGACCCTGGGTGTACCGCTGGAGGAAGCCGCAAAGGTCCTAGCTCGGGAGCGACGTATATCCTACCTGCTTGGTTCGATATACGTCCGCTTCAGCCCCACGACCAAACCACCTGACACTCAGACTGACAGCACGGACACGACAACGACACAACCGACACAGACAAAGGACACGGACATTGCCCAACTTGAGGAGGTCATGGCCAGAGCAGCAATGGCTGATGACTGTGACACCATACCGCCCTCATCCCCTGGCTGGCACGAGCAACTGCTCGCTTCGTCACCGGGCGAACAGCACGAAGGCCAATACAGAGAAGAGGTGGTGGAGAGACTGTCCGATGGATCCATCACAGACTAACTCCACTCCACCACCGTCACCGTCCCTCAACATCATCCAGACCAACCTCCAACATAGCCAGGCTGCAACGGCTAGTCTACGCAGGGCACTGGAGGTGAAGCCCCGAACCATCGCACTGATCCAAGAGCCGTGGATCAGGAACAACAGAATATGCGGCCTCGGTAACATCGGAGGTAAGCTAATCCTAAACACACACAGCCCAGACAAACCAAGAACCTGCGCTTACATACCCAAAGAAATCCCTATCGCCCCACTTACTCAATTCTGTTCCAGAGATCTGACAGCTATCAGGCTCCAAACAGAAGGCGACGCTCCAGATGTTGTACTGGCCTCGGTATACATGCCAGGCGAGGAAGCCGACTGTCCGCCGAAAGAGATGGTCGACTTGGTACAGCACTGCGAGCGCGCCAACTTGCACCTGATCATCTGCACTGACTCGAACGCCTACCACCCGCTCTGGGGCAGCGACGCACCGAACTCCAGAGGAGAGGTACTATCCACCTATTTATTTTCAACCAATCTTAACATCGTAAACCGCGGCTCGGAACCCACTTGGGTCACAGCCCGAGGACAAACGATCATAGATCTAACGCTCTCTACAGAAAACGCGACAAACTTTATCACAAACTGGCACGTGTCGGACGAGCCTTCTTGCTCAGACCATAGAAGAATCCGCTTCACACTAACAACCAACGTTAAAAAACCCATACCGAGACGAAATCCTCGGCGCACTAATGTGCCGGGATATAAGCGGCTCCTAGCCTCACTGCTAGCTAGGCACCTAACACTAACAAGCTTAACAGATCCTGTACAATTAGAATACACTGTCACAAAGCTATCAGAATACATAACCGAAGCCTACCATACATGCTGCATACTAAGGGCACCACAACCCAAAACTGAGAGAAACCCCTGGTGGACCGCCGAACTCAGTAAACTCAGAGATGCACTTCGTAAGCAATTCAACAGAGCCAAGAACACCAGACTCCCGGAGGACTGGGAGCTATACAAAGAAACCCAATATCTGTACAGGAAACAGATCAGGACTGCCAGGAGGACAGCTTGGCGGAAATTCTGTGAATCCATTGAGACAAATAATGAAGCCGCAAGGGTAAGGAAGATCCTGTCAACTGACCAGGACCGAACTCTTGGCGCGCTGAAAAAACCCGACAACTCTTATACAATAACTGACCATGAAACCAGAAAGGTCCTTCTTGAGACTCACTTCCCGGACTGCAAACTCTTAGAGGACAGGACATGGGAGGTTGTGCCAGAATGGACCCCTACGGATCAAGACTGGTCAAGAGCCCATAATATAGCAACAGAAGACCGTATAAAGTGGGCTATCAACACGTTTAAGCCATTTAAGTCCGCAGGGCTGGATGGCATCTTCCCAGCCCTGCTACAGTGGGGAATAGATTATCTGACACCGTGGCTGGTCGAGATCTATCGAGCGTGCATAGCCCTCAGACACATACCACTAGCATGGCGTGAAGTGAAAGTCATCTTCATACCCAAACCGGGCAAAACCGACTACACACAACCCAAGGCCTTTAGGCCTATCAGCCTTACATCCTTCCTACTAAAAACCCTGGAGAGACTCTGTGACAGACATATTCGAGACGGACCTCTTCGGGTAAAACCACTCCATAAACAACAGCATGCGTACTCCACGGGCAAATCAACAGAATCTGCGCTACACAGCGTGGTTTCTAAGATTGAATGCGCAGTGGACCACAAATGCTCATCACTGGCCGCCTTCATTGACATCGAGGGCGCCTTTGACAAAACCATGTTCAACAGCATCAACATGGCTCTAAACAGACATAACATTGACTCGACCCTGAGCGGCTGGATCACCAATATGCTCAAAATGAGAGCTATACAAGTCACGGTAAATGACACTACAAGGGCCGTTGTGGCGAAGGGTTGCCCACAAGGGGGCGTCCTCTCGCCGCTTCTGTGGAACCTGGTTGTAGACAGCCTCATCAAAGCACTCAATGACAAAGGTTATTTTACCGTAGGCTACGCCGACGACATAACCATAATAATAAATGGCACCCACGAGAACACCTTATGTAACCTAATGCGCCAAGCTTTGAAAATAGTAGAGGACTGGTGCAACAAACACCAACTGTCGGTGAATCCGACAAAAACCGAATTGATTCTCTTCACAAAAAAGAGGAAGTTGGCGACACTACAATTGCCACGACTCTTTGGAACTACCCTAAGCCTTTCAACTGAGACCAAATACCTGGGCATCTATTTGGACAAACAGCTGAACTGGGCAAAACACACCAACTACATCACCACAAAAGCCAGCATATCCCTATGGCAGTGCAAAAGACTGCTTGGAAGGAATTGGGGCATCTCTCCCAAGGTCACCCACTGGCTATACACCACAGTCATCCGACCAATTATCACATATGGCTCACTGGTCTGGTGGCCCAGGACGGACCTGAGTACAGCCCAAAAAGACCTCGACAAACTGCAGCGGTTTGCTTGTGTAGCAATAACTGGCAGTATGAGGACTGCACCCACTGCCGCACTACAAGTAATGCTAGGACTGCCACCCCTACACCTCATCGTGCGAGAGGAGGCAGCCCTGGCCGCCTTCAGGCTCCACATATCGGGAACCCTGAGCAAAGACTCTAGGGTCAAACACACACGCATAAAGGAGGAGGCAATCAAAAGACAACCGATGATGGCATCACCCTGCGACAAAGCCCCGAAACTACACTTCTTTCAGAAGCACTACAACGTTATACTTACAGAGGAACGGTGTGATCACTCAGGCCCGAAAGAGATGAGAGTATACACCGACGGATCAAAGACCAACTCCGGAACCGGAGTCGGAGTCTTCTCACACGATTTTAACATAAATATATCCAGCCCGCTTGGAATGTTCAACACCGTCTACCAGGCGGAATGTGTGGGCATTATACAAGCGGCTTACGCCATCGAAGCCAGGAAAGTTACGGACACCCGTATACGTATACTGTCCGACAGTGCCTCAGTGCTGCAATCCCTAGAGAAAAAATATATAACCTCCAGACTAACACTAGAATGTCACAATGCACTGGAGCGGGTGACGGTGTGCAACCGTAACAAAGTGACACTGCAATGGATAAAAGGACACAGCGGATCGCTGGGTAACGACGCAGCTGACGAACTGGCTAGGAGAGGATCCAGCGCGCCAGCCTGTGGACCCGAACCTATCGTACCCATCCCCTTTAACCAACTACGTAGGTGGCTACAGGAGTTCACCCATACACTAGCGGAGAACTGGTGGACCTCGGCACCGGGCTGCAGGCAATCCAGGGAAGCCATGCCATCCTTAGATGGCAGGCTAACCAGGCGTTTGCTACGCCTGGACAGGAACGGCCTGCGCCTGGTGACGGGGACTATAACGAGACACTGCTCACTGAACAAACATTTCCACACAATAGGTATAACGGACAGCCCTCTGTGCAGGGCTTGCATGGAGGCTGAAGAAACCGTTGCGCATGTGCTCTTTGACTGCACAGGCGTCACCCAGATCAGAACAGAAACCTTGGGTCACCCAGATCTTTCACAGACGTCCTATGCAGACCAGGAGACCTAATCAGCTTCTGGAGGGAGGTGGGCTGGTTGGAATAAACCACTGACGGCCGCCATGGCCCACGCACAATGGTCCACATGAAGGACTAAGTGCGGAAACCAAACCTTCTAACATAGAACATAGAACATAGAATAGGCAAGAAACTCCATCATTACTCTTTTAAAATCTTGTACAATATGTTTTATAGGTACATTAATTATATAATGATATGTGAAGACGATGCACCTAGAATAAAATTACTATACCACAATAGGTAATAAAAAGAGTTAAGAAAGAAGCAATGACAGCTAAATTAATTATGATAGATACACGGTGCTCACATATTTACAAAAATTTAAAAAAAAGAAAGAATACGTTTTCCTAAAAAATAACAATAACAGTGTGAGTTAAGGTAATCACAGAATTTAAAATAAACGTCATAAAAATAATAAATTATACAATTAAAATAGCAACCTGTTTGATTTTGTCTAGACTCTACATAATCTCTATACGTTGCCCCACACTAGGAATTACTCCTGTATTGTGGGTGCGTTAACAAACATTTAAACTCGCATATACAAACAGCAAAACCCGGAACAACTACTTGCAGGTCATACAAATATTTCTCCGTGCGGGAATCGAACCCACCACACGCAGCGCAGCAGTCAATCGCTTAACCACTGCGCCAACCGTGCTGTCAATTTAACTGATAAGCATCTTTGTTTCTAAGTTTTATTTTATTAAGATTTGAATACGTGAGTAGGAGTTTCCGCCCATTTTGGGAGGGCACGGCTGCTGCGCTCGCGGCAGCGTGGGGGGGAGCTTACCATACCTAATGGAAGTGTGTGAAAGGACTGAAAGTGCCATTGTTGAACAAGAAACCTCTGTAACATAATTTTTTAAGAGTGTCCTTGGAGTTTCTTGCCCATTTTTTCTCCATTAGGAAGCTACTTCATATAGGAATGGGCAACTATACACTATTTGAAATAGGATTAGACATTTAAATAATTCCACAGAGCCTAAAGACGAAGGTCTTCAATCAGTGCGTCCTACCTGTTATGACTTACGGAGCCGAAACGTGGACACTCACCATACGGCTGGTCCATAAATTCAAGGTCGCTCAGCGAGCTATTGAACGGGCTATGCTTGGAGTCTCTCTGAGGGATCGAATCCGGAACGAAGTGATCCGGCAGAGAACCAAAGTTGTCGACATAGCCCACAGAATAAGCAAGCTGAAGTGGCAATGGGCCGGACATATTAGCCGTAGAACCGATGACTGTTGGGGTAGACGTGTTCTTGAGTGGAGACCGCGAATTGGCAAACGTAAGGTAGGACGCCCTCAGGCTAGGTGGAGCGACGATCTTCGCAGGGTGGCTGGTGGCAGCTGGATGAGAGTTGCCGAGAATCGAGCTGAATGGCGTGCAATTGGAGAGGCCTATGTCCAGCAGTGGACTGCTATGGGCTGATGATGATTTAAATAAACTTTTTTACAGTCCGTTCAACCGATTTTGACTTCTATTCCGTAGGCATAAAAATTGCATTAAAAGCAAAAACGTGGTCACCATACCAACTGTTTATTACAGCTGCCATTTATTATGCTACCAACGCAATAGAAGTCAAAATCGGTTGAACAGACTGTAAAAAAGGTTTATTTAAATGTCTAATCTTATTTCAAATGGAGTATAGCTTCTGTGTGCTTCACTGACTATTTCAAACTGAACGACTCCTTGTTAAATGATAGTTAAAAAGTGCCTGTAAATGTTGTAATAGAAATAAATGCTTCGAGTTTGATTTAAGTTTTGTGTGTGATTGAAAACCAACATCTATAACATCAACGAAGAATTATATCGGAGACTGGTCAGAGACGGCACTGGCTTCCCCGCCGTGTATACAATATGTAACAAAAACCCTGTTGTTCCTTCTACCTACGTTTTAAGAATCGGTATACATACGTAACAAAGCAAGTCATTTATAAAAACTGTTCAACAAAAATAATTAAAATAAACATTTAATTATTAATATTTGTAATGTTTAACTGATTTCTAACCTCTTTCATTCTTTGATTTTGACTTCTCGACCAGCCAATACAATTTTTTTTAATTATAATTCCACCAATGTTGTGCTTATAGGTATACGTCCCTAAAAGGAACAACAGGGTTTTTGTTACATACTGTATAAAAGTAAGTAAAGTGTAAGTACCTATTTGTATAATATAAAAGTTTGTATAATACCATAATTAAGTTCTAAAAGTTCTCAATTAAATAAGTACCTATCTTCTTAGTGGAATCCTTATAATTTCTTATTGAGAAAAATATTTATTTAAACCATACTCCCGGAAATAAATCGGATGACCTTGGAAGCCATACCACTGATTAAAAGCTGCATTAAAACCAAACTTTGTAAAAAAGGGTACTATAAAATTTCTGATTATTTAGAAGACAAAAAAGCTTGGGATTGAGCTGCTCGCTCTGCTAGCCTTGTGATAAAACTGTAAAACTTGACATTTTAATTATTATGCATGATTTTATATACATATTGACATTGCAGAATATTATTATACAATATTACATGAATATTTATTTTTGAAAAGTATTATATTTACTGCTTTAATTTATTGTGAATGTGAGCACTATGTGGGTCTTTTTTTTTTCTTTAGATATTTTCCTTTTTTTATCTTTTTCTCAGTTAATTTGAATGATGGTCTGGCATTTTGAGCGCTTTATGCGGCTTACCCAAATGTCCTTTCTTTGGTATTGTTCGTCGAGTCGGTGAGCTCCTTAAGTCCTAAGTTGAGCTGCACGATTACTGACTAATGCTTGCACTGATTGGACAGGTCCACTCAAATTTGTGTGGTTCTTTCCTCAAAATACCATTTCAGACACGGATATACATGGTCCTCACATGATCTGACCAAGATTATGTCTGGACTTTATAAGAGACTTTTACCCCTGAGTTTGTTTCGCCATTTCTTCTCAGGGGTAGTCAGATAGTAAATGTCGGCTACATCTAGCTTATTTTTTTATATGACGTATAAATGTGATTCTAATATCCTATTTACAGAATTAACGATTTCATTTCATTTGATATCGTGCAAGGTAAAGCAGTGAATGGTTTAGTTAGTTTGAGAATGGCTAACCATTTTTATAAATTTTGTAAACATTTAGGGCGTTTGTCCACTGCAGCCGTTACCTGTACGTCACCGAGAAACGACATTATTCGAACCGTAAGTGACGTTCTGGTGACGGTGATCGTGACCGTACTTGGCGGTTCAGTATGTTATGGTCGACAAAACAATAGCCGGGTAAACGGCGCGACAGCATTGTGTGGACAAGATCAAATGTGTTTTGTATTTCCAGCACATCGGCCGGTCACAATCTTGGGCCGAGTTCTAGCGGTTGCGCTAGAATTCTCGAAACTTCGGCGGAATGAATGATGGCAGCTCGCGTGACGGACGTGCGGTGGACACGCAGCCATAGTAAATCTTTTAGTAGTGTTCTTTTTTGTATTTGTGTTTCTCCTTTGCGTCATGTTTACTAACGCAAATAAACGTATTTTGTTTATTCTTTTTTTCTAAATGCATGTAGCTACTTCGGTGCCGCCATCTTGTTCTCGGTGACGGCCCGATGATTAAACGTTGACTTTGGTGACACCCGCCGTGGACAAACGCAATTATCCTGTTTTTGTTTAGCGGGTGCTTTTACTTCCTAAAATATTGCCAGATAACCCCGAGTCAGTTTCAAATGAATGAATGAATGAATGAAATGCACCGACCCCAGCATGGTTAAACCAGACTCGATTACTCGAATGAACCCAAGGATTTGCACTAGCCCCAGGAGCCTCATGTTTCATGGGACCACAGAGACCATTGCATACCAAAGAGTAGACCGGGGGGCGCGATAATGGTAGGGAAGACGTGCCCTTGGGATAAGGATGGATTATTAGAGCCATACCGGATATAATGCATCCTAGAGTAAGCATTGGAATAGTGGAGAAACGGGTTATATTTATCTAGGGGGCATCTTTTAATAGCTTCGCCACCCGGTTGGCTCAGGTCCTCATCTCCACCCCCGGAGTTAGTTTCAAATGAATAAAAAAAGATAAATAACACCATTTAAGTCATGCTTTGAATTGAATTAATTCCAATTTTTTTTAATATTTTTTTAGTAATTGCGAGCAAGAAACTAGTTGGGTACCGATGGTGACGTCAGTGTTCACGGTTCAGCCCACGTAAACCTTTAATATAATTGAATAAATTCCAATAACTAAAACACTTAATTTAAGTAGTAGTCCAAACAAAATAAATATGATTAGAAAACAAATGAAATTGTCGATTCGACCAAAAACTTTCGCAAAATTAAATTGATACAATATTTTACTTTCAATATACGAATCAGCAAAAAACTGAATTGAATATCAAATAAAACAATTTGAGTAAATAATATTTAATTTAATGATTCTTATTTCCAAAATGTTAATGTTAAATTAATATCAACCTAATGCAAGTGTAAATTAAGTTGATTTAACAGTATCTAGTACTATTGAAAGCGCAAATTGAACTTTAGGAGTACCCGTATTAAAGTTATATTTCCATAAACATATTTTAGTTGCTGGTTATACCTATTCGATACTTTCTGAATATACGAAATCCGGTAAATAAAAGGAGTTTAAAAAAAAACACATTTGATTACATGATTGGAAACTAACTTTCGAACGCAGTATACTCTACGTAATGTAGTTTTTTTACTTGTAGATTGTTTCCTTTGAAATTGGTTCGTGCGTAAAAATGTTTTTTTGCTGGCTGTTTCGTTAGTTGTCTTTGCCAATGAATATAAATGAAAGAAAAATGTGAAATGTCATTTTACGCTGTTTTACCAATTTCAAAGCGACTTTCGATTGGTTTCGGTAATTTTGCGCCAACAGAATAATTTGTTACCTACCTAAGTACTAGAAAACAAAATGTTACAAGAAATACATTTCATTATTTTTATTTTGAAAGAAAAAAGGAGAGGATAAAGAAAGAAAATACGTTTATTTGCGGTAAACATAACGCAATGAAAAAAAAAACAAACATGAAAGAACAAGTTAGTATAGAAGAGAGAAAGAGAGTGTATTAAGTGTATTCGTGTATTTAAAGTTATCAAGAAATGTTTAACAAAAACTTTATATAAAAACCAAAAAAAAAAATGTATTAAGTCCGCGTCTGCACATTTGTTTGCCTAAAGTATTAAATAAATAAACAGTGTTAGGCATCTGACCCACTACCGACGAGGAAGCAACAAGCTGTCAACGCGATTGTATCGCTCAAATTACGTACAAACAAAGAGATTTAAGGTAGATACTATAGAGAGGCTGCCAGTAGGTCAGGAAGGTGTCAGTACAGTATGTAGGCGTGAAAGATGATTGCGAAATTGAGTACCTACGAAGACAAAGAATTCTCATCAAAAGGAAATCTACCAAAGATTCATCGTGGAGGACTACAGACGCAAGAACACCATAATAGAAGACAACTAAGCAAGCCGGAAGATCTCCTAAAGAGTCATGACGATCGGAGACGCTACACTTGAAGTTGTGGACGAGTATGTTTACCTCGGACAAACTGTCCAGTTAGGTAGGTCCAACTTCGAGAAAGAGGTCAATCGTCGAATCCGACTCGGCTGGGCAGCGTTCGGGAAGCTACGCAATATCTTCTCATCCCACATACCGCAGTGTCTAAGACGAAAGTCTTTGAACAGTGCGTGTTGCCAGTGATGACCTATGGTACAGAAACGTGGTCGCTCACAATGGGCCTTATCAGAAGGCTAAAAGTCACCCAAAGAGCAATGGAGAGGGCTATGCTTGGAGTTTCCCTACGTGATCAAATCAGAAATGAAGAGATCCGCAGGCGAACCAAGCTAATCGACATAGCCCGAAGAATTGCCAAGCTTAACTGGCAGTGGGCAGGGCACATTGCCAGTGCGCAACTGAACCAGCGCAGAACTGATGGCCGATGGGGCCTAAAGGTTCTGGAGTGGCGTCCGCGTACCGGAAGACGTAGCGTTGGAAGGCCTCCCACAAGTTGGACCGATGACCTTGTGAAGGCTGCAGGTACGAGTATCCGCTGGATGCATGAAGCACAGAACCGGTCGAAGTGGAGGTGTTTCGGGGAGGCCTATGTCCAGCAGTGGACGTCGGCTGAAATGATGATGATGATGATGAAGCCAGCCAGGCTGGTCAGCATAACGCACCGCGCCCAGCCTTAGCTTCTACGATGTCGAGATTCACCGTCAGCCCGCCACGCCTGTTCGAGGATTCCGTCAACATCTGCAAGCAGCTCGTGTACCATTTAGCGCCACAGCCACCAGCGAGGACCAGTGTGGAGGAGCAACAGCCTCGCCTGTCAGTTATGTGCCTTTCCAATAGTTTACCCTAATACCTAAACCTATTTTCCTATCAAAAGGGGCCCCGTTTGGTACATAGCAGCATCGAGATCAAAAAATCAGTATTTCAATGTAACAAATTATGAATAGTTTGTGATAATATAAAATATATGAATAATGATAATTAAAACAATATAATTTTAAGTCTGTATATCTGTAATATTGAGTATGTAATTTTCTTTTTTTTTTTTATTAAGATGGGTTTGCTCTTGACCTTAGATTTTATAATCATTTAAATTGCAATGCCTTAACAGGCAACTAAGTTCTAGAACCTACCTATTGTTAACATCTACAAAATCCTGTACACTTAGTTCGCAATAAAGAATTTGAATTTGAACAATTTCCAAAATCGAAATTAAAGCTATTTTGTGAAGAAACTGAGGTTTTCGTTAATAAATTTCCAAAGTATTAGATTTATTAATTGGCATTGTATGGAGATATAGTTTATGAAGGCTTTCAAATTGCACTCCTAGCAAAATAAATAACACGACAGAATCTTGACGTATTATTCACAAGTATGATTTTGCACTGTCAGGGTACATCCATAAATTCACGCCTTCTTCCCATCAGTGTAGACGCGGGCATATTATCCCCATGAAAAACTTCAAAATCCAAGGTCACAGTATTAAGATAAGGTTGCTTCGCCAAGAAAATTCGTGTCAATATTATCAACACTATCTTTGTTACCCTTACTTCCCCTTTCTTTACCCCGGTTTACTCGCGTGTGCCAAATTGCGCTGGTAAAAACGGTGCTAGGGAATGTCTATTTGGCCGTATAGGAATGCCTTGGCTTATTAAATTTGTTTTTTTTTTTGATGCAGATTGGCAAGAGTTTCTAAGTGGCTTGGCTGTATACAGAGATGTTTTAAAGCCAAATGAAATTACTTTAAATAAACATTTCAACCGGATAAGTTCAGCATACCTTTTTTGCCGTCTGCAAGCAGCAGTTTTAGAGAGATGGTATTTATCTGATGGCGCACCAAGTGGCGCCATCTCTATTTGTTACGAAGTTACTGGAATCACCGAAAAATTCAGATAAGAGTGACACTGGCTGCTGACAGTCATTCTAACAGACCGTCGCATCAATGGTGACGTGGCGGCTGTCTTCTGATGACAGAAGAAGAAGATGACAGGGGGAAGCCGCTCACCATAGATTAAACGAGAAAAAAATATATAATTGCCATTTTACGTGCAAGGGAGGTACCCTAAAAATGTTTGTCATGGTGTTATGTTACGATTTTGTCGGCGTGATTAAATGTATATACCTATGCTAAATTACAGCTTTCTAGTACTAATAGTCTCTGAGCTAAGCCGGGGACAGACGAAAGGACGGACAGACAGACAGACAGACAAAGCGAAGTGAATAGAGCGTAGACCGTTTTTATTTTCTTAAGTACCTGGAACTTGCTGACAGTCCTATACTGTCCTCCCATACCTATCAACATTGTAGTTATTTTGAAAACATTATAAAAGCCAATTATTTAAAAAAAAGTAACCGTGGAGTTTCTTGCCGGCACTTCTCCATATGAAACAACCAATTGGAACCGTGCACATAGCTTCTGACGTTTCATAAGTGCCCATGTAGGTTTATATGAAATAAAATATTTTGATTTTTGATTTCAAAAACCCCACTCTCTTCTTTTTTGGTTCAGATGAAATACCAGGCACATGAACATTTTTAACTTGGTCTTCTACAGTAAAGCATCGTTAATCTCAATGAAATTGGTAATGCAGTTGATGGTAATTACTTTTAATGTACGTCAGCCTTATTACCAATATCGTATGATTAAAAGTGCAATTTTAAATATCGTAAAATAAATTATTATCACAATAACTTCAGTTTACCTGTGATAATGGGCGGTGCATTTGTGCAAATGATTCGGGAAAAAAATTGTGTTCAGTTTTTAATAATGTTACGATTTGTTCACAGAAAAATGCATATTGAATGAGTCTTGTTTGGACTGATTCATAATTATTATTAGTTTAGGTTTTCGTTCTTCCGTGTGGTGCCGGACGTAAAGAATAGCACCAGCCTATTTGTTCCCGTGGCGTGGGTGTCGTAAAAGGCGACTAAGACTAGAGCCCATTCTCAGTCAGTCCCTTAGTCGCCTTTCAAGCTAGAATTGAAATGTTGGAAAGCAATGTATCGAATCGTTTTATATAATTAATTTAGATTATTATGTGTATAGGTCACTCAGCATGTTATGGAGCGGGCTATGCTCGAAGTTTCTCTGAAGGATAATATCAGAAATGAAGTTATCCGGAAGAGAACCGGAGTTACCGACATAGCCTGCAGAGTAAGCAAGCTGAAGTGGCAGTGGGCTGGCCATGTTTGTCGAAGGACCGATGGCCCGTGGAGCAGACGAGTCCTGGAGTGGAGACCACGTATCGGCAAGCGTAGTGTGGGACGCCCCCCAGCTAGATGGACCGACGACCTTAAAAAGGTGGCAGGGACAGACTGGATGCGGAAGGCGGAGGACAGGGTGTTGTGGCGCAGCCTGGGAGAGGCCTATGTCCAGCAGTGGACTGCTATAGGCTGAGTTGATTGATTGATTATGTGTATTATTTTCCGTGTAGTGCCGGACCTAAAGAATAGAACCACCCTATTTATTTCCGTGGGTGTCATAAAAGGCGACTAAGGAATTTACTAGAGAATGGGCAGCAGCGTTCTCTATGCATTTTAACACCATGCTGCGATCGCTAACCCTCCTTTTGGGGGAGGCGTATGTCCACCAGTGGACGTCTTTCGACTGAAATGATGATGATGATGAGGTTTTCGTCATTATTCACGAACAAGAAAAATTGCCGATTCGTCCACGTGTGAATGGCTTTACTTGATTGCAATCGTAAAATAGAACCAGGTGTAGTGATTTTCTACGAGGTTTACTTCTGTTTATTCTTATTGCTGTGCTCATAGTCATAAAGTTTCTTTAAGTGCGAAAATAGTCGAACTTGCTCAAAATAAACACGACAACAACAAAACTATTATTAATAATTATTGCCCTCATTATTTCTTTATTCACTTAATAAACATTATATTTTGAAATATTACAATTATAAAAACATATTTGATAACTAGCTGTGGATTCATCATCATGTCTTTTATAATGCGCACAGCAAAAGAGTGGAACTCTCTACCTGCGTCTGTGTTTCCGAACGCATACAACCCTAATCTCTTCAAAGTTAGAGTGAACAGGCTCCTTTTGGGTAGACTCACTCCATCTTCGACTTGGTCTCTGTCACTTCTGACCTAGACTTAGGTCAAGAGCAAACCCATCCTAAATAATTAAAAAAAAAAAACATCATTTCAGCCGAAAGACGTCCACTGCTGGACATAGGCCTTCTCCAAAAAGGGGGGGATTTGCCATAATCGCCACGCTTGGCAGGCGGGTTGGCGATCGCAGTATGGTTATAAAAATGCATAGAGAACGCTGCTGCCCATTCTCTAGTAAGTCCCTTAGTCGCCTTTTACGACACCCATGGGAAGAAATGGGATGTGGATTCGATTGGCATTGTTTATGTTATCGGGACCTGAAGTCATATCCTCTACAATATTACTGTACAAAAAATATAGAAAATAGAAATACAAACGATGTTAAATTCAAACTTAATATAATTCGAAATCTTACAGCATCTTTTTAAAATTACTGAAAAACAATCAGAAATCATTTCATACAGAGTGAAGGTAAAATAGTTAAGCTGTTTACTTCGCTGACAAATTGACTAACGTAGCCATTCTTATACATATCAAGATTGACAGCTTAGCTCCTTGTAGGTATAGCGTGATGATATTCATTTTAGAGATTAAATTCCGTACATCTACTCGTATCTGTAATATTATAAAAAAATACTCGTCTCGCCTAATTAAATCTCACGGTAAACTGTTAAGGAATACGGACATAATGCAATATTGCTAATCCCTCAGAGAAAATATCGTGATAATATATGACCTATTCGATGACGAGACCTTTATATATTTGCTTGGAATTTTTGTGCAAAAATTTAACAGAATCTATTTAGAAGTTTTCGCGTCAATCCAGAACTTACATCAAGACAAACGGACAAACATTCTAAAAACTATGTTTTCGGCATCTAACTCATTCCCACACCACGTAGCAATTGTTTTTTTTTTTCAAAAATATTCAATGTAGGTACCGCTTTGACTTCGGTACCATCATAAAACCTATTACCTACACCAAATTACCCTTAATACCCACACTATCAAAACCGTAATAACCCCTATCACATACTCAAACACAATTCCTCACTATTTAACAAACATTACAAAGAGACATGTTCATTTCAGAAAGGTTTTCTTACCCTCAGACACGGACTCCGGAAATCTATTAAGTGGGGCCTCCAGGCGTCTGAGAGACTCTAATGCAGATGAAACGGCCTTTCAGTTACATGGATGTGGGAAGAGAGGCTAGATAGAGCAAAGTATCCTCAATTTTTTTTTTTTTTGATCTATCTTAATATTTTATATATAAAATTCTCGTGTCACAATGTTAGTTACCATACTCCTCCGAAACGGCTTGACCGATTTTGATGAAATTTTATATGTATATTCAGTAGGTCTGAGAATCGGCTACTATCTATTTTTTATACCCCTAAGTGTTTAGGGTGGCTTTTCCCACGGGATCGAGACTTACGCGTGTGAAACCGCGAGGCGCAGCTAGTATTATATATAATTCTTCTGTACGTGTGTTTGTCACCTAACTCCGCCTAAACGCCTGGACCGATATGGTTGAAATTTTGTATTTATATTACAACGGGTTCCTGAATGGTTTGAAAACACAATTGGACCCGGTAGGTGGCGCTGCTGTCGGTGTAAGGCGGTACGAAGTTTCGCCGGGTCAGCTAGTTTATTATAAAAACATCGTGTGGTGCCGGACGTAAAGAATAGCACCATCCCATTTCTTCCCGTGGGTGTCGTAAAAGACGACTAAGGGATACACTAGAGAATGGGCAGCAGTATTCCCTATGCATTTGAACACCATACTGCGATCGCCAACCCGCCTTCTAAGCGTGGCGATTATGGCAAACCTCCCCCTAAGGGGGAGGTTTTGGGGAATACAAAACAAAACAAAAACAAAATATCAATACACCTCTATTCAAAACTTGAATTAAATTAAAAAAAAAGTCTCAACCACAGGAAACAGGAACACTGAATTGTATAATACGTTCATGGCGGTCCTTTTCACAAATGCCTTATTTCCTTTATTACGAATGAAAAGCCCGACGTTTTCATTTTCGGCTTCAGAATTGAATCCTGAAGCTTCTTGAAACCTCATTAATTTGTTCTTTTTGATGTTGTTGAATAATATTTCGATTCTTTGAGAGGTGATTAGTGTAAATAGCCACTGCTTCGTGGTGTGGATTTGGATTTAAATATGTCGGATCCGGCAAAATGTTTACAACAAGACGAGGCGCGCCACCTAGCGGCAATTATAAAGACTAGAATTGGCGCGCTATGACAGAGTCGGGGCGTTTACGGTCGGTTACGAGGAAAAAGAGAACGCGCCAAGTCGGGCATTCTTATCCTGGTGATCGAGCTGTGAAGACGCTTCGGAACTGTCCTACGTTTTGTTGCATTATCATACCAACAATCTGTTATTGTCTCAATGCAGGACAAAGGTCATAATACCTAGTTGATTGTAATACCTAAAGTTATTAAAGTGTAAAGTAATTATAATTTGTAGTGAATGTGTCAATCTGTGATTTCAATAACCGCTGTGTATTGCACCCAGTCTGTTTTCATTGCACGAAACCCAACTTCTGCCCACATGATGTCTGAATCTAACTGCGTTAATCCTGATTTTCTTTCTTTCTTCTTCTTGTTAAGGAGTCTGGATTTGTGCCCGGTTGATGGCAATAGGCTTGCTCCTATTACATGGGACATAAACATAACTGGCGAAACGTGGGTCTACTATGGATACAACTCTTTTTTTCTTTTTTTTTTTTGGGTGGGAAATTATCGAATAATTTCTCCCGCTCTGGGCATAGTGGGAGAGCGTCGGACTTTTACTGACTAAAACCCACCCGTGTTCCTGTTGCCTGTGTGCCAGGGCCACGATATCCCTTTCGGACAAACAAGCCAAAAGTTACTGCATAGATTTGATACGCTTAAGGCAACGATAACCGACTTTTAATGATTTTATACTGAAGATCACGTCTATTCAGTCAATGTCTATTCTATTCTAAACGAGTACTGTTAATTATTTGAAAAAAAAAATGTTACATTAGAGCATTTTCTCAATATTTTAATATGTGAATATTTTAGATTATGTTTATATTAAACATAATATAAATTAATTTCACTATGTGAAATTAATTTTTGTCTAACGCGGATAAAAAACTGACAATGGCGCAAAATCTACCCAGCGTACTTTTCTGAAACCTTCTCCAATTTAAATATAATTTAATTATTGATCTTTTAGTATACGCGTTTTATTAAAATAACTTTTTTTTGTGTATAATAAATTAATAATGCGTCAAATTGGGGACAGCGCTCCGTGATGGGCGAGTCCTATTACTGGCTGAACGTACGACGCGTTGCGTGAGCTCAGTACAGAACACGTAAGCTAACCACTCAAGGTCACTGGCATATATCTGAGTCTTAAGGCGCAGATATATGATTTAGTTTTCTCAGACTATTTTATTTCTTTATTTCGATCTGTGAATTTTTTCAAACATATAATTTTCCTTGATAACAATAAATATTCTCTATGAAACCGAACGGTGGCGCGGCGTGCGTGCGACGCGCATTTATATGGTCAAGGTCGACGGTGATTACCCGACCCTTAAGATGTAAAAATCCACATCATCATTCCCTTGCCCTTTATCCCTATTTATTTGGGGTCGGCTTAACATGTCTACTTTTCCATAATATCTCTATGTATCCGTGATCTGGGTAGTTCCCCTTTTCTAGCCATATTATCTTCCACAAAGTACATCCATCGTTTCTTTGGTTTTCCCCTACTCTTATAGCCATACACATTCTTACTTAAAAAAGCCCACAAATACGAGTATAAAATTTAACAAACAAGTAACAAGACTCAAATGTGTTGTAAAAATATTTCTTAATAACTATGTTAGTAAACTAAACCTACACACTTAACCAAACACTGCCCCATAGTTATGAGAATCCCTGCTACAAGCTCAACACCAATGTGGAAAGCTTGCAGCAGCGATTCACACACAAGCAGTCCAGTCTGCTCGCGACACACTGCAGTATAATGTTGGGGCTGGCCCGCACCCGTCGCACCAGGGAGGTGCATCTTTTTCCCATCGTAGCGTAGAAGCAATCGACACCAGCTGCAGCAAACATCCCCGATGCGCTACAGAAGCGGAACAGTCCCATCAATATCCGGAACGCATTATTATATTGAATGCGAAGGGCGCTGTACGACTTTTGAGTGTAATCTACCCACAGGCTGCACGTGTAGAATGAGGTGCAATATGCACGAAATAAGGTTCTTTTAACTACCTTCGGGCAATGGAGAGGGCTATGCTTGGAGTTTCCCTACGTGATCGAATCAGAAATGAAGAGATCCGCAGGCGAACCAAGGTAACCGACACAGCCCGAAGAATTGCCAAGCTTAAGTGGCAGTGGGCAGGGCACATTGCTCGCAGAACTGATGGCCGATGGGGCCGAAAGGTTTTGGAGTGGCGACCGCGTACCGGAAGACGTAGCGTTGGAAGGCCTCGCACAAGGTGGACCGATGACAATGTGAAGGCTGCAGGTATCCGCTGGATGCGGGAAGCACAGAACCGGTCGAAGTGGAGGTGCTTGGGGGAGGCCTATGTCCAGCAGTGGACGTCTTTCCGCTGAAATGATGAATGATGATGAACTACCTTCGAACAACGTACAAACCTGCGAGCGATCATAGTAGCTCTCACCGACAGCGCCCTCCTTTCTCTTATTATGAGCAACAGAGAGAGAAAACCAAAAGAATCATCATCATTCTCCTGCTCTTATCCCAATTTATTTGGGGTCGACGAAACATGTCCCTTTCTTCCACACTTCTGTATCAGTCGTCATCTCGGTAGTCACTGCCTTTCTTCCGGACGAATGGATGGCCCCTATAACACAGGATTTTCCTAGCATCGCATCGGGGTCATTATTCACAAAAATTGAGCACAAATAATGTAATATCATATTATAGTAACATGCATTGTATTTCTTCTTTTTGCTAAATAAAAAATATTCTTATTATTATTCTTCTTATTCTTTTAGCCATATCATCTTTCACACAGTCCATCCATCAGTTTCTTTGGTCTTCCCCTACTTTTATAGCTATCGACATCCATACTCAAAACTTTCCTCACGACATTTTCAAAAAACAAAAATCCCAAAAGAATATGAACTTAATAATCTGATTCACAATTCATTAGTTTACTTTAGCTCGTTAATTGCGAAGTAAAAAGGAAAATCTTTCTATTAGAATACAAAAGAATAAAGTCGACAAATAAAAAAGATTAAAGCTAACAAATAAACAAGTCCTCGGATTTAATAATTTTAATTTGTTTTTACCTTAATACTTCAAATTCCTGGAAAAGAAACTGCCTAAGTAATAGGCGGCAGTACAGGGCTACTTATCTTCATCATCATCATTTCAGCCGAAAGACGTATACTGCTGGACATAGGCCTCCCCAAAAGTGGGGTTTGCCCATAGTCATAGTCATTTATTCATAAACAAAGTAACTTGTATCTGAACTTACACACAAAAACATAATCGCCACGCTTGGCAGGTGGGTTGGCGATCGCAGTATGGTGTTAAAATGCATAGAGAACGCTGCTGCCCATTGTCTAGTAAGTGGGTGTCGTAAAAGGCGACCAAGGGGGTCGCCTTTTACGACACCCACGGGGAGAAATAGGATGCTGCTATTCTTTACGTCTGGCACCACACGACCTCCTACTTATCTTAGTTAATATTATTATTACTTAAATACAATACTTAGTTATTTTAAGACTCATCTTAGTATAAATAATATTATTATGTTTATAGCGTTAGGAGTAGGTTCACGTCTATTATGCAACGTAAGCTCATCGTACTTACCGACTTTACTGTTTTAGTTCACCCCTTAATTAACCGTTACACCACGTCCGTTAGGACCAATTGCGTTGCACGGTGATTGCTTCGGTTACGAAGCAATCACCGTGCAACGCAATTTTCAAGCTCTTTTATATGAATATGAGTGACATACTTGAGGAGCTTGCTGTCCCTCGGTTAAGCTACGCTTGTCGCGGTTGTTCCGTGGATGGGTGACCATATTTACATACCAGGACCCTTCCATGCCTCGGAATGCACGTTAAGGCGACGATAACCAACTTTTAATGATTTTATACTGAAGATCACGTCTAAACGAGTAGTGTTAATGATTTGAAAAAAATATAAGTTAAATTAGAGCATTTTCTCAATAACTTAACATTATTATGTGAATATTGTAGATAATGTTTATATTACATAGTGAAATTAATTTGTAAAGTTATGTCTAACGCGGATAAAAAACTGAGAATGGCGCAAAATCTACCAAGCGTATTTTTCTGAAACCTTTACCAGTTTAAAGATAATTTAATTTATTTCCCCAATATGCGTCAAATTGGGGACAGCGCTCCTTGATGGGTGACTCCTATTACTGGCTGAACGTTCGACGCGTTGCGTGAGCTCAGTACAGAACACGCAAGCTAACTACTCAAGGTTATAGTTAGGGTTAGCCTATATCTCCATCTTAAGTCGTTGGTCCCGGCTGTTATCTGTGGATCTTTAACAGTCGTTACCGGTCGTCAGAAGCCCGAAAGTCTTACCAAGGGGTATCGTATTACCCGATAACTGGGTTGTGGAAGTCAGATAGGTAGTGGCTCTGTGTAAAATACTGGTATTCAGCTGCACCAGGTTAGAATGGAAGCCGACCCCAACAGTGTTGGGAAAAGGCAGGCAGATGATGATGAGTGATGACTTGCGCGATCAATCGCGTCAAGCCGGTTATGAACGTCATTATCTAAGTCATTCTAGGTAAACGATCGCGTAATCGCGACGTTCGCTTTCGGTTAGGACGCAGAGTCAGGTTGTTACCACTTTGGGCACGCCACAATTGTAGCGACAAGTCCCCTCTTTGAGAAGTGGCTAGAGAGACACCACGGCGTCCTCACCTTCCGCCTGACACAGGTCCTCACTGGACACGGTTGTTTTGGGAGATTCCTGTTCAGAATAAAGCGGGAGGAAACGCCCGGGTGTCACTACTGTGGGGATCGCCCGGAGGACACGGTGGAGCATACGGTGGAGGTCTGCCCGACTCACGGAGGCGATCGGCTGCGGCGATCTCTCGCGTCAGCCCTGGTTTAGGCCATGGTTTGGAGCGAGAGTGCATGGGAGGCCGTCACCTCCTTCTGTGAAGCAGTAATGCTCGCGAAGGAGTAGGCGCGGGCTTGCGGACGGTTAGCGGTGGGCAGCTCACCATCCGATAAGGACCAGGCCCGGGTCGATGGCGCATTGTGTTCCACGCGCGCCTCAAAGAGATGTCAGCACCAACTGACGGGGTCCGTTAGGGCCAATGCCTGCCAGGGTTGCGAGTTTGTCCGAAAGGGATATCGTGGCCCTGGCACACAGGCAACGGAATGAACACGGGTGGGTTTTAGTGAGTAAAAGTCGGACACGCCCCCCCGCTCCGCCCAGAGCGGGAGAAGTTATTTGATAATTTCCCACACAAAAAAAATAAAATAAAAGGTTGTTACCACTTTTATACGAGTTAGATCTACAGTCCACGACGCTATTCAAGTGACGTGTTACAAACTCATATCACTGGCTATTCATTGGTGATAAAAAAAAAAACAAAATAAAATTCAAATAATTTATTTATTTTCTGTTCCGTGTGGTGCCGGACGTAAAGAATAGCACCATCCTATTTCTTCCCGTGGGTGTCGTAAAAGGCGACTAAGGGACTTACTAGAGATTGGTAGCAGCGTTCTCTATGCATTTTAACACCATACTGCGATCGCTAACCCGCCTGCCAAGCGTGGCGATTATAGCAACCCCCCCCCCCTAAATGTTGGAAGAACCTTGTGTCCAGCAGTGGACGGCTTTTGGCTGGACTGATGAATGATTTTTTTTTTTTATCCTATATTAAAAAGAACCAGGTTCTATAATATATTATAATAATTAATTACAATCTAGCCTATAAGACTAATAAGTAATTTGAATCTAACTTAATTTGCTACGTGATAATTATTTTAAAACTTAGAATAGTGCTGATTGTACTTTACACAAGTCCATTCCACTTTCTTAGCGTCTAATATAATAATATTTATAAACACTTTGTTCACGTGTTATATGTGTGTCATTGACACTATTATGTCTACACTTTTTACACTACACTAACTCAAAAGGTTTTGTTCGTTTTAGTCTTCGCACTATATTTGTTTGGTCTAACAGCTGAATTGCCTCGATGTTCACATGTTGGTGGAGTCGGTGGTCATGGGCCTCAGCAAATTTTTGGATTATTTTGGTGACTGGTTCCATTTTTAAGTCACGATGGAGGTGGTCATTTCTTATATACCAGGGCGCATTAACAATACTCCTGAGTACCTTATTCTGGAATGTTTGTATTATTTTTATATTGGTCGGTTTAGTACAGCCCCAGAGTTGGATGCCATATGTCCATATTGGCATAAGAATATGCTTGTGTAATAGAATTTTGTTATGTATTGATAGGCAGGAATCCCGTCCAATCAACCAATACATGTTTTTAAAACGCATGTCTAGTTCCTGTCTTTTCTTTTTAACGTGCGCTTTCCAGCGCAGTTTCGCGTCAAGCGTTATGCCAAGGTATTTGGCTGTATTTGCGTATGGCACTTGTTGTCCATTTATGAAGATTGGGTGGTAATCACATTTCCTGTTGGTAAAATCAATGTGAAGTGACTTCGATTCATTTAATTTGATTCTCCATTTTTCTGCCCAGTCATGAATTTTATTTACAGCAATTTGTACCTTACTGGTTGCTTTCATATGGCATGAACCTGTAGCCATAATAGCGGTGTCGTCTGCAAAGGTTGCAATAGTATTATTTTCCAGCTCTGGTATATCATACGTATACAACAGGTAGAGGACTGGACCCAGCACACTACCTTGAGGTACGCCAGCTTTAATCATTTTTAACTCGGAAAAAGCATCCTCGTGTTTTACTCGAAACATTCTATCTGTAATGTATGATTGCAAGATATCGGCAAAATCATTGGGCAACATAGGTCTTAGCTTGAATATCAAACCCTTATGCCAAACTCTATCAAATGCTTGTGCCACATCTAAAAATACTGTGGAGCAGACTTTTTTATCTTCGAGTGTTCTCTCAATGATGTTGGTAATTCTATGTACTTGATCTATTGTTGAGTGTTTCTCTCTGAAACCAAACTGGTGGTCAGGGATCAGGTTTGTCTCGTTTATGATAGGTTTTAACCGTTTTAAAAACAATTTTTCAAACAGCTTTGATAGTATAGGCAACAGGGAAATGGGCCTGTATGATGATGCTTCGTGTGGTGGTTTACCGGGCTTTGCAATCATAATCACTTCAGCAACTTTCCATGGCTCAGGAACATGCTTCAACACAAATGCTGCATTGATGAGCCTAGTAAGCTTAACGATGGCTTTACGCGGTAGATGTTTTAGGATCTCTCCCGTAATTAGGTCAAACCCTGGGGACTTTTTAAGGCTAGTGATTTGAATTTCGTTTGCAACTTCTTTCGGGGTCACAAGCTTAATTCTTTTATCTTGCAGAATATTAGCGAATTGTAGGTTGTCTACAGACGCGTCATTTGGCTAAAAGGTTTCTTCTAAGTGATGTGCAAATCTTAGAGCTTTCTGCTCATTGCTTATGGCCCACTTTCCGTTAACATCTCTGATAGGGGGAATTGATGTAATTGGCCTTTTGAGTGACTTTGTCGCATTCCAAAGAGAGTATTGCGTTGTATGGTCGCTGGTTAACTGACGTAGGTTAGTATTGAAAGCCTCATCTTGAAAGGTCTGTATTTTTCTCGTCAATCTTTTCGTAAGGTTATTCAATAAAGTTTTATCTTGCGGGAACCTAGTTTGCTGCCATCTTTTTCGTTGAGTCCTTTTTTCATATAATAGGTCTATTATTTCCTTTGGGTAGGTATTTCCTTTATATTTTCTTGTAATCTGTGGTGTATTGTTCCATGCACATTGTTGGATATTATTACTAAACTTATTTACTTCAGAATCGAGCTGATCTTTGCTTTTTAATGAAGATTTTAGGTCAATAATATTTTGTAGGTCTATGGTAAAACTTTCCCAATCTGTAAACTTGTTGACTAATGTCAGGTGGTTTTCTCTTAGTAATATTTTGTGACTTAGTTGTAATAATATAGGAGAGTGATCGGAGTTCATGTGATACCCCTCTTCTACACTCAGATAATTAAATGATATATTTTTGACTATGAAAAAGTCGATAAGGTCTGGTAGTTTCTGGTGGTCAGTCGGCCAGTATGTAGGTTTTCCAGTACTTATGACCTCACAGCGCATGTCTTTCACTGCACGTAGTAGCTGTCTTCCCTTAGTTGAAGTTAATCTCGATCCCCAATGAGTGTTCTTAGCGTTAAAGTCACCGCCTAATATAAATCTCTGTCCAAGGAGCCTGAAGAAGTGTATATATTGTTCTTTGTTTATCGTGTGTCTCGGGGGACAATATACGGCCGCTACTGTAACATTAAATTTTGTTGTTTTAACTGATATCGCCACAGCTTGCGTATCTGGCTCCTCATATTTACACTGTTCGTGATGACAGATATTTTCTTTAATAATAACCGCACTACCTCCACGGACCGTGTTGTTAGGGTGCAGCGAGTGATAAACCTTATAGCCTCTAAACTTAACAAAAGACTGTTTAGTGTAATGCGTTTCTGAGATCAAGCACACATCAATATTTTCTGTGTCTAGGACTACTTGCAACTCATGTTGGTGTTGCAGCAGTCCGTTAGAATTCCACGCCATTATTTTTAGTGTGTTATTCATGATTGATTTTTGTATTCCTTGATTCTAATTTCTCTAGTCTCTTGTCAAAAGAGGTTATGCACTTCAAGATCTGGTTGAGCTTGTCCTCAAGACTTGATGGTTGTGTACTTGATTTTACCGCTTGTGCATACGAGGCACTTTTAGATGTTTGTCCAGTTATCCCGGTTGTCTGCGTAAACTGTGCACTTTGTTTCGTTATATGTTTGTTGGTGTTTCCAACAACTTGCTTAACGGTAGGGTTGTTTGGTGGATTATGTTTAGAGTTTTTATTCTTAATCATTTGCATCTCCTTGGCAACTAAACACCCTCTGTAGTTGGCTGGGTGAGGTAAGCCACAGTGGACACACTTAGGTTTATCTTGTGCAGGTTTGTTGCAATCAGCTGTGAGGTGTTTACCTGTACATTTAACACACCTTGGCTCTTTAGCGCAATACTTTTGGGTATGACCATAAGCCTGGCATCTCTTACACTGAGGTATTATTTTTGATGTTTTAAGCGGGTTTATTTCAACTTTTCACCCTAGAATATGTTTAATGCCGTATATTTTACTAACATCTTCGTCATTTTTGAACGATATTATAAACAAGTTCAGCGGTTCTTTTGTTCTCCAGCTTAACTTGTTAATTACGTTTTCTATCTGAAATCCTTGCGACGTTAAATCATCTTTAATCCGATCCGGTAGGCAGGAAGAATGCAATTTTTTCGCCACCACTCGTATTGGCCTGGTCTGCTTATCCTCGTATGAATGCCATAAACAGTTATTTTCTGTTAAGCGTCTAGCAATCACTCTGTAGGACTCTTCAGATTTGGCATTTATTTTCACGCTATTACCGCTTAACATTTTGGCGGTAAATGTTTCTCCTGACTGAGATTCAGTCAAAAAGTCGTAGAAAGTTTGATAATTTTTAACACCGTCTACTACGATTGGAGGCGGTGCTAGATGTTTTTTTATGGTTGCCTTCTCTTTTTTGTTAAGTTGCTGCTGTTCAGCGGTAGCTTTAGCTTGTTGTAGTGGTGGTGGAGTGAGGGAAGTGTTCAACTTCCTTTTCTTCCTGTTTTTCGCCCTAATCCACCCAGTCTCTTTGGCGAATTCATCCTCATCCGTGCAGTACTCAACGTCACTTTTAGTAGGCTGAGCCGGTGTTATGGTCTCACTAACCTGTTTATCTGAGGGTTCTCCTTGTTCGTGTGTCTTTAAGCATTTTAATTGTTCTTGAAGATCTTGTACCTGTTCCTGCAAGCTTTGTATGTGGCCGTTCAGTTGACGTACCATTTGTTGCAGGTTTTCTCTGTCCGTTTTTTCCTGGATGTAACAGTCATATAACTGCTTTTCCAGGTCTGTTTTTATTTTAATAGACTGTTTTGCAGCCATTATTTAGCTTTAAGGCGAGCGTGACACCTAAAAAATTATGATAAACACTTCATGACGATTTCCGCACTTGTAACTGGGTCATCGTGGTGGCCCCGATAGATCGACGTACACCGCGACGACGATGTTGTGATGCGTCTGCAAAATACTCTTAACTAGAGCACGCGCGCGCGACTGCGATCGGTACGTCCGTTCACAATAGTAGCTAAACACAACAAATGAATGATGATCTTCTCTTCACAAAACATTGACATGACACATATTCGAAATAAGCTTAGAACGTACGTGACAAAGTTTGAGAGACTGGTGTCTGCAAATAATAGTTCTCACATGTTTAACTTCAATATGAATGATTGTAACCACTATTTTGTATCAATATTTTAATTTAAAAGAGTGTCCGTGGAGTTTCTTGCCCGTTCTTCTCCATAGGAATCTATTATTTGGTTTGGGCAACTAGCTTCATATTTGTAACTGACCGACTTCTTGACTGTGTAAAAGTGCCTGTCAATGGTTTAATTGAAATAAATGATAAATTGAAAAGTTTGAGTAATCTGACATTATAACTGGTTAATTTTCAGTAGCGTCGTGGACGAAGGGCCTTATTTAAAAGGTTAGAACGTAGACCAAGTATAAACTCTGCCTATCACAACAAAAGTACTTCATTGATCACTCAAAATTTACACGCTTTTAATTATTTATTTAACAGTTTATGTAAACACATATAAACAGTCAAGAAGTAAGGAACAGAAAAATCCGTACAAAGGTGATGCTTATTTCTAAAGAAATCTCTTCCAGCACCTGCGACAGGAAAGTAGACAAAGAGATGTAGACAACGTGTGTAAGTAAGAGTAGAAGAGAAAACAAAATATCTACATTTATGTCCTTTCTTTGGTATTGTTCGTTGAATCGTTACTGTCCTGCCGCCGCTATTTCGCACAAACTACCATAAGTCGAGTGTTTCAACATGTCTGTATAATACTCCGTCTATGATGAATAATTGTCCCCATTCATGTCATGAGACATAATAGCAAAGTCTTGCCAATTATTTACCACATAACCAACAATTTGTTTATACGTACTTACATTGCTCTTTCTTGTGTGCCGTACATCAAATAGGAAAGCGATCGGAACAGACGCGCCCTATCGCCTATGATTGGAAAAATAGTATGACTAATCAAAGTTCCATTAATCTTCAGTAGTTCTTTAATCATATTTGTAAACTTGATAAAAGGCCTAAAGCGTAACAAAAATACTACTACTAAGGTAACTAAATACCGAGATAGGCTACTAACTAATTAAGTTAACTAAATGGCTAATATTATTAAAGTTGACTGACTTATAAACTTACGAATAATAAATATAAAATGTAGTGTTACTACCTAATTGTCGGTTGAGCTCCTCAAGTTCTGAGTTGAGCTGCACGACTACTGACAAATGCGTGCACTGACTGGACAGGTTCCCTCAATCTGTGTGATTCTTTCATCAAAAGATCATTTCAGGCACCAATCTACATGGTCTTCACATGATTTGACCAAGATTATGTCTGGACTTTAAAAGAGACTGTGACCTCTGAGTTTGTTCCGGCCTTTCTTCTCAAAGTAGTCAGTTACGAAACGCCGACCTCATCTAGTTTTTTTTTTTTAAATATGATTGACGTGGAAAAGTGTTTGTACAAACCTACTTACAGAAAATAAATAATTTATCATTTACATAAAAAAAATACTACCCACTAATTTAAATACACACATAAAATAAGATAATTTATACTTACATACATCATCATTTCTTTTGTAACAAAAACCACTGTTTCCCCAAAAAATACATTCATTAATTTCCCATCACTATACTATCACAAAAGAATGGCACTAATTGACCATCTGAAGCCCAAAGATTTAGCTCCGAGTGCCAAAAAAGGTCACTTATCCATCATGGTATCCTGGTAGGATCATTTATCATTTAGACTAAGCTCTTGGGCGTTGATACGTGAAACTGTCTAAGATTTCGTTTCTTCGTTTTTCTTAAGCCTCCGTTTGAACAATTCGAGATTAACGTTAAGTCTGAATTATTATTCTTGTTTTGTTTGTGTTTTTTTTGGAAAAGCAGGCTTTGTTTTTGTTGTGTTGAAAAAAAAACTGATTATTATCTTACCCTGAATGCAGGATTTAATGACCAAAATTAATCTACTCATCATCATTTCAGCCGAGAGACGTCCACTGCTGGACATAGACCTCCCCCAAAGAGGGGGGGGGGGCTTGCCATAATTGCCACGCTTGGCAGGCGGGTTGGCGATCGCAGTATGGTGTTAAAATGCATAGAGAACGCTGCTGCCCATTCTCTAGTAAGTCCCTTAGTCGCCTTTTACGATGATGCTATCCTTTACGTCCGGCACCAAACGGAGTATTAATCTACTAAAAACTAATAATTTAAGTCCAGACGTTTCAACTGTTTTCTGCGTCCAAACAGTTGATGTAAAAAAAAAATATTTTTATTGTACGCCATATCAATAATTACAATGATATAACCTTCAGATTTTATAGCTCCCGATATTTTTGCCAAACTTCAAAAAGTATGATAGAATTCGTAGCACAATGCTACGCTTACTACGGACGCGGGCGCTACGGTGGTGTAACATTCGTAGCAAAGCCGCTACGCCGTAGCAACTCAACTTTCGTTGAATGGGACTGGACAAAACATTGGTAGGTATTCATCTATGGGTCTTTGTAACCTGAAAATAAATGGTTTATTATTATTCTTTCTGAGATTTATTTAATTTATGTAGGTTTGATATTAATGCAATAAACCTAACTTAACATTCCGGAATAAATTCTCTAAATACGTAAATGTGAAAACCGCATCAAAATTAATTGCATATTTTAGAAGAACAACGTAGCCACACTGACAGACATGTAAAGCGAATTAAATTAATAATATACTAGGTTCTGCCCGCGACTTCGTCCGCGTGAAATTTCTTGTTCCCCCGACCCACTGCGTCGCATTGCATTATTATTATTTATTTATTTATTAACTACGTTTACAAAAAAAAACTTAACATAAGGACTTTGCCCCGCAAAACTGTTTTCACGGTTTGTCTGTGGGAACAGAACACAATTATACAATTTTTATTTATAGTGCGGACACTTTAATTTCTCTAACTGAACCTACTATGTAATTATCAATTATCTAATCTTATGAATTAGTTATTTTAAAATATCCCCAATCACTCATCCGCTCTTCCCCAACAATCTGCAAACCATTTTCCTTAGAACATCGTTTACAAATTCCTGAAAAAGAACTGCCTAAGTAACTTGGCAAATTTACCTTTTATTTCCTGACTTCTTATATCAGTAGGCAATTGATTGAGAAGGTATGGAACTCTTTTGTCAAGCGTTCGGTCGCCAAAATAGTTCTTTATTCTAGGTACATCAAATTTACCTGCTGATACCATCCTAGTTGCGTGGTTATGGGTAACTAGCGAGTGACGCCCCCAGCTGCCATGACTGTTAACCAGTAGTAGGTATTTATGTTTTAAGCTGATAGGAAGAATTTTGCAAATTTTAAATAATTTATAATAATCATCTTTACATTTGTTTTTAGTTTTTTTACTTACTAATTGTTTTAAAAATCTTATTTGTTGTGATTCTAATTTTTTCAAGTTACTTTTGAATGTGAGTCCATAGCAGTCGAGAGCGTAACTTAATATTGGGTCAAGTAATCGCCCGCTATTACTTCGTTTTCACTTAACTTTCATTCTATTTTTTTTTCTTTCTGTTCGGTTCCCAAGGGTCGTAGCGAATTGCTAAATAGCTTATAACCTTCTTCAAGGATTAACTTGTCAAATGCAAAAAGAATTTTTCAATTCCGACTGGTAGTGCCAGAGATTTAATATTAGCTATTATAGATATAGATTCTTTCCGTGTGGTGCTGGACGTAAAGAATAGCACCACCCTATTTCTTCCCGTTGTTGTCGTAAAAGGCGACTAAGCGACTTACTAGAGAATGGGCAGCAGCGTCCTCTATACATTTTAACACCATACTGCGATCTTCAACCCACCTGCCACGCGTGGCGATTATGGCAAACCCCCCGTTTTGGAGGAGGCCTATGTCCAGCAGCGGATGTCTTTCGGCTGAATTGATGATGTAGATCAGATGCATAGATTCAGCAGTCGCTTCCACTCTGAAGTGTGAAATCCTATGTTGAATTCCAGGATCGAAAATTTTAAATAAAAAATAAAACCGTCTTGAACAACCAAGCTTTAATATTTTATTTTTTATAACCTACTTTAGTAACCACCAGCACCCTCATTTGATCGCTCTCATAAACTGCTTAGTAATAAATCATTAATGGTAATCTCCACGTAAACACTTTTGTTTGTCTACATTTACATACCTTATTCAGTCTACATGAATACTTAAGTTTACGTAAGTTGAGACAAGCAGTCGTTTTGTCGTCACGTAAGAATGAATGAAAGAAAGAAATTAGATCCGTCAGACACCGATTTTGACGCTCTAAGTACGATGTAAATGGTGTCTAAAAGAACTAATGATGCAGACAGTTTATAATTTAACTAGGGTTGGCTTTGCCCGCGTGGAGGTCGCAAATTATTCCACAGGAATGTAGGTACTACCGAGATAAAAAGTACATTATCCTCTGTCCTAACCCAGGTCAAATTTCATCTAAATAGAAAGAACAAAAAGAAAGATAGAAAATACGTTTATTTGCGGTAAACAAAACGCAAAGAAAAAAAACACAAACACGAAAGAACAAGTTGAGGGAAAATATGCGTCACATTCACGCAAAACGGCCATCGCTCAGCATAATGCTGCGACCTTATGCGAGACAGAGCCCCAGCGCTGGCGTTGAAGTGAAATCTGTTCAGCCGTTTAGGCGTTAAATAGCTTTAAACCTATTTGCCTCGCCTTGGTTCATTTAGATTTCAAAATGGCGTCGCACGAAAATACCTTTATACAGGGTGTCCCAGAAATCGACGTCAAGCCGGAATCGGGTGATAGGTCAAGTCATAATAGTTAACAAAAAAATATAAAAAAATTATTTGCTATGTATTTTAAAAATTACGGGCATTTATAAAAAAATCGAGAAAATCTACTCCTTGTGACGGTCTTTTAACTCCTGTTGCTATAAGTTTTAACTTTTTTTAAAGTTTATTTTATTCATGTAATCCTGAATTCCTGAGTAATGTTTCTAAAAATTGTTGCTTAAAATTTTCTGTAAACTGCTGCAGTCCAGAAGGAAATGTAATTTTTTTCCCAACCATGTATTCAAAATTAATACTTTGCCCAGTTTTAAATAACTGTATTGAAAAAAGAATGTACGAATGTAAAAGTTGGCGCATTTAATTAGAATTCCAAAATGGTATGACACCCACAATCTTACTAGATTATTTGTCAAATTATGTAAATAAAAATGTTTTTTAAAGGAACTTAGTTGTAAATTAATTTTCCTTACCTGCCTAAAATTATTTTTATGTACCCCAATGCTTACACTTTTCAGAAGCATTATTCTGGATTACATAATACCGTAAAATTCAAAAAAGAGTTAAAATTTGCAGCAACAGGAGTTAAAAGATTGTCACAGGGAGTAGATTTTCTCGATTTTTTTATAAATGCCCGTAATTTTTAAAAAGATAGCAAAGTTTTTTTTATATTTTTAAGTTAACTAATATGACTTGTCCTATCACCTGATTCCGGCTTGACGTCGACTTCTGGGACATCCTGTATATAGATAGAGGACATAATTATAGAGGAACAAAAAATGTCATATTACAAACATGATAATTATCTTAATGTGTCAGTTTAGCTAGTCAATTTAAATTAACCCATTGTAAAGCATTTCACAAACGCTAAGTCCCATAAGTAATTTGTAAGTCCAAATATTTGTCGACTAACTTCGATTTAGTTCACAGTGCTTGATTAAACCTCTTGATTATTCACTTTAATGTTTGAATAATTTCTGGGTAATATAAGGTGTGAAATCCCGTGAGGCGCGCAGTGTTTCTCACATCTTTAATATATTATAAATAATATTGGAATAATTATTTATTTATTTAATATATTATATGTAGCGGCATCAACATCGCCACATACGAACGACGCGTTATACTGACGTCACGCAAAATCAAGCATATATACAACATCCCGACACCAACCGTTGGAGGATCCTCCCTTTTCTCTAAAGGATGAGTGAACTTTACACCTCATGCCTCTAAAAATATATTATATGCTTATTTCTGTAAGTAGTTTTATACGAACACTGGTACACATCAATAGGAGGAGCTCGTAGCTAAGTAACAGCCGCACGGGTCGATCCATCAGGTTAATGGTGGGTTGTTTAATGGGGCCGTGGATGGGTGACCATCTTTACACACCGAGGCTCCTACGTGCCTCAAAAAGCATGTTAAGCCGTTGCTCCCGGCTGTCATTCGTGGATCTGTGACAGTCGTTACGGGTCATCAGAAGCCGGAAAGTCTGACAGCCAGTCTTACCAAGGGGTATCGTATTATCCAGTTCCTGGGTTGTAGAGGTCAGATAGGTAGCCAATCCATGTAAAATACTGGTATTCAGCTACATCCGGTTAAACTAAACACCTAATTCCGTGTTCTAGTAGCGCTTTATGCGGCCTACCCAAATGTCCTTTCTTTGGTATTGTTCGTCGAGTCGTTGAGCTCCTTAAGCCTTGAGTTGAGCTGCACGATTATTGACTAACTAAATTATTGGCTTGCACTGATTGGACAGGTCCACTCAAATTTGTGTGGTTCTTTCCTCAAAATACCATTTCAGACACGGATCTACATGGTCCTCACATGATCTGACCATGATTACGCCTGGACTTTAAGAGACCTTGACCCCTGAGTTTGTTTCGCCATTTCTTCTCAGGGGTAGTCAGATAGAAAATGTCGGCTACATCTAGCTTATTTTTTTATATGACGTGTAAAAGTGATTCTAATATCCTATTTACAGAATAAACGATTTCATTTCATTTCTTATTGCAATTGATATATATTATATTATTTTAGTGCACTACAGACAGTGCGATATTTCATAATTTAATTTTTATTTAGTAATATTGATAAATTAATCAAAACAGGGAAATATTTGTCAGTTATCTACGACGTTGCCAATTTTTAGAATGCACCCTCTGAAAAGTATTCGGTCACTACAATACATCTTGAGGGGTGGGGAAGAATGCTTGAGATTTGAAAAACACTTCGGTCGTTTGCCCATCCGCACCGTCATTGAGAGACGAGACGACGACGGCGCCGAAGTAGCGATACACACATTTTCTATGGCCGCGTGAAATAAAATGAATTTGTTTATTCCGTAAATAGGATAACGGAATCACTTTTACACGACATATTAAAAAAAAACCGGTCCAGAGCGAGTCGGACTCGCGCACCGAGGGTTCCGTACGTATATATGATGTTGATGATTTCTGAAAAACTGTGCTTTTTAGAAACATCGTTTTATTTTTCCTGTAATCTTTACATAAACTTCTATCACATAGAATAATTTCAGATTTTTATCTATGCAAACTTTGGAGATAAGGGGGGGGGGGGGGGCGAACGGTATTTTTTTTACATTTTTCATCAAAAGTCGGAAACTATTCTGCTTAAAAAAAAATGTTTGAGAATGTGCAAACAGCGCTCTTTCATAAGATACCCCACATGCCCTAGTAGCTCCACTTCAAATTTTTAAGACCCCCTTTCAGGTCCTTTTGCAAAATATTTTTTTTTATTATTTTGTTCTTGTTTGCAAAATAGTTGGGCAAACGTCATCTAAAACTATTCTAAATTTCAAGTTGATAGCATTGCTAGTTCTTGAGATAGCCAGGTGTGACAGACAGACAGTCAGACTTAGGCTCACCATAAGGGTTCCTTTTTACCATTTTGGTACGGAACCCTAAAAATAAGCTAGATGGAGTCGACATTTCCTATCTGACTACCCCTGATAAGAAATGGCGAAACAAAGTCAGGGGTCAAAGTCTCCTTTAAAGTCCAGAACTAACCTTGGTCATATCATGTGAGGACCACGTAGATCCGTGTCTGAAATGGTATTTTGAGAAAAGAAGCATACAAATTTGAGTGGACCTGTCCAGTCAGTGCAAGCATTTGTCAGTAATCGTGCAGCTCAACGCAGGAATTAAGGAGCTCAACGTGTCCTCCGCACACTACCAGACGTCACGTTTGGTTTGAATCATCTTGTTTCTCTTTCCCCCATTGATGTTGTGCGGTTGACTAACAGTGCTAGGCCGCAGTTGTACCACAAATAATTAAATACGTATATTGCTACAAAAAAGACATCATTCTATTTCAATTGTTTAAAGATGATGTCTGTCCTCCCATACCTATTAACACGATAATTTGAAGACAGCCAATTATTTTTAAAAGAGTAACCGTGGAGTTTCTTGCCGACTCTTCTCTTTAGGAAACGACCAACCGGAACCGTACACCTAGCTTCTGACATTTCATAAGTAACCTTAAGGGCTTAGGCTTAGCTATACTAATATTATAATCCATAGGTACTAATAGATAAATAGTTTTCGACGATTATTATATTATACGAATATCATATAGTTTTTGTTCCCTCTCACAAAAAGAGGAGGCCTGTGTCCCAGCAGTGGGAACATTATAGGCTGATTATGTATATAGTTTTTGTATAGTGGTGTGTGCTAGCAGCTATTATAAAGCGAATAATTTAATTTAATGTTTTGTGTTGCATTTTAAATTTTATTGTATAAATTCAAGTTTTATATTATACTAGCTTTCGCCCGCGGCTTCGCCCGCGTGGATATCGAAAAAGCAGCTTCTCTATCAGCAGCATTCCCGCAAAACATTATACCATATCTTAGTTGGAACCAACGTAAGCGTGGTAAGCAGATAGTAGTGCAGTTTGATTTACAACTTTACGGAGGATATATAGCATATAAATACAAACTTCGTTTTGTACATACTTGTTCAATATACCTACGTGTCCTCCTCCATTTCATGTCTAAGTCTAGTTGTAAGAATTTTTTTATTGTTTAATTTTTCTACGTTTTTGTTCTTAAATACTAATTGATGTACCAACTTTTGAGTTATTCAAGGTACGCAGTAAAATTCTCCCGAAAACTATGTACCCCTTTTTCTGATTCTCGAAAACTCAATATGAGGTTTGAGTTTCGAGTTAATCGGTCCGCGCGTTAAGATTCTTTAAATACAAACCATAACACTCCCTAAAATCCTTTTGAGGGGTAGTTTTGAAAAACGCAAAAGTTATGACAAACTTTGTTATTTAAGTAATGACTGCCTCGTTAGTCTAGTGGTCACAGGCGCGACTACTGAGCATGAGGGGTGGGTTTGTTTTCCAGGTCGGGCAAACAGTTATTGGATTTTCCATTAGGAATTTCTTAGTAGCAGCCCGAAGTCTGGATTTATGCCCGGTTGATGGCAATAGGCTCGCCCCCTATTACATGGGACTTAAACAAAACTGTCGAAATGTGGGTGTACTAAAGATACACCTCTACTTAACCCTTTGGGGATTGCAAACTTGAAATAAGATTCTGTTCAAACAAACTATATCACCCCTTTTTACGCACTCAAAGGGGTAAATTGTTGAAACATCGTTTTTGACGTTTCTATTATTGGATTTATAGGTTATTTATACCAATTTTCAAGTTTATCAAGCCACACAGTAGAATCCTCCCTTGTTAATTGACTATCCCTTTTCACCCCATTATTAGGGGCAGATTTAAAAAAAAACGGATAAAAGTTATTTTTTATTTTTTATTTTCAGTATAAATCCTGAGCTTCAAGTTAATCGTACCGCGCGTTAAAATTATTCCATAAAAAAAATGATATCCCCAATCCCCCTTTAGGGGGTAGTTTAAAAAAACAAAAAACGACAAACTTTATATTTTACTTAGCTTAGTATTCGTTCCAAGTTTCAGGTTTATTAACTCAAGGAATAAGATTTTTCATACAAACAAAATCCCCCTTTTCAACCCCTTAAAGGTTGAATTTCCAAAAACCTCTTCTTAGCTGATGGCTACGTCATAATTTGGGGTTAATCAAGCCACACAGTTGAATCCTCTCTTGTAAAATTGACTACCCCTTTTTACCCTGTTAAGGGTCATTACCGCACGGTCTCCCGTGAGGCGGCGAGCCTCCTTGCCGGACTGCCGCCGTGGGATCTGTAGGAAAAAGTCCTCGCGCACATCTGGGAGTGGCGCGAGGAGACGAAACGCTGGGTCGAAACTCCGGTGCCGCGAGAAATCACGGCACAGTGGACGGAGCTCCGGCGGGATCTCATGGTGTCATGGAGAGTGCGATTCTCGCAATCCAGCGCTGGGCCCGCCACAATTGTGGCGATACGTCCCCTCTTTGAGGAGTGGCTAGAGAGGCGCCACGGCGTCCTCACCGGACACGGTTGTTTCGGGAGCTTCCTGTTCAGGATAAAGCGGGAGGAAACGCCCGGGTGTCACCACTGTGTGGATCGCCCGGAAGACACGGTGGAGCATACGGTGGAGGTCTGCCCGGCTTGGGCGGAGCAGCGCTGTGTCCTCACGGAGGCTATCAGCACCAGCGATCTTTCGCGTCCGGCCCTGGTTCAGGCTATGGTTCGGAGCGAGAGTGCATGGGAGGCCGTTACCTCCTTCTGTGAAACAGTAATGCTCGCGAAGGAGGAGGCAGAACGCGTGAGGGAGAGGCAAGGTTGGCGCCCTCGCGCCCCTAGTCGTCACAGGAGACGCCCCGGGCGTCGGGAGTTGCAAGCTTCCGGCCACCGTAGGCGCGGGCTTGCGGAAGGTGAGCGATGGGTAGCTCGACCCGGCCCGGTTTGACTGCGCGTTGTGTTCCACGCGCGCCTCAAAGAGATGTCAGCACCAACTGACGGGGTCCGTTAGGGCCTGCCAGGGTTGTGATGTTTGTCCGAAAGGGATATCATGGCCCTGGCACACAGGCAACGGAAGGAACACGGGTGGGTTTTAGTCAGTAAAAGTCTGACACGCCCACCCGCTCCGCCCAGAGCGGGACAAGTTATTTGATAATTTCCCACGCAAAAAAAGGGGTCAATTTTTGAAAAACTGATCAATTCTTTTATTTATTTTGATTTACAGTATAAATAGTGAGTTTCGAGTTAATCGGACCGTGCGTAAAAATTATTCCATACAAACTTTGTCATCCGCAAATCCCTCATTATGGAGTAGTTTAATAAAAAACAAAAATGTCACACTTTATAATTTACTTAGGTTAGTATTCGTGCCAAGTTTCAGGTTTATTAACTCAAGGAATAAAATTTATCCCCCTTGTTCACCCCTTAAAGGTTGAATTTCGAAAAATACCTTCGTAGCGGATGCCTATAGTTTCCAACAATAAGCCGAAATATTAGTGATTTTAACTTAAAAAGAAATTTCATTAAAATGAAAATTTCATCCCGTTTTTTAGCCCTTAAGGGCTAAAATTCTAACAACACCGTTGCATTAGCATTCAACCATAAGCCTAGATAATAAATTTAGTGATTTTTACTGTGAAAATTAAGGACTTTGATACACAACTTCAGCCCTCTTTTTAACCCTTCAGGGGTAGAATTATCAAAAACGCTGACACACGTATACATTAATTATTAATCGTCAGCCTATACACCAAATTTGAAGATCCTAACTTCAAAACTGACGGACTTTCATATAAACTTCCATCCCCTATTTCACCTTCTTAGGGGTGGAATTTCGACAAACCCTTTCTTAGTGGATACCTACTCTTTACAAAGAATACACCCTCCAAATGTCATGTCTCTAAGACCAGCGGTTTAGACTGTGCGTTGATATATCAGTCAGTCAGTCAGTCAGGACTTTGAATTTTATATATAGATAGATGTGAACAGACAGCTGTGCTGCTGGGGAGTTTGTTGCGCCACTTCTTCTTCCCAGCTAAAGCACTAGGAAGTCGTGAGGGTGGGCGTTATTGGGAGACTGTCTCATGTAATTTTTGACGTTCGAAAAGTGCTGATTCCCAGCCTAGTTTGAATAAATGACTTTTGATTTTTGATTTTGATTTTAATAATAAAGAGGTAAAGTTTGTGAGTTTGTGAGGTAGTAGGGGGTAATCTTCGGAACTACTGATCCGATTCCGAAAATTCTTTCACTAATGTGAAGCTACAGTATTGCCGAGTGTCATATGATATATTTTATGTAAAACAAGAAACACGCGAACGAAGTCGCGGGCAGAGGCCAAATAAAATATTTTGATTGATTGATAGACAGAGACAGAATTATGTTTTAATAATGTTAAGCCCTAAACGTATTTAGTGATTTGAGGTGTTCGCGGGCCTAAAAAATTGGTAGTAAGTAGATTAAACAAGGGACTACTGGTGTGTACATTGTCACGGAATAATTGCGTTATTTACGATGTTGAGCAGACAAATTTTTCAAACATATGAAGCAATTGATTAGCAATTTCCTTCAAAGTCTTTTGGACTGTAATATTAAAAATGTGTTAACCACTTTAAGTGCCGGTTATAATCTCTTAGAAGCCTGTTGCAACACATTCAAGTAAACGGCTTGGTTAATTCTAAGCAGGGGACTTCCTACCATAACAGTATGTGTAATGTTATCACAGCAATTAGCTGAAACAAGGGTGAATAGTTTTTGTGATGTGCTTACAACCTGTTGTGCTATCGTGTTTTAAGGCGACGATAACCGACTGACCGCGACGATGACGATGACCGAGACAGATTGACAGACTGCACGCGTGACGAGTGTTTGACAACATTAAGCTTTCCCTGCGAAGTCCGCGTGAGATCTTAGTAAAGTACCACATCTTTACTGAAACTTAAAAGGAGCGGGCGGGCGGGGAAATCATCTATCATGCACTGAATATAATTAATTTCATAATTATTTTGAACAAACTTTGTACTTTGTACCTAATATAAAAAAAAAAACTTACGAAAATCTTGACGGCTCGAAGCAAAGTACCTACCTACGAACTGGTGTTACTTTTGAATCTATCAGCACTTCTCGGGGGAGACTAAGTAGAAGGCTTTTTCGTTTGTGTAGCTAAAACCGCCAAACCGTTGCAGTTTTTAAAAGAAAAGTCAAAGAACACTATCTTTCCACTTCGTCATAGTTGCATAATATGTATTTTTTATTTTATACTTATAAATATTTTAGTGATATTTATTTTAGAAGTATAAATGTAAATATATTGTCTTATTGTGTGTTTATTTTTAAATTAGTGGTTAGTATAGTAATAATATTAGTAAGCTTTTTATTTTGATTTTATGTATTATGTTTTCTCTTTTAATCTTACACACGTTGTCTACATCTCTTCGTCTACTTTCCTATCGCAGGTATGCTGGAAGAGATTCTTTAGAAATAAGCATCACCTGTGTACGTATTTTTCTGTTCCTTTTTTCTTGTCTGTATATATGTGTGTACATAAACTGTTAAATAAATAATAATAATAACAATTGCTCAGTAGCATACAGCACATTGCTACAATAATTAATTATTATTCATGCTTCCAAAGTACTTATTCAACCGACCATGGAATCCCACTCATATAAGAGAGTAAATACCACCCCACATCACACTCATTCATTCATTTCAGCCGAAAAACGTCCACTGCTGGACATAGGCCTCCCCCAAGCACCTCCACTTAGACCGGTTCTGGGCTTCCCGCATCCAGCGGATACCTGCAGCCTTCACAAGGTCATCGGTCCACTTTGTGGGAGGCCTTCCAACACTACGTCTTCTGGTACGCGGTCGCCACTCCAGAAACTTTCGACCCCATCGGCCATCAGTTCTGCGAGCAATGTGCCCTGCCCACTGCCACTTAAGCTTGGCAATTCTTCGGGCTATATCGGTTACCTTGGTTCGCCTGCGGATCTCTTCATGTCTGATTCAATCACATGGGGACACTCCAAGCATAGCCCTCTCCATTGCCCTTTGGGTGACTTTTAGCCTTCTGATAAGGCCCATTGTGAGCGACTACGTTTCTGTACCTTAGGTCATCACTGGCAACACGCACTGGTCAAAGACTTTCGTCTTGAGACACTGCGGTATGTGGGACGAGAAGATATTGCGTAGCACATCACACTAGTTGCGTATAATATGTATGGTAATGTAGTTCAGTGTTTATAAAGAACAGAGCTCGTACTGTTATTACATACCAAACGATCGCTCCTAAGTTTTCTTCTTGTCGCATTCATAGTCCTGACTTTTTGTGTTGGAGAAAGATTCTGTGGCTTCGTAGACTACGAACTTTTATTCAAATGTTACATTTTATAGAAAGTCCATACATACATTTATCTTTCGTGTAATACGCATAATTTCTACCTTTTAAATATGTGATTTATGATCCCTATAAATTGTTCCCACGGACATGTTCTTGTGTTGACAATAACTACTTATCTTCCCGATAGTACCAGAAAAAAAATGTAAATAACACAGAATCATCATCAATGTTTTTCACGGTGTTTGGTTATTAAAGTAACCTCATTTGCCAGTAACCGGATACAAATATAGACTGAACTGACTAACTGACGGGGTCCAGTAAGGCAAATGCCTGCCAGGGTTAAGGGTTAAGGAACACGGGTGGGTTTTAGTCAGTAAAAGTCTGACACGCCCTCCCGCTCCGCCCAGAGCGGGAGAAGTTATTTGATAATTTCCCACGCAAAAAAAAAGGGGTCAATTTTCGATAAACTGATCAATTCTTTTATCTACCCCTAAGAGGATGAAATAGGGGATGGAAGTTTATATGAAAGTCCGTCAGTTTTGAAGTTAGAATATTAAAATTTTGTGTTTAGGCTGACAATTGAGAATGAATTTATACATGTCTCAGCGTTTTTGATAATTCCACCCCCGAAGGGTTAAAAAGGGGGATGATGTTGTCTATGGAAAGTCCTTAATTTTCGAAGTAAAATCACTAATTTTATTATCTAGGCTTATGGTTGGAAGCTAACGCAACGGTGTTGTTAGAATTTGAACCCATAAGGCGTGAAAAAGGGGATAAAATTTTTGTTTTTAATTAAATTTCTTTTTAAGTTAAAATCACTAATATTTCGGCTTATTGTTGGAAACTATAGGCATCCGCTAAGAAGGGATTTTTCAAAATTCAAACTTTAAGGGGTGAACAAGGGGGATAAATCCTATTCCTTGAGTTAATAAACCTGAAACTTGGCACGAATACTAACCTAAGTAAATTATAAAGTGTGACATTTTTGTTTTTTATTAAACTACTCCATATTGGTGGATTTGCGGATGACAACGTTTGTATGGAAGAATTTTAACGCGCGGGCCAATTACCTCGAAACTCAGTATTTATTCTGTAAACTAAAATAAATAAAAGAATTGATCAGTTTATCGAAAATTGACCCCTTTTTTTTTGCGTGGGAAATTATCAAATAACTTGTCCCGCTCTGGGCGGAGCGGGAGGGCGTGTCAGACTTTTACTGACTAAAACCCACCCGTGTTCCTTCCCTTGCCTGTGTGCCAGGGCCATGATATCCCTTTCGGACAAACATGGCAGGCCCTAACGGACCCCGTCAGTTGGTGCTGACATCTCTTTGGGGCGCGCGTGGAACATAACGCACAGTCGAACCGGGCCTGGTCCTTATCGGATGGCGAGCTACCCATCGCTCACCGTCTGCAAGCCCACACCTACGGTGGCCGGAAGCCGGCTTGCTACTCCCGACGCCCGGGGCGTCTCCTGCGGCGACTGGGGGCGCGAGGGCGCGAACCTTGCCTCTCCCTTACGCGTTCTGTCTCCTCCTTCGCGAGCATTAAGGTTTCACAGAAGGAAGTAACGGCCTCCCATGCACTCTCGCTCCGAACCATAGCCTGAACCAGGGCTGGACGCGAGAGATCGCTGCCGCTGATAGCCTCCGTGAGGACACAGCGGTGCTCCGCCCAAGCTGGGCAGACCTCCACCGTATGCTCCACCGTGTCCTCCAGGCGATCCACACAGTGGTGACAACCGGGCGTTTCCTCCCGCTTTATCCTGAACAGGAACCTCCCGAAACAACCGTGTCCGGTGAGGACGCCGTGGCGCCTCTCTAGCCACTCCTCAAAGAGGGGACTTATTGCCACAATTGTGGCGTGCCCAGCGCTGGATTGCGACAATCGCACTCTCCATGCCACCATGAGATCTCCCGCCGGAGCTCCGTCCGCTGTGCCGTGATTTATCGCGGCAGCGGAGTTTCGACCCTGCGTTTCGCCTCCTCGCGCCACTCCCAGATGTGCGCGAGGACTTTTGCCTCCAGATCCCACGGCGGCAGTCCGGCAAGGACGCTCGCCGCCTCACGGGAGACCGTGCGGTAATGACCCTTAACAGGGTCAGGACAAGAAAGGATTCTACTGTGTGGCTTGATTAACCCCAAATTATGACGTGGGCATCAGGGGTTTTTGGAAATTCAACCTTTAAGGGGGTGAAAAGGGGGATTTTGTTTGTATGAAAAATCTTATTCCTTGAGTTAATAAACCTGAAACTTGGCACGAATACTAACCTAAGTAAAATATAAAGTTTGCCATTTTTTGTTTTTTTAAACTACCCCTTAAAGGGGGATCGGGGGATATCAAAATTTTTATGAAATAATTTTAACGCGCGGTCCGATTAACTTGAAACTCAGGATTTATACTGAAAACGAAAAATAAAGAATAACTTTTATCCGGTTTTTATTAAATCTGCCCCAAATAATGGGGTGAAAAGGGATAGTCAATTTACAAGGGAGGATTCTACTGTGTGGCTTGATTAACTTGAAAATTGGTATAAATAACCTATAAATCCAATAATAGTAACGTCAAAAACGATGTTTCAACAATTTACCCCTTAGAGTGCGTAAAAAGGGGCGATATAGTTTGTATAAACAGAATCTTATTTGTTTGGCCCGAGTACTTATTCAAATAACATCAAGCCTGCAATCTCCAAAGGGTTAGGTAGAGGTGTATCTTTAGTACACCCACATTTCGACAGTTTTGTTTAAGTCCCATGTAATAGGGGGCGAGCCTATTGCCATCAACCGCATAAATGCAGACTTCGGGCTGCTACTAAGAAATTCCTAATGGAAAATCCAATAACACTTGCCCGACCTGGAAATCAAACCCACCCCTCTTGCTCAGCAGTCGCGCCTGTGACCACTAGACTAACGAGGCAGTCATTACTTAAATAACAAAGTTTGTCATAATTTTTGCGTTTTTCAAAACTACCCCTCAAAAGGATTTTAGGGAGTGTTATGGTTTGTATTTAAAGAATCTTAACGCGCGGACCGATTAACTCGAAACTCAACCCTCATATTGAGTTTTCGAGAATCGGAAAAAGGGTTACATAGTTTTCGGGAGAATTTTACTGCGTACCTTGAATAACTCAAAAGTTGGTACATCAATTAGTATTTAAGAACAAAAACGTAGACAAAATAAACAATATAAAATTTCTTACAAATAGACTTAGACATGAAATGGAGGAGGACACGTAGGTATATTGAACAAGTATGTACAAAACGAAGTTTGTATTTATATGCTATATATCCTTCGTAAAGTTGTAAATCAAACTGCACTCCTATCTGGTTACCACGCTTACGTTGGTTCCAAATGGTATAATGTTTTGGGGGAATGCTGCTGATAGAGAAGCTGCTTTTTTTTCGACATCCACGCGGGCGAAGCCGCGGGCGAAAGCTAGTATAATATAATATTATAACATCTCTCCTAACTCGGAGATCGAGCCCAGGATCTCCCGCTCAACAACCGCACTTACGATAACCGCACATTGTCTGTGTGGTGCCGGACGTTAAGAATAGCACCGCCCTATTTCTTCCCGTGGGTGTCGTAAAAGGCGACTAAGGGACTTACCTACTAGAGAATGGGCAGCAGCGTTCTCTATGCATTTATCACCATACTGCGATCTCCAACCCGCCTGCAAAGCGTGGCGATTATGGCAACCCCCCCCCTTTGTGGGAGGCCTATGTCAGCAGCAGTGGACGTCTTTTGGCTGAAATGATGAATAATGATTATGAATTTAGGACTAAGCAAGTAAGCATTGAATAGTCATCAATTCAATTCATCATTCAATCAGCAATAAAAAATCCGCGCTTGTGACTACGAGACCAACGAGACAGCCTTTCCCAAAGTAAGTCAAGTAATCCCAAAGTACTTACTAATCATCTACTCATCATTATTTTAATCTATGGGCCTGCGTCGCCTGAAATAAATGGATTATTATTAACGGCAATAAAAACCGCACTATGAATTCGTCACTCATAGCCATGTAAGGAATTCCACCAAGTGGAGCAAAGCATTTTTCATCGCAATGTTGAAGAATAAAATTTCTAGACGGTATTTATAAGTCTTATTTTTATTGAATTCGATTGCGTTTTCAAAGTGAACAGAGTCCATTTAAATAAAGACGGTTGGTAATAATGGATAAAATATAAAAGTGTGAAAAAAAAGTTATTTACCTATAGCATGAATGTGAGTAAAAGGAAACGGGTTTGAACAATGATATTATATTAAACAGATAATGCTTTACACTCACAAAACAACCGAAAAAAGTGTTCCGCGCAGCAGCGGCAGTACACATCCCACTTTTCATTCTTTTTACATTTCACTACAAGTAAAAATGATGGCATAATAAAACCAACAAGAAAAAAAAAAAAAAAAAAAACATACACACGACTTGAGAACCTCCTCCTTTTTGTGAAGTCGGTTAAAAAAAGAGACAGCTAGCGTTGTCATTGCGCGTGAATGTAAACAAATATTATTCTGGCCACCAATCACCGAATGTTGGCATCACAGACTAACAAATACGTCCCAATTAGGACGTTTTCGAGTGTTCACGATTGCGCGCTCACAACATATGTTTAGTATAATCTCATTGGGTTTGAAACTGTTTGAAATGATCGGTAATTTCTTTCTATTCAGGGCCGGTTTATCAGATAACTGTTATCTGAAGAATAAATTTAGCGGTTTCAAATATTTTCTATACAAAAGCTGTTGAACCAGAATTTTTATTCATCAGATAAAAATTATCTGATGATTTCAAAATCGGCCCTTAAAAACAGTTAAAAAGCACGCCAAACGGCACGGTTGGCGCAGTTAGTTAAGCGATTGACTACTGCGCTGCGTGTCGCGGGTTCGATTCCCGCACGGAACAAATATTTGTATGACCTACAAGTAGTTGTTTCGGGTCTGGCTGTTTGTGTATGTGAATTTAAATGTTTGTTAACGCACCCACAATACAGGAGAAATTCCTAGTGTGGGGCAACGTTTTTCAAAAAAAAAAAAAAAAAAATAGTTAATAACTTCAAATGAAAATGTAATAATTGCATCGTTTTTATAGTGGTCGCAAGCGGAGCGACCACTGTTTAAGTGAACTTGAAGTCCTATATTCAATCCCTGGGTCAAGAAGAGTTATTGATACTTTCCATTACAATTTTTTCTGTAACAGCCTTTCTTTTTGGTTTGAAATGATCAAATAACTTTTCGCTCTCCAGCGGGAGGGCGTGTCAGACTTTTACTGACTAAAACACACCCGTGTTCCTTCCGTTGCCTGTGTGCCAGGGCCACGATATCCCTTTCAGACAAACTCGTAACCCTGGCAGGTTCTGTAGCAGCCTAGGGTCTGGTGAATAACAATAGACTTACCCCCAATTACATGGAAACTATAAATTAACTGGCGAAATATCTCGCAACCCTGTACTTATAGTATGTCTATATTTTCGATAGAGTCTCCCCCAGATGCAGGTGAGTTAATTATAAACTCTCCTGCATCCGTCCAGGGGGAGATTCTACCGGTTAAACTAAAAAAGCTTTCGCCATGAAATTCATATCCAATACGAAAAAAAACAAAATTCCTATACAAAAGAAGTCAGACTATGCATGTACGTAATTTTTTTTTACTAAATCGCTACCCCATACCTCTGCCTACCTTGTTCTTTGTGACTACAATTACTTTGAAAACAACACATTGAGCTAAAAAAAAAGACTATCGCAAACATTCTAAATTAGATACCATCTGACAAATTCAGCTCCACGAGCGTTTGATGGACACGATTCATTTTTTACGCTCACAGGCGGAAATTCCTTCAAACTTCGACGCGTATTTATGACTTAATATTCCGTATTTGAATACAGAAGGCAGTTGATTGGCGTGTTATAACGGCTTTTATTTATGACTTTAGGAATGAGCGAAAATAAATTTGGACCCAGATGTGGTTTTTTTCGCGTGGGGGATTCTTTTTTTGATGTATCAATGCTGGTTGTCTATCTTTGCGTATCTTTGGTAGAAACTTGTATTTAAGGCGCTGATAAGACCCAAGTAGGCTTGCTTCAAACAATTTTTTAGCCAAATCTATACAGTTCATGACGGCGGAAAAAATATATGTTAATCTTGAACATATTTCTGAGAACCTAGTTATAATAAAAACACGTTTTTGAACAGTTTTCTGGATACAAAACTCACCTCATAAAATGATCTTCAAACAAGAAAATCTGTATTACTGATCAACGTACGTTAGGTTGCTAGAAAGTAGGATAGATGGCGATGAAGAAATTGTCCTTTGACCTTGACCCAAATTCTAACGGAATATTAGATGCGTTAATAGATATAGGAATTGAAACAAAACTTAGACTCCAGAATGTAAACACGATATTTGAAAATAATGGTCACTCTAAGGCGAGAATTATTCTTGTTTTAAATTATTGTTTCTCAACAATTGATCATAATCAGCCTATAATGTTCCCACTGCTGGGACACAGGCCTCCTCTCTGTGAGAGGGAGCGGGCCGTGATCCACCACGTGGGCCCATTGCGGGTTGGTAGATGTCAGAAATGTCTTCGAATTTTCTGTTCTAGGACAAGCCGGTTTCGTCACGATGTTTTCCTTAACCGTTTTAAAAGCAGTGGTGATGAAATAATTTACACGAAATAAAGCATCTGTCTGGGTTCGAACCGACGACATACGACTTGTAAATCGCGGCCGTTACCACTGGGCTACCACTGCTCTCACCATTTGATATGTGCATGTCATTTTTATTGTTCTGTACCCAAAGGGTAAAACGGGAACCCTATTACTAAGGCTCCGCCGTCTGTCTGTCTGTCTGTCCGTCTGTCACCAGGCTGTATCTCATGAACGGTGATAGCTAGACAGTTGAAATTTTCACAGATGATGTATTTCTGTTGCCGCTTTTACAACAAATACTAAAAAACAGAATAAAATAAATATTTAAGGGGACTTCCATACAACAAACTTGATAATTTTTGCTCGTTTTTGCTATATATTGATAAAGGCAACAGATAAACGGTTGAAATATTCACAGAATATTTAATTGTATATTTTCTTTAAAAATAAATAATAAAATTAAAATAAAACAAATATTTAAGGGGGGATTTTTATAGATAATGGTACGGAACCCTTCGTACGCAAGTCCGACTCACACTTGGCTGGTTTTTTTAATCTGATTGTGATAAGATTTGCCAAAGTGGAATTGATTTTTGTAGATGACAAAAAAAATCTTTCAAAAATTTAAATTAAAGCAAAAGAATGAAAAATAATTTAATTGTCACAGAAACACGTGCATACGAAAATATAAACTCGAGTAGCTAAAAATTACACAAAACACATCTACAATATAATCACGAGCACAACAAATACAAATAAGCGGCAACTGCACGTCATGACTGTGACAAAAAGGCTTGCACTCAGCATGATTCTGCGCTGATTTTCAGTGGTTACCTGAAAAATACGTACGGAACTCAAGTCAGGTTTAATGTGTTGAACATAATAGGTAACATAAAATAAAAAGTAAAAGAAAACCCACATCAAACTTATTTCTGCTTCCAACCAAATCTTCGAGCTTTTTCCAAATCTTCCCAAAATGCTTCCTACCCAACTCCCCAGAACTGATTGAGTATGTAAAAGAAACACTGTTGTTTACCCATGTTTACCCCGTTACCCTACAAATGAGGGGGATCAGGCTCTTAATGAGGCTTAAAAAGGTCTGTAATTTGTCACTATTTCGGCACAGTTGGTACTCAAAATAAGTCACGAAGTAAAGGATTGAGAACTGTGTTTGTTTTTTCATTTTTGTATTGCCTGATGGAAAGCTATTAGATGAGGTCTACGATGGATTGACCGTCATGACCAGAAGATGCCTGTTCACTCTTGCTTTGAAAGCAGACGTATGGATGTTTTTCCGACCAAAGTGTTTTGCACAGTTTAAAAAATTGCAGTCATGGGGACAGCCGATAAAACTGAAAACATAAAACTTTGGAATAACATAATATATATATTTGCAGCAAGTGGCGCCGTCTATTTTTGTTACGAAGATACTGGAACCTGTTCTAATTCTTTCTATGTACCTACAATGGCTACAGCCAACTACATGTCAGTGGCAACACCTTGAACTATACAAATAACCCTTACCTACTGCTACGACATAAGTACGCTGTTAATGTCAAATTGTTTCCACACACGTGTCAAATTGTTACCACACACGTGAGGACGTTCGGTCATCGTATGGTTACTTCACTAGATACGTCGCGATTGATTATCGCGACGTAACTAGTGAAGTAACCATACCACTCGGTACTCGATACACACGATAAATCGATTGAAGTTAAAAGTCAAAACGGGCCTATTGTTTTTTGACAACTTCATACGTCATCATTCATCATCATTTCAGCCGAAAGACATCCACTGCTGGACATAGGCCTCCTCCAAAGCGGGAGGGAGGGGTGCCATAATCACCACGTTCGACAGGTGGGTTGGCGATCGCAGTATGGTGTTGAAATGCATAGAGACCGCTACTGCCCATTCTTTAGTAAGTCCCTTAGTCGCCTTTTATGACACCCACGGAAAGAAATAGGATGGTGCTATTCTTTACATCCGGCACCACCGGCTATTACTATACGTAAACGGCACGTATACAGTTGGTAGCCGGGAAATTAGCTTCTGTATGCGGATCATGGGTGACATTTTATGCGCTACAATTTTTTTTTTTACATTTTAGGACCTTGCATGTCGTAATGAGTTTTGTATGGATCAACTTATTATTCTAGTATTAATTTTTAGTGTTGATTTTTTTTTTGTGTGTACTTATATAATGTATATACTTACACAAAATTTTGTCTAAAATTTGACCAAATTTTAATATTTGAACCAAAATAGGATGTTCAGTATTTCCCGAACTTGAAGATTTCAAATTCAAATTATTTTATTAAACTTACACATAATTCACAAATATACAATTATGCATGAAATTTTAACCAACAGAAAACTTAGATTTAACAGCAGGACCAAAACTAGGCACAGCCTGTATCTTGGTGATTCAACCCCTTGGTTTTCCGGGAAACTTTTCCAATTTTTCTTTGGAAGAGAGAAGAACCTGATTCGGGCTATTTTAAAACAAAAATTTGCGAAATCGGTCCAGTCGTTCTGGAGTTTTGCGCAACAGGATTTCATTTCATTTCTTTTTGACTGAAATAAAGTATATTATAGAAACAAGTGAAACTACTTATAAACCGAATTCCTTGAACAAAACAGCAAAATAAATACCTATCTAATAAAATAAATCTAGATAAAAATATCCTGCAAATTACAAAGATGAAATTCACAATTTTTCGCAGAAATCTTGATCAAAAAGCTCTCTCTGATGAACGAACAAATAGAGAAAGGTAACTTTTTATCACTCAACAGACTTGTCGGCAAACTGAGGTCACAGTTGATGGCAAAGTTTAGACACACTGGGAACTTTTCTATTTTGTTGCTAGTACTTTTCGTAGTCTGTGGCCAAAAATAGTTTTTTCCCAGACTGTGTAGGTGTTGAGTGGCAATTAGATTTTCGTATCAGTTTCAGAGTACCTTTTTTATATAAAAACCGGCCAAGTGCGTGTCGGACTCGCGCACGAAGGGTTCCGTACCATTATCTATAAAAATAAAAAACACGGTTTTTGTATGCGAGCCCCCCTTAAATATTTTTTTATTTTAATTTAATTATTTATTTTTAAAGTGAATAGACAACTAAATATTCTGTGAATATTTCAAGCGTCTACCTGTTGCCATTATCAATATAGAGCAAAAACGAGCAAAAAAATCACGTTTGTTGTATGGGAGCGCCCTATATTTATTTTATTCTGTTTTTTAGTATTTGTTGTTATAGCAGCAACAAGCGACCTGCGGGGGCGGTACGAGTAAAGACGCTGCGTCTTGCCGCTGTAGTGTGCCACGTTGAAGCGGCCGCGTGACACGTGGTTTTTATCTGTAATCGCGGATAATTCAACAAAATTTAATAAATACGCAGGACGCGCGTACTCGTACTATTCCCTCCGCTGCTCGCGGTCGCCTGACGCGCACGCCAGTCGCGCCACCATGGCGCCCCCGTTCAACCCATATTATTATTTTTGCCGCTCATCGCAGACGCAAGACGCGTCGCACTAGCGTGGCCTGCGACTAAAGTAATAGGGTTCCCGTATTACCCTTTGGGCACGGAACCCTAAAAACCATCCAAGTGCGTGTCGGAACACGCACAGTGGAGGGTTCCGTAGTTGGCATGAATATTTACGCATGCACAAAATTGATTTTATCGGCAGCAAAAATAAGTTTGTTTCATAGTGTTTCCCGAAAAAAACTATTTTTTTTCTGCGGTATTAAAACTCATATCTCAAAAACTACTGACTTCAATAGTAAAGTCACTTAGAAACATCATAATCTTTTTAATTGTGGGGTTGAACGATACCCCACACGCTTATTTAATTATTATTATTCATACCTCGGTTACAGCAGAGAGAGTAGTAGTGGCCCAGTGGTAACGACCGCTACTTACAAATACATTTTTTTTTTATTGAAGTGACCTAGACAAAATTTTGGATCTCATGATCTTAAGAAAACAATTCAAAATAATTTTACTTACAGAAAAAGATATGCCAAATTTTGAATTTACTTTTATAAGAATAAAAATTGACAAAAGAAAAAATGTACTTTAGCAGCTAATAAAAAACTTTTATAAAGTAGAGGAATGCGTGGTTTTTGATAAATGAGATAAGTGAGTGGGGTGTATGTGTGTGAGTGAGTGTGGAGTGTATGTGTTTTTGTGAGTGGGTGGTCGTGTGGATGACAGAATTACGATGCGTGCTGCAAGAGGTCCTTGGTTTTCTCATATGTAAGTAGTTTAATCGATTTAGTTATAATTTTTCAGTTTTACGAGTTGTAGGTCCTACGCTCGAACCCTGACAAGCGCTTTACTTGTTGTAAATTATTTCATCACCACTGCTCTCAAAACGGTAAAGAAAAACATTGTGGGGAAACCGGCATGTCCTAAAACTAAAAATTCGAAGACATGTGACATCTACCAACCCGCGGCCCGCGTGGTGGATTACGGCCCACTCCCTCTCACAGACAGGAGGCCTGTGTCCCAGCAGTGGGAACAATATAGGCTGATTATGCTATACTTTGGTTACATGTATGGGGAGAGCCTTCGTTCATCGATATAGTGCTAGTAAGAACCTTTTTGGCCCTATCAGAATACCAGCGTTGCGGCACTTATTTTTAATTGTCGCAGCATCGTGCTGAGATACGAGCCTTTTGGCCTCATACAGGACTTTGATTTTATTTTCGTTCTACTTTGTTTTTAGGGTTCCGTACCAAAATGCTAAAAAGGAACTCTTATGGTGAGACTAAGTCTGTCTGTCTGTCTGTCACACCTGGATATCTCAAGAACTCCTTGAACTTGAAATTTAGAATAGTTATACATGACGTTTGCCCAACTATTTTGCAAACAAGAAAGAAATTTAAAAAAAAAATATTTTTTGCAAAAGGGACTGAAAGGTGGTCTTAAAAATTTGAAGTGGGGCTAATAGGGCATGTGGGGTATCATATGAAAGAACGCTGTTTGCACATTCCCAAACATTTTTTTTTTAGGCAGCATAGCTTCCGACTTTTGATGAAAAATGTAAAAAAAATACCGTTACCCCCCCCTTATCTCCGAAGTTTGTATAGACAAAAATCTGAAATTATTCGATGTTATAGAAGGTAATGTAAAGATTACAAGAAAAATAAAACGATGTCTCTAAATAGCACAGTTTTTCAGAAATCGTCAATATCATATATACGTACGAAACCCTCGGTGCGCGAGTCTGACTCGCTCTGACCGGTTTTTTTTTTAATTTATGTGTGTTTTTAGTTTAATTTTATTTTTGAATATTGTATGGCAGCTCACTGGTGTCGGACAATCGTTGTACCCTTCAAATGTTCATGGCAATGTACAGACTAATTTAATTGATAATCTTAATACGAGTAATTTAATGCAATATAATGGTCACTCGAACGTCAATGGTAGAATCCTTGATTTGGTTTTTTCTAATGATAAAGTTATCGTCAGCTACTGTGATGATCCACTAGTGCCTGAAGATCCTCATCACAGTGCCTTATGTGTTTCCGCGGATTTCGTTGAACTACATGGACTGCCAGGTCGGTCCTATGTAAAGTTTTTATATAAGTCTGCCGATTACGAAAATATAAAAGGTGAGTTAAATCGTGTAGACTGGCAGTCTGTGTTAAGTGGGAGGTCGATGGACGAAGCGGTAGCATACTTTTATGGTATATTAAGGGGGCTGCATTCCACGTATATACCTATAAAAATGGTCGTCCCCAAATCAAAATACCCACTCTGGTACAAAACTCCATTGATAAAAATTTTAAAGGAAAAAGCTAAATTTCACACTAAATTTAAGAAATACAGGAACTTATCTGACTATCAATCGTTTATTATACTCCGTCAGCGGGCTAAAGACCTAGAGAGGGATATGTTTGACAACTACATAGCTAAAATAGAATCTGACATTCGCGACAATCCACGGGCCTTTTGGAGGTACATCAAGTCTAAGCAACAATCTTGTTCTTACCCCTCAGTGATGCAATTTGGCCAGGTAACGTCCAGTGATGGTGACGTAATTTGTGATATGTTCGGTGATTGTTTTTACTCTAACTTTCTTGATACTAGTAATACCAACAGTCAATCCTCGGCTTATGTTACGGACGAGGGACCAAATGACAACGCGCAAGATATAAGTCAAGTGGAGATACGGCTAAATGAGGTTTGTAGGCTGCTGAAACAGGTGGATTTAAACAAATCTGCGGGTCCAGATGACATCTCGCCCTTATTCATCGTCAACTGCGCCAAGGAGCTTTCTGTGCCTCTTTCCATCTTATTTGAAAAATCTCTTGCTACTGGCGTGGTGCCTAAGATATGGAAGTCGGCGTATATAACACCGATACATAAAAAAGGGTCAAGGACATTGGTTGAGAACTACCGACCTATTTCAAAGCTGTGTGTGTTTGCTAAATTGCTGGAGAAAATTGTGCACGCACAAGTTTCTTCGGCACTCAAGCACAGTTTAAGTGAAACCCAGCACGGCTTCGTAAGGGGTCGGTCGACCTCGTCTAATCTCATTGTCTGTAGCGACTACCTCTCCGAGTGTATGTCGCAGAGGTCCCAAGTCGATGTTATATATACCGACTACAGTAAGTGTTTCGATCGGATAGATCATGTGATCCTGTTGCGCAAACTTTTATCGGTGGGCATCAGGGGTGATCTTTACCGGTGGTTCAAGTCCTATGTGGAGAACAGATGTCAGATTGTAGTTCTTAATGGATACAGCTCTAAGCCTATGAATGTCCCTTCGGGGGTTCCCCAAGGGTCCTTGCTAGGGCCACTTTTATTTAATATTTTTATCAATGATATCTCTTCTTCATTCCGGTATTCAAATCTGTTACTATATGCTGATGACATGAAGATAATGAGACAAATTAATACAGTGGCAGATGCTCATCTATTACAGGCAGACCTTAATAGTTTTCAGGATTATTGTATTAATAATAAGTTGGATTTGAATGTCTCCAAGTGTTATGTTTGCTCCTTCACACGGAAACCTATCCAGATCGTCCATAACTACACGCTTTTGGATACAGCACTAAATAGGGTCAACACTATCAGGGACCTGGGAGTTACCTTTGACGCTAAGCTCCTCTTTGATGCGCATATAGACAATGTAGTTAAGAAAGCATCAAAATCACTGGGTTTCATTCTCCGACTGTCCTCTGATTTCAAGAATATAAAGACTATTAAAATATTATACTGTTCCTTTGTTCGTAGTCATTTGGAGTACCTATGCCTCTCAGGTCTGGAACCCGAATTATAATGTTTATATAACTCGTATTGAGAGCATACAGAAAAGGTTTTTAAGGCACATTCAATATCGATCTAAAACGTTCTTAACGAATTATACCTACCGTTGCAAAAAGTTTCATATCCTTCCACTTTACGTAAGGCGAAAAATATCAGATCTTGTGTTTCTTTTCAAGATTGCCAATGGAACAACTGGTGTCACCGAGTTGTTGCACAAAATCGGACTGCGAGTGCCGTCAGTGTTCTTGCGTAGACCTCATTTATTGCACACCCCAGTGGTAGCCACTACGTACAGACGGAACTCGTACATGATGAGAGCGAGTCGTATGTAAAATGCAACCTGTCAGGAAGCTGACATCGACATTTTCAATACTAGTGTTACTCAGTTGAAGAGAATCTTGTCTAATAGCTTCTTCGAGCGGAAATAGTATTTTTTTTTCTGTTTTGTGTTTTACAAAGTCTACTATCAATTTTCTTTGTTCCAATGATCATAGACTATAAGTGGAAACTTGTAATTGGCCATTTTCTTCTATGAACTATTACTAAATGTATCTGTTTAGCTGTAAGTTTTCCTAAAAATAAAGTAAATAAATAAATTAATTAATTTTGTGATGTCCTGTGTTGAGTCCCAATAAATAATTTTTCTTTCTTTCTTTCTGAGTAAAATAGCTGTCACTTCTGCACAGACTGACAGACGGACATGACAAAATTATAATGGTCCCGTCTTTGCCGTTTGGCTACGGAACCCTAAAAATGAACGAAAAAAATGAAGATTGGCTTTGTGATGTATTTCATAGAATATCAGCGTTGTGTGGTCTTGATAGCCATTCTATTAAAAATGTAATTTAAAATGTTTTCGCGATATAAAACACGTCATTATAAATAAATGACGTAGTCTCGGCCCATTTATTTTTTGTGTTTGGTTGACCACAGCTTATAATCACACCAATAAAATGAGATTTGACAACATGAATCTGTTGTATAATAAAGTTATTAGGTATTATTAACTTAATCTGTACAATTTATATAAAAAAAATGCTGATAGAAGAACAAAAAATATTTCTAGTTATGTATAAAAGCTCCCACAGACAGGCGCGACGCGACAGCACGACGCGACACTAGTAGCAAAATTTCTATGGAAACTCCATAGAAAGTGTCGCGCTGCCTCTAGCGCTCCCGATATCGCGCCAGTCTGCACGAGCTTCGAAGGGTGAAAAAGACGATCATCATTGCAGTGTTACTTATTTCAAATACATACATTAAAATAATTGTATACAATATTGACATACACAACTAACTATTTCAACTGGTTACAAAATTAAAAAATGTCGTCATAACTGCATTAAGGCTTCTACAGACCGGCGCGACTCGCGTTGCGATACAAAGGCACTGAACGTCGTGCGCCTTTGTGTCGCGTCGCATGTCCCGCCGGTCTGTAGAAGCCTTTATAGTCAAGTCAAGTGGATCCCTTGACTTTTACACCATAAAGACGTAGACTAATTAAAAACAAAAAAAAACTTTAAACTTGATGCAGTCGGCTTTTTTTAACCGACTGCCAAAAAGGAGGCGGTTATATGTTCGGCTGTATGATTTTTAATTTTTTTTTTAAATCTTTGTTCAACGATATCGAATCTGATGAGGGGATCTCACGGAAATCGAGGGAAACCCTCGAATTTAATAGGCAAACCTATGGCGATTTGGGTATTTTTTATAGTAACTCGTGCATTTGCTTCCGAAAATCACCATTTGGTGAAGTGGAACTGATGATGGAGACCACAGATGGCCACTGGAACTACATAATAATTAGTATTTAACGGGTTGCGATTCGATTAGGTACTTCGTCACAATGCATATGGTGAGTGACAGTTCTCTTGGTTCTTACCAGGAGAACTCCTCTCGGGAAAAGCAATATTTTGTAAAAGGTGATGAGCACCAACTTCCGAAATTAAAGTAATTTTTCACTTTGTAGTGTTTTTTTGGAAGTCGGTTATTTTTTTTACAAAAAGTTTTTTATTTATTTCAACTTTTTTATATGTTATATTTTTGATAACCATGGTACTAAATTGGTTTACTCAATACACAACTAATCGACTTCATAAATCCATGATTATATAAAAACAAAACTAAAATAAATATTCACAGCAAGAAAATATAGTTTATTATCCAGCCACAATTTTTTTTTTTCTAGATCAAATATTACTTTAGTTATAAACGAAATAAGAATTGAGTCTTACGCTATTTAGTTTAGTGCTCGAACACTGTCAAAGAGCGCACGCGATATTCAACTTTATTACTGATGTGTTAGCGTTTAGCACATAACGGAGTAGCGGCCCGCGTGGGGCGGAGCTTGCGTGGAAATATGATTTAGAGTGCCTGGTCTTAAAATCCATCCAGCCGTTAGGATGCTTCGCGGGAAAAACACAACCTGTCTGCTGTCGCGCAGTTGGGTACAAAGTTACCCCATTGCACCACATTCCTTACAGCCCAGCATCTAACGGCCTTCAGTTTTAAAGTGAAACCGCTTTGATATCGTTTCGTGCCCGTCTCGTTACCGTCACTTAAACTCAGTTACGTGTTAACGCGTATCAAACGCCTTTGAACTTGAACTTGATTTTATTTTAGATTTGACTTTAGTTATGTTTTCTAGTGTTAAGTTGGCATTATGATTTTTTTTTTTGGGTAGGAAATTATCAAATAACTTCTCTCGCTCTGGGCGAAACGGGAACGCGTGTCAGACTTTTACTGACTAAAACCCACCCGTGTTCCTTGATTTGCCTGTGTGCCAGGGCCACGATATCCCTTTCGGACAAACTCAAAACCCTAGCAGGCATTGGCCCTAACGGACCCCGTCAATTCCTAATGACATCTTTTTGAAGCACGCGTGGAACACAACGTGCCGACGACCCGGGCCTGATCCTTATCGGACGGCGAGCTACCCACCGCCCACCATCCGCAAGCCCGCGCCTACGGTGGCGGGGAATATGCTTGCGACTCCCGATGGCCGAGGCGTTTCTCGTGGCGACTAGGGGCGTGAGGGCGCGAATTTTGCCTTTCCCTCACGCGTTTCGCCTCCTCCTTCGCGAGCATTACTGCTTCGCAGAAGGAGGTGGCAGCCTCCCATGCACTCTCGCTCCAAACCAGTAGAAGACTGCGTTGTTGGTCTAGTGGTCCCAAGCGCTACTGCTGAGCATGAGGTCCTAGGTTCGATTTCCGGGTCGGGCAAAGCGTTATAAGGTTATTTCATCTGGAATTTCTCAGCAGCAGCCCGGTGTCTGGATTTGTATCCGGTTTATGGCAATAGGCTCGCCCCTATCACATGGGCATTAAACATAAATTTAGAAAAAAAGTTAAATGTGGGTGTACTATTTTACACCTCTGCCTTACCCTGCGGGGAATACAGGCGTGATGTTATCTTATGTGTGTTGTTTAAGACAAGCCTACTTTTATCATTTGACTCTTGCCAGCGCCTTAATAGAACAATCATAGAGAGCAAGCATGGCGCTCAATGCTCATTTATATTCTGTACGTGCAAAAGCTTTTACCATTCAGTTGACATTATAAAAAGGTTATCAACTCATCCACACAAGCAAAAGGCTATCAAATTCATAAAGACTATTTACAGACAACGTTACGATAGGTCGACGACACGCTATCGACATCAGCTCGTAATTGCTCGCGTCTCAGTGCCCTTTAGCGCGAAAGTACCAAAGAGAGTTCTGTGTGTGCGCTCCAGTTCATTAGTGATGGGATGAGGCGGTGGACGTTGTCGATAGTTCAAAATATTTAACATTTTGTAGGTCAATAAACGACACGCAATTTATGGATGTTTTATTTTAATTTCGTTTACTATCACATGTGTTTATATGATGTATCAAACATTTTACTGGACACCAAATGACACATACTTTTCAAAAGTTTTATTGTTATCACGGTTACTGTCCCGCAATGTGTTTTTGATATATCAAGCATGTAATTAGACGAGTAGTTGAGTAGTTGTTCCGGGTCTGGCTGTTTGTGTATGTGAGTTTAAATGTGTGTAAACGCACCCACAATGCAGGAGAAATTCCTAGTGTGGGGCAACGTTTTTTTTTAAAAGAAAGAAAGAAAAATAGAATTATAAATAATGGTTTCTGACATAAAACAGATAATTATTCTATGTCAGAAACCATATTTATTAGACCACATGCAATCTGACATCTGTTAAATTGCATGTGAAGGCTCGGTTTTCACATTGGGTGTGCAATAATAATTTATAAGTTTTAAGTTGTGTGGCGCGGTTTTATAAAAATATTTAATGCAATCCAACAGATAGGTACTTAGTAGCTGAGTGTTAGTTTCGTTGAATGATTGCACCGTCATAAACCAACAGATTAAACGTTTTAACGTTAACTAAAGTGTTGGTAGCTTAATATACTTTGAAACTAAGTAGTACGAATCAACATAAACAGTTATTTTACATACATTAACAACGCGTATATTATTATTCCTTATTTCTTGACGTGGGTGTCTTAAAAGGCGACTAAGGGACTTACTAAAGAATGAGTAGCAGCGTTCTCTATGCATTCTAACACCATACTACAATCGCTACCCGCCTGCCAAGCGTGGCGATTATGGACCTCCCCCCCGTCCTTTGGTGGAGGCCTATGACCAGCAGTGGACGTCTGTCGGCTGAAATTATGAATGATGATGATGAACAACGCGTTGCTTGTATACTTGCATCTTGAATTAATTCATTCGCTAACGCACAACGCACAGCCTAAACCGCTGGATTTGGAAACTTTTAATTTTGCACAAGGGTTCCATATACAGGGTTATTTTTAAAACTTCAATGACCTCTTAAAGGGTTGTAGTCATCATTATGAACAACTTTTACTATGGGACCAAAACTGAAATCGCAAAAAAAACCAGATGTTCCCTAAATCTATGTTCGAATAATTCGTTAAAATGTAGGGAACAGCTGATTATTTTTCGTGATTTCAGGTTTGGTCCCATAGTAAAAGTTGTTCATAATGATGAGTACAATTACCCCTTAAGAGGTTATTAACGTTTTAAAAATAACCCTGTATAACGAAAGTGAGCATTAAGAAAGGATTTATGAAAATTCATCCCCTGTAGGAGCTAAATACGAGATGAAAGTTTGCAGAAAAGTTCGTCAAGTTTGCCGATAGGAAATATCAAACACACGGCTTGTAGTATCATAATAATTTGCCAGTAAACTTGACTCCAAGTGTATAAACTTGTGCATGACCCGGTATTAATCAGTCAATCACTATCTCCTCTGCAACACGCCACTTCAAGTAGCACAATGCCCTCTTAACTCCAGCCTATTCAGCCATAGTCAACACGATATCGACAGTATTAATTCCCTAATCGATATGTTACGTAATTATCACGCCACATCACTATATGCACGGTCCGTGCATCAGCCCACTCGAGCATATGATCGGCAGAGGTCTGCGTAGGGTTCTTACTGAATCGGTGGTATAATTATTTGGTCCTATAAATAAATTAAAAAAATTCAATCATAATTGAAACAACCACAAGGTTCCATCGTTATATATTTGACATGACATCTTGCATTGACATTTTATTTTATTCTGTTGCAGTATTATGAATTTTTTAAAAAATTTACGGATGGGGTTTTGCCTGAATTAAATATTTTTTATTGTTTATCGTGTAAGTATCATTTTTCAAGTTTTTCTAAAAAAAAGTTTAGCGAGAATAGAATAGAATCACGAGCTTTACCACCAAGTCCAAAATGTCATGGCTTGAATGGAACTGTCCTCGATCATTTTACAAAATAAATTATTCATTTAATGTTAATAATAATATGTATCGTCTCACTCAACACAGTGAGCAGGTATGTGAAACTTTTCTCAGGAAAAGTAAAAATTTTAGCTTTTTTGTTTGTATAAAATTACTTTAAATGATCATGACTCAGAGAATCAGTTTTTAATACCAAACCTTAATTTACACAAAATAAAGCTCCTGACTGCGTTCAAACCCATGACCTAAAACTCGCCAACACTAAGTCGGGGCCGTTATCACTGGACCACCACTGCTCTCCAAGTTGAGTTCCAGAATCCAGAGTTGAGAAAGATAGATTATAGCTTAAAAATTACTCAGAGAATCAGTTTTTAATACCAAACCTTAGCTAACTCTTTTACATCATGATTTAATTTAACCCAATGTACTTTATTCATCATCATCCTTTCACCCGAAAGACGTCCACTGCTGGACATAGGCCTCCCCCAAATAGGGGGGGATTTGCCATAATCGCCACGCTTGGCAGGCGGATTGGCGATCGCAGTATGGTTTTAAAAATGCATAGAGAACGCTGCTGCCCATTCTCTATTAAGTCCTTTAGTCGCCTTTTACGACACCCACGGGAAGAAATGGGATGGTGCTATTCTTTACGTCCGGCAGCAAACGGCACGTGCACGTAAAACGACATGAACTTTATTATTAATAATTAATTCTGTTTAAGTACTCATAGATCTCCCTTTTTCCAAAATTAACTCTCCACACTCCCATGTATATCTTGAGTTTAAGACAGTCTCGACTCAAAGTTATGAGCAAGGGTCACTGTAGATATAGTCTAAACACAGTTTAAACTAAACTAAATTAAGTGAATGGTCTGATTTTGTGTTCCAAGTTTACCTTTAATATTTCGTCAATATTGAAGTTTTAGTTTGAATGGGGCGCTTGAATGGACGCAAATAAGCAAGTATAATCAACAAGATTTGTAGTAGGTTTAAGATGAAATTTGCATTCATTATTTCATTCTAACTTAGGTAATAATAATGTATGTATTTGTTAAGAAAACAACGATAAAAATAATCACAACTTTCAGCACAAAAACAAAGGCAAAAGAAAAGAAAACTAATCAAATTCTACAACGTTATCTCATCAACATCATTTAAAGTAATTTTATACAAACAAAAAAGCTAACATTTTTACTTTTCCTGAGAAAAGTTTCACATACCTACTCACTGTGTTGAGTGAGATGATACATATTATTTTTAACATTAAATGAATAAATTATTTTGTAAAATGATCGAGGACCAAGCTACAATCTATCTTTCTCAACTCTGGGCTCTGGAACTCAACTTGGAGAGCAGTGGTGGTCCAGTGATAACGGCCCCGACTTAGTGTTGGCGAGTTACAGGTCGTGGGTTTGAACCCAGTCAGGAGCTTTACTTTGTGTAAATAATTTCATAACCACCGTTCTCAAAACGGTGAAGGAAAACATCGTTAGAAACCGGTATATCCTAGAATCAACTATTCGAAGACGTGACATCTACCAACCGGCATTGGGCCCAGTGCGGGTACCTCTCGAAGAGAGCTAGGCCTGTAGCCCAGCAGCAGTGGGAATATTATAGGCTGATTATGATGTTTCTTTGAGAGTGTGTCTCTCTGGCAATTTATAAAAGACGTGCATTTTTGGGATAGGTACGGTCCAGTTATCTTATCCCGGAGATAAATTCATACAAGTACCTATCTGGAGACTGCAACAGGCTCCTAGCTTATTGCACAGTCAAGAAAATTAATTGTTAAGCATTTTGCCTTCCTTAATTATCTGTATTGTAGCCATTTCATACAACTGTCAAGAAATATAATAATTACACACTATTTTTAAATCGTTTTTTTTATAGTGAAGGTTTCAAAGTCAAAGTCAAAACATTAATTTCAAATAAGCACGTTTTACAGAAAAGTTTAACTGATTCTAGTTGTCCCTTCCAAAAGTTAGTTTCTATGGAGAAGAATGGGCCAGAAACTCCACTTATACTCTTTTAAAATGTTTTACAATATTTTGTACACATTAGTTATACAATTTTAAGTGAAGACGATGCACCTAGAATAAAATTACTACATCACAATAGGCAAAAATATTTAAAAATGGAACAATGACAGAGAAATTAATTATGTGATAGATACACGATGATCTTACAAACATTGTAAAATAAATAAAAATAAAAATCTTTATTTCAGACATGAACACATAGATGAACAGTCCATAGATTGTTTAGTGATGGGTAACAGAAATGTTAGTATTGTTAAACACAGTTAAAACACAGCTCAATTGCCTAAGTTAACTTATCTACGCGTTCCTATAGCTACTTCCACCCAGTGCCGTTGTATAGGACAGTCTGGCCTGTTAACAATCATTTTCAGGATGCCGTTCCGAGTGTTAAGCAAGCGCAAAAAAAAACGTAATAGTAGACGATTTTCATTTTTAGTTTAAAAGCCGATATGGCAGCTACGACTACCTATGGCTGGCTGGCCATAGGTAGTCGTAGCTGCCATATCGTCTAGAGATATTTCTCTAGAGGTTAGGGGGCTTAAAACAACAGCTTGTTTATACCTCACTTATATCTAAACGCTCCAAATTCTTGAATAAGGCTTATTCATAAATACAATAATACTCGTAATTTAATCAGAAATAGACTAGCAACTTCGAATGTTAATTCTCGCAATTCATTTGTTCAGTTTGAGTTTGTGTTTAAAGGTCCTTAGAGCTATTAACGTGTAAATACCTTATATTCCATTTTAGAACCAAAATTATTTTCATTTTAAGATAATTGATGTTTTTATGTATAGTTTTATTTTGATTTTCTTAAATTTAATTTTGTTTTGTTTTTTTACTTTTTTATTTTGATTTTTTAATTTTATGTTGACTTTTTTATTTTATTTGGATTTTTTAATTATATTTTGATTTTAGCTATATAATTTTGGTGTGCCCTGACAAGGTCTACAACGGATCTTAGCTGTAAGCCTTTTGTTAACATCTTTTTTACCTTGTGGATAAATGAATAAGAATATGAATAATTTCCTAGGAAACCTAATCCGCTTTTATACAGCATGTATCATAAAAGTTTGGTCATATTTAAGGTTGTGATACAGTCCAGACCATCTGACTGAACAACTAGTTTTATTTTGATTTTCTTAAATTTAATTTTGTTTTGTTTTTTTTACTTTTTATTTTGATTTTTTAATTTTATGTTGACTTTTTTATTTTATTTGGATTTTTTAATTTTATTTTGATTTTAGCTATATAATTTTTGCTGTGCCCTGACAAGGTCTACAACGGATCTTAGCTGTAAGCCTTTTGTTAACATCTTTTTTACCTTGTGGATAAATGAATATGAATGAATATAAATATAAATAATTTCCTAGGAAACCTAATCTGCTTTTATACAGCATGGATCATAAAAGTTTGGTCATATTTAAGGTTGTGATACAGTCCAGACCATCTGACTGAACAACTATTTCTCCATGGGACGAACATCGTAATCACGAAAAAATATAATCAGCCATCACATTTGGGTCGAGTTGGTATTGAAATTTTGTATGAGACAGTTCTATACGGGACAGTTGATAATTTTTTCGAGATTACGATCTTTGACCCATAGAGAAAGTTGTAGAGTCCGACTGAAATTTAGGTTTCAGCCACTAGTATCGAAAAAAAACGGGTTTCGGATTCGGCTGCCATCCGGCCGAAACTACGGCCGAAATCGTAATTACATTCGGGAGTTTTCGCGTGATCGGATATGTTCGGTGCACTGAGCTGCGAATGACGAAGTGTAATATTTTGCCACGTCCGCGCTCACAGTATGACATGCTTTGCTTGTTTTGTTTGCGTTAGTTTGTTTGGTGTGAAAATGCAAGTGAATATAACATAATTTCGAATCAGTTAAGTTTTATTTCGCTATTGATGTGATAATTACTTCATGATAGTTCAATAACTATCATTCTGTTTTTGATTGACTTTTATTTATTGATTATCGTTTTTTTTTGTTTTGTTTTAATTTGCTTTTTAAATTATTGACATAATATGGTTTTATAATTTATGTCTTTTATTTATTGATTATTGTTTTGTTTTGTTTCATGCTGTATTATATTCGAACGCAATGTGAATTGTTACTGAATAAATTGAATTGAATTCATTAATAACAACATTTTCTTTATTAACAATGATGCAGAGGTTTTCGTACTTTACGTACTAACAATAAAGGTTAGGTATCTATTTGAATGTTTCGGTCAATATAACTTTGTTGCCAACTGACATACATTATTATTAGTAACTTTTCGATGTATTTTGTTTGTATATGAGTGAAAGCATGAACTTATATGGAAGTTTCGGTTTCGGTTTCAGCCGAAACTGAGACCGAAGCCGAAATTCGATTTCGGTTTCGGCCGTAAAAACTAGTTTCAGTTGGACACTAGAAAGTTGTTCAGTTTGACGGTCTGTACCACACCCTTAAATAAGACCATAGCTTTCTGAAACACGCCGTATAAGTAATATTTTGGGATCAGCTTCTATTCTGACTGTTTGTGATATTTTAGTTATTATTATATATATATTTTCCGCTTCTGTGGTTACTGCTAATTTGGGATCAGCTTTTGTGCTGGCTATTTTGATCAGATTTCAGATACTAATAAATCGAGAGTGTCTCTGCCACAGAGACCCAAAAAAAAACGACATTTGGATACTGGCGGAAAAAATATTCGGCCTTCATGTCATTGCAACATCTAAACCGGTCGCAGTAACCAGATTTTGACAACCCGACCAAATGGGTTAGGTTATGTTAGAACTGTGACCAATCACGCGCGAGCCCATATGGTAATGGATAGCCAGCATAAGCAGCCCATAATGTCCCCACTGCTGCGACACAGGCCGCCTCTCTGCGAGAGGGAGTGGGCCGTAATCTACCACGCGGGCCCAGTGCGGGTTGGTAGATGTCACATGTCTTCGAATTTTTGATTCTAGGACATGCCGATTTCATCACGATGTTTTCATTCACCGTTTTGAGAGCAATAGTGATGAAATAATTTACACAAAGTAAAGCGACGATCAGAGTCCGAACCTACGACCTACAACTCGTAAGTCACGGAACGTTACCACTGAGCCACCGCTGCTGGATAGCCACGCTTTTTCGCCTCAGATGTGGGTTCAAAAACTAAGAATGTTTAAGGTGAAAAAAAAAAACATTATGATCTTGAAATCATAAATAAGTAATGCTAATAAAATATACATATATCTAAGAATCACTATGTTACGGCTTAGCAAAATCAAGGATGCATTTATAAGATGCTATTATGATACTCACGATTTCTTTCCATAGGGGTAGGCAGAAACTATAGAACGTCACCTGCTCCGATCCTTACATATACTCTTTCTGCCTACCCCCATGGGAAGAAGGCGTGAGTTTATGTATGTATAATAATAATATGGTACAAGACTTACGTTATTCTATAAGATCTTAATAAATTTGCGTAGTAGTATTATATATTATAATTGCATAGCACATGTGTGAGTACTATGTACTTACTATAAAGCTACCATTTACTGACTTGAATGTGCCCTGGTGGCTGAGAGTGTGTCAAGCTCACTGTAATGTCTCGCTGATGGTGGCGCGTGTGTTGGATCATTTAGCTCCTTTTAAAATGGTTGAGCTGAATGGTGCTAATCCATGCGTCATGTTCGTCATCGGGCCCCACAGTAGGGACTGGTCATCTCTTAGCGGCCTTGGCTTATTTAAATTTCATTTTTTTTTATCTTTTTGTTACGGACGCTTTTGACGTTTTGCATCGCTCTCACATGTTTAATTTCAACACGAATGATGTAACCAATATTTTGTAACCATATGTTAATTTGTAAGACTGTCCGTGGAGTTTCTTGCCCGTTCTTCTCCATAGGTACCTACTAAGCTTTGGAATCGGCAACTAGCTTCATCTTTATGACTGACCAACCCCTTGACAATTCAAATGTGCCTGTAATTGGTTTATTTGAAATAAATGCTTTGAGTTTGAGTTTGAGTTTACGATTAAGGAAAACATGTCATCTTAAGCTAAATGCTAGAATCACTAGAAGCACTAAAATTCTTCCACTTCCTTGCCTTTACATTTTTGAAAATTGTTTATTTAAAAAAAGAAATTCGCACACGTTGCACATGAAGCGACTGAAGTGGAAGTGGGCAGGTCACGTGGCAATATCGACAGATGGAAGGTGGACAGAATTGGTCACTAATTGGGTAGGTCCAAGAGGCAAAAAAGCCAGAGGTAGCCCTAGAGAACGACGGATAGATGTCATTAATAAAATTGTTGGAGAAGACTGGACAAAGAAAACGAAGACAAGGACAACCTGGAAAATGTTGGAGGAGGCCTATACCCGACAGGGGCTTTAACAAAAAAAAAAAATAATGTGAATATGTCTAATGTTAATTTGTATGTATGTCAAGGAAATAAAAGGGATTTACTCGTATTATTATTATTATCCGCACATGTTCTCATTGTATGTATGAACACATTTCTAAAAGAGTTAATAGCAGAAACCCAAATAAATTACTTGCACCTAGCCAGATACTAAATTTGTATAGCAGGAATTCTAATTACATGGCAATCAAAATCTTTACCAATTTACCCCCCACACATCAGAGTGTTGTCCACTAATAAATTTAGGAAAACTGTTTCTATTCAGTTAGCGAATGTTTTAATTATACATTTTGACATTACATTTTATCAATACGTTGTGTGTTTATTTGACTTTTTATTTGTATTTTTAAGCATTTGACATTATAAAATTAGTAAATTTTGACATTTCACAAATAAAAAAATATAAAATTGTACTTACAAAACTTCATATTGTATTAAAAATTACCAATTTACATTTCTAACTAATTTTGTACTTCAATTTTAATATTTCTATACCGGCTAAGGTAGTGTATGTATGTGAAGCTGTTTATTAATATTAAGATCTTAATGTTCACTTAAACACAGAAATAAATTCTGTTATATATTATTTTATTCTACCTATCTGATCTCTATAACCCAGTTACTGGGTAACACAATACCCCTTGGTAAGACTGGTTGTCAGACTTTCGGGCTTCTAACTACCCGTAATGACTGTCAAAGATGACAGCCAGGACTAACGGCTTAACGTACTTTCCGAGGCACGGAAGGATCTTAGTATGTAATTGATGGTCACCCATCCACGGACCAACCTCGGCAAGAGTTGTTTAACCTTGAAGATCGACCCGTGCGGCTGTTAATAGTTCGCCACAAGCCAAAAATCCTCCCTCTAGCGGAACAATAATACCCCACAAAACACAGGAAATCCACCATAAATTATTATTATGTCACACTGAAACACGTTTGACCTTGACCTTCAAACGATCAATCTTGTAAGCTGTTTGTGGGTGGAAAAAACATTGGCCTATCGCCACAACCTCAGAAGTGACATCGACTGGCCTTGATACTTCAATACGTCAAGGGCAAAGGCATTTATTTATTACGTAAATAATGGGCTTTGTATGTTCACGTGATTTTAATTTAGAGTTGACCTTGATTTTGAATATTTTGTCAATGTCATGGGGACTTTTTGTTGACTTTTGTATTGGTAGGAGATTTTTAAGAATTACTGATGCCCTGGTCAGATTAGCTAGGCAGCAAGAATCTAAAAGATTATTCTATGGCTTTTTTGTTGAAATTTTTAGAATCGGGTTATCTTAATTTCGATGTAAATTTGACCTTGAATTTAATGGTAACATAAACATCTCAGTCAGATAACTGTTTTTTGCCAATAATTGGAGCTAGGAACTCTACAAAACTTAATGAATATTTATTTTTATTTTGTCGTAACAATTTTATACAACCAGATAGAAAAACTGCTGAAAAATCTGCACACAAAATAGTTACAAATATTTTTTTATCAAAAACAACTCCACACCAACTTTATCCAAAGATTTTCTTAGAACAACATTATTCATTCCACTAACTTTCGAAAACCGGAATACGGTCTTCATTTATCAAACCATAGTTCATCCCACGCCACCTCGATCTTACTAAGGTCAAGACAAACCCATTATGAAACTTGAAATCGAATCGAGTAGAAAAATAAAAGAAAAATAAAACTTGAAATCGAGTCGAGTAGAAAAATAAAAGAGAAATAAAACCAAATCTTTATTACTACTGACAACCCGGATCAAGTTTCGGCAAAGAAGGATTATTAATCCTTTTTATTCCGTCAATGTTGTTTTATTTAGTGGCTTGATTGTGGCTGTTTTGTTTTTAGAGTTACATACCCAGGGTGCCAACGTGACGCTATTGCTAAGGGTCCGCGGTCCGTCCGTCCATCTGTCACAAGGCTGTATCTCTTGAACCGTAATAGGTGAACTTTCAGGGTATATGTACTACAAGCAATTCGGGTTGTACTCGCTTGTAATAATATAATTCAATCATGATTCGAAAGACAGGTGGCGCCATCTATTATAATAAGAACTTTATTGTTGTTTTCCTCGGGAACAGTACTTTTTTTCGTGATGAAAGGTACCCTATGTACTTTTCTGTGCACCGGACAACCTAAATGCAAAATTTCAGGATGATCGGTTCTGTGGCTTAGGCGTGAAAAGGTAACAAACAAACAAACAAACTTACTTTCGCATTTATAATATTAGTTAGGATTATGTCTGATATAAAGAAAAAATACAAAAATAAATTAAGGTCACAAAGGACAATGAGAAATGGTGGGCCCATCTCTCAATAGAAATAAGATACTCATGAATGAATAGGTATTTTTATGCAGAATAAAACTTAGTATTACGACTAAGGTTAAAAGTCAGTACTTTCGGAGTAATATTACGTAGTATTTAATTTTATTTATTTATTTAAGTCAGACACAAAGTGATCCATATTTTTGTTAGTATAATTAAGAATTACGTTAGTAACCAAGCTTTAAATAAACACCACAATAATACTATTATAACTAAATTAAATAACAGATGTACCAATTCACATATAAACAAAATCCTGAAATTCATTAAATTATTAATTAATTATGGTGGATTTTACTGCCTTATAAGTGATCCCAATCTAAGCAATTAATGATCATAGTTTACTTCAATATAAGATAAACATTACCCAGACTCAAACCGGAGCCCCACTATTCAGGAGAAATTCCCAGTGTGGAGTAAAGAAATTTAAAAAAAACGTGTATAGTCGTTGCATAACTCCCTACCCTGGTCCCCTCTCTGCCCGCCGCGCCATCAGCCCGGGCGGTAGGAACTTGCGCTCACACCATATCTTTGATTTGGTATCTAGGAGTTCGGAGATATCAACCATTCAAGACACCGCGAGATTTTTTAAATTATGTAATTGTCATTGATGACGATTACGAAATATGAACACGTAAGCTAACCACTCAAGGTCACTTGCATATATCTCCGTCTTAAAATGCTATAGCCAACCGGAAAAACCTGTACAATACCATGTTTGTGACCGATTTATATACTACTAGCTTAAGCCCGCGGCTTCACTCGCGTTAATAGAATTTGACAATCAATTCGGGTTGTACTCTACTAATATAATTCAATCATGATTCGAACGACACGTGGCGCCATCTATTAACATAAAAACGTTGTTGTTGTTTTCTTCGGGAACAATACTTATTTTCGGGATGAAAGGTACCCTATGTCCGTTTCTGTACGCCTGACAACGTATATGCAAAATTTCAGGATGATCGGTTCAATGGTTGAAGGCTTCTACATACCAGCGCGACTTGTCGCGCGACGCGACACGGCACAAAGGCCCCGCGTGTCGTGGGACGAGCGGTGCCTTTGTGTCGTGTCGCGTCGCGCGACAAGTCGCCCCGGTATGTAGAAGCCTTTAGGCGTGAAAAGATAACAAACAAACAAACAAACTTACTTTCGCATTTATAATATTAGTTAGGATTAGGATAGAATGGGCAACTGACTTTGTAACTGTAACTGACCGACTTCTTGACAATTCAAAAGTGCCTGTCAATGGTTTAATTGAAATATATATATATATATATATTTTTTTTAACCCAAACTCAAAGCACTTATTTCAATTAAACCAATTACAAGCACTTTTGAATTATTATTAATTAATTATTTATTGACACCAAAAATATTAACCTTATAACAACCATAATGCGTAGAAAGCAAAAACTTCGGAGTCTTTGGATCTGTATTTGAGTTTTTTGTCACCGACTTCCGAAATTAAAGTTATTTTTCACTTTGTAGTGTTATTTTTGGTAGTCGGTTATTATTTTTTTGTAAAATGTTTTTTATTTTTCAGTTTTTAGTAGGTCAGTTTTGAATTTATTTAAGTTACAATAGCCTAATGTTAACTGCTTATCACCTTTTACGAAATATTGCTTTTCCCGATGCCGGGACGTTGATTGTTGAGGAGTTCTTCTGATAAGTACCAGTAGAACTGCCACTCACCATAGTGACGAGCATAAATTGCTTAATCGCAACCCGTTCAATAGGTACTCATTATTATATTGTTCCGGTGGCCATCTGTGGTCTCCATCATCAGTTCCACTTCACCAAATGATGCTTTCGGAGAGCAAATGCACGAGTTACTATAAAAAATACCCAAATCGCTATAGGTTTGCATATAAAATTTGAGGGTTTTCCTCGATTTCCATGAGATCCCCTCATCAGATTCTGATTTGGTGCCAATGAGACCACCTCGGAAGTATACCCTTTCAAACAAAAAAAGAATTTTCAAAATCGGTTCATAATTGACGGAGTAATCGCGTAACAAACATACAAAAAAAAAAACATACAGCCGAATTGAGAACCTCCTTCTTTTTAGAAGTCGGTTAAAAAGTAGGCTATAATGTAAATAAAACAACATGGGAGCATCTGCAGCGGAACTAGGTGAAAAACCTGTATCTCGGCATACAGCGCCATAAATGCTTTGAGTTTGAGTTTGATGATAATATTTTAAAAGAGCAATTCATAACTTGGTCCCTTGATTTTTAGACAAAAATAAAAAAAACAGACGAACATAGAACCTGCTCCTTTTTTGAAGTCAGTTAATATAAATAGAACTGTGAGTAATATTAATTACAATTGTTACTAACATCGCTTTTAAGTACTGTGTATAACTAATATCTTAGGGATCAAGGTCTGAATTAAAGTATGTTTTTATTAAATTAACTTTTTGTAAGCCCTTAAAGTTGAAAAGTTATTTTACTTACAATTTGTTTGTCAAAGATACTTCATAAAAGCTTAGTTCAAATAGACTTTATAGTTTGTACCAATTAGTGTTATTCATAATCACAAATTCCTTTAGGACCTATTTGATTGAATTATTTAATTAATTAAAACTGGATTTTAGAGAAAGCCCTTGAGTGATGGAATGTCACTATATCTTAGTTCTCTTTTTATCTAATAGTTTTTAGTAGCGCTTTGTTTTTGCCGAATAAACAAATTTTCTTTCTTTCTTTAGATTAGATTAGATTTATTTATTTCTCATTATAATGGTACATTTAGATCTAACATTAAACATTGTTTCACACATACTACCATTGCTGGTGTAGAAATATTAAATAATAAGCTAGGTACAGAAGTAGCTAGTAGCTAGCTAGTAGCTAGGTAAGTCAGAACTACACATTATAATAATATTATATAAAGTTATGAAATTTTGTATTAAGTTTTTAAAATAATTTTAATGACAAATTAATAGCCAGGTTAAGATTAATCTAAAATGCATTATTTATGATGTCAAAATATGAATAGTAAAATCAAAAATAAAAATCATTACGTCGAAAATATAAATCATAATGTCAAAATATACCTAAATCATAACGACAAAATAAAAATTAAAAATGTCTATGAATTCATAATATTGTAAAAATACTAATGTCATTTAATAATCTTAATTACAGTATCAAAAAGTATGATTTAAAAATTCTTTCTTTCAATCACTTGCAAAGCTGTGGGTGGTGTAAACTGCCCTTCAAGATACAGGATTTTCCTAGGTTGAAGGGCAAGGGTCTTACTCATTATTACAGCCATACCCATCCCTTATTGAAACAAAATTAATGTTACCTAGGCTTTTTAGTTTTAGTTTTTGATAAATAAATGCTTACTTACTTTTATTGCGTTTTGTATTTCTTCTGCACTTTTCAACGGGATTGACTTAAACTTTTTCATTTTTTCACTATCGTTGGTAGAATGTCACTCCAGGCTTTCAAGGTATGGTAGAAGTACAGAATTAATAATAGGTACTGCAGAAGCCTCTTTTTATATTTTTTTAGATGGATGCAAAGTAAAAACAATTCAAGCAAAATAACATTTCGAAATTTAACTTAAATTAAAATACAAATTAAATTTTTAATTCTTACAATAACTCCCGAACCTGTAACAAACCGATCTAAATCACACGTCGCGGTCGACCCGCTTGACTGCGTCAGATCAACATCTAAAAATGGCGGCCTACACAAACGGGAAGCTCCCGAACTGAGAACATACCGCAGGTAATAAAATATAGTGCGAGCTCTTTTGAGTCGATTGATGGAACGGGAGGTAATGAGTTTACGTCTGGATGCGTCAACCAGGTTGAGGGGTGTAGCGTTATTTAAGGTTTTTGTAGAGGAATGAGTGTTTAACTGTTTAATTAGTCTTTTATAACGCAGATATATGACAGTGACCTTAAGTGGTTAGCTTGCGTGTTCTGTACCGAGCTCACGCAACGCGTCGTACGTTCAGCCAGTAATAGGACTCGCCCATCAAGGAGCTCTGTCCCCAATTTGACGCGATATTAATTAATTAAACACAAAACAAAAAGTATATTAATAAAATGCGTATGCTAAAAGATAAATAATTAAATTATCTTTAAATTGGTGAAGGTTTCAGAAAAATACGCTTGATAGATTTTGCGTCATTCTCAGTTTTTTATCCGCGTTAGACATAACTTTACAAATTAATTTCACTATGTAATATAAACATAATCTAACACATTCACATATTAAGTTATTGAGAAAATGCTCTAATTTAACATATTTTTTTTTAAATCATTAACACTACTCGTTTAGACGTGATCTTCAGTATAAAATCATTAAAAGTCGGTTATCGTCGCTTTATTAGTCGGGCTAGCTTTTTTTTTTTTTTGGGTGGGAAATAATCAAATAACTTTTCCCGCTCTGGGCTGAGCGGGAGAACGTGTCAGACTTTTACTGACTAAAACCCACCCGTGTTCCTTCCGTTGCCTGTGTGCCAGGGCCACGATATCCCTTTCGGACAAACTCGCAACCCCGGCAGGCATTGGCCCTAACGGACCCCGTCAGTTGGTGCTGACATCTCTTTGAGGCGCGCGTGAAACACAACGCGCCGTCAACCCGGGCCTGGTCCTTATCGGACGGCGAGCTACCCATCGCTCACCGTCCGCAGGCCCGCGCCTACAGTGGCCGGAAATCAGCTTGTGACTCCCGAAACCCGAAGCGTCTTCTGCGGTGGCTAAGGGCGTGAGGGCGCGAACCCTGCCTTACCCTCACGCGTTCCGCCTCCTCCTTCGCGAGCATTACTGCTTCGCAGAAGGCCTCCCATGCACTCTCGCTCCGTACCATGGCCTGAACCAGGGCCGTGTTTGTAATAAGAACGTAACAGTGATTAAAATACCGTTCTTTATACAAAACAAAAAACTTATTTCGGTACTAAGTTGTCAGTTTTGTGTTTAGGAACTTTACCATAGTCGGAATAAAGTTCGAAATTCAATAATAGCTCCATGTTTAAACCTGGGTCTGAAGATAAACCTGATAAAATTGTTTTGTAATAAGGGGGTCGAAGTTCATTTTGCCGTCTTAAAATAAATGTTCAATTCTTTGAAGCTATGTGTGCCAACAACAGCTTAAATATTGGTCTTGGTCTATGAAATTCCTAGCACAACTGTTCAATGATTTACCGGAAGACATAAAGAAGTGTAATAATAATATTAACATATTTAAGAGTAAACTCAAACAACACGTATTAATGTACCCTTTATCGTGACCGTCACCCCAGAGGCAATTATATATATTATATTATTATTAAGAAGTAACTTTGTATCCATTAGAAGTGAACTGTTATTCATTAAGTTCATATGAGAAATAAATATCTTTGTATCTAAATTGCCATTTTTTTTTAATGAAATAAGTTAACGTATTTTTATTTCTAGTTTTCAAAGTAATCATCCATGCAATCGATGCATCTTTGCCAACGCAATCTTGCAACGAAATTATTTTTCTTGAATAAATGACCTGGACGGGGGAGGCAACAAATTCTTCAAAGGCATTTTGTACTTCGTCTCGGGTATTGAATTTTTTCCCGCCAAGAAGTTATCCAAATTCTGGAAAAAGTAGTAGTCTGTAGGCACAAGGTCCGGTGAGTATGGCGGATGACGGAGAGCTTCCAACCCCAGCACTTCTAACTTGGAGATCGTTTGCTGTGCAGTAAAAGGTCAGGCTCACGCGTTTTTGTGCAGGAGCAGCGGAGACCAGCCATTGACCAAAGCTGGGTGGAGACGAGCGAGCTTCTCCATCATTGTGTTCAGTTCTTCACAGTACACATCTGCAGTAATGCTCATCCCATTTGGTAAGAAGCTGGGCCATAAACCACCACACAGTGACCATCACTTTTCTAAGGGTAAGTTTTCGTTTAGGGCATTGTTTAGGCGCTGAACCAGGATCCAACCAACTTGCTGAGTGCTTGCGATTGTCAAACAGAGACCATTTTTCATCGCCAGTAACAATGCGGTTCAAAATTCCTTCGTTTGTGTGCCTGTTGAGCTGTGCAAGGCACGTCTCGACGCGTACTTCACGTTGGCGATCATTGAGTTCGTGGGGCACCCATTTGTCATGCTTTTTTACCTTGCCAAACTGACGCAAATGGACCAATATTGTTAACGTCGAAAGCCGAAATTCAGCCGTAGATTATGTATCATCAGCTTCGACAATCGCCTTATACTTCATTGTCGACCAAAGTTTTCGGACGTCCACGGGTTTCATTTTTCAGGTCAAAATTTCCAGAACGGAAGCGGGCAAACCTATGCGGAAATTGTGGTGCGTTTGTTTGTAGTGTTCGCTCCGTAAACGTTGTTGTTGTTGCGTGCCGCTTGTGCCGCGTGTTTGCCACGACTGTACTCATATTCCATAATTACTCGATTTTTTAACGTATCCATGATGACAAAAAAGATTCATTTGCGATGAAAACATCGCTAATCAATAAACAAATGACGAATTTTGAAATAGAATTCCATGTGTTTAAAATAAAATAAATTTGAAATTAGAATTTTGCCAAACAAAAAATATTTTGATTTGAAATGGCCAGTACTGCAGAAAGGCAATTTCATAGGTAAAGACCTATTAGTTATTTGCACAATGCAATGCCAGTGACAACAAGCTAAATTTAAAACAAACAAACAATCATACTCTGCTCAAATACGTGAGCGTTCCAATTTTTCGCTTCAAAAACAAAGCCGATATTTTCAGGCCAACGGAATTTCTGCCATATGCACAAATATGAAACTACTGACTACTGCTGAGTTATGGAAGTCACATAGACAGTCGCTTCATGTAAAATACTGGTATTCCGCTGCTTCCAGTTAGACTGGAAGCCGACCCCAACCAACATTGTCAGGAAAACGCTAGGCAAATTATTGGGTTGCGCCCGTCTGGCAACGCTACTTAAACTTACCTATAGCGGTGTATCGCGTGCACCAAGTACAGTCTAATTTTTAAGGAATGTAAATATTTGTTTTAATGAAATACAATATTTTTTTGTAGTGTATTTTTTATGTCGGTAATATAATATGACTAGTAATTATTTAAACTAAGCAAAGCGAAATCAACAACATACGTTACTACAATATACAATGGAACATTTTTGTTTATTAATTACAAAATTGTGTCTATCTAATTATGATAATGATGATAATTATAAAATATAAAGTTGAACATATAATATTAGAACTTAACATAGCAAAATCAAGAAATGCAATACAATAATTTGGTACACTAAATATTAATTCTAAGCGTGGCTGTTAAGAAGCACAGCATTCTATCTTTAGATTATGTAAACAAAGGTACTTTTGTTTGAGAAACACAGCAATCTCTCTCTAGAAAGCAAGCAAAGGTACCTTAGTAGCATATAGATAGTTATTATAATTAGCATACCTAAGAATAAATAAGAATAAAAAAGTAGGTTAATCAAATATGTTGTTAGCTCAGTAACCTGGCTGTTTTTAGTAATTTAAAGTAGCCCAACATGATCAGCAAGGGTCAATTAACCGAATTTGCATTGTTTCCCAGGCACTTAGCGTCTTAAAGATTAGAATCTGAGCAAGTTAAAGTAAACAATAGCATGTACTTACTACGCAATAACATGGCAGATTGCGCCACATTATAAATTGCAACATAATTACTGAACTGACGCAATAACCTGGCACATTGCATCATATTAAAGATTGCACCACAATTACACAATGTTATGTATGGGTTGCATCATGCTAGGACCGTGGGAATGACCATTTTTGAGAGCTCTGTTTGGTCTAAACAATAAATAGTTACCCAAACCCCCACGCTACCTGCGCATACGACCAAAACTATAAATGAGGCCACTACTGGTCCGACTAGTCAGTCTTCATCCAACTCGCCTGAAAGCAACTAGTCCTCAAGATAAAGAAAGTAGTGAACCATAGTCAGTCCGAACTTAGTGCTCCTAGCTTATAGTAAAAGCTCTTAAGTATTTATATCAGTGTTAATAGTGGGTAAGATTGATTATATGTGTTTTCCTAATAACTCTATTTGTGCATTGAACTGTTGTGTATTTCTCCGATTGATATACCGTGTAATGACTATTTGTGAGTGATTTAGAACTGTCGTAAATAACTATTTGTGCTACTAGACTTTTGATAATTAAATTCGTGTATAAAAATCAATCAGGCTTCTATTTATTTCAACGATAACATTTTACCCTGCACCGGAAAATCCTACAATTTGGCATTTTGTTTGTTGTGCAGTTGAATTATGTACCTAATATAATTCAATTGCACAACATAAAAAACAACAGAGTAATAGGTAAATAAAGTAGCAGTTATTTCAACTAAACATACCAAAATCAACAAATATAATACAATTTGGTACACTAAATATAATATAACAATCACTAACGATAAGCCCTACTCCGAACCTTTTCGTACCTACTCTTCTTTCGTTAGAAATATTTACCTGTGATTCTTAAAAATATTGTCATTCAGATAATAATATCTTCCTTGTATTCTTCACTCTCCATGCCGCCATGAGATCCCGTCGCAGCTCTGTCCGCTGTGCCGTGATTTCTCGCGGTAGCGGAGTTTCACCCCGGCATTTCGCCTCCTCGCGCCACCCCCATGCTTGGAGTAGCTTGACAACTAATCATGGCATCCGCAATTTATTTTTAATTTTTAATATAGCGTCCATGTCAGCAGAAAGCAATGAAATTTGGTCTTGTATTAAATTACAGTGGCTATTATTAGTGGACGGTGGAACGTATCCCACTTCTGACGAAGGCAGAGGGTCCAACATCTTAAATGAAAGTAAGAGATATAGCAGAAGTCAGCCTTTATTTCCACAACTTATTAATTCACTGTAATAATAGATTAATTCAGACTACAGTATCTAAGCGCTACAACATGTGCACTGGGCCGAGCCTGCGACAAGAATGATCCCCTCCTTGCTGCGCGCTCGCTTATGTAGAGCGGCTCGAGTAGTAGGGAGAGTGGGGAGGCCTAAGTGACACATTGCAGTGCATAACTCGGCCCGTTGCACGTGCTGTTTACAACGGTGACGCCGTACATATGTATACTTAGGTTAAGGTATTCATCTTTGGTTCTTTGTTACCTGAAAATAAATGCATTATTATTTATTTATTTATTTTATATAAATAAATAATAAAACTTTATTGCTAAAAATATTACAAAGGTTTTAACATTGGCCCCCAACTAGGCAAGCCTGTAACTTGGGGACCAAAAATTTTTATTATTATTATTATGTTGGGCATCATTTCAATAAATGATCGCCAACATAATATTTTGGTACTATTCATTTAATTTCGCAGTCAGAGACCTAAATATTACTGAAAGAAAAAAGTAAGAGCCAGCAAAATGTGATCCTTTTCTACGTTAGAAATCGGGATTTTTTGTAAGTACAAAATATATTACCTACTGCCCATCCTATAATCTCTTAGTAGCCTTTTACGACAGGAGTAGAGAGGCAGAGGATTATTCTAATCCGGGGACAAACGAAAAAACCTATCTACTTATTCCTAATAAGTATACAATACTAAAGGTTTTTCTGTACCTAATTTTGTATTGGGATCTCTATTATTACAGCGACCCTTGAAACTGCTAACTATGATAAGTAAACGTAGGGGCAAAGGCGACTGGACTTAGTGATAATCGGTTCCGTATTGGTATTGTTCTGAATCAGTAGCTATATATTTTTACTACCAAAATAATGACAGTTTTAAATTGTCATACACAAAAACTGATTAATACAAAAAGTATTTCTAGACTCAACTACTTACTCAACTAATTTCTCAAAATCGTATGTCGATTTAAAAAAAAGGAATTAGTTGAGGACAAAAGCTCATTTACATCTCCGAATTCTACATCAGCAACCTTATCCGTCTTATTACAAAACAAGGTTTATCTTCAGACCCAGGTTTAAACTATGGACCCATTATTGAATTTCGAACTTCTTTCATCTATGGTAAAAAGTTCCTAATACAAAACGGACAACTTAGTACCGAACTAAGTTTTCAGTTTTGTATAAAGAACGGTATTTCAATCACAGTTACGTTCTTATTACAGAAACTGGTTCCATGGTTTTAGCCATGTCAAAATATAAATCTTGTTTTGTAATATGACGGTTTTAGTTTAAATCGATGATTGCATTAATTCTGTAGAAGAAAACACATTTATAACACATTTCTGGCCCTCCTTTTCGTTTCGCTATAGTTGCAAAAATAAAAAATAAAAACAAGAATGATCTGATGACTGATATTTTATTTTTTATACGCGTCGACCCCAATTCCTTTCCCAACAAAAGTGCACGGAACCCTGAACAAGAGACACAAGAAGGAGAAAATACAAAGATATTACGTGACCAAAATTCAATACTCTATACTCTAGGAGCTATACGTGATGCGTGTGCGTGATACGACTCTATATTATAGTCGGGGAGCCGGGCAACTTGTAGCAATATTTATGTCAATTTTGTTAAAATTATTGAGAGATTTTCGTGTGTTTTCTAACGTTGTATGAGAAACTTATAAAGGTTGGTTTGTTTTGTGTTTGGTTCGGCGTTCTGTCTCGTAGAAATGACAAAGATTGTTTAATTGAATATTTATAGTATTAAAAACGTTAGGCTTGCCGTCAATGGGCACGCCACAATTGTGGCGAAAAGTCCCCTCTTTGAGGAGTGGCTAGAGAGGCGCCACGGCGTCCTCACCTTCCGCCTGACGCAGGTCCTCAGCGGACACGGTTGTTTCGGGAGGTTCCTGTTCAGGATAAAGTGAGAGGAAACGCCCGGGTGTCACCACTGTGTGGATTGCCCGGAGGACATGGGGAGCACCGCCATGTCCTCACCTCTGGGCTCCGCCCAGAGCGGGAGAAGCTATTTGATAATTTCTCACTCAAAAAAAAAAAAAAGGTGAGCCGTCAAACTCCATTTTATTTTTCCATTATTTTTATTCGTCTGATATCTACAAACTGAGAAATGAAACACTTTTACTATAAGAAAATTACCAATTAAAGATTGAATTGAGTCGTTAATACAGAAAAAATAATGTACTGTCGGTGATGTGTTAATTAGTCGGTCATACAATATGTGTATATGATGATGGAGGATGATGTTGGGGCTGCCTCGCTTCTGTAGTGCATCGGGGATGTTTGCGCTGTATCGCACTGATGGCTTTCATGCTGTCATCCGCAAGAAAACCATATCCCTGATCTGCAGAATGCGTGCCAGCTGCAACGGAATTCTGAAGAATGTAGCCGACAGAATCTCTTCTTCGCTATGGAGATCTTTTATTGAGCGTGTAATTTGAGTGTTGTGTTTTAATTTAATTAAATTGTAATTGTATGGATTTGAATTTTTTATTTATTTATTTAATATTAGTAAAACCAATGTATAAAAAAACCTCAATAGTTTTTAAACTCAGTTACAAAAATGTATCCAAATCATGGGCTAAAATAATACTGCCATCCCTCGAGGGAATAAAATAATCGTGTTTGTTTCTTTAATGGTACCTCCGTTGGCTTTAACCAATGGGCTACTCCAGGTATTTATAATAGTAGAGCGAGACTACTAGTTATATGGTTTAAAAACATATAGGTTTGATACTCCTTTTCTAAGAGTATGTCAAAAATTATTCAAAATTTTAAAAAGATTAGTGTTTTTGCTAAATCTAAATTTTTAAGCGATACAATTAAAAATTCTAATAATAAAGTAAAACCATTTAGAAAATTATTAATAATGAAACTGGTAAGTCTGTTAAACAAGAAAAACAACTTGAGATTATGGTCGAAAACAAATTAGTTAATAATGCAGCTGACGTAGCTGAGGCATTCAATGAGTTTTTTGCCAACATACCTTTAACTACGACTTGCTCCTTAAATTCATCTCCGTCGAAAGCTGAAAATCTTTTGCATAGTAGTGTGCCTAAATGTAGTCGTTTATTTAGTTTCAAACATGTAACTCCAGATGATGTAGTTAATGTTTTTAACACACTTAAGTCTAAAATACTGGTGATTACTGGGGTATCTCCATTAAACTATTAAGTAATATAATAGACATCGTAGCCCCCTATCTAGCTGTTATTTTTAATAAATGTGTTGATTTGGGAACTTTTCCTGACCTCATGAAGAGTAGTAAAGTCATACCTTTATTTAAATCAGGTAATAAAAATGACGTTGGCAATTTTAGGCCTATTTCTATCTTACCTGCATTTAGCAAAATTTTTGAAAAGTTAATACTCAATCAGTTACTAAGACATTTTAATTTAAACAGCCTCCTTCATAATGAACAATATGGCTTTACACAAGGTCGTTCGACTACAGATGCGGGTGTTGCTCTGCTGAAACACATATTTAACGCATGGGAGAACTCGCTAAATGCTATTGGAGTTTTCTGTGATCTCTCCAAAGCCTTTGATTCCGTGCACCATGACACGCTTTTGCGTAAACTACGTCATTACGGCGTCCAAAACGAAGCTCTTAAAGTAATAAATTCATATTTACATAATAGGTTCCAATGTGTAGATGTTGAGGGTGTGAAATCTTCCGAGCTACCAGTTCAGTTAGGTGTACCTCAAGGCTCAATACTGGGTCCATTCTTATTCTTGGTATTTATCAACGACTTACCATTCTATATGAAGGGTATCTGTGACGTTGTACTGTTTGCAGATGATACCTCTCTAATTTTTAAAATAGAAAGGAATAGACAAGATTTTGACAACGTAAACATTGCACTCTCAATGGTTATGGGTTGGTTTACGACAAATAACTTAGTACTCAATGCCAGGAAAACGAAATGTATAAAGTTCGCCTTACCGAATGTTAGAAATTTAGGTTCCAACATTGTCTTAGATAAAGAGGTGCTTGAAACTGTAGAATCGGTAGTGTTTCTGACAATAGATGCCAAACTTTAGTGGGGACCACATATATCAAGCCTAGCGGGAAGGCTCAGTTCGGCTACATACGCCGTTAGGAAAGTAAGACAATACACTGACGTTGATACAGCCCGTTTAGTCTATTTTAGTTATTTTCATAGCGTTATGTCCTACTGTATTCTGCTGTGGGGTAAAGCCGCTGACATTTAAAAAAATATATTTGTACTTCAAAAACGAGCTGTTCGAGCAATTTACCAGCTGGGTGCCAGAGTTTCTCTAAGAGATTTTTTTAAAGATATTGGTATTCTCACGGTGGCATCACAATTCATCTTCGCCAACATCTTATATGTTAGGCAAAATATACACTTATACACTAAAAACAGTGATCTCCACAATATTAATACCAGAAATAAGGACAAATTACGTGCTCCATTTCACCGGCTTCATAAGGTTCATAACTCATTTGTTGGACTTGGTATAACTTTTTATAACAAGCTACTCTCTTCCTTGCTAGATTTGCCTTTTAATGCGTTTAAAGTTAAAGTTAAATCTAATCTTTGTTCAAAGGCATACTATTCTATCAACGACTACTTAAACGATAAGAATAGTTGGTCGCTGTGATTAACTCAAGACAATGTTCATGTTCTTTCTCCAGATATAGATTACCTACTGACAGGTTATATGAGTTCCTATATTTGTTCATTTTATTTGACTGTCTAAGTCAATTTATTTTAATTTATTAGTGACAAAATCTACTCATTACGTGTTTTTTTATGAGTTGCATTGCAATAAGTGGTTAGTTAGCGACCTCAACAAATTGATCACTTTATTCTTGCCTGAGCAACCGGCAGCAAGTTCATCATGCTCCCTTAGATGTCACTGCTTGCGGTAGCGTTGGGGGTCGGGTTGCCTCCTTCCCTCAAATATGGCGAGGGGGGTGATGACTGATCTTTGCGTTATGCTCATGAACGGGTGCTGCTTGTGGTGACTGGTCGTCTTGCTGACCATGGTTTTGTTATTGTTTGTGCTAGTTTATCATTTGTGACTTCGAGTTATAGATATAGATTTATTTAAGCGGGCACGCCCATTATGCCTGGAGGATTTTATTTAGATACGTTTTGTTTACGTTATTTGTGCTTGAGTATAATTTTAGACGATTATTATATAAATTATATTTTTTTGTATAGTGGTGTGTGCTAACTAACATAAGGCAAATAATTTAATTTAATGTTTTGTGTTGCATTTTACATTTTATTGTATAGATTCAAGTTTTTAAATGAAAAGACAGCTGTGCTTCTGGGGAGTTTGTTGCGCCACTTCTTCTTCCCAGCTAAAGCACTAGGAAGTGGTGAAGGGTGGGCGTTTTTGGGGGACTGTCTCATGTAATTTTGACGTTCGAAAAGTGCTGATCTCAGCCTAGTTTGAATAAATGACTTTTGATTTTGATTTTAATAAAACACTAAGATTCTGTTTAAATTCTAATCGACGTCTCCTGGTCTAAATAAATACTTTTGGCACAGAATAACTTACACAATCACAAACAGAACCGATAATGACACTTGTTGTTTTAAATCGTCCACATTTATTTGAGTTTCTTGACTTGAACTAAGTCGTAAGAAGGACATCGCCAAGCGGTTGGTCGACTCTTCACGCGACCCTGAGGGCTGGCCTACTTTTAGCCCAAAGAATCAGCATTGCCATCTAACGTGGCAATGCTGCCAGCCTTTTGGGCACTTTTCTCATTGACAGCGATGTGGACGAGTTTTTTGATTCCCAATGAGCTCTTTCCCCCCCCCCCCCCTTTTTTTTTTGTTTTATTTTGAACTTGTACATAATATATATATTTTAGTGTTACCATGTATATTTTAATTAAGTTTTTTAACTTTTTAATATTCACTATTTTTTTTTTTAATTGTATAAAACAAAAAAAACTCAAACTTAAAAAATCAAACAAATAATATGAGTGAAAATGACCCTATCTCAAATGAAAATAGTGATTTTAAGGGCAATTTATACATAAAGTAATCAGTGTCTTATAAAAATCAGCCCTTTAAATACTAAATAGCCAAGTAACTGCGACTAACTTGGAAGTAGTGCTTCAAAGACAAAGACAAAGACATTTATTCGTCGGATATGGTAGGTACAGAGTTGGATAATTTGGGTTATGTTCAGGACACATCCACCGCATACGAATATTTAAAATATTGCACATAGGCATAAAACCTAACTTACTTACTTTTACTCTATTTTACAATACAAAACACTTAAGAATATAGACATAAAGATACTTAAAAACTCTATTAAACAATATAAAAAACACAACAATAACAACATTTGTGTTACAAAACCTAAATAAATCTAATTTTTATTACATCATCTTAAAAAATATTTTGAAGAAGCCATGATTTTAGACTTTTTTTGTAGAAATGAAATGGTAATTCTCTTATTCGTTTTGGAATATGTTTGTACATTTTTATGGACATAAGGTAGCTGTTTCTGTAGTGGAGAGTGCTGTTACAAAATTGGTTTTTTAATTTGGTGGAGTCCCTTTTTTTAAATCTATTGTTTTCAGCTACTGTGGAGAAGAAGTGTGAATTTTTCCTAACAAATATGCCTATTTCTAAAATATAAATAGAGGCTAGGGTTAAAACCTTTAGTTTTTAAAAATTGGTCTACAGCTCTCATAAGGAGGCGCCCCAGTTTTTGCTCTCGAACTTTTTTTTGCGCTATGAAAGCTCTTTGGATATGTGACGAGTTACCCCATAAGAGTAATCCGTACCTCAATACAGACGCTACGTAGCCGTGATAGGCGCTGAGCGCAGCTTCTTCATTTGCTGTTCTGCGTAGTTCTTTTAGAGCGTATACAAATCTGTTTATTTTTTACATACATTTTCAATATGTGTAAGGGAATGTTAACCTACTTACATACCTATCATTTCCTTAATTTGAATTTACCCGCGCTCGTTCAAGCGCGAGTGATTAAATATAGAATGTAGGAATGAATGACTGACTGACATAGAGAGATGACAGTCGGTTGTCATGTTGTGCATGTCAGATGTCATTGTGATTTTGAGGTTATAATTGCTACATTAAACTATTGTGTTAGATAAAATACTTCAAGGATAAAAGGGAGACGATATTCGTGAAATACAAGCTTTGAATGTTGTTTCTTTATTTACAGGTAAAGTAATATTTCTAAAGCATTATGTATTATGTAATACTACTCACGGTATAGAACAACCTTTTGTAATACCTACAATAAAAAACTTTATTTACAGAAACGCAATTGAGTTTACTTACGGACGTCGGTTACCTTAAATAAGATATCTTATAAAACAACATTCTTTGCAAAGGACAGTTTACAGAAATGGATAAACTAAAGTTTGAGTTTACAATTAAATGGTTCGATGACCAAAAAACAAATGTACTGGCAGTAACGTCAATAACGACAAAAGAAGGTAAACTTTACCTTGTACCACAAGAACTGCAGCCAATAAAACACCATGGAAAGTTAATGGAAACTGAGACTTGTAAAACTTTAAAAAATACATTGCAAAGGAGACATGAAAAAAGGAGTGTATGGATAACTTTATCAGATGAGCTAAGAAAGACTTATATGGATGACAATGACAATATACAATTCAAGAATTATTTCTTGGAAGAAGTGACAAGTACAACAGGAATTACACAACCAATAATAAATGAGGGTATATCTGAAGAAGTACTGTCAAGAATCCTAGAAAAAATTGCTAACATAAATCCACAATTACCAAAGCAGACTAATTTAAAAAAAATCTCAGAGAAATTCGTAATTGAGAAATTCACCGGAGAAAACTAATTTAACTCAATGGATGGCTACCTTTGAAAAAGAATGTGATCGATTAGAATTAGTTGAAGATGAGGAAAAAATTGAGATTTTTAGACTATTTTTGGATAAATCGTGTTTGAATTGGTACAGCTCTATGCTAATAAGACATACGCTAACTTCTGAATGGAAACAATGGAAAGAAGATTTTTGCGATACTTATGAAAATAAAGGTTGGACACCAATAAGATATGCTGTAGAATTTAAATACAAAACTGGATCACTATTAGACTATGCAATAAGAAAAGAAAAAATATTGTTGGAAATGGACAGCACAATAAACAAAAGTACTCTGATTGATCTGATTGCAGTAGGTTACTTTTATAACAGACAGAATTGATAGAAAGAAAATAAATGAGACTAAAGACCTGTTCAATGAAGTGAAAAGCTTGGAACATTTAGTAAACAAAAAAGGTTTTGATAAAAAGAAAATTAACAATTCTTTAGTAAAACCAAAAGAGGTTAAAGAACCGTGCAAAATTTGTAAAAACCTAAATAAAGGTAATAGATATCATCCTGAAGACTCATGCTGGTTTAAAACAAATGAAGGCATTAAACAAAAACAAAATGTTATCAATTTTGTTAATAATTCTGAAGTAGAAACTGAATTAAATAATATGGATCAAAAAAACTAGTTGCGCCACCATTAATCAAAGTCAAATTAACATTTAATAACACATTGGATGCATTTGGAATATATGATTCCGGTTCAAATATCTCATTAATTAATTCAAAATTACTAAAGTTAAAAGATGAAGAAATAAATAATGCACAGTCTGTGAAGTTAACTACGATTAATGGTGTGAAAAAAACGAATGGAATAGTAAAATTGAAAATAAAAATCTTAGAAATAGAAGAAGAAGTGAATGTGTTTGTAATTAACAAAAACAATTTCAACTACGATTTTTTAATTGGATTGGATATGATAAAACAATTTAAATTGATCCAAAATGAAAAGCTAGAAATTACACAAAAAACACAAGAAATGAATATAAATGCACCAAAAGAAGCAGAAAAAATTAGAATACAAACAAAAACCTGTGACAAGTTCACAGTGAATTTCAACGAACACGTTGATAACACAAAATTTAAAATTTTAATGAACCAGCTTGAATATAAACAAGAAGCTGAAATAAATAAACTAATTGAAAAATACAAATCAATCTTCGCAAAAGACAAGTACGACATTGGAACTGTCAAAGATTACGAGGCCAGAATTGATTTATTGGTTGATAAATATTGTAGCAAGAGACCTTACAGATGCAATATCGAGGATAAGAGGGAAATAGAGAGTCAAGTAACAAAGTTATTGGAGAAAAATCTGATTGAGGAATCATACAGCCCATTTGCTGCTCCGGTAACGTTGGCATACAAAAAAGAAGACAATAGAAAATCAAGACTTTGTATAGACTTTCGTGATTTAAATAAACTTATTATCCCACAGTCACAACCTTTTCCGTTAATTGAAGATCTGATGGTGAAAACAAGAAATTGCAAATATTTTTCTATTTTGGATTTAAATTCAGCATTTTGGTCAATACCATTACGAATCGAAGACAGAAGAAAAACAGCTTTTGTAACACAAGACAGCCATTTTCAGTGGACCTGTTTACCATTTGGACTAAAAACATCTCCAGCAATATTTCAAAGAATATTAAGTAATATAATAAGACGACATGAACTTACGGAATTCACGGTAAACTACATAGATGATATATTGGTTTTTTCAAAAACCTTTCCCGAACACATAACCCACTTAACAAAATTATTAGAAGCAATAAAGAAGGAAGGCTTCAGACTGAAATTTTCTAAATGCACATTCGCATCGGATTCGGTGAAATATTTAGGGCACATTATTCATGACAATTCAGTACGCCCAATAAAAGATAATTTAATATCAATAAAAGAATTTCCAGTACCACAAAATCAAAAAAATGTAAGACAGTTTTTGGGAAAAATATTTTTTTATAATGAATATGTACCAAATATTGCAATAACATTGGATCCACTACACAACTTACTAAGGAAGAATCAAAAATTCATTTGGACAGAAGAATGTCAAAAATCCTTTGAGAAAATGAAAGAACTATTATGTTCTCAACCTATATTAGAGATATTTGACCCAGACTTACCCATACTAACTTACACAGATGCAAGTATACTAGGCGTAGGAGCAGTATTGAAACAGAGACAACAAAACACAAAAGAAAAACCAGTTGCATATTTTTCCAAAAAACTAAATGAAGTACAGAAAAGGAAAAAGGCAATTTATTTAGAATGCCTAGCAATAAAAGAGGCAGTTAAATATTGGCAACACTGGCTCATAGGAAAACGATTTACGGTTTTTTCTGATCATAAACCATTAGAAAAAATGAATATAAAATCGAGAACAGATGAAGAACTCGGAGACTTGACATATTACCTTTCTCAATATGATTTTGAGATCAAATATTCACCAGGAAAAAATAATCTTTAAGCTGACTGCCTAAGCAGAAATCCAGTATTAGAAGCACATGAAAATGAAGAAGAACAATTGAAAGTGGTCAATTGGATAAAACTGGAGAATATTATTGTTGATCAAGAAAATAATGAACATCTACAAAAGGAAAAAGAAAAATTTATATTAAAGCACAGTATCTACTACAAAAAAATCAAGAAAAAAGAAAAAATAGTTTTATCGGAAGACTTCAGTATAAGTTTCATCAAAGAAATACATAAAGAATACTGTCACATAGGAATTAAACAAATGCAAAATAAAATTACACCATACTACACTGCTAAGAATTTGAGACAGAATATAAAGAAAATATGTAAAAAATGTGAAATTTGCATTATGAACAAATCTAGAGGTCAGGATAAAATAGGACTAATCTCTCATCTAGGGCCAGCCACACATCCTTTTGAAATAATGTCTATTGACACAATTGGCGGATTCGGGGGCTCTAGATCGACAAAGAGGTACATGCACCTCTTAGTGGATCATTTCACTAGATATGCATACATTGTCAATTCCAAAACACAGACTTCAAACGACTTTATAAAAACTTGTCAAAATTACCTACTTACATACCTATCATTTCCTTAATTTGAATTTACCCGCGCTCGTTCAAGCGCGAGTGATTAAATATAGAATGTAGGAATGAATGACTGACTGACATAGAGAGATGACAGTCGGTTGTCATGTTGTGCATGTCAGATGTCATTGTGATTTTGAGGTTATAATTGCTACATTAAACTATTGTGCTCGAACTCGGGGGTTAGTAGACTGGGGTTTGGAATCAAAAATAATGTTCACTTATTTACTTGGGAGTGCGGAAGCTGACCAGTATTACCGACACTAAGCCTCAAGTTTGGTTTATTCGTAGATGCAGTGATTACACCTTGAATTTCAAAATGGTTCAACAAAAAATTCTTAATCCTAACTATACTCTATTGGTGGAGAATCTTAACACCGCGATGTAGAAATTGATCGAAATGGTACAACGCCATCTAGTGACGAGTAGCTAAACGATTTTTGAACAGTTGATATTTCTACATCGCGGCGATTTCACATATTGTCTCTGTGTGGCTAAACATTCCGCCCACCAAGGACATTTTGTGCAACATTATGTCCTTCCAATGTTAAATTTTACAAAGTTTTTACATCTAACCTTAAACATAAACAATTGCGTACATATCTGAACAATGCAATACATAACTACCACTTAAAACTACTAACAACATCCTTAGGCAACAGGCAAGACACACAGTTTTGACGTTGGTCTTTTAAATATGGAACCATTACTGCGAAGTGTGACCACTCGTGTAAGATTGTCTAACCCCGGATGTTTTTCAACCACCCTGCCAAGAAGCCATCTACAAGGAGGTAAGTTGTCCTCTTTAATTAGGATTATATCCCCTACGTTTGGTTCAGGAATTTGCTTAGACCATTTATAACGATGTAGCAATGTGGTCAAGTATTCGTCGGACCAACGACGCCAGAAATGTTGTGTCATCTGTTGGACCAAATGCCACCTCTTCAAGCTAGAAATATTCGCCTCTTCGTAGTTGTGGTCCGGCGCGTTTACAATTGGTTCACCCACAAGAAAATGCCCTGGCGTTAATGCGTCAAACGTGTTCGAATCGGTCAGTCTACACAAGGGACGGGAGTTCAAACATGCTTCAATTTGGCTTAATAAATTGGACATTTCTTCAAAAGTCAAAGTTGAGCTACCAATTACCCTGTTTAAATGTTTCTTACATGACTTTATTCCGGCCTCCCATAATCCGCCAAAATTTGGAGCATGTGGTGGAATAAAATGCCACGTGGTACCCTCAGTAGCTACAGCCGCAGCGATTTCCTTAGCTATACCTGAATTTTCCGAGCGAAGTAATGTGTCTAATTCCTTGGAAGCACCCAGAAAATTTGTACCATTATCACTCCAGATATCCTTGCATTGACCGCGTCTTGCCACAAACCTTTTAAAGGCGGCAAAAAACCCCTTTGTTGTTAGGTCGCTTACGACCTCAATATGGACAGCTTTACTCGCCATGCAGACAAATAAACAAATGTATCCCTTGTACGCATGGTGACCCCTGCCCTTTGATGTCCTTAACTGAATAGGACCAGCATAATCTACCCCACTGCTCCTAAACGGCCTATTCGGTGTAACCCGTGCAGGTGGTAACTGACCCATTAATTGAGGTTTTGTGGATGCTGCATAACGCAAACAAATAACACATTTTCGCACGTATGCAGTAACTAATCGCTTAGCCCCCTGAATAAAATACTTCGTGCTTAAGTAGTTAAGCGTTAGTTGAGGACCACCATGAAGGTTCTTATGATGTGCGTCGGCGATTAGAAGACTGGTGAAATACGTATCACTCGGAATCAACATTGGATTTTTACGATCCATGTCAAGATCGGAACGTTCCAATCTACCGCCCACCCTCAAGATGTTAACGGAATCGAGGTAAAGATTTAAAGACTTAAACATCTTTCTTTCAGGCCTTTCATTTTGCAGATCCAGAATTATCGCTTCGAACCTTTGACCTTGGCATACCCTAATGCATGTCTCCAACGCTAATCTCAATTCTTCTGCAGTTATAAATTTATGACTCCTTCTTTCAGCTTTCGGTTTTTTCAACTCTAACGGACGTCTTAAATATGCTACTATTCTAACTAGTCGGGTAAGCGATGAATATTTATCCCAAATAAAATTATTGTCTGTTACCAAATGTACCCTTACTTCTTCCAAATTAGTCGATACCACTTTGCGTTTTTCAAACAGATTATGTTTATCCCTCAGAAACCCAGGACCTTCTATCCACAGCTTAAAATTTACAAATTCCGAAGCATATAACCCACGTGATGCGCAATCAGCAGGGTTGCTTTTCGACTGAACATGATTCCATTGTTGAGGTTCACTGATGCTCAAAATTTCAGAAACGCGATTTGCCACGAATGTCTTCCATTTGTTGGGATGACTATTTAGCCACGCTAACACGATCTCTGAATCGGTCCAATAGTACAAATTAGATTTACCGATTACCATCACTTCAGAAATTTCAGAAAGCAGCTTTGCTAGGAGGACTGCTCCACACAACTCTAATCGAGGCACTGATACCGTTTTTATTGGTGCCACATTAGTTTTGGCCGTGAGCAAAGTTACGTAAACACTACCGTCAGTGTCGACTACCCTTGCATAAACTACGGCAGCGTATGCCAATTTGGACGCGTCGCAAAAGCCATGCAAGTCAACCTGCATGTCACCGGGTCGCATGTTCAACCATCGAGGTATTGAAAATTCCGTTAAACCGTTCAACTCCTGCCGGTAAGTAAACCATTCCATTTTTATTTCATCTGGAATTTCTTCATCCCAGCCAATTCCAGAAATCCATAATTTTTTAATTAAAATTTTTGCTAATACGATCACAGGAGCGACCCATCCCAAAGGATCAAATAGTCTTGCTATATCTGATAACATTTTTCTTTTAGTTACAGGTTCCTGCAGCAGAGGCAACTGAACAGAGTATTGGAAGGTGTCGCAGCTTCGGTTCCAGGTAAGTCCCAATGTTTTAAATATCTCATCCTGTTTTATGTTGATCTCCCTTTCTACACCATCCTGTCCCTTGTACGAGTACCTTTCATCGATTATCTTTTCTAGTAATTCACTGCTATTGCTTGACCATTTCTGTAAGGTAAATCCTCCTTTTGCTAATAACTTATTCATTTGGCTATAGATCTGCATGCCTTCTTCTATAGAGTCGCAACCAGTCATAAGATCATCCATGTAATAATCCGTCAGTACTCTTTCAGCCGCCAGCGGATACTTGCCTCCTTCATCGTGCGCTACTTGCTGCATCGATCGAACTGCTAAATAGGGCGCCGAAGAGGTACCAAAAGTAACCGTAAGTAATTTATAATCTTTAATTGCAGATTGTTTGTTGTCTCTCCATACGATGCGTTGAAAATCTGTATGATGGTCGGCCACGCGCACCATTCGGTACATTTTGATAATGTCTGAAACTAAACAAATGCGGTGAGTTCTCCAACGAATCAGCAAATGTCGCAGATCTGGTTGCAGCCCTGGACCGATCATTAGGTCATCGTTGAGCGATCTTCCATTTTTTCCTTTGCAGGACGCATCAAAGACAACCCGAACCTTGGTAGTATCTTTATCGTTCCGTATAACCGCATGATGTGGCAAGTGCAGTGTACTTGCCACATCATGCGGTTATACGATAATATATAGATATATTGATTTTGTTCTTCTGCTTTGGTTATTGGCCTCATATGTCCTAGCTGCAAGTATTCGTTGATAACTTCCTCATATTTTGTTTTTAGATCTGTGTTTTTGCTAAGCTTAGCTTCTAATGCGTAAAATCTGTTAATTGCTACCTTTCTTGCATCGCCATATATACAGCTTGGGTCTTGACTACTGAATGGTAAGTTAACTACGTAACGACCGTCATTGTCTCTTACAGTTGTAGCCTTAAATATCTCTTCGCACCTTGTTTCTTCTTCGGTAAGTATACGTTTCCTATTTTGTGGTTCCCTTTCTAATTCCCAGAACCTTTTCAGGACTTCATCATCACCAAGATGAGCGTGCATCACAGTAAAATTCGACGTACTCTGAGCAGTGGAAGCTACCGTTCCTGATAAAATCCATCCCAATGAGGTACACTGAGCCACAGTGCTACCAACAGGAGCTTTCTTTAACCCGTTTAGTAAGACCTGACTATAAATTTCCGCTCCTAACAACATATCCACTTTATCCGGTGTATTATATCTGGGATCCGCTAATTGAATATCGTTCCCTTGTGCCCAATTTAAATATACCGTTTCCCTAACAGGTAATAATGACGTAATCGATTTGAGAACATATGCTTTGACTACAAGTTCAAACGATGGATCAACCCTAGATTGAATTTTAACCTCAACAACCGAATTTAAGAATAACTTGTTATTAGCATCTATTCCAGTTATTAAACCTTTAGCGGGTTTTTTCTGTAACCCTAAACTCTGGACCGTATGTTCTGTAACAAAAGACGCCTGTGAACCTTGGTCTAACAAGGCCCTGATTGTATACCTAGCCCCATTTTTCGACACAGCCCTCACTAGAGCCGTAGCCAATAGGACTTGGTTATTCGCTGTACCTTTCGAAAAACAAGTTACTACCTCGTTTTCAGCTTCTACTCCAACCGTATGTGTATGTTCCTTTGTCTGCAAAACACTATCGCTAGACGAATTTCCCTTCTCTTCCTTAGACTCCTGCTCACCTTTAGGGTGCAACAAGGAGTGATGTCTCCTCTTACATACTTGATAAGATGCTGTACACTTGCAAAACCTGGCAGAGTGGTTGTGCCCCAAACAATTAAAACATAAGTTGTGATCTTGCACAAACTTACGCCGAGTATCTACGTCCTGGCTAACAAATTGCTTACAATTTCTTATTTTATGCTCGTTATTACAAAGCGGACAAACTATGGCTGCATCGGTTGCCGTGTGAAAAGCCTTTGCCTTGCTAACATTATCATTATTTTTACTTGGCTTAGTTTCTAGGAATTCAAATGCCCTATACCGGCTTGTTAAGAATTCTTTGAACTGTTCAAACGTAGGCAGCTTATCTGAATCAGTGTTGCTAGTTACCTTTAGTTCCCAATCCTTTCTACTGTCTGAATCTAGTTTCAACGTTATGATATGGATGATCAAAATGTCCCATGAAGTTATATCAATATCTAAATTAGTAAGTGCATTTAGGCAGTCTGAGGTTGTATCTATTAATTCCTTTAAAGCACTAGCTGATTCTTGTAGTATGTTCCTTTGACTGAGCAATGTTTTCAAAATACAGTGAGACAAATATTTTTTATTGTTATACCTGGTCTCCAATTGAGCCCAGCATCTGGCATAATTTGTTTCAGAAATTGGTATATGACGTAAGAGCTGCTCGGCTTCCCCAGTCAAATAACCCTTTAAGTAGTGTAACTTTTGGACATTACCAATAGTACTATTTTTATGTATTGCCGATACAAACAAATCTCGGAAAGTCGGCCATTCCGTATATTTCCCTGAAAATGTTGGTATAGTGATTCTGGGCAACTTAATGTATGTGCCTTTACCTTCGGAAACATTATTTGAAGATGACCCCGCAACTGGACCAACATCACTACCCTTAATCTTATTTAATGCAGTTTTTAACTCGCATTTCAAATCCAAATATAATTCTTCAGTATTAAAATAAACTTCGTTTACAGTGTAGGGTGAAGGTAACAATTCCTTAGCTTCAAAATCCTTCACAATTTGTGTATGTGTCAAACTAAATTGCGCCCATAACTCTTCAACCATTTCTAACCTAGTTTCAATGTATTGTTTCGTAATTCTATCCTTTGGCGACTTTTTAAAATTACTTTTCGTTCTTAACAACCGAGTGTGAATATCATCCTGTACTTTAACATGTGAATGTAACGACATTATAAAGTTAGCAATTCAAACAATTTACAACAAATATGCTTCAAAGAAATAAATGTACAAGTCTAAAAATTTTCGAAAATTTTACAAGTCGATGTAGACAAAGCAACGTTTCTACGTGTTTGACAATAAGTTTCAAAAAAATCTACAAGTCCAAAAGTTATCGAAAATTTTACAAGTCGATGTAAACAAAGCAATTTTTCTAAGTGTTTGACAATAAGTTTCAAAACATCTACAAGTCCAAAAAGTTATCGAAAATTTTACAAGTCGATGTAAACAAAGAAATTTTTCTAAGTGTTTGACACTTAAAATCTACAAAAATCGGGCGGGCATAGGTTCCCCGTCTGAACACAATTGGCTTAAAACTAACTAAGTCTAAACATGCACACATGAAATTATTCTAAGTTCAAAATTTACTGCACGAAAGTTAAAGTTTAAATCTTCTAGGCAATAAAGTTCACTTTTCCCTGGCACATAAGAAATCACAAAGTACTCACGATTTTCGGCACTATCACTGACTTCCTTACGACCTTAGTCGTCTGCAGCTTGCTTGCTGCTGATTGTTACTCCTTCCTCCGAACCTCCTGCAACTGGATTCGGTATTGCTATTTCCCTCTCTCACCAGGAGCGTATGGGGGTTGATGCTTCTCCGTCCAATTAGGAGAAGACACCTGAAATCGCTGGGACAGCCCTTGCCTGGCGTCCGACTCGAAGGACCATGAATAACCCTCGAACTCGGGGGTTAGTAGACTGGGGTTTGGAATCAAAAATAATGTTCACTTATTTACTTGGGAGTGCGGAAGCTGACCAGTATTACCGACACTAAGCCTCAAGTTTGGTTTATTCGTAGATGCAGTGATTACACCTTGAATTTCAAAATGGTTCAACAAACATAATGGGATATCGCTACGCCCCCGCAAGGGGGCGTGGCATGCGGTGCCGGAACTATGTTCCCTGGCCGCGGAGGGTCTGCGGTGGTCCGCCAATACGGACCCCTCACTATTTTTGCCTAATGCGGCTAGTGGCGTCGTGTGCGTTTTTTAAAAACGCCAGCAGGAGCGTTTTTAAAAACGCACGTTTGTGAGTAACAGCAAAGTATTTCTGTAAGGGCGCCACGGCGCTAATACGCTAGCGCCGCTTTCTTCACGTCACCCCGGCGGTCAACCCCCACCAGGTGAGACCCCCGGTTCCCCGGGGGAGGCCCAGCGAAGGCGACCAGCGACGAGGGTGCCGACTCGACGCTCCTACAGAATAGGTGAATAGTCCCCGCTCGTCTCGATCTCAGAGCTAGCCGATCACGGTCCGAGCTAAGGGACTGTCGTGAGTGTGTGGGCGGCATTGTACTGTGTAGCACCGCCCAGTGGTTACACGCACCGTGGCCCGCACCACGCCTGCGTGTGTGTGTTTGGTCGCATGTATAGTAATGGATGTCTGTTGTTAGTTACGTGACGTGCCTATATTAACTTAAAACATGCCACGCAACAGATGTGTGAGTCATCTGTAGAGTACTATTGGGTCGGGTAAGCCGCGTGTAACCTGAATGCAGCTTACCCGAGGCGTCCAGTCCGGTGATGGGGTCACTCGTCCGCTATCAGGTCGCGGGGCAGGGGTCTCGCGTCAGGGGGGCGCGCATGCCAGGGCGCGATCTGTTTGACGTGGGGCCATTCAGACGCGTCGGCACGCGCGAACATCCCTTTCGCGAGACGCCGCACAAACTCATCCAGGCCCTCGATCCCGAGGTCCCGCTGGATAACATCGTTCCTCACGTAGCGAGGAGCGTCAACAATGGTCCGCAGCGCAAAATTTTGTTGCGCGCGGAGCAGCTTGCGGCTCGACTCGCACGTGAGGGCGAACCAAGCGGGGGCGGCGTACGTCAAGATTGGGCGTACGTACAGTTTGTACACGCTCAACTTGACGCGCGCCGGGATGCGGGACGAGAGCACAGGTTTGAGCAGGTAGCGGGCGACCCTACCCCGTGCGGCGACCGAGCGGACGTGTGGCCCCATAGTGAGCCGACGGTCGATGGTCACACCCAGGTATTTGACCCGGGGCGACCAATCGATCTCGGCCCCCTGCAGCTTCAAGGGTGGTGGGAGAGGCGCGAATCCGGTGATTATCGCCTGCGTCTTACCTACGTTCACCGACAGCCGCCACCTCGACAGCCACTCGGGAAGAAGATCAAGGGCGCGCTGCATCTTGACCGCCGCGTACTTCGCATTTAGCGATGTGGTGATGTACGCGGCGTCGTCGGCATACAGCGCGAGAATGGCGTCGGAAGTGGTGGGGATGTCGTCGGTGTAACGCGAGTAACACGCCGGCGACACGCAGCTGCCCTGCGGCACACCAGCCAGCACCGGGCGGGCGCCGGATAGCGCCCCGTCGACCACCACCCTAAAGGTCCTGTGGGAGAGAAAGCTAGCGACCACCCTTACAACGCGACGGGGCGCGTCCGAGGTGGACATTTTGTACAGTAGGCCCTCGTGCCATACGCGGTCGAAGGCCTTCTCCATGTCGAGGAATACTGCCACCGAGTATTCCTTCTTGTTCTGTGCGGCTGCGAGGTGGTGCAGTACCCTCGACAGCTGAAGCGTCGTGCTATGCTCCGCCCTGAACCCGAATTGCTCGGGGCGCGGCGCTATGTGAGGTTGGAGATGTCGCAGCAGGAGTGCTTCGAACACCTTGGAGACCGTCGGCAACAGAGTGATCGGCCGATAGCTCTCCGGCTTCAGGATATTTTTTCCCGCCTTGGGCAGCATAATGACGCGCCCTTCCTTCCACGCGGCAGGAAAGGCCCCCGTGCGCAGTATCGCAGTAAACAGGCGCGCCAGCGCCGCTACCGTACGGAACGGCAGGTGGCGCAGCACTGTGTTTGTGATACCGTCCGCGCCAGGGGCCTTCCGGGGCCTCGTCCTAAGGATGGCGCGTCTGACTGCGCCAGGCGAGAAAAAGATAGCATCTTCATCGGGAGCCATCGGCGGTGCGAAATAGTCTCCCAAGTGTTTCTCGACTGCTGCGACATGTTCAAAGTCGTCGGTCGGGTTAGGGCGGAACTGACGCTCCAGGTGCTCGGCGAAGACCTCCGCCCGGTCCTCCGCTATGTACTTAAGCGCCCCGTCGCTGTTGAGTAGAGGGCGCACCGGGGCTGGGGTACTCGTGAGTTGGCCGCAGAGTTTATGTAATGACGGCCAATTGTCCGTCGTGGCATCTATTCTTTCCTCCCAGCCCGCGGCGGCGTACGCCTTGAGCTCGGCCTTCACCTTCTCCGCGAGACGGTTCAGCTGCGTCTTCAGCGTCGGGCATCTGAGCTGTTGCCACTGCTTGCGAAGGCGCCTCTTCACGGCGATCATCGAGTTGATGTGCGCCGGCAGGGGCGGCATTGGCCCTCTCCCCTGCGGCGACATCGTCGTCGTCGCCGTTTCTAAGGCGCTTTGAATGCAAGCAGTGACGTCACCCGCCATCTGGTCCACGTCCGCGGTGGTGACGATAGGCCGAGTCGGCGTGGTGGTCTCTAGCTTCTCTCTGAAGGCGTCCCAGTCTGTTGATCGACGTGGCGCGATCGGCTTCAATCGGGTCGGCATACCCGATATGACGACGAGTACAGGCTGGTGGTCCGATTGTAACTCGTCGTCTATCACATGTTGGGTGATCTGGCAGTGTAGCCCTTGGTGGACTACGATGTCCAGCACATCCGGTGAGAATCGTGCCGCGACCGGGTAATATGTCGGCACCTCTGGGCCGGACACCGTATAGCCAAAGGCTTCCGCGTCCGCAAAGAGCCGTCTCCCCTCGGTGTTCGCTATGTAGCTATTCCACGCCGGGTGTTTACTATTAAAGTCACCGGCGAGGATGGTTGCCTTCTGTGGCGTATTTACAAGCGCCCGTAGCTCTGTAAAATTAATATGGTCCACGGGCGGCTTGTAGCAGGCGTATATGTTAATATCCTCGCCGGCTATATGTAGCTGTACACCCAGCGCGTAGAACGAGCTAAGTGACGGCAAGGGGAGCTCTTGATGGACGACTCTTCGCCTCACAATGACCGCCAGACCACGGTAGCGGGTGTTTTGTGCCGACCTTTCGTCCTTCCTATAAACGAGATACCCCGGGAACCTAACCCTATCTTCGGGTCCCAGGTGTGTCTCGCTTATGAGCGCCACGTCGATGTCCTGTTCCCTCAGGAGATGGCGGAGGGGGGCGACCTTGTTCCGGAGGCCGCGGGCGTTCCAGTGGATCACCCTCAGTGGCCTAGCCATTGTACATAGTGAGTAAAGTGGCCAGGCCATCAAGGATGACCGTCTCCACATCTTGGCCCTGCCTTATGGCCTTTATTAGGTCCATTAACAATCTAATGGCGCAGGCTGTAAAATCGCTTTTTGTTTTTGGGGCGCCGGCGGCGCCACTCATGGTTTCAAATTGTCTCGGTCTCTGTTGTTGTTCGGCGCATTGCCGCAGTGATTTAGTGGCGCCACCCGCAGCGGTGGCGTCGCCCCGCGGCTTTGCCGCGAACTTTATTTGTTTATCTGTGCGCCGCTGCGAGGTGCCGGCGCTAGCGATCGCTGATTTGGCTTCTTCCTGTACAGCCTGCGTCCTGTTTAAGGCAGGGGCGGCCTCGGGAATTTCGTCCTGGTTCGCCGGGGGCGGTTTGGGTTTCTTCCCTCTACCCTTACCCCCGCGCTTGGTTTTCTTTTTCCGCCCCCCCCCCGAGGAGGTGGCTTGGCTCCTTAGTGAGGGCCCGTTGGCTGCCGCCATCAGCGTCATGCCTTCGGCCTCTATGGTCGCCTGCTGTGGCTGGCGTGTGGCCGTGATGGAGACAGTCCCCGCTCGCTTGTTCCGGATCTCTCGCTGGAACACGGGGCACTTGATATTGCACGCGGGGTGAGGGCCACCACAGTTTATACAGGTGGCCGGCTCCTCCCGCGGGCGTGGGCAGTCGCGTGCCGCGTGCTCCTCTCCGCATCGCACGCAAGCGAGCGGACGGTGGCACTGGTGCGAACTGTGACGGAAGCGTTGGCACCGGTGACACTGAGCGGGCCCTCGCTTCCCCCTCCAAGCCTCTATCTTGACACCCCGCATGTACATAAAAACGGTGGTGTCGAAGATGGCCCGGACGTCGGGTGTCTTTTTAAGGATGGCGTGGAATACACAGCCGGGTCGTCCTTGTGCGCCCTTAATGTGGCGCACATACTCCGGCTGGTACCCCAACGCCCGGAGTTCCTCCTCTATCTCCTGGGGGTCCGTGTCCGCCGGTAGTCCCCGTATGGCTATCTTCATACTACGGTCCGCCGGTAGTGAGTAGGCGAACCATGATACGCCGCTGTCCTTTTCCAGGCCCGTCAAGTAGCGCTGTACCAGCCTGTACTCGTCCTCTGTGTCGGGAGTGAATCGGACTCCACTCCCGAAAGGGCGGGCATTTGGAGGCCGGCCCAGCTTGGCACTGAGGGCCCGGAAATGAGCGGCCCAGTTTGGTAATCGCTCTACTACTAGCGGCGGGTACCGTAGTTTTTTCTTCCCCAGCTTCTGCTTCGTCGTCGCCGTCGCAGTAGCGCCGGGGGTGGCGGCAGGGGGGGCAGTGGATGCAGGGGGGGCAGGGGGTAAGAGAGAGACACTTACCCCTGCTGGTGTCTTGTCCGGTGTGGGTGAGGGTAGCAACGGCGAGCGGCGCACCACATCGGAGAAGGTAGGCGACGCTGCGGCGCCTCGACGGCGCGGCGCGCTCTCGCGCTGAGGCCGCGGCGGGTCGAGGCAATATCGCTTTGCCTCCTCCAATGCGGTTTCGCCGGAACTCCTCCTTCGCCGCTGGGGTCTGGGTTCGAGTTGAAATTCGAAATCGAACCCCAGCGACGGTGTTGGTGACGTCGGCGCCACGGGCGCGGCGCCGGCTAGTCGGCCCACGTTGGACCGCTGTCCGGATCGCGGTGTCGTGTCCGGGGACACATCTCCGCGACCGGAGGCGGCCGAGCCCACAGATGCCAGCAACATGCTCGACCCCGCACGCGAGGAGCATGTCGACAGCATGGCGGGCGAGTCGTAGGCCGATGTCCGGGGGGGCGCCGGCGAAGCGGGCACCATGGGCGGCTTACTTGCTGGTCGCTCGCGCTCCGCCATCACCGGTCCCGCCAGCGAGCGGTGGGGAGCGGCGTCGGCGGTGCGCGGAGCTGGCACAGCTTTGATTTTTTGCGCTGCCCCTAGTGAGGGGGGCGCGGGGTGCGCCGCAAACCGCGGCGGAGGCGCGGCGGCGCGGGTCGGGGGCGCGCGGTGATGCGCTGTTGGCGCATGGGCGCGCGCAGCTGGCACGGGGGCGCGCGCAGCGGGCGCGGGGGGCGCTTGCTGCGCGGCGGTATGCGCAATAGGCGCGGGGGTGCGCGTGTTTTGCGCGGGGGCGCGCGCTGTATGCGCAGGGGGTGCCTGTTGTGCGGCGGCAGTCCGCACACTCGGCGCGGGTGTACGCGCGGGCGCAGGCGCACGCATGTGCGCCGTGCGGCTGGGCTGGGTCGCAGCTGGACCCGGAGCCTGAATAGGCACCGGTCGGAAGGCGGCGGGGCGCAGCGCCACCGCATGCGGCCGGCTCGACGACGGCGTAGGCGCAACGCGCGCAGGCGCCGATGTCGTCGGTGGGCCGGCAGCTATAGCGGCGCCGGAGGCCCTCCCCTCTCTCCTCCTCCTCTCCTCGCTACGAGGCTGCGACAAGGGGCCGGCCGGCGGCGCACCGGACGACGCGTCACCGATGTTCGGCATCGACGTCGTCCGGTCCAGCGCCGGACGGGCTCCATGCTTCTCCCCGGCATCGCGGCCCAGAGAGCCGCGCGTGCCGGGTTTCGGCATCTCGGTGGGCGTGGCCTCCGCGACCGCTGCGGTGATTTCTCACCGAGCAGCACGGGGGCGGCTTCCTCTGTGTCTGCACAGGTACCGGGGTGGTATCCTATGCACACACAGAGAAAACAGTCTAAAACTTTGCGGTCCGCACGGTATCACTCACTAAATACTTTTAAAAACACTCCAGTAACAAGCGGCGGATGACCACGGGCTAATCCTGGTTCAACAAAAAATTCTTAATCCTAACTATACTCTATTGGTGGAGAATCTTAACACCGCGATGTAGAAATTGATCGAAATGGTACAACGCCATCTAGTGACGAGTAGCTAAACGATTTTTGAACAGTTGATATTTCTACATCGCGGCGATTTCACATATTGTCTCTGTGTGGCTAAACATACTTCAAGGATAAAAGGGAGACGATATTCGTGAAATACAAGCTTTGAATGTTTTCTTTATTTACAGGTAAAGTAATATTTCTAAAGCATTATGTATTATGTAATACTCTCTACTCACGGTATAGAACAACCTTTTGTAATACCTACAATAAAAAACTTTATTTACAGAAACGCAATTGAGTTTACTTACGGACGTCGGTTACCTTAAATAAGATATCTTATATATGTATTCCCCAATTACAATTTTCATCTATTATTAGACCTAAAAATGTTATACTATTTTCTTTGTTGATCATTTCGTTATTGTGATTTGCTGCCGGCCGCTTCCGCCATAACGCCATTAGCTTCGCTTGCTCGGCTCACGCGCTGTTGGTGACAGCTCTAACCTAACCTAAACCAATTGGTCTTGGTGCCGTAGCTTAGTTATTGTAACCGATTCGGCATTAGAAACCACACCAAACGCTTATTATGACTGCAGATAAACCATTCTGCATTACGTTTAAACGAAGGTAGCAGTTTTGTTAAACAGAACACAATGACAATCCAGCTGAACATTCTTCAGCTGTTTTGTAAAACAGCAACGTTATGTATAACCTTCGTTGTGTAACCTTCGGGTATTATTACTTTTTATGTTTTCGTACGCACGTTTTTTCTGTGACAATTAAAATTATTTTTCTTTCTTCTTCTTTCTTTTTGTAAAACAGCTTTAGCAGTTAGGTAAAAAAGCGGATTTGACAATCCATGTGCGACATATGTTCCAAGTATCAATAATCCTGGTAAAGTTAACCGCACATCAGTCGTATCAATCACACTACGAATAAAGACGCTGTCCTGTACTATTGACCTGCGGCCTACCGTATTTGAGGAAGCTTCCATATACTTACCCATAAGGTTCTCAACCGGATTCTCGTAGCTGATTGCCCAGCAGTCGGAGTGTGTAAACACGAGCTTACAGAAGCGGCATGTTTACAAACAAATAACAAGAAGAAAAACAGTTTGATAACAAACGTTATCCATTATCGTAATGCAAAAGCCCATGTTTTATTAACACCTGCGAACATTAAGTAATATAACTCCAGAACCTCCATTTGATTCCCCAAGAAGTAAGAAGTTTGTTCACAAATAAGATGCTATTGTTTGCAACAGAATTAAAACTTATTGCGACTAGTGGACACAGAGTAGGTAACCACAGAAGTTTAACTTAGTACAAGTGAAAGATTATTACAACAAAGAGTGGTATTTAATCATAATATTTGGTCATATTTATATCTTTTATATTTTTGTTCGATTCATCATCTGCCTAGCCTTTTCCTACGTTGGGGTCGCCTTCCAGTCTAACTGGATGCTAATATTTTACATGGAGCGACTGCTTATCTAACCTCAACGCTGTTAAGACCAAGGATAAAAACAACCAAGCCAAATCAAGGCCAGACTTTGTTTTTTTTTCAATCTTAATAGAAAAAAAATAGCTTGAAAAAAAGAACTGTCACAGGTTGTTTTAAACATCACAGAATGATAATTTTAAGAGGATGATGCTCAATAGAGGTGCAACACTGTAATAATCGTGCTGACTGCTTCCCTTTTGTGAAGCCTGTTAATATGCAGCAGAAAACGTTTGTTTAGTACACGTTCCAGCCAAAAGACGTCCACTGCTGGACATAGACCTTCCCCAAAAGGAGGTGGGGTTGCCATAATCGCCACGCTTAGCAGGCGGGCTGGCGATCGCAGTATGGTGTTCAAATGCATAGAGTACGCTGCAGCCCATTCTCTAGTAAGTCCCTTAGTCGCCTTTTACAACACCCATGGGAAGAAATAGGATGGTGTTATTCTTTACGTCCGGAACCACACGGAACTTGTTAGTATGAACGGATTTAAATATCTACTCATCGAGATTTTTTATACATAACCCAAATTTTCACAACAAAATTTTGCAGATTCCCCTCTTTTAGAAGTACAAACAATACAAGATTAGCGCATGCTATGGTTAATACACTAGCCTGTCAGCAAGGTGGAAGCAGAGCTGATTGCAGACAATGCGTCGACGCACTTAAATATCGTTACCTGTGGAAGCTCATTTAAGCGCTATCCACACATTTCCTAGTCAGGGCTATTCGTGTTCCGAGTTGTTCGTTTCAGTGTTCCCGTCAGGGACGTGCCATCCGACACCCGTGTTTACACATATCAAGGAATTCGGTATCATTGTAATCTGTTTCTTTAGCTGATACGCACACAACACGATGTCCTTATTTAACAATGAAGAATTAGCAATGATTGCAATAGCACTAGATAAAGAAGAAGCAGATTCCCAAGAAGACTATTAGCAGGCAAAACGTATTTGGGTATGTGAGCTCTAGATAAAAATCGGATAGCACTGTCAGAGCGTCCGTGCGTGCGAGCGTACTCCGGGACACTGAAGATCCAGATGCGCCTGACACGGAGCTATTTGAATAACTTCATATAATTTGTACGTAACCGATTTTTTCCCCGTCCCTGACGGAACACGGCAGGGCCGGGTACCCGGAATGTGTGGATAGCGCTTTAATACAACTCCAAGATTTTACCAAAAACCAACAGTTCTTAAGATCATTAATTATTAATATTGCGCCTTCTGCAATTCCCTCTCCCTCGATAATAAAGTACACAAGTATTTGTTGTAGCCAACTTTCGCTTTCGGAAATGAGCAAGTTTCTGTCGATGTTGCCCGCTTAATCTCTGAAACGAGCGATAAAACCGTTGTTTTGGAAAAAGAGTTGCTTTTTTTCACGTTTTCGTCGTTCTCTCTGCCATATTGGTTTCGGCAAACTGCTTTGGGTGTTCCGAAATTGGTTTGTTCGGTTTGAAACTGTGTGATTTCAAATGGGTATCGTTCTATGGTTCTATATAACGTTGTGATGTACTTAAGTAGGGAGGTTCAATGCACTGAGCAGTCTGCCTTGTTATCAACTTTCTTACCCAACTGCAATGAAGGAGTGTTTTCCTGTTTTAATGATAGTACTCGTATCTACTCTAATATTCTTTTATTATTCTGACGTTGCGATTTTCAAGGTATTAAAACAAAGCTTACTTATCATAGAATACATCATAGAGATGGGTAGATGGGCAGGCTGGGCATCAGAATACATTTGTTATCTGCAAATAACAACAAAAATGTAACTGATCCTTCTTCAACCCAAAAATAATAAATAGTTACGTACACACATTTTTCCACCCTTCTCGTAAATGTCGTAAAAGGCGACTAAGGTACTTACTAGAGAATGGGCAGCAGCGTTTTCTATGCATTTTAACCCGCCTGCCAAGCGTGGCGATTATGGCAATCCCTCCCTTTGGGGGAGGCCTATGTCCAGCAGTGATCATGATGATGATGATGACACACATTTTCGTTAGTAAATCATTTCTAACCGTGTTAGTTTTGGAAGGTACAAAATTCACAAGGACAAAAAAAAAGGTCTCGTTATCAAAATTTCCATTGCAGTATCTAAGGAAACTACAATCAATCTGCCTAGTCTTTTCCCAACATGTCAAGGTCAGCTTCCAGACTAACCGGATGCAACCGAATACCAGTATTCTACATGGAGCGACTGCCTATCTGGCCTCCACAACCCAGTAACTGGGCCCTTGGTAAGGCTGGCTTCCTGACGACCCGTAACGACTGTCCAAGTTCCACGAATGAAAGAAGAAAGAAAGAAAGAAAATACGTTTATTTGCGGTAAACATGACGCAACAAAGAACATAAACACAAAAATAAGAAAAGGTTGGGGGAAACATGCGTCACATCCACGCAAAACGGCTATCGCTCAGCATTATACTGCGACCCTATGCAAGACAGAGCCCCAGCGCTGGTTTTCAGCGACAGCGGGCGCCGACGTGTGACGTCGTACGGTGCAGCAAACAATTAATAGGACGCTGTGCCGGTACATCATAAATAAAGAAAAATAATATAATTTAAATAAGTGGTAGAATAAACTAAACAGAAATATTAACAAAAATAGACATACATGCTATGAGAATATCATCCTCCTTTAAACGTTTTACGCTTTATGTAGTGGCAACATTTCGAAAGTTCACATCTCCGTTAGGAGTTTATGTGTTCTGTGCATTTGACGAGTACTAAAGTCCATTTCACGAAAGACGTCCCGCAGACGTGGCGCTGCAGGCATGGGTTATTTTAGGAATGTTGCTAACTTAGCGTATAATAATAATTAGTTCCATTTATTTCCGCGGGACTTCTTTCGTGAAATGGACTTTACGTAATGACAGCCGGGACCAACGCCTAAACATGCATTCCGAGGCAAGGAGAAGTCTTGGTACGTAAAGATGGTCCCATCCATGTAATAACTCTGGAAAGCGTAGCTTAACCTGATAGATGAACCCGTGCGGCTATCTACCGAAACTACATAAGGGAACGTATGTACGTAAAGAATAGCACCATCCCATTTCTTCCCGTGGGTGTCGTAAAAGGCGAATAAGGGACTTACTAGAATATGGGAAGCAGCATTCTCTATGCATTTTTAAAATCATACTGCGATCGCCAACCCGCCTTGCAAGCGTGGCGATTATGGCAAATCCCCCTCTATTTGGGGGAGGCCTATGTCCAGTAGTGGACGTCGGCTGAAATGATGATGATGATGACATAAAGGAAATCGGTGTGGATCTCATCAAATTCGAGAACTTTCGAAACAAAAGAATAATGGCCTGATACAATTTCTCTCCACCAGAGAATGCTCACAACACCAAACCAACTCGAAGTTGGACCAAGAAAACTTAGACTTACATAGAAAATAACTCATATCTAACTTACGTAGGTACTAGAACATCCAATAAGCCATCTAAGTCCGTTCTTAAAAGTAATATCCACGAAACCTGGCTTAAAGTATAAGGTCTAATATTAGAACTTCACGAAATAGGTCCGTTGTCCTTGTGTATATCCCGACCATATTTTTCTCCTCTCTAATACTCGTAAACTTAACTTATGGGGTTCGTAAGCTGCCCAGTAAACAGATATCGGGACGGTGAAGCTAAGCTTTAGAGAGTTCTAAAGCCGAAGCGTTTAGACAGAAGGTCAAGTTGATAAAAGTATTACGATGTTGCCATTTGAAAGCCCAGTAAATCTGTTTCTGATCAAAGTCAAAGTCAAATTATTTATTTGAAATAGGCACATATGAGGCACTTTTGAACGTCAAAATTTACAAAAAATAGACTTGATTCTAGTTGCCCCTTCCAAAAGGTTGTTTGTGTTTCGGCAGTTAGACGTAAGATAGCCAGTTCCTCTGTGGTTGAGGATGAAGTGAGTGAAGCTCTTTTCCACCTTCGGCCTGATTATAGCTTACCATCAGGTGAGATGAAGGCCATGAGCTACATTGTGGTTAAAAAAATATTACCTACACTGAAAAAAATGCGAGCTAACGAAGACACATTTTCTGTTAGTTGGCATTAAAATGTTTGGAATCATTATTTATTTATTTACTATAAACAATATAGCATATTTGTCAGAACAAATTCATTTTATTTATATCGACAATGTGACATCTACAGAATAATCACCGGTCTTTGTTACATCGTACATGCTTTGTTTGATTTTACTTCTTTACGTTTGTATATCAAATAATAATTTAAGTTGATGGTAACAAGCAACTTGTTAGCATTATATCACTCTTAAACTGGGCAACATTTGAGTTCAATTAAATAACTACCCGTAATTAAACTAACTAATTACTTAGTGGACGGAACTATGATAATTTAACAAAGTTCCCCTAGCTTCAGAAGTCAAGATCTTGTTAGGCTCGTATGGAATCAAGAGGCGTGATCACATTAAACAAGAGTTTTGTTAAAGCAAACATTTTTTTTTTCAGTGTACATTTTAAATAAATAATTAAATTAAAAGAAGAATCAAATCAGAACTTCTACCATATTCCTGCATCACAGCTTAAGTACAAACTCTAAGTGGGGATGCAAACAAGATAGTCAGGAAGTATGCAGCAAATTATGTCGAACTCTCAAGCTTACTCCGCTTCGGATATAAGTAGACAATAGGTTTGTTAGCATAGCTTCTGGCTAAAGAAATACTGGGCGAATCGATCGATCGGTGAGTTAACACTTTGAGCGGAGCAACGTTAAATTAAATACGTAAAATTTGGGTAAACGTTGCGTCAAATATGACACAACGTTTAATCACGTCAGCAAAAAATATGTCTTTCTTTATAGAACGTGTATAAACGGCTGCGGCATATACCAATTCCTTCAAGCTACGTCATCGCGCCGTATCACATTGAATTTTCGAACTGCTAGAGCCACTCCTCGTTAGTTTTTTTTTGTACACTTAATTTTTTTTTATGAGAAAATAGTGCGCCGCGCAACAAAAATTTGAATACCCAGATGCTCAGCTGAAAGTGTTAATGGTATGGTAGCTGAGGTTAGTTCGTGAATGGTTGTCTATTTGTACAAGCTTTTACTACTTCTCTTCTCTTGACTTAGCACAATCACCATATTATAATGTTCCCACTCATGGGAAAAAGGCCCTTCTCTATAAGAGGGAGTGGGCTGTAATCAATTACGTGGGCCCAGTGTGGATTTGTAGATGTCTCTTCGTACGACGAAACTACCTTTTGGAAGGGGCAACTAGAATCAATTAAATTTTTTTTTTGTAATTCTTGACGTTCAAAAGTGCCTTTTATGGGCTTAGTCGTTAAATGCCCAATTCGTAAAATGCCCAACAGCTTGAAAAAGGGCTAATTTGCTAAATCCCTAGTTCTGAAAATACCTATTTCTTGCCTATTTGAAATAAATAATTTGACTTTGAGTTGACTTTGACTTTCGATTTTTTTATTCTAGGTCATGCCGGTTTCCTCATGATGTTTTCTTCATCATTTTGATAGCAGTGCAGCAGTATAGTGATGAAATAAATTCCACATAGTAAAGCGCCTAAATTGGTTCTTACCACTCGTAGTTCAGGGCCTTTATTGCTAGGAGATCACTGCTCAGTCTCTTGACTTAACAAGTTAAAATGTTGTATGCTCGTTTCATTCCGATAACAATGCCAAAGAGAGTAGAAAAAAATAATTGAGGGTCGCTCTTTATTAAATATTGTTGATTTGTTTACACTAGTTTTTCCGTAGTCGAAAAACAGTCAGTTTTAAAATGTCAAGAACGTTATTTGGCCGTGATGCTGGCCTACAAAAAACATGAATGTACAAAAGAATACACACACGCAAAATATTTACCGACGTAAAAAAAACACGATCTCAAGGAAAACTATTTCGAAAAACCTGAGAATTTCTTTTTGTGCCTGAAACAAAAGCAATATCTAACGTAACTCTATGATTTACGGAAGATAGCTTTAATATCAGAAACTAATATATCTTCGTTGAGTTGTTTGTTTTGAGGACAAATATATATGTAATTGGATAAGAACTGGTACTGGATGCATGAAGAGTCATTCCTATGCTGATCTACGTACAAACAAAAATGTTGACATCGATTCTTGCACTCGAGTAAAGTACTCAAAATGTTTTCGTTCTTGCTATGACTGAAGCTCTGTTAGGTTTTATGTTTCGGGGATAAATAATAAGCGCGGGCTCCCATACACCGTTATATGTTTGACTGGCTGCCGCAGCTAGGCTGCCTAGTGCGCGGGGGGCGTAATGGCTGCCGCAGCCGGGAGTTCGTTGTTTGCTTAGTGCGCGGGCTCCCATACATCGTCATATGTTCGACTGACTGCCGCAGCCTGGCTGACTAGTGCGCGGGAGGCCTAAGCCTATATTTTCCATTTAATAAAATTGCCAAACAAATGATTAACTATATACCGATAAGTGATACTGCTTAATTCAATTATTTTTTTCCCTTCTTTGGATTTTATGAGAAGCATAATGACTATCAGTGTTAAACATATTCTTCGCTAAATGCATGCATTTGAGCTCAATCCTCGGCCACTCTCAATATGCATTACTAACCAGTCGACCAACTTGCGAAGAATCAGTCCGCCTAGCCTGCGGGCATCCTATGCTACGTTTGCCGACTTGTGCCAGAAGCTTTTTTTGTTGTATCTAGAAAATGGTTGAGAAGATTACTAAGTTCCCGGTCACGGCCTCGAGCGATGCGATTTGCGTCAAGCGACACGGCCGCACGACTTCTGTTTTCAACCGTACGCTTCGCAAATCACGTCGCGGTGACTCGTGACATGGTTAGGGTCTAGTCCCTTTTATTTGGCTTCTCCGCAGCCACTGTTACAAGACGGGTGTCGCTTGAGTGTGTAGCTCGTGGCCACGGGGTCAGATGATGATTATAAGTTACATTAAAGAAGAAAAAACCGGTCAAGAGCGAGTCAGACTCCCGCACCGAGGGTTCTGTACGTATTTCTGAAAAACTGTGCTATTTAGAGACATCGTTTTATTTTTCCTGTAATGTTTACATAAACTTCTATCACATAGAATAATTTCAGATTTTTTATCTATGCAAATTTCGGAGATAAGGAGGGGGACGGTATTTTTTTTACATTTTTCATCAAAAGTCGAAAACTATGCTGCCTAAAAAAATCAAAAATCAAATCAACATCAAATCATTTATTTCCTTGCCTAAAAAACGTGTTTGAGAATGTGCAAACAGCGTTCTTTCTTAAGATACCCCACATGCCCTAGTAGCTTCACATCAAATTTTTAAGACCCCGTTTCAGTCCCTTTTGCAAAAAAGACATATTTTTTAAATGTCTTTCTTGTTTGCAACATAGTTGGGCAAACGTCATCTAAAACTATTCTAAATTTCAAGTTGATGGCATTAGTAGTTCTTGAGATATCCAGGTGTGACAGACAGACAGACTTAGTCTCACCATAAGGGTTCCTTTTTACCATTTTGGTACGGAACCCTAAAAACGAACGAGCCTTACAGTCGTCGTTTATGATGCGTAACATCTGATATCTCACCTTGGTAATAAGCAAGTGAGCTGCTCAATTTCTTATTACCACAGACAGAAATTAACCCCAAAATAAACTAAATACCGAAATATTTAATCAAATAATTATTCATAACTAGTGGTCGCCCACTCTACTTACAATTTATATAGTACTTATTAATTCCATGAGTGCAGGCAGGCCAAGGAAGCACTCCCTACAATTGATGGCCGCCTCACGAAACAGGTTCTCCGACTAACGAAGCAACAGCTACGTACAATGACAGCAGCTATAACTTGCCACGGGTCATTTAATAAACACCTCTTTGTCATAGGAGTCACAGACAGTCCGCTCTGCAGGGCCTGCATGGAGGATGACGAGACAGCAGCGCATCTGCTACTATACTGCCCAGTGGTTGCCACATACAGGGCAAAGTACTTCGGAAACCCAGGTAACCTCTGTGAGATTGTCAGTAACACCAAGGCGTTGCTAGCGTTCCTTGAGGAGCTGGGGTGGATCGAATAATCGATTTTCCCACCCGTACGCAAAATACGCGCATATTGACGTCGAGTTGCGGACACCAGCCCGTATTACCTATTACCTACCTATTCCACGAGTATACTAATTCCATGCTATTATAAATTACTACATCTTCATTGTAAAGAAGATGTAGTAACAAAAATTGAAAAGAGTATGCTTAGATGGTTTGGTCATGTGGAGAGGATGAGTGTAAAGCGACTAACAAAAGGTATTTATAAAGCAGAGGTGAGTGGAAACGCCGGGAGGGGACGCCCTAGAAGGACATATAGTGACCAAATTGGTGATGTTCTTCAGAAAGGTCAGGTGCGTAGTACTCGCAACCGGCGTGCGTGTGTGACTACTTAGATGTATGAGTACGAACGTATGCGAGCATAAAGGAGCATGTAACGAGCGTAGCAGGTGGTGTTCTATAGTTTCTGCCTACCCCCATGGGAAGAAGGTGTGAGTTTATGTATGTAGTTATATTTTATGAAAATAACATAGCATTACGTCTGTATTCCCCAAAGGGTTAGGCAGAGGTGTACCTACCTATAGTACACCCACATTCAATTTCGCTAGTTATGTTTAGTTCCCATGTAATAGGGGGCGAGCCTATTGCCACTAACCGGGCACAAATTCAGACTTCAGACTTTAACTGGGAAATTCCAGACGAAAGACCCAATATCACTTTGCCTGACCCGGGAATCGAACCCAGTACCTCATTCCCAACAGTAGCGCTCAAAAAGCGAGAGGAAAGATGTAACACATCAAAAAGATGTGTCGAGCCTACAGTACTGTAGTATATGAGGTGTAAACATCTGAAATCTCATCTTGGTAATTATTATGCAACTGAGCAGCGACAGAAATTAAGCTAAAAATTAAAAAAACTAAATACTGAAATATTTATTCGAATAATTATTCATTACTAGTGGTCGCCCACTGGTCCAAATTAGACCCCATCTACTTACAATCTATATAGTATTTACTAATTCCATGAGTACACTAATCCTATGCTAATAAAGAACTTACTAATACCATGCCATTAAAAAAAATACTTACTTATTCCATGCTCAAGCTGTCACTTTCTGTTACACACTTCCGTCCCTTTTCACGAAATCACTCTCACAGAAAGCAAGAGGAAAGATGTTACACATCAAAAACATACCGACCACAGATTAAATTGAGATAAAGAAATAAAATTTGTTTATTCTGCACAAACATAAACAAGACACACTTAACTTTATGTTTAAGTCTTATGTTCGCAAGTTTATGTTTGGCAGTTGGTGTTAATTACCTGAAATAACTGAATTTATTATTTTTATTATTTGACGGCACGGATGGCGCAGTGGTTAAGCGATTGACTGCTGCGCAGCGTGTCGCGGGTTCGATTCCCTCATGGAACAAATATAATGTATGACCTACAAGTAGTTGTTCCGGGTCTGGCTGTGTGTGGCATGTGAGTTTAAATGTTTGTAAACGCACCCACAATACAGGAGAAATTCCTAGTATGGGGCTACGTTTTATAAAGAAAAAACAAATTACAAATATAAAATAGAAATTTACAAAATACACACTCTAATACAAAGTAGATACATACATATTTTAAGACTACATACATATTTTACGTACATATTTAAGGCTAGCTGTTAAATGATGCAATGTTTTTTTTTTGTGATGATAAGGGCAGGACATTGGTACATTTTTGATTGAGGTACAAAAATCCTTAAGTAGTTAGGAACGGGCTAAACTTTGAGCTAAAACCACTCTAACAAATTATTTGTACATTGTTTTATTTGTCCAGTCAATAACGTTACAATTTGCACATAAATGAATTTTAAGCATCAAACTTAATTAGTTGGCATTAATTAGAATGCTCCAGTGTAATTACGTGTTAATTTGAATATGATTTACTTTTGAATATTATTCGATTTCAATTTGTGTTTCAGCTTTTGAATACATGAAAGGGGAGATTTTAATTTGTGTTTTGGCCCTATGGGTCAGTTATACAAAAAACTCGTACGGTGCTCTGCGAGTCCAATATAACAATGCCTTCAGGGTGATGATGGGACTACCGCGCTTTTGCATTGTGTCTGGGATGTTCGCGGAAACCAGCGTGCCGGATTTTTACGCGCTGATGCGTCTGCGTATAGCGTGCCTGATGCGGCGAGTGCGTGATAGTCCCAACAGTCTTTTGGCTACTGTGGCCAGCAGGATGGACAGCCCCATAATGTGGCATTGGATCACGACTCACAGAGCGTCATTCCAATGCCTTAAATAATTTTATTTATATTTGTGTTTATTTTATTTAACGTGCATGTTGTTTTATTTGATGTGTTTTGTTTTTTTATTGTAATGTTTTGTAACTTATGAACTATGTGTCTGATAATAAAGTTTCTATTCTATTCTATTCTATAGGCCAAACTGAGCTAAGGAATCGGTAATTAAAAGCCAGCACTGCGCTATATAATTGTGTGTATGTTCTTGAGTGCAGACCGCAAATCGGCAAACGTAGGGTAGGACGCCCTCAGGCCCTGCATTCTCGAAATAGATAGCGATCTCTTTACGACCGAATTCGATCGCAAAGTCCTAATGGGGTCTCTAGAAGGTCAAAATTGCTTGACAAGCTTGTGATTTTTTCGTGTTTGTCTAGCAATTTTAACTTTGATGTATTAAATAGGAAGATATGATACGCGCTCTTCGACGTGGACCGCATAAATTAGGGCAAGAGGACACAATCGACCTTAGTCAAAATCGAACTGGCGTTTGTGCCGCACGTTAAGTAAAATTACAGTAATCGTCTAAACAAGCAGTAACAATCCCTTCCTGTGTTTATAAAATGTGCACAAATAGTGCAAAAACCAAAAAAAAAACTCCCACGGGATTAGTTTTCACTCGTAAGTACAGCAAAAATATTAATTTGTTGAAAATTATAATAATATTTAATGTTTGCTCCGTCATAAGTCGTTCCTAATCGTAAACATTCGGCCAAAATTCGGCTACTAACGCGATTTCGCTTGCACAATAGCGCCGGCTCCTGTTATGGGTACGTAACAGTGACGATTATTGCTATCTCGTTCCCGCTATAGCCCGCGTAATATATGTGTCTCTATTTCGGTTGTCGAGCACATGACGCACGACATCGGGAAATGTAGTTGTGTGGGTGTGTTTACAGTCCATTTAATATATACGTGATTTTTGAGAGTGGCCTGTCTTCCCTTATTTTCATCAATGATCTAGGGTCTCCATTATGATTTGGCGACCAAATTCGGTTGTAAAGCGATCGCTATATATGTCGAGGCTGCAGGCCCAGGAAGTCTACTCTGAAGCGTTAATCCGAAGTATCGAACGAATGTTCGGCCGTTTTATAACTTCCATTATTTCCTTTTTGACTTTAAATCCTTACCCGACTTAAAGTCACATTTTTGACTTTTGCACTCGGAAAGCATCATTTGGTGAAGTGGCACTGATGATAAATACACAGATGGCCACCGGAATTACTAAATAATAAGATTTCACGGTTTCGATCGATTAAGTACTTTTTAATATGGTTGCTAAGCAATTATTATTATGTGGCAGTTCTCCTGGTTCATACCAGGAGAACACCTCAACAATTAACGTCCCTGCATCGGGAATAGCAATATTTTGTAAAAAGGTGTTGATCAGTAATTGTCATTAGGCTATTGTAACATAGATAAATTACAAACTGACTCAATAAAAAGTAAAAAATAAAAAACTTTTTGCAAAAAAAAAAAAATTGGCTATCTAAAAATCATTACATAGTGAAAAGTAACATTAATTTCAGAAGTCGGTGGCAAACAACTAAAATACAGATCCAAAGACTTCCGAAATTAAATTTATTTTTCACTTTGTAATGTTTTTTTTTGTATTAAAAACACAATACACGCAGATGAAATCGCAGGCAACAGTTAATAACTTTTCAGTGAGTAATTGTTAATTAACACAATGATAAAATCCTTTTCATTTATTACACCCAGTGGAAAATAAACACAAAACTTCAAGATTATTCTCAGCACAAAGCAAAGACCACTTAAACAAATTAAATGATAGACCAACAATATAGAAGGTCATTGTTATAATAAATTGTTGAGAGTGTACAATGGTTCAAAGTCTTGCTCTTCCTCAACGTAACGATATACTACGTTTGTCGGCTGGCGTACTACTGGCTACTAACTCACTTTTAAATTTTAACTGGGATCGAAAGTCTTACCCAGTGAGTCAGTGACTGAGTTGTACTCGTAGAGGTCAGAAGTTGCTGCATTCGGTTAAATTAAAGCCGACTCCAAGAAAAGTCTAGGCAAGACTTGTAAAGGATTTTTAATTTAAATTATAATTTTCAGGTATGTTTTCAGATCAGGCAGGAATGTATAGTACCAACATTTTTATACAGACTAATCAATGACATTACGCCTGTTTTGTTAAATAGAAGGCAAGTATTCTACTTCTGCCTGCCCTAGACCCCCATGTTTTCTATCCCAGTCAGCCGCCTCTTTATCATTCACTCTCTTGTCATTAATATCATCCCTCACAAAAAAAAATACTAAATCAGTATGTTACTCTATGTTTCTTCCCTTCAATAGTCAACCAATTTGGAATAATTATTATTACAGCTTATCAATTGTATTAAAAATGCTCAGTCAAAGTAAGTAATGAAGTGCTTTTTTTTCTTCTAATTTCAACATTAATTTTCTCTATTTTCATTACAAGCTTTATTATTTTTTATCCTGTTTACACCTAGTTATATGTGCATGCTGTGGTCTCCTGTAATTGAAGGAGCACACGTCAAAGAATCTTTCGTGTTATTGTAATTTATATTGTATCTGTGTATCCTTTGTTGCTGGTGATCCTAAAAACATCAAATAAAAATCCTATCCATTTTTTATTTGGTCTGTGTCTTCCCCTTCTTCACTATACTGCATTCATCACTTTCTTTTTAATTTCCAAGTTAACTGGATACAAATCCTGACTCAGAGCTACCACTAAGAAATTCGTAGTGGTTCATAAACGCTTTGTTCCGTCCAGAAATCCCCTAACACTTTCAACAAATTGACCAGCGAGGCAGTTGGAGACAAACTTACATGGGCACTTATAAAACGTCACAAGCTTGGTGCACGTTTCCAATTGGTCGTTACCTATGGAGAAAAGCCGGCAAGAACCTCCACGTTTACTCTGTTAAAAATAATTGATAATTCAAACATAATTTGATAACACATTTGGCATCACCAAACCATGATAAATCAAGTAAAAGTGACTTAAACTAATAGTAAACCCTCTGTTTTGAAGAGACGTCTCACAATCGCGGTGCTAACGATCACTTGGCTTTGTGAACTACAGGTAACACTAGCGCTCTGTTTGATTTCTACAACAACAGCTGGAAATAAAATAATAATGCTGGTTAGTTTCACAAAGGTATGACAGTCTTTTGTTATTTTTGAGATGCTGTGACCAAAAGAAATTCTAAAAACGGATGTTTTTAACGAAAATACAAAAATAGGGTTCTCGAGTGGTACTGAATTACGTCCGACGCGCCTTCGACAGTGAGCCTCGGCACAATCTTTGTTAACCAGCTATTCTTATAATTATGCCAAAAGAAGAATAAGAAGAATACAAAACAATGTCAGCGTTATCACGTTGTTTTTAATCCCTATTATCACATTGAATTTAACTGCAATAAAGGAGTGGATACGAGTAAGTCAATAGTAAGTTCTAAATGATTTTTAACCGATAATTTATTTCAATCGTCACAAAATAGCCTGGCTTAAACTAATTCACGGCAGCACAAACACATCTTCTCAAAGAGAGAAGTAACGAATCATTATCAAGCTAATAATTCCCACTTTCTCCATGATGATTTCTTTTGCTAAAAACCGTACCCAAGATTCATCATCATCATTTCAGCCGAAAGACGTCCACTGCTGGACCTACCTCCCCCGAAGGGGGAGGGGCGTTTGCCATAAACGCCACGTTTGGCAGGCGGGTTGACGATCACAGTATGGTATCAAAAAAACTTTTTACAAAAAAATAATAACCGACTACCAAAAATAACACTACAAAGTGAAAAATAACTTTAATTTCGGAAGTCGGTGTCTTCATAGAGAACGCTGCTACCCATTCTCTAGTAAGTCCTTTAGTCACCTTTTACGACACCCACGGGAAGAAATAGAACCAAAGGAAAAATGAAAAAAATAAAGCTTACTCTTTCCACAACATGCAAGACTTGACTTCATTTCTTTTTCAACATGTCAAAAAAGCGGCTTTTATCGTTCAGAAACAATAGCGGGGCTTACAATAAAATCAGTACAGCGGATAAAATCTGGGTATAAAAGCTTGCATGTAGTGTTTATGTCAAAGGCACTCAACCGGGACTCATTTTTACGTAAAACAGTTCTGCCTGTGGGGAAATTCTGACAGTTTTGATTTTACATTTATGATATAACTAGCTGCGCCCCGCGGTTTCACCCGCGTAAGTGTCGATCCCGTGGGAATATCGGGATCGGTCCTGGAGCCGTATCTGTGGGACACCGGTTACGACTGGGTGCTGCACGCCGTCCTCCCTAGCGGCGTCAACGTAGTCTGTTACGCTGACGACACGCTGGTCCTGGCGCAGGTGAGGTCGCATCAGGTGGCGGCCGAACTGGCGGCACGTGGGGTTGTCGGCCGTTATTAAGATCTTAATGTACCATAAACTCAGACATAAATTCTATTCTATTCTATTCGTGTCCTCCAGGCGATCCACACGGTGGTGAGCTCCCAGGTATGGAATGTAATCATTTACTGAACATAAAGTTTTATTCGGATAAACTTTAAATCCTCAAAATAAAATATAAATCTTAAAATGAACATTCTTATATTTTATGAAGCAGTAAATTCAAAGAAAAGCCTGTATAAAGCCTTCGAAAGATCTGTGAGAAAATTAAAACAAAAAGTTGGTTTTATTTTTGTATTGCTAGTGACAGTACAGAAATACCATTTATTATTGCATTTTCATTGGAAATACTAATTGTATTGATTTATTCTATTATAGCGTAGGGGTTAAATATTTAAGCGTAGGAGGTTCTATCATCATCATCATTGCAGCCGAAAGACGTCCACTGCTGGACATAGGCCTCCCCCAAGGGGGGGTTTGCCATAATCACCACGCTTGGCAGGCGGGTTGGCGATCGCAGTATGGTGTTAAAATGCACAGATAACGCTGCTTCCTATTCTCTAGTAAGTCCCTTAGTCGCCATTGACGACACCCACGGGTAGAAATAGGGAAGTGCTATTCTTAACGTCCGGCACCACACAGACAGGAGGTTCTATATTTAAATATTAATAATTTTTTTTCGGTTTCTGAAAATAAATGGGGTGCTTTGAAGTAACAAATAATAATGCAAATAATTTTTCGAATGTCTCTAAAAACTAGTCAAAAGATTATCGAAAACAAATAATTATTATTTTCACAGACAAATTAATTGTCGTCCATATTTTTATTCTTTAAACGTGAGCGAGTAACGCGGGAAAGAAGTTCCTGTGAGGATTTTGGAGAGGCCTTTGCCCAGTAGAGCAGTGGTTGCCCAGTGGAAACGACCCTGACTTACGAGGTCGTAGGTTCAGAACCAAGCAAGCACTTTACTCATCACCACTACTCCCAAAACTGCACCGTGTGGTGCCGGAAGTAAAGAATAGAATAATCCCATTTCTTCCCGTGCGTGTCGTAAAAGGCGACTAAGGGACTCACTAGAGAATGGGCAGCAGCGTTCTCTATGCATTTTAACACCATACTGCGATCGCCAACCCGCCTACCAATATATTATAAGGCTAAACATGATTGGACTTTATTGTAATTTATTATCATCTTGCATGCTGTTGTATGTATATACCATGTTTCTACAAATAAATGAATCTTATCTTATCTTAAGCGTGGCGGTTATGGCAACCCCCCTCCCCCTTTTGGGGGAGGCCTATGTCCAGCAGTGGACGTCTTTCGGCTGGAATGATGATGTTGATGACTCTCAAAACGGTGAAGGAAAATGTCGGAAAAAAAACGGCATGTCCTAGAACCAAAAAATTTAAGGCGTGTGACATCTACCAATCTGCACTGGACCTGCGTGGTAGATTACGGCCCCTCTCACAGAGAGGAGGCCTGTGTCCTAGCAGTGGGAATATTATAGGCTGTCTATGTAATTACGCCATGAACATTTTTTTTTTGGTTACGAGCAGTGTGCCCGATGGGTTTCCCGTCGGAAAAAATTACAACCTTCCATCCAAACTTTCATCCCCTAATCTCAACCCCTCTCGAGGGTGAGTTTTCAAAAATCCTTCCTCAGTGCTCACTTTTGCTTTATAAGGAACTCTTGTGCAAAATGTTATGCTTCTACCAGACTCAGCGGTTTAGGCAATACGGTATACATGAATGAAAAAAAAAATAGAAAATATTTTTTTATTTAATAGTTCTTCTACTTATTAATTGTTTCAATATATTTTCCCAGTATTGGGAAAGTATGGGCTACCAAAGAAACAAAAAAGAATTGGGAGTGAAATAGAGATGACGACACGGTTGGCGTAGTGGTTAAGCGATTGACTGCTGCGCTGCGTGTCGCGGGTTCGATTCCCGCACGGAACAAATATTTGTATGACCTACAAGTAGTTGTTCCGGGTCTGGCTGTTTGTGTATGTGAGTTTAAATGTTTGTAAACGCACCCACGATACAGGAGAAATTCCTAGTGTGGGGCAACATTAAAAAAAAAAAAAAAGAGATCCAGCTTTAAAAAGTAACCAAAACTGAATTAGCACATAGTATGATATCCACAGAAAATAACACTTTATTTTATACGGATCTACGTAAAACTATTCGAATAGTGTTCCCCATTTAAAAGTGGACGAAGTACAGTAAACCACGCAAGTTTATGAGCAGCTAGCACAGCGCTGAACCAATATTTCTACAAAACTTTAACGATAATGTGTACGTAGCAAGTTTTCTAGGAAAAATTCTTGTATTGACAATACGACAATTTCTTTGGGAAAAGATACGAAAACTTTTCCAAGTGATGTTTGGAAACTGTTTTTCTTTGCTGTGTGCCTTTTTTATGAGTTTAAAGTTGTCCTGTTTTGTCCGGCTTTTCTGGAAGCCGGTAAAAATTTTAAACAAAAGTCAGGAAGAGGTTGTTATGTCCAGTGTATTTTTTTTGGTTCCTTTGTAATTCAATGTATCTTGGGCGACAGTAAACCAATTTTGCTGTTTTTTAGGGTTCCACAGTAAACAAGAAACCCTTATAGTTTCAGCATGTCCGTTTTTCTGTCTGTCCCCGGCTTAGCTCAGAGACGTACTAGAAATACTACTAAAGACGGAGATATATGCCAGTGATCTTGAGTGGTTAGCTTGCGTATTATGTACGGAGCTCACGCAACGCGTCGTACGTTCAGCCAGTAATAGAACTCGCCCATCAAGGAGCGCTGTCCCCAATTTGACGGATTATTAATTTATTATACACAAAACAAAAGGTATTTTAATAAAAAGCGTATGCTAATAGATCAATAATTAAATTATCTTTAAATAAAAAGACACAGAAAAATACGCTTGGTAGATTTTGCACCATTCTCAGTTTTTTATCCGCGTTAATCATAACTTTACAAATTAATTTCACTAAGTAATATAAACATAATCTCAAATATTTACATATTAAATTATTGAATAAATGCTTTAATTTATCGTATATTTTTTTTTAATCATTAGCACTACTCATTTAGACGTGATCTTCAGTATAAAATCATTAAAAGCCAGTTATCGTCCCCTTAATCATGGGTATTCACGCCGACATCGAGGTAAATAAAATCTTGAAAAAAAAAAATTGTAATTACCTCCCTTGCATGTAAAGTGAGGATGATATTTTTCTTTCTCGTCTTTATCCTTTAAAGTGCTATTTTTTGTTAGAGGCAAGTCCCCCCCTGCCAGTTAAGTGCTTGTTATTAGATAATATGTAGGTACGCGAAATTATATTAATAATAATAATACATTAATAATGAATTAATTAGGTAATAGTTTAATATTTTTTAATATTATTATTTTCTCTCAATCAGAACACCCGCCATCTTATCTCTTCACCACCCTTGGTTCACTGGTAGAGAATGCCTAAGGCATTAAGTCCGCCTTTGTACCTTATTGTGTGCGAGTAGTTTTTAAATAAATTAATTAAAAGGAAAACTATCACAGCTAAGTATGCTTTACAAGTTAACGAGTAATAGTCGACCAACTTATATTTGCAGTTGGAGAATTGACCGTGACGTATCTATATCGATGTATGGGAGTACATGTTTTTCAACTACAATGTTAAGTTTGTTTTTGGGATATATTCATCCCAACTACGGAACCCTTCATTGTACGACACGCACTTGGCCGGTTTTTTAAAGTAGATTTCAGGAAAAATAGCTAAGGATTAAAAGTCACAAAAGAATCCTTTTAAAATAAAGGTATTATAAGGGGAAAAAAAGGTAAAAAGGAACTCAATGCCAGTAAAACTCGCTAACAGGCGGCCATGCTTGTTATAGTGATGAAGGATTTGGGCTAGTGTTGGGCAAATTCAGGAAGATTTTATTCTCCCGTTGTATATTGTTTTGAATGATATGAATTGGAACCGGTAGTTAACAAAAATACAAGTTTATTGCCCGAAAATGTATAATTTTGATATCTATCTCTTTCTAGTGGTTCTTTGTGTGTGTAACAATTTTATTGTAATTTTAGTGTAACAATTTTATTCCCGAAAAATGACAGATTTTCATTATACCTAATAAGATATCGACGACGAGTCCTGGAGTGGAGACCGCGTATCGGCAAGCGTAGTGTGGGACGCCCCCAGCTAGATGGACCGACGACCTTAAAAAGGTGGCTGGGACAGACTGGATGCGGAAGGCGGAGGACAGGGTGTTGTGGCGCAGCCTGGGAGAGGCCTATGTCCAGCAGTGGACTGCTATAGGCTGAGTTGATTGGTAATAAGATGTAACCCAGCGAAAAAACATTTTTTTTAATAAAAATATCTATTTATGCAAATGTAATGAAACTATTATCTACAGCAAACTATATAACGTAGCTACAGCCACCATACCCAAATGAAACTCATAGGCTCAAACTGTCATTTAAACTCCGAAACTTGCAAACTATACACCCAAACAGTCCGGGAAACACAACACTACACCCGTTATAGTAAATACTGAGTGACCACTATTAGTGCCGGAATAAGGAACTATGGTGACTATATTTTATTTATAGTGTGATAGATTTTGAAGAGATGATTTTTGTTAAATTTTGTAGGACAATATTGACAATGCAGTATAAACCAGTAGGTTAATTTCAGTTCATTCTTTCCATCAGAGAAATCTATAAGTACATAACTTGTATGGCAGGCATACCGCTTCTTTCACAATCCCCAATTTACTAAACCAAACACCTGTAGACTTCAGAGAGTCAATGAATAGTAAAAACATAAAGCATAAGCTGAAAGAACATTACATCAACTCGATTATAACTTAACTGTTATAACAGTTGATCAAATCTCAGGTCATGGCATGCTAGGACAGACCCCAGCCCCCTTATTCCAAAACAAGGTTTATCTTCAGACTCAGGTTTAAAACATGGAGCCATTATTGAATTTCGAACTTTATTACGACTATGGTAAAGTTCCTAAACACAAAACTGACAACTTGGTACCGAACTAAGTTTTCAGTTTTGTAAAAAGAACCGTATTTCAATCACTGTTACGTTCTTATTACAAAAACTGGCTCCATGGTTTAAGCCATGTCAAATATAAATCTTGTTTTGTAATAAGGCGGCAGAGGTCTAATTGTGTGCTTTGTTTGAGTGTTGTAACTTGTAATTTATAAAATAAATAAAATAAAACATACTAGTAGTTCTGCGACACTCCGGACCCACCATACCCCTGGGGGTAGGGTGGGACTGAACCATACTACCATAGAGATGTGCCACCATCATTAACTCCTTGCACAAGTTAATAAACTGTTTTTCAAAATCCCCGACGAGAAAAAAAATCCAAGCTAAGTTTCAAGTCAAGTTAAAAAAAAAAACAAATAAAAAGTGAAAAATAAAAACATTTTACATAAATGTAATTTTTTACTTTTTATGTTTATTTTTTGGAAGTTGGTTGTTATTTTTTTTTTATTATATATTTTTAATGTTTACTACTTACCAATTTATATACAACTACTTGCTATGTAAACAACAGTGACAGGAAGTTTTATAACATCATCAACTTACATCGAGTGGGTTAAATACGTATTAATGAAGGTAACTAAAAAACTACCCAAACTAAATTAAAATAATGTGATGCATCTTTGAGAGTATGATGTGATGACAGTTAAAACAGAGATTGAAAGTCATCATCAAAAATTTTGCTGAAGGGAACCATAAACCAAAACTCCATTTGTATACATAACTAAATTTATTATACAAAAACGATTGAGAACGTCCTCCTTTATATGGGTCCGCACCCACTCGACCCGCTTAGACTCAACCCGAAGAATAATACCAGATGTTTTACTACCAATAAAATTCAGTGCCATTTGTACAGTCAGACAAAGTGACATTAACTTATTATATAAGAATATTTAATATTTTGTTATGATACATAATTTATCCTGGTAGTAAGTGATTTCGTTTAAAAAATGTAGCTTTATAAAGATAGCCTACTCTACCTCTAGCGTTAAAATTGTAATGATAATTAACAATAATCTATGATTTTTACTACAAAGAAAAAGGATAAGGACTTGATTTATTTATCCAAGCATTATTTAATACACTCTCTATGGTGCAAGCGTTAAATCGACACTATTATGTCTGACTATACATCCACGTTTTACGCCTTTTATTCTTCGAGTCAACTCTAAGCGGGTTGAGTGGGCGCGGACCCCTTTTTATGAAGTCGGTTAAAAACATACACTCGAATTGAGAACCTCCACCTTTTTGTGAAGGCGGTTAAAAAGTTACAAAAGAGAGTCGCCAAACGCCCTGCTCAACTTCCTAATCAACAGCAAACAAACAAATAAACTGAAGCCATTTATTCAATTTAAACCATTTACTGGCACTTTTGAATCGTCAAAGAGTCGGTCAGTTAGTCAGAAAGTTGAAGCTAGTTACCCATTCAAAACGTAGATCTTTTTTTTTTATTTAGGAGGGGTTTGCTCTTGACCTTAGTCTAGGGCAGAGGTGACAGAGACAAAGTCGACGATGGAGTGAGCTTACCCAGAAGATGCCTGTTTACTCTAACTTTGAAGAGATTAGGGTTGTATGCGTTCGGAAACACAGACGCAGGCAGAGAGTTACACTCTTTTGCTGTGCGCATTAAAAAAGTCATTTGGAAACTTTACGCTTAGTGCGAATTGGTGGAATAGCAACAAGGATGGAATGGTAACCTGCAGTGCGCCTAGATGTCCGATAATAGAAGGGGGCCGGTGGAATGAGGTCGTGGAGTTCTTGGGCACACTCACCGAAGTACAATCAGTAAAAAGACCGACAAGCAGGTAACCTTGCGGCGTTGGGCCAAGCTGTGAACATCGTTATCTACCAGTTTTACGTCGCCAATGAGCCTTTTAGATCTGCGTTCCACCGAGTCAAGCTTGGCATGTTGGTATTTTGCTGAGCCATCCCAAAGGTGGCTACAATACTCCGTATACAATACTCAATCTCTATGAAGAAGAACGGGCAAGAAACTCCAAAATGAAACAAACAAGAAATAAACAACAATGATACATGCCTTCACGACTAGCGTCACATCTAAGGATAAACACACATTGGTCACTGTATACAGTTTTTGCACATATCAAGTTTCATTATGTCCTTAAGGGATTTGGGCCCGTTTAGCCGTTTTTGTGACGTCACCATTTATGACTGTTTCTCATTTATGTTTATAGGGGACGTTTTTATGTGAGTTATGGGATATGACGATGGTAGATTATATTGTAATGTAGGTAGGTTTGGGAGTGTTAAATGTGGTTGTTGTTTTATCTTATGATTGTGGCTTTATCGTTTGAAACTGTTTTTACCATTTTCACAGACAGACAGACTTAGTCTCACCGTGAGACTAAGTCTGTCTGTCACACCTGAATATCTCAAGAACTACTAATGCTATCAACTTGAAATTTAGAATAGTTTTAGATGACGTTTGCCCAATTATTTTGCAAACAAGAAATAAATTAAAAAATATATATATATTTTTTCAAAAGGGACTGAAACGCCTAAAAATTTGAAGTTGGGCTACCTAGCACTGTTTGCACATTCTCAAACATTTTTTTTAGGGCAGCATAGTTTCCGACTGTTAATGAAAAATGTAAAAAAAAAATACCGTCCCCCCCTTATCTCCGAAGTTTGCATATACCTATTAAAATCTGAAATTATTCTAGAAGTTTATGTAAGATTACAGGAAATATAAAATGATGTCTCAAAATAGCACAGTTTTTCAGAAATCATCAACATCATATATACGTACAGAACCCTCGGTGCGCGAGTCCGACTCGCTCTTGACCAGTTTATATTATTTTGTTTTACTATTTCATTGCCCTGCATAGTGTAGCGAAATAAAAATGAAAATTCACCACTTTCACGCGTTTAATAATTTAACGATATTTAAAAAAAAAACTAACAAAAACAGGTGAGCTCTAGGCTAAGTAATAACAGCCGCACGCGTCGATCCATCAGGTTAAGCTACACTTGGCGGGGTTGGTCCGTGGATGGGTGACCATCTTTACATACCGAGACTCTTCCGTGCTTCGGAAAGCATGGTAAGCCGTTGGTCCCGGCTGTCTTTCTGGATCTTTGACAGTTGTTAGGGGTCGTCAGAAGCCCGAAAGTCTGACAACCAGTCTTACCAAGGGGTATCGTAATACCCAGTTATTGGGTTGTGGAGGTCAGATAGGTAGTCGTTCCATGTAAAATACTGGTATTCAACTGCATCCTGATAGCCTGGAAGCAGACCCCGACATAGTTGGGAAAAGGCTACAAAAATATTAATTGATAAATGCTTTTATAGTGTACTTGAGTTCCTAGATTATAAGTTGTAAGTCATGAATAATTTAGTACGAGTATCATGATTGTCAGTCAATTTAGAATTTATTTAATATAATTTACTTAATTTAATTTAATAAATTTATTTAATGCATGCACATTCCAAATTAATTAGTTTTTCTTTACGAGTATATAGTAAATAATTATGTAAAATTTGTACACCGAAATTAATGGCAGAATAAGAGATCAATATATTTATCTTTAAGAACTTTCTGTACCTTATTGGCGCAAATAAATGATTTTGATTTTGATTTTTGATAGGTAGATGATGAATCGAACAAAAATATAAAAGACATAAATATGATCAAAATAGTTGCGGAACCGATAATTTGGGCTAAATTTTTCTCGTAATCTCTCTTGATTACGAGAAAAATTAAGGTACATTAGACAGTAAATCTGAGTCACGCATTTGGTTTACAAACTAAGGAATCGATTACAATCGGTTTTAGGTTCGCGACTCCTAAATTACGTACGCTTTCAAATTAATATTATCTTATAAAGATGAACCTAAAGCTCAACACACACAGGCACCGGGTGCGGGTCCGGCGCGGGTCGGGACGGCAGTGCGGCTGGCTGAATTATCTGTATTTATGTCTGTGAATGACACCACACGAAACGCGTGCGTGGGTCGGGCGCGCAGTGGGTCGGTGGCAGAAGCCGCGCACGCGGTTCATGTGGTATCATTCGTAATTATAAAAACAGAGAATTCAGCCCACCGTACTGCCGTCCCGACCCGCACCCGACCCACACCCGCTGCCTGTGTGTGTTGAGCTTAAGTTATTTCGATCGAAACAGACCTGGTTAAAAAAATATCAAATAGTATTAAAATGTTAACGCAGAAAGTACTAATAACTATAGTAATTAACTGTGAAGGTTTAAGTAAAAACTCGTTTCTGACGAACTGCAACTGCAAGGCGTAGCGCGCCTCGACTAAATCTCAGGTGATACGACGACGTTCATTTGTCGCACCAATACGGACTCACCGGTCTTCGAACTCCAAAGATTCTATGCGGCTGGTAAAGACGAACCAAGAAGGCGCATGCCTGGTAGATAGTCCGGTACCCGGAAAAAAGCCAGAAGCGGCCCTTTTCAACTGGTACTACACCTAAGACAAATAAAATAGGGTTTTACACCAGAGAAAATGCTAAAAACATCGTTGAGATAGAAAATAAAATAACTACATACCAGAAGCCACCACACCATTTGGAGAATTCAACCAAAAATAAAATATGTATACAATAACTTATATTTTGTACAATGTTTCATTATAAAGTCCGAAATTTAATATATCAACGATTAGATTGAACTCCTGATTCTCAGCAACTGACGTTTTTAGGGTTCCGTACCAAAATGGTAAAAAGGAACCCTTATGGTGAGACTAAGTCTGTCTGTCTGTCTGTCACACCTAGATATCTCAGGAACTACTAATGCTATCAACTTGAAATATAGAATAGTTTTAGATGACGTTTGCCCAACTATTTTGCAAGCAAGAAAGAAATTAATAAAAATATATCTTTTTTGCAAAAGGGACTGAAAGGGTGTCTTAAAAATTTAAAGTAGGGCTACTAGAACATGTGGGGTATCATATGAAAGAACGCTGTTTGCACATTCTCAAAAGATTTTTTTTTTTAGGCAGTATAGTTTCCGACTTTTAATGAAAAATGTAAAAAAAATACCGTTCCCCCCCCCCTTATCTCCGAAGTTTGCAGAGATAAAAATGTGAAATTATTCTATATGATACTCGTAGAAACTTATGTAAAGATTACAGTAAAAATATAACGATGTCTCTGAATAGCACAGTTGTTCAGAAATCATCAACATCATATATTCGAACGGAACCCTCGGTGCACGAGTCCGACTCGCTCTTGACCGGTTTTTTTTTTCTATAAAAAACAGACAACCTTGATCAAGTCATAATAAATTTGAAAATCAGAAAAATTAAGAATAGAAAAGATGGAAAACTAGCAAACTTAAACTAATAGATTTAAGCCGCATAGGTAACGCTGCAATAGGTACCTACAGCTTACACAGCTTACTTGTGAAAGGAAACTCCAAATTAATTCTTGGGTATTTATTTTGTTGATCATAAAGAATAATCACAACACTAATATCATTTGTTGTTAACGCTCATTACTTGCTATTAAAGCAGCGTACATACCTTATGTTTTTCAAACAGTACTTATACCACAATTTTCGGATTTATAAACTCGTGTAAACTATAACTTGATTTTCGTATAATCGACAGGACTATCACAGCAAAAACTGGCTCGGACCTCTTGCTTGCCCGTTGCGTCCACGCTTGACAAATCCGCCATTGGTTTGTAGGAAGACGCAACGGGGCGGCAAACGAGTCAGTGTTACCAGGATGAAAACAAAAATTAATAAAATAATTACTTAAAAATATACTTCTAAAATTATTTCTAACGCTTATCAAATTAAATATATGACTTACTACAACAATTCTTAACAGATTCCTAACACTTGAATATATCTTTTATCGTGGGAGTTAAAGAAAATATCAAACTCACAAGCACCTGGATTGTTAAAAGCTAAACGTAGACGGTATATTCACGTTTCTACGTTTAGTTGCATTGAGTTGCATTGCACCAATAAAGCCATAATTAAACGTAACAAGCATCCTTGATACATTAATTAGGTTTTTTTTTGTCATTGTCAAACAGATATTTTATTTAATACTTATTCTAATTCCGAATATAGAATTATTCAATCAATATCCAGCCAGTAATGATCAAAATACCTACAGTCACGCACTACGTACCTGGTTAGTCATTCAACACCAGGCAAAATACAGAGAGCTTTACTTCAATCCCTTGTTTAAGAACCACAGAATAGAAAGTAGATGGAGTGTCTGTCATTTGCTTAAAATCATTTCTAGAAAAAAAAATGATGGACAATCAAAGAAATATGTATGTAAGTATATTCTTTTATTGTGTGTTTATTTTTAAATTAGTGATTAGTATAGTAATAATATTAGTAAGTTTTTTATTTTGATTTTATGTATTTTGTTTTCTCTTTTATCTTACACACGTTGTCTACATCTCTTCGTCGACTTTCCTTGTCGCAGGTATGCTGGAAGAGATTTCTTTAGAAATAAGCATCACCTTTGTACATATTTTTCTGTTCTTTTTTTTTTTTTCTGGTCTGTATATATGTGTGTACATAAAATAAATAAATAAATAAATAAATAGAAATAGACGGTTTTTGATTTTCCAACAGGTTTCGCCATTCAAAAGACTTAAACTGGCTTATTTTCTCATTTAAACTGACGGCCATAAGTCAAAAAACCTGGTCGTTAGTTTCCATAAATCGATCGTCCATGCCCTCTGCCGCTCATATTTACATGAATAATAAATCGATTCCCACATCCATATTCACACTTTATAATATTTTTTTATAAATACGAAAGTACATCAAGCTGCACATCAAGTTACAACAAATCTGTCAATATTTCTCATTCGATTTTGAGCTTAACCATCAATATTCTATGGTTTAAAATCGTTTGGAGAAATTTTACAGTTTGGTATAACCTGATGTGCTGTTGACGGAATGACGGTACCTAACTATGCCTGTCTGTCTGTTAACATTCACGCCGTTAAATTCAACCATTAAACCGCTTGTTATGAAATTTGACAGATCGGCATATTTGCGGGCAACAGCTAGCAAATCAATAAATCATTACCACTCCATTCACTCACTCATCTCTGTTCCAACCTACCCTTTAATTTCACAAACCCATCAATTTCGGTAGCCGGTTGACAGAACCGTCAGCCATCTTGAAGAGGTAACGGATATTAATTGGAGGCAAACACGTTACTTTGTGTTACTGACAGGTAATTACTGCCATGGTGTAAGTATGTAGTAATTAAATTGGATTAGATTGTGTGTGTACGTTGAAGGATTTTTTTGAATATTATTAATTGGGTATCTGCCTGATTCATTACACCGTTACCATCAGGAGTTCAGGACCACTAAGCAGAACCAAAAGGAACATTAAGTGACTCACTAGGGCTACCAGGGACTCAAGTGCAATAATCGTGATTGTAGGTTAAGTTAGCAGTAGGTATTAAAAGAGACTCTTTTAATACCTACTGCTAATTATCCTATTGTTCTCGGCTTGACCGGTTCCAGGTCGGTCGTCAGAATTATTGTGTTTTTCTGACATGAAGTTCACTGGTGGCAAACTGATCTATCTCTCGGGGAAATAACGTGATGTTGTGTAAAAATAATATTTCTTAGTGTTTAGTTTTACACTGAATTCTTAATTAATGTTTAAACCACGTTTAACTAAGTATTCTTAGTTCCACTAAAGGAAAAATCGGTATTAATGGTCTATAATCACCAAGCAAGCATGGTCATCGATGATCAAAAAGCCTGACATCATCATCATGTATTGTGGTGCAACTTGAGTGAATTCGCAAAAGTTACACTATATGTAATAAGTTATTTAGATTAAGATATTTTTTAAATAGGTATAAGGTGTAGATTTAGGATTTAGTTGGTAAGGCCACTCTGTCGCATTGGATCATAGATCTGTAATGATAGTGTAGGTAAGATGGTTATAAATAAATAAATAAAAAAAATCATCATTAGCTTATACCATATCCATATCCACTGCTGGGCATACGCTTTTCCAATCGCACGCCATTCAACCCGATTCTCGGCAGCTCTTACCAGCTGCTATCTGCCACCCGTCGAATATCTTTGCTCCGAAAACCCTGTAGTAAATTACAGACCATTATTTTCCAAACTCACTCTTTATCAGATTTTAAAACAATAAAATCACGAACCATCCTTTACGAAAATAGAAACGAAAAATATGCAAATGAACTACCGCCACCCTTACCTTACATATATCAAACTGTGCTTACCCTTTGCAACAAAATATTAGAGATGGGCCGACTAGCCGACTGGCCGAATAGTCATTGCAAAAAGACCGATGAGTCGGCCTAGCCAATCATAGCTATCAGTAGAGTTCGGGTATACAAAAAAATGTGATTCTAAAATAAATAATAAACAACCAGCTGCCCGGCGCGACTTCGTTCGCATGGTGTTCTATCCCTACCGTATATTTACCCTACTCCTAAAATTTCGCGGGCGTATGCAGTAAAACTCACCAAAGTTTCATCAAAATAGGTCCAGCCCTTTCGGAGTCCATAACACAAACAAAGCTTGATTTTTATTTACATAAAAGATCTGTTACTCACTTCTTTAGAGTTATTGAAGCAGTCGTTTAGTTTTTTTTTTATTATGTTTTTCGTGAGGAAATCGTAGTAAAGAAAGTTTTGAGTATGAATGTGGAGGGCTACAAAAGTAGCTAAAGACTTATTAAACGATGGATAGACTGTGTGAATTAGAATATGGCTAGGAAGGGGGTGACTACCAAAACCTAAAAAAATATATATATATAAGAAGAGTAAGAGTGATAGAGAGTGAGAGTGTTTAAGAGTATTTATTTACTATATCTAAATTGGAAGCGGTTTAGCTGTTGTCAGCGTCTTATGCATAGGAAATATGAATGAAATAAAAGAGCCAACTAGTTGGCGCATTTGGCCTACCAGATACTGATTAGTACGTATTACAAATATCGCCGGATATTCGGCTTTCCCGACTGGTCGGTACATCTCTACTAAATATATAGCGTGAATAAACAAAGGGCAGCGCTACATTCAAATGTAAATGAGGTGGAGTGAAGGGAATTTTTACTGTTGTGTAATATGCCTTAGTGAGGACCGCTGGCGTAATGGTCAGTTTTGCATATTATTGTATTGTTGAGTAGTGGGATCATTTCTTGAGAGGTGAATGGGGAATAATAACCTCAAAACTTTATTAAAACAAAATATATTAAAATATTTTGTTGGTCATTTTTTAACTTGTGGATCACCTTGTGGAATATTTATTTGTCCTTTAGCAGCGATGTTCATCATTTAGGCTTTTAATATGATGAGGACGTTAAGCTGTAGGCCCCAGCTGTCATTCGTAAATCTTTGACAGTCGTTACCGGAAGTCAAAAACCCGTAAGTCTGACAACCAAGAACCAACAAAACAAGGGTTACGAGGGGTCGACTTACCCAGTAACTGGGTTATGACGGAAATCGATCCCAGGATTATTGGGAAAAGGATAGCCAGATGATAATGGCAATAATACGATACTACCAGAATGTTTGACATTGTGTGATAAAAATACGATACTAGGTAAGATCATCATTCAGCCGAATTCGTCCACTGCTGGACATAGGCCTTCCGCAAGGCTAATCGCTAGGCTTGGCAGGCGGGCACGCGGTCGCAGTATGGTGTAAAAATGCATACAGAACGCTACTGCCCATTCTCTAGTAAGTCCCTTAAGTCGCCTTTTACGACACCCACGGGAAGAAATGGGATGGTGCTATTCGTTACGTACCGCACCACACGGAACACAATACTAAGATATATACGATAATAACATACACACACACACCCATGATATGCAGGCATACCTGCATAACGTGTGTGTGTGTGTGTATGTTTAAGGAGTCATACGTACCTACAAGTCCTACGCGGAATAGTGTTTGTTTTTTACCTTTCTTTTTTATATTTACCTATATTTTTACTCTTTTTAGGGTTCCGTACCTCAAAAGGAAAAAATAACCCTTATAGGATCACTCGTGTGTCTGTCTGTCTGTCCGTCTGTCACAGCTGATTTGCTCCGAATCTACTGGACCGATTAAGTTGAAATTTGGTACACATATGAACTTCTGTGACCCAAACACGGACGTTATACGTAAATAAATTAATTTTGAATATGGAGGTCACTTTACGGGGACAAATTAGAAAAATAAAAAATCAAGTTTTGCTGACTGTACCGCGTGACATATCAAATGAAAAGGTTTGTTTAAAGGATTTTATATATTTTTTTTTTTTGTATAATTTCAAAATACATACTTTTAAAATTATTTAAGAAAATGGATGAAAAATGACCATTGGGGCCCCCTTATCTCCAAAACTACTGAGCCTAAAATTTTGATACAAAATAAAAACTATTTTCTGTATTTTAGATTACAGGGAAACCTATAAGAAGTCTGTGATCTTAAAATAAAATGGTAAATCACTCAATATTGTGCGTACAAACTTACATTTGCAGTTGGAATGTATGGGGATAATGTTTTTCAACTACAATGTTAAGTTTGTTCTTGGGATAAATTCATCCCAACTACGGAACCCTTCATTGTGCGTGGTCACACGCACTTGGCCGGTTTTTTAAGTATTATTATGTTTATGAGAAGTGGTAGTCCAGTGGTGACTTACGAGTTGTAGGTCGTGGGTTTGAATCCAGGCACTTTACTTTGTGTAAATAATTTCATCACCACTGCTCTCATAACGGTGAAGGAAAACATCGTGAGGAAACCGGCATGACCTAGAACCAAAAATTCGACGACATGCGATATCTACCAACCCGCAATGGGCCCGCGTGGTGGATTACAGCCCACTCCCTCTCGCCAAGAGGAGGCCTGAGTCCCAGCAGTGGGAACATTATAGGCTGATTATGTCAACTCCAACAAACTATATTTTTATCTATATTAATTTCATATGCCTTATGTCAAACCTATTGTCATTCGCTCAGTCTGCAATAAAAATCGTCTCATTAAAAGTCTTCCTTTTATTTCTGCTTCTACACCATCGATTACCTGCAAGAACCAGCCTTGCTGCAATACTCCAACATATTTGTGGTCCTTCGAGCCGGATAGTTATGAAGAAGCTCTTAGGTAATATAGTTTTTGGATATTATCAATGGAACTGTCTTTATGTATGACATATTAAGGTTTTGTTATAATTTAGATAAGAGGGGTACTCCACTGTCTCCTCTCGAGTTGAACAGAGCATACATTTCAATCAGGAGTTAAATCATTTAAATTCAATCATTTAATACCAGAAACACCTTTGTAGTAGTAACATCGCATTGGCGCATTATAACTGTTAGTGTTGTTATTTACGAAGTTTTTCAATAAATAAATATATAATCAAAGAAAATAATACTATTCTATAAAGTTCACTTCACTTTGTACCTCTCAAGTGACCGCACAATGATTGAGGCATACACACAAGGGAACTCATGCGTTCCCCATTCTCACCTTCGCAAACCAAGACGTTACAACTTCCAAGTGATGTTCCGAGAACAATAGATTTCGATCTAAGTTACTAGCTTACTACAGTGGTCTACTAATCCAACTATAAAGTTTATGTTAGCAAATGCGCTCTACATATTTGCATTGGGCTGTGTGTAGAACTGTCTAGAACAAGATTTAGCTATCAAGGTGCTCCAATAGAACTCCAAAGTTGCTGTGAGTGCGGAATTAGGCAGTTGTTACTTATATGCAGATGGAGGCAAATTTTAAGGCTTTCGAAACACCCTATGCTCCATTTGAAATAAGATTAGACATTTAAATAAACTTACAGTCCGTTCAACCGATTTTGACTTCTATTCCGTAGGTATAAGGATGGCATTAAAAGCAAAAACGTGATTACAATACCAACTATTTATTTACAGCTGTCATTGGTCATGTCACCAAGGCAATAGAAGTCAAAAGCGATTGAACGGACTGTCAAAAAAGGTTTATTTAAATGTCTAATCTTATTTCAAACGGAGTATAATCTGCCTTCGATTGCATTTATTTATTTATGATACTTAAAGGATACTAGTTTTCTTTTCATCTTGTTTCCATCTTTTTAGTAAATTTTTTTGCAGTCGGGTTTATTGTTTTTTTTTAATAAAATGTTTTATTATTATTATTATTAATTTGAGAATGCGTTTCTCACACATGTCAGTTATACAGTCATTTCACGGATAATTTACCTCTGATTTTTCATTACAGTGATCTTTATTGTCATTGCTATAAGGTTGCTGTCAGATGCAAAATAACTGAGAAAGGTCTGCGTATAACTGACAAGTGTCTGGAACACATTTTCAATGTTTTATACGGCATGTGTGACTTTTAAAATTACTTTTACTGTGAAGGATGACGAGAAGAGAAACATTTAGCATAATGCTGAGCGATAGCCGTTTAGCGTGGATGTGACGCATGTTTTCCCCAACCTTTCCTTATTTTTGAAATAAATCTTCTTTAGGCACGCTTGACTTGGGGAGTAAGCTGGTGAATGCATGACGAGAGCGTTACGGAAGTGACGACAGCGTTACGGAAGTATAATAAGTATTACTATTTGTAAGTTTTACTTCAGTCGTGTGGTCTGAAGCACACTCGTATTTTTTTTTGTGTTTATATACTTTTTTGCGTTATGTTTACCGCAAATAAACGTATTTACTTTCTTTCTTCTTTTTTCTTCTAAGCTTTTTAAGGCGTGTTGATCAATACCTACTCGTTATTGATCAAATGGCTGTTTCTCGGTAGGTATTGTATAAAATCATGCTGATGTTATTTCATACAATGTAATTGTTCGTATCCATCAAGAATTTTATACAAAACGCGAAGTCATACTAGTGTATGACTTCGCGTTTTCAGTTAGACAGTCACGTTACACACTCTGACATAAATCAAGATTAAACATTCCAACTTCTCGGCTAAAAATACATTACACAAGAACCTATGTAATTTCCATAAAAATTAATAAAAAACTACCTGAACTAATAAAAAAGAAGACAAAATTAATATATTTATAAAAAAACTAAAACAATTTATAAGAAACAAATGACGTTAAGTATAGTTTATACGAATATGTAAACGACATAATATAAGTGCTAACATACCTAATAAGTACTACTACAGTAAACTATATCCCCCTTACTACAAAACAAGGTTTATCTTCAGACCCAGGTTCAATACCCATAAACCTTCCGGTATGAATTCTCTACATGATGATGAAAATACATACACAACTAAGACGAAGTGGATAGATTATTAAAATACATACGCAACTAAGACGAAGTGAATAGATTATTAAAATACATACGAACTAAGACGAAGTGGATAGATTATTAAAATACATACGAACTAAGACGAAGTGGATAGATTATTATTATTTTTCACGTGATTAAGGTTACCACTAGATATAAGCGCTAGTTTAACACCGCTAAGGATCAAAATTACAGTAGCTACTGTAGTTTTGACCCTTAACGAAGTTTCAAAATAATATGTATTCGAAATAAGAAGACCAGGAGACCCATAGCACGGAAAATACGTTTATTGCGGTAAGCATGACGCAAAGAAAGAACACAAACACAAAAGAGAACAAGTTAGCAGGAATTTATGATGGGTGTCAAAACTCAAACACAAATTCAAAGCATTTAGTTCAAATAAACCAATTATACTTGTCAAAAAATAAAAGGTCCGTTTTGACATTTAACTTGATTCGATTTATCGTGAGTATCGAGTACCGAGTCGTGTGGTTACTTCACTAGTTACGTCGCGATGGTAAATCGATTTAAGTTAAATATCAAAACGTGCCTATTCTTTTTTGACAACTTTACAGGCACTTTTGAATTGTTAAGGGGTCGGTCAGTCATAAAGATGAAGCTAGTTGCCCATTCCAAAGCTGAGTAGATACCTATGGTGAAGAACGGGCAAGAAACTCCACGGACACTCTTTTAAATCAACATAATTATCATGGTTATCGTTCATGTTGAAATTATACATGTGAGAACGATGCTCAAGGTCAAAAGCGTCCATAATAAAAATATTAAAAACAGCAATTCAAAAGTTCAATTAAATTAAAATAATTCATGACAGCTAAGAGATGACCAGTGACACTGATTGCACCCGTTCACGAACATGACGGTGTATGTTGTAACTACTTCAAAGCCATTTGATTGGTCGAAACAAGTTTTAAGCAATGCTTGAGTCTTGAATGAGGTTCAGTAATACCAACGCCTAAGGTCAAGTACCCTCATTCCATCAGACCGTCACAACTAGTTTGGTGAAGCTACAACAAAAATAATCATGAATTATTGATGTGTAATATCTTTTCGATGTGTAACATATTTTTGATGTGTAACATTTTTCCTCTCGCTTTCTATAGGAGTGATTTCGTGAAAAGGGACGGAAGTGTGTAACAGGAAGTAACAGCTTGAGCATGGAAAAAGTAGGTAAGTACTTTATAATAGCATGGAATTAGTGTACTCATGGAATTAGTAAGTACTATAGAGATTGTAACAATGATTATAAAATTAAACAGATGTTGTGAGCGCGCAATCGTGAAGACTCGAAAACGTCCTAATTGGGACGTATTTGTTAGTCTGACAACACTGTCTCTTTTTTTCTTGTTGTTTTTATCTAGCCATCTCTTTTTTATCATTTTTACTTATAGTGAAATGGAAAATTAATGAAAAGTGGGTCTATGCTGCCGCTATTGCGCGGAACACTTTTTTCGGTTGTTTTGTGAGTGTATAACATATCTGTTTAATATAATATCATTGGATAGTAAGTACAGTTCGACCAGTGGGTGGTCGCCCACTTAGTAATGAATAATATTCGAATAAATATTTCAGTATTTACCTTTTTAAAAGACATGGCCCATTTCTAAAGAGACGGTTGCATAGTTATCAAATTTGGTGTACACCAATGATTTTTGGTGTTTTATATTCGTGAATATTGGCACATTAAATTGCTATAAATAAAAAACTCAAAGATCTCGTCATTACAACGAACTAGACGTAAACAGTTTCGTTAAACCTTTTAGTCAGATCGCTGGCATTAAGTGTATAGATTATGATTTCACTATTAAAAAACCGGCCAAGTACGTGTCGGACCACGCACAATGAAGGGTTCCGTAGTTAGGATGAATTCATCCCAAAAACAAACTTAACATTGTAGTTGAAAAACATGCTCTCCCATACATCTATATACGTTACGGTCAATTCTTCAACTGCAAATTTAAGTTGGTCGACAATTACTCCTTAACTGGTAAACCCTACTTAGCTGTGATAGTTTTCCTTTTAATTTCGTTATTATATGCTACTGTCAAGAATTTTTTCACATATCCAAAACCAACCATTTAGCTGGCAGAGGGGGAGGAGACTTGACTCTAACAAAAAATAGCACTTTAAAGCTTAATATTACGCAAACGGATCTCAGAATTGAAAAATATCTTTCACAGACCCACAATATTTTTGAACGGCCTATCCAACGATACCCCACACGATGTATTAAACGAGAAAAAAAAATATCATCCCCGTTTTACGTGCAAGGCAGGTTAGGCACCCTAAAAAAAAATGTTTTTCATGTTTTTATTTTAGGATTTTGTCGGCGATTGATTAATATGTACACCCATGCCAAATTACAGCTTTCTAGGACTTAGCGTCTCTGAGCTAAGCCGGGGACAGACGGACGGACGGTCAGACAGACAGACAGACAGACGGACATGGCGAAACTATAAGGGTTCCTTGTTTACTACGGAACCCTAAAAACGTAAGGAGGTTAATTTCTGTCGCTGCTCAGTGGCTTATTACCAAGGTGAGATATCACACATGTTACACATCATAAACGACTACTGCAAGACTCGCTCGTTTTTTTTTATCTTAATATTACATTACGATGTAACTCGAATCCCTAAAATGTCACATACAATGTAAACAAAAGGCTATTTTGCTGTACAGAACTGTCAGACTTATTGAAGTCAACAAGATGAGGGGGGTTCTCAACACCCCGAAGTGAATGGGTCCTGATACAATGTTATAATATAGCACTATGAACAATGAACAACCGTTTTCTGAAGATGTTTCGGATGAAAATGTTTTTAAAATAGCTTTGACTTTTTCAAGGTATTGTGACGGTGGATTTATGTATCGGATTTTCTTATGGGATAAGAAAATATGAATAAGCAGAAATTAAAATAGGGCTTCTTTTGACTCTTTCATCTTTCCGTTCAATATTTGCCGTGTAACGTCTTTAGGTTAGTAGCTAAATAATATAAGCAAGAATTTGTCAATTTGTGGGGTTAAACTGCAGTTAATGTGTTCAATCTGTGGATGGGTGTCCATTTTTGCAGTTTTAGATGAGATTTCCGTCGGGTTCAGATTACTTCCTCAACTGTTGATCCCGGTTCTATGTCCCGATCATAATAATCTTAACATTTAGTAAGTTTCATCTGGTACTTCTTTTTGTATAACTAATAGTTTTGCCCGCGACGTCGTGCTCGTGAAATTAACTTGTTATAAATAACATAAAGAGATATGAGGAACAGGGTGTAAAGTTTACTCATCTACCATAGAAAAGGGAGTATCAGACGGGTGTCGTGACTGGTAGGCAACTGCCCGACGATTGATGTCGGTACATTGTATACAGTGTGAGTCTTCATAATGTGCACATATCAAAATTAGTGAAACTAAGGGTAATTTTATCGACGCAAAAAATATTTAAAAAAAATATAAAAATATAATTATTATTTATTTATTTAATACTTTAAGCACAGAAATGTACAGAGGCGGACTTAATGCCATAGGCATTTTCTACCAGTCAACCTTTGGGCGATGCAGAGACAAACAGTGGTAGGTGCAATAGTGAGAATTGAGGAATAAAATAATATTATTTAAATATAAAGATATACATCAAACCTATTAAAACTATAAATATAATATATAATAATTAATAATGTATAAGCAATTTTTATAGCATTTTTAAACATTTTGTTCGCTGTTGTGATCCCTGTTTAAACAAATCAGTTTAACTTTTAAACTAAACGATTAGCACGATGAAACAAACTCAGTAATGACTGGAAATAATAGGGCGTCTTCATAAAATAAACACATAACATAACATCACGCCTGTAATTCCCAAAGGGTTAGGCAGAGGTGCACCTATATTACACCCACATTTCGCCAGTTATGTTTAAGTCCCATGTAATAGGGGGCGAGCCTATTGCCATCAACTGGGCACAAATCCAGACTCCGGGCTGCTACTGAGAAATTCCTAATGGAAAATCCCAATAACACTTTGACCGACCAGGGAATCGAACCCAGGACCTCATGCTCAGCAGTAGCGCTTGCAACCTCTAGACCAATGAGGCAGTCATAAAATAAAAACTCGCCCTCAATTAAGTTTAAGGTGATTTATACTTTAAAATATTTTCCATATTATCAGCTTTCTAAAAGTAAAAATACCATGTTTATAACTCAATCACAACGTTTCCTATCAACTGTTAAAGAAAGGCCTTGCACTCGGCTACGAACTTTAATTTAGCAGGTAAAACCCTTTTTTTTTTTTTAATGGTTAAATTTTTTTTTTAATATTTTTTCCGTCGATAAAATTAAGCTAAGTTTCACTCATTTCGATATGTGCATATTATGAAGACTCACACTGTATACTAGTCGCGCGGTAAACTCTGCTTGCGCGATGCAGGATTTTGCGTGACATCAGTGTGATGCGTAGTTCACATGTGGCGATGTAAATGCCGCTACAAACATAAAATAGAATTTTTGGAATTGGATCAGTAATTCCAAAGATTACCTATCATCTGTCTAGCCTTTTCACAACTATGCTGGTATTCAGCTGTCTTCGGTTAGACTGTTTACTGACCTCCACAATCCAGTCACTGGGTAACACTAGTCCGAAGATTACCCCCTACATTCTCGTAAAAACTCCCAAAACTTCTTTATAATATTAGTATAGTAGAAAACTTTGAAGAGGGTTTGTAAATGAATATAATGATGTTTGACTTTTTATAATATTGGACAGGCTCGCCTGTGAATAGTTGCCCTTATCATCTTTTACCATTAGGGGAGCAAAGCTAATGGTAAAAGATGTTGCAGTCGACTCTTGACCTGGAGACTCCCATTTTATACAGCTCTAAGTCAAAATCAAAATATTTAATTTCACAAAAACCTATATGGGCACTTTAGAATCGTCAGAAGCAAGGTAACAATTGGTCGTTTCCATTGGAGAAGAAACAAGAAACTCCACGGATACTCTTTTAAAAATAGTTAGCTTTTACAATGTTTTCAAATTACAGTGTTAATATGTTTGGGAGGACAGTGTAGGACTGTCAACAAGTACAAGGTACTTAACAAAATAGAAAATGATCTAAAAATCTACAGTCTATTAAGTCTAGATCATTTCAGGCACCAATCTACATAGTCTTCACATGATTTGACCAAGATTATGTCTGGACTTTAAAAGAGACTGTGACCTCTGAGTTTGTATCGGCCTTTCTTCTCAGAGTAGTCAGTTACGAAACGCCGACCTCATCTAGTTTATTTTTATTTTTAAATATGATTGACGTGTAAAAGTGTTTGTACAAACCTACTTACAGAAAATAAATCATTTATCATTTATCTACAACGTTCTCACATTATCTAGGCCATACAACTGTATCGGAACTAGTCACTACATTAAGACTACTCAATTGACAAACTTCTGATACAGAAATAATGATGATGACACATACCTACTAGCAAGATAGCTGCTCACCCCATAAGCTTAGCGTTTGAAGATAAACAGGGCGCAAGTGTTTATGACTAAATTAGCACTCGTTAAGATACCGGCAGCGGGTTAGCTTAGTCTTAAACGTAGATTTAGGTTACGTTCGGTGATGACGTAATGAGGAGTAATATTTTATTTAAATATTTTCTGGGATAGTATGAAGCATTCTACAATGGTACCCCTAAAATTAATAAAATCGGTTATAAAAAATATATTGGTTTAAAAAAAAAAAAATCTGCTATATTTTGTATAGAAGTTGAAAAAAGTGGTTCCGCCACGTGCAAATAGTGATGATGTTTTTTTATATATAGTGATGTTTATGATGTTTTTTTTTATATAGTGATGTATATGATGTTTTTTTATGTTCAAATTCAAAAGTAGTTTCTTGTAAAAAGATGATCAAACGTCTCTCTCGCGTCATTTTTTGGAAAACCTGTTGCGAATATTTGTAATTTTGCCGGAATTCTTAATTTATTTGAAAAAATCCTTTCTGCCACATGCAAAATAAAAACTTTACTTTACAAACACAAATAGTTTTGTTTAAATTATTTTTCCCTTTCTCATAAACAATTAACGAAATTGATCAAAATCAGTCGATTTCGTGCATGGCCTTTTAAAAGTATCTCATTTGACAGTTACGGTAAAAGTAATGGTTTTTTAACAGAATGGAAAGAAAAAATGTACTCTTTTTTTTTCGAGCAAGGTACCATAGTTAATTTAGTTATTAAATAGTTTTTGTTTGAATTTGGATTATATAATATATTCGTAGATAAAAAATAAAATTTCAGATGAAAAATGATCAGTAACTCTCTGTTTTACAGAATTGTTTTTGGTGTATTACTGTATGAAATATAATAAATTAATTAAAGCGCTCCCAAGTATAAGATACAGTAGTACCATGGACATTTTTATAAATTTTTAAATTACGTTATCGTCAGTGTAAGGAAGCATCAAAAGATACCCAACAGTAAAATTTTATGAAACATCCTTTGCAGAGACAAGGTTTTTACTGATTTATGTAAACAAATTGAAACATATAATTAAAGCGCTCCCAAGATAAATAATCAAACTTGCTTGGGCCTATTTTTTTATAATATTATTGCTATATTATCTAAACCATAAGCACACATCAAAACTCGAGTAAAACGCTCAAATTCAAGAAAAATTGTGATAGCCCTTATAGGTCTATACTCATATTATATTGAGTCCTCATAAATGAAATAGTTCCTTAAATATTGCTTTAAACCAAGTTTGTATGTGTGCAAGAAGATTAATACTTGTTATTAATATATTTGTACTGAGAAAAGGTGTTTCATTACACCTTGTTCTTCACTCCGTGTAATTTTAGGCCATTTATTTCCAGGTTATTTCGGGCGTAATGCCCTATTTACATGACGCAAGGTTTTTGCCTGCGGCATTATAATAAAATTGGAGCAACAAATTACTTGCTGCGTCTAAGTTGCTTCAATTTGTTGCGTACAGTGTTTAGACACTGTTTAAATGGTGCAACTTTTATTGTTGCTTCAACTTATGGAATTCTATTGGCAATTAAATTGAACCGTAAAAATCAGTCTTAAATCAGTCAAGATCTGACTGTATTTTTTTTAAATCTGTCAATGTAGGTTAAAATGTCTCAAAAAGTTAAAGACAGACTACAAAAAAAAAATCCCTGTACAAGTGTACAAGGTTTTGAAGCCTTGACTTGGTGTTTGAACTTCTAGGCAACTAACTCATCATTCTAATCTGAATAGCAACTAAAATGCCAGCCTTTATTCAGTAGAAAATTGAGTGCTTGGAAAATAAAGTACTATACAATTACTTAAAGCACGCACGCTTCCTTATCGGTAACCTTAGTTATGGTTGTAAATTAGCCTTACACTATATTTTTCTTTCATGACCGGACGCGTAAATTATGCCGTGAACACTTATTTAATGCTATTAAAATTATACATCACATAACACCTTAAGCCTAACATTAGTTATTGCCATGGAATAGGAAATTTAAAAAGGCCCATTCCTTACGCGATGGTAAACAAATGTTTAAAAATAAATGAAGACTACCTGAGAAATCACTTATTAAAAAAATATATTTACATTTTGCTCAATCTGAGAATCAAAGCCAGAGCTCAACGCTCAGCGGTCGCGTTTTCAGAGCATAAGTACTGTCGAATGTCAGTGGTAACATTTTGACATTGACAGCGCCTTTGTATCGTATCGGTAAGGACAATTGTCGTCGTGCAAGTGTTGCTAAATTGATGTGATGTTGACTGTAAGTACGTTATAGTAAAAAAAATATTTGCATAAATTATCATCATCATTTCAGCCGAAACACTTCCACTGCTGGCTGGACATAGGCCTCCCCCAAAGGGGGTGGTTTGCCATAATCGCCACGCTTGGCAGGTGGGTTGGCGATCGCAGTATGGTGTTAAAATGCATAGAGAACGCTGCTGCCCATTCTCTAGTTAGTCCCTTAGTCGTCTTTTACGACACCTACGGGAAGAAATAGGGCGGTGCTATTCTTTACGTCCACACATATTTGCACAAATAAGTGCCGCCTATTCCAAATCATTCTCTTAACATAATAGCCCAAAACATCACAAAACAAACCTTCTACAATAACCTCCATTACCCACAAAAAAGAAACGAAACAGCAATAACATAACCGCTTAATACCGCCAAATACCCGTTATTAATACCGCTAAATAACCGTTATTAACATGGTAAGCGCTACACGCACTTGACGTCAGTATAGTGGCGTAGGCTGAATATATCGCAGGGCTTAGTCTGCCTCATTAATATACCATTTCGCGAAATCCCTGTGTTACATGCATACGATAACCTTCGATTATTTAACGTACATTCGCCATTGTTAAGAAGGTTATTTTCGAGTTGAACTGGGAGAAAATTTCTGGGTGTTTTCTTTTTTTTTAAACGTTGCCCCACACTAGGAATTGCTCCTGTATTGTGGATGCGTTTATAAACATTTAAACTCACATACACAAACAGAACTCACAGACACGCAGCGCAGCAGTTAATCGCTTAAGGCGACGATAACCGACTTTTGATGATTTTATACTGAAGATCACGTCTAAACGAGTAGTGTTAATGATTTGAAAAAAATAATTATATGTTAAATAAGAGCATTTTCTCAATAACTTATTATGTCAATATTTCAGATTATGTTTATATTACATAGTGAAATTAATTTGTAAAGTTAAGTCTAACGCCGATAAAAAACTGAGAATGGCGCATAATCTACTAAGCGTATTTTTCTGAAACCTTCACCAATTTTAAGATAATTTAATTATTGATATTTTAGTATACGCGTTTTATTAAAATACCTTTTGGTTTGTGTATAATAAATTAATAATGCGTCAAATTGGGGACAGCGCTCCTTGATGGGCGAGTCCTATTACTGGCTGAACGTACGACGCGTTGCGTGAGCTCAAATAACTGGATTGTAGAGGTCAGATAGGCAGTCGCTCCATGTAAAATACTGGTATTCAGCAGCATCCGGTTATGTAGACTGTGAGCTTTTTTTTTTTTTGTTCACGGGGTGGAAAATCCTCATGGATGTCCTCCGCCCTGGGGCGGGTGGAAGGGTCTGTCAGACTCACTGACTAAAAACCACCCCAGTGTTCCCTTCCCATGGGAGCTAGTATTACTTCCGTGATCCCTGGCTAGTGCCGGCCCGCCTCTGCCTACACCCGCACACGACCACCTCAAGTCTGGGGGGTGAGGTGTTTGCCCCCCCCTCCCCCCGCGACGTCTGAAAGGGGCGCGCGTGGAACACTACGCGCCGCCACCTCGGGTCCAGTGTGATAGGGACCGCCTCGATGGTGGCGAGGCCGGCGGTAGGGCGTGAAAGCCTGTCCCGCCATTCCGCCACCAGGGAGACTGGGAAGCCTACTCCAACTAGTTGGGAAAAGGTTGGGCAGATTGATTGGATTTACTAGTGATATTTTTTTTTTGTCTGTGTGGTACCGGACGTATAGAATAGCAGTCCCCTATTTCTTCCCGTGGGTGTTGTAAAAGGCGACTAAGGGACCTACTAGAGAATGGGCAGCAGCGTTCTCTATGCATTTTAACACCATACTGCGATCGTCAACCCGTCTGCCAAGCGTGGTGATTATGGCAAACCCCCCCTTTGAAGGAGGCCTATGTCCAGCAGTGGACGTCTTTCTGCTGAAATGATGATGATGACTAGGGATATTATTTTCTGTTATGAGTGCTTTGTCATACATCAATGATTTTCAGTCTTGTGCCAAGGACAGCCTATCAATAAAAGCATTATTTTCTGTATATAAAATGGCTGTGGCTGTAACAAAAGAATGTTAATCACACTTGCGTTAAAAAATTATTTCCAAGTATTCAAACAAAAATAATCTTAAATACACTTTTCAGTATTCTTGGATGACATTCAAAGCGTGATCACATTATTTTTTAGTGTTCCTGTTTCTTCGGGTCCAAGTTTCTGCGCCCGCTGCCGCTTCCGCCCTCAACATCCGTCCTCCTCGCTCCGTCTATCACTAAGGCACCCGTCCCACTGCCAGCGATTAATGAGAAGCGAGTAGAGCTAGCAACAAAAAACGAGTTAGCGAGCAACAAGCTGCGATTTCTCGCTGGTATTGGCCAACTAAATACTCGTACACACAAAGACATTCAAAGTACATATCATTTACAAATACAGTACAGTGGCATTGAGTGCATCTAAATTAAAGGTCATTCATCATTTCAGCTGAAACACGTCCACTGCTGGACTTAGGCCTCCCCCAAAAAGGGGGGTATTTGCCATAATCGCCACGCTTGGCAAGCGGGTTGGCGATCGCAGTATGGTTTTAAAAATGCATAGAGAACCGCTGCTGCCCATTCTCTAGTAAGTCCATTAGTCGCCTTTCACGACACCCACGGGAAGAAATGGGATGGTGCTATTCTTTACGTCCGGCACCAAACGGAGCGATCAATTATTATTAGATTATTATGTAGTATGTATCTCTTTTAATTACACGGGAACTTAACGTTTGTACTTTTGATCTCCTATAAATATTTTGAAAAAAACAAATAGCAAGACAATGGGCAATTTTTACTAAACAAGTTTTTGATGCCGTCCTGTTTCAGAGGATCAACAAATATAACAAAATATAGTATAATAAAAAAACTGAACCAGAAACTCTTAAAACAGACAAACATCTACGTAAAATATTATCCAAAGTATATCTCGAAAATTTATGACACCCTCCCTCAGGATAAGGCTCTAAATCTACATTAAAACTTTGGAATAACGCCTTAATTTAGAAAAGGGTAAGCAGAAATCTCCAGTTGCTATTTGTTATAAAAATGAGGGTACTCTGCGGATTTAACTGATTAGCGATTTTCGTGTAATAAAGCTTGTGTTTTAACGAAGCATTTTATTTATAAAAAGCTGGCATATTAACCTATTTAAAAAAGTTATTAAATAAGTAATCAAATTAAAAAGAAGGGAAATAAAACATAATGGTTTTCCTTGAAAGCGGTGCCGACATTATAATGACAGTTGTCCACAAAGAGAGTATTTTTGACACAGTTATGTGAAAACACCGGTCATAATTCTGACTTGTAATGACAGCTGTCATTTGACGGCGCCGCTTTTTTTCGGTTCCGTACCCAAAAGGTAAAACGGGAACCCTATTACTAAGACTCCGCCTTCTGTGTGTCCGTCTGTCACCAGGCTATATCTCATGAACCGTGATAGTTAGACAGTTGAAATTTTCACAGATGATGTATTTCTTTTGCCGCTTTATCAAAAAATACAAAAAAACAGCATAAAATAAATATTTAAGGGGGCTCCCATACAACAAACGTTATTTTTTTGCTCTTTATTGCTCGATATTGATAACGGCAACAGGTAGATGCTTGAAATATTCACAGTATATTAAGTTGTATATTCACTTTAAAAATAAATAATTACATTATTTTAAAATAAATATTGAAGAAGGGCTCCCATACAACAAACGTGATTTTTTTGCCATTTTTATAGATAATGGTACGCAACCCTTCGTGCGCGAGTTCGACTCGCACTTGACCGGTTTTATTTTTTAACAACACAACCGCCCGCCGCACGCCTGATAACAGCCAAGTTTAATCTAAGTTACCAATATAGCATAATCAGCCTATAACGTTCCCACTGCTGGGACACAGGCCTCCTCTCTGTGAGAGGGACTGGGCTGTAATCCACCACGCGGGCCCAGTGCGGGTTGGTAGTATCCATCTTTCAATTTTGTAAAAGCAAGTAGGTACGCTCCGCAAGTGGCACTACAAAACTTGGATTAGCCTATTTACGTATTGTCTTGCCTCTTTTTCGCTCCCGATAATTCTAAATAAAACCGATTTATTATGATGTAACCCATTGAAAGGGTTTTATACTAGAAACCTATTGAAAGTGTTACATGATAACCCATTGAATGGGTTTTATACTTGAACCCCAGTGAAAGTGTTACATGATAACCCATTTAATTGGTTTTATACCTACTTGAAACCCAGTAACATGAAAAAATCTTATTTTTTTTTTTTTTTTTTAACCTTGCCCCACACTAGGAATTTCTCCTGTATTGTGGGTGCGTTTACAAACATTTAAACTCACATACACAAACAGCCAGACCCGGAACAACTACTTGTAGGTCATACAAATATTTGTTCCATGCGGGAATCGAACCCGCGACACGCAGCGCAGCAGTCAATCGCTTAACTAACTGCGCCAACCGTGTCGTCAAATTATGTTATTGTGTCAGATTATGTTATTTCGATATCCGCCCAGCACGCGTAGCATGACCGCGCGCTATCGCTTTCTACCCAGGGACCTTTTATTTATTATTTATTTATTTAATACTTTAAGCACACAAATGTACAGAGGCGGACTTAATGCCATAGGCATTTTCTACCAGTCAACCTTTGGGTGATGCAGAGACAAGCAGTGGTAGGTGCAATAAAGAAAATTGTGAAATCAATATTTATTTTAATATATGGTTATACATACATATACCTATTTAAACTTTAAATATTATATTGTAAGGAGAATCCCCTCTTACGTCAGTAATTACCCTACTTCGCCTATATAAGCAAGGCGCTACGGATAGAACGTTCTCCCTCCGGTCGAAGACCCTGATTGTCCTCTGGCTCCCGTCACCCCAGACGAAGTGCACGACATTATCAAGGGTCTGAAAACCCGTAAATCTCCCGGGTCAGACGGAATCACCAACAGGGTGCTCCAGCTGTTCCCCGCTCACCTGATCATGCTAATGACCACCATCTTCAATGGCGCTCTTAGCAACAACATTTTTCCTCAAGCTTGGAAAAGTGCCACGGTCATCGGTATCCCGAAGCCCGGCAAACCTAAGACCGAACCTTCCAGTTACCGACCCATCAGTCTGCTCAACGTCTTCGGCAAAGTCTATGAGAGGCTTATTTATAAGCGTCTCAGAGACTATGCCGAGACGAAGGGCCTCATCCCAAACGAACAGTTCGGGTTCAGATCCCAACATTCGTGCGTACAACAGGTCCACCGTATCGTCGAGCATATAAGCGCTGGCTTCCAGCGTGGGCTCATGACGGGTGCTGTGTTCTTCGACATTGCGAAAGCGTTCGACAAAGTCTGGCACAACGGCTTAATATATAAGCTCTACAAACTCGGTGTGCCCGATCGTCTCGTGCTCATCTTACGAGACTTTTTGTCGGACCGCACCTTCCGCTATCGCATCGAGGGTGCGCTATCCTCCCCCCATCCGCTCCGCGCAGGCGTCCCTCAGGGCGCTGTGCTGGCACCACTGATATTCACTATATTCACTAGTGATATCCCCAAATGTAGAAAGGCGCAGTTAGCTCTGTTCGCAGACGACACGGCCATCTACTACTCCGGCCTCAGGCAAGACAATATCGCCCGCATCCTTCAGGCCGAAGTCAACAGACTCGCGGCCTGGTTCAGGAAGTGGAGGATTGAAGTCAACCCTGATAAGATCCAGGGGGTCCTATTCTGTAGGCCCCGGCGATCACCCGCCCTGCCCCAACCGATCACCATGTTCGGCAAGCCTATCCCTTGGGAGAAGCGAGCCAAATATCTCGTTGTGGTCTTAGACCATCACATGACGTTCGGCGAGCACATAAAACAGGTGCGCTCGCGCGCCAGTTTTGCTCTCGGCCGACTACACTCCGTACTCAACCCGCGCAGCAAGTTGTCCCTTAAGTGCAAATTGCGTATTTACACCGCGTGCATTCGACCGATCATGACTTACGCCTGCGTAGTCTTCGCTCACGCAAAGTCATATCACATTCATAAGATGCAGACGCTTCAAAACCGATTTCTCCGTAGAATTACGAAAGCTCCTTGGTTCGTTCGGAACGAACAACTTCACGTAGACCTTAAGATGCCTATCATCAAACAGTTTATGAAGCGCCTTGCAAAGCGCTTTTTCGAATCCGCGGAACGTCATCGCAACCCCTTGGTTGTGCAGGCCGCTAGTTACAGGCCTTCTGCCATTAGTCAGACTCGCCGACCGAGGCACACTCTCTTAGATCCGGATGACCCCATCACTCTCCTTCAGGAAAGCAATAGGGCCACGAGTACAGTGCACAAAATACACAAACCGACCTTCCGTCCTCGCCGCCGAGGTACCACGCGAACTTCCCGAGTAAATGGTAATAAAAGTCCTCCCCCCCGTCCCTTGAATGTCGATGCGCCAGCCGCCCGGTTAGAGGCTGAGAGCGCCGTAGCAATAAATATAATATCCCCTGATAATAATCATGATCAAAATGTTGATCCAGCCCGTCCCCAAATTGTTACTAATTTTGTGATCCCCCAACGACGCCCTGAGCCGAGGTCCGTACCCCACAGGGGGTGCCCTTAGTGCGCTGTCGTTTAGTTTTAATATATATAATTTGCGCCCTGGCTGGAGGCTTTAAGATTAAAAACCTTAGGGCAGCCACAGGAATATCCGGTTAAGTAGCAACGACCTCTCTAGGTCTGCTACGAGATGCCATACAAAAAAAAAAATAGAGTGTTCACTTGCTGCGCTGCGCTCGGACTGGACGGACGTGTGAATCATCGGCTAGTCGTAAGGTTACGTAAGCTATTTGAGTTTAGTTTAGTGCAAAAGTGATAAAGTGTGCAGTGTTCCGTTTAGTGAATTTTAAGTCTTAGTTGACTTTAAGTAATTTTGTTGATTGTAATTATGAAGTAAAAATGTTTTCTTTGTTGTAAACTGTTTATTTTTATTGAATTTCCACTTCTGAAACTTATAATATATATACCTTTTTTTTTTTTTTGGGGGGGGAAACTTTACCGTTGTGATGATACTGCCAGCTTCTTACGAATGTGCTCGCGAACTTTATTCTTAAAGGATAATCGGTTGGTTGCCATCCTGATTTCCTGGGGGAGCGCATTCCACAGAGAGTTAGACTGAACGTAGAAGGAAGAGTGAATGAAGTCAGTGCGGTGAGTGGGACATTGAAGAAGACGATTGTGTGAAGAACGTAGATTTTTACTGTGGTTGGCACAAATGTACTGAAAGTGGCACCTTGACCGTGATCTTTTGGTTACCATTTTAGAAAAACCCTATCGAAAACCCTTTCAATGGGTAAGCAAAATGGTCCCTGATTACGATATGTCATCCTACTTCCACGTATCATTTGTTAGTATATCATTGTGCCGTGTTTGAGGATCGAAGGTTGGGTAGGTAACCTAGATAGGTTACCTAAGTAATGAGGCAGTCGGGTAAAATAAGGTAGATGATACCTTTTTCTACCTATAATATAATTGAGAATAACCCCAAGTGATAAAAATAAGTAAATAACTATACTTATCAATACAGTAAACGAAAACAGATTTACTAATTATAAATAAATCACAGGAAACGTTGCAGTGTTTCTTCATAGCGTAATCCTTCAGGATTACCCTGTATGCATCGGTTTAAAAATCCTGTCCTATTCGTTACCTGAACCCACCAAAAGACAAATTAAAACAAAAATTAAACAGCCCACAACACTTTCAAAAATATTCCTTCAAATATATTTTACACAGAAAAAAACCAACTAACTTATTTTGAAACGCGGAGCAAAACAGAACTAAATTCAAATGTAACGTATTTGACCTTCCTTCTGACAGTTCTCCTCACCAGTAGCGCCACTCCGAAATGTCAACATATTCTGGTAGCCTGTTAATGAAAGAAAACGAACTCATTAATCTCCCTTTGTGTTAGTGATTAATACACTTTTGTGTAGTCTGTGGTTGTAGGGTTGTTCGTGAAAGCAGCGTAAAATTGTTGGGTAGTCGGAAAATAATGGGAAGTGTTATTAACTTTGTATCGGGGTAATGTGGGGATTTACGAAGATTAAGAGAACCTTTTTTCAGTGGGTGTTGTGAATGTGTCTGCACAGCATAGGGATTTAAAATACTACAAAGAGGCTATCAGAAGAAATGACAAAAAACTGTGAAGGTTTTAAGGCCTTATTTTTTTTTTCATGGTATTAGTGTGATATTTTTTTTGATGAGTAATCAAAATCAAAAATATTTTCATTTCACTTAAGCCTACATGGGCACTTATGAAACGTCAGAAGCTAGGTGCACGGTTCCAATTGGTCGTTTCCTATGGAGAAGAGCCGGCAAGAAACTCCACGGTAACTCTTTAAAAAAAAAAAATGGCCTTTACAATGTTTTCAAATTACAGTACTAATAAGTATGAGAGGGGACTTCTTGGCGGGAAAGTGAAACGTCATGTTCAGCAGTTTGTTTAATTTTCCAAAATTTGTGTTTAGCCGAATATTAATGTGTAATAATGGTGGATTATTAACCATTAAGTGTTTGTGAACGTGCATTAGTGTAGGCAAATGAAACAAAACAGTGCAAGTTCGCTTCAAGTTCTCTCAAGAAGTCCGCGTGAGGTCTCAGTAAAGTGCCACATCTTTACTGAAACTCAAGGGGAGTGGGCGGGGATATCATCATCATGCATTTATATATCATTTCATCAATACTATACTAGAACTAAAACGTGACATTGGCTAAATGCAAACCGTGCGAAGCCAGAAGGAAGAAAAAAAAAAAAAAAGTATGAGAGAACAGCGTAGGCCTGTCAAAAGTACCATCGGGTAATATCGGGTTAGTAAGTAGGTACTTTACAATAGCATAGAATTAGTGTACTCATGGAATTAGTAAGTAATATACAGATTGACAGTCGCCCACGATGAATAATTATTCCAATTAATATTTAATTATTTTGCTTTTAAAAATTTTAGGTTAATTTCTGTGGCTGCTCAGTTGCTTATTACCAAGATGTCAGATGTCATCATAATATGCGACTACTATAAGGCACGCTCGTTTTTTTTTAAACCTATTATTAAGTTTTTTTTTGGAATCGTTTTCTCAATCCCTTTGTTTGGTTTGATATCACCCCCGGTTAGGGTTTTTTTTTTGCAAAGCATTTCTGATTGATGTTTAAAATCTTAAAACCTGCCTTTTTGATTTTATAAAAATAAAACCTTGTTTATAACCATCGCCAACAAGTCGATAGACACCTCATGTATTCAAATCCATCCAGCCGTTAGGATGCTGCGAGGGTATAAAGAATTCCCTCGTACAAAGATACATAAATACGCGTGAAAAACATAACCCCATTTTGCTACCGCATAGTTGCCAACCAAAATCTAAACCTAGATTGGTTTAGTTTTTGGTTGTTAATCAGTAAAACATCATTACCAATATTGTATATTTTGGCCGCCTCGAGAGAATGCGTTCCTAACACCTGTCAGTTGGACACGATTAGGAACTAGGAAAGTTTAAATTGATAATACGTAGTACCTACATTGTTCACCGAGGAGAGAAAGCGACCGACTACTAAAGAGGGTGTATTTTGAGGCCCGAGGCTCAGCCGATGGCCTTAATACAGACGAGTTGGGAATTGCACTTTAAATAAGTTTTTTTTTCTAAATAATGTTTGTATTAAAATTATTACGATTTTAAAACTCTATGTATTCGATGATTCTTAATAAAATTTTTTTAATCAATATTTAGCAAAAATACGTGGCCAGTAACATTTTGCGCTTGGCGATAAAAACTTTTTGTACTTTGGTATTACACTATATTATTTGAATTAGGTTAGCTACTGAACTGCCCTAAATAAAAAAAAAGCACAGCACGTTAACAATGGATTTTTATTTACTTTTTCTGACCGCTCTGCAAGTTAACAATAGGTTTTCATAAACTTTTTCGACCCGCATATTTGTACAACAATGACGTACATTCTATCTAATTAAAAAAAAAAAATCTATCTTTTATGGTACTTTCCGAGCAGTTATAGTTTAAAATACGTTTTCAGCTGACAGCTTTCAGAAACGCGTTCTCTCATCGACCGGAGAATAGGCAGTTTCTAGGCCTCCATTTTAATAGCATATCAAATAACCGAAACATCAAAAATAATTGAAAATCAACATCCCTTTATTCAATTGTTTTCCGTCGGTTCTCTAAATAAGTTGTCTGGCCGTAATGAAATCCTGTCCATCAACGAAGTGCTTGAAAATAAATTGTTTTCTAGATGTTAGATAGACTGGTTTATTTCAACATTGTCAGTTACAGGACTTTCATATATTTTGCTCGTGTATTGCTGAGATAAGTTCTACCTAATATGCTTTATGTTTTTTTTCCGGTTTCGAGGTAGTCTAATCAAATTTTTAGGGTTCCGTATTCAATAAACAACGGACCCTTACAGTTTCGCTATGTCCATCTGTTTATCTGTCTGTCCCCAACTTAGTTCAAATACTCTTAGTACTAGAAAGCTGTAATTTGGCATGGGTATAAACAGTATGTAACAAAAACCCTGTTGTTCCTTTTAGGGACGTATACATTTACCTACAATCACAACATTGGTGGAATTATAATTTAAAAAAATTAAGCATTGGCTGGTCGAGAAGTCAAATTCAAAGAACTAATGAGGTTAGAAATCAGTTAAACATTACAAATATGAATAATTAAATATTTATTTTATTTATTTTTGATGAACAGTATTTATAAATGACTTGCTTTATTACGTATGTATACCGATTCTTACAACGTAGGTAGAAGGAACAACAGGGTTTTTGTTACATATTGTATATTAATCATGTCATCAAAGTAGTAGAAATCTTGAAATAAGATGTTTTTAGGTCTCCACTTTACGTAAGGGGAAACCAAAAAAAAAAAAATTATGGAAATTCTATCATTCGCACTTTACGTGCAAGGGAGAGGGAGGTATGTATCCCTTGCTCGTAAAGTGGGGCTGATATTTTTTTGTCTGTCTATCCCATGATGTGGGATATCGTCGGATAGGCCGTTCAAAAATATTGTGGGTCTGTGAAAGACATTTTTCAATTCTGAGACCCGTACGCGTAATATGTATGTTTATTTTTATTATGTTATTTCATTCATCTATTTTATTTCATTTAATTTATTTCCTAATCTATCCGTGACATCACATCGGGCCCTATCAGAATACCAGCGCTGCGACATTTATTTTTAAGTGCCGCGGCATCATGCTGAGATACGGGCCTTTTGGCCTCGTACAGGACTTTGTTTTTATTTTCTTTTTGTTTACTTTGTTTTATTTTTGGTTTTGTTCTTTTGTTTCTATGAGTGTGTTTTATTTAATTTGTGATCTGTGCGAGTCCCAATAAATGTTTTTTCTTTCTTTCTTTCTTTCTTTAATATTAAGCATTAAAGTGCTATTTTTGTTAGAGTCAAGTGTGTCCCCGGGGCACCCTGCCAGCTAAATGGTTAGCTTTGGATATGTGAAAAAAATCATGGCAGTAGTATTTATAACGAAATTAAAAGGAAAACTATTACACAGCTAATAGGGTTTACAAGTTAACGAGTAATAGTCGACCAACTTAAATTTGCAGTTGAAGAATTGACCGTAACATACGAGATATATGTTAAGTTTGTTTTTGGGATAAATTCACCCTAACTACGGAACCCTTTATTGTGCGTGGTCCGACACGCACTTGGCAGGTTTTTTATTATATTGCATGATTATTGATTTAATGTGCTCATTAACTCAAAATTCTAAGGCCCAGCTCTGGGTTTATTAAGCTATCCCATTGATTGTGTCTCCAAAAACACGAACACTCCACCATACATTCGATACACATCTTGTTGAATGTTAAAATTCCTTGTTTTTCCCAGTGCTTCTTAACAAATTGTATTCAGTAATGAAAAGCTGTCCGTCAAACGCGCTCTACTTGAAAATAAATTGTTCTCAATAGCTTCGTAAAGGGTGCTACACACATGGTCGGATCGAAACAGTCGATTCAGCAGTATTTGTTGAATAACAAAAAATAATTTTCCAAATCGGTTCATAAACGACGGAGTTCTGAGGTAACAAACATTTAAAAAAAAAAGAGATAAAAAAAATAAAAAAAAATACAGGCGACTTGAGAACCTCCTCTTTTTTGTGAAGTCGGTTATAAACCGATCCGATCTTTGAATTTGTAGTTCTAGGACATGCCGGTTTCCTCACAATGTATTCCTTCACCGTTTTGAGGCAGCACTACAGCCTGATGATTTAGTACTATTATTTTTTGTACGCCATACATTGGCAAAACATAATGCACATATTTTAGAGATATACCTACTATCTGTAACCATACCTATGCTTAACAAAATAAATGATTGATTGATTGATCCACAGCAATTACTACTTCGAGGCTAAATGATCCATTACATATTGAGTTCCGTGCCTCGGAACGCACGTTAAGCCATTAATCCCGACGGTTCGTAGATCTGACATTCTTTACATAAGCCCAAAAATCTGACAACTCGTCTTATCAAGAGTAGGTATTGTATTACCCAGTAACTGGGTTGTGGAGGTCAGATAGACAGTTGCTCCATGTAACATACTGGTAATCTGGTTAGTCTGGAAGCCAACCCTAACGTAGTTGGGAAAAGGCTAAGCAGATTGATTCGGCTTTCATTCGGCTTGTGTCGGAAAACTCCGTTTGGCATCTATCCTGCCTGAATCATGTTTGAGTCGGCTCGGCATAATTCGAGTTAAGCCGAATCATTGTTTCCCGAACATAATATCTACCTACAAATACGAGTATTCGGTTTTGCCGCCCGACTGCGGAATCATTCCGACCCGAACAAGTCTGTAGCATCCCTTAGACATATACATGGAGGGAGTCAACATAGGAGCGTTCCATTCATTTTTCACGAAATCATTTGACTGTATTCTTTTGTTTTCATACGAAATGAAGTGTTCTCAGCTGGCTGGTTCACAAGAAGCAATTCTTCTGCTTCTCTAGGCTTAAAATTTATTACAATAGATGATAAAAATATTAGCCGCCGATACGAGTCGCCGCGTCTTCGCTCGCGTGGATCTCGGAAATTATCTCACGGGAACGTACTACTGGAATAAAAACTATAATATGTCCTGACACCTTTCAAGGTCAAATATAACATGCCATAAAAATAAAAACACCAAACCAAAATACCACCTACCAAAATATATATACTAAATAGGTGCATTAATAAATTTAATATTGGAAGAAGAAAATAGTGGTCATAAAATAAAATAATAAATTACTTGAATAAGCCTTAATAATATAAACACAAATAAGCGTCCTTACTCCTCTCTCCTACTATTTACCCGACAGGGTCCATAATTGTGTCTTTAATTTTAAGCCTACCACCTGTATTAGTTTCTACAACATTATGGAATGCAATAAAAAATTGTGAATTCTGAAAAAATAATGGTTAAAAAATTAAAAAAACGCTCTAATAGAAAACTAAACTAAAAAGTAGAAAATAATTTTAAATAAGTTTGAAATAATAATAATGATTAACAAGAAATTTATTTTATCATAAAAAAGCGTAGGGTGCTTAGTGTAAATTCTTACAAATATTTTATTGACAGATATTGGTAAAAGTAGAATCATTATGAAAATATCTTAAAAAGCACCCCACGCTTTTTACGATAAAATAAATTTCAGACTCGCTTCTACTTCCCACGGCATATCGACTTGACAAAACATAAAGATTTATTTATTAAACTCAAACTCAAAGCATTTATTTCAATTAAACCATTTACAGGCACTTTTGAATTGTCAAGGAGTCGGTCAGTTAGTAATATGAAGCTAGTTGCCCATTCCAAAGCAGAGTAGGTACATATGGAGAAGAACGGGCAAGAAACTCCATCCACACTCTTTTAAATGTTATAATATTATAAAAATATTTTTATATCTTTAGTGTTGCATTTATAACTAAATGTGAGGACGATATAACCAAAAAACCCTTCCATAGTAGAGCACATAGAAACAGAAAAAAAAAAATACAATTCAAAACTAAAATATTTTAAATAAGTCGTGGCAGCTAAGAGATGACCAGTCCCAACTGCCAGCGCCTAAGTATAATAATTATGTAAGTATAAAATTAATGTACCTTATTGGTGATATTCTTTAGAAAGGTCAGATTCATAGTTCCTAATCGCAACCAGCGTGTTTGTATGACTAGATGTATGAACGTAAACAAAGCAAGGAGTTTGTAAGGATCGTAGCAGGTGACGTTCTGTAGCTTCTGTCTACCCCCATGGGAAAAACACGTGAGTTTATGTAAGTGTTATCTTATCTTAAGACGCAGATATATGCCAGTGACCTTGAGTGGTTAGCTTGCGTGTTCTGTACTGAGCTCACACAACGCGTCGTACGTTCAGCCAGTAATAGGACTCGCCCATCAAGGAGCGCTGTCCCCAATTTGACGCATTATTAATTTATTATACACAAAACAAAAGGTATTTTAATAAAACGCGTATACTAAAAGATCAATAATTAATTTAACTTTAAATTGGTGAAGGTTTCAGAAAAATATGCTTGGTAGATTTTGCGCCATTCTCAGTTTTCATCCGCGTTAGACATAAGTTTACAAATTAATTTCACTATGTAATATAAACATAATCTAAAATATTCACATAAGAAAATGCTCTAATTTATTACATTTTTTTTTTCAAATCATTAGCACTACTCGTTTAGACGTGATCTTCAGTATAAAATTATCAAAAGTCAGTTATCGTCGCCTTAAGGTGAATCTGCAGCAGCAGCCCACAAAGTTCAAATTTTCTTACGTTTTTTGCAATTTGCAGGTCAGTTTAGTTAGATTCGTTCCATTGAATCACTTTTTCATGAAATCATGGCATTGGGAAACAAATTTAACTTAGAGAGATGTATTAATGATTATAATTCTATAAATACCTATCTGTTATAGTCACGAATCATATTTTGATCAATATCTTGATCAAAATATGATTCGTGACTATAACAACTACAACCTGTTTTTTTTTATTATTATTATTAAATAAGTTCTCCCGCTCTGGGCGGAGCGGGAGGGCGTGTCAGACTTTTACTGACTAAAACCCACCCGTGTTCCTTCATTTGCCTGTGTGCCAGGGCCACGATATCCCTTTCGGACAAACTCGCAACCTGAAACTGATCTGCAAAGTGCAAAAAACGTACGGAAATTTGAATTTCACGGGCTACAGCTGCAGATTATCTATATAAAACTTACGATACTCCATCATGTGGAACGACATAAAAGTAATCCCAAGTCCGAAGTTGCTATCCTATGTGCATTTAGATCTATAACAAGATTCCTAACCCAATGAAAGAACTTCCAATGGTCCGCTTCAGAAGGGCTATAAGCAGTTGGTTTATAGAGAATTCCTTCTATAATCTAAAATAATTCCTTCAGTCTAAACTAAAATGACCTGTACCATAAATTTGCATGTCAATATGTTACGATTAAATATTATGTTAAGAACCAGATAATCACCGTTGACCTTGTCCATACAAATGCGCGTCGCGCTCACCGCGCAACCATTAACTTTCATAGGGAATATATATTTTTAGAAACGAAAATATGAATATTTGAAAAAAATCACAGATAGAATTATAGATAATAAAACAGTCTATTTATACAAAAAAAAGCATCAAAATATCTTAAGTAGTTTGAAAGTAATATCGTTTTTTATGCTGTACATTACTTCCACAATTTATTTCATTAAGTATTTTACTACAATACTTAAATATTTACATATAGAATTGACATACATTTTTTGCTTATCTTACTTGCACTAATATGAAGGCGTATTATCAGATTTAAAAGTCACTAAAATCATAAATATCTGCGCCTTAAGCTACTATAATACTACCAATGTAAGAACTTTTGTAAACATATTTATCAGAAAATTAATATTTGACTTTTAAGGTTTAGATGGCAACACAAAATATTATAGAAAAAGATCGGCAAATAAAGAAAAAAAAAAGAAAGTATATACGTTTTTTTGCGGTAAACATGACGCAAAGAAAGAACATAGATACAAAAAGAACAAGTGTGGGGAAAATATGCGTCACATCCACGCAAAACGGCCACCGCACAGCATAATGCTGCGACCCTATTCGAGACAGAGCCCCAGCGCTGGTTTTCAGCGATAGCCGGCGTTGACGTGATGACGTCGACCGGTGCAGCAGTGAGATTATAAATAAGAAACAAAATAAATACAAACTACTTAGAAATCTCTTACCTACAAATCTTAAAGCTCGTTCGAATATAGTTAGGAAAAGGCTATCTGGTTACCACTTCGTCTAGAAAACGATATCGGTGCCAAATACCATAAGAAGCTGAATATCTTTGGCGAATCATCGGCAGATGGTAGTTATAAATCATAATCTATTGAAAAGACATGGTATACTGATTCATGCATTTGGTGCAAGTTGTAAGAGACTAGCACTGATTGAGCGAATACATCGAATGCAGAATATTATGTAGCAGGCAATTTGTATAATCGTGCTTATTACAAACAGCTTCACCCGTTTAAAAACACTCGCAGTTAAGAAATATTCCGTAGGAAAAATGTAGGTAAATCTATTTCTCAAGGCGCTCGCTCAGCTCACACGCGTTTGGTCACAGTTCTAACCTTTTTTTTTGCCGTGATGTAATTCTTCATGGATTTCCTCCACTTTGGCAGAGGGGTCTGTCAGCCTCTTACTGACTAAAACCACCCCGGTGGGAGTGAGGTGTTGAACTCCCCCGTTACACGTCTTAGAGAGGCACGCGTAAAACACTACGCGCCACTCTCTTGGGTCCGGTGGATTGGGGGGCGACGGAAGTCCCCAAATCTGTCGCCCCTGTATTGTTCTAACCTAACCAAACCTATTAGGTTGGGGTGCCCTAAATGTCAAAATTATAACAATTAAACGAGTTGCCAATTAACATTCGGCATATTTCATAACTGCGAGCGAAAGACTGTATGCGGAACTAAATAAAATAGTTTAATTCGTCCATTTATTTATTATTTATTTATTTAAACTTCTCGCACACAATAAGGTACAAAGGCGGACTTAATGCCTTAGGCATCCCCGCATCCATTCCCGCGCTTTAGGCAATTGATGCCCTGGATATAGGTCTACCATACTCTTGTAAAAGATTGTGACGAATCCGAAATCCTTGATTTAAAACATAATTTTTAGGGTTCCGTACCCAAAGGGTAAAACGGGGACCCTATTACTAAGGCTCCACCGTCTGTCTGTCTGTCCTTATGTCACCAGGCTGTATCTCATGAACCGTGATAGTTAGACAGTTGAAATTTTCACAGATGACGTATTTCTGTTGCCACTATAACAATAAATACAAAAAAAAACAGAATAAAATAAATATTGAATAAAAATCTCTAAACGAGATTTTTTTGCTCGATATTGATAATGGCAACAGGTAGATGGTTGAAATATTCACTGAATCTTTAGTTATATATTCACTTTAAAAAAATAAATAATTCAAATAAAATAAAACAAATATTTAAGGGGGGCTCCAATACAACAAACGTGATCTTTTTGCCGTTTTTATAGGTAATGGTACGGAACCCTTCGTGCGCGAGTCCGACTCGCACTTGGCCGGTTTTCTAAAGTTCATTACACCAGCCTTGCCTTCTACACAAAATATAGGTATTTCGTGCCCTGGGCAGTCAGCCCAGTAACCACAACGTTAACCGTGTAAAACCTAGAACATGCGATACATACGAGAAAAGAACCATCTTTTTACAATCTACCCGCCACCTCTTCTAATTTACACCACACGAATATTTTCTTCCAAGTTTAAAGGAAATTGGGTTACCGTCGTTAATCACAGGAAGTGACGTCGTCGCCGTGTACTTCCGGCCGACCCTTACAGGCTAACCGACTTTCAAAGTTTCTTTTGAAGCTTTGGAACTAGTCCGATAGGATCTTTATTACGGCTTATAGGCTATTAAAAGTGGTTAGATAGGTCTTATGGGGTGTATATGGCCTTTTTATAGGACGGGTTGTGTCTGGAGCGGTGTTTTCTTTCTTTGTGGCGTGTTGAAATGCTTTGACTTCTTGACCCTTTGGTCCACTTGCACAACGATTTTTTTAAATATGCATTTTGCGCTAAACGTAATTGTTAAAAATAATAGATTAAAAAAACACGCTTCTATAGAAAACCAAACTAAAAAATGGAAAATAAATAATTTTATTGTAAAAAAAACCGGTCAAGAACGTCGGACTCGCGCACCAAGGGTTCCGTACGTATATATGATGTTGATGATTTCTCAAAAACTGTGCTATTTAGAGACATCGTTTTATTTTTCCTGTAATCTTTACATACACTTCTATCACATAGAATCATTTCAGATTTTTACCTATGCAAACTTCGGAGATAAGGGTGGGGGGGCGGTATTTTTTTTACATTTTTCATCAAAAGTCGGAAACTATGCTGCCTAAAAAAAAACATAATGTTTGAGAATGTGCAAACAGCGTTCATTCATATGATACTCCACATGTCCTGGTAGCCCTACTCCATAATTTAAGACCCCCTTTCAGTCCCTTTTGCAAAAAAGATATATTTTTTTAATTTCTTTCTTGTTTGCAAAATAGTTGGGCAAACGTTATCTAAAACTATTCTAAATTTCAAGTTGATAGCATTAGTAGTTCTTAAGATATCCAGGTGTGACAGACAGACAGACAGACTTAGTCTAACCATTTTCAGGTTTCCTTTTTACCATTTTGGTACGTAACCCTAAAAAGCGTATTAAAAATAACATCCAATTTCTGTCAATCGTTTAATATTGACAGAGACAGCATAACATCATAATCAGCCTGTAATGTTCCCACTGCTGGGACACAGGTCTCCTCTCTGTGAAAGGGAGTGGGCTGTAATCCACCACACGGACACAGTGTGGGTTGGATTTTTCTCTCGCCTCCTATTACAAATGTGACCTAAACATAACTGATGAAATGTGAGTGTACTATTGGTACATATCTGCCTAACCCTTCGGGGAATACAAGCATGGTGATGCTATGTTATGTATAATTTATATCTGATAGTGTTTCCTTTCTAGGGTTCCGTACCCAAAGGGTAAAACGGGAACCCTATTACTAAGGCTCCGCCGTCTGTCTGTCTGTCCGTCTGTTACCAGGCTGTATCTCATGAACCGTTATAGTTAGACAGGTGAAATTTTCACAGATGATATACCTATTTCTGTTGCCATACAACAAACGTGATTTTTTTTGCTCATTTGTGCTCTATACTGATAACGGCAACAGGTAGACGCTTGAAATATTCACAGAATATTTAGTTACAATATTCACTTTAAAAATAAATAATTAAATGAAAATAAAACAAATATTTAAGGGGGGCCCCCATAAAAAAAAAATGGCAAAAAAATCACGTTTGATACGTGATTTTTTTGCCATTTTTATTGACAATGGTACGGAACCCTTCATGCGCGAGTCCGACTCGCACTTGGCCGGTTTTTTAAGACTTCCTAGTGTAGTCAAGACTCGAGATCATTTTATAATTCAATCAACCAATCCAATTTTATTCAAATATTGGCAACTGGCAAGATGCCTAGAGACACAATCTTCCGAGCAATTTCAGAATCAAATTGTAAGAAACCCAACAAAAATTACTTCGAACAATTCCCAAAGTAAACAGTACGAGTAGAACACAATTTGTCTACATTAATTAAAACTTGTATATTTTAAGTTCGAAACAAGAGGAAATACGAACTTCGGGAGAACAATCTTCTTTTAAGTAATTTCTGAAAACCTTGAATAATGTTATGCGTTTGTAAAAATCTTAAGGCTTTGGTGACAGAGTTCAATTTGGCATGTTTTGTGGAATAAATGATAATAGTCTTAGTTCAAGAGAATTCTTGCAATTCGTGGTTTAAGTTGCGTAAGGGTGCGGTCAGATTGCTATTTGAATTTGAAATATTGTCTTTGAACTGAATAACAAAGTTAATGAAATATTATGTTATCTCTGACACTGACCTGTAAATTGCAAAAAACGTAAAAATAATGAATTTCGCGGGCTACAGCTGCGGATTCACTTTAAGGAAGGAGATCTTCCAATTTGCCACAAACGCAAATTAAGGGGGATGCGCTAAGGTATCCCGCGAAATTAAAATTTTCCAAAGTTTTTTGCAATTTTCAGGTCAGTAACAGGTTTTATGTTGATCTAATTATGATTCGCAGCCATAACCAATATGGCTTTACAAAATTATAATCATTAGAATTGGGTTTTTTCTGAAATAATCATTCAGTAGGATTTTTTGAACTTAGGGAGAATGCTGATTCGAATGATTATAATTCTGTAAAGCCTTATTGGTTGTGGCCGCGAATCATAATTAGATCAACATACAACAATAAGCCATTAATGTATTAAATAGGAAGATATGGTACGCGCTCCTCGACGTGGACCAAATAAATTAGGGGAAAAGGACACAATCGACCTTAGCCACAATCGAACTGGCGTTTGTGTAGCACGTTTAGAAAAATTACAGTAATCGTTTAAATAAGCAGAAACAATGCCTTCCTGTGTTTATAAAACGTGCACAAATAGTGCAAAAACCAAAAACAAGTCCCACGGGATTAGTGTTTACTCGTAAGTATAGCCAAAAATGTTAATTTGTTGAAAATTATAATAATATTTAATGTTTGCTCCGTCATAAGTCGTTCCTAATCGTAAACATTCGGCTGCTAACGCGATTTCGCTTGCACAACAGTTATGGGTACGTAACAGTGATAATTATTGCTATCTCGTTCCCGCTATAGCCCGCGTAATAATATGTGTCTCTATTTCGGTTGTCGAGCACATGACGCAAAGACATCGGGAAATGGGATTAGGGCTCCCACACATAAACACGATACGACGTCGCAACGTGCCACGTTGCACGTTTGCACGTACAATTTGGTACAATTTGCCGTGCCGTGGCACGTTGCGTCGTCGTAACGTGTTTATGTGTTTGAGCCCTTATTCGGCTTAGGACAGATTCTGGTTTGGGCAGATTCTTGTTACGACAGATTCTTTATTTGGCAGATTCGTTTTACGGCAGAAGTAACATGGCCAACATAAACCATACAATTTATGTAATGGTATATTTAAAGTCAATTTCAAACTAAAAACCTCATGCATCAGATCAGAGAGGCAATTCCCGTATTTTTATCAACGTTCGCGATCTCATCTCAGTCTCAAAACAACAGTCTCAAACAACAGTCTCAATACATACCTACATTTTTGAAATTTGATTGTTGCTGGCATGAGATTGCGACCTAAATTTCAACGTTTTTAGGTACGAGAATTGGCCTTCAGGTCGTGTTTAGGACCTTCTAATCGCAACAAATAGTTTTCCAATCAATGCACACTTCTGGATATAATCATTACATAATACTTCTGTAGATGACTGTAAAATATGTCTTATCAAGAACCTGCCAAATAAAGAATCTGCCGTAACAAGAATCTGCCCAAACCAGAATCTGTCCTTAGCTAAATAATCCGGGAAACGTAGTTGTGTGGGTGTGTTTACATGTAAGTGTTTCTAGTCCATTTAATATTTACGTGATGTTAGAGAGTGGCCTATCTTCCCTTATTTTACATCAATGAAATAAGCATAACTATTACATTTCTAACGTATTCAATTCAATTTGAATGTTCCTGAAATCTTATACCTCCTTCGATCACTTGTCTGTATTCCCCATACATTCACTCTATGCTACACCATATACATATATACAACAAATATATTCCCTGATTACGTATATGTGAGAAGAAAAACACTATTTCTTTTGTTTAGGTTGCCCCACTTTCTTGAACTACTGTATGCTTGAGAATAGCTCGTTTAAATGATGATGCGTTCACACTTAGCCTGCGTTACGTGACACTTTTATTTATTTGTTTTATTTACATGACATGACTGTTTTTACAACTCGGTGAAGCATCTTAGTTCTGTGAAATAATTGGTAGATACCTGAGTATTTTTTTTTAAACACATACATAAACTCACGCCTTCTTCCCATGTGGGTAGGCAGCAACTATAGAACGCCGTTACGCTCCTTACATACTCCTTTTGCTTCGCCTACGTTCATACATCTGGTCAAGTGGTCATACACGCACGCCGGTTGCGAGTACTACGCACCTAACCTTTCTGAAGAATTTCACCAATTTGGTCACTATATGTCCTTCTAGGGCGTCCCCTCCCGGCTTTTCCACTCACCTCTGCTTTATAAATACCTTTTGTTAGTCGCCTTTCACTCATCCTCTTCACATGACTAAACCATCTAAGCATACTCTTTTCAATCTTTGTCACTACATCTTCTTTTAAACTGCACCTTTGCCTTAACACCTCATTTTTCAGCCTATCATTCACAGTCACGTCAGACATGCTTCGCAAGGAACGCATTTCCACAGCATTCTTTTTTAAATACCTTAAAAAATGTTCAACTATGGTCAGAGGCAGGTAAAAAACAACGGGTTAGTATTGGTTTTAAGAGTTATTCAGAAGATTTTAGTATCAGATTTAATTATTTGTAATTATTCTTACAGGTCACTTTATTTATTTTTTTGTAAATCTGCAGTGTAGAGACATTGTGACTTAGAACATCGCCTTGTTTGTAAAGGTGTTCTAATGTGATTAAAATAAATAAATAAATGTTGGCCCATGTATAAACCCATCTTAACCTTTTCATAACCATTGACAAAAACACGGCATGGAATATTGTACAGACGCCACCAGCACATCAAGCTTCTTGTAAAGACGCTAGCTCATTTATTATGTACTTAAACAATTTTAGACTTAGCAGATCCATGATCTCATTTTGAATATAAGTAGATACCTAGTTTCTAGAATATCTGTAAGTTAATTTTTTTTTGTGTGCCAACAGGTAGAATGTACTGGGAATAAATCTAAACCTAACACCACTAATTGCAATAAAAACTAAATTGTAATACCTGCATTCTATACAAATAAAGAAATTATTTTATTTTTTTATCAAGCTTATGATCTGTCAAATTTATTTAATAGATTTTCAACTTTATCTCTTTATCTTAAGTTTCAAGGTTGATTGGGAATTTTTTACAGATTCGGGTAGCTTGACCTGCTAGCGTCTGTACTATACTGTTACTATATTTCGAAAAATTTCAGTCTGCTCTACAAGGCTGAAATTTTTCGAAATATAGAAAAACGAACGAAAAAGCCTCGATTTCTAACAAAAATAAAACTGTAATTTTTGTTTCGCAAAATATTCGATTACCTGCTGAAGTTTCAACACAAATACTAACTGGCCTAGGGTTGTGGGCTGTATCAACCAAGAGGGCCCAGTGCGGGTTGGTAGATGTCACATTTCTCGAATTATATGGTTCTAGGACATGGGCACAGGCCGGTTTCCTCACGATGTTTTTCTTCACCGTTTTGAAAGCAGTGGTGATGAAATAATTTACACAAAGTAAAGCGCCTGTCAGGGTTCGAACCTATGACCTAGAACTCGTAAGTCGCGGCTGTTATACCAATACCTAAGCTAAAAAACATTAAATTTCTAATTCTTCAATACATGTACCGACGTAACCTCAATATACTATAGAAGCACCATGTTTATATGAACGACAGCATATTGCTTATTTTGCGTAAACTCTGCGTTTATAAAGTAGTTTACTTTTATGGTGGAGAATTTCATGGGACATGGTTAAAATTCCGGGTTATATATGACGGCGCTCCAAGTGGCGTTGTCTATTTTTGTTATGAAGTCACTGGAAGTACTGAAAAGGTCGGATAAGAGTGTCACTGGCTGCTGAAAAACACTCTAAGCAGAGCGTCACGGCGTCGTATCGATGGTTACGTGGCAGCTGTCTTCGAGGACAGAAGAAGGTGTGAAGGGAGCCGCTGTTGTACCACGTCCACGATGAACTGCTATATTCCGGCACAGATGATATTCTTCTATCTTAAAAAAAAAAACGTTGCCCGACACTAGGAATTTCTCTTGTATTGTGGGTGCGTTTAAAAACATATATACTCACAAAAACAGCCAGACCCGGAACAACTAGATGCGTTACCCGCGCTCAATAATGGCAAAGTAAATGCAAGGCAATTGCCCAACTAGGAATTAGTCGCGCGCCATCCAGTGACGCGGCTACACGTCACAATCACTCGCAATTCTCAGCAATTATTTGTGAAGAAAATGCCTTCCTGTGTCTATACATGATGATATATTACACTACTACTGTGGGTGTACAGAAAAACGTCTCATTTCATGCATGAGTACTTAATGTATTTTTTTATTATAAGAAAACGTTGTTTTGTTTTGTACTTGTACAGCCAGTCAGCCATTTTTCCTGACTGCTGCGACCGACGCGTACGCGCCAATGAACATGCAGCAGCTAGTGACGTAACTAAATTTGTATGTTTATCTCTTTCTCACAACAGTTATCGGTATAGGAAAGGTATATACAGCGTGTTACGGAAAGGATATATCCATACAAACAGGGTGAAGAGTGCATCTGGTTCAGAATCTTTGTACAAAAATTCAACTCACACAGAAAAACTTTGAAAATATTTTTTATTTTTTTTATTTATATAGTTTATTAAATTTAAATCATAACAAACGTGTCACCGCACTACGAAGGTCATTATCCAGTATCTGTGTCTGTGCGCCTAGTATACATACACGCCTGACACAGTTCTGCGACACAATTGGCGGCGGGATCAAATGAATGGATTAAAACGTGTACCAATCAGCTGACTTGGTCTAGTGATGTGTAGAATTGAATTGGAAACCTTTGATTTTTATTATTTAAATGTTTCTTAACTTTATGATTATGTAGGTATTATTAAAATAAAAGTTGCCATGTAGTTTGTTATCACCAAAAGAATCCGTGCCTTTGATATGTATATACCCTTTCCGTAACACGCTGTATATAGGTCTTTCCTTTTCTTCGCGCGCTGCATGATTGTAGGCAAGTATGTAGCTACATTCATTGCTTACGCTGTTTTTGAGTGCACTAATGTTCGTGTATGACGCGTCTATTTATAATACCTACGTCATTGCTTGTAGGTCATTCAATTGAAACTGCTGAACCACTAATACGATGATCATTTCTGGTAAAGGCTGTTCTGCGCCGTTATATAAACTAATATTATAAAGAGGTAAAGTTTGTGAGGTTGTAGGGGGTAATTTTCGGAACTGCTGATCCGATTTTGAAAATTCTTTCATTAATGGGAAGCTACCGTATTGCCGAGTCTCATAGGATATATATTATATATCTTGAGACGCACACCGCACCTAATGATATTGAAAGAAAGAAAGAAAGAAAAATAATTGTATTCGTCACAGAAACACGCAGATAAAAACATTACACAAAACACAAAGCCGTACGTTGTTGTTCTTGCTTTACTTATTCTACATCTGCATGCTTCGTCATTAGACGACGATTATTTATGTTAAACATTAAATCTCATTTAAGTGAACTTCATCATGTTCTTATGAGAAATAAAGATTCTTTAAACCTAAGTCAATGTCAAGTTAATGTCATAGTGTCACTATTTCATTAAGTATGTTCTTCTTTTTTTGCCAATTGTTTTTTCTTTTTTAATTCTTTTAAGTTGTTATCTATTATTTTTGTGTGCTATTGTGTGTTGTGCCATGTCTTTCGTGTGCACTGAATAAATATTTTATCTATATATCTATTATTTTATGTTAAGAAATTTTACGCGGACGAAGTCGCGGGCAGAAGCTAGTATATATAAAGTTGTTCATAGAAAATGAGCGTAACTACGCATCAGCGATGTCTTTATTAATATCACACGTAGTATTAAAAAACCGGCTAAGTGCGAGTCGGACTCGCGCACGAAGGGTTCCGTATCATTATCTATAAAAATCCTCCCTTAAATATTTGTTTTTTTTTAAGTGAATATATAACTAAATATTTCAAGCGTCTAGCTGTTGCCGTTATCAATTTTTAGCAAAAACGAGCAAAAAAATCACGTTTGTTGTATGGGAGCCCCTTAAATATTTATTTTATTCAGTTTTTAGTATTTTTTGTTATAGCGGCAATAGAAATACATCATCTGTGAAAATTTCAACTGTCTTACTATCACGGTTCATGAGATACAGCCAGACAGACAGACGGCGTGGCGACGGCGGCGAAGGCTTAGTAATAGGGTTCCCGTTTTACCCATTGGGTACGGAACCCTAAAAAAAGCGAGCGCCCCTTACAGTAGTCGCATAAGATGTGTAACATCTGACATCTCACCTTGGTAATAAGCAACTGAGCTGCGACAGAAACTAACCTCAAAATTTTAAAAGCTAAATACTGAAATTTTTATTCGAATAATTTATGATTAATTACTTGTTGTCGCCCATTGGTCGAAATTCGACCCCTAGTACTTACAATCTATACAATAGTACTTACTAATTCCATAACATAATCAGCCTATAATGTTCCTGAGACGCGTCATACACGAACATCAGTGCACTCAAAAACAGCGTAAGCCATGATTGTAGCTACATACTTCCGTACAATCATACAGCGCGTGAAGAAAAGGATAGACCTATACCGATATCTGTTGTTAGAAAGAGATGAATATACATATTTAGTAAGGTACGTCACTAGTTGCTGCATGTTTATTGGCGCGTACTTAATAAGAATTATTATTATTGTAAATGTCAGGCAATTGCCTGGTATTTACTGTGCCATTATTGAGCGCAGGTCACGCATCTAAAGGTAATCAATACATCATTGGCTGGGACTCGGGTTTCCTCTCTTCGAGAGGGAGTGGGCTGTAATCTACCACGCGAACCCAGTGCGGGTTGGTAGATGTCTGTCACATATCTTCAAATTTTTGTTCCAGGAAATGCCAGTTACACACTTCCATCCCTTTTTACGAAACACTCCCACAGAAAGCGAGAGGAAATATGTTACACATCAAAAATATAATGTTGATCGTGTGTTGCATAAACAATACTTTGATTCTATTTGATCACACACAGCAAATCTGTATGCACCTTAATTATAGTTTATCTAAATTTAAGGTCTTTCCAGATCTGAAACATAAGTTAGATTAGATATTTTTTAAACTAGTTTATCCAAAAATAGTTGTACACATGGTAGCACAGTATATCACTCGAAGTTAGCCGCCATTACAACATTTCCACCGTCCAAGCAAAATTCAACCGATATCAAGGCACAACTTATTTCCCTACACCGGCCGTAAGAGGCAGCTGTATCGATAAATTCCTTTTATCGTTCTCTACCGATCAAATAGATTCCAAGGTTTATCCGTATCGTTGACCTTCCGGCCGGATTGAAAAGTATCGTTACGAAGGTATTCGGTTCAACTAACAAAATGTATCCGCAATTTAGTACAGGTACTCGTAGGCAAGGACCAAGAAAGGATAGGGTGCACTAAAAATACGTAGGTACGTATGTCACAACCTAGGCAGTCGGCAGAGGGCTGACAATGCCCTCTTCCGGCTAAATGGGTCCAGGGACGGCAGACTTGGGGAAGTCCGCCGCCCCCTATCACATTGGACACGAGGTGGCGGCGCCTAGTGTTCCACGCGCGCCTCTTTCAGACGTCGCGGGTGGGGTCAGACACCTCACCCCCGCCCAGACTTGAGGTGGCCCGCAGAGGCGGGCCGGCACTAGCCGGGGATTGCGGAAGTAATGACAGATCCCAAGATCCCCAGTGCAAGTGTGGAAAAGGAACACTGGGGTGGTTTTTAGTCAGTAAGAGTCTGACAGACCCCTCCGCCCGCCCCAGGGCGGAGGACATCCATGAGGATTTTCCACCCCGTGAACAAAAAAAAATTAGAACTTTGAGGGAGGAGGCACGGCTCCCTGTTATTTAAACTTCGGGAAGTACCTGTGTTACATAGGCAGGCAGCCAGACGCTTGGGGTCATCACTACGTACACTGTCGGGAGGACACGGCCTGGCAAACCCTTGCAGAGTGTGCAACCGAGCCGTGACCTCCTTTTGGAAGTGGGAAACGACCTGTCGCTGCCGGTTGTGATTCATTAAATGATCGGCGGCGCAGCGTCGTGGGAAGCGGTGATCTCCATAAGCGAAAATGTCATGTCGCAGAAGAAGGCACAGGCGCGCCGGGCGTTGGCAGAGGGCAGATAATGCAATCTTCTGGCCCCCCTAAATGGGTCCTGGGACCGCGGACGCGCCCCTCTTAGACGTCGCGGGGAGATTCAAACACCTCACTCCCCCCGTTTGACCAGACGGAGCCCGCAGAGGCGGGCCGGACCAGTCGGGGGCTGCGTTGAAGAGGGCTTACGTTCACCCGTAACCCCCGGTGCAGGTGTGCAAGGGAACACAGGGTGGTTTTAGTCAGTAGAAATCTGACAGACCCCTCTGACTTCCCCAGGACGGAGGACATCCATGATGATATCTACCCCGTTATCAAACAAAAACAACAAAAAAAGGTTTGGAACTATGAACAATTACGCGCGAGCCAAATTGGTCGCAGTAACTAAGCCAGGGCACCACGACCATTTGAGTAGTAAAGTTAGAACTTAGACCAACTGCGCTACATCTTGATCGCAGTTACTTGGCTATTTTGTAATTTTCATCATCATCATTTCAGCCGTAAGTCGTCCACTTCTGGACATAGGTCTCCGCCAAGGGGGGGTTTGCCATAATTAACACATAATTTTAACGACACGGTTGGCGCAGTGGTTAAGCGATTGACTGCTGTGCTGCGTGTCGCGGGTTCGATTCCCACATGGAACAAATATTTAAATGACCTACAAGTAGTTGTTCCGGGTCTGGCTGTTTGTGTATGTGTGTTTAAATGTTTGTAAACGCACCCACAATACAGCAGAAATTCCTAGTGTGGGACAATGTTTAAAAAAAAAAACGCCGAGCTTAGCAGGCGGGTTGGCGATCGCAGTATGGTGTTAAAATGAGTAGAGAACGCTGCTGCCCATTCTCTAGTAAGTCCCTTAGTCGCCTTTTACGACACCCACGGGAAGAAACAGGATGGTGGTTCTTCACGTCCGGCACCACGGTATTTATTAGTAGTATTCATCAAAATAGGAATTATTTGAGGTTCACAAAAAGAGGCGCAATCATTATAATTAGAGTGTTCAATCAGATTTTTAGGTGCTCAAAATATTAATTGTTCAAGTTTTGATTTAATACGTACCATTATTTATATGGTAGCTCATTTGTAACTCGATTTCAGCAATGAACTTTGAAGACCTAAATCAAGATAATATTAGACGGAACTGTAATCAAATGAACGTAATTAAACACAAATATCTGAAGCCATAGTCCATAAGATTACTCACTAATTGAATTTAACATAGGGCGTCAATTTAATTGAAGTCGCGAAGTCGCAATTTATTGAATTAATGGGATCTTCCCATTAATTACAAGATAGATCCACAAAGGGAGAATGAACTGGTAATATGATCCATTTTTTGCCAATTAACAGTAATGAAGGATATTCTTCATTGTCTAATGGAAATGTGAAAGAGCTCTCTTTCTTTAATTACCAATGATTTTTAATTATGCTTAAAAAATATACTCTAGTAGTCGTAGGCGTGATTATGATTAGTAATTCATTTAAGTGCCAAAGTATACGTTTTTACAACAAACTCCCAAGCCATGTTAAAGAACTGACCCTCAATAAATTTAAATCATTTATTAAACAGAAACTATGTCAAAACGGTTTCAATAAAGTCAAAGATTAATGTTACTACAAAAAGGCTTGGGATTAATTAAGCTACTCCAATGTCAAGCAACAAATTATTATTTTATTTATGTGTTTTAGAATTAATATTGTATTTTTTACAAACAGGTCCACTCAAATATGTATGGTTATTTCTTCAAAAGACCATTTCAGACACCAATCTACATGGTCCTCAAATGATCTGAACAAGATTATTTCCGGATTTTTATACATGTACACATTGACAATGATGTTTTTAGGGTTCCGAACCAAAATGGTAAAAAGGAACCCTTATGGTGAGACTAAGTCGGTCTGTCTGTCACACCTGGATATCTCAAGAATTGCTAATGCTATCAACTTGAAATTTAGAATAGTTTTAGATGACGTTTGCCCAACTATTTTGCAAGTAAGAAAGAAATTTAAAAGAAATATCTTTTTTGTGGGACTGAAAGGGTATCTTAAAAATTTGAAGTAGGGCTACTAGGGCATGTGGGGTATCATATAAAAGAACGCTGTTTGCACATTCTCAAACATTTTTTTTTTTAAGGCAGCATAGTTTCCGATTTTGATGAAAAATGTGGGAAAAAAATACCGTCCCCCCCCCTTATCTCCGAAGTTTGCAGAGATAAAAATCTGAAATTATTCTATATAATAGAAACTTAAGTAAAGATTACAGGAAAAATAAAACGATGTCTCTAAATAGCACAGTTTTTCAGAAATCATCAACATCAACTTCTATCACCTAGAATAATTTCAGATTTTTATCTTTGCAAACTTCGGAGATAAGGGGGGGAACGGTATTTTTTTTTACTTTTTATCAAAAGTCAGAAACTATGCTGCCTAAAAAAAAAATGTTTGAGAATGTGCAAACAGCGTTATTTTATATGATACCCCACATGCCCGCCCTAGTAGCCCTACTTCAAATTTTTAAGACCCCTTTCAGTCCCTTTTGCAAAAAAGATATATTATTTAAAATGTATTTTTTGTTTGCAAAATAGTTGGGCAAACGTCATCTAAAACTATTATAAATTTCAAGTTGATAGCATTAGTAGTTCCTGAGATATCTAGGTGTGACAGACAGACAGACAGACAGACTTAGTCTCACATAAGGGTTCCTTTTTACCATTTTGGTACGGAACCCTAAAAATATTTAGTTTACGTTTAAATTGTGTTAAGTTTAAATCTTTTATGTCATTTGGTAGCTTATTAAATACTTTTGGAGCCATGCAAAGTATGCTCTTGTGCATAAGCGGGTTTGCAACGTCTTAGGCATAATTCGTGACGATATGTTGGTCTTATGGATCGATAGCTTTGTTCTGAAGCTTTTTTAATTAAATCGCCATTATTATTATAATAACACAATAGTAAGCGTGGGCTGGACCCCACGGTTATTAATCAAGCTTCAGACCACTTAAATTTCAACATTTTCGTTACAAGGCAAATTGCTTTTGGGTTTTTGTCCGTCTTAAAAAAATAGAAGAGATTATGCATTCGGTGAGAATCAGAAGTCGGTGGCAAAAAATTAAAATACAAAACCAAAGACATCGACTTCCGAAATTAAATTATTTTTCAATTTAAGTGTTATTTTTTGGAGAAGCTCGTGGCTAAGTAATAACAGCGCATGGGTCGATCCATACCTGGCCGGGGTTGGTCCGTGGATGGGTGTGACCATCTTTACATACCGAGACTCCTCGATGCCGGAAAGGTCCCGGCTATCATTCGTGGATCTTTGACAGTCGTTATGGGAAGCCCGAAAGTCTGACAACAAGTCTTACCAAGAGGTATCGTATTACCCCGTTACTGGGTTGTGGAGGTCAGATAAGTCGCTCCATGTAAAATACTGGTATTGAGCTGCATCCGATTAGACTAGAAGCTGACCCCAACACAGTTGGGAAAATGCTGGGCAGATTTTTTTTGAGTATTGGTTTTTTGTAACAAGTTTTTTTATATTTATATTATATAACTATATAGGTCCTTACATAATAAAGTGGTCAAATAATTTTAGTCTCACTATATTCGACTTATCAGATGTGCAAATATTTGTAGTACATGCTTTATCAACAAATTACATCAAAGTCATTAGTCATACACATCATAAATAATAATTATAACAAAATTTACATCTTGCTCCGTTAATAATTAGGCACATTATAAAATAAATTACATTAAGTTAATTTATTAAATTATATCTCACAGTTTAGACAGTTCATCAATGTATTGGTTTGATTTATAAATAATGTCAATAATTACAATTTAAATAAGTGTTCGTAAATTTATATTTAATTATACATCATGTCTGTTTAAAATTTAAATAATCATCTATTGAATAAAAACATCTGTCACATAGCCAATTTTTATAGTTCTATTAAATTCCAAATTATTAATTTTCCTTATTTTTTCCGGTAGTTTATTAGTTGGAAAATTTTCCTTCAACACAATTTTCCGTCGGACATGGCACTAAAATAATTTAAAAATCTTTTCATTATACTATAGAAACTTTATTAATATTATTCAAAATGTTAATGGTATACTAAAATATTATTAATATCCACAGTGAGCTTGCGAAACACAATTTATCAGACCCCAAGGGGATTTAAGGGATATCCTTCCGTAAAGTTTAGGGATGTAACGCTGTTTATCGAGTTTATTATTTGTATTATTCATTTCGATTTCGTTATAAGAACAAGCTATTTTAAAATAAAACTCATGATCATCGTTTCAGCCGAAAGACGTCCACTGCGGGACATAGCACCCCTAGCATCGCGACTTCGAGCGGTTCTGTGCTGCTCATATCCGGTTAAATAACGGATTAATGTGGTATTCAACAGGTCATCGGTCCACGTTATGGGAGGCCTTCCAACGCTATGTCTTCCGGTACGCGGTCGCCACTCCAGAACCTTTCAGCCCCATCGGGCATTTATTCTGTGAGCAATGTGCCCTGCCCACTGCCACTTAAGTTTGGTAATTCTTCGGGTTATGTCGATAACTTTGGTTCTTCTGCGGATCCCTCCAAAGAACACTCAGTAACGCTTTAAGGTTTGGAATATGAACTACTTATCAGTATAATTAACAACACCTATCTTAAAAATGTGTTGCTCCTGCATACACGAAAAAACCCTTTTTCGTCAATTTCTTATCTAATTTTCAGAAAGCTTGAAATAATTGAAACATTACGTCTTTTTAACTATTAAATTACAGTTTTCGTGGTGCGAAACAATGCATGTCAGTCTCAGCACCAGTTAATAGTTTCATCACGTTTGCGCTCTCGAAATTTTAGTTTATTTCGCCTTTGTTTTTATAATTTAGATGTTTTATGATCATAGAATAAAATTTTGATTATATCTCAAAGATCCCGATTGTGTGATTTTTTAATTTCTTGATACGCTTTGCTAAATAATAGCAAAAATACATTACCAACTGGGTTTTTAAAAAAATATAGGACTTTTTCAACATTATTTTCTTTTATATCTTGTATCGCATTTGAAAAAAGTGCTTCAGCCACATGCAAGTAGACCATATTTATAATGATGTTGATGATATTTTTTAATGTTCAAAACAGAAAGTAGTACCAGTAATTAAGTTATATTGACCACGTGAAAAGTTTAATTTGTTTGTACTGTGCATTTTTTAAATTGTGTTTTAGATAATCATTATTTTATGAAGTGAAAACTTCTTTAGGCGAGTTGAGTGGTAAGTTTCACTCCTGTCGGAAGTCCACATTAATGCCTGTGTTTTTTTTTATGTGCCTTAACCTGGGTCAAATAAGATTATTTTATTTCTTTCTTACACTCACAAATAAATACATTGATACTAATTATCACCAAAACTTTTCATGATGAAGACAAGAGCGTAAGTATACAATATTAGTTTTAGTATATTATGCGAAACCCGAAAAACGTGTCTAGTATTTTTATGTAAAGAATCTATGTACAAAATTTCAAAACTGTATCATGAAAAATCACAAAGGTATAAGGTTGTTACGTTACCGGTTTATCCGTACAAAAACATGCTAAGGGCGCCCCCGCGCCTCCAGGGTCGTCTTGCGCTCATTGATAATAATTTGGCAGTATGTACCTAACCGTACGGCGATTCTATTGTAAGTAATTAAATGGTGATAACATTTTCCATCACACTTAAATATTTTTGGGACAAAATATAACATGGTGTAAATCTTATTGAAATCGATTCAGTTCCTTATTCTGAACAAACTATTTCCAGGTTTCGCATATACTAAAAATAATGTTGTTTATTTAAGTAAGTTTGGCTTATGTAGTCAGCCCCTGTAAAAACTTGCACGCTATCTTGCTGCACGGCTATCCTGTTTCGTGGCATGAGCTTAGCATAATCAGCCCACTGCTGGAACCCTTCTTTCTTCGAGAGAGAGTGGGCTGTAATCTACCACGCGGGCCCAGTGCGGGTAGGTAGATGTCACATATCTTCGAATTTTTGGTTCAAGGACAAGCTGGTTTCTTCCCGATGTATCCCTACCCGCTCGATTGCAGTTGGGAACTATAGTTCCCAAAAAAATACACCGTAAAGTACAGTTGGGAACTCTCAACAAAGTTCCCAAAGATCACTTTACATTTTTTTTTTTAAATGCCGTAAAGTGCTGTTCCGGACCTAGTTTTCAAATATCTGGCGCTCGGGGACCACCCACGTTGATTATGTAATCTGACCTGGCACTCGGACCCCATCTTGTAATTTGATACAGACATTTAGCGGCCATGTTTGTTTATTTGCTAAGCACCGAAGTGGCTACACCGTTTTGAGAGCAGTGGTGATGAAATTATTTACACAAAGTAAAGCGTCTCCAGTTCGAAACCACGACCTACAGCTCGTTAGTCGGAGCCGCTGCCACTTGACCAATGAGCTTATCTAATATAATTTCTGCGACTCATGAGAAGGTCTTGAGGTTTATCGTAAGTTGTATGTCTCTTTTACAAGCTTCTCTTTAATGACTCCCACTCTTGAATGTATTATAATTTTTTTTTAAATACAGAAATATCTAGCTGACTTATCAATATTATTACCGTTACTTGAATTGAAAAGAGCCTTTAGTAATTTAGTTTTTATTTTGTAATTTAGCTTTGTATATTTTTTTGTAAATTTCATAAATTTGTACGCCTTACGGGTGAAACGTGTACGTACTTAAATATTAATATTGTGATATTCAGCATGCTGAATTTGCATGTACACGCATGTTTTTACAAATAAAATGATCTTTATCTTTAGCTATCGATAGCTACTTTCCCATCCCTAAAAAAGTAGAAGGTGCAAAATACTTTTATAATACGTATATTTTAAAAGTGGCGGGTATTTTCCGGATGGTTTTCCCCGTCAGGCTACGGTTAAGTCTCGTAACCCTCACGATCTCCTTTTAACGCTACGGTTTTCGTAATTTTTAAACGTATAAGAAACTTAGGTTCTTTCTACGGTATTTAGTAATTCTATCCTGGAAATTGTGGTTCGGAATTGCTAATTTAGCTGCTGTCTTTTTCCAGTTGGGTAGTGTAGTATCAACTTTAAGGCCGCATTTACATCAAGCCTATAGTCGGCCAGCTACTGTGATTATGTATAGGCATGTACGCACGCTTACTAGATAATGGGCAGCAGCATTCTCCAAACATTTTTAAAACCATACTGCAATCGCCAACCCGCCTGCCAAGCGTGGCGATTATGGCAAATCCCCCCCTTTTTGGAGGAGGCCTATGTCCAGCAGTAGACGTCTTCCGGCTGAAATGATGGTGATGATGTACGCACGAACGACCAAGAACGTTGTGAACACGAACATCGAACAGTTTGTTCGCATGTGCTAAGTACCACTAACGAACATCAAACACTATGTTCGTCAAAAATGTTCGTGGTGATCCAATTCCGTTGTTCTGTGTGGACGGTATATGGTGTTCAAGTTCGCTTTGCTAATTTACGTGCACACGTACGAACCAAATGTGTGGTGTTCGATGTTCGTGTTCTATATAATTAAAGCTATATAATTAACCTGTGCATCGAGACAGGTGTTTTTCCCGATGCTTTAAAAGTATCTGTCATAAAGCCGTTATTTAAAAAGGAAAATAAAGAGCTAATGCAATTCTATAGGCCAATATCTCTTATTAGCATAATCTCCAAAATATTTGAGAAGTATTTATGTAAACAGTTGAATACGTACCTTGAAAGAGAAAACATACTCACTAATGAACAGAAAGGGTTTAGAACTGGTAAAACAATAAACTTGGCAATATACGATTTTTTACATTATGTCATGCAAAAAGTAGATTTAAATATACCTGTATGTACGATTTTCTGTGACATGACACAGGCTTTCGACTATGTCCGGCACGACATACTTATTGAAAAATTAGAAGCATATGGCATTAGAGGTAATGTCTCAAACCTCATTAGATCTTATTTAAGCAATAGAACTCAATTTACAGAAATCTCAGCAGTAAATAAAAGTAATAAAAAGGAATTTGTGTATAAGTCCAAAGAACGTATAGTTAAATTTGGCGTTCCGCAAGGAACTGTCGTTGGCCCGCTGTTTTTTATACTGTACATTAATGACCTACCCAAAAGCATCGACCACCCGATGACACTTTTTGCCGACGACAGTACTATTACAGTTGCTTTTAAAAACAGAGACACATACGAATCTGATATTAACAATTCCTTAGAATCAATGGTACAGTGGCTGGAAAACAATAATCTTAAGATAAACCTTGAGAAAACTAATATTCTGGATTTTGATCAAAGATCATCCATACCAAATGTAAATATCCATTATTGTAATAACAAAATAGATAAGGTAAACACAACCAAATTTCTTGGTGTAACTATTGACAGCAAATTAGATTGGAAAGCTCATACGGAAGAATTAAGCAAAAAAATTAGTAATGCCACATATGCCCTATATAAATTGGCCCCTATCTTAAATGTTGATGCACTGCTAACTGCTTATCACGGCTTGGTGTCCTCTAACTTGAGATATGGACTAATTTTTTGGGGAAACTCAACAAATAAAGATGTGATATTTAAAACCCAGAAGAGGTGCCTGAGGGCTATGTCTGGCCTCCATGTTACAGAAAGTTGCAAGCCGTTATTTAAAACCTATAAAATATTAACCCTTCCGTCAATGTACATTTTAGAGATCGTCATGTTCGTCAAATCGAATCCACACCTATTCCCCTTAGAGTCAGATAAAGTAGTTAGAAATAGACGCGACAATAGTAAGCTATGTATTCCGAGATCCAGAAAAGCTCTAATGCGTAAAAGTGTATTCTGTATGGCGCCAATTCTCTGTAATAAGTTGCCAAAACATTGGAGGGAATTACCTATTGAAAAATTAAGAAATAGATTAAAAAACCTTTTGTTAGAGAAAATCTATTACAGCACTGACGAATTCTTAACCGACAAATTAATTTGACTTGCATATTGACATTCAATTTATTAACAGTTGCTTTGACATGTGTATGTATTCCTTTAGATGTATTTTTATATTGACATGATTGTATAATTATTATAAACTTATTTATTTAGCTTTTAATATGCTCTAAATTGGATTGTTTAATGGGTATATCTGCAATTTAATTAACGATTGTAAAAATAATTGATGCTGTGTAACTTCGACATCTCATATTTGTACGCCGTCCAGGCAAAACATGACTGAATTTATAATTGTATTTAACATCTTGCATGCTATGTGTGTATACTCATGTTTTGAACAAATAAATAATTATCTTATCTTATCTTATCTTACCATGTTTCGTTCGCTCGTGCGTACACGGCTCTATGTACGTCAAAAATGTTCGTCGCTATCCAATTTTGTTTTTCCTTGTGGACGGTGCTCGGAGAAATTTGATACTACATTGGTCGTATCGAGCTCGAGGGGTGAGCGCGTGGCGGCGTGGGGCATCAGTTCTCATCTACCTATCCAACAGTGTAGTCGCGTAGATCGTTTCCAAAATATGTCAGATGAAGCAAAGTGGTTGAGTGCGAACCCAAGTCGAACTGTGTTCGTATGGTGTTCGGGTTCCTTTGCTAATTTACGTCCACACGTACAAAATAAACGATCCGTGTTCGATGTTCGTGTTCACCATGTTTTGTTCGTGTGTTCGTTCACGCGTACACGCCTTATGAAAAACAAAGGACAGTGAGTCAGCGGCTGAAGTCGTTTTTTCGTACATTTTGTACTGAACGCTCACAGTCTGCGGTCGACTAAACACTTAGGTGTGAACGCAGCCTTAGTTTACGATTTGTCAGCGAAATTGGGGCTGTGTCGTCGCTCAAGCTGTCAGGCTCAAAGATGTCGCACGCATTATTATATGCAGCCTTTGAGACAGAGCCCCACCGCTGGTTTTCAGCGACAGCCAGCGTTGACGTGATGATGTCGACCGGTGCAGCATACAATGAGATTATAAATAAGAAATAAAATAAATACAAAGTACTTAGTTAATTCTACATATTGGCTATGTTAAAAATAATTAATAATAATACCATTACACTTTTAATAAATTGTTGGTGGTTATTTTCCATGGCATTGGTTGTTTTAGTCAAACCTCATCTTACATTCATTAAATTAAACATAATTATTAAGATCGTGCAATTTACATTGTATTAGTCAAAAAAACTAAAATAAGTTTAACCTCATAGTACATTTTCACGATGATATTGTTACAGAATTAGATCGGCAGGAACAAACAATGTTCATTATTCTTGCTTACTGTTTCCTCGCGATATTTTCCTACACTTTATCACTTTATGTGAGTGGTATCGTCATTTTTAGGGTTCCGTACCTCAAAAGGAAAAACGGAACCCTTATAAGATCACTTCGTTGTCCGTCCGTCTGTTTGCATGTCCGTCAAGACTCTTTTTCTCAAAAACGCGTGGAGGTATCAAGTTGTGAAATTGAAATTAATCTCAAATACGGAGCTCTAGCTTTATTTTTTTAGAGCTCTACAAAAATCAAGCTTCTAAGTCAACGCAATTAAAAAATACGGCCATTTATGCGCCATATTTTTATACTTGCAAAAAATTATAAACTTTTAGGGTACTTCCCGTTCAAATCAAATCAAATCAAATAATTTATTTGCTTAATACAGGTGCATGCATAAACAGATGTTACATATAAATATAAAGTACACTGTATCATTACCTAACAAGGTGTGCCAATATTTATATTATTGGCTATATCATTAAATACTTATTAAAATAACATCACAAAATTATTATACTCAAAAAGAAAAAAAAAATCAAATAAAAGAAATAAAACAATAATAAAATAAATTCAGAACAATGCAAAAGTCGGTTTAAAAATAAAAATAAAAAATTGTCAGATCATGGACATGTCTCATCATCACTTAAACTCAAATAATTAAGTTAAAATTAAAATAATGGTCCAAATTAAAATATTGTCGATTGAAATATTGTCAAATGTCGATTAATATTATTAAATCATGTCACACTATTTGTATTGTCATAATATTCAGTGTCAATAAATTACTCTTACTTAATAAAGCTATCTATATTTTTATCCTGTAAGTACTCCTTGACACTATAATAACATTTAGTCACCAGGAATTTGTGCAGCTTCGACTTGAATTGATGAACAGGTAAATTTTTGACATCATCAGGCAACTTGTTGTAAATCAATGATGCCATACAAAGAATACTTTTATTGATAAGTGCTGTTTTCCCGTATGGTATATCAATTGACATAGGATCATGTAATTGGGCAAGAAGCAAGGTCTTACGTTAATTTGTAGTTTTATCACATGAGATTTTTTTTATTTCTTTTTATTTGCAATTGGAGAGTTGACCGAGACGTCTATCGATGTATGTATGGGTGAACATTTTTTCATCCACAAAGCTAAGTTTGTTCATGGAATAAATTCTTACCAACTACGGAATCCTTCATTGTGAGCGGTCCGGGTACGACACGCAGGTGGTTTAACATGCCCGTACATTTGGCAGAAGTAAATGGGACTTTTGGGAAATATTTTAAGTATTTTTCCTGTATTGTTTGACTGGCGCTTTATCGGTTTAATAAAATAACTTTCTTCAACTCAGCCTATCGCAATCCGCTGTAAGTAATGGTCTTATAACTTTGGAACAACACCTGGTTTCCGCCATTCTAAGATTACCGGTTCATCTAGAACTACGCATCACACTGACGTCACGCTAATCCTGCATCGCGCAAGCACAGTTTACCACGCAATTAGCATACAATACAACGGCCCGACATCCTTCATCGTTGCTCACCAGACAAAATAGCCGTCTGGTCGTAGGATCCTCTTTTCTATGGAGAATGAGTGAACTCCCGTTCACTCATTCTCCTCATTCAGAGGAATGAGGAACAGGGATGTTCCTCATTCCTCTAAACCACGCAATCAGGTTCCAAAGCTCGCAGTCTACTCCATTATTCTTCTGTTCGAACAACCATCAGTACTTCAACAGAAAAAATTACTACATTTTGTGGTGCATTTGAACCCTTCAACTCAATTCCACTAGACAACTTAATCCACATAATACAGCTAAGTCCCTTTAATCAGGAACACGGCACAATCATATATTAGACTGTTTACGTTCATAAATAGAAAGGCAGACAAATCCGAGCTTTCCGGTACATTACGTCACCTGGAAAGGCTTCAATAACTCAAGTGGTTAAACGCTGTTTAAGCTTATATGGGACCGACAATCACACCGTAGTGTGTACACATTTCACAATCCAATTTCATAGTTTTTTTTTATTATTTTCGTTTTTTATTTTTACGAAATTGTAAGTACTCCTTGGTTTGTGTATTATTGTGTTGTATTGTACTATTGTTTCTACCGTCCAAATAATTTAATAGGTTCTATTGGACAGATTTCGATTTATCAAACTGGTCGTAATAAAGCGGCAAACAATGCCAATGGCACTTTATTGTTGCAGAATTATTAAGGCTCGCGCAGACTGGGGCGAAATCGCGGGCTCGACAAAGGTTGCGCTGCCTGTCGCGCCTACGATATTGCGCCAGTCTGCACGAGCCTTTAGTGTTTTATGGTGTTTATATTAAAAAAACGGTCAAGAGCGAGTCGGACTCGTGCACCGAGGGTTCCGTACGTATTATATTATGTTGATGATTTCTGAAAAACAGTGCTATTTAGAGACATCGTTTTATTTTTCCTGTGATCTTTACATACACTTCTATCACATAGAATAATTTCTGATGTTTATCTATCGCAAACTTCGGACATAAGGGGGGGGACGGTTTTTTTTTAATTTTTCATCAAAAGTCGGAAACTATGCTGCCTAAAAATTAAAAATAAATGTTTGAGAATGTGCAAATAGCGTTATTTCTTATGATACCCCACATACCTTAGTAGCCCCACTTTAAATTAAGATCCCCTTTCAGTCCCTTTTGCAATAAAATATATATTTTTTTTTTAATTTCTTTCTTGTTTGCAAAATACTTGGGCAAACGTCATTTAAAACTATTCTAAGGCCCGTAGTTATAGTACGTTACTCAGTACTCAAGCATTACTTAAAACTAAATTCAACCAATCCAATGGCTTGAATCTAGTCTTAAGTAATGCTTGAGTACTGAGTAACGTTCTATAAATACTGACCTAAATTTCAAGTTGATAGCATTAATATTCTTGAGATATTTTATTTTTATTCTTTTTTTTTTTAAACGTTGCCCCATACTAGGAATTTCTCCTGTATCGTGAGTGCGTTTACAAACATTTAATCTCAAATATACAAACAGCCAGACCCGAAACAACTACTTGTAGGTCATACAAATATTTGTTCCGTGCGGGAATCGAACCCGCGACACGCAGCGCAGCAGTCAATCGCTTAACCACTGCGCCAACCATGCCGTCAAGTCATATCCAGGTGTGACGGACAGACAGACAGACTAGTCTCACAATAAGGGTTCCTTTTTAGGGTTCCGTAGTAAACAAGGAACCCTTATAGTTTCGCCATGTCCGTCTGTCTGTCTGTATGTCTGTCTGTCCGTCCGTCCGTCTGTCCCCAGCTTAGCTCAAAGACGCTTAGTCCTAGAAAACTGTAATTTGGCATGGGTATACATATTAATCATGCTGAAAAAATGGTAAAATAAAAATATGAAAAACATTTTTTTTTAGGGTACCTCCCTTACACGTGAAATGGGGATGATATTTTTTTTTCTCGTCTATTCCATGGTGTGGGGTATCGTTGAATAGACCGTTCAAAAATATTGTGGGTTTGGCAAAACCATTTTTCAATTAAAGGATCCGTTTGCGTAATATTAAGCTTTAAAGTGCTATTTTTTGTTAGAGTCAAGTGTCCCCCCCCCCACTGCCAGCTAAATGGTTGGTTTTGGATATGTGAAAAAATTCATGGCAATAGTACATATAACGAAACTAAAAGGAAAACTATCACAGCTAAGTAGGCTTCACATGTTAACGAGTAATAGTCGACCAACTTAAATTTGCAGTTGGAGAATTGACCGTAACGTATATCGATGTATGGGAGAGCATGTTTTTCAACTACAATGTTAAGTTTGTTTTTGGGATAAATTCATCCCAACTACGGAACCCTTCATTGTGCGTGGTCCGACATGCACTTGACTGGTTTTTTTACCATTTAGGGTACGGAACCCTAAAAAACTGGTAGTTATGAATATAACATTCATAACCACTAGTTTTTGAAGTGAATACTTCTTTAGGCGCGTTGAATTTGGTAGAGGAAAAAGTTATGGGAAAAACGTATGGGCCCGTCACCGACATTTCGGCCAACATGCTGTAGTAGCAATAAGTGAAGTTAAATTGACCACGAGAAAAGTTTAATTTGTGTATACTGTGCATTGTTTAAATTGTGTTTCAGATAATCATTATTTTATTGTTTAAATTGTGTTTTAGATAATCATAATTTTATTGTTTAAATTGTGTTTTAGATAATCATTATTTTATTGTTTAAATTGTGATTTATTGAAGTGAAAACTTCTTTAGGAGCGTTGAGCGATAAGGTTTCACTTCTGTCGGTAGTCCCATGTTGTTATTTTAGTGTTGTAGTGTATGTTTCTTCATTGTTATACTGTGCGTATAAACATAACAATTATATTGGTATTTCGTTTGTTTACTACTACTGGAAAACACAGTAATCACGTCATGCCATCGTCATTTCAGAATAAAGCGGGAGGAAACGCCCGGGTGTCACCACTGTGTGGATCGCCCGGAGGACACGGTGGAGCATATGGTGGAGGTCTGCCCGGCTTGGGCGGAGCACCGTCGTGTCCTCACGGAGGCGATCGGTGGCGGCGATCTCTCGCGTCCGGCCCTGGTTCAGGCCATGATTCGGAGCGAGAGTGCATGGGAGGCCGTTACCTCCTTCTGCGAATTAGTAATGCTTGCGAAGGAGGAGGCGGAACGCGTGAGGGAGAGGCAAGGTTCGCGCCCTCGCGCCCCTAGTCGCCGCAGGAGACGCCCCGGGCGTCGGGAGTCGCAAGCCGATTTCCGGCCACAGTAGGCGCGGGCCTGCGGACGGTGAGCGATGGGTAGCTCACCGTCCGATAAGGACCAGGCCCGGGTCGACGGCGCGTCGTATTCCACGCGCGCCTTAAAGAGTTGTCAGCACCAACTGACAGGGTCCGGTAGGGCCAATGCCTGCCAGGGTTGCGAGTTTGTCCGAAAGGGATATCGTGGCCCTGGCACACAGGCAAATGAAGGAATACGGGTGGGTTTTAGTCAGTAAAAGTCTGACACGCCCTCCCGCTCCGTCCAGAGCGGGAGAAGTTATTTGATAATTTCCCACCGAAAAAAAAAAAAAAAAATGCCATCGTCATGTGTTAGTCATGAAAATAAGAAACGTCATCCTTAACCTATTCAATTATTTGGAGAGTAATGAAAAAGTTTTTGAATAGAATAGCGATAGCGACCTTAACTGCATTGGACTTATGAACGTGGGATCCGTTCAAGTAAAAAACACATAAAATTGTCGGACGAAAGATTTTACAAAAAAATATTTCAAGGACATATAAAAAATGGACACCAAACTAACAGAACAGTTTATTGGTGCATGAAAACAACTTAGAAACGCAGTATTAAGGCTTTTACAGACCAGCGCGACTCGCGACGCGACACAGAGGCACCGCTCATCGCGCGACACGCGGGGCCTTTGTGTCACGTCGCGTGTCGCGCCAGTATGTAGAAGCATTTAATGTCTCATCTTTTCACTCATGCCCTTCAAACTGGAGTACAACTAAGCTACTCAGGACCACATACAAGTAAGACCACATACAGTACTAGCTTTAGAGCACTTCTAGACTCTGACGTTCCTAACACTCTTCAATTATGATAATGCAGTATTCCCACTTAAAACCAACAGCATAGTCCTTTCTGCAAGCATACGAAGACTTGAAACTTTATATACGTTGCTGAATAAAACCGCCACTCCACAGCAACTCACGGCTAAGCTACGCAAATACTTTGAATAAGAATATAGGCGGGATCGTCCACTGCGACCCACGATCGAACGCACGAAACTGATCGATCCGTCACCTCATACTTCAGGTCCAATTGAAAACCAGCGTCAGGCGCTAGTGTTGTCTGGTATTTTTGCTGAACTGGGCCTTTTTGGCGCAGCCGTGAGGCACACTTTCGTGCTAATTTCTTACATCGCATTTTGCCCCTTTTTTTAGATTTTTATTATAATATTTTTATATGCGGTATATTATATCGTGTGCCTTTTAGAACTGTTTTTGAAGTGAAAACTTCTTTAAACACGTTGAACACTTTTTGTGTGAACAAAAATCATGAAACTCGCGTCATCGTCACCGAACGCTTTCCATGAGCTATATGTATACTGATTTCACCTCTATCGGCAGTCCCCAAAGACTGCCGCGCATGTTTTTTGAAGTGAAAACGTCTTTAGGCGCGTGAAGCTAGCTTATTATTTAATATGTCTACACCAGAAATGGTAGTATGTGTGAAACAATGTTTAAAATGTAAGATCTAAATGTACCATATACTGAGAAATAATAAATCGAATCTAAATCTAAGCACTTTTTGGGTGAACAAAAATCATGGAACTCGCGTCGCATTCAATACAATTCACAAGTTACTTAGTTTTCACTTCTGACGTGCAGTCAGTCCTATGACCGCGCGGAAACGTGGCAATCCTCTCCGTGCACATCCCACGTAGCAGTGGATGGCCGACATAAGGTCAATGCACACTGGCGGATGGCATTGGGGAGGATATGCTAAGGAGCTTCCTGCGATATGCCACGCGGGACTAGTGCGGGTTGTTAGATGTCACATGTCTTCGAATTTTTGATTCTAGCACATGCCGGTTTCCACACGATGGTTTCAATCACCGTTTTGAGAGCAGTGGTGATGAAATCATTTACACAAAGTAGGGCGCCTGACTGGGTTCGAACCCTTAACCTACACTTTGTAAGTCGGGGCCGTTCCCACTGGGCCACTACTACTCTCCCGCCGATGTGCGCTGGCCTTTAATGTTCAAGTCTTAGTGGAACAAGTTTAAGTGATGTAACTGCACACAAACTTGGGTAGGATGTAACTTGTGTGGCTAACTACACAGTAGTCTTGAGATCCTGAGAGAAGACGTACCTCTGTACCTATTTACGGAATAAATGTATATGAACAGAATGGTGGACCTCGGGTTTAATAACAAAGACAATATTCAAATTGTCTTAAGAAACCATCGAAAAAATAAAGTCGTTTATAGAGTTCCGTACCAAGATGGTAAAAAAGAACCCTTATGGAGAGACTAAGTCTGTCTGTCTATCTGTCACACCTGGATATCTCAAGAACTACTAATGCTATTAACTTGAAATTTAGAATAGTTTTAGATGACGTTTGCCCAACTATTTTGCAAATAAGAAAGAAATAAATAAAAAATATTTTTTTTTGCAAAAGGGACTGAAAATTAGAAATGGTCTTAAAAATTTGAAGTGGGGCTACTAGGGCATGTGGGGTATCTTATGAAAGTACGCTGTTAGCATATTCTCAAAAAAATTTTTTTTAGGCAGCATGGTATCCGACTTTTGATAAAAAAGGAAAAAAAATACCGTTCCCCCCCTTATCTCCGAAGTTTGCGTAGATAAAAATCTGAAATTATTATAAGTGATAGAAGTTTATGTAAAGATTACAGGAAAAATAAAACGATGTCTTTAAATAGCACAGTTTTTCAGAAATCATCAACATCATAATATTCGTACGGAACCCTCGGTGCGCGAGTCCTACTCGCTCTTGGCCGATTTATTTTTTTCGAAGATTCCTCCAATGAGTTTATTTTGTATCGTCTAAAATTTATAAACGTACGTGACAAATCATTATAACCATAAGACTATAATGTTCCCTCAGCTGGGACACAGGCCTCCTTTCTGTGAGAGGGAGTAGGGTGCGATCCACCACGCGCGCCCAGTGCGGGTTGGTAGGCGTCACATGTTTTCGAATTTTGAATCAAGAACATGCATCATGAGGTAACTCCTCATGAGGTTTTCCTTAACCGTTTTGAGAGCAGAGTAGTGATAAAATTATTTACACAAAGTAAAGCGCCTGCTTGGGGTCGAACACAACGGTACACCTCGTAAGTCAGGGGCCATTACCACTGGGCCACTATTGCTCCGTCTCATGTTCACTTACTACTTTTCATACGTTTTTCCGGACATATTTGACTGAATATCAATATTATATTCATTCATGATTTCAGCCGAAAGACGACCAATGCGTATAGGCCTCCCCCAAAAAAAGGGGGGGACTTACCATAATTGCCACGCTTGGCAGGCGGGTTGGCAATCGCTGTATGGTTTTAAAAATGCATAGAGAACGCTGCTGCCCATTCTCTAGTAAGTAACGACACCCACGGGATGAAATGGGATGGTGCTATTCTTTACGTCCGGCACCACACGGAACAATATAAATTAACAATATCATACTATAATATTGATATTATTAATTATAATAATATAATGTACTAGCTGTGCCCGCGGTTTCACCCGCGTAAGTCTCGATTCCGTGGGAATATCGGGATAAAAAGTATATGGTAATCCAGGGTGTCAGCTACCACCATACAAAATTTTATCAAAATTGGTCCAGCCGTTTGAGCGTGAAGAAGTAAGAAACACACTCACACACGCACTTACATACTTTCGCCTTTATAATATTAGTGTGATGTGATTTTAACTCTTTATAATACAAGTATAGAGAAAATCAAACAAACTCCCACTTCGGTGTAACAAACGGCCAATTAATCCAAGTTTTAGAGCTCGCGCTAATCCGCGGTTGGTATTTCACTGACGTCAGATTTATTGGCCAACCAAGGATGTACCGAATTATTCAATTAGCCCCCCAAACTATTAAAGTGCCGTCATTATGTTAGAGATAAAAGGAGGTTAAGGCACCTGTTCCATAGCCGACGACGCGACTAGCGATTTTATCGCACAATAAACGTATAAAAGATCCCGTGTTAGTAAAAGAGATACATATATTAAGACGCAGTTATATGCCAGTGACTTTGAGTGGTTAGCTTGCGTGTTCTGTACTGAACTCACGCAACGCGTCGTACGTTCAGCCAGTAATAGGACTCGCCTATCAAGGAGCGCTGTCCCCAATTTGACACATTATTAATTTATTGTACACAAAGCAAAAGGTATTTTAATAAAATGCGTATACTAAAAGATCAATAATTAAATTATATTTAAATTGGTGAAGGTTTAAAAAAAATACGCTTGGTAGATTTTGCGCCATTCTCAGTTTTTTATCCGCGTTAAGGCTTCTTCATACCAGCGCGACTTGTCGCGCGACGCGACACGGCACAAAGGCCCCGCGTGTCGCGGGACGAGCGGTGCCTTTGTGTCGCGTCGCGTCGCGCGACAAGTCGCCCCGGTATGTAGAAGCCTTATGACATAACTTTACAAATTAATTTCACTATGTAATATAAACATAATCCAAAATATTCACATATTAAATTATTGAGAAAATGCTCTTATTTAACATATATTTTTTTCAAATCATTAACACTACTCGTTTAGACGTGATCTTCAGTATAAAATCATTAAAAGTCGGTCATCGTCGCCTTAATAGCTGATCGCTGACTGTTCACACCGGCGCGGCGCGGCGGTGAGTACTCGTTTGTCGCAACGTCAAGAGTTTTCAAAGACAGTACTCGCTCAGCGACGCTCGCTTGGCGTGCAGAACACTCGCTGAGAGTCTCACGCTTGGTAAACCCGCATACCAGCGAGTAATCGCTCGTCGCGGTCTCGCACTCACTGCCAGTTGCTCGCCAACTCGTTTTTAGGGTTCCGTATCCGAAGGGTCCAAACGGAGCCCTATTGCTGTCCGTCTGTCACACAGGTTTGACAGCCAAACGGTTGGAGCTACAGTCTTTAAATTTTCACAGTATAAGTACCTTATTGACCCAAAGCCATACAAATTGTCAATAAATATTTTGATATGTTTTAAGGAAGGCTATTTATTATAAGTACAGGTAAAGGGGAGGCGCGAATTTGTTTTTATCTACATCATCGAGTAGGGTATCGTTGTTTATAGCTCGTCGAGTAGATAAATATTATATTTTTTGTTTAAAAAATATTGGAAAACAAAGGAATCAGAAGCCACCAAAGTCAGTTTTTTTTATTTGTTCCGAAGAATTATTTTACTTCCCATTGACCTATGAATTTGAAAATTGGTGATAATGTTTATTATTACGTCTATTTTACTAACAAATACCAATATATTGATAAATCAGATTTTTCCTTTGAATTTGCCTCATTTTTCCAATTACAACCAACCTTTCAACTGCCTATGAATAATTCTGCCATTCGGACGGGTTATATTCTACATTTGGTACGTAACCCTAAAACCTAATTGTACGAAGTCCGACACACACTTGGCCGGTTTTAGTTGCTATCTCTACTCGCTTCTCGTTAATCGCCGTCGGTGGGACTGGTACCTAAGGAGGGGGGAAGCGGGACGATTTATAACGCTTTTGTTTCCCGTTGCTCTTTCTATATTGCGTTCGTTTTTCTGTAGTGTTGAGAGGTTTAGTGGGAGCGGGGATACTGCTGAAAAAACGTAGGAGTTTAATTTTAAAGATAGATAGATAGAAAATACACTACCGTCAAAACTAAGTACCCAGAGCAATGATATTATAATAAACAGATATGTTGTGAGCGCGCAATCGTAAGGACTCGAAAACGTCCTAATTGGGACGTATTTTACTTGTAGTGAAATGTAAAATGAATGAAAAGTGGGGGTGTGCTGTTGCTGCTGCACGGCACACTTTTTTCGGTTGTTTTGGGAGTGTATAATGAAATGGAAATAAAGAGCTATCTACACTTACCGGTAAAACTAAGGACCCAGAGCAACATTTTCATACAAACGAGGTTATTTCGAAGCCTCAGTTCTCCGTCAGGTAAGAATTCGGATGAGATCTGATAGCAGCTTTCGAAAGGTAGATGAAAAAGGTCTAAAGTGCTTAAGGCACCCAACTGATCAAACCGACATTTCATACCGGAGTTGTTCATGAAACAAAAAAAACCTTAAAAATAGCATTTAAATGTATAGAAATCAGGACACTCAAAACTCTACACACTCTCTGGTGTAAATGGCTTGTCTGATCAGTTGGGTGCCATAGACGGTCTAGATCTCCTCCTCATACTCTGGAGAGCTGCTATCAGATCTCATCCGAATCGTTACCTGACGGAGAACCAAGGCATTAAAATTACCTCGTTTGTACGAAAATGTTGCTCTGGGTACTTAGTTTTACCGGAAAGTGTAGATAGCTCTTTATTTTTACACCATAAAAATAATATATATAAATATTGAGACTGTCAGTATCGATGTTGCTCATTTCACACAGCGCTTTCAATCGCTGTATTTTGTTTGTAACTTAAAACCTTACTCATAGATCAAACGCTGAGAGCGCTGAATTTTGTAATTACGGTGCACACTTCAGTGCTCGATTCAAACTTGATGGTGGCTCTGAAGTGAACTCGCTGCGCAGTGCCGTACCCCTCACTCCCGCTAACACATGAATTTGTTATTGAAAGAAAAAAGAAAGAAAGAAAATACGTTTATTTGCAGTAAACATAACGCAAAGAAAAAAAAACCACAAACACGAAAGAACAAGTTGAGGGAAAATATATGCGTCACATTCACGCAAAACGGCTATCGCTCAGCATAATGCTGCGACCCTATGCGATACAGAGCCCCAGCGCTGGTTTTCAGCGACAGCCGGCGTTGACGTGATGACGTCAAACCGGTGCAGCAAAAATGAGGAAAAAAAAAAAAAATAAGAAATAAAATAAATACAATACTTCTCGTATTAAATGAGGTAAAAATAAACAAAATAAGAAATAAAATAAATACAATACTACTACTTCTATTGCGCAGCCACTCGCTTCATGTTCCGAGTCGCCCGCGCCATTGAGTTTGAATCGAGCTGTACCGCTGCACACACAGACTTGGCTATATGAGCTACCCTTTGCCTATTCAAAACGTCAAATTGAAACAAAAAATAATGGTGCCGGGGAATAGGAACGAAGTGAATTACTTTTTAATATGTTTTCGAAATTATGAAGTGTCCATTCTATTGTAATGATTGTAATGTAAATTATAAAAAAAAAACTAATAATTATTGTAAAGGTTTCAAACATGTTGATTCATAGGCCATTTTTCGGGTTCCGTACCAAAATGGTGAAAAGGAACCCTTATGGTGAGACTAAAGGCTTCTACATACCAGCGCGACTTGTCGCGCGACGCAACACGGCACAAAGGCCCCGCGTGGCGCGCGACGAGCGGTTCCTTTGTGTCGCGTCGCGTCGCGCGACAAGTCGCCCCGGTATGTAGAAGCCTTAAGTCTGTCTGTTTGTCTGTCACACCTGGATATCTCAAGAACTACTAGTTTTAGATGACGTTTGCCCAACTATTTTGCAAGCAAGAAAGAAATTAAAAGAATAATTATATCTGTTTTGCAAAAGGGACTGAAAGGGGGTCTTAAAAATTTGAAGTCGGGCTACTAGGGCATGTGGGGTTTTTTTTAGGCAGCATAGTTTCCGACTTAAAAATTAAAAAAAAAAATACCGTTCCCCCCCTTATCTCTGAAGTTTGCATAGATAAAAATCTGAAATTATTCTATGTGATAGAAATTTATGTAAAGATTACAGGAAAAATAAAACAATTTCTCTAAATAGCACAATTTTTCAGAAATCATCAACATCATATATACGTACGGAACCCTCGGTGCGCGAGTCCGACTCGCTCTTGACTGGTTATTTTACAATGTCCTTTATATTGGGTGACACAATGGGCGGTCTCATTGCCAACACGATCTTTTAATGTCAACCTTTGGATGAAATAAGAGGGAAGTAAAGACAATAAATACTGCAGGTGTGGTATAATATTACGCTTGCTTTCCCTGGAAGGTTAGGCAGTGATGTACCTATAACAGTATGTAACAAAAATCCTGTTGCACCTTTTACGGACGTATACATTAACCTACAAGCACAACATTGGTGGAATTATAATATAAAAAAATTAAGAATTGGCTGGTCGAGAAGTCAAAATCAAAGAATTAAAGAAGTTAGAAATCAGTTAAACATTACAAATATGAATAATTCAATATTTATTTTAATTTTTTTTGTTGAACATTTTTTAATAAATGACTTGCTTTATTACGTATGTATACCGATTCTTAAACCGTAGGTAGAAGGAACAACAGGGTTTTTGTTACATATTGTATACGAGTAGTGCACCGATATTTTGCCAGTTATGTTTAAGTCCTATGAGGGGAATATGCTCACCCCCTTTAAGGGGTGAGCATATTGCTATCAACCGGAAACAGACCCAGAGACCGGGCTGCTATTGACAAATTCCTAAACTTGTCAAAAAAAAATAAGCCTGTTTTGACATTTAAACTTGAATCGATTTATCGTGATTATCGAGTACCAAGTCGTATGATATGGTGGTGAGCAGTGGTGGCCCAGTGGTAACGGCCTCGACTTACGAGTCATAGGTCGTGGGTTCGAACCCAGGCAGGCGCTTTACTTTGTGTAAATAATTTCATCACCACTGCGAGAGCAGAGAAGAACGGTGAAGGAAAACATCGTGAGGAAACCGGCATGTCCTAGAACCAACAATTTTCAAAAACATGTGACATCTACCAACCCGCACTGGGCCCGCGTGGTAGATTACAGCCCAGTCCCTCTCGAAGAGAGGAGGCCTGTGTCCCAGCAGTGGGAACATTATAGGCTGATTATGCTATGCTTATGCTAAGTCGTATGGTTACTTCACTAGTTATGTCGTGATTTACCATCGCGACAACTTTACGACAACTTGAATGGCAGAACCCATAGATTTGAGAAAGAAGAAAACCCAATAACACTTTGCCCGACCTGGGAATCGAACCCACGACCTCATGCTCAGCAGTAGAGCGTGCGACTACTAGACCAATGAGGCAGATAATATAATACAATAAATAAATACAATTAATTGTAGAAACAATATAATTATGGCCCAAAAAGTTACGTACATCGCGGGATTTTGTCGAAAATAGAAAAATATTATATTCTTCGGTATCTCTTATACTCTTAAAAATAATTTATTATATTTTAGATCGCCGTGAAATAAAATTGGGAATCAAACGAGCTTACCTGTTAAGCGAAGTCTTGATTCTAATTTTATGAACGGCGATCTGAAATATAATCACCCATCCGCCACTAGCTAACAACCCCAAAGCTGCAATAATCAGTCTACCTAATTCACTTATCTTTTCAAGAAACCCTAGTGAATATAAGTATGCGGAACTACTCTGTACAGAAAACAGAGCTTGTTCCTTACTTAAAGATCTCTAAAATAAGTGACGTTTCTGTGTTGCCAGTTGTCAACGCTGAGATAATAATCCAACTTAAAAAAAAAAATATTTTTTATCTCTTAAAATGCGATGTTAATACGTGTGTGTAAGGAACACTAAGAGAACACTGTACCTACATAAGAGAAAGTCAGAAAGTGGCACCGGTGACTGAAAACGGTTGTCATGGTATGGGCATGTGATGCGGAGGAATAAGGAAAATGTCGTGAGGACAGTTTTGAATATGAATGTCGATGGCTATAAGAGTAGGGGAAGACCAAAGAAACGATGGATGGACTGTGTGAAAGATGATATGACTAGGAAGGGGGTGACTACCGAGATGGCGACTGATAGAGAATATGGGAGAAACCCCCCCAAATAAATTGGAATAAGGGGAGGAGACTGATGATGATCTCATAAACTCGTAATATCCTTTTTCCTGAAAATATAATTTCGTATAAAGAAAACCGTGTCAAAATGGATTTAATTTGCCACATTGGCAGGTAGTACATATTATAATAATAAGTAAAGACGCCATTTTTTTTTGGGTGGGAAATTGTCAAATAACTTCTCCCGATCTGGGCGAAGTGGGCGGGCGTGTCAGACTTTTACTGACTAAAACCCACCCGTGTTCCTTCCGTCTCCTGTGTGCCAGGGCCACGATATCCCTTTCGGACAAACTCGCAATCCTGGCAGCCATTGGCCCTATCGGACCCCGTCAGTTGGCGCTGACATCTCTTTGAGGCGCGCGTGGAACATAACGCGCCGTCAACCCGGGCCTGATCCTTATCGGACGGCGAGCTACCCATTGCTCACCGTCCGTAAGCCCGCGCCTACGGTGGCCGGAAATCGGCTTGCGTCTCCCGATGCCCGGGGCGTCTCCTGCAGCGACTTGGGGCGCGAGAACGCGAACCTTGCCTCACCCTCACGCGGTCCGCGTGAGGCACGGCGGTGCACCGCCCAAGCCGGGCAAACCTCCACCGTCTCCTCCGGGCAACCCACACAGTGTTGACACCCGGGCGTTTCCTCCCGCTTTATCCTGAAAAGGAATCTCCCTAAACAACCGTGTCCGATGAGGACCTGCGTCAGGCGGAAGGTGAGGACGCCGTGGCACCTCTCTAGCCACTCCTCAAAGAGGGGACTCATCGCCACAAGCATGCTCAAAGGAAAGACGCCTGACGACGCATTTTTGCATTTATTTGAAAACTATTTGACCTATAAAATTAAAGTCCTCCAGACCGAATTTCTGCCATAGCGCCCAAACACAGCGGAGACCAGTAGGCTTACTCTTGAAATCAATCCCAATCTCGATCGTATTCCAATCCGCTTCAGTGTCAATTCCAATCTTCAGAAAATTGGCACTCTTGAACGAAATCGAGATTGGAATCGACTACATGTTCGTCTACACTGATTGACTTGGTGTGGCCATACTAATCAAAACAAAAATTACCAAATTTAAAATATTTAATAACTCGTTAAATCTATAAATAAATTTGTTCCGATATTTATTTTAACATAAATACTCATTAAAGTGTTATTTGCTTGCATTTATATGTATTTTAACATTAAATACTTAGGTCGCAATGGCTCATTGTGTTTGTCATTGCCTGGGTTACATTAAAAAAAACTTCCCGCGCATTTGTCATCCACCTAAAAATCATAGGATACGAGTAACCTTCTTGAATAAAAACTGAATTATTAGAGTTATGATAAACAAAAGTTTCAAAGCGATGTTATCTAAAAGTTTTCAAGTGTTTAGTCGGGAATGTAATAAAGTACGTGTAGGTACCTACGTTACGCACAAGTTCAAGTTAGTTGTACTTTAAGTATGAACTGTGGCAAATGCCCTCAATAATATTGCTGATACTCGTTACCCTGAGACAAAATAGGCAGTAAATAATGTTATAATAATTGTTATAATAATTGTTATATATTGTTATATACCGCTATTGTTACTTTAGGGTTTTAAGTAGGTACTAGTTTTTATTATTGTTTAAACTTTCTAGCCCATACTCATTTTATTTGCTTATAGAATTTACCTATCTATATGAATAATAAATAAGTGTAGTGAATAAAAAAAAAGATTAATTTACAAAATTAGTATAATTGAATTAGGTTTTTAATTACAGTTAAAAATTTGTTCTTACATAACAAAATAATCTTATTTACTCGGTAATTTTTCGTCAATTCATTGTCTGCGTAACACGCCTTTCGTCTCAAAAACCGCCTTTGTCTCTTATCTAACTTATGAGTATCGTCCAAAATATCACAAATAAGTTCTAAATGCGCCCGGCTGTCGCTGAAAACCAGCGCTGGGGCTCTGTCTTGCATAGGGTCGCAGTATAATGCTGAGCGATAGCCGTTTTGCGTGGATGTGACGCATGTTTCCCCCAACCTTTTCTTATTTTTGAGTTTATGTTCTTTGTTGCGTCATGTTTACCGCAAATAAACGTATTTTCTTTCTTTCTTTCTTCTTTCCATTATTCACAATAAAAACTTCACAAATCAGTCACAATAACAAACTCGATCCCGAAAAAGCATACTTTTTGTAATCGTTCAACTTTGATCATAAACACGAATTCAAACTCGATAGGGCAACGTCGAAATCTCGTCAAGAGTACCAAAAAAATGCATCGTTCGAGTAAAGTCGATTTCATTTAGTTCCAAAAAAATCCACCTAATACGATTCCAATCGTGAGCTAGTGTAGCGTTCAAGAGTGCCAAATGACAAGATCTCGATCCCAATTTCCAATTCCGATTGGGATCGAGTGTCGAGAGTAAGCCTACAACAGGCTTCGGCGCGGGTGTTCTGCTACTCGCATCCGATTCAAGGCTTCTACATACCAGCGCGACTTGTCGCGCGACGCGACACGGCACAAAGGCCCCGCGTGTCGCGGGACGAGCGGTGCCTTTGTGTCACGACGCGTCGCGCGACAAGTCGCCCCGGTATGTAGAAGCCTTCAAGTAGCGGAACATGACACGAACCAGTACAATTGAACTACTGCGGTTTCGCTGCTATGGTTTCGAGGCGGAGGTGTGCTACTAGCGTTAGTAATAGCTATTTTCGTTGCTACTAATACTATTTCTGTTAACCTTTTACCCGACTAACAAAAAAAACCATAGGCAGTAGTAAAAAAAAAACATAGGGGCCTGCCGACAGAACTGAAAACTTATCGCTCACCGCGCCAAAAGAAGTTTTCACTCCAATAAAATAATGATTATATAAAACACAATTTAAACAATGCACAGTATACACAGATTAAAGTTTTCACGTGTTCATAACATAAGGGACGTCGACTATAAAATATGTTGATGCATTCCAAGATTTTAATTTTGTAGCTAAATTCTGAACAGTCTCTTTTATATACTTTTTTCACTTGCTTCTTGCCTTCCATACAACATAACATAAGGAAAGGAAGAAAGAAAAAGCATATTGGGGCTCGCTCTGATCACAAATTAAAATAAAACACACTCAAAGAATCATAACTACACTTACTGCTAACTACAACATGTCGGCACGGGCATGTTGGGTGATGGGAACCCTTAAATTTTTCCCTACCAAAAATATCTCAACGGGCATATAAAAGTTTGCTGATCGCCGCACAGACTGAACTGAAAACTTGAAATTTTGTGCGTATACATGTACAATGAACACAGGGCGCTACACGTCGCCAGTCTGGCGCAAAACTCTCATTAGCATGTCGCGCCTAGCATGCCGCTGACGCGAACCCTTAAATTTTTCCCCTACCAAAAATATCTCAACGCGCATAAAGAAGTTTGCTGATCGCCGCACAGACTGAACTGAAAACTTAAAATTTTGTGCGTATACATGTACAATGAACATAGGGCGCTACGCGTCGCCAGTCTGGCGCAAAACTCTCATTAGCATGTCGCGCCTAGCATGTCGCTGACGCGAACCTTTAAGTTGTTCTCCTACCAAAAAACGCTCAACGCCCATAAAGATGTTTTCACTTCAAAAACTCAATTACTCCTTCCCCGACTCGAGCATAGAACTCACGACCATCACTTATTACACTACCACCAATAAAAACTAAAATAATTTAAGAAAAATGTTCATTGCATGTCAATTATTATTTAGAATCATTTACTAAATTGTTTTCAAGACTTACCGCTGACAACATTTAAAAAAATACTTTTCAAACCATTGGCATTGATGTTTTTGACGACACGGTTGGCGCAGTGGTTAAGCGATTGACTGCTGCGCTGCGTGTCGCGGGTTCGATTCCCGCACGGAACAAATATTTGTATGACCTACAAGTAGTTGTTCCGGGTCTGGCTGTTTGTGTGTATGTGAGTTTATATGTTTGTAAACGCACCCACAATACAGGAGAAATTCCTAGTGTGGGGAAACGTAAAAAAAAAAAAAAAAAAAACTGTACTAATATTATAAAAGAGGTATTAAATAGGAAGATAAGCCACTCTCTAACATCACCTAAATATTAAATGGACCCGATGTCGTGCGTCATGTGCTCGACAACCGAAATAGAGAGACATATTACGCGGGCTATAGCGGGAACGAGATCGCAATATTTGTCACTGTTACGTACCCATAGCAACTCGCAAACGCGTCATGTTCGAAAACGGGCGCCGTCAGTTGAGACTGGTCTTCTCTTAACTGCCAGGGCTTATTTGTAATCTTTTAATCTTATATTTTATATTGTTTTTTTTTTAAATAAGCAATTTAATTTTTACTTTGTTCTCACATATAGAAGCATCAAGAATAATGTACCCAGGATTTTGTAATATCTTGATATAAAAGAGTGTCCTTGGAGTTTCTTGCCTATTCTTCTCCATAGAGATTACATTTTGGAATGCGCAAATAACTTCAACTTTCTGACTAACTGACCGACTCTTTGACAATTCAAAAGTGCCTGTAATAGGTTTAATTGAAATAAATGTTTTGAGTTTGTGTTTGAGTTTGAAACAAACTACGATTCGGGTATTCCCCGTAAACCGGGAGTAATGTAGGTCGATTGGGTCCTTTCCCCTAATTTAAGTGGTCCACATCAAAGAGCGCGTACCATATCTTCATAATAATACATCAATGTTTCAAACTATTATTATTTTAAAGATATTATACCAGGACTATTTAGAATTCAAAGCAATAGAATCTGTATTTTTTAAGTTAGATTAATAATAACACCGCTGATTGTGCATACATTTGCAAGGCATGTTATGGCAGGATAAACTGAAACAAATTTACTGTAACACCTTATATGTACAGACCCCAGCAGGTCAAGCTACCCGTAACTGTCAAATTTTCCCAATCAATCTTGAACCTTATAATGTAGGGATAAAGTTGAAAATCTATTAAAGAAATTTGACAGATTGTAGTAGCTTGATGTGCTGGCGTCTGTACCATATTCTAGAAAATAAATATTTTTGATTTGATTGATACGTTAAAACTTCTTTAATCACATATCAAGACTGTCGCTTAGACATAAAAGTATTAATACACTACATTTCGGAGAAAAATCATTTCCTTTGAGAAAACTTTCATTACCATCTTTTGTAAAGCACCACTATTTTTTACTATACACTTCTTGAACACCTTAATCCGTTGTTATAAAGACTATTGTTGCTTGTGTTAAGCTATGTAATAAACTTGTCTAAAACTGAGATGAGTTGTCTGTACAAGCTTAATTTTGCAGTTCTAAAAGTCTTTATGCGGAAGTAATAAGGGTATTTATGGCTTTTTAAACTGCAAAATTGTGTTGTTCGTAGTCTGTTCTAGATTAGAACGATAATAGAGGTGTACTAATTACTATGTGAGTATGTGACGTCACTAGATGAAGACATACAGAAAGTATGTTTAATTACCAAAAACAGCTAATAAATGGTCAAAATGAAAACTGTTAGAATCATCATGCTAAAATAAATTTGGGGCTTTTTCGTCATCATTTAATTCATTATTATATTTTTTTTAGATATAATTATGTTTATTGCCTATTTGATTAATACTGACTGAAGGAAAACTAAATTGGGTTAAATTTCCGAGATAGAATTTAATTTTTTCGGAATAAAATTCTATCTAGGAAATTTAACCCCTAGACCTCTAAGCATTTAATTATTTTTTTCTGTAATTCTAAAATCCAAAGTCATTTCATTGCAAAATTGTATTCAAAATGGGCGTATTAATTTAATGAAAATTCTGAAGAAAAATATTTTTTATACATTCATTTATTTTTAAACAATTTTTATTTCGTTTGGCGCTCTTACGTTGTTTTATTTTGGTTCCAGCGCTTTGTTGTGCTCTCTTTTTTCGCATGTGGAAGTAATCGACTCTGTCTTATGCCCAGCGCATATCCTGTCGCCCAGTTCGCTATGATTATTTGCTATATTATTTATGTATCACCTTAACCGAGTATCTGATGAAAATGTAAGCAAACCCACTTTAGGTAAAATTTTTACGCAATCTCTCACTAATGGCCGAACCCAATAACCATCCATCACCAATTTTGGCATATTCAAGATAGAAAACCTTTCTATTTCTGGTTTTAATGTCCTAATAATCTATCAGAGATTAAGGAATCTTACCAGCCCACGCTATCTATAGCCGGGTGGGTCAATCGCTTATTACGGATAGCTATTTGTATGAAAAAGCCAAAGTATGCGTTCCAATAACGTGGTGACAGCTACTTGTTTGACAGGAAAAAAAATAGGCCAGATCTCTGGTCACGTAAATACTCGACCAGAGGGCTGGCTTTTAAGATTTGATTATTCCTAGTCTTTACTAACTACTTTATTCTCGCATTTACGCACAAAGTAAATAAAACAATATGTTTGTGTTCCTTAAAATAATTGGTTATTAATACTTACAGCGCTCGTTAAACACAAAACAATATCTAATTACTTTTCATTGCATTCTCCTCACTCAATCAACAAATCTCAAATAAAACAAAAGTTTTCTCATGTCAAACTGTCAGTTACATTTCATTGTTCCTCTGCAGCGTTATCAATTTGTTCAGCAAAAATACTTCCATCTTTGCGAGCTCGCGCGTCCTCCTTCCAGTTTGAACGGAACTTCATCCAGTTCGTACCGCCATTTTCTACGTGACCTGCTGCATCCCCATCTTACTATCACAAGGCAAGTTCTGAGCTATTTGTGCTCACAGTATATCCGCCATGCGGCAGACATGTCCTGTCCAGTCCCATTTGCCTTATTAAAATGTCATTTACAACCGATTTACAAAATAAATACCATTTAATAGCGCTGAACGCTTTGTGGGACCCGCTTTGTGATGTTAGCCTTTATTAATCAGATATGGAAAAACGAGGTCAACTTATTTTTATCCTAGACAAAAATAATGCCAGTAAGAAGAATCTATTTCGACCTACGAGTAAGTCCGTCTTATAAGAGAAATAAGGCGAAAATATAATTGAATCTACGGTCACACAAAGGGATTATAGAAATGCGTAGATATCATTACTTGGGTATGATTTGTCCTAAAAGTCACCAGTCTACACCGGGAGCATTCGTAAGATATTTTACGAAACGGATTGGTATAGTCGCCAGCATATCAGGATTATCTACAAATAATTTTAAACCATAAAATGTCTATAGTTAAGTTTAAAATACATACATACATACTTAAACTCACGCCTTCTTCCCATGGAGGTAGGCAGAAACTATAGAACGCCACCTGCTACGCTCCTTACATACTCCTTTTGCTTCGCCTACGTTCATACATCTAGTCATACACGCACGCCGGTTGCGAGTACTACGCACCTGACCTTTCTGGAGAACATCACCAATTAGGTCACTATATTTGATGTCCTTCTAGGGCGTCCTCTCCCGGCGTTTCCAGTTACATCTGCTTTATAAATACCTTTTGTTAGCCGCCTTTCACTCATCATAAGTTTAAAATCGAATGAAAAAAATTTACAGTTTGTGGTAACTGTACTAATTGTAATTTTATTAATTATACAGAATATTGTCAATGACTTATATATGTTACCGGCCAAACCAGATTTTCGGATGAACTAGTTTCGCCTAGGCCAGACCAGTTCTCTGTTCACACAATAGGACACTAGTATCGCCTAGGCCAAACTCGTTCATCCTGTTACCGATAGGATAAACCAGTTTAGCCTAGGTCGACAAGGTTTATCCTTGTTAAAATTTACATGCTTTAGGATAAACTGGTACAACCTAATCTGAACTTATTTTACCTAGTAGGAACGCATGTCTCTGCCTGTACGAACGGGGTATCCCCGTTAAGGCTTCTACATACCAGCGCGACTTGTCGCGCGACGCGACACGGCACAAAGGTCCCGCGCGTCGCGGCCGAGCGGTGCCTTTGTGTCGCGTCGCGTCGCGCGACAAGTCGCCCCGGTATGTAGAAGCCTTTATCCTGCGGAAGCGGCGTGACAGAAACGAATCGCAGCAAAACCGACTCCACGTAGTCTTGTCTGCCCTAACCCTAGTGTTATTTAAAATCGCGTAGGCGCGTGGTTTCAACGCTTGCCGCCGCGGCTGAGGCTGGCAGCCAGCAAGCCGAAGCCTTGGTGGTGAGCGTGAAAAACATCTGTGACGATAAGCTCGCATGGGACCGCTGGAGCCCTGCAGCGCCGGAGCCGTGACAGAAAACATGCCTGCTGCATGTTGTATGCTTGCTGCATGCTTGCTTGCATGCTGCATGCTTGCTTGCACGTTTTATCATATTAAAAATAGGTTTTATGTCTTTTGAGTGGTATATCAAACGATTTTATATTCAATGTATGATATGCTTATAAAAATTAGTTGCTTTAAAATTATATCAATCGTTTATTATATTAACTGATCATTATATCAAATCAAATTATAGATTCAGTTGTTATATCTTGTAAATATTAGAGATTTTGTAATTATATCAAATATTACTTACCCTTTTAATTTTATTCCTTTAATCAGTTTACTTTAAACAGAAGTTTATTTATTTATTTATTTTTATTTTTTTTTAAAACGTTGCCCCACACTAGGAATTTCTCCTGTATTGTGGGTGCGTTTACAAACATTTAAATTCACATACACAAACAGCCAGACCCGGAACAACTACTTGTAGGTCATACAAATATTTGTTCCGTGCGGGAATCGAACCTGCGATACGCAGCGCAGCAGTCAATTGCTTAACTAACTGCTAGTTTATAGAAGAAGTGAAATTAGTTCAGACTAGGACGTACCAGTTTATCCTGAAGCATGTAAATTGTAACTATGATAAACCGATTCGACCTAGGCTAAACTAGTTTATCCTATCGGTAACAGGATGAACGAGTTTGGCCTAGGCTATACTGGTTTGTCCTATCGCGTGTAAGGATAACTGGTTTCGCCTAGGCGAAACTAGTTCATCCGAAAATTGGGTTTGGCCGGTAACATAATATATCTTTTTGGCAAATCTTAAACACAATATACCAGTTAAGATAAGTTAAGATAGTAATTATTCACTTGGTGTGACGTTAAATTATAAGAAAACTAGCTTTTAATAAAATCATATTACACGGGCGAATGCAGTTGATTATGTATAACGTCTCAGGCCTGAAACTGCGTTAAGCGGGCGCCCGCGACGGGCAACCGTCGCGTGTCTACGCGCGTGGACACGCGGGTGGGCTCCGTGGGAACGCAACGGTCCCCGTCGCGGGTACCCGTCGCGGAGACCAGATTATTTTATTTACGCTGTGTCGCTAGTTCAATTTACCTTCAGTCTGTCGGTCCCCCTGTCACCAGGCTGTATATCATGAACCGTGATAGTTAGACTGTTGAAATTTTCACACATGATGTATTTCTATTGCCGCTATAGCAACAAATACTAAAAATATTCACAGAATATTTAGTTATATAATATTCACTTTAAAAATAAATAATTAAATTAAAATAAAACATATAATTAAGGGGGCACCCATACAACAAAGGTGATTTTTTTTTTGCCATTTTTATAGATAATGGTACGGAACCCTTCGTGCGCGAGTACGACACGCACTTAGCCGGTTTTTCCATATTGAACTCTCAATCTAAGTACATAATCACCTACGATAAAAATGTATTCTCAGAATGCCTCTTTTACATGAATCATGTTACCGGTCCGCTGGCGGGCCCCGCGCGTGCCCCCGCGACGGGTTCCGTCACACGGAGGCGGGCCCTGTTGCGTGGGTGCGGGGCGCGCGTCTCCGTGACAGACGCCCGCGCGGGTCCCCGCGACGGAGCACTTTTGTATGAAACCGCGCGGATGCCCGCTTAACGCAGTTTCAGGCCTCAATACCGAACAATTTACGGTAATTTCAAATTTGCTTAGAAATTGCCATGAATTACATAATTTTAATTGCCCGTAGATACTAAGGCTTTGTTTTTATCCAATACAGAGTGTATTGGATAACAACAGAACCTTAGTACGATAATCTTAATTTATCTTGATTGTAATGAAACACTTTTTCAGCACAAATATTTCTTTATTTATATTCTTGCACAACTACAAACTTGGTACCAATAGCAATATTTAACGAACTACTTAATTAGGTATACTCAATATAATATCAATATAGACTTTTTGAAGACAACCTTTGTTCCGAGGCTCGAAGACAATTGACTTATCAACGTGACGCGGACGCCCCAAATATCATGTTTCCATCCAATTCTGTTAAAAAACCAGTACATTTTCGGTAACTGTCAAATGAGATATTAAACTTCATGACTATGATACAAAAATCATTTGAGGAAAAACAAATACTTTCAATTTTATATTTAGTATTGAAAATCACTACACATATTATTAAGAGCGTTTACGACGTAGGTACGGCATTTCATAAAAACTTTCAAGCCCTTGTTTTTCGAAATGACTAAACCAATTTTAATGAAACTTCATACGCATAAAGGCTTCTACATACCGGGGCGACAAGTCGCGCGACGCGACGCGACACAAAGGCACCGCTCGTCCCGCGACACGCGGGGCCTTTGTGCCGTGTCGCGTCGCGCGACAAGTCGCGCTGGTATGTAGAAGCCTTAAGTTGGATACAGAGGTCTAAAAAGTTAGTTAAGAACATTTTCGAAATGTCTTATTTAAAAACAGATAACTGGAAATCTCTGTTTCTATGGGAAATTTAACATCGGTCTAATTTGGCTGTAACACAATTTTTCTAAAATGTTCTTAACTAACTATTTAGACCTTTGTATCCTGCTTATGCGTATGAAGTTTCATTAAAATCGGTTCAGTCATTTCGAAAAACAAGGGCTTGAAAGTTTGTATGAAATTCCGTACGTCGTTAACACTCATAATATTTGGAAATCATGACACGTTAATCTTAAGAGTCCAGCAACTCAAGAGAAAAAATATCACACGCTTAAAATGTTAAACTACTTTCAGAACTTGCGTATTTTCTGTTACACGTGTTTAGAACCGAACCTAATAACACACTTTTACACACACATATACCCTCATCCCTTTAATATCCAGTAAATAAATAGGTTTTCCTTTACAGGTTATTATGAGACCGTACACCGCGGGGTGCCAACGTAAAATATTGCTGTTTCTAACACTTTTCTAATATTTGCCCGACTTCATACTAAAAGTAAAGGGTCGTGACAAGCTATATTTTTACCCGATTATAGCAAAGCTAGGAGGGTTATGATTTTAACAGGCTATGTACCCACAATTTACAAGACACCGTTTTGAGGCCGAGAATTTATTGAACAAGAGTATAACTCCAAACAATTTAAAGGTAATTATAAGGAGTAAACATGCAGAAACATTTTTAGAATACTGTAAATATATTGCAAAGTAGTTATAAACCGAAATAATTCCGTATAAGCAAATATGCAGTCTTAATATATTATATTATATTAGTGGCTAGCATAGAACAAATAGTTATAAATAGGTTACGGTAATTTTTTTTTTGTTTTACTAAATTTTTACGTGGACGACACGGTTGGCGCAGTTAGTTATGCGATTGACTGCTGCGCTGCGTGTCGCGGGTTCGATTCCCGCACGGAACAAATATTTGTATGACCTACAAGTAGTTGTTCCGGGTCTGGCTGTTTGTGTATGTGAATTTAAATGTTTGTAAACGCACCCACGATACAGGAGAAATTCCTAATGTGGGGCAACGTTTAAAAAAAAAAAAAAATAGGCAATAGATACAAAATTATGGTAAATAGAAATAAGTTTGGATAAAGTCTAAGAAGTAGTTTAGTAAAGTAAGTATAAGTAGTATAGTAAGTATAAGAAACAAGCAACGATAAAATTAAACTGCTCGCCCGTCTCTGTAAAATGATTAAATGTAAGCCTAGATAATAAATTAAATATGCGCAACTGTAAAATATGCGCAACTGTAAAATATGCGCAACTGTAAAATAATAAAACCTAGTTAAGAATAAATATAAACTGTGTAATAGATATAAGTGTTGATGATGCGAAAATGTAATATTTATGGAAGTCACAATAAAAATTTCCTCCAAACTTTTTTGTAACACCCTATAATGACAAATAAATAAAATAGCAAAGTTAAAAAGTACAAAGATGATAGTTGGGAATCCCACCCAAAGGACACAAATGAGGATGAATATCAGAAAGACCAAGTATGAAGTATGAAATTACGAGAGGAAAAAATGCGAGAACTGGTACGAACGTAAAGCAGACGCCGCATAGGCTCCGATCATGTTGGAGGTAGAAGTATAAAAAAAAAAAACCAGGCTATGTATGTTTGAATGATAATCTGTTCCCTCATCCTATCCTAACTTCCTAACTAATATTATAAATGCGAAAGTAAGTTTGTTTGTTTGTTTGTTACCTTTTCACGCCTAAACCACTGAACCGATCATCCTGAAATTTTGCATATACGTTGTAACGTGTACAGGAACGGACATAGGATACCTTAAATCCCGAAAAAAAGTACTGTTCCCGAGGAAAATAAAAATAACGATCTTATAATAGATGGCGCCACGTGTCTTTCGAAATGAGAAAGTAAGTTTGTTGTTTGTTACCTTTTCATGCCTAAACCACTAAACGGATCATCCTGAAATTTTGCGTATACGTTTAAACGTTCGTTTTGTAAATTCTAAATTATCGCGAGCAAAGCCGCGGGCAAAAGCTAGTAACTCATATACCACTTGTCGTATTTTTTAGACAAGCGAGGTATCGTTGTAAGCATCATGTTGTTGCATGGATGGCTATATGACGTCACAAAATCCAAAATCAGGGCATAAAGCGGGCATAAAGCTTAACCGTAAAAAAATAAATATTAATAAATCGTGTTTGGTATCAAATTATTTGTTAGATTTGTTCCATTGAATGACCTTTTCATGAAATCATGACATTGGGGAACAAATCTAACTTAGGAGATGTATTAATGATTCTGAAGTCGCGAATCTTTTTTTCATAAAGATACAACCTGACACTGCCCTGTCTCACTGTAGTAAAACTGGTGGATGCCAATCTTCACAGCTTGGCCCATCGCCGCAAGGTTTCCTGCTTGTCGGTCTTCTACAGATTGTACTTCGGTGAGTGTGCCAAAGAACTCCACGACCTCATTCCACCGGCCCCCTTCTATTATCGGACATCTAGACGCACTGCAGGTTACTATCCCTTCCTTGTTGCTATTCCACCAATTCACACTAAGCGTTTCCAAATGATTTTTATAATTCGCACAGCAAAAGAGTGGAACTCTCTACCTGCGTCTGTGTTTCCGAACGCATACAACCCTAATCTCTTCAAAGTTAGAGTAAACAGGCATCTTCTGAGTAAGCTCACTACATCGTCGACTTTGTCTCTGTCACCTCTGCCCTAGACTAAGGTCAAGAGCAAACCCATCCTAAATATAGAAAAATAAAAAAGTATACGTCCAGTTTCGTCAACATTCTTAAGTAGTTTTGTTTAATTTAACAATTTTTGGCTCAATGCCATGTAATTGAAAATCATCTTTTAACTAAAACACTTAAACTTTATGGCATACAATTTACAATGGATTTGGTCCATGCGTGTATTGAAGATTAGCTTTTACTAGCGGCTTCGCTCGTGTGGCTGTCGGAAAATATCCCACGAGAACGTACTACTGGGATTTTTTTTTTTTAACCTATGTGTTAATCCAGGTTCTAAACTTATCTGTGTTATTGCGCCAATCCGAAACAGCTATCCGGACAAATGGACAAAAATCTTAAAACTATATTTTTGGCATCAGACTTGTTCCCACACCTCGTAGCAATTACTTTTTTTATATTCAATTTTCAGTTTTAGGTTCGTTACTATTTTATTATAATGTATAAATAAATCTAAATATTTATGTATTTTCTCCGACCCTGGTTCAGGCCATGGTTCGGAGCGAGAGTGCATGGGAGGCCGTCACCTTCTTCTGTGAAGCAGTAGGTAATGCTCGCGAAGGAGGAGGCGGAACGCGTCAAAATCAAAATCAAAAGTCATTTATTCAAACTAGACTGAGAATCAGCACTTTTCGAACGTCAAAAATTACATGAGACAGTCCCCCAAAAACGTCCACCCTTCACCACTTCCTAGTGCTTTAGCTGGGAAGAAGAAGTGGTGCAACAAACTCCCCAGCAGCACAGCCGTCTGTTCACATATAAAACTTAGATTTATTTATTTATTTCTTTATTTAACAGTTTATGTACACACATATATACAGACAAGAAAAAAAAGGAACAGAAAAATACGTACAAAGGTTGTGCGTTTTTATATTTTTGTTTATACTATGAAATTCTGACAGTGCGACAGTCCTGTATCTGTCGCACGACTGTCGCGCTGCTAAAGTCGCCTAAATGTGAAAGCGGTCTTAACTAGTCAATCAAGTTTTCAATTATGACGACTTTTTTCCCAGACTTCGATTGGCATTATGGTTGATTTTATAAAACTTTGTAGAATATTTCGTCGGTATCTATCATGGTGACTTAAGTAGACGCTTAATAATTCCATCAACAATTTCCTCGCCCATGTTCTTTGCACCAACACAATTTAAAGACTAGTTTAAACCCCAACCATTTGAAAAGAGCATGACACGCATCCCTCGAGATGAAGATTAACGACGCAGCCTCACAAATACAAACTAAGTTGAAGTGTTACATCTTAATATGCGTGTTACTTCGGAAACTTGGCGAGGTTAAGGCTCTTTTCGTAGAAAGGCATAGTTTGAGATAGTACGAGAATTTTGGGTCAACATCACAGACTGAATAGTTTTAACGAGGTACCTGTCTACTGAACAACAGAATATTAAGGCGCTGACAAGAGGATCTAAGTAGGCTTGTCTTGAACAAACAAATTGCTAAATCTATACAACATGTCCAAGAATTAACGCACAACATCTTAAGGGGTCATTGTACTCATCATTATGAACAACTTTTACTATAGGACCAAACCTGAAATTGCGAAATAAAAAAATAGCTTTTCCCTTTATCTATTTATCTTCTCATAACTCATCAAAATGTAGGGAACAGCGGATTTTTTTTCGCAATTTCAGGTTTGGTCCTATAGTAAAAGTTGTTCACAATGATGAGCACAATGACCCCTTGAGCGGGTGTGTGTTAATTCTGGGATATGTTGTATAGTTTGTGGTAGCGGAAAAAATATAGGCATGTTATTCTTGAAGATATTTCTCAGAACTTGGTTACAATTTTACAAAAAACAAACAAAACAAATTACTCGATACAATTTAACAGTAAACTAACTTACTTTGAGTTCCAATCCAAAATATATGTATTAAATATTAACGTACGGTTGGTATTTGATTAATAACAAGAACGTCATAATTGAATGCAGAACTTGGTTGTTTTTTATTTTCGATTACTCAATTCATTTCTGAGTAAATAGATAATTCCTTCATATTTTGCAATAAATTACAAGCATTGTGTCATCGCGCTTCTCTTTCTTTTGTGTGCAATCTGACAGTGACCGCGCTTTAGCTGTTGTTAGCGTCTTAAGGCGATGTTCCCCGAAGCGGTAGTTAGACGTGGTAGATGTATTATATTTTGCAAGGTATGTTTAAGCCCCGTTAATACGGGGCTAGCCTATTGTACAAAATGTGCACAGATTCAGACTCTGGGATACTACTAGTTAGAACAGATATCTTAGGCAGCCTATTATTTTGCAGTGTAAAATGTAGGGCCGTCCCTTCAGCGTCTAACCCCGACGGGAAGTTGCATAATCAAACACTTATTACTACAAGAACACGTATAATTTGATTGCTGTTGTATTGTATAAAATTACACAAAAAAACACACACGTCAAACATACACGTCTGTGTGGTGCCGGACGTCTGTGTGGTGCCGGACGTAAAGAATAGCACTCCCCTATTTCTTCCCGTGGGTGTCGTAAAAGGCGACTAAGAGACTTACTAGAGAATGGGCAGCAGCGTTCTCTATGCATTTTAACACCATACTGCGATCGCCAACCCGCCTCCCAAGCGTGGCGATTATGGCAAACCCCCCTTTGGGGGAGGCCTATGTCCAGCAGTGGACGTCTTTCGGCTGAAATGTTGATGATGACAATGACACAAAGAAAGGTAGAAAAAGAAGTAAAAAAATATGTTTAAAAAAAAGAAGTTGAGTTGATGATTTGTTAAGTTAATTTTATAGGTTCAATACAACAGCAATCAAATTATATGTATTTCTGTTGTAATAAGTATTTGATTTTGCTACTTCCCGTCGGGGTTCGACCGCCCTGACGGGACGGCCCTACATTTTACACTACAAAATGTCGCCCTATTATGCTTCCACTGCTGGGACACAGGCCTCTTCTCGGAGAGACGGAGTGGGCCGTAATTCACCACGCGGGCTAAGTGCTGGTTGAATAAAAAACCGGACAAATTCGAGTGGGATTCGCGCCCTGTGGTTCCCGTATCAAAGCTGTGCCGGGCTGCCCGTGGCTTCACTATATAAATTTTTGATTCCTAATTGAAAGAGAAACTTAACTTTGTAGTTGAAAATTTTTTCTCCCATACATCAATGACACTTCTTACTTACACAATACATTATCTCTTAAAAAACTACAAACGCTGCACCTACACAAATCAACTCACTCACACAAGTTTCTGGTTGGTAAAAATGTTAAAGATATGTGTAACAAAGAATATGACAAGTTATTTCCCAGCTGTAAAATTATACCGATTGATAAAAAAGTGGATTACTTGGTAGATCTGGAATATTATTATAGTGATAAATATAAAATTAACACCGGTAGAACAATTTTGATGAATTTTTGTTCTACCGGTGTCACGTCGCGCGACAAGTCGCGCCAGTATGTAGAAGCCTTAATGTTAAAAACAAGTACAACACTCGTAGGGTTAGAGAGAACAGACTGGTACAACCACAGATAACAAATTATTTTGGTAAGAGAACATTGAAGTATTTGGTACCTAAAGTGTTTAACAAAATAGATTTATTAAGAGAAAAAGTAAAAATGTGTAAAGGATCACTTACTCGTAAAACAAAATTAAATTTTTTTTTTGCAGGATAGCAAACAGAACTAAATACCTACATACAACCCGTAACAGTATAATATTTAAGTAGTGGTAAGGGTTCATTGTTATGAAAAAACTTTTTTCAAAAAAATAATAACCGACTACCAAAAATAACACTACAAAGTGAAAAATTACTTTACTATCGGAATTCGGTGTCTTTGGATCTCTATTTGAGTTTTTTGCCACCGACTTCCGAAATTAAAGTAATTTTTCACTTTGTAGTGTTATTTTTGGTAGTCGGTTATTATTTTTTTGTAAAAAGTTTTTTATTATCACTTTTTAGTGGGTCAGTTTTGAATTTATCTAAGTTAGAATAGCCTAATGTTAACTGCTTATCACTTTTTACAAAATATTGCTTTTCGACGTTGATTGTTGAGGAGTTCTCCTGGTAAGAACCAGGAGAACTGCCACTCACCATATGCATAGTGACCAGCATAAATTGCTTAATCGCAACCCGTTAAATAGGTACTCATTATTATATTGTTCCGGTGGCCATCTGTGGTCTCTATCATCAGTTCTACTTCACCAAATGGTACTTTCAGAGATCAAATGCACGAGTTACTATAAAAAATACCCAAATCGCTATAGGTATGCATATAACATTTGAGGGTTTCCCTCGATTTCCATGAGATCCCCTCATCAGATTCTGATTTGGTGGCAATGGGACCACCTCGGGAGTATAAGCTTTCAAACAAAAAAAGAATTTTCAAAATCGGTTCATAATTGACGGAGTAATCGCGTAACAAACATACAAAAAAAAAAAAACATACAGCCGAATTGAGAACCTCCTCCTTTTTGGAAGTCGGTTAAAAAAGAGCGCTTCTCGCCATCAAACGTAAAAGTTTGGCGAGTTTAGAATTAAATAACCCCTCTGTATTATAATTTCTTTTAATAAAATAAAAAAAATCTTTCTCATATTGTAAATTCTCTTCAGTCTCTTAGAAGCCCCCAATGTGTGAGCTCGTGGCTAGTGGTAATAACCGAATCGGGTTAAGCTACGCCTGCCGGGTAGGGTTGGTCCGTGAATGGGTGACCATCTTTACACACCGAGACTCCTCCGTGCCTCGGAAAGCACGTTAAGCTGTAGGTCCCGTTCGTTGTTAATATGCGGACAATGTAGTGGGCTGCAATATTGTAAAATTTTGTATTATCTTTTCCATGTACCAACACATATAGTAGCTGTTTATTGTCCCTGAATAAAATAAAATAAAATGTCCCGGCTGTCATTCGAGGATCTTTGACAGTTGTTACGGGTCATCAGAAGCCCGAAAGTCTGACAACTAGTCTTACCAAGGGGTATCATAATACCCAGTTACTGGGTTGAGGAGGTCAGATAAGCAGTCGCTCCATGTAAAATACTGGTATTCAGCTGCATCCGGTTAGGCTGGAAGCCGACCCCAAGTTTGATTGGTTTTGTTACCACAGACTTGCGGTCGACTGTACCTAACAGAAAATAACCCAATTATGAGAAGCGCCAGCCTAGGCTTTTTATTTATTTGCACGGAGCGTTGTGAAAAGAATGCAATATTGATAGCAGGGTTAATTCTACAGTATAAAGACTACTAAGACCTACTTAAGACGCTGACAACAGCTAAACCGCGGTCGCTGTCAGACTGCATACAAAAGAAAGCATATTGCAAAATATGAAGCAATAATTATTTACTCAAAAATGAGTTGAGTACTCGAAAATAAAATAGAAGATTTTGTACCAAGTTCTGCATACAAATAAGACGTTATTGTTATTATATAAATACCAACAGTATGTTTATATTTATTACAGATATTTTGGATTGAAACTCAAAAGTATGGGTTAGTTTACCGTTAATTTGTACAGAGATTTTTTTTTTATAAACGTGTTTTCGTTATAATCAAGTTCTGATAAATATGTTAAAGAATAACATGTATTTTTTCCGCTACCACAAACTATATAGATGTTGCAATTTTTTAGGGTTTCGTACCCAAGAAGTAAAACGGGAACCCTATTACTAAGGCTCCACCGTCTGTCTGTCTGTCTATCCGTCTGTCACCAGGCTGTATCTCATGAAACGTGATAGTTAGACCGTTGAAATTTTCACAGATGATGTATTTCTGTTGCCGCTATAGCAACAAATACTAAAAACTAGAATAAAATAAATATTTAAGGGGGCTCCCATAAAACAAACGTGATTTTTTTGCCGTTTTTATAGATAATGGTACGGAACCCTTCGTGCGCGAGTCCGACTCGCACTTGGCCGGTTTTTTTGTTTAAGACAGGCCTAATTTTATCATTTAATTTACCTCTTATAAAAGTCTTAAATTCATACACAAAGTTTTGTGGAAATCGGTTGCCGAATATAAGTAAGTAATTGTTTTGATATGTATACCCTGATCAGCCATTCTCCGGCTACATCAGCATAATTAATTTCTTTAACAACACTAGTGTATCCGTTATTTCCGGCATGTTTTTCGCTAACTAAATAAATCAGAGGAGGGTGTGTGACGTCGGTGATATATCGAAGGGTGCGCTTCTTGTGACGTGCGGGATATTGTAAATAATTAATTGTTTTATTCCAGTTCTGGGTAAACAAAAGTAAGATTGGAAATGTGGGAGGGAGGAGGACTGAGAGGTGTGACATTGATAATTGAATAATAATATCTAAAAATAGTGCGAGTTTAATTCTGGTGCAATAAATCTGCTCTTGTAAAAAAACGAGCTAGCCTTACCTAAAGTTAGTCACATAAGATGGCATTTATTTATTTATTTAATTTACATGGCTTGAAAACCCCAATTACACAAATCTAAGTATATACAAACATAACACCTAATAACACCAATTAAATACTATTATTTTCACAAACATTTTGGCACATAACCATTAGCAAGTTTAATTGGCATTGGCAAACAGATCACAGTCCGGGTTGACTTCCACGAGCTTATTTAATGCGGTCAACTCGCGCGGTACGGGAGACGCAACACGGGCTGCTGTCCGACACGAAGGCACGCCTAGCAGTCAATGTTTTCTGCCACGGATATAATTATTCGGTGTATAGAGTCAAATCAGCTCATTATGGATGTCAGGCGCATCCATCATACCCTTCCACACTTTGAGCATAACGCCTACCTGGCCACATGCCCTTCTGGTCTCCAGCATATGATATCCCAGACATCCTAAGAGGAACTTGGTAGGATAGAGGTAGGGATAGTACCCGAGAGTTCTTCTGTAAAGAAAACGCAGGAATGCTTTGAGGCAGAATGTGCTTTTGAGTACAAAAGTAGTAGTTTTTGAAGTGAGTCTAAAACAATTGTAAAACCTGGGCCTCAAGTCTGCTATTACAATAGTGTCAGAATGGTCGATCATTGATTTCGTAATTGTTGATTTTGACAAGTTAATCTACTATTATAGTGGCGTCATTATGAGTTTCCAATGGTCGGCCACTTACACTACATTGAAAGAAATTTCATTTATTGGTAATCTCGTACATAATGACAAATTAATGACATTTCTACTAACGGGTTTTATAATAATGGCAATACGACAATGCCATTAGAAGTATTCTATTATGAGAACATTGACCGACCAATGATCGACCATTATGAATTTAGCAGATTACGAACTTTTAGCAAAATGACAATGGGATCGTGTCGGAATGACTGAATTTATAAAAATAGCAGACTTGAGGCCCTGCTGTCTTGTATGGATCAGAATTTTGGGCCACAAAAGGGATGAATGAAAGACAATTGCATGCAGCTGAAATGAGAACGCTAAGAGGAATATGTGGTGTGATACGAATCGATAGAATAAGAAATGAGTACATAAGAGGAAGTCTGGAAGTGGCGCCGGTGACTGAAAAGTTGTGCGGAAATCGGTTGTTATGGCATGTGATGCGGAGGAGTATGAATGTTGATGGCTATATGAGTAGGGGAAGACCAAAGAAACGATGGATGGACTATGTGGAAGATGATATGGCTAGAACGGGAGTGACTACCGAGATGACGACTGATACAGAAGTAGGGGGGAAGGGACATGTTGCGCCGACCACAAATAAATTGGGATAAGGGCAGGAGAATGATTATGATAGTGCTTTTAAGTTATCAAAATAATCCTTTCCTGTTATTAAAATAAAAAAAAAACGTTTTTCACTCTTTTTTCATGTTTTAATATGTTTTTTATTACCCTAAAATATTTTGGAAATACAAGCTCCGTGTGGTTCCGGACGTAAAGAATAGCATCATCCCATTTCTTCCCGTGGGTGTCGTAAAAGGCGACTAAGGGACTTACTAGAGAATGGGCAGCAGCGTTCTCTATGCATTTTAATACCATACTGAAATCGCCAACCCGCCTGCCAAGCATGGCGATTATGTCGACCCCCCCCCCTTTTTGGGGGAGGCCTATGTCCAGCAGTGGACGTCTTTCAGCTGGAATGATGATATTTGCGAAATGAATTTAAGAAAACATTTATATTTTGTGCTAACTGTTTAAAAAATGAATACACGAACAACGAGTCAACGATCCAGTAACCTAAAATCAACACCAACTTTTCCTACCAGAGTTCTAAAAACCTAATATTTCAACCAGTAATAAAGCTAGTTATTCACAGGCTTACACTCAATTTTTAAGGTGAAAGGTAATATAAATGAGCGAGCTCACTTGACAGAATGGAAACCCATTATTTAACGTCTTGGAACTTTGAGCTGTCGAAGGCTGAGTGGAGAAGTTACTATATTTGATCGCAGTAGGTAATTGAGATATTTTAAAGTTCAATACTTAATCTGTAAATAGATTAGTATTGAACTGGGTAAATAATAACAGCCGCGCGCCAGCCGTTGCTTTTAGGAAAATGGTTTACAGATTGTTGGGGAAGAGCGGATGAGTGACTAGGGATATTTTAAAAGAATTAATTCATAAGATTAGATAATTGATAGTTACTTAATAGGTTCAGTTAGAGAAATTAAGTGTCCGCACTAATAAATAAAAATTGTACAATTGTTGTTCTGTTCCCACAGACAAACCGTGAAAACGGTTTTGCGGGGCAATGTCCTTATGTTAAGTTTTTTTTTTTTGTAAACGTAGTTAATAAATAAATAAATAATAATAATAAGAGTCGATCTTCTAGCTAAAGCAACGCTTGCTGAGGTCGATCCGTGGATGGGTATTCGGAATCCGTGCGTGGATTCATTATAATACTAAGAGCATCATATGGTTGATAGTATTAATATAATAGGCGCTTGTTCTATTGTTGATGATGTTCTATGATTAATAAAAAAAAAAAAAACAAATTTCGCTAGTTTAAGTTCCATGTAATTGGGGGCGAGCCTATTGCCATCAACCAGGCACAAATCGGCTCCGTGCGGTGCCGGACGTAAAGAATAGCACCATCCCATTTCTTCCCGTGGGTGTCGTAAAAGGCGACTAAGGGACGTACTAGAGAATGGGCAGCAGCGTTCTCTATGCTTTTTCACATCATACCGTTATCGCCAACCCGCCTGCCAAGCGTGGCGATTATGGCAAACCACCCCCCTTTGGGGGAGGCCTATGTCCAGCAGTGGACGTCTTTCGGCTGAAATGATGAATGATGGGAACAAATCCAGACTCCGGGCTGTTACTATGAAATTCCAGTTAGAAAAACTCAATAATCAAACCCAGTACCTCATGCTCAGCAGTAGCGCTTGCTACCACTAGACCAACGAGGCAGGAGTTCAATCAGTGGTTCTGTCTATTTAGCCGTTAACATGATAATTATTATATTGTTGCTTCTTAATCACTTAATAATGATCTCTTGGATTCTAATCCAACAAACGATCTGTTTGCGGATGAATGGACGAAGATTTTATTGGCATGCCTGAGATACTGTGAGAGGGATTCATGAAAGTATTGTTTTTTTTTTTGTTTTTAATTAATACTTTTTGTTTTTTTTATAATGTTTTTAACCGAATTTTAAAATTTTATATTTTTTTTTTCTATGTGTATGCCTTTAATTAACGTAATTGGTTTAACCGTGTCAATTAAAGTTAAATAAATAAAAAATAAATAAATAAAATAAAATTATGTACAGTGTGCCGCTACAGTGGCGACATCAATTTAACACACGTATACAGTTTCGCCTTTACGTTTTATGAAAATATTTTAATTTCATTAAACATTATTATTTATTGATTTATTTACAATTTTCTAAAATAGCATCTTGGAGCAACCTGTACTTAAAGAACTGTAGCACAGAGGTAATTAGCCGGGGTCATGGTTCATAACATCAAATCAATGAAATTAAAACAAATACCGTGCGAGGAGGCGGCGAATTGATGGAAAGAGAGAGCTTTATTATTTAGTTTGTTTGATTTTTTTTTCAATTTATAATTATTTCTCTTAATATAACAAATAAAAAAAAAATATTTAAATAAATTTGATTACTGGCCACTAGCCCTACCAGTGCGTCAAATTAATGTCGCCACTGTAGCGGCACGCTGTATGTAGGTAAGTGCTTACTTACATAGATTTTGAAGCGATTTTATTTTAGCAATTTACAAGAGAGGAGCTTCGGAACAAAAACCAATAAATCACATTGCGTTTTTTGTGAAAAAAATTAAAAATATGGCCAAGTTCATGGTTTTCTAATTTAGAGTTAAACGGAATCTATTAATTTATTGGTGTTAGTATCACTGTTTGTAAACCTAATTTCTGCATTCGTGACTGTACGCAGAAATAACCGCGTGACAACGGTACCTGTTGAGTTATAAAAAAAAGAAGGATATATCGGTTATTGACCAAACACTGTAGGATATATCGGTATTTGATAAAACGCTGGTAGGATTATGAGAGCTTGATAAAATGCGGCTGAACATACGTCAGTGTTTCTAAAGCCAGATTAGGTGGTTTCCGCAGAGGCACACAGGCAACTGAAGGAACACGGTTGGGTTTTAGTCAGTAAAAGTCTGGCACGCCCTTCCGCTCAGCCCAGAGAGAAGTTATTTGATAATTTCCCACAAAAAAAAAATATATAAAGGTGGTTTCAAAACAAAAAACTTTATTTAAAATCACATCATACTTTAATCAACTACAAGCTATTTATTCTGTTTAGTACGATTGATGTAATTATCGGTTTATGTTCAGATCCGGGTATTTCGCGGACAGATTTAGAGCGGTCTTCGATCAGGTTACATTAACCATAGAGCAAGATATGTACGAGAACATCCAATTGGCAACATATTTTTTTTTTTCAGAATATGATTTATCGGTTTTTGTTCGGACGCTCCGTTAGACAAAATCCATATTTCCCATATTTTATTTTCAAAGAACCTGATTGGTGATGTTCTTCAGAAAGGTCAGGTGCGTAGTACTCGCAACCGGCGTGCGTGTACGAGCAGATGTATGAACGTAGGCGAAGCAAAAGGAGTATGTAAGGAGCGTAGCAGGTGGCGTTCTATAGTTTCTGCCTACCCCATGGGAAGAAGACGCGAGTTTATGTATTTTCAAAGATTATCATCAACATTTTATCTGAAACATGTATAAAGCTTGCTTATAAAGGCGCTGATGAAATTGTCTGTTTTCTTGGAAGTTTATCCACTTCAGAGACTTGGATCTTGTTACTTCAAAATTATCGAAAACTTTATACTCTGTTATCATTTCAACAAATGATTTTCCGGATGAGAAGAATCTGGCAACAAGTGATTACGAAAGTACGGCATTTCCTAGTAAAACAAGGCCCCATATTAAAACAGTAATCAAGGATTCTCAAAAGTATAGGTTGAGTGGTATTTGGGTAGTTCATCAGACACAAAATTTTCGATTTCTTTGGGTATATTTCTGTAACCAACCAACAAAACGGCATGTAATTTTTTTTTTGTACAGTTTAGCTTTATCTCTAACTGGGCCAAATTATATATTTTAAATAATTGCTGCCTAGATACGAAATAAAAATATTTGAAGTTTGTTCTTCTGATTCATATAGCGCGGCCGTTTGCCATTATCCGGGTCAAAATGGTCGATGTCGCGAATTATTAATTATATCGAAAGGAAACAAAGTATCCTCTTACAAAAAAAAAATGTGTATAGTTATAACTACGTTATTGTGTTGATACATAAGTAAATAAGAATTGTCTGGCGTATAATACTGATTTATATGGCGTAAGCTGCGCTTGACCGTACTTGGTCGGGTAATAATAATGAGAATATTCTTCCCGCGCGGGAGGAAGCACGGTGGTATAGCTTAGAACAAAAGTAAGGGAATTATAACCAGCCAGTATATGTAGGCTTCTGCTTTTTTAGATACACTACTTAATTCAACAGATTTTTAATTTAGTCGTATAGTAATATCAAAAGTTAAAATGAGTTATTGATAGATGGCGCTGTTCTCAAAATGATAATGGTTAAGTCTAAAAATATGTTCCATTTTGCTTAGATTTTCTTAAAATAATAACAATTTTTTCTTACAAATAAAAATATTTAAAGAGTTGAGACACCTTTTAAATTAATTTTGTTAATACACAACGTTTTTATAGATGGATAAAATCATCCAATAACGTAACACAATTTTTTAGACTGTTAAAGTAGAAAAAAAGCAACGCAACTCGCGTTAATGCTCCTAGCCTATGTACAAATGTACTCTGTGGCTCCTAGAGTGTGTGTTCTGTGCGTTAAATGTCATATTTGTTCAAAAAAAATTAAAAAATATTCCGGTGTCCGTTTTTCTCTTTCCGAGTGAATGGATGCGCTTCGATTAATTTGTGGCTTGTATGAACATGATTCTGCTTCTAAACATTGACCTGAAAAAGTATTGGATACCGACGACATCGCTCTATCTGATTGACTCTTGTACGAATATCTGGACTGTTTACCTGTTTGTGAATCGGTTGTGTGAACATGAACGCGAGCAAGTGTTGTGTGCTGAACAGCAAAAGCACTCGTAAGTGCACATAATTATACTGTTACTATTGTGTGTTTGTAAAAGTAATAATGGTTCTTTGTAGGTACGACATATTGTAAAAAAAGATTGAAATAAAGTATTTGACATTGTATTTAATGTTTTAGTTTTAGTAACTACCACTACCACTTAAGTAAAAGGAAAGAAAATAGACCAGGGTCTACAGCAGATTTGAAGCTGGCTATACAAGGGCTATACGGATAACCTTTATGCATCATTGATTGTTGTTTTTACTTGTTCGTAGAGGGCGCCATGAAATGTTTGAGTGACGTCTCTATCCTCCTATATACAATGTACTCTGTGGGAGGAAGCCAGTCACACAGAGTACATTGTATAGCCAGTCATACAACGAACGAGCTAGAAGGCGGACGTGCGGCTGGTTGGCTTAGATTCCGGTGTTACGAAAGTAACATCTGATTCATCTGTGCTTAGTTAAGGTGGCATTCTGATTACAATGCCTACTTCATATATATTTTTTTTTTGTTTTAAAACTTCCATCTGAGTTTCTTGTGATGCTGTGTTATAGATTCGTGTAGAAAAATGACAATACTGAAGTCTGTATGTATGATGGGTTATCCATGATTGTAGCCTAAATCCTGATTCATATGGTCAAAATCCAATATGAATCATAAAATAAATTAGTTTTTCCCCTCTTCAGGCGCTTTTATTGCGTAATTCTCCTTGTCCAATCTTTGACCGAGTACAATATGTTCTATGTTAGAGGGTTTGGTCTCCGCACTTATTCCGTCATGTGGACCATTGTTCATGGGCAATGGCGGCCGTCAGTTGGTTATTCGAACCAGCCCACCTCCATCCAGAATCTGATTAGGTCTCCTGGTCTGCTTTGGATGTCTGTGAAAGATCTGGGTGACCCGAGGGTTACTGTTCTGATCTGGGTGACGCCTGTGCATTGAAAGAGCACATGCGCAGTGGTTTCTTTAGCCTCCATTGAGTGGTTATAATGAATACGAGCAACAAACTTCGATTTAATGTCACTTTTATTAGCAGTAGCTCGTGGATAAATAATAAGGTCGGTTCGTGGATGGGTCACCATCTATTATCCTCCGTGTGTTAAGCCGTTGGCCCCGGCTGTCATTCGTAGATCTTTGACAATCGTGACGAGTAGTTAGAAGCCCAAAAGTCTGACAAGGGGCAAGGTCAAGGGCCCGGGGGTATCGTATTACCCAGTAACTGGGTTGTGGAGGTGAGATAGTCAGTCGCTCCATGTAAAATACTGGTATTCAACTGCATCCATTTAGACTGGAAGCCGACCCCAAAATATTATAGTTGGGAAAAGGCTGGGCAATCTACTGCCTATAAAGGAGTGTTATTTCTTTGACAATGCATCAGACATTAGTGGCGGACACCTGTGTAGGGACCAAAGAGGCAGCAATCATTTTAAATATTATAATTGCGAAAGTTTGTGAGTGTGTCTGTTTGTTACTTCTTCACGCTCAAACGGCTGGACCAATTTTGATAACATTTTGTATGGAGGTAGCTGACATCCTGGATTAACATATTAAAGGCTACTTTTTATCCCGATATTCTTACGGGATCGAGACTTACGCGAGTAAAACCGCGAGGCTCAGCTAGTATTTTTCATAAAATCGTTAATTCAATCGATTCGAGTCAAATCATCCTTCGTTTAGGTATGTAATAGTAGGTAGAACACCAAACAAAAAAAAATGGAGCAAAGAAGCACTACCGCCATTCCTATGTATTTTTGCAAAATGTCAGTGACATTACTGACACATGAAACTTTATCTGAATTTTTGGTTAACAAAACCTTTGACACAATACCTGTGTAGCATAAACAGCCTATAATGTTCTCATTGCCGGGACACAGACCTCCTTTCTGTGAGAGGGAGTGGGCTGTAATCCACCACGCGGGCCCAGTGCGGTAGATGTCACATGTCTTCGAATTTTTGGTTCTAGGACATGCCGGTTTCCTCACGATGTTTTCCTTCACCGTTTGAGAGCAGTGGTGATGAAATTATTTACACAAATTAACGCGCCTGTCTAAGTTCGAATTCATGACCTACAACTCGTTAGTCGGGGCCGTTACCACTGGGTCACCACTTCTCTACCTGTGTCAATAACTTTTCTTTTTTTTTTTTGATGGGTTTGCTCTTTACGTTAGTCTAGGGTAGAGGTGGCAGAGACAAAGTCAACGATGGAGTGAGCTTACCCAGAAGAAGCCTGTTCACTCTAACTTTGAAGAGATTAGGGTTGTATGCGTTCGGAAACACAGACGCAGGCAGAGAGTTCCACTCTTTTGCTGTGCGCATTATAAAAGTCATTTGAAAACGCTTAGTGCGAATTGGTGGAATAGTAACAAAAAAGGGATGGTAACCTGCAGTGCGTCTAGATGTCCGATAATAGAAGGGGGCCGCCGGCTGGTGGAATGAGGTCGTGGAGTTCTTGGGCACACTCACCGAAGTACAATCTGTAGAAGACCAACAAGCAGGCAACCTTGCGGCGATGGGCCAAGCTGTGAAGATTGGCATCCACCAGTTTAACGTCACCAATGAGCCTTTTAGCTCTGCGTTCCACCGAGTCAAGCGCGGCAAGTTGGTATTTTGCTGAGCCATCCCAAAGGTCCTGGACCTGCGCTTCGTAAAGGGTCAAAAGCTGTCCAGGCATAAAGTATCGCTTCAATTGTTTAATTCAATTCAACCTGTCTATATTTAACCAATAAAATAAAATAACCAAGTTAAAAACTACCAAGGTACAGTGTAGCTCATCTAAATTACCTGTTGCACGCCACACAACGCTTCAGCGTTTGAGAGTACTCTACGCTCAATATGTCAACTTTTATTTTCTAACATAAAGTCGTTTCTTTACTCACAATTATACATGGAATTCATTATTAGCAGGGAAGTTTCAAAAAACTTGACGTTATAAGATTAAATACATTTTTAGATAGATATACCTGGATATAACGTGTCAACGGTGTGAGTGAACCGAAATGTATTGCGGAAATATTTAAGGATCACTTTATGGTGAAATCGCCTTTGGGACCATCACGGTCATTCAGCGTGGAGGGGTCACATGGACAGGAGATAAACACCAGGTTCACAGCGAAGGACGTTCGGGGAGTTATAAAGTCAATGTCGCGTGGAAAGTCTCCTGGCCATGACAGCCTGAGCATTGAGCATTTAAAGCATGCCGGCGTCCACCTGCCCAGAGTTCTTGCCATGTTATATACATTTTGTATAGGACATGCGTACTTACCAGCAGAGATGATGAGGACCGTGGTGGTACCAATTGCTAAGAATAAAACCGGTGACCTAAGTGACACGAGCAACTACAGGCCTATCTCGCTAGCTACAGTGCTTGCTAAGGTTCTTGACAGTTTGCTTAATACACAGCTTGAGCGATATGTTCACACTCATGACAATCAATTTGGTTTTAAACTGTCTACTGAGTCAGCTATCTTGTGTTTGAAGCAAACTGTCAAGTACTACTCCGATAGGAGCACACCGACTTATGCCTGTTTTCTCGACCTCTCGAAAGCGTTCGACCTGGTTAGCTATGACATCTTGTGGCAGAGATTAAATAACATCTCAATGCCTCTCGAGCTGATAGAAATGTTCAAGTACTGGTATCTTAACCAGGTCAACGTCGTTCGATGGTCTAGTGCTCTGTCGGAGCCGTACAGGTTGGAGTGCGGGGTAAGGCAGGTAGGCCTGACTTCGCCGAAGCTCTTCAACCTGTACGTGAACGCACTGATAGAGAAGCTCAGCAGTACCCGTGTCGGCTGCCATATTGACGGTGTTTGTGTAAACAATATCAGTTACGCGGACGACATGGTGCTGCTGAGCGCCTCGGTGTGTGGGCTGTCCAGGTTGCTGGGCATCTGCGAGCGTTACGCGCTGGATCATGGTTTGCTCTATAACGCAAAGAAGAGTGAATGCATGGTCTTTCGGGCCAGGGGTCGGACCTGCCCAGAGTCTGTTCCACCTATTAGATTGAACGGTGTCAAGTTAAAAGAGTTCAACAGTTTAAATACCTCGGGCATATCGTGACCTCTGACCTGAGGGACGATGCGGACATCGATAGGGAGCGGAGGGCGTTGTCTGTGAGGGCCAATATGATCGCCCGCAGGTTTGTTCGTTGCTCGGCGGCCGTCAAAATAACTCTTTTTAGAGCGTTTTGTACGTCCCTGTACACAGCAAGCCTGTGGGGGTCATATACCCAGAAGCAGTACAACGCCCTCCGTGTTCAGTATAACAATGCGTTCAGGGTGTTGTTGGGGCTGCCCCGGCACTGTAGCGCGTCGGGGATGTTCACCGACGCCCGTGTCGACTGTTTCTACACGACGATGCGGAAGCGGTGCACATCCCTGGGGCGCAGGCTACGGACCACAACCAACACCATCCTGAGCGTATTTGCGAACAGGTTTGATTGTCAGTACATTAACCATTGCTATATGATTAATGTAATGACAAACAAACAAATGACTCAGAGGCAGGCGTAGTTATTATTAATCGTTTTATTCTTTTATTTTATGATTTTAATATAGTTATATAATTCTAATTTTGATTTTATTAATATTGTTTAGTTAACTGTATGTGATAGAATATGAATTTTGTACGATGTAATTTTAATGATCCTATATGGATTGAAATAAATGATTTTGAATTTGAAAATTTGAATAACACAACATGTAATTAAAAAACCGGCCAAGTGCGAGTCAGACTCGCGCACGAAGGGTTCCGTACCATTATCTATAAAAAGGTAAATTGCGGTTTATGATTTATGACGTATTAAAAAAAAATCTACTTACTAGATTTCGTTCAAACAATTTTTTTCGGTGGAAGTTTACTTGGTAATGTACATCATATATTTTTTTTAGTTTAACATTCTCTTATTTTAGAAGTTACAGGGGGTGGGACACATTTTACCATTTTGGAAGTGACTCTCGCGCAAACTATTCAGTTTAGAAAAAAATTATATTAGAAACCTCAATATAATTTTTAACCGACTTCCAAAAAGGAGGAGGTTCTCAATTCGGCTGTTTTTTTTTTTTGTATGTTTGTTACGCGATTACTCCGTCAATTATGAACCGATTTTGAAAACTCTTTTTTTGTTTGAAAGGGTATACTCCCGAGATGGTCCCATTGCCACCAAATCAGAATCTGATGAGGGGATCTCATGGAAATCGAGGGAAATCCTCAAATTTTATATGCATACCTATAGCGATTTGGGTATTTTTTATAGTAACTCGTGCATTTGCTCTCCAAAAGCACCATTTGGTGAAGTGGAACTGATGATGGAGACCACAGATGGCCACCGGAACAATATAATAATGAGTACCTATTTAACGGGTTGCGATTAAGCAATTTATGCTGGTCACTATACATATGGTGAGTGGCAGTTCTCCTGGTTCTTACCAGGAGAACTCCTCAACAATCAACGTCCCGGCATCGGGAAAAGCAATATTTTATAAAAGGTGATAAGCAGTTAACATTAGGCAAGACACCGAATTACGACATTAAAGTTATTTTTCACTTTGTAGTGTTATTTTTGGTAGTCGGTTATTATTTTTTTGTAAATAGTTTTTTTATTGAAGACCTATCCATAGATACCACAAATGGGTTTGATGAAAAAAAAAAACGAGTTTCAGTTCTAAGTATGGGGAACCCCCAAAATGTATTGTTTTTTTCTATTTTTGTGTGAAAATCTTAATGCGGTTCACAGAATACATCTACTTACCAAGTTTCAACAGTATAGTTCCTTATAGTTTCAGAAAAAAGTGGCTGTGACATACGGACAGACAGACAGACTTGACGAATCCATAAGGGTTCCGTTTTTTGGCTACGGAACCCTAAAAATACGTGTAGTGCTTTCCGTTGGGAAGTGAGTCTGTTTGTCGTCATGATTCACGTCGTCACACATAATGGATGAATCTAAATCTTCTTCTATAACTTTTCTTTTATCCTTCGGATGAGCCCTATTGATCTTCGTTATTCATAACCATTCAAAAGATATTAAATAACGATGAATTTTCTTAGATTTTTTTCCATGAAATTTATCGTCCACATGTTTCTGTCTGTGACCTGTGCACTTCTAGATTTTCCAAAAAAAAATGACTTTTTTGACGGCCTTCAACAAAATTCCCTATCCAATCTTGTCATCAAAATTTCAGTCATGCTCCATAGTACGTACGACAAGAAAATTTAATCCAACCAAGTTTGTCAGATCGCTATGAAATTCCTTGCTTATGTATCGAGGCCGATCGGGCCAATTTGGGCTAAAATTGCATTCAGTAAGCCGGGCTAGCAGCGTATGATCTAGATTAATGGGGCTACTAACTATGGAAAAGGTGGGTTCAGACTTTAGTACAGATTGGTGGGTAGTGGATTTTGAGTATGAATTTAGAACGGATATTTTTGCAAAGTTTTGTTTAAGTTTATTGGTTATGTTATTGACGTGGGAAAAACTGAGTTCAGGCTGGTCAAATCAAATTAAAAGTCGTTTATTCAAACTAGACTAAGAATAAGCACTTTTCGAACGTCAAACAGACATAATTTAAGACTGTACCCCAAAACGCCCGTCTTTCACCTTCCTAGTGCTTTAACTGGAAAGAAGAAGAGGTGCAAAAAACGTCCCAGTTGCACAGCGGTCTATTCACTTAGAAAAACTTGATTCTATAAAATAGTATAAAAAATAATTTATAATACGCAACACAACATATTAAATTAAATTATTTGTGATATGTCCGCTAGCACACGCTACTAAACAAAAAAAAAACATTGAAAACTATACTCAAGCAGAAATAAAAACTTGAAGTCACAAATGATAAACTAGGACCATCGAAGTAAAAAATAAAATAAACAGTTAAATAACAATAACAAAACCATGGTCAGCAAGACGACCAGTCATCACAAGCAGTACCCGTTCACAAACTTAACGCAAAGATGAGCCATTACCCCTTCGCCATATTTGAGGGAAGGACAACCCGAATCCCGACGCTACCGCAGTGACATCTAAGGGAGCACGACGAACTTGCTGCCGGTTGCTCAAGAATAATATAATAAATTTTCGAGGTCGCTAGCAAACCACTTATTGCAATACAACTCATAAAAAAAAATTGTAATGAGAAGACTATGTCACTAATCAATTATAATTAAAATAAATTTACTTAGACAGTGAAATAAAATAAACAATTATATGAACTCATATAACCTGTCAGTAGGTAAACTAATTCTGGAGAAAAACATGAATATTGTCTTGAGTTAATCACACCGACCAACAATTCTTATCGTTTAAGTAGTCGTTGATAGAATAATATGGCATGAACAAAGATTTAAACTCATTAAAAGGCAAATCTAGCAAAGAAGAGGGTAGCTTGTTATAAAAAGTTATACCAAATTCAACAAATGAGTTAAGAACCTTATGAAGCCGGTGAAACAGAGCACGTCATTTCTTCTTATTTCTGGTTAATATTGTAAATATCACTGTTTTTGTGTATAATAAAGTGTATATTTTGCACAACATATAAGTTGTTGGCGAAGATGAATTGTGATACCACCGTGAGAATACCAATATCTTTAATCTCTCAGAGAAACTCTGGCACCCAGCTGGTAAATTGCTGACAGCTTGTTTTTGAAGAACAAATATATTTTGAATGTCAGCGGCTTTACCCTACAGCAGAATACAGTAGGACATAACGCTATGAAAATAACTAAAATAGACTAATCGGGCTGTATCAACGTCAGTGTATTGTCTTACTTTCCTGACGGCGTATGCAGCCGAACTGAGCCTTCCCGCTAGGCTTGATATATGTGGTCCCCACTAAAGTTTGGCATCTATTGTTATACTCAGAAACACTACCGAGTCTACGGTTTATCTAAGACGATGTTGGGTCCTAGATTTCTAATATTCAGTAAGGCGAACTTTATACATTTCGTTTTCTTGGCATTGAGAACTTAGTTATTCGTCATAAACCAATCCGTAACCATTGAGAGTGCAATATTTCTGTCTACTTTAAAATTAAGAAAGTTATCATCTGCAAACAGTATAGCGTCACAGATACCCTTTAAGAATAATGGTAAGTCATTGATATATACTAAGAATAAGAAGGAACCCAGAATTGAGCCTTGAGGTACACCTAACTGAACTGGTAGCCCAGAAGATTTCACAGCATTAACATTTACACATTGGAATCTAGTATGTTAATAAGAATTTATTACCTTCAGACCTTTGGTTTGGATGCCGCGCTCCGTAATGACGTAGTTTACGCAAAAGCGTGTCATCACGCAATCAAAGGCTTTAGAGAGATCTCAGAAAATTCCAAGAGCATTTTGTGAGTTCTCCCATGCATTACATGTGTTTGAACGACCTTTTTTAAAGCCATAAATAAATGATAAATGTTTTATTTTCTGTAAGTAGGTTTGTACAAAAACTTTTACACGTCAATCATGTTTAAAAAAAAAAAGCTAGATGAGGTCGGCGTTTCGTAACTGACTACTCTGAGAAGAAAGGCCGAAACAAACTCAGAGATCACAGTCTCTTTTAAAGTCCAGACATAATCTTGGTCAAATCATGTGAAGACCATGTAGATTGGTGCCTGAAGTGATCTTTTGATGAAAGAATCACACAGATTGTGCGGGCCTGTCCAGTCAGTGCACGCATTTGTCAGTAGTCGTGCAGCTCAACTCAGAACTTGAGGAGCTCAACGATTCAACGAACAATACTAAATTATTATAGGTCATCATGAACGAGGTTATTTAAATTAAAATGTCTTAGCAACTGCTTGAGTATTAACTTATCAAATATTTTGCTAAATGCAGGTAAGATAGAAATAGGCCCAAAATGCCAACGTCTATTTATTACCCGATTTAATATGACTTTACTACTTTTCATGATATCAGCAGGAAACTTCCTAAAGCAACACATTTATTAAAAGTAACAGCTAGTTTAAATATTGGTGGACATATAAGAGAGAAGAAAGAAATAAGGAAAAAAAACTCACAAACGAATTTTGACTCTGCACAAATAGTGGAGATTTGTTTGTGTTATTTAAGTGGAACCGCTGAGTTCAGACGTGATGACTGTTTGATAATCTCGTTTTTGGATTAATTTTTGCATCATAGTTAGAGATAACTCTAAGCATAGGTAACCAAGTGTATTATTAATGTTGTTGCCCTTGCCTTAGTAAAATAATAAAGACTCAGCATAAGTACGTACTGTAGCTTAATTTTTGCTTAGTTTATACTTTGTCTATAAAAATATTTTAATTTTTTTGTTACCATTTTTTGCCTTTTAGTTTTTTGCCAAAGCAAGTAAAAGTCTCATACAATTGGTAGTACGAAGTACTATATTGTGTGTTATGTACCAATTCGGTACATAAACACAATATAGTAACTTGTATTCTCTAAACCCAACTTCACCCGTCTGAACCGGCTGACAAGGAAATAACACCTCGTGTATTTGAACACGAGCATCTGAAGGCGATTGCTCAGTGTCGGTTGTCATGACAACCATCGCCAATAACGAGACGAAAACGCGGCATTGTTGTGTGGCCTACGTGAGAGATGATAAGCGATAGAAAGATTTTTGTAGGTAATTTTGACAGGAATAAGTGTGCTAATTATCACGTTAATTAAAAGTCATTCTTAACCCAATATAGAGCTCATGAGAGATGACGATGATGAGGAAGGGATTCTGTTTCGGTTGTGAGAAGGCAGATGTTTACATCATATCGATCATCAATCAAGTCAAGGAATAGATTAATAGTGCATTAATGCCGCGGTGTGTAATGATTGCTTTGCTGGCAGCGCTGATGATTGCCAAAAGCGCAGCGTAACACAGCGTAGCGTAGCGCAGGTCCAGGTCAACACAGTGCGGTCAGCAAGAGCTACAATGATGACCAAGCCTGAAGGCTGACAGCGTAGGTAAGTTAAGCTCGAGGCTATTATAGCGTGGCCAGCAACGCAGTAATTGCAGACCAAGGATTGTATAATGCTTAACTCAAACAATGCGAGTAATTTAAATAAAGCCATGATTGTACTGCATGTACACACGGCTACACATCAAGCTATACATTTCCAGTATAAGCTGATCTCGCATCTAAAACTCATCAGCAATAAAATTCCATACAACTTTGCTGGTGCCTATTCAAGTAGCACGGAAAAGGCGACTGCTCAAAGAAGGTTGTCAAAATAATGACCACATTACAAACATTTTTATTGAGTAAAATTATTCTGGTGTTGGTTGTCCATCAAGAAAGACCAGCTTGCCTTCGCTTAGGATACCATTCCAGCCGAAAGACGTCTACTGCTGGTCATAGGCCTCCCCCAAAGGGGGGGGGGGTCATAATCGCCATTGCCACGCTTGGCAGGCGGGTTGGCGATCGCAGTATGGTGTTAAAATGCATAGAGAACGCTGCTGCCCATACTCTAGTAAGTCCCTTAGTCGCCTTTTACGACACCCACGGGTAGAAATGGGATGTTGCTCTTCTATATTAAACAATATCACTTTCATTCGTCTATCTGTTCGAAAAAGATTCATAATGATGCGGCTCCAAGAACCAGCTTTAAGGACTTTTAATGATTTTATACTGAAGATCACGCCTAAACGAATAGTGTTAATGATTTCAAAAAAATATATGATAAATTAAAGCATTTTCTCAATAACTTAATATGTGAATATTTTAGATTATGTTTATATTACATAGTAAAATTAATTTGTTAAGATAAGTCTAACACGGGTAAAAAACTGAGAATGGCGCAAAATCTACCAAGCGTATTTTTCTGAAACCTTCACCAATTTAAAGATAAGTTAATTAGGCTCCTACATACCAGCGCGACACGGCACAAAGGCCACGCGCGTCGCGGGACGAGCGGTGCCTTTGTGTCGCGTCGCGTCGCGCGACAAGTCGTCCCGGTAGCCTTTAAGTATACGCGTTTGATTAACATACTTTTTGATTTGTGTATGTTAAATAGATAATGAGTCAAATTGGGGACAGCGCTCCATGATGGGCGAGTCCTATTACTGGCTGAACGTCCTACGCATTGCGTTAGCTCAGTACAGAACACGCAAGCTAACCACTCAAGGTCACTGGCATATATCTGCGTCTTAAGCCCCTAATGAATGGGTTGTCAGGTATCCAAAGTGTAAATAAATAAATACATCGTCCTTTTTTCGTTGGTTAAAAATGTACCATTAAATTGTTTAAAAGGTATGCACAGAGTCTAATACAAAACAATGCACTCTTTAGAAATATCTTAAAATCTTAAAACCTTTCCTCTTGTCGTCTAAAAATAAGTTGAGGCCGCTCGCGCTCTTCCACAGAGGATATGTAACACCCTTGATCTGAGACCTATTACAGTTACCATAGCAACACCCAATAAGAAGTAATCTCATTACATCGTATCGCGCCACTAAACGGATTATATTTATAATACAATAATTTGAGCACATTTTTTGGAAGCAATAAAGGGAGGAAACGTTTCTAATAGCAATATACTGTACCCAGGCATAAATAATAAAACACATCGAGCTAATAAAATAAACTTTTTCCAAAAAAAAAAACAACCGACTCCGTTTTTATTTTTCACTTTTTTGTGACTCACTTTGTAATTAAAAGTTACAATAGCCTAATGTTAACTGCTCATCAGCTTTTACAAAATAAATGCTTCTCCAGATGCATTGTGACGCGCATAAATTGCTTAGCAACCATAATAAAGTGCCTAATCGAATCGCAACCCGTGAAATGATTATTATTAAGTAGTTCCGGTGGCCATCTGTGGTCTTCATTATCAGTTCCTCATCACCAAATGGTGATTTCCGAGTGCAAATCCAAATACATGAGTTACTATCAAAAATACCCAAATCGATATAGGTGTGCCTATAAAATGTATGGATTTCCCTCGATTTCCATAGGATCCCCTCCCATCATCAGATTCTGACTTGATGACAATGGGACCACCTCGAGAGCATACACTTACAAACAAAAAAAGGGTTTTCCAAATTGGTCCACAATTGATGGAGTAATCGGTCAACAGACATAAAAAAAACGGTCAAGAGCGAGTCGGACTCACGCACCGAGGGTTCCGTACGTATATAATGATTTCTGAAAAACTGTGCTATTTAGAGATCGTTTATTCATCGTTTTATTTTTTCTGTAATCTTTTCCTATATTTCTATCACATAGAATAATTTCAGATTTTTATCTATGCAAACTTCGGACATAAGGGGGGCAACGGTATTTTTTTTACATTTTTCATCAAAAGTCGTAAACTATAATAGCCTAAAAAAAAAAGTTTGAGAATGTGCAAACAGTTCTTTCATATGATACCCCATATGCCCTAGTAGCCCCACTTAAAATTTTTAAGAACCCCCTTTCAGTCCCTTTTGCAAAAAAGATTTATGTTTTTAATTTCTTTCTTGTTCGCAAAACAGTTGGGCATACGTCATCTAAAACTATTCAAAATTTCATGTTGATAGCATTAGTAGTTCTTGAGATATCCAGGTGTGACAGACAAACAGACAGACAGACAGACCTAATCTCACCATAAGGGTTCTATATTACCATTTTGTTACGGAACCCTAAAAAGCATACAGACAAACATAATATTATAACTTCCTCCTTTTTGGAAGTCGGTTAAAAAGACACTGTGATACAGGTATAAGTAACACAGCTTAGATACGCTCTACAATGATGAACTTCTTCTAAAGCTTCTTGATCACTACATAATATACAGAGTGGAATTGAATTCCTGGGCAGCCTCTTAAGGGGTCATTGTGCTCATCACTACGAACAACGTTTACTATTGGACAAAACCTCAAGTCGCGAAAAGAATCAGCTGTTCCCTACATTTATGTTCGCTTAACTCGTCAAAATGTAGGGAAAAGCGATTTTGTATAGTCCCTTAATAAAAGTTATTCATAATGATGAGTACAATGATCCCCTTAAGAGGATGCACATGAATTTAATTTCACCCGGTATAGAACCTTGTCTATGTGTTTTTGCAGCCGGGTTTTTTAATTTTTTTTTTTATATTTTGTTGGCACTATATTAGTTCACGCAAGCAAAATTTGCGCATTTCTTTACTTCACTTCATGCTTGAGCATAGATTTAAAATACGGACGTAAGGCATCCTCTCTCTCGCTCCTACATTCAATGTAAATGTGTGTTGTCTCTAAAAACACAAACATAGCCATAGAATAAGAATTTATACAGGGTGTAAGGGACAGCCCTCCGCAGACTGATGGGGTGAATTCAGTATATCGTACTCAGATGACCGGTACATGAAATTATTCCAGGAACGTTATGGGAATCCAATGAACCTGATTTGTCGCGGCGGGGTGGACGGAAGCGCTTGCTGATTTCAGCGTTTTTTTATTTTAGCTGTGTTATACATTAATGGAGTACTGCGTACAGAGAATGTAATTTTACATTGAAATAAAGGAATAGTAACTGAAATTACGATGAAAAAAATGTCAATTTTCCTGAGAAAATTTTCTGTGGAATATGATTCAAAATAAGGATCTCAATGCACCCTGTTAATTTGCGGAGGGCTGTCCCTTACACCCTGTAGATGCGACACCGTATTCTAAATGTCTCCAGTTTCCTGAAACTAACTACGTTCAACAAAATCGGCATATTACAAAACAAGGTTTATCTTTAGAGCCAGGTTTAAACCATCATCAACCTGATTCCGTCTGAGACAAAGTTCTTAATACAAAAACTGATTTTAAACCCGACTCTAAGTTGTCAACTTTATCTCAGACGAAATAAGGTTCGTCGGAGGATCTTACCTTTTCTATGGTAAACTTTACAACTTGGTCATCATACCTCTATAGTATAAACACGAAAACTTGGTTCCACTACCGCCTTCATTCTCCTTTAATGTAACAAAACAGACATACTACCTACCTTACGGCTACCCTACAGTTGAGACGGCCTCCAGAGACTACAGACTACAATGTCTTGGTACAACTACTAAGTCATTGCCTAAGTTAACTGTGTCATAGATTAAGAAAATCTTATAGAAGTGACACTCATGTCTCCAATGCGGGACCTGCATTTTTATAGCCTAATCTACACATTTAGGTATTTATTTACTAAATAATGTATTGTGCACTAAATAATACAATACAGGGCAAACATTCATAAAAAAATAGTGTTAATGGGCGCTCTTATTGTAGGGTGATGTCTTACAGCCAACCTTTGGATGGGCTGAAAGAAAGGACATGGATTTTGGTACGTCAGTGTTAAAAAATGACAGTAAGTTTTTTATTTGCTGAATAATTAATTAATTTTAAAATTTACTAGCTGCTTTCCGCGGCTTCGCCCGCGTTGCTTTTTCTAAAATAAAAGTAGCGTAAGTTACTCCTCATAACATCAGCCACTGCCAGTGAAAGTCCCGTCAAAATCGGTCCAACCGTTTCGGACATTAGCCGGAACAAACACACAAACAAAATAAAAAATTAAATGTTTTTTTATTTTTATATTATGCATTTAGTAATAAGCTGTTATTTTGATGTTTGCATTAAAAACAGACATATTTTATTTTATTGTGGAGATTTAATACCTGACCTAAGAGCCTAGACAAAGTGATATTTTATCAGCGATAACAATCATGGAAATGCACTGACATACACTACTGATAGCTTATGTCAAACCTGTTGACAGTCATCGTAGAAATATGAAACGCTTTAAAAACTATTGTCATTTGTGTAGGCACTGAGTGCGTTTGTTTCTATTATTATTTATCTATACGTAAATTGTCGTCAAGTCAAGTAGTGTGTAAGTCAAATTATTTATTTCAAATAGGCACTTATGAGGCACTTTTGAAAGTCAAAATTTACAAAAAAAATTGAATAGATTCTAGTTGCCCCTTCCAAAATAGTTTCGTATGGAGAAGAATGGGCAAGAAACTCTACCGTTACTCTTTTTAAAATGTTTTACAATATTTTCCCTAGAAAAAAATTACTATACCATAACAGGTAAAAATAATTAAAAATTAATCTTAATTATGAGATAGATACATGGTGCTCACATATTTACAAACATCGTAAAAGTAAATGTTCTCCTAAAAAAGAAAAAAATAATAAGTCAGTGTGTGAGTATAGGTAATCACAGAATGTAAAATCAATGTCATAAAAAAAACAAATTATACAATTAAAATAGCAAACAGTTTGATTTTGTCTAGACTCTAGATTGTCCTATGGAGCTGGACCAGCATGTTTCCAAGCATTGCTATCCTGGATATAATCCTCTAACTTGTAATAAGCTTGTTTACAAAGTGTACTTTTAATATGTTTTAAATTTTCTTTCATTTAATTGCAATATATCACAAGGTATTTTGTTGTAACATTTAACACAGTACCCCCTATAAGTATGTATGTACTTTAGATAATCTTTATTTGTAGTAAGTATTAAAATTATGTCTATCACTTAGCTTATTAAAAATATGTAGATTTTTCCGGCGCTTAACGGCTTAACGGCGCAGGATAACCTTTACCAGAAGTGAACATCGTATAATTATTAGTAGTTTAGCAGCTTCAATATCATCAGGATTCTGCCGGAATATAGCAGTTCGTCGTAGACGTGGTACAACAGCAGCTCCCTTGACATCTTCTGTCATCAGAAGACAGCCGCCACGCAACCATCGATGCAACTAAGGATGCAACGCTCTGCTAGAGTGACTGTCACCAGCCAGTGTCACTCTTATCTGACCTTTACGGTGATTCCAGTAACTCTGTAAGAAAACTAGATGGTGCCACTTGCTTCGCCGTCATATTTATTTAAATTTGCAAATGGTACTATAGATTGCCCTGAGGTGTCGGGCAGTTTAGGATTAGTTACACTGCAAAATATTTCACTAATCTAGCTTGTTACATGTCTCTCATTCCAAGTCCATGTACAGGCAGAATTGGATTCTAATCCGTGCGAGCAGAAGTTTTAATAAACTTTCTAATGAATGAGACATGGCTCCTCAATCCATGCGGACACGATTTGAATAAAGGGTGACAGGGAAATTCGACCTATTCCTTAAAAGGGGTTATACTAGAAGTCATTAGCAACAAATTAAATCCAGTTGACTAGGGGTCAAAACTGGATGGTTACCGAGCTGTGACGGTTCTTCGATTTTTTTTAAATTTTCTGACTTGTTACCAAAAATAATTAATTATGAAAAAACTCCTGAACTCTAAACGTTTAATTTATACTTTTCTGAAAGCTGAAAATTGAGTGATAATTTAAAAAAAATATGCTTACCTAAAACTTACATAACATCAGAAATAAAAGGTCTTTAGTAGCAATGATTTTTGATTATTGTATTTTTTCCGAAAATTTAAGTAGATTATTGGAAAAAATGTATGACAGTTGGCGTACAAATTAGTAAATTTTGGCGTACAAATTTACCGTCTTATACTCCTAACTAAAAAGTATAAAATAAAAAAAGTTAATTAAAAAAATCAAAAAATCGACTGCATAAAAAGTGAACTTAAAAAAAGATGGCTTAACGACTGTATGAGATTGTCTAAAGTATTAATTTATATAAATCTTGTTTCCATCTTTTTTACGTTCACTTTTTACGCAGTCGGGTTTTTGAAATTTGTAAATGGCCTTCAATTTCATATTATTTAAGAACACTATATCATATTGTTTATTTAATTCTATTCAGAAAACTTACAGCTAACTTATATGTAAGTTCCCGAATAGAATAAAATAAACAGACTACATGGTCCTCACATGATATGACCAAGATTATGTCTGGACTTTAAAAGAGACTGACCACTGAATTTGTTACGCCATTTCTTCTCAGGGGTAGTCAGATAGGAAATGTCGGCTACATCTAGATTATTTATTTTTTATATGACGTGTAAAAGTGAATCTAATATCCTATTAACAGAATAAACGATTTCATTTTATTTCAAAATATACCTACGTAGTTCCTACCAATTCATTCAAAATGGAAGATAATGTTTTATCAGATTCGTCTCGTTAACTATTATAATTTTTCTAACCCATGAACGAAATCACAACGCGAATATAATATTTTAAACTATATTATACCTCCTTCGCCATTGAAAAAATCAGAACGAATAATAAATCAGTGGTCCCAATTTATTTCAATTTTATTGAATACGTAAATACCAATTTCTATTCATTCCACGTTTGAGCAATAAAAATATTTCAAAAAGTCTAAAATCAAAGTTCAGTGAATCATTTGGAACAGAACTAATTGAAATCTTTTGGTCAATTATTCACAAAAAATAACTTAAAGTAAGTACCTACGTAGAATTTATAAAGACGTCTAAGGGTGTAGCCAGACTTGCGTGATTCTCAACGGTCAAAATAATGAGCATAATAATTTCCGTTTTTTCCCCTTAGTCTTCAGACCGAAACACAATAACGCTGCTTTGTGGCAGAAAAAGGAAGTAAAGTAAAGTAAAAGTAAAGTAAACATTTTATTTGCATAGATTGTACACGTACAATAAATAATAAATGTTATGTGTGTGGTGTGTGTGATGTGTGGGGTGTGTGTGTGTGTGTGTGAGTGGTGCTTCCTCGGACAAACTGCTTCGCAAAGAACTTTACTTCTAATAGTAGGTAGATATATAATATTATAACTGTTGGAGTAGGAATTGTCTTCGCTGCTCCCTAATCATCTCTTTCGGCCAATTGTTTAGTGGCCGGGGTACGAGAATGAAAACACAGTTAGTTCCCTTCATATAAGGTGACAGTCCTACTACACGCCCCTTGGTCTTATGTGTGTATAAGTGTAGGTATAATGTGAATGTCGCATATTTATGACATTTGATATTTATTACGATATCTATGTGTGTATTTATTGTAAGTTGTATGTGGAATTTCTAATTTGTATACTGTTTTAAATAATGATTTATATTGTAATTCTTTTCATTTTTAATTGTTATATTTTTGTGTAAAATTTCAATACAATGTTAAAATTGTTACAGATATAAATAAATAAAAAATAAATAAATAGGATTTATATCTGGAAATAAAAGATTTAATTTCATCTCCATGTACTTAGCTACATTTAGGTAATGCATGTCATTAAAAACGGTAATTACGTTTAAATAAAGTTAGTCGCCAAGGGACTTGCAATTCAACCACACGTATTTAATTTTTCTCACACGTGGTCAGTCAATAGTGAACTTTATTCCCATTGCCATTAATAAAAGGTGCATCAATAATCGAATAGAATTTAATTGCACGACATATTATATTAACTAGAGCCCGGCCGTGCGTCGCGAGAGTGCGTTCTTGACAACTGTCAGTTTCTACTAACGAATTTAATGTGTTTTGCGAATTTGTTCCTTATAGTTACTAGAAATGGTCCAACTGACAAGTGTCAGGAACACATTCCGTCGGCTTGGCGGCCGGACTGTACAACTATTACTATCACGGCATCATAATTTCGGAGAAACACATTCCCCTCGTATGGTCTCACCCTTATATGTGTGAACTTTAAAAACTTATTGAGCAAATCTGTTATATGATTACTTCATAAGCTTGCCCTTAGGTATATGCATAATTTATTTTCAATAATTTTCAATTCTTTTTATTCGCGCATGATTCAAAGAATATTAGGTATGCTCAATGGCTTTTTTATACTTACTTTTAAGTTTGTGGACTTTTTGTTTATTCTGTAAATAGGTTAACAGAATCATAATTACACGTCACATAAAAATAAAATAGGCACTCATGAAGACTGCCGACAGAGATGAACACTTTAAACTTGGAATAACAATATAATATTTTTTTAAATTTTAGACCATCGAACTGATTAACTCTTATTGTGGGACCAACTTTGAAATCGGGAAAAAAAAACAGCAAGAGTGCTCTCCTTAAAGTTTGTCGGGTTCATTTTTAAACACCATTATACAACTTTTAGTATAATGCAAACCTGAATATAGTTTGTTCAGAATAAGGAACTGAGTCGATTTCAATAATTTTTACACCATGTGATATTTCGTCTCAAAAATATTTAAGTGTGATGGCAAATTTTATCACCATTTAATTACTTACTTCATTAATACTTAATTATTATCAATGAGCGCAAGATGACCCTGAAGGCGCGGGGGCGCCGCGCGCCGTTTGCATGTTTTTGTACGGACAACCCGGTAACATAACAACCTTATAACTTTGTGATTTTTCATGATACAGTTTTGAAATTTTCTACATAGATTCTTTACATAAAAATACTAGACCCGTGTTTCGGGTTTCGCATATACTAAAACTAATAATGTATTTTTATGTGTATGTGGTCAAAAAGGTCCGGTAGTGGGGTATTGAGTTAAGACTAGATTCGGTATCTAGAATAGTCAATTGATAATAAGGATTAAAAAAATATTCAAAATCTGGTACTTTTTTATCAGACTTTTGAAGTTGAAACACTGAAAAAGCTTGATTTGAGAAAAACTATATGAACTTGTAGATAATTGAGCATTAATTAATAATCAATTAAAATCACGGAATGCAATTGTTTCACCCAACTTTACAAAACTCCCCGTGTGGTGCCGGACGTAAAGAATAGCACCACCCCATTTCTTCCCGTGGGTGTCGTAAAAGGCGACTAAGGGACTTACTAGAGAATGGGCAAAAGCGTTCTAAATGCATTTAAACAAAATACTGCGATCGCCAACCCGCATGCAAAGCGTGGCGATTATGGCAAACCCCCCCCCCCTTTGGGGGAGGCCTATGTCCAGCAGTGGACGTCTTTCGGCTGGAATGATGAATGATGATATCTCGGAAACGAAATGCCGAGAACTGCCCCTAGCCGATAATCTATCTTATAAGATAATTTTAATTTTTTGCAATTCAGTCGAATACAATCAGATAAGATAGACATTATTATATTAATCGTTATTGCTATTTACCGTAAACTCTCTTTTACCGTAAACGCTCGATGTACGGCAACTGATGCCGCGGTTTTGCGCAAAAATTCGCGACCGCCGAGAGGGGACCCTTTTTGCATGGACGCACACATACGCGTATACAGGTAGAGAGAGAGTTGAGTGGATGTCATGGATACACAGGCCGCTGCACCGCGACATGCTAATAACACGTGTCATTAGCATGTCGGTGACGTGAACCCACAGAACAGATAAAACCTCTTTTATCTGTTCTGTGCGTGAACCCGTAAGTGTTTCCCCGACCAAAAAGCGCTCAACGCGTCGAAAGAAGTGTTAACTTCTAAAATAAGCTAGATGGACATTTCCTATCTGACTACCCCTGAGAAGAAATGGCGAATCAAACTCAAATGGTCATAGGCCCGTATTTATAGAGCGTTACTCAGTACTCAAGCATTACTTAAGACTAGTTTCAACCAATTCAATGGCAAGTACCTGGTACTTTGACGGGCCTACGCTGTCCTCTCATACCTATTAACACTGTAATTTGAAAGCATTGTAAAAGCCATTTTTTTTTAAAAGAGTAACCGTAGAGTTTTTTGCCGGCTCTTCTCCATAGGAAACGACCAATTGGAACCGTGCACCTAGCTTCTGACGTTTCATAAGTGCCCATGTAGGCTTATGTGAAATAAAAATATTTTTGATTGATTTGGTTTGCTTGAACCTAGCAGTGGCGAAAGCACCATATAACACGATTCAACAATGTTCGCATCAACAATTCTACCGCTATTGAAAAATGGGACAGTCAATAGGGGTATTTAATTCACCATAACATTCAAACTACAAAAACGCCTATTTTATTACCTTTGAATTGAAAATAACAAACGAAAGTTTTGTCTGTGTAGTGATGCGTCTTTTTGGTTCTGCTACTTGACGATAGATGGTGTTTAACTTCAGTAAAAGAAAGACTTACCTTTAAGTAGATTAATTAATTTTTACGAAAGTAAGTTAAAATCGGCTTCTCTCATACAAAAATTGACACCTCGCCGCTGGAACCTAGTAATGCTTGAGTACTGAGTAACGCTCTATAAATACGGGCCATAATCTCTTAAAGTCCAAAAATAATCTTCGTCAGGTCATGGGTCTGAAATGGTATTGTGAGGAAAGACCCAAAGAGATTTGAATAGACCTGTCCTGTTCAGTATCTATCAGGATTATTTATATAATGTCATACTCATAACTTATCATTACGACAACCTTTCTTTCTTCTTTTTAGGCGCTCTAGACCTCCTCCATTCGTACTCCGGAAATCTGCTATCAGATCTCATCCGAGTCGTTACCTGACGGAGAATCGAGTCTTCGAAATGACCTCGTTTGTATGAAAATGTTGCTCGGGGTACTTAGTTTTGACAGTAAGTGTATTAACAAATTAAGATATGGCGTCAAAAAATTCCTCTGCATCGCTGTCGACTGGTAAAGTACCCAAGAGACTGGCGGAATTGCCACATTGTATCCGGGATAAAGTGCATCTTGTGTCCTATCCGTGAGCCAAACATCCAACTCCGTTCAGCTGCAGACGTGTTACAGGCAGACAGACAGAGCTGCTTTAATATTTAACATATTCAGTATGGATTTACACGTCAATATAACATAGAAATTGTGCTAATTTTTTTTAACAAAATGTTTATTCATACGTCCCAAGAGAGGTCGGCGCTGGACCAAATGTTCACTTAAAGCTGCCAGAATGCTTGTAGAGATGGGGAGTAGTAGCTTGTCGATACTTTACATTTTTCCACCTAAAATTAAAGTGCATAGAACAAGAAAAAGCATATTCTAATTAACTTTCATGATTATGTACAATATATTTTTAAATAAAGATTTAGCTTTAGACAAATATTTTGTTCTGGTCGGTACTTAAATCAGCTTGCAAAATTATTTTATAAACTTAGGTAGAAACTTAATGTTTATTTATTTATTTATAAAGGTACACCAACAGCTTCTGTATACAAAATATCAAATAAAAGTAGTTATCAGTCATGGGCTATATGCAGTTGCCATTATCAGGTGAACCAGCATTCTCAAATACAGTGATAACCTAAGGTAAGAACGAAATGTATAAAAATTATGTGGTAACAAACTATATGAACAGAAGTACAAAATGACACAAGAAATAATTTCAGAGGTCATGTTAGCCCTGCTTCATGTAGATACTGAAATTTTTAAACACATCTTTAACCGCTAAAATCAAAATGTATTTTCATGAACTTATGAATGATACTCGACGCAAGCATTCGCTTAGCGAATTTGTTTTCCAGACATTCTTTGCAGGAGCTGTTGTTACCAATAAACATTAATTCGGGACAAAAAACCCACACTGAAAACTGCAAAACATCGACACACGTCCCAACACTAGTGCCCACCGGAGCGCGTAATCAGGTGACTGCGCCGCCCGACGCGAATAACGAACGTAGCTCAATTGTTCCTCTTTTGCCCACAAGTGGGGCCCCACTTGTGGCGACAAAGCACCTTTGATGCATCAGGGGTAACGAAGCTGTGGTAGAACATAGATTGCAGTAGGATTCGGGTCGTTGACTTAAAAAAGTTTGGCAGTTAAGAGTATGTCATGCTCACTTAAATGTCTCGCTGATGGTGGCGCGTGTGTTGGATCATTCGGTTACAAAATGGTTGAGCTGGATGGTGCTGATCCACGCGCCATGTTCGTGAACGGGCGCCGTCAGTTGTGACTGGTCATCTCCTATCTGCCAGGGCTTATTTGTATGGGCACGCCACAATTGTGGCGATAAGTCCCCTCTTTGAGGAGTGGCTGGAGAGGCGCCACGGCGTCCTCACCTTCCGCCTGACGCAGGTCCTCACCGGACACGGTTGTTTCGGGAGGTTCCTGTTCAGGATAAAGCGAGAGGAAACGCCCGGGTGTCACCACTGTGTGGATCGCCCGGAGGACACGGTGGAGCATACGATGGAGGTCTGCCCGGCTTGGGCGGATCACCGCCGTGTCCTCACGGAGGCGATCGGCGGCGGCGATCTCTCGCGTCCGACCCTGGTTCAGGCCATGGTTCGGAGCGAGAGTGCATGGGAGGCCGTCACCTCCTTCTGCGAAGCAGTAATGCTTGCGAAGGAGGAGGCGGAACGTGTGAGGGAGAGGCAAGGTTCGCGCCCTCGCGCCCGTAGTCGCCGCAGGAGACGCCCCGGGCGTCGGGAGTCGCAAGCCGATTTCCGGCCACCGTAGGCACGGGCCTGCGGACGGTGAGCGATGGGTAGCTCACCGTCCGATAAGGACCAGGCCCGGGTCGACGGCGCGTCGTATTCCACGCGCGCCTCAAAGAGATGTCAGCACCAACTGACGGGGTCCGATAGGGCCAATGCCTGCCAGGGTTGCGAGTTTGTCCGAAAGGGATATCGTGGCCCTGGCACAAAGGCAAATGAAGGAATACGGGTGGGTTTTAGTCAGTAAAAGTCTGACACGCCCTCCCGCTCCGCCCAGAGCGGGAGAAGTTATTTGATAATTTCCCACCCCAAAAAAAAAGAAAAAAAAAGGGCTTATTTGTAATCTTTTATAGTTTCTATTGTTTTTAATTAATTTATTTTTTTACATTGTTCTCACATATATTATAGAAGCGACAAGAATAATGTACCCAGGATTTTGTAATATCTTGATTTAAAAGAGTGTCCTTGGAGTTTCTTGCTCATTCTTCTCCATAGAGATCTACGTTTTGGAATGGGCAAATAGCTGCAACTTTCTGACTAACTGACCGACTCTTTGACAATTCAAAAGTGCCTGTAATAGGTTTAATTGAAATAAATGCTTTGAGTTTGAGCAGGTCAGTTTTTTTCGTATTGTGGATCCAAATCGGTTAAAGCGGTTTTAAAAACTGTATGGAGCGCAGGTTTGAGGGTCTACAGACAACAGGTACCTCGCAGTACTAAGCATTAAGCCACATCTATCGCGTTCAAGCCACACATAGATGCATCACAGGAAAGCGAATCATGATCAGTCCTGGCTGTGATTGCGATCCGCCCGTGTTTTGAGCAATTTACTCTCTTTGCAAAAAACAAAAACTTTCGAATCCCGAATAACGATCGCATCTCAATTGTTCCTCTTGCAACCACATAAGTTGTTGGGGCCCCACCTCCGGCGACAAAGCAGCTTTGATGCTTCAGAGGTAACGAAGCTGTGATAACGTAGATTGCAAATGGAACTTGAGTCGGTTTTCGTATTGGTGACACATATCATTCTCCTGCCCTTATGCCAATTTATTTAGGGTCGGCGCAACAATGTCCCTTTCTTCCACACTTCCCTATTAGTTGTCATCTCGGTAGTCACTCCCTTTCTAGCCATTTATCATCTATAACACAGTCCATCCATCGCTTCTTTGGTTTGCCCCTACTTTTATAGCCATCGACATTCATACTCAAAACTTTCCTCACGACATTTCCCTCATTCATCCGCATCACATGCCCATACCACGACAACTGATTTCCGCACAACTTTTCCAGTCACCGGTGCCACTTCCAGACTTCCTCTTATGTACTCTTTTTTTATTCTATCCATTCGTGTCACACCACACATCTCTCTTAGCATTCTCATCCCAGCTACATGAAATTGCCTTTCATTAATCCTTTTTGTGGCCGAACATTCTGCTCTTTATAAGAATTTGTGACACTAAAAGCGGAGTTTAAAAAAGCTTGGAGCACATAGCTACAACGATAGTTTCCTCGCAGTCTATTGCGTTCAAACCACAAATAGCTATTATGTATAGTTCAAACTACAAATAGATACCTACTATGTATCGTTCAAACCACAAATAGATACTATGTATCGTTCAAATCACATGTCTATGTATCGTTCAAACCACAAATAGATACTATGTATCGTTCAAACCACAAATAGATACTATGTATCGTTCAAACCTATCGTTCAAACCACAAATACATACTATGTATCGTTCAAACCACAAATAGATACTATGTATCGTTCAAACCACAAATAGATACTATGTATCGTTCAAACCACAAATAGATACTATGTATCGTTCAAACCGCAAATAGATACTATGTATCGTTCAAACCACAAATAGATACTATGTATCGTTCAAACTACAAATAGATACTAATATATGTATCGTTCAAACCACAAATAGACACTATGTATCGTTCAAACCACAAATAGATACTATGTATCGTTCAAACCACAAATAGATACTAATATATGTATCGTTCAACCCACAAATAGATACTATGTATCGTTCAAACCACAAATAGATACTATGTATCGTTCAAACCACAAATAGATACTATGTATCGTTCAAACCACAAATAGATACTATATGTTTCGTTCAAACCACAAATAGATACTATGTATCGTTTAAATCACAAATAGATACTATGTATCACAGGAAAGCAAATTATGCGGGGTAATTGCATTAGCCATGGCTATCAATTTGACAGTTAAACAACATTCATTGCGTTATTTACGTTGTTATGCCGACAAATTTTTCGAACTTATGAAGAAATGTATTAGCAATATACTTCAAAATCATTCAGATTGAAAGAGAAAGAAATAAAAATGCGTTTATTGGCATTACAGCAAAAAATACACCTTAAAAACTATAAATAACAGAAAACAATTAATTATAATGCCAAAAGGGCCTCAGCTCAGCATAATGTCAGATGACAACACAAGGTGTACCACCTGACGCTGATTTTCAGCTGCAACCCACGAGTGCCATACGCTAGAATGATAAACACATAGAGAAGTGTGTGTCCGTTAATTAATTAAGAGAGTAAATTAAAGGTATTTAAAAAAGCTCGAACAAAATAAAATAAAATGTTGTGACATACATGTGTGTGAGTGTTGTGTTTAATGTAAAAGTAAAATAAATACCCAATATCTGTGCAAAAAAATATAAATAGAAAGTATCTTAAATGATGACAGATTGTTATTGATAGTGTGTTACGCAACTAGGTGATGGTCAGCCCCGAATGTAATAGGGAATATGTTTAGCGGCATCAACATAGCCACATGCGAACTACGCGTCACACTGACGTCACGCATAATCCTGCATCGCGCAAGCAGAGTTTACCGAGCAACTAGCATATATACCATATCAACCGTGGGGCAGTTGCCCACCAGACACAATACCTGTCAGGTCGGAGGATCCTCCCTTCTATAGAGAATGAGTGAACTTTACACCCTGTTCCTCATGCCTCTAAATATGCACACAATTCAAAACGTATCCATTATTATAATATACATTGTGTTGGAGTCAAGAAACAAACTCCTATTTTTTTACATATATTAATGCATTATTATTTCACAATTAATTAATTTGTGTTGCGTTTTTTTTTTGTGGAACGGAACGCAAAAACAAAACGCGGCCTCTTCAAAAATTCTGGAAGTGACTAAAAATACTATGTGAATAACATCTATTCTTTGCTAAGTGCTTAAAATCTCACTAAGGTAAATAAGTAAAGTACGATTTCTGCTTTAATCACATCACACTAATATTATAAAGGCGAACGTTTGTGAGTGTGTGTGTATGTTTGTTACTTCTTCACTTCTTCACGCTCAAACGGCTGGACGAATTTTGATAATATTTTTTATGGAGGTGGCTGACGCCCTGGATAAAAAAAACTATTAAGTAAACAAAACACAACTATAAAACTTAAACCCCCTTAGTACAAAACAAGGTTTATCTTCAGACCCAGATTTAAAACATGGAGCCATTATTGAATTTCAAACTTTATTCCTACTATGGTAAAGTTCCTAACACAAAACTGACAACTTCATACCGAACTAAGTTTTCAGTTTTGTATAAAGAACGGTGTTTCAATCACAGTTACGTTCTTATTACAAAAACTGGCTCCATGGTTTAAGCCATGTCAAAATATAAATCTTGTTTTGTAATAAGGCGGATAGTGAATAAGTTGTGTGATGATGTAATTTTTTTTTTTTTGCAGTGTTGGAAATATTGGACGACACACAGAATTGAGCAAAAGGGAATATGAGGTATATGAGGCTATGAGTAAGAAAATAGGGATGGATGGACTTACTTGAGAACCTTCTGGACGAAACACGTTGACTCAAGGACAGCCTTTAGCAGACGTCCCACGTGTTCATAGACTTTCTTTCTCTCACTGTGATGCACTATCACTTGGTTTTTAATGTCACACTTGTGTCGGCCAAACTTATAAATAAAGAGATTTTGAGTTTTTTTTTTTATACAGGGTGTAAGGGACAGCCCTTCGCAAATTAACACGGTGCATTCAGCTTCTTATTTTGAATCATATTCCACTGAAAATGTTCTCACGAAAATTGTATTTTTTTAATCGTAATTTCAGTTACTATTCCTTTATTTCAATGTAAAATTACAAATTCTACATTCTCTGTACGCAGTAAGTACTCCATTAATGTAAATAACACAGCTAAAATAAAAAATAAACAGCAATGCATGTTGAAATTCTCTAGCCAACGACGCTTGAAATCAGCGAGCGCGGCCGTCCACCCCACCGCGACAAATCAGGTTCATTGCATTCCCATAACGTTCCTGAAATAATTTCATGTACCGGTCATCTTAGTACGATATACTGAATTCACCCCATCAGTCTGCGGAGGTCTGTCCCTTACACCCTGTATAGTAGCGGATTATTTAGCGGACATGGGCTACTTTTTATCGCGGGTGAAACCGCGGGGCGCAGCTAGTATAGCATAAACAATAATTTAATGTATAGGATTTGGGAATAAAAAAAGCACATAAAGACTGCGACAGAAACGGACGTAGAACAGTAGTAGAAAATTGATGGAATTTTATTATTTTTTGAGCAACAAGCAGTAGTTCAATTTAACTTTAAATACTTTTCTTGTGTTTATACTCGTATTACTGTCTACTAGTGATTTAGTGAATAAAAAAATGACATGCATATTCCCCATTGCGATACGTCTTTATTTTGAGCAAAATCTCGCATTGCACAAAACAAAAAACTTTCGACTGGCTTCCCGAATAACATCGAATAACGAAGGCGGCTCAATTGTTCCTCTTTTCCCAAAATTGGGGCCCCACTTCCCGCGACAAAGCACCTTTGATGCATCAGAGGTAATTATGCTTTGGTAGAACGTAAATTGCAGAAGGGAGTTAAGCCGGTTTTCGTATTTGTGTGCTGCAAATTGGATAAAAAAAGGAAAAATAAAAATATCTAAAAACACCACTGCGTAAAAAGTAAACTTCTAAAAAGATGGAAACAAGATTTATAATTATAACTTAATACTATTAACAATCTCATGCAGTCGGAGGCGATAGGTATTTATTGTTAAATTTAAGAATATGCCTGTAGTTCATGAAGCACTTGTTCGATTCCGCGGATAGTCATCGCAACCCTCTGGTTGTGCAGGCCGCTAGTTATAGGCCTTCCACTAATAGTCAAACTCGCCGATCAAGGCATACTCTCTCAGACCCAGATGACCCCATTACCCTCCTCCAGGAAAGCAATAGGGCCACCAGTACAGTGCACAAATTACACAGACCGACATTCTGTCCTCGCCGCCGAGGTACCACGCGAAGTCTCAGACAAAATTGTCCCCCCCGTCCCTTGCACGTCGAATCGCCAGCCGCCCGCGCCGAGGCTGAGTGCGCCGTAGCATTAATAGTCACCCCAGATAATAATCATGATCTAAACTTTGATCCAGCCCGTCCCCAATCTGTGATCCCCCAACGACGCCCTAAGCCGAGGTCCATACCCCACAGGGGGTGCCCTTAGTGCGCAGTCGCTTAGTTTATAATATCTATTTACGCCCTGGCTGGAGGCTTTAAGCTCACACCTTAAGGCAGTCACAGGAAAGCTCGGTTAAGTAGCCACTGCCTCTCAAAGCCAACTACGAGATGCCATACACAAAAAAAAAATGTGTTCTGGTTCACTGAACAAACGTGACATATGCGTAACGATCGCGTATTCACGGGGCAGTCGCTTTTAAATATAACGCGGCCTGAATCGCTAAATTCGCCCGACCACGTAAAAGATGGTTACGTTTCTGATATTGTAGTATAGTCTCACTTACTCATACTGTAAATAGTAACTATCATTCCATTAGGAATGTTTACTGTCATTCTTCTCAGGGTGGATACTTTTTCGTGCGACACCTAAGTGCGTTGATGGCACATATAATATAATTAAAATCGTCAATCACTTTCAAGTAGGTATGTACACTTTCCATCCCCGCTTCCTCCACTACCCCACCCTATTATCCCTTTTTCCTATCCCCTTTTTCGGTCGCCTCGCTCCACCGCTCCCAGCACAGATGGTCGACCTATCACAGTAAGTCAAACGTCCCGACTTCTTTTTAAATCTTTTGGGATTTCAAATATTCTAGTGCTCTATGATTTTTCTAAGTTTCCTCCTTGAGACGAAATCGTGTTTGACTTTTGAAGAGTAATGGGGTTCAGTTGGATGTAGGTATATTAAGTTGTATTTTTTATGTCGGGAGAATTATTTGATTTTAATCCTAAATAATATTATAAATGCGAAAGTAAGTTTGTTTGTTTGTTTGTTACCTTTTCACGCCTAAACCGATCCCTAGCCGATCATTCTGAATTTTGCTTATATGTTGTCAGATGTACAGAAACGGACATAGGGTACCTTTCATACCGAAAAAAAGTACTTTTCCCGAGGAAAACAACAATAACATTCTTATGATAATAGATGGCGCCACGTGTCTTTCGAATCATGATTAAATTATATTATTTTAATAATGTGTTAAGAGTTTTTTTTTCCGCCAAACTCCAAACAACAAGCAGTGTACAACCCGAATTGATTGTCAAAACCTAACTTAACGCGAGCGAGCCGCGGGAAAAAGCTAGTTATTTGATAAAGTAGTGGTACTTTGAGCACGTACCTATTGTAACTACAATTAACTGACACGCGGTCTTATTCTAGGATTTGTAATTCCACATGTCGGTGACGCGGGCATGTCGATACGTGAACCCATAAGTTTTTACCCCTATCGATAATCGCTCAACGCGCGACATCGCGGGCGCCACGCGACCCTAGTAGCATAAAATTCCATTGCAGCCGTTGTCAGGTAAAGTTGATAAGCTCATTTGTTTTTATGTAATTTCCGTAGCACCCGTTTCAACATTTCTAACCAAACAGCAATTCTACCGTGTAACTGAAATAGGTATGGTGTTGTAACTTGTTATAAGATTAACAAAAAAAAAACAATTTATTAAAAAAAAAGTAACCTGACTGCAAAACTGCGGGTTATTTTTTTTTTTTTAATTTGTTTCTTGTAATTCGTGTCAAAATAGTAGCTTAAAAGTGTTACAATAAATATATATACAACATTAGTTTTTGTTTATACTAAACCTCTTAAGGGGTCATTGTATTCATCATTATCAACAACACGTGAAATCGGCAAAAAAAAATCAGCTGTTCCCTACATTTAAGTTCGCTGAACTCGTCAAAATGTAGGGAACAGCTGACATTTTTTTCGCGATTTCAACTTTGGTCCCATAGTAAAAGTTGTTCATAATGATGAATACAATGACCCCTTAAGAGGTTTAGTTTAAACAAAAACTAATGTTGTATATATTTGGAATTGGCTACTTACTAGCTTTTATTTGATACCCATATTAATGTAATCACAAAATATATTTTTTATTCCCCCTCTCTTTTTTGATTCGCAGATGCCATATTAAAATTGTATAGTGTGTCACTTCCACAATTAAAACGAGTCTAAGAATACCTCATAATTATGTTAAAATCAAGCGCCAAAGAAATAGACATACATAACATACATACATACACTCGAAAAACATAACCCTCCTTCTGGAGCAGTCGGGTAAAAAATAGAAACTCCATCTAAGAAAAAAACTTCTTAATAGCATAAGCATACCATAATTAGCCTATAATGTTCCCACTGCTGGGACACAGGCCTCCTCTCTGTGAGAGGCAGTGGGCTGTAATCCACCACGCGAGCCCAGTGCGGGTTGGTAGATGTCACATGTCTTCGAATTATTGGTTCTAGGACATGCCGGTTTCCTCACGATGTTTTCATTTACCGTTTTGAGAAACAGAGAAAACTTCTTAATTCGCAGTAGCAAAAATTCAAAAAAAATTGATGGGTCAGTTCACACAGAGACATGACGCGACGCGACGATGCTTGAAGAGGCCATTGGTTTCGCGCTGCCCCTTGTGGTATCGCGTTGCGTCACGCTGCTTCACGCCGCGTTACGCTGAGTCACGCTGCGTCACGTTGCGTCACGCGGCCTCGCGAGGCGTAGTGCCGCTCTTGCACGCCGCGCCTACCAGCGAAGTACCGCTTCGTCGTAATGCGTCTCGAGTCGCAGCACAGCGTAGTGGAACGCCGCGGGGCATTTTAGAATTATTTCAATAAATTGTGTATCTTTTTGTGTAGTAAATAAAGTTATATTTTGTCTCACTATCTTAAAAAGTGCACGCCTCGTCGCGTCGCGTCACGTCTCGGTGTGAACTGACCCTAAGCGTGCATTTTTGGAGATTTATCAATTAGTTTCGAATTTCGAACACAAAGAGAACCCCTTTTCACGCGGCAGGGTAGCGTACAAACCCATAATAGACAAAGATAGCAATTCTGTACCACTTACATCATCTTACAAAATATGCACTTCCTTGAGTAGGTACATTATATGTACCTACTTTGTCTCTTAGTACCTACTACTTTAGTTGAACATTTATTTGCTCCCAGACCAGAAACAGTAGAAACACAACAAAATAGCCTAGCAAAGTAATAAATACTGAAGATATAAAACAGCAGAGGATTTTTATTGGCCAGGCCATAACTTTAAACATGAGATCGCCACCGTTTGCGATAATTTATGGTTATTATCGTGCACTTGAGGCCAACAGGCTTTAACTGGGTCTTGTAACAGAAAACGGTATATTTTAAATACTGATTTGTAATTTGAGCAAACAATAATGTTTCTTTTTTGAACTTTTTCAGGTTTTGGTGGGGAAAAAGAATACAGAACAAAATTATTAAACCACTATACACTTACACTTTATTTCACTACCACTATCTATATCCAACAAAAAAAATATACGAAAAAACTAAACTACTAAACCTCACACAGCTTTACACATAAGGACTTCTTGGCGGGAAAGTGAAGCGTCATGTTCAGCAGTTTGTTTAATTTTTCAAAATTTGTGTTTAGCCGAAAATTAATGTGTAATAATGGTGGATTATTAACCATTAAGTGTTTGTGAACGTGCACTAGTGTAGGCAAATGAAACAAAACAGTGCAACTTCGCTTCAAGATCTCTCAAGAAGTCCGCGTGAGGACTCAGTAAAGTGCCACATCTTTACTGAAACTCAAGGGGAGTGGGCGGGGATATCATCATCATGCATTTATAATTCATTTCATCAATATTATACAAGAACTAAAACTTGACATTGGCTAAATGCACAAACCGTGCGAAGCCAGAAGGAAAAAAAAAGAAAAGAAGTATTACACCTGCATTCTCATAAAAAAATCACCACGAACTCTGTGCAATCAAACATACAACTAGCTACATAAAAATCACCACGAACTCTGTGCAATCAAACATACAACTAGCTACATAAAAATCACCACGAACTCTGTGCAATCAAACATACAACTAGCTACATAAAAATCACCACGAACTCTGTGCAATCAAACATACAACTAGCTACATAAAAATCACCACGAACTCTGTGCAATCAAACATACAACTAGCTACATAAAAATCACCACGAACTCTGTGCAATCAAACATACAACTAGCTACATAAAAATCACCACGAACTCTGTGCAATCAAACATACAACTAGCTACATAAAAATCACCACGAACTCTGTGCAATCAAACATACAACTAGCTACATAAAAAAACAATAACATACAACACAAGAAGTAAAAACAAATTCCAACTAATGACAACTAAGACTAATTACGGCAAAAAAACAGTATAAAGGCTTCTACAGACCAGCGCGACTCGCGACGCGACTCAAAGGCACCGCTCGCCGCGCGACACGCGGGGCCTTTGTGTCGCGTCGCGTATCTCGCCAGTATGTAGAAGCCTTTAGTGGACCACACAACTGTTCAATGATTTACCGGAAGACATATAGAAGTGTAATAATATTAAAATATTTAAGAGTAAACTCAAAAAACACGTATGTCGCCCTATAACGTCACCATCGCTCCAGAGGCAAATATTGTATAAGTTATAACTTTGTATCTCATTATAAGTGAACTGTTGAATTCATAAGTTCTTATGAGAAATAAATATCTTTAAACCTAAAAACTTATGGGTACGCGTCACCGACATGCTGCAGTAGCAGTAAGTGAAGTTAAATTGACCACGTGAAAAGTTAAATTTGTGTGTACTGTGCATTGTTTAAATTGTGTTTTAGATAATCATTATTTTATTGAATTAAAACTTCTTTAGGGGTGTTGAGTGGTAAGTATTCACTTCTATCGGCAGTCCATATATGACTGCCTATTTTTTATTTAATTTACATAACACGTAACACCACCCCTTTATTTCCCGAAGGGTTAGGCAGAGGTGTACCTAATAGTACACCCACATTTCACTAGTTATGTTTTAGCCCCATCTACAAGGGGCGAAGCCCATTAGGAGCCAAGCCTAATGAGCCCATCAACCGGCATAAATCGAGACTCTGGGCTGCTACTGAGAAATTCCTGATGGAAAACCTAATAATACTTTGCCCGATCCGGGAGTCGAACCCAGGTGTTCTACTCCGAACATAAATCAGTAGTATCGACCAAATGTTCGGCCGTTGCTTGACTACGGCTAACTATGCCTGACTAAGGCAAAATAAAAAAACCGGTCAAGAGCGAGTCCGACTCGCGCACCGAGGGTTCCGTACGAATGTATGATGTTGATGATTTCTGAAAAACTGTGCTATTTAGAGACATCGTTTTGTTTTTCCTGTAATCTTTACATAAACTTCTATCACGTCGAATAATTTCAGATTTTTATCTATGCAAACTTCGGAGATAAGGGGGGGGAATGGTATTTTTTTTTTTTTGGCAATGGTGGAAACTATGCTGCCTAAAATAAAAATAAAAAATGTTTGGGAATGTGCAAACAGCGTTCTTTCATATGATACCCCAAATGCCCTAGTAGCTCCACTTCAAAATTTTAAGAACCCCTTTCAGTCCCTTTTGAAAAAAAAAATGTATTTTTTTTTTCTTGTTTTCAAAATAGTTTGGGCAAACCTCATCTAAAACCATTCTAAATTTCAAGTTGATAGCATTAGTAGTTCTTGAGATATCGAGGTGTGACAGACAGACAGACTTAGTCTCACCATAAGGGTTCCTTTTTGCCATTTTAGTACGGAACCCTAAAAACAAAAAAATGTTTGAGAATATGCAAACAGCGTTCTTTCATATGATACCCCCACATGCCTTAGTAGCCTCACTTTAATTTGTTAAGACCCCTCTCTTAAAAAATGTAGTCCCTTCTGCAAAAAAAGACATTTTTTTTTAATTGCTTGCTTGTTTTCAAAATAGTTGGACAAACTTCATCTAAAACTATTATAAATTTCAAGTTGATAGCATTAGTAGTTCTTGAGATAGCCAGGTTTGACAGACACACAGACAGACTTAGTGTCACCATAAGGGTTCCTTTTTACCATTTTGAGACGGAACCCTAAAAAGCTAAATCTTACTGAAATATTTATTCGAATAATTATCCATTACTAGTGCTCGCCCTCTGGTCGAAACTTGGACCCCTCTACTTACAACCTATATAGTACTTACTAATTCCATGATTACACTAATTCAAAGCTATTATAAAGTACTTACTTAGTCCATGCTCAAGCAGTCACTTCCCGTTACACTCTTCCGACCCTTTTCACGAAACCACTTCCACAGAAAAGAGAGAAAATATGTTACGTAAATAAAACTGACGTGTACAAGGTGTCTTAAAAAAATTATGACAGAAATAATAGTAGATTATTGACCGGTTGCACCGAGCGCAAAGTGTCACTTTAGCAAGTTGCGTAATCTACTTTTCTTTCAACTACCAATCTACCTACCGTGATACAATATACCTACTCAAAATAAAAACTCAAGTTAATGAAAACAAAGTTTTTCATTAAGTCTGTATTCAACCGACTTTTATTTTCAGCCAGTATCTTTTTGATCTAATGCATGCATTTTATATTAAACTTAATGAGAGACATTAAACCTCTCTGGTAAAATTATATCTAAATAAAAAAACAGTATATTACTGAAAACTGTGCAATAATGAGATTTAATCATACAACATTTCTGCACCGTTTTGGTTCTGAGCAAAAAATACGTCCTTTGTGATCGGTTTTGTATTGATTAATGATAACATTAGTACGTAGTTGAAAGATAACATAATTTCATCACTATGTACATTTTAACAAGGATCATCATCACTTGCCTAGCCTTTTCCCAACTATTTTGGGGTCAGCTTGCAGTCTAACCGGACACAGGACCTCCACGACCCAGTTACTGGGTACCACGATACCTTTGATAAGATGTTTGAGCTTCTTACTACCTGTTACGACTGTACAATTTAAACCAACTGGTTTTGAGGTTCCGTACCAAATGTAGAATATAAGCCTGACGAATGCCAGATTTATTCATAAGCAGTAGGTGAGTTACCTGACCCGCAGTAGTGGCGTGCCGCATCCCTTCTGTGCTACGCATTTGACCGCAAAATCAAGATGGTTCAAAAAAAAAAAACAATCAATATTTGTTAGTAAAATATACGTAATCATAAATATTATCCGCCGGGACGCCGGGAGGGGACGCCCTAGAAGGACATAATAGTGACCAAATTGGTGAAGTTCTTCAGAAAGGTCAGGTGCGTAGTACTCGCAACCGGCGTGCGTGTATGACTAGATGTATGAACGTAGGTGAAGCAAAAGGAGTATGTAAGGAGCGTAGCAAGTGGCGTTCTATAGTTTCTGCCTACCCCCATGGGAAGAAGGCGTGAGTTTATGTATGTACGTATAAATATTATCACCAAATTTCAAGTTCATAGGTATATGGGAAGTTAAAAATTCTTCGGATCATTTTTTTTTTAAAAGCTGACTTTGGTGGATTCTAATTTTTTTTTTTTTGAAACGTTGCCCCACACTAGGAATTTCTCCTGTATTGTGGGTGCGTTTACAAACATTTAAATTCACATACACAAACAGCCAGACCCGAAACAACTACTTGTAGGTCATACAAATATCTGTTCCGTGCGGGAATCGAACCCGCGACACGCAGCGCAGCAGTCAATCGCTTAACTAACTGCGCCAACCGTGCCGTCTAAACATTAATTCCTTTGTTTGTCAATATTTTTTAAAACAATAAATACAGTATTTTCTACTCAACGAGTTCGAAACAACAATACCCCATTCGATGGAGGTCCAAAAATTTTTTTTCGCGCCCCCCTTTATTTGTATGGGAGCTACCCTTAAAAACAATTAAAAATACTTTTTTAACAATTGTTATGGCTTTGGGTCAACAAGTTGCTTACACAGCAATAATTTGAAGACTGTAGCTCCAACCAATTGGCTGTAAACCTGTGTGACAGACGAACAGACGGACACGTGAGTGAAAACAATAGGGCTCTGTTTGGACCCTTCGGGTACGGAACCCTAAAAAGGAAAGAGCAGTAATTTGAGAATTTTTCCATAGAAGTATCATTATCATCATCATTTCAGCCGTAAGACGTTGACACTGCTGGACATAGGCCTCCCCCAAAAGGGGGGGTTTGCCATAATCGCCACGCTTGGCAGGCGGGTTAGCGATCGCAGTATGGTTTTTAAAATGCATAGAGAACGCTGCTGCCCATAGTCCAAGTCCCTTAGTCGCCTTTTACGACACCCACGGGATGAAATAGGATGGTGCTATTCTTTACGTCCGGCACGACACGGAACCTAGAACCCCTAGAAGTATCCTTTGACCAAAATATTGTTTTCGACGAAGGACTTTTTTCGTAAGTGAAAACCGAAAGGTTAGTGAAGCGAGAATTTCGCGAAATCGGTCCAAAAAAGCTATTCCATTGTATGCCTGTATTTTCTGGCTTTCAAACCGGAACTGAACTATAAATCAAAACAGTGCCTATTGTAAATAATTGAAAATTCTGTCAATTCAAACCAAATTAATTCATTTACCTAAAACAGTGTTTGTTATAATTTGGTTACAATAGGCACACAGGAAATTAGGAACGGATTTTATGCAGATTAGTAGGTACCTATTGGCAGCCATTTCATTGTTTGATAATTATACAACATAATTATGTTACTACATAATAATAATTATTATGTGCAGGCAAAATAATAGAAACTGTTATTTAAGCAGATTAATATTGGCAACCATTTTGTTTGGTGTAAAACATGGATTAACAATAATTACATGTACACATCAAGCTATACATTTCCAGTATGCGCTGACCTCTCATTGTACGGAAATCCTACACAATGCGAGATCAGCTAATGCAGCAAAACTAATAGAAATTATTATTTATGCAGATTAATATTGGCAACCGTTTTGTTTGGTGTAAAACATAGACATGATGATCTGGTATCCTAATATAATATTCGAACCCAACCAGAGTGCAAATCACGTGCAGGTTCATTCTCAAGCTCGTCACAAAATTAAAAGATGTTTCTCCCCAACTAAAAAAAAAACTCAAAAGTCAAAACATTTTTTTCAATTAAACCTATTACAGGCACTTTTGAACTGTCAAAGAGTCGGTCAGTTAGACAGAAAGTTGAAGCTATTTGCCCATTCCAAAACTTAGATCTATATGGAGAAGAACAGGCAAGAAACTCCAAGGACACTCTTTTAAATCAAGATAATTATTACAAAATCCTGGGTACATTATTCTTGTTGCTTCTATATCTGAGAACAATTTAAAAATAATACCTTCTAATAAAATTTGTATTATGTTTCCTAAGACGTCCGAAGTCCTTTATGAGAGTGCACCCTTTCTTACATGAACAGCTGCTAGATGTCCTTATTTTCCGCCTCGTAATCGCGCCACTAGCGCCACCCAATGTCATATTTGTGAACTACTTTCAAAAACCGCATACAAGCCGCCATGATGAAGTGTTATGTCATTGTTGGGCTCATAATGATGCAAAGGTAGGTATACACCAGGAAGACCTTACCTGGACTTCGGACGTCTTAGGAAACATAATACAAATTTTATTAGAAGGTAAAATTTTTATATTATGTGTTCCGTTTGACGTCCGAAGTCCTTTATGAGAGATATGTTTGTTATCTCCTGGTGGATTGTATGAATGAAAAGCAACAATGTGAATTTTAAAACCAATATTATTTTTAATCACAATTTTATACCTTAGATAGTTTCATAAACACAGTTTTTAAAAACGAACAAATATCCAGCCATTTAAGCACTGGCAGTTAGGTTATAGAGAAAACGTAAGTAAGTAAGCAATCGTGCAATATCTTCATGAGTAATTTTAACTTGAATCAATTTGATGTGACTCATCAGTTAACTTAGAATCAATTGGGGACTTGAAATAATCTTGATAACGAATTCGCCGAGGATATTTCGTTATTAGATCTGATTTCTTTACGGTAAAATTTTCTGAAAGTTGATACATGCCTCCAGTTTGCCTTAGTTAATATGTCATTTAGAGGATAATTTTCTAGCCAATTTAATGATGAGACAGCCGATCTAAAACTACCTGGAGAGGCTTGTATTCCAGCATCAGATAGAACACGTTTTACCCAACCACCGATTATAGTTGGTGTGGCTGCTCTAACGGGATCTCTAGTAGTTATGAACAAATTTTTTAATGAACCCCGTCTTTCCTTTGATAAATTTATTAACGTGCGGAGCCAATATAATGGATTTGTATTTTGATCTTGGGATCCCAACAAAATCCAACTGGATTGCTGGAAAGTCGCACTATCTGTTTTTGACCCGAACACTGGGTGTAAAGTTATGGAATCCCCATTATCTACAAAGTGATCACAGTCAATATGCAAAAGGGATAGGTCGTGTACACGACGTCCCGAACATAATAATAAAATAGTCGCCGTTCGCTTAGACACCTCGTACAAACTACTGATGCAAGGAGTTTTATCTTTTAAATAAGTAATTAATTCCCTGGCATCCCATTAGCTGGCAACGGCTTTGCACTTGAAATTGCTTTCAAAATGTGCTTAACTATGTGACTAGAAAAAATTCTAATATTTGAAGCAGTATCACAGATAGATGCGATAACGGACTTGTGCACAAGAATAGATCTGTAAGCTAACTTTTGATTAAGATATAGATATGCTAGATATTTCGCAACGTCTGTCGGATTTGGTGTATGGAAATTTACATTATTTTGACTACACCACAAAGACCACTTGCCTCAAATAGGTGTGTAAGTTTTAAGAGTTGAAGGTCGCCAACAAGATAAAAGAAGATTTTTCTCTTGTGGAGACCAATCGCTTGTCGTGGTGTCCCAGCCGAAATGAGCCAGGCTTCCAACTGCAGATCTTTGACATGAGCTGGTGGTAGGCCGGTCACCGTGTCTACCAAGGTCTTCTTCAGGTCTTTGATCTTCAGCGGCCGTGCCAAGGATCGATTCTTCAGGTCTGGTCGCCAAAAGGGTTTCTTCCACTTGGGTGCTACTATTATGTACCGACCTGATGCCGAGTTGAGGTGGTGAAGAACTCGTGGAAGCAACGCCGGCGGTGGGAACACCCATGCGAGGGCGTATCGCTAGTATCTGCTGAACGCGTCGTGATAACAGGTCGTTGGAGTCTGATGAATCTAGAAAAACGTAATTTATCACGACGTGTACGGTTTGTGACGCGAACAAGTCTATGTCCGGTTTTCCCCACGTCTGAAATATCTTTGAAGTTGCTGCCACCTGCAGGTGCCACTCGCTGCCGGCGCGATTTCGCGACAAGTGGTCGGCTTCGGTGTTGTACACCCCTGGTAGGTGGTGAGAGATCAGTACAACATTGAGGTCGTCTATCAGAGTCAACAATTCCCGCGTCAATTCCATCAATCGGTGTGATTTCGTGCCCCCTTCCTTCTGAATGTACGAAACCACTGTCTTGTTGTCGGTCTGTAGAATTATCCTGGAGTCCCGGAGAGCTCTGGATTCCTTCGACAACACAGCATTCACAGCATACATCTCTTTGAGATTGCAATGCCATTTTTTCTGGTCGGGTTGCCATGCACCTTGTACCTTGTTGTTGTTGACCAGCCCCACAGAATGTCGGAAGCGTCCGTGATGACAAAGTTTGTGGGTAGCACATCTGTGTGAATTGCTGTCTTTGGACCTACATTTTCCACCCACCACTTGAGTTCTTGGCGAATGTCTTGTGTCAGCTGTACTGCTCCGAGAGGATTTTGACGCAGTACTTTGGTGTGACATTGCAGCGCACGGCAATGCAGGATGCATTGCCGTGCGCTGCAACGCTCAACTTTGCGTCTTTTATCCCCGGTGGGTGATAAAAGACGCAAAGTTGAGAAACCCTAAGAGGCGTTGCGCCTGCTTGAGGGTCCAACTGCCCGCTGCGAGTCTGGTCGAGAGGATCTGCCGGATTTTTCTTACCTTCTCTGTTGGTAGGGACTTGCGGTTTGTTTGGGTGTCCCAATTGATGCCGAGATATTCAATCGACCTCGTTGGCCTGGTGATCGATTTCTCGTGATTTACACACCAGCCCAGACTGGACAAGAAGCGTACAGCTATGTTTAGATGAGTGCTGAGTACTTCCTTGTTCTGGTGGACTAATAGATAGTCGTCTAGATACACGACGAGACGCAGACCTTTTGTGCGAAGGTATTATATATAGTAAGGTACATTCTGGGAGCAGCAGCCAGGCCGAATGGTAGACATGTCATCTGCAGAAGTTGACCACCGTAGCTGATGCTCAAAAAGCGCCTGTGTTCTGTGCGTATTGGCAGGTGATAATAGGCCTGGCTGAGGTCCAACTTGACCATCCAGTCGCCTTGTTGCAGAAACGAAGGCATTCGTTGATGGTGCAAAAGATGGAAATGCTTTGGCTCCAAGAATAAATGTTGTGCTTTCAAATTGAATATCACTCGAGTTTTGCCATTGCTCTTTGTGATCATGAAAAGGGGGCAAATGAACGATGGGGTCGAAGGAGCAGGCTCTAACACTCGTTCTTGAATCATCTTGCGAATTTCGTCCCAAGTAGGTAGAATTAAGGGCGGTGCTTGATTGAAGGGGATACGAGCTCCCGATATCATTTTTAGAATAGTTTTTGGAGGATCGAAACGATTCCATATTTCTATATAATGCTGAAGACAGCCACCCCAAAATCTCGGTATTAAATAGTCATTTCTGCTTATGTCCTGCTCGCCTCCCGTTCTTATCTTTTCGCCCCCCCTTCTTTTTTGTAGAGAAATCGTAATTTCGTTTGTTGTCTTTTTTGTCGTCTCGCTTCGGTTTGTTTTGTCGAGCACGAAAAGTATTATCTTGAAAAGACTTCGAAGGCTCTAAAGATATCGGACGACTAGTTCCCGCACTATTAAACTGCTTTTAAAATTTTTCTATACCCCCAATTTTTTGTAGGTAGTGCGATAAATTTTGAGGATTGAATATATATTCGATCGAGGGTGGAATTTTTTCTATGTCGTCGCGTATGTATTTACTTTTAACATTTTTCAATAACGATCGGCGCCGCGTCTGTATGACCTCAGCTCGTTTACCGCAAATAATTTGGAGAATATCATGAGATACCGTTTTATAAGATGACTCAGCACCAAACAACTCTTTCAGTTTGTCATAGAGGTTATTTGAAGATAATTGGACGTTCGAATTAGCAGACCAATCAATTAGTTTCTGTAATGCCGCGTTCACATGTTCGTTTTGAGTTAGGAAAGCATTAGATAACGCCGCAAAACTGCGTTCCATTTGAAACCATTTTAACGATGAAAATGGATCTTCAAAACGCCGCAATTCTTCGTTCACTTTCAATTCGACAAAACTAGGAAAAGCTACATATTTTTTTTGTACTTCTGTGTAACGTACAGCATTCCAATCCGGGGAATCGAACCTCTGCATTTCTGCTATTTTCGTTACACGTTCTGGATTTGCTTTAGGTACACTAGGTTCCTTAACGGAAACGTCTAGATTTGCAATATTTTCTAAGCAAGGGGTAAGCTGCGGCGCACGTAAGAAATTTTCCTGTACATTAAGGGTAGGCGCAGTCGATGTTGAAGGTAACGCGGTGCCAATATAATTTTGCGTGGCGGGTAGGCTTTGTGCTAATGGAGCACTATTTGCGATCATATAATTTGTTAAAACATTATTTACATGACTCACCAACTGCTGCGATAGTAAATCAAACCTGCGATCCAGTTCAGAGTCTTGCGAGAGGGAGCGCTCGCGTACCTGACGGGGGCGTTTGCGCGGCGCTGGATGGCCTACATCGCTCCCCGATGACACCGTATCACCTTTCGATGACGATGAAGAACTTGAAGTCCGCGTTCTTTTCCGCGAAGTATCGTTTGTGGCGATAGTTTGACCGTCCATTTTGTTTAAAATAAACACAGTTCACGAGACGGAAAATTAATTTAAATTATTAAAATACTAATCAAATGAACTTTCTACTTTAATCTCAAAAGTTCTAAAATTAAAAATAAAATACCGTTTTAAACGATATAACTGACAATGACATTGGGTGGCGCTAGTGGCGCGATTACGAGGCGGAAAGTAAGGACATCTAGCAGCTGTTCATGTAAGAAAGGGTGCACTCTCATAAAGGACTTCGGACGTCAAACGGAACACATAATAAATGACTTATTTCAAAAAAACAATACAATATATAAGATCAAAAAATATAAAAAAAGAAAATCTTTTAGATTACAAATAAGCCCTGGCAGTTAAGAGAAGACCAGTCTCAACTGACGGCGCCCGTTCACGAACATGACGCGTGGATCAGCACCATCCAACTCCAATACTTACTTACTTTATGTATTTTCAGCCACTCTAGATACACACACATACACCCAGCAAGCGGAACCCACCATCCACAGATAACCAAGTAATATTTACGGAGAAATTCGCGGCCGAACGAGCGCCATATTTATTAGAGATCCACTTCCGGTTCCGATGGCGGCCATGATTTAAACACGCATTTCCGGTGTATCACTTGACTGTTTTCCGTTGGCTAGGAGTAATATTACATTAATTTATTTGTTCATCGGATTTGAGGGTGGTAAAGGAAATGGGGAGGTTAAGTTATTAGTGAGGAGGATGGGGAAATGATGGGGTTGTCGGTGTCTTATTTTTGTGCATGTACCCCGGTTTTATGGAAGACGTATTTAAATTGATTATTTATTATTCTGATCCTTTTGAATAAATCCTAAAATCGAATGAATTTGAATGAATTTTATTTTACATCTGTTATTTAATTTTAGTTAAAATAGTATAATTGTGGTGTGTATTTGAACCTTGGTTACTAACATAATTCTTAAGTACTCGTATACTAACAAAAATGTGGATGTATATTGGGACTTTTTGCCTTAATAAATTATTTAATAAAGTCAAAGTCAAATTATTTATTTCAAATGGGCACATGAAAAGCACTTTTAAACGTAAAAATTTACAAAAAAAAATGATTTCATGCCGTTACGGGACGCCCGGCAAATGTGAAACATCGAAATTACTTACACACTACTACATAGACTATAGTGGCGAGGCGCCGCGCGTCGCCACGCGGCATGCGTCGCCCCGCCAGCAATCGGTTTTACGTGCGGCTATAGATGTTTCACATCAAAAATAGAATTGATTCTAATCGCCCCTTCCAAAAGGTAGTTTAGTGTGGAGAAGAATGGGCAAGAAACTCCACCGTTACTCTTTTGAAATGTTTTACAAAATGCTGGTATAGGCACATTAATTATAATACTTATGTGAAAATCAATCAATCAAATAATCAATTTATATAGTCTTCCATGGGTATGTAACGAGCGTAGCAGGTGGCGTTCTATAGTTTCTGCCTACCCCCATGGGAAGAAGGCGTGAGGTTATGTATGTATGTATATAAATTGAGACTACTTTTGGAAACTTCTAGCAAATTTACGACTTGAAGAAACAAGGATATATCTATTAAGACTCAGATAATCGACGTTGACCTTGGCCATACAGGTGCGCGTCGCGCTCACGCCGCGCCACCATTAACTTTCTTCAAAAGAAAACGAGTATCCTTTAAGTACCAAAAATAAATAAATGCAGTCGGAGGCAAATTTTAAGGCGTTTGTAACTCTAAGGCTTGGATGCCTCCGACTGCATTTATTTATTTTTGGTACTTAAAGGATACTCGTTTTCTTTTCATCTTGTTTCCATCTTTTCAGTCATGTTTTTGCAGTCGGGTTTTTTGTTTTTTTAATTATTTTTTTTTTGCTTTGGATAGACATTATTATCATCATTAGAGGATTATATACAAGATAAGAATGCTTGGAAACATGCTGGTCCTGCTCCATAGGACAATCTAGAGTCTTGACAAAATCAAACAGGTTGCTATTTTAATTGTTATTTTTATGACATTTATTTAAAATTCTGTGATTACCTTAACTCACACTGATATTATTGTTATTTTTTAAGGAAATCGCATATATTTTTTACAATTTTTGTAAATATGTGAGCACCATGTTCTATCACCTAATTAATTTATCTGTCATTGCTTCATTCTTAACTCTTTTTATTACCTATTGTGGTATAGTAATTTTATTCTAGGTGCATCGTCTTCACATATAATTATATAATTAATGTACCTATAAAAATATTGTACAAGATTTTAAAAGAGTACCGGTGGAGTTTCTTGCCCATTCTTCTCCATACGAAACTACATTTTGGAAGGGGCGACTAGAATCAATTCTATTTTTTTTTTTGTAAATATTGACGTTCAAAAGTGCCTTTTATGTGCCTATTTGAAATAAACAATTTGACTTTGACTTTGACTTTGACATTTCTTCCTGAATTTATTTCATAAAGTATTTTACTATAATACTTAAATGTTCACACATAGAATTGATGTGAATGCGTTTACATTTTTTGCATACCTTACTTGCAATAAATGAAGGCGTAATAACAGATTTAAAAGTCACAAAAATCATATATGTGCGCCTTAATGTTAAGTGAAAGTTTAATATTAATGTTAATCAATCTGCCTAGCATTTTCACAATTATTTTGGAGTCGGCTTCCAGTCTTCCACTTTACATAGAGCGACTGCCTATCTGATATCCCTTGGTAAGACTGGTTGTCAGACTTTCGGGCTTCAGACGACCCGTAACGACTGTTAGCCACGAATGAAAGCCGAGACCAACGGCTTAGCGTGCTTTACGAGGCACGGAGGAGTCTCGGTATGACAAGATGGTCACCCATCCACGGACCAACCGCAGCAAGCGTAGCTTAACCTGATGGATCGACTCGTGCGGCTATTATTACTTAGCCACGAGCTCCACCTCAAAAGTTTAATATTAATGTATTGTATAAATAAATCTCTCGGAATAAAAAAAATAAATGATGGTGGAAATCATAATTGAGAGAAACCACATCAAATTCCGTTGTTCCTTAAAAAAACCGCGATCTCACACCAGACGAAAAGTGACTTGAATTTATAATTACGTACTTCTAGCTATACATATTATTATATTAATGTCACTTTTCGTCGAAATCAAAATAAATAAACAATAACAAATAATTTTCTTCCAAATTAAACACCGATCTATTTACGATTTCACTTCGAATTACAATAGATCGTAATTCGAAGTAAATAGATCGTTATTTAATTTGAGTACCCCAGACTCAAAGCCGCATACCATAAAGAAAAAAAAAATTAAAATTAAAAATGTTTATTTCAGTCACATATTGTATAGCTGACATATTTTGGAGATCACCTTTTAAGCAAAGAGATGCTTGTGTTAGGTGACTCCGCTCTTCCACTTAACATAACCGTGTATGCAATAGAAAAAAACATATCATATTAAAAAGAAAAATATAAAAGTACAAAATACAAACAAAAATATAAAAATAAAAATACAAATACAAAAAGGAGCGCACATGGGTGGTGAATACGAGTGGATTTTTGAGTGCATGTGCATGTGTGTGTGTGTGTGTATGAGTGTGTGTGAGAGTGTGTGTGATAATGTGAGCGTACATTGTAAAGCCCCCAGCCTAAAGGGTATCCTACCCTACTTTTGCCTTGAATAACAGAAAATTTGCTACAAAAACCAGGATATAATATATTTTTGTAACATGTGCATCTTCTCCGCAAAAAAATAAATAAATAAAACAACAAACATTCGTATAGAAATAGCCCGGGGGAATAAGAACGGCTTCTACCGTGGTGGAGCCGGGGTAAACGCTATTTATTAAAGTTTATTTTGATGTTGAGCGATGTTAGACATTTTGCATGTGGCTTGACTTGAATTGTTTTGTGGAGAAATAAGAGTTTGTTGTTATGTAATATAAGATGAACTGAATATGTAATGTAGGAACTGAATTAAAGTAATTTAACGTTATTCAATTCCTGATTAAACATAGACCTCTTTTTGAAGTACTTCTTCTAGCTTATGTGCATTATAATTTTTAATAAATTACCGAAGATCATAAGGGAGCTCCCATTTAAATATTTTAAAATTAAATTACGTTAGAGAATTGTTTATAAAGCTTACAAGAATTCCTGCAACATAAAGAATAAAACATATTTTAAGTTTCCTATAGTTTAATTTCCTGTATGATGTGTTGTGTGATTAATACTTTAACATGTGTTTGTTACCTAAAGAAAAATATTATTTTAACAATTTGTGTGTATATTTTATTGTAACTTAAAATTTATCATTATTTAAAGATCCTAATAGATATTTTGTCGCATTTTCATATGATATCTTAATAAATAATTACTTCTTAGGTTGTAAAATTAATTTGCATGCCCTAAACAGGCAAAATATGGACTGTACTTATACCACCAACCCTTACAACTGGTAATACCTATATTTTCTGCAGATAAATGATTCTTATTCTTCTTATTCTTCAAGGGAAGTAGGTACCTAATTCTCCACAATACCACAGTACTGCCATACTATAGTATACTATGTAACTATATTTTGATTTAAAAGAGTGTCCGTGGAGTTTATTGCCCGTTCTTCTCCATAGGAACCTACTACGCTTTGGAATGGGCAACTAGCTTCATCTCTCTGACTAACCGACCCCTTGACAGTTCAAAAGTGCCTATAATAGGTTTATTTGAAATAAATGCTTTGAGTTTGAGTTTGATACCTATTTCTGTTACTTAGCGTTGCTGTTTCTGTTGAATGTAGGTCATATGGATGTCGGTATACCTAATTACAGGCACATGATATCTATGTCGCAGATGGATTGTCGAATCCGCTGTTTTACAAAAAAGCGCCGTTATGTAAAACAGCTAAAGGACGTTTAGCGATTTCCTATAAAATAAAACTGAACACACAGAATTTGGTTTTGCATTTATCAATGCTGCGGGTCAACAATTAGAGGTTATGGAAAACAGCGTCAAATGAAACGGCAGATTGTAAATATTAGTTCTAAATGTTGTCACTCGTGGCTCTGTGTGTCATAACAACAATAATAGCGCCCGAAACAGAAAAAAATAAAACGAGTAATATGAGTGAAAATTACCCTAACTGAGGTGAAAACAGTGATTCTGAGGACCATTTAATTATAAAGTAATCAGAATTTTATCAAAATCAGTCCTATACTTAAATACTATATAGCCAAGTAACTGCGACCAACTTGGAAATAGCGCTAGCCGGCCGCTGCCACGACATCGCTCGCTTAGCTCGCTCGACTCGCGCGCGGTGTGTCACAGTTCTAACCTAACCAAAACCAATTGGTCAGGGTGCCCTTACTTAGTTACTACGACCGATTCGGCATTAGAATCTACACCGAACGCTTATTGTGAATTTGTGACAGCAAATAAGCCATTCTGCATTACAGCTAAACACGTGTAGCAGTTTTGTTAAAAGTAACACAATGACAATCTAGCTGAACATTGTTCAGCTGTTTTACATAATGGATCTGTTTTACATAATGGAGCTGTTTTGTAAAACAGCTAGCGGTTACGTAAAACAGCGGATTCGACAATTCATCTGCGACATCTACATTTTGCCTTTTTCTGGGATGGGCAATGCATCGATGCCTCCACTGACCAGTTACCCTTGCTTAACTTACAATTTTTTTTTTTGAAAATGGGATATCATTTTTGCGTAGGTACTATCAGTAAAAAAAAACCTTACAAAAATCCTGATCACTTTTGGATTTGAACTTGAAGAAGTGATTTGTACCTCCGTAATCTGTCTGACGTCGCCATTTGCATCGTATAATTAAAATGATAAGGTTCTAAGTGTTGTCAAGGTTTTCGTACTTAAGTCGATCGTAACTAACATCTTCACCTTTGTTAACACTACTATCACATCACAAATTGTATGCTATCCCCTTCTGGTTTACCAGATAAAGACAGCAACACTTTTAGCTTACCTCGGTCGGTACCCTACTTTCCACCATTGTATTCCTACACCAACACCAAACATGGCAACATGACAAGACAGAGTAGTCCCATTACTCATCATTCATCATCATTTCAGCCGAAAGACGTCCACTGCTGGACATAGGCCTCCCCAAAGGGGGGGTTGGTGATCGCAGTATGGTGTTAAAATGCATAGAGACCGCTGCTGCCCATTCTCTAGTAAGTCCCTTTATCGCGTTTTACGACACCCACGGGAAGTAATGGGATGGTGTTATTCTTTACGTCCGGCACCAAAGGGATAATCCATTACTAACAAGACTATAAATTATATGACCAGAAGTCAAGGTGTCTGAAGTTGTCAGAGCTTTTACTTGCAAATGTTCCCTGAAAACTTGCAAGTGGTAAAGTTGAGAACGCAGTGGCCACCTTTATTAAAGTTGGATTATAAAAACCAGCCAAGTGCGTGTCGGACCAAGCATAATGAAGGGTTTCGTAGTTAGGATGAATTTATCCCAAGAACAAACTTAACATTGTAGTTGAAAAACATGTTCTTACTTCGTACTTACATTTGCAGTTGGAATGTATGGGACATTCCAACTGCAAATGTAAGTTTGTACGCATAATATTGTGAAAATTACCGTGTTCCACGTCCTATAGGTTTTCCTGTAATTTATAAGTAAAGATCTATTTTCTGTATTTTTTTCAAAATTGTAGGCTCATTAGTTTCGGAGATTGGAGACTGGTAAATTTTCATCTATTTTCATCAATAACTCTAAAAGTATTAATTTATAATAACATTAAAAAATATATATATCTCAAATCCTTACAATAATCACTTTTATTTGTTATGTCACAGTACAGTCTGCAAACATTTTTTTTTTAATTGGACCCTAAAAGTGAATTTGCGAGATATTCAAAATTCGTTACAAATCAGCATTTGGGTCAGAGAAATTCATATGTGTACTTACCAAATTTCAACATAATCGGTCCAGTAGATTAGAAGCAAATTGGCTGGGACAGACGGATAGACAGACAGACTGACAAACACAAGAGTGATCCTACAAGGGTTCCGTATTTTCCTTTTGAGGTACGGAACCCTAAAAACTAAGTTTAAAGATTATTTCAAGTAGACAAGAGTTACCTAGTAGAGGGTTGAGTAAAAATAATAATACCTTTCTGGAAGTTTATTTTTAGTTTTCGGGTAAATGTCAAACATATTCTAGGGTCAAAATCAATCTGCCTATCCTTTTTTCATGCATGTTGGCTTCCAGTCTAACCAGATCCAACTGAATACCAATTACATGGAGCAACATCCTATCTGACCTTCACCACCTAGTTCCTGGGTAACACGACATCCTTGGTAAGACTGGTTGCCAGACTTTTTGGGCTTCTAACTACCTGTAAAGTCTGTCAAAGATCTTCGAAAGTCAGGACCACAACTAAACATGCTTTCCGAGGCACGGTGGGATCCTGATGTGTAAGGTATGGTGACCCGTACGAAATGACTGCGGCAAGCATAGCTTACCATCGATCGATTCGAGCGGCAATTAAAGCCTTCATTTATTTTATTTTTATTTAACACTTTATGTACACACTGCGCATCGCTCATCAACTTTATCATTTTATCACTATTATTAATTAAGCTAGTTTTTACTTTTATTAATTTATTATTATTCGTTTTTATTAGTTTTGTTTTTCAATATGTAACAAAAACCCTGTTGTTCCTTCTACCTACATTTTAAGAATCGGTATACATACGTAATAAAGCAAGTCATTTATAAAAACTGTTCATCAAAAATAATTAAAATAAATATTTAATTAATAATATTTGTCATGTTTAACTGATTTCTAACCTCTTTAATTCTTTGATTTTGACTTCTCGACCAGCCTATGCTTAATTTTTTTTTAATTATAATTCCACCAATGTTATGCTTGTAGGTTAATGTATACGTCCTTAAAAGGAACAACAGGGTTTTTGTTACATACTGTATAAAGACAAGATGAAAGGAACAGAAAAATACGTACAAAGGTGATGCTTATTTCTAAAGAAATCTCTTCCAGCATACCTACGACAAGGAAAGTAGACGAAGAGATGTAGACAACGTGTGTAAGTAAGAGTAGAAGAGAAAACATAATACATAAAAAAAAAAAAAACTTACTAATAATATTACTATAATAATCACTAATTTAAATATAAACACACAATAAGACAATATACTTACATAGGTACATACTACTAAAATAAATATCACTAAAATATATACAACATTAGTTTTTGTTTATACTAAACCTCTTAAGGGGTCATTGTACTCATCATTATGAACAACTTTTACTATGGGACCAACCTTGAAATCGCGAAAAAAAAAATCAGCTGTTCCCTACATTTAAGTTCGCTGAACTCGTCAAATTGTAGGAAACAGCTGACTTTTTTTTCGCGATTTCAACTTTGGTTCCATAGTAAAAGTTGTTCATAATGATGAATACAATGACCCCTTAAGAGGTTTAGTATAAACAAAAACTAATGTTGTATAAGTATAAAATAATAAATACATAATGCTCGTATGCAACTATGACGAAGTGGAAAGATAGTGTTCTTACACTCTTCTTTTAAAAACTGCAACGGTTTGGCAGTCCCTAATTTCAGGCGGAAGTGAATTCCACAACCGAACCGCGTGCACAGAGAAGGAGTAGGAGTAAAAGTCGGTAGAGTGGGAGGGGATTTAAGGACATTTCGATGCGACCTGCAAGCGCATCAGAAGGACGGGCGTAGGAAAAGCGTTCCCGCAGATAGGTAGTCTTTATCATATTTTAGAGTATTATTATTGAGATAGCTTCTGCCCATGAGTCCGTCCGCGTGAATGTCGATAAACTGCCCAAATTCTATCACATACATACATGTCTTAAGTTATTCATGTAATTAAAGTGAATCCGCAGTTAATTTGAATTTCGCGAGCTACAGGTGCGGACTTACCTAAATTTAATAACTTTATTTAATTTTTGCACTCAAACGATAACTACTACTCGTAACCCAACACAACTCCGTACTAGTTTGTATAAATTGGAAAAATTAATTATTAGAGAGCCCCTTTTTTTCTTTTATTTTTTGTTGGGTGGGAAAATATCAAATAACTTCTACGGTCGTGTCAGAATTTTACTGAGTAAAACCCACCCGTGTCCCTTCAGTTGCCTGTGTGCTAGGGTCACGGTATCCCTTTCGGACAAACCCGCAACCCTGGCAGGCATTGGCCCTAATGGACCCCATTAGTTTGTGCTGACATGTCTTTGAAGCGCGCGTGAAACACAACGCGCCGTTGACCCGGGACCCCTGGCACCCATAACACAAGTTTAATCTCAGCTTGGGTGCCAGAGGTACCTAATAATCAGTGATATATGCAATTAGAAAAAAAAACAATATTGTAGTACTAACCTAACGCCTTTGTGTAAATTGTATTTTTGGAAAAAAAAAATATTATATTCTATTGTGTCATCAGCACATCAGTAATAGCCGCGAGTTGCGTCACTGGTATGTCGCCCTCGTAATTGTTTTTTCACCCCAAAGTTGAATGTCACTTGCACGTCATAAACCGACAAGGTATAGGTATTTGTCACATAATTGAGGTTCCATTTTGTTGTATATTTTTCCCTGTGGTGCCGGACGTAAAGGATAGCACTATCCCATTTCTTCCCGTGGGTGTCGTAAAAAGCGACTAAGGGATTTACTAGACAATGAGCAGCAGCATTCTCTATACAGGGTTTGCCAGACTTTCGCATTGTAAGGGTACTATGAACGATATTTCCTTTAGAATACCTGTTACTAATAAGTAATGCCTTGCTAAAGAAACCCATTGACATAGTACAGGGGAGCATCTAACCAGGTCCCCTTTCTGGCTTCCTGAGTATATACGGACACTTACACTGACAGCAGTGGTGGCCCAGTGGTAACGGCCCCGACTTACGAGTCATAGGTCGTGGGTTCGAACCCAGGCAGGCTCTTTACTTTGTGTAAATAATTTCATCACCTCTGCTCTCAAAACGGTGAAGGAAAACATCGTGAGGAAACCGGCATGTCCTAGAACCAACAATTCAAAGACATGTGACATCTACCAACCCGCACTGGGCCCGCGTGGTAGATTACAGCCCAGTCCCTCTCGAAGTCCCAGCAGTGGGAACATTATAGGCTGATTATTCTCTATACATTTTTACACCATACTGCGATCACCAACCCGTCTGCCAAGCATGGCGATTATGGCAACCACTCCCCTTCTTCGGTGGTAGGCAGGCCTATGTTCAGCAGTGGACGACTTTTGGCTGAAATGATGAGTATCACAGTATTTTTTTATCTCGCGCTTACACACACATTCATAGCGTGTTTCACACTTGGCAACTAATCAAAAATAAAGCACGCGTCGCTTCGTGAGATAAAGATACCTTCTATACTAGGAATAGTTGTCAAAAGTGGCAAAACTATTACGGGGTCCACTCTACAATGCTGGCTAGAACCAGACAAGATTATTTTCTTAGAGGTTTGCGCCATCGCCAGTCAGCACGCATTCTTGCAGAAATAAAGTTATTTTTTATAAGGTCCTACCATAATTTTCAGGAACGAGATTGACCAAAATAACAACAAACAAATTATTCTGAAGAACAGTTTATTAATTGTATATGAAAAAACAGTAGGTACTTTTCTATGAAATATGATTAACTTAAATGGACTTTCTAGACCAAATAAAAACCGGAACTATGATCAAATTACTATTACAAATAAGTACCTATAGCATTCTTTTACAGACATAATCCTTTACCAATACCATAAAATGATACAACAATAAAAGTTTCACCATAAATTAATGTGTTCAGACGATTCAAGTCATTTGTTGTTTTTTATAATATGCCACAGGCAACCAACTTGCATAGATTACGAGTAAATGAGGGTTTCTTGCTTTTTTTTCTTTAGTCGGTAACTCGGTCGATACATCTCCCCGCAGGCGAGGCAATGACTAATTAAAGTCAAGTCGATAACGCGTTCGGTAGTTAAGTACACCGTCTGCGGGGAATCCCCGTAGCGGGCGTAGCAACCAATAATTTCATAGGTCGTTACGCCCGCTAAGGGGAATCCTCGGGGATCCAATGAACGATTCATAGGTTGGTAAAAAGCGTTCGGGGGACGCCACCCAATGAAAATGAACCTTCAATGCAACTGCCAAACGTGCGGTGAGGTTCTCCTTATACCGCAACCGTTCCCTATCGACTAGTAAAAGCAGTTACCCGAATACGGGCCCTATGCCATACGTAACAGAAATCTCCCGGACCCCACATTCGAGCCCTATTAACTGATGAAAACGTTTTCCTGTATGCGGGCCCCATCGCATGTGTTACAGAAATCTCCCGCACACCGCATGCGTGTCCTATCGACCATTGAAAATGAGCATTTAGTGATAGCCAAAGAGATTTAAGACAGATGCTATAAATAATTTAATGTATTTGGTGATAGCCAAAACCAAATAAGAACGTAATGGGTCTTTCATACTAGAACTTAAAAAAACTACCACGACTAATGCTACTTTAAAAAACTTTATTTCTTCACACACACATACTTCGGAGCGTTAAAACGTTCCAGACTTATAAATGGCTACCTATTCGAGGAATAAACTAGAAAAATAGAAAAGTTTACACTAGCCCACTAAATGAATAGGTTCATAAATTTCAAAAAGGCTATTTTACTCCCTGGCTTGTAGCTCCATTGGCCATTAAATCTGGCAACTTACAAAATAAAACAATTGGTATATAAACGATGCGTGATTCTAGTGGAGGGATAGAAAAGGAATCGTGGACGCGAAGCCATTGGTTTTATAAATACAATGTGTAACTGAATTTAATTTAAGTATTCATTTATTCATTTTGTGAACATAGGGTGAAAAATTATATAGATATTTAAAATAAAATTTTGATCCATACTAGAAGGCATACAAAATTGTTTGCGTAATCAAAAAGTCACATTTTAACAAAACGCAAATGTAAAATAAAATAAAGTCAAAGTAATAAATTATATAATATTTTTTTACCTTATGTTCACAAAATGAATAAATGAATTAATGCACAGTATGAAAGATGTTTGTTCAGATTCGCTTACTGAATCAAATCTAAATAAAATCTAGAAAAAATAAAACTGGTTGCTATTTTTGTAGTATACAATTCGTTATTTAAATGACATTTATTTTACATTCTGTGATTACCTTAACTCACACACTGATATATTTTTTTTAGGAAAACGTATTTTTTTTTTGTTTTACAATATTTGTAAATATGTGAGCACCATGTATCTATCACATAATTAATTTACCTGTCATTGCTTCATTCTTAATTCTTCTTACCTACTGTTATCATATCACAGTACGCATAATTATTATATTTAATGTACTTAGACAAAATATTTTAAAACATTTTAAAAGAGTAACGGTGGAGTTTCTTGCCCATTCTTCTCCATACGAAGCTACCTTTTGGAAGGGGTGATTAGAATCAATTCTATTTTTTTGTAAATTTTGACGTTCAAACTGCCATTTTTGTGTCTATTTGAAATAAATAATTTGACTTTGAGTTTAAATCGATTTCTGTCGTTTAATATAGTACAAGTCAATTTTTATCCCAAAAATAATTAAAACTACATACATTACAGCAATGATATTATATTAAAAATATCATTGCATTACAGTCATACTTCAACAGTCGACACGGACACACGGATGTCGTACGTCGCGTCGGACAGGGTGTTGTGGCGCAGCCTGGGAGAGGCCTATGTCCAGCAGTGGACTACTAAAGGCTGAGTTGATTGACAGTCCTACTTCCGCTGTACAATCAAAACCAACCAAACGGAAGTACCTTTTAGTCGAAGTACCCCTGTCCGTGTGGTGCCGGACGTAAAGAATACCACCATCCCATTTCTTCCCGTGGGTGTCGTAACAGGCGACTAAGGGACTAATTACTAGAGAATGGGCAGCAGCATGCTCTATGCATATTAACACCATACTGCGATCGCCAACCCGCCTGCCAAGCGTGGCGATTATGGCAAACCACCCCTTTGGGGGAGGCCTATGTCCAGCAGTAGACGTTTTTCGGCTGAAATGATGATGATGATACCTTTTAGTAGGATAACTAATCTACAACTGACCACCGACTAATCTATCTAACTGAAGATCTTATAAAGTTATAAAGTTAAGCATCAGTTTTTTAGACACACGCTAACCTGGTACGATGGATGATCCTTCAGACACGAATACCCAATAATCTTTCCTCACTCATGTATTATAATTTCATATTTCACTACACTTACACACATACTACTAAAGGATTCTTCTCTTGTATACTGCGCCACTCTTGATATCGTCTTCTGATGCAACCAATGTAACCTACAGATGTATTTCATTTATGTGAGAATACTGGTGTCCATAACACAAGTTAAATCTTTCTTTGGATGTCGGAGTTCATACAAAGACTGCTTAAAGCACTAATGGTTATATAATTGTAATACGCTATTATTGTTTATGCATGGTGTTGTTTGTAAGTGTTTGATTGTTCAACCATTATTTGTTCAATAAATAATCTTAATCTTATTTAATTTTATGCAAATAAATAAATTTAAGTGTCTATTTGTAATATCAAAATAAGAGCTTTTTACTAAATGCCTATAAAAGTACCTATATAACGGTACTTAATGTACTAAAGGTGCACTCTCTCTTCCCTCACCCTCATAGTCCGATGGGACGGCAATCAGACACTACCGAAAAGAGATTAAACGGAGGACCTTAGGCCCGGACTCCACCAAAGCGGAAATATGCGTGCTTTCCGAGGCACGGGGGTATCGCACCGCTAACTTCCAAACTCCGGGCTGTTATTACAAAATTCCTAATAGATAAACTCAATAACACTGCGCAACCTGGGAATCAAACCCAGGACGTCACGCTCAGCAGCGGGGCAGTTATAGATTTAAACGAGATATGTAACTATCTAAGCAAGATGAATAAAAAAAAGCTACCGCTGGCAACAAGAAGAAGAAGTATAAGTTTAGAACAAACTTTTAAACATAGTGCCCATGAATATGATCAAATTTTACTATGGGACCAAACCTGAAATAATAAAAAATATCCCTAAGGAAGCACAAAACTAATACAGTTAAACACATTTTGAAGAGTTGGTTGTGAAAGTTGGTCTGATTCTTGAGTACTGATACAGCAAAAATTTGTCCAACTATTTTGTTTGTAACTTACAATAGTTACAACATTATGCATATAAATCATCATCATCGTCATTACTCGCTTCACTTTTAATTTCATACGTTTGTCGAGACAAAACCAACCTTCTCTTTCTATCATCCCGCCCAGATTTCTTACTCCCCTTATTCCTACATCTTTTTAAAAACGGTTGCAAAACTGTCAGTATACTAATTTCAGCTTCAATCCGTTCATCTATTGGTATAATGTTTAGCATTGGAACTAATGATAAAGCGAAATGTGTACTATCAGGATCATTTGCATTTGTAATAGTGTCTGGATTTGATGAGGATCCAGTATTCTTAAAATTTGGTGACGTTTTCATATTGTCAGTATTAGATGGCGATTTGGTTTTGTCCGAATTTGTTGGAGTTTTCGCTTTGTTTGTCTCAGCCTTAGATTTTGGTACTGGCATTGCATCGGGTATAGGTATTTCCTCAATATCGGTGTCTACTATTACAGTAGTATTGTCAGCTTCATTATTATCTGGGAGATCAATGTCGTGTGTGACATCTTCTTCTGCGTTTTCACATTCTGGTTTTAGAAATAATAGATCATTGTAATATAAGTATGGACGCCTTTTGTAGGAGACTCCGTAGATCCATTTCGGTTCCTTCTGTCGTTTGACTTCCCTGGTGAAGCAAGCTCTAACGTTTTTCCATCTTTTCAGTACTAGTTCCACTGAAAAAGACAAAAAATGGCTCAGTTTAATAATTTAAAATTATTAACAATTTTGTCAAAAAAAATAGTTCAAAAAGTCAACGCAAACTGGTATCTTAACGTTCTTTGGGTTAAACTTTCGAGCCAAATTTGTATACCGAATCTTACTCCAACTGAGTTAAATTTCTTAATACAAAATTGACAACTTAGACTTGGGTTTAAAGTCAGTTTTTGTAATTAGAACTTTAACAGGGCCAGACTAAAGCCAATTCAATGATGGCTCGATGAATTAAACCTTCGTCTAAAAATAAACTGTGTTTTGTAATAAGGCTGTTTATGTTAATGTTTGCAGTAACTTATCTCTCAGAATTCCTAATGAAAAAACCCAATAACACTATACCCGACCTGAGGATCGAACCCAGAACCGCACGCACGGCAGTAGTGCTCGCGACCACTAAACGAACGAGGTAGTCAGTACCAGTGTTACTATACCCAGTTTCACCAGTGTGGGAAAGAAATGGAGCAATTCGTATACAGCTCCATCATTTCATTTCATTTAATTTATTCAATAACAATTTACATTGTGTCTGAACGTTTACAAATATACCTACGCAAATAATTAAAATAATAACTAGTTAAACACAGAATTAAAATAGTTCCACACAATCTCATTAACATTATAATTATCATTTACATTCACAAAAGTTCAAAATAAAAAACAAAGTCAACGAGAAAATAAATAAACACATATCAATAATAACTACCTAATAGTTTGATTTTAATTTCCAATAAAAATTATAAATTTAATTTACAATGACCACTATCCAGGTATATATTAAAAAAAGACAAATAAAATAACTAAAATTCACTAAGTATATTATGTCAGAACCAGATACTATTGTCAATAACATTTAAATTCACACATGGATATTATTATCACCAGTATTTAATCATCTCTCTCTCTCTCTCACCTAATCTAAAAGCTCCCGCAGACAGGCGCACCAGTACGACCCTGCACTACTGGACAGTACAAATCAAAATAGAACGAATGCTCCTACAAGTATCATCGATAATTGTTATAAATGCAATAGTATATAATGCTGTCAGTAACCTTTTTACGCATAAACCACTGAACCGATCATTAAGACATTTGACAGATAGGTAGGTAGCCTGGGACCTGGAGAAGAACATAGGCTACCTATTTTTAATTCTAGACATTCGTATTAGACGACGACAAAAGGCACAAAAGGTATTTATAAAGCAGAGGTGTGTGGAAACGCTGGGAGGGGACGCCCTAGGAGGACGTATAGTGACCAAATTGGTGATGTTCTTCATAAAGGTCAGGTGCGTATTACGTACTCGCAACCGGCGTGCGTGTATGACTAGACGTATGAACGTAGGCGAAGCAAAAGGAGTAAGGAGCGCAGCAGGTGGCATGCTATAGTTTCTGCTGTATGTATATTCGTATTAAAAACAAATCGGCAAATGCGTTTCGGACCACACACAATGGTGGGTTCCGTAGTTGGGATGGATTTATCCCGAAAAAAAACTTAGCATTGGAGTTGAAGTCAGTAAAAGTCTATCACTCCCTCCCCGCTCCGCCCAGCGGAAGTCGTTATTTGATGATTTCCAACCCACAAAAAAAAAAAGAAAAAAAAAACATTGTAGTTGAAACACGACTCGTACATCGATAAATATCATCTCCACAAGTGCAGTTAAGTAACCTGAAAAATAATATTTTTTAGATTTTATTTTACCACTTCATCGGCGTGATTATAAGAATACTAGAAAGCTGTAATTTGGCATGGAAATACCCCACGCCAAATTACTTTCTAGTACTAACAGTTTCTGAGCTAAGCCGGGGACAGACAGACAGACAGACGGACACGGCAAAACTTTATGGGTTCCTTGTTGATTACGGAACCCTAAAAACGATGAAATAGAAAATTCACACAAACGAAGTCGTGGGCTACAACTAGTACTTACTAAACAAATTAAGAATCCATGACAACAGAAAAAAATTAAGATTTTTTTTAAATTAAGAACACCGTTTTTTGCGTATGTTCTGCTATTTATAATTATGTCTGTGATGCTTTGCGTTGCATTTTACCTATAAGTACTCCGTTTGAAATAAGATTAGATATTTAAAATAAACTTTTTTACGGTTTGTTTATTCGATTTTGACTTCTATTCCGTAGGCATTAGGATGACTTTAATTTGCAATAAATTACAAGCGTTGTGGCATCGCGCTTCTCTTTCTTTTGTATGCAGTCTGACAGTGACAGCGGTTTACCTGTTGTCAGCGGCTTAATGTAACTTTGTTAAGTCACAGCTCTTTGACATCACTGTCACTTTCCCACTAATCAAATAGCCTTTTAAACTTAAACTAGAAAAATAGTAATAGACAAACCTTTGTCAGCCTTTTCTTCGTCATTATTTTTCCCCCAAACGTCTGCAAATAATGATTTCGTAATTTCTTCCCATTCAACTCTTTTATAGCTCACATCACCGTACCTTAAATGGTCTCTGACATACAAACATGGTCGTGACTTCACTGCTTGTATTAATAACATCGTATCGAGTAGAGTATCAGGACAATCTAACGACATTGCATAAGACAATACGCTATGTATTACACTAACTAATTAATATTAATATTTAAAGAAATTGTAACTCGTGGTTGAAGTTTAGTTACCACGCGGTGACTAAAGGAACGCTAAAGCAGTCAGTCACTCACCGCGTAGTTGCCAGCTCGCAAGATGACAGCGCAATTCATGCCATCTCGCTCAAAAATTCAAGACAGGATAGTGAGCGAGTGAGAGGACATGACTGGCGCTGTGATTTTCAATTTGTTTCTATAGATTCTGAGCGACTAAATAGTCACGCGGTCGAAGAATCGAATTATCGAACGTATTTTCATTGTTTTATGTGCGTTTTTCCTTTGGCACCGTTGGACCGACCGATGACAAATTGGCAGCCAGGAGAAACAAAAATGTATCAAATTCATCGCTGTGTTGCTTGATTGATAAGAAGTAATAAGAACTTTGTAATCTTAGTTATATCATATCAGCTAGTTGTATTTAGAAATTGTTCTTCGTGTTATTTAGTCGTTTCACATAATTTATTGGACGCAGACACAAAACCCCTTTCCATAGAGACATTGAGGGTTCAAGCATTCATATTATTTCATAGCTTAGGGAAACCATTAATTTCATATTTAATTTAGTTTGACGCTGTGGTTTGACCTCGTATGCAAGTAATTTGCCAGCCTTATCATAGCAGACCGTGTGAATAATGACCTCACATGATTTTCACTTTGAAAACCCCATTGCATTCTTCATATTTATAACAGCATATAAACACACATCATAATTTTATTGTCATGGCAACTATATAATTGGGTTGTATTCCTAATGTTGTTGCGCTTTATCGAACAGCTGCTGCCCGAAACTTGATTCAGTGTTCATACTTTCAATTAAAAAAAAAAATGCCTCTTAGGACATTGAGCTTTCGGTAAGTACTTGGTATTTATAATCAAAGAATAACGTAAGTAAGCTTATCATATTTAAACGCCTATGAGAAACTTGCTGGCAATGTGTCGCACAACAAGATAATTTGCATTGCTTATAAGATCGCTAGTAAGATCAATGAATAATTATTTCTATTACATAATACATTTTACCTAATAATTATGTACACACGGCTACTTATCAAGCTATACAGTTCCAGTATAAGCTGAGCTCTCAATATACGGAAATCTTATACAATTCGAGATCAGCCTAAACAGGATATGTATAGCTTGATTATGTAGCCGTGTGTACCTATAGATATGTAGTAATATTTGATTTTAAATAGAATCAATGGCGTATTCCTACCTAAAATTACAACAAAAGACTAACCTAGCACCCCTAGCAGTTTATAATGTACGGCTAGTTATACAAACATAATCAGCTGTTTGTCAAACCCTTGAACTCTTTGCTCAATTTTAAAGGAGGTTGAACTGCTTCAGAGTCGCATATTATTGACAGGTCTATTTTTAATCCCGATAACCATACCTGCCACAGAGCATTACCTCTTAGAGCCAAACCACACGGTGCGGTGCGGCTCCGGCGCGGCGCCTGAGCATTACCGCTCCGGTTTTTTACATACAAAAATGTGTTGTAGCCACATGGCGCCGCCGCGCCGTGCGGTGCGGCGAAAGGGCTTGCGGTGTGGCGCCGCACCGCACCGTGTGGTTTCTGCTCAATACTTGCTCGAATAACTACTATAAATGGACAGAAAATTTGATTTGCGATATCCCAAAAAATATGAGCAGCATTTGTCTCCTTTTGGCAATTATAGTGGGTTGTTAAGACGGAGATCTTGAGTGGTTAGCTTGCGTGTTCTGTACTGAGCTCACGCAACGCGTCGTACGTTCAGCCAGTAATAGGACACGCCCATCAAGGACCGCTGTCCCCAATTTGAGGCATTATTAATTTATTATACACAAACAAAAGGTATTTTAATAACACGCGTATATTAAAAGATCAATAATTAAATTATCTTTATATTGGTGAAAGTTTCAGAAAAATACGCTTGGTAGATTTTGCGCCATTCTCAGTTTTTTATCCGCGTTAGACATAACTTTACAAATTAATTTCACTATGTAATATAAACATAATCTAAAATATTCACATATTAAGTTATTGAAAAAATGCTCTTATTTAACATATTTTTTTTTCAAATCATCCACACCACTCGTTTAGACGTGATCTTCAGTATAAAATCATTAAAAGTCGGTTATCGTCGCCTTAATGTTCCCGGTTGTCATTCATAGATCTTTGAGAGTCGTTAGGGTATTCAGAAGCCTAAAAGTCTGTCAACCAGTCTTACCAAGGGGTGTCGTGTTAGCCAGTAATTGGATTGTGGAGGTGAGATAGACAGTCGCTCCTAAAACAGGTATTCCATCATTGGGCATCCGGTTAGGTTAGAAGCTGACCCCAAAATAGTGGGAAAATAGAGACTAGTAGATGTATTCATTCATTCATGTACAGACAGCTGTGCTGCTGGGGAGTTTGTTGCGCCACTTCTTCTTCCCAGCTAAAGCACTAGGAAGTGGTGACGGGTGGGCGTTTTTGGGGGACTGTCTCGTGTAATTTTTGACGTTCGAAAAGTGCTGATTCTCAGCCTAGTTTGAATAAATGACTTTTGATTTTTTATGCCGATTTCGGCAACGGTGACTGTTTCTGTTTTTGACGGCTAAGGGTTACGTGCGTCTGCTCTTATGTGGCTTATGTTGTTTAGTTTGGCAGTAAAGGCACGTGCATATTGCGGCATTTTGGTAATGATATTGTATGTTTGAGGGTGGTTGAGATGGTCTCGCCTAGGGTTGCCAACCATATTGTTAAAAACAGTATTATACGGATTTACACTCTAAAATAGTGTTTACTGTACAATAAAAAAAAAGTTTGGCAGTAAAGGCACGTGCATATTGCGGCATTTTGGTAATGATATTGTATGTTTGAGGGTGGTTGAGATGGTCTCGCCTAGGGTTGCCAACCATACTGTTAAAAACAGTAATATACTGATTTACACCCTAAAATACTGTTTACTGTACAATCAAAAAAATATGTGAATAATTAATTGTTTTCACTGATATCCCAGAGGTATAAACATGTCCCAGCATTGACGCACAACTTATTAAGTGGTCATTGTACTCATTATTATGAACAACTTTTACTATGGGACCAAACTTGAAATCGCGAAAAAAAAACGGTTGTTCCCTGCATTTATTCGAATAACTCGTCAAAATGTAGGCAACAGCTGATTCTTTTTTCGTGATTTCAGGTTTGGTGGTAGGTACTAAATAGATTATAATATTTACTGTGCAATTAAGTCAAAGTCTGCTGGAAGAAATTTCTTAAGAAATAAGCTGTACCTTTGTACTTAAATTTTAATTATGTCATATCGCTTTGTATTTTACTGTGTGTACATAAATAATAAAATAAATAAATAAATAAAACGCCATTGTAGCCAAAAGTGGTAAACTGAAAATCAATCTTTTCATTTCAGTCGGGGGACGGATCCTTGGAATAGTTCTTTACAGGTCCCACCGACTGCAATGAAAAGATTGGTTTTCAGTTTTCCACTTTTGGGCACAATGGCGTTTTAATTGCACAGTAAATATTAAAATATATTTAGTACCTACCTTATGGCCATTCAACACTAAAGTCATGTAACTTGTTTATAATTTTTTAGTTCACTTTTTGATAAGTATGGCAGGCGTGTTTTTTATTTTACTTGTTTTTTTTTTTTTTTGGCATTTCTGTTTTATCATTTTTATTGTTGCCTTTTGTGAAATATTTTATTAATTTGGTACTTGTTTTGAAATTATAGTTTTTATTTGGAATTTAAATAATTGACAGGGGAATATTATGTTGATTTATCCTCTATAGATTTTTCTATATTTTTTATTTGATATTTTAAATAATTTAAACCCATGCTAACATTAATTTGTACGCCTAATGGCAAAGCATAGAGAACTTACGAAAATTTAACATCTCACACACTTGTGTATCTGTAACCTACGTTTACAAATAAATAATCTAATCTAATCTAATCTAATCTGTAAGTCGCGGTTGTTACCACTGGCCACCATTGCTCTACTACTTCCATAATGTGCATTAATTCAGTTACACATTGTATATTAATTATGCATCTATTTCTTAGTCACGTTCCGTGACCATGGTTGATGGAAATGGATTGGCATTCTTGCCACCGCACTATAACGGGGGTGGAGGGGGATGGAAGCTATTTTTAATCTAAATGCTAAAACCATCCTGCCTTTGAATTGCTAACGGTAGCCTCGAGTAGTGGGGGATGATGTGGTTCTAAATAGGGGGGATTTTAAAAAGTAACAACGGTTGCAGATTTGAAATTTTGTCGGCGAGTTTTTTCCGGTTGGAGTTCCGTACCTTATTAAAATATACAAGGAGTAACATAAATAACGCACAACCTCTTAAGGGGTCATTGTACTTTATCAATACGAATAACTTTTACTACGGGACCAAACCTGAAATCGCGAAAAAAATATCAGCTGTTCCCCACATTTTGACGAGTTATGAGAACTAAATGTAGGGAACTTGCCAAGCTTAAGAGGCAGTGGGCAGGGCACATTGCTCGCAGAACTGATGGCTGATGGGGCCGAAAGGTTCTGGAGTGGCGACCGCGTACCGGAAGACGTAGCGTTGGAAGGCCTCCTACAAGGTGGACCGATGACCTTGTGAAGGCCGCAGATATCCGCTGGATGCGGGAAGCGCAGAACCGGTCGAAGTGGCGGTGCTTGGGGGAGGCCTATGTCCAGCAGTGGACGTCTTCCGGCTGAAATGATGATGATGATGATTGTACATAGTACTCACATCTGTGCTATGCAATTATAATTATGTATAATACAAAAGAGATTGAGTATACAATAAAAAGATAGTCTTACAATCTTCAGCAGCTCCAACAGTATTTTAAATGTTAATCAATTAGTTGTGGTTGTGGAGCTGGACCAGCATTGAGCCAAGCATTTTTATCAGCGATGTAATCCCCCAACTTATAATATGCCTGCTTGCATAGTGTGCGTTTTATACAAGATTTGAATTTCGTCTCATTCGCGAGATGAACTCGCTTGGTGAGGTTTCCGTATAATGAATAATGTTATCTAACATATTTTTTTATCCCAAGATCAAACTTAACATTGTTACATTAGTTAAATGTTTCCCATAATAAAATAATTACTTACAGCCACACAAACAACAAAAAGTATACGAAAGGCAAAAGACATTAACACTAAGGAACCCTAACATAGACTAGTTTTCCAGTGTTTTAGTGCTCAATAGGAGCCTTTAAAGAGCTAAATGGATCTCTTCGGGTTCAGATGTGGGAATGAAACGAGTTTTATTGTACCGACTGCTCGCTTGAGGTCAACGAAGAAATGGTAATGAGTTTGTGTAGGAAGGTCGGTATATTATAGGAAATTGGAGTTCAAAGAAGTAGCCTTGCGTTTATTTTAATTAAATATTAGCTGTTCGCGCGCGTCGTCCGCGTCGTTGCCCTGGTGAAGTTCATGTCTCCATGTCTATTCGTTTAGGTTGTACGTTATATGTCACATTTTTCTTAACCGACTTCCAAAAAGGAGGAGGTTATTATGCTCGCCTGTATGTTTGTTTTTTTTTTAATGTATGTTCACCGATTTCTCTATCAATTGTGGACCGATTATGAATATATTTTTTTTGTTTTAAAGGGTATGCTTCCGATGTGGTCTCATTGTCAACATGTTAGAAACTGATGAGGGCAACCCGTGGAAATCGAGGGAAATCCTGAAATTTTATAGGCACACCTATTATAGGTGAAAAAAACCCAAATTGCTATAATAGCAATTTGGGTTTTTTTTATAGTAACTCATGCAGTTACTCGGAAAGTACCACTTTGTGAAGTGGAACTGTTTGCTAAGAAATTTATGTTCGTCAAAATGCACATGGTGAAGTCACCATCAGTTCCAGTTCTCCTGGTTCTTACCAGAATAACTCCTCCACATTTAACGCCCCTGCATCGGAAAAGGCAATATTTTGTAAAAGGTTGACATTCGGCTATTGTAACTTAGATTAATTACTAAGTAACCCACTAAAAAGTGAAAAATAAAATCATTTTATTAAAAAAAACCGACTTCCAAAAAAAAATACTACAAAACGAAAAATTACTTTAATTTCGGAAGTCTGTGGCTAAAAACTAAAATTCAGATCTAAAGACACCGAACACCATAAATCTAAATACGATAAAACGAAACAAAACATTATATTATTTTTGGGGTCAACGACTAGTTACTTGAAATATGAGTTTCAAAATCAGTTTTTTTTCAGTGTAAACTTCACAGATGTGATGGGTATCGATAACTAAACACGATAAAACAAAAACTTAACTACTACAAGTAACTTCACTGCCATTGGTCATTGACACCAAAAAAAAAACATTGTGATGACCGGGGTTCCAAGTAAACTGGTTATTGAAAGAACAACATAGTTACTTTATACAAATTTAATGAATAACGTTTCCCACAAGAAATCTAAACATCAACACCTTAATAACTATAAACCTTAATTAGCTGACAACAGCCGTACCGAGCAATGATTATACAACAATACTAACAACGGAAAAAAAACAAGTTTTTTTTAAAAGTAAACAACATGCAAATGAACAAATAAAACTATAAAACTATTTTGACAATGCAAAAGGAAAATCCTTATGCTGGGATCGAACTCGGTGTCACGAGACCTAAACTCGGCGCTATGCCCCGAGACCAACCGGCTTCTCTTATACAGTGGCGAATATGTCGTTCACTATTTCGTATTTAATCGATATGCAGCTTGATCAATCAAAACCTTAATGAGGTAATACTTTATATCTGGGCGTTAAGGGCGTTCCCGCAAGCTGAGGACAAAATGAGAATAGTCAGCCTTGCAAAACATCTCCAATCATCCAACCTACACTTCGTTAAATAGACGCAAACACTTACCCCGTTTCTTTCACTACTCGCACACAAACTCACAATATTGCACCAACCATATACGTATGTATATTCTTTATTAATTTCCAAACAATGATGGCTTTAATATCCAGAAATAAAACCAATCAATTACGGAGCAACCGTTCGTTTCTTTGTCTTTTTCCTTTCATTGACATTTCTCCCGTACCAATATTTTTCTCCCACCGTCACTTGTCAATCGCATATATGTATATTAAGTTAATCAAACTACTGCGGCGAGCCTAGCAACGCCATCTAGTATCTGAATTGAGAGCTAAATTATAGATCATTACAACATCAAAGCATTCTTTTTTTCGTTTAATCGTATTTAGATATTGATACCCAACATGTCCACGGAGTTTCTCTAGCTAATTAAATTTGAGCCTGTATAGTAACAGCTATATTTAGATTTTAGTTCTGTAATTGTCCATTGTAGACATGCGTCTCAGCTGAGATCTGCATTGAACTGACAAAAATCGCGAGGAATTTTATTTTGTTCGCAAGACGTGTTAATTCAAATTCCGAACACTGAATATGCCACGAGAATAGAAATCGCGCGGTGAGATTTCGCAGTGTGGGCTTTGTCTAATTCACACAATATTACGCTAATTGCTTCTCAATACCCTCTAAGCACTAGTTTGACCTATATTTAGTAATCTAATATTTATTGTCAGGCAAGCTGTGGCATGCATGTATGTTAATGTGAATTTGATTAATTTGGTAAAGCCGTGTATGTGCGTACACGGCTTTACCAAATTAATCAAATTCGAACAAATTGTTCGATGATCGTTGTTCGTTCGTTCGTAAACGCCTTAAGCGGCCTTATATCTTAATTTGAAGTTTACTCAGTACGAAAGTCGGCAATAATAATAATTATGCAGTTAGACGAAAGTACACTCTTACCATAAAATTCACCACACGCTGCATTTACTTGGCTCTGGCCCGTAAATGTAGCTAAAAACCAGGCTACGAGCTGAGAAAAAAAAAACACTCCCGATAATAATAATAATCCATTTATTTCAGGCTACGCAGGCCTATAGATAAATACCTTAACCTAAACATACATATTTTTACTATAGTAACATTAACCAAAATAAACTATAACTAAACACAATCCCCCTTATTACAAAACAATATTTATCTTCAGACCCAGGTTTAAAACATGGAGCCATTATTGAATTTCGAACGTTATTCCGACTATGGTAAAGTTCCTAAACACAAAACTGACAACTTAGTACCGTACTAAGTTTTCAGTTTTGTAAAAAGAACGGTATTTCAATAACTGCTACGTTCTTATTACAAAAACTGGCTGCATGGTTTAAGCCATGTCAAAATATAAATCTTGTTTTGTAATAAGACGGACGTTGTCTGCGTTGGCTGCAATACCTATACGATTTGTTCCAAAAGTACCTGATAATAATCTAAACAAATGGATCAGAAATTCTATTTTAAATCACTATAGTTATGTGGGCGTCCAAGCGAAAAGGGTCCAGTAGTGACAAGGGTCTTGAGTTAAGACTAGATTCGGTATCTTGAATAGTCAATAGATATTATGGATTAAAATAATATTCAAAAACTGGCACTTTTTATTTTATCAGACATTGGAAGTTGAAATAAAATTGAACCTCTGAAAAAGCTTGATTTGAAAAATAAGATTTTTAAAGTTTGACCACTTGTAATTTTTACTAAATTTTCTCTTAAAATTTCTGGTAAGTACTTAGAAACATCATATAAAGTCATTTACTTTAAGAAATTGTAGATAATTGAGTATTAATTAATAATCACTCAAGTTGCCAAAATCGGTTACAGAACTTAGTGATGGAAAATTCAAAACGCACATTAAACGTGCCCTTATCAAAAAAGCATATTATAACATTAAGGACTACGTTGATGACAAGGAAGTTTGGCATTAATTCCTTCTGTACATGTGGCTTCCCTGGTACCTCATTAACGGCAAACCTATGTAAATGTCTATTAACTGCTCCCAAATTACGATGTTTTTTTTTTTAATTCAATTATTTTTTTTACAAACTTCACTGATATAATGTTTTTCTTATTTGACATTATTATACGAGTACCTACAATTTAAATTTCAACAAGGTTCTAACTTTTATTATTTTAATCATTTTTTATACTGTTTTTTTGTCAATGTGAGGACGTTGTAGGCTTATTAGACTGTAGATCTGTAGACCATTTTCTATTTTGTTAAGTACCTGGTACTTTTGACGGGCCTACGCTGTCCTCTCATACCTAATAACACTGTAATTTTAAAACATTGTAAAAGCCATTTTAATTTTAAAAGAGTAGCCGTGCAGTTTCTTGCTGGGTCTTCTCCGTAGGAAACGACAAATTGGAATCGTGCACCTAGTTTCTGACTTTTCATAAGTGCCCATGTAAGTTTATGTGAAATTAAATATTTCGATTTAAATATTTATTAGTCTTTTTACAATTTACTGTAAACTATTACGAGTTTATAGAGGAATACAAACATAATGCAATATTGCTCATCCCCCATAGCAAATAGCGTGATAATATATAGCCCACTGACTGTCCAGACTTATGGAAATATCTATGCAAAATGTAAACAGAATCTATCTAGTAGAATTTGAGTGATGCTGGAACATGCAATCATAGAGGAACACAAACATAATTCAATATTGCTCATTCCCCATAGCAAATAGCGTGATAATATATAGCCTATCAAATGACCAAGCGTATAGGGAATATTTCTGCAAAATTTTAATAGAATCTATCCAGTAGAATTTGCGTGATGCTCTAACATACATTCAGATACATTTTTCTGTGACAGTTAAAATTATTTTTCTTTCTTTCTTTCTGTCTTTCTTTCAGACAAACAAACAAAAATTCTAAGAATTATATTTTCGGCATTGGAATCGATTCCAGTTTTTGTTGCATTTATTTTTTGTCAAAAATATTCTATGTACAATTTTGACTTCGCTACGATTTTATTATAATGTATAGATATTACCTGCTCAAGAACAATAAGTATATTTTTTGGTTATTTTATTCAAACCCTAAACCTTACTGGTATAAACATAGGGTCAAAATTTAAGTACTGAATCCCTCGGTATTCGGTATTTAGCTAAGTATTTTTGTAATTGGATCTAGTTATAGATATTACCATTTTGTTTTTTTTTATATAAACAAAAATAAATCATTTTTATAATAAGAAGAAATGAGCTTAAACTTGGAACCTTGGTCTCAGCCTAAAATCTCAAATCCGTAGCTTAGTTCTTTCTCCGAAAATAATAATAAATTCGACTTAATCTTGAAACCGAAAACAACCAAATCCTAAAACCGAGAAAACAGTAAGCCAACTTTGCCGTATCCATGTTATTTTCGTATCTTCTTTCATTTTCATTGCAAAACTCGTGCTTCTTTAAAACTAAAAGCGCAATAAGCTATTTTCTGGGTCAACTATTACGTGTTAGCATAGCAATAGAAAGTAACCAAAAATTATTTTTGGAAAACATCGTAGGATCACTTTAACTTAATTGTAGTTATCTATACTAATATTATAAAAGTTTATATGTAGGGCGTAATCTCTGGAACTGCCAGTCAGATTTGATTTTTTTTATTCAATTCTTGATAAAGGTTCATCATCATCTTCATTTCATCCGAAAGACGTCCACTGCTGGACATAGGCCTCCCCCAATGGGGACGGGTTGCCATAATCGCCACATTTGGCTAGCAGGTTGGCGATCGCAGTATGGTGTTAAAATGCATACAGAACGCTGCTGTGTTCACACACATACATCCAACGAACACACTACGGCGTCGTCAACGAACATCGCGGCACAGCGGCGGCGCGCCATTCCAACGTCCGACACGACCGTGCTAGGATATCTGGGGGCACGGTAGTGTCCCCGCCAAGACGAAGCGCAAGGGCACTACCTACCTTTTCACGAAGTGTTTCGTCGTTTTTTTGAACCCTCATAGAGTTAGTTTCCGATGTACCAGATACTCGTAGTTCATATTCTCAGGATATGATGTCAATAATAGACTAATTAAACATACGAGTACAAAGTCTCAATTGAATAGCTCTAATACTTTATATTTTATTGATATCTAAAATACACCGATTTCGTCACTGACACACTCACTGATACACTGACACACTGATGATCATCAAAATGTTTGGCTACTTCCTGAAGTGCTAGAAAGCTGAAATTTGGTATGTAATCTAAGTTTAGTATACAACCAACAAAAAAATTCATAAACTTATAACTTTCGCCCCCCATCCCCTAAAATGGAGGGGTGGAAGTTTGTATGAGACTTCAAAATGTTAGGGTACTTCCTGAAGTGCTAGAAAGCCGAAATTTGGTATGTAAACTGAGACAGAGAATGGGCTATGAAAACCGGCACTGCTGATGTGTAAGAAATACACCCCAAAAAAAGAAGAAGAAAAAAAAATAAACACTAAAAAGACTGCCTAGCAACTTACAAAAAGAACTGAAATCCCACCAAAAACATTTCATTTAAAATGTTGCCAAGACGACCACATAAGGTTTGCCCTGTGAAAAACATATCAGGTCTCATGTAGACCCAAGCTTCTGAATCTACACGGCCTAACTCTACCGACCCTAACTTCACAAATTCTACATAATTATCAGTAAAAATGTATGGCCTGGCTGTTTCGTTATTTACTTCAGAAACTAAATATTCGCATCACCTCCACGATGGTAGCGTTAGGACGTGTAGATTCAGAAGCTTGGCTCTACATGAGATCTGATATCTTTTTCACAGGGCAAACCTTATGTGGTCGTCTTGGCAACATTTTACATGAAATGTTTTTGGTGGGATACCCTTTTGACTTTTGTTAAGTGGTTGAGAACCACCAATATACCTTTAATACAGTCCACTTGCTTTATTTCCACCTGGGCTTAAAAATCTAGTAAGTCCCTTAGTCGCCTTTTATGACACCCACGGGAAGAATTAGGATGGTACACACAGAGCGGAGAGTATGAGGAAGGTTATAGGCTATTTATCATCACGCTACGAGCTTTAAGGCGCAACTAGTCGATACTTTTTCCATACAAATTTCGGGGGGGTTTTACTCCACTGTTACACATTGTACATCTCAAGTAAAACATGATATCGTTTTGTCTTATTATTAATTTTGTCTGTACAGAAGCAGAATAGTAAAAAACAAAGGCATTAAAAAGTTATGAGCCAACAAAGATTCGTTTTTCCTGCTAATTTTAACGCAACTTTGGGCGTAAATAAGTAATAAAAGAAGTATAAAATCTCAAAAACAAAGCTCATTCCGACAAAGGTCAATTGTCGAAGATTACAATTAATTTTATTCGTAATTGATTTATGCAGTAGTTTTTTCATAAAAGCCCACCTTCCAAAGGAGTTTTCGTATATTTTTACGCGCGCGGTTTAGTATGAATCGTCGTGCACTGTGTTTGTGTGCGTGAGACTAGACGTTATGCGTGTAGACTAGCTTCTAACTCTCATCACTGGTGCTATCTCTGTCGGACACGATGCTAGGTGAGACAGCGTGCGTTTTGGCCGCGCCCGCCAGTGAGTTCGAGCCCGCGACTAGTTGGCTCTTAAGAGCCGAGCAGAATGAAAAAAAGTTAGAACTAGATATGCGAAAACGATTCAATGTGACGCAGTGGGTCGGGGGAACAAGAAATTTCACGCGAACGAAGTGCGGGCTGAAACTAATAGTTTACTTAACACTTTTTTTACTAGCCATTATTGTCCAACGGCCAAAAGCCCAGGTGCACTGGGCCACTCCCACTCTCATTCCACCTCTCTGTCTAGAGCCGCCAAGGACCAGTCTTTGTTGAAGGAGTCCAGCTCGTCCCGCACTCTCCGTCTGGGCCTGCTGCGATGTCGTTTGCCAGTAAACGGGTCCCACTAGGTCGTTAGTTTAGTACATTGTTCGTCTGACATGCGGCAGATGTGTCCGGCCCAATTCAATAAAAACGTGGAAGCTTTCCGAGTGATTTTATCATGTATTTTTTGGCAATTAAAATTGTTGGAAAATAGGAAGATGATACCAAAAATCGGGTAAAATGTAAAAGAGTTTGCTTAAGGCAAATTACTAGTTAAGAACCGACCAATTTCCCTCCTGATGGAAAACGGTTGACGCCATCTTAACATACTCCCAGAAGATTACATTGATAAATCCCATATCTGCATAGAGGTATGAGGAACAGGGTGTAAAATTCACTCATCCTCCATAGAAAAGGGCGGATCCCCTGACCAGACGGGCCGCCGATTGATGTCGGGACGTTTTGTATAATATATAAAATGTCCCGACATCAATCAACAAACCGAAATCAAATCCTGCATCGCGCAAGTAGAGTTTACTGCGAATAATCTCTTAATCAGCACCATTTAGCTCACCCATTTTGAAGGGAACGTAATGATCCAACACACACGCCACCATCAGCGAGACATTTGAGTGAGCATGACACTCTCAGCCGCCAGGGCACATTCAATTTAATAAAAGACGTACTCATAAAATGGTAGGTACATAGTGCTCACACATGTGCTATCCAATAATACAATACAAAGAGATTGAACTTATACAATAATAATTATAATAATTAAAATTCTTTATTGGGAGTAACTCATGAGACTCATACAGTATTAGTAACAATAAAATAAACTTACAACTATGTTAGTGATACAATTACAATAACAATTACAAAACACACACAACAACTTATTCACTGCTTCAGCATTCCAGCTGAAATACTGGAGCAACGAGTTACTATGGAGCAGTCCAGCCTGTCAGCAATAACTCCCAGGATGCTGTTGGAACTAGCTCGCACCCTGCGCACCAAGGGCGCACATCTTTTACGCATTAATGCATAAAAGCAATCAACACGCAAATCCGCAAACATCCCTGATGCGCTACAGAAGCGAGGCAGCCCCATCAACACCCTGAAAGCATTATTGTACTGCACGCGATCAGATCAGTTCCTCAATCAATTGGCCCATGTAGAGGTTGAAGAGTGTAGGAGAAGTCAGACCCCCCTGCCTCACACCTGACTCAAGACCATATGGACTCGAGCATGCCCCGTCCCACCTCACACTATTGACCTGGTTCCCGTACCAAAATTTAAAAATATTTATTATTTCAGGTGGTAGCTTCGCATCATTAAGCTTTTTCCAGAGAGTGTCATACGAAACCAGCTCAAAAGCACTCGACAGGTCGAGGAAACAAGCGTAAACCGGAGTGCTACGGCGTGTGTAGTACTCCACAGCATGCTTAAAGCCCAATACAGCACTATCGGTAGACAACCCTGGTCGAAACCCAAACTGGTTGTCATGCAATTGAACATGTCTATTTAATTGCGCATTAAGCACGCTGTCCAGTACCTTAGACACAACCGTAGCCAGTGAAATAGGTCTATAGTTATCCCTATCAGTCAATAGTCCAGTTTTATTCTTAGCTATGGGCACTACAACTGTTCTCAGCATATCTGAGGGTATATACGCATGACTCAAACAAAGGTTGTACAATAAAGCCAACACACGCGTCAAATGAGGGCCCGCATACCGAAGATGCTCGATGCTGAGCCCATCATGGCCAGGAGACTTCCCCCTTGACATTGACTGTATGATAGAAGCAATGTCTCTGGCAGTAACCCTGACTCCTAAATCCCCTTTAGGCTCAACATCAATATAAAGATAGGATTTACAATCTTCAGCAGCTCCAACACTATTTTCGAATGTTAATCGTGTAGTTTATGCGCCCTTGTGGAGCAGGACCAGCGTTAAGCCAAGCATTTTTGTCAGCGATGAAATCTCCCAACTTATAATATGGTTGGCTACACAGTATAAGCTGACCTGGCATTTTATTAAAAGTGTGCTACGCATTGACCAGCCCTAGGTCATAGTTTTACCACTGACGTATGACCTAGGCACCTATGACCACTATGATGTTTTATTACCGCTAAATCTAAATTCCTAATTACCTTTTCCTCCCCAACTTTCCTTTCTTCTACTATAAAACCTGCCACATAAGCCTACTCATGTTCGAGGTCTAAGAAACGTACCAATGTTCCCCCTGGGGACTTTGCCAATCTTTCTCAGACCTCGTTAAGTTCCTCTGGTGTTCCCCCAACGGTATACATATTGATTCCTATGTAATTTTAGCTTTTATGTTAGATTTCTTTGTTGGTTGATTTATTTTGTGGTTTCTGTAAATGAGTTAAGGTGTTTCTGTGATTTGATAAAAAATGTTTTTCTTTAGTCATTGGCAATGTGAGATTTAAAGACGTAATTTTGTGCTCGATAGATACCAATTTCTTGAAAACTGTTTCTTCTGTCCCAAGGTAGCTAATTAAATTTTCAATGATTCCATGGGTACTGAACTGCCTTGAGCCCTGAAGAAATCACACAGAAGTTATATTCTTACAATCATATCTAACCTTTTCTTCTCACCCTCATGACATTTGTCAGTTTTTGTGCTAATCATCATTTCTTCTGAAATCATTCACTACCTATTCATCGGTTCATAAAAAGCCAGATTAAGTCAGGCAGAATAGTAAAATATCTTTGATCAGTAAATTAATCTCCTACCGCCTTATTGCAAAACAAGATTTATATTTTGACATGGCTTAAACCATGGAGCTAGTTTTTGTAATAAGAGCATAACAGTGATTGAATTACCGTTCTTTATACAAAACTGAAAACTTAGTTCGGTACTACGAGCTCAGTTTTGTGTTTAGGAACTTTACCATAGTCTATTTGTATGCGTCAATAATTTGAGCTACGCTGACGACATGGTGCTGCTGAGCGCATCGGTCTGCGGTCTTAGGAAATTGATGGGGACCTGTGAAGAGTATGCCTCGAGCCATGGGTTGAAATATAATGCAGGGAAGAGAAAATTCATGGTGTTTGGAGCTAGTAGTCTAAGAAGTATGAACAGCGTACCCCCTGTGTTTAGGACGATGCGGACATTGAGCGGGAGCGGAGGGCGTTGTCAGTCAGGGGTAATATGATAGCGCGTAGGTTTGCGCGTTGTTCGAGGGAGGTAAAAATAACGCTCATTAGAGCTTATTATACACCCCTCTACACGTGCAGCCTGTGGGCAAAGTATACTCGTGCGGCATACAGCGCCCTCCGCGTCCAGTTCAATAACGCGTTCAGGGCGGTGTTGGGGCTGCCCCGCCACTGCAGCGCCTCGGGCATGTTCGCGGAGGCACGCACCGACTGCTTTTACGCGACGATGCGCAAGCGATGCGCGTCTCTGGTGCGCAGAGTGTGGGGCAGCGCCAATACCGTCCTGGTGATGATCGCCAACAGACCGGATTGTCTTTATATCCGGCAATGCTGTAGCAGACATATTGTTACCTTGTGAGCGTTTTTGTCTGTGCTTGTTATTTTGTCTGTGCTTGTTATCTTGTCTGTGCTTGTTATCCTGTCTGTATCCTTTTTATGTAGCTAATTTTAATTTTTTCATGTATACCTTATGAGTCTTGTTACTTGAAATAAAGAAATTTTATTTATAGTCGGAATAAAGTTCGAAATTCAATAATGGCTCCGTGTTTTAAACCTGAGTCTGAAGATAAAACTTGTTTTGTAATAAGGGGGCTAATATCTTATGTGAGTTGCTAAGATTGGTTAACCATTATTGGGTGTAATAAAATAAATGAAAAAATCATAAAAAATTACATAACATTTTAGCAAACTTCTTGCTGCACCGTCTACGAAGCAGCAGCAACACCAGCTAAATTGCTATTGCTACCTGTTTTGACTGTCCTTTCCTCAGTCAGTGGAAAGTTTCTTGTGGACAGCCATAGGCATCGGCTAGGCATAGGTACCATGGAGCCGTTTATTATGATAAGATGTATGTTGACTTAAAAAAGCGTGGCAGTTGAGATTATGTCATGCTCACTTAAATAACTCGCTGATGGTGGCGCGTGTGGTGGATCATTCGGTTCCCCACAAAATGGTTGAGCTGGATGGTGCTGATCCACGCGTCATGTTCGTGAACGGGCGCCGTCAGTTGAGACTGGTCTTCTCTTAACTGCCAGGGCTTATAATCTTTAAATCTTATATTTTGTATTGTTTTTTAAATAAGTATTTTTTTTTTACATTGTTCTCACTTATAGAAGCAACAAGAATAATGTATCCAGGATTTTGTAATATCTTGAATAAAAGGTCAGAATTTTGAATAAAAGAGTGTCCTTGGAGTTTCTTGCCTGTTCTTCTCCATAGAGATCTACGTTTTGGAATGGGCAAATAGCTTCAACTTTCTGACTAACTGACCGACTCTTTGTCAATTTAAGTGCCTGTAAAACACTCAAACTCAAACTCAAACTCAAAACATTTATTTCAATTAAACCTATTTAATTGAAATAAATGTTTGGTTTTGAGTTTGAGTTTTGTACTGTAGAGTATGTATCCTAATTTGGTTTAAGCTTACAACCGCCGCAAGTTTAAGTTGATAGCATGATTATGAGACAAACACTAATAATTAGACTAGAAGAAGAGATCTGAGAGTCGGCTCACCGAGCTGACAAGCACATGTCGTAAGATAATAAAAATATAATAATGTAAAAATATTCAAAGATACAAATAACTATCCTAGTTGTAATAAAAAAATTAAACGTCTGTTTGTAACAGGCGTTTTATTTACCAATACTAACATGATTATAGGTACAAATTGTTACTAACGCACTATCATTTTTTGATTTTATGTTATTGTTATATTATGATTTTATAGAAAAGAAAGAAAGATAAAGCATTTATTGGGACTCGCACAAATCACAAATTAAAATAAAACACACTCATAGAAACATAAAGATCCAAACAAAGTAAAAATGAAAATAAAAACAGAAAGTCCCCTAAGTATTATGAACCATAGACCTACGGAGTTTACTCTGAATTAAGTAAATGTTTTGTTTTGTTTATGTTCTGTAATAATACATAATTATCAACACAGATTAATGGGCTTTCAACAATACAACAAAATTTTAAAGCAACAGTTTCTATCACACTTAATCCTACCGAAGATGTTTGCAGCTCAAAGCTTAAAAATTCAGAATCCATCAGAAGGCTAATTACTTCGGCGTGCTCTCGTAAATCAGAACGTCTAGAGCTTCACTCCGTCTTGTACAAGTACTGAGGAGGTAACTAAGAATAAGGTAAGTAATCTCTTCAGATTTTTGATGTGTAAACATCTTTCCTATCCCATTCTGTGGGAGTGATTTCGTGAAAAGGGACGGAAGTGTGTAACAGGCAGTGACAGCTTGAGCATGGAATAAGTAAGTACTTTAATTTTTTTTATAGCACGGAATTAGTAAGCACTTTATAATAGTAATAATAATCTTTATTTTCCACCATAATTAAAACACAGTACAGACATTATTAAAATAATTGGAGGGAACTGGAGCCTAAACTAGGGCAGCCTTGTATTTCAGGACTCCAGGTCTTCCTCCCGCGGCGAGTAAGTTGGTACAATTTATAACTGAATGACAACTAGAGGTGTAATTATTAATTAATATATATTGCGTGTGCTGTGTGAGTGCGTGTGTGTGTTGTGAGTGTGTTCGTGTGTGTTTGTGGTGTTTGTGATGAGTGTGAGTACAGTTGCACGCATCTGTCTTTGTGGGAGTTTGTATATCCTCTCTTAAGTCGGCTTTTTGGCGCGAAAATGGGATTTGCCACTATAGGAACTGAATCAGTCGGTCTGAACCAGATCGGATGGTGAATCCGACATAATTGACATCGGCCTGATTCAGGTTAATCGACAGATGTAACCTCTTCTGAACCAGCCTATTTGGCGCGAAAATGAGTTTGCGCCACGAACAAAATGAATCAGTCGGACTGAATCAGACTAATTGGCGGATCTCCCATAATTAACATCGGCCTCATCGGCCTCGGCGAAAGAGAGGATATAGGTATGTATGCGTGGTTTTTTATGAGTGAGCTTTGACTGCTCTTGATTCACTGCAGACAGAACAAAGAAGTTATTTAGAAATTATAAGTAAGGATTCCCTGTCATTATATTAGAATGTAGTTTGTAGGTACTAAGTATACAACATGTCCCAGAATTAACGCACATCCTCTTAAGGGGTTATTGGACTCATCATTATGAACAACTTTTACTACTGGACCAAACTGGAAATCGCGAAAAAAAAACAGCAGTTCCTTACATTTTGACGAGTTATTCGAACATAAATGTAGGGAACAGTTGATTTTTTTTTTCGCGATTACATGTTTAGTCCACTAGTAAATGTTTTTCATAATGATGAGTACAATGACTGCTTAAGAGGTTGTGCGTTAATTCTGAGAGATGTTTTATAGATTTTGTTGACGACGGCGTCGCGGTCCACCCGTCTTTTTAAATAATTTGTAATATTTTAAGTAATGAGTGTTTAAAAGTGTGTTTTACTCTCTCTTCTGTTTGTCCATTTAATTTTTGAAATGAAAATACAACCGTATTGTTTTTATATACGGTTGTATTTTCATTTAAAAATATTAAATGGAAGGCCATCAAGAACGGACTGCACACGGACACTCTCATTGGTCAATGCGCGACTCCCTCACCCCGCCCGCCTACCGCTGCGGCCGCCATTGCAATGGCAGAGGATCAATGCCAAAAAACCTCGCGAAGTCTCGACGCGTTAAAAAGCGCGCCCACGCATTCCGTTCTTGTGGTTAAAATTTTGCAAGAAGTTCGTTTTTCATTCTTTCTCACCACCTACAACTACCTAGCGACTACAGATTTTAAGTAGAGGGGTTGTATTTCGACCAGTGGGCGACCACTAGTAATGAGTAAGAAAGAAAGAAAAGAAAAGAAAGAAAAATAATTTAATTTGTCACAGAAAAAACTTGCGTACGAAAACATAATATGTATACCTAATAAACTCTAAATCTAAGTACTATCACAAACAAACAAATAGTCGGAAGCTGCACGTCATGACTGTGACAAGAAGGCTTGCACTCAGCATAATGCTGTACTATGGGGGACCCACAACACAGCGCTGATTTTCAGTGATCACCCGAAAAATACGTACGTAACCCAAGTCAGGTTTGATGAGCTGTACATAAGTAAATAGGTAACAAAATAAAATAAACAGTACTTATATTTTAATGCATAAACAACCAATTTTAAGAATAAATATTATTAAATAACATAAAAATTAATCCGCAGGCATCACCATGCATATTAATATTATTACACGAAAATATCCAGTGTTTGAGTTTTGAGTATTGTGTGTGTGTGAGTGTTTGGTTGTTTGTGCGTGTGTGAGTAATGATTCGAATAAAGGCTTCTACATACCGGCGCGACTTGTCGCGCGACGCGACACGGCACAAAGGCCCCGCGTGTCGCAGGACGAGCGGTGCCTTTGTGTCGTGTCGCGTCGCGCGACTAGTCGCGCCGGTATGTAGAAGCCTTAAATCCTGCACTGAAAATAACCTGCACGAACCTTAATATGTATTTAATAATGACATGCTAGGACACTATACTACCTTGCATTATTATGTTCCTTCACAGGTCATTTTTTCCACATTAACCATCTTTTCCCAAAGATTATATAACTTCGTCTGCTATCAATTCCTTGGAAGATGTCGTCAGCGCAGTTTAGCGGGTCGTTAAGTAACCAATGGCGCGTTCAGAGGGCGCCACTGGACCGAAACTACCCACGGAATCCGTTTGATTGTACTAATTGTTTTCGTGAAGCTCTCCTGGATTTGGAGCCAAAGTTTCGTGTAGAAAGCTTTAGTTTGTGTATTATTGTTATCGGCAATTTGCATAATCCGGTAATCTTTAGAATACCGTCGCATTCTATAAAATGCTTATATCGTTTAGGCAAAGTATGAAATATAATTTACTAGCTGCGCCCCGCGGTTTGACCCGCGTAAATCTCGATCCCGTAGGAATATCGGGATAAAAAGTAGCCTATTCCAGTAGCTTAATCCAGGGCGCAGTTACCTCCATACAAATTTTTATCAAAATTGGTTTAGCCGTTTGCGCGTGAAGAAGTAACAAACACACACACACACACACACACTCACAAGCTTTCGCCTTTATAATATTAGTGTGATTCCATACTTTGCCCAGGCATTCTATACAATACCGAATGTTCAACCGACAAAATGTGGAATACGCGGTTGGCGGGATAGTGGAAGGGCGCGCGGGGCGGGCAGTGAACACGTTGCAACTTGCTTTACTTAACTTTGCTTTTGTTTACTCGTGTCCAGGGACCATTTTGGTTACCCATTGAAAGGGTTTTTCTAAGCGATTAAACAAAAACCCATACGATATGGGTAACCCTTAAGAAAGGCTTAAATTAAATTATAGTAACCCATTGAAAGGGTTTTCGATAAAAACCCATACGGTGTGGGTAACCCTTTTGAACGGCTTAATTTAAGCCATTCAAAATTACCCACACCGTATGGGTTTTTGATTAACTGCTTAGAAAAACCCTATCGAAAACCCTATCCATTTTAAAGGGTTTTCGATGGGGTTTTTCTAAAATGGTAACCAAATGGTCCCTGGGTAGAATAGAGATAGAATTGGTCATGCTACGCGTGCTGGGCGGATATCGAACATCATCCCCACTTTTCATGCAAAGGACGTACCCAAATTTTTTATTTTTTACCACTTTGTCGGTGTGATTAACATGTATGTTCATGCCAAATTACAGTTTTCTAGTACTAAGAATCTCTGAGCTAAGCCGGGGAAAGACGGATGGACTTAGAGAATCTATAAGGGTTCCTTGTTGACTATGGAATGCAAAAAAAGGGTTTACTAAAAAACTTACGCAACATCAGGTAATGGACATGTCTGGTGGAACAATGGACGAATGTCTAGATAGTCAAAGCCAATGCTCAGTAATGATTAATTTATTATTTTAATCTTCGTATTTTACAGTTTGTCAATTAATAAGTTTCAGAAGTCAGGAACTTGCGAAAACTGGTCAAATATAAGGTTTATACTCCATGGATTTTTCTTACTTTATTTTTATTTTAACACCATCTGTGAGCAAACACAGGTACTAATTGGTGGTATGCATTTGTGAGGTTAGTGAAACATTTAATATTTTGTTGGAGTGGAGTTTCTTGCCGGCTCTTCTCCATAGGAAACGACCAATTGGAACCGTGCACCTAGCTTCTGACGTTTCATAAGTGCCCATGTAGGCTTATGTGAAATAAAAATATTTTTGATTTTTGATTGATTTTGGTTGGTATGAGATCAAACTCAAACTCAAACTCAAAGCATTTATTTCAATTAGACCATTGACAGGCACTTTTGAATTGTCAAGAAGTCGGTCAGTTACAAATATGAAACTAGTTGCCCATTCCAAATAGTAGGTTCCTATGGAGAAGAACGGGCAAGAAACTCCACGGACACTCTTTTAAATTAAAATATTGATACAAAATATTGGTTACATCATTCATATTGAAGTTAAACATGTGAGAACGATGCAATACGTCAGAAGCGTCCGTGATAAAAAGATAACAATTCAAAACTAAAATAATTAAAAATAAGCCGTGGCAGCTAAGAGATGACCAGTCCCAACTGTCAGTTGGGACTGGTCATCTCTTAGCTGCCACTCTTAACTCTTAGCGCCCGTTCACGAACATGACGCATGGATCAGCACCATTCAGCTCAACCAATTTGAAGGGAGCTAAATGATCAAACACACACGCCACCATCAGCGAGACATCTGAGTGAGCATGACATACTCTCAGCCGCCCGGGCACCGACACCCTAATTGCGCAGTTTGAATCACAATTTGAATGATTTTGAAGTATATTGCTAATCCATTGCTTTTGAGAGTGTGTTACGCAATCAGCCCACCGAACCTGCAGTTTTTTTTTCAGACAGACAAGACGACGTTGCTGCCAATTCTTAGCCTAGACTCAATTATAGACAAACATACACACAGCTAACAACATATTAATTCAAGCTACACTACATGAATTGAATGCATGCACTACACTTCCCTTTTTGCCTCCAAACTGCCGCCAACACAAACGTCATTAAAAACGAGTACGAGAGAGAACACAGTAGAAAGCCAGTGTGTGTACTTGTGTATTATTTGTGTAGTTGTGTTCTTATGTACTGTGTAGTTGCGTACTGTGTGTTCTTAATAGTGAGGAAAACGGGGTAGAATAATTAGGTACAAAGTTAGCTTTTAACGGAACGAGGTAATGGGAAATATGGTGCTGGCAACATTCACATTCTAATTTTGAATGCAAATTTAAGTAATGAGGTTGGTTTTCAAATTAATTTATCAAGGCGCTTCCTGTTAGAAAAAGGCCTTTTTAGATAAATCCTGCGGGCCGAGCACGGACGTGCCAAGACGTTTGTGACAAGACATGATAAATTATGTCATGTTAATTTGTACTAGAATTTTATGACAAAACAGTTTATCGCTCAAACTGTGATAAAATATGTGACTCAAGTCATGTCACAGTAGGCCGTGCTCGCCAAGCTGCTATCGTTTAACACAAACGATAAATGTCAAAGTAGATGTGAAAATAAATAGATACCTAACATCACGCCTGTATTCCCCCCAAAGGGTCAGGCAGAGTTATCTTTAAGTCCCATTCCAATTAGGATTTTGTAATACCCAGGATTTTGTAATATCTTGATTTAAAAGAGTGTCCTTGGAGTTTCTTGCCTGTTCTTCTCCATAGAGATCTACGTTTTGGAATGGGCAAATAGCTTCAACTTTCTGACTAACTGACCGACTCTTTGACAATTCAAAAGTGCCTGTAATAGGTTTAATTGAAATAAATGTTTTGAGTTTGAGTTTGAGTTTAGGGGCGAGCCGATTGCCATAAAGCGGGCACAAATCTAAACTCCGACCTGCTACTGTGCAATTCGAGAGGGAAAAGCTCAATAACACTTAGCCCAACCCGAGAATAGAACCCAGGGGGTCTACTGCGAACATAAATCCGAAGTATCGGCCGAATGTTCGGCCGTTGCTTGACTACGGCTAACTATGGCTGAAAACGTCAGTCGTGTCGTTTGGACACGGTTGGCGCAGTGGTTAAGCGATTGACTGCTGCGCTGCGTGTCGCGGGTTCGATCCCCGCACGGAACAAATATTTGTATGACCTACAAGTAGTTGTTTCGGGTCTGGCTGTTTGTGTATGTGAGTTTATATGTTTGTAAACGCACCCACATTACAGAAGAAATTCCTAGTGTGGGGCATCGTTAAAAAAAAAAAGAGATAAGCCAGAGTCAAGAATGTGACTTTAAGTCGGGTTAGGATTCAAAGTCAAAAAAGGAAAACTATGGAAGTTATTAAACGGCCGAACATTCGGCCGATACTTCGGATTAACGCTTCGGAGCAGGTAGACCCTCTGGACATTAGATGAGCAGTTCTTGCAGTCCACGAGTCAGTCAGTGAAAATAAAATGTCTCTAAAAATGCATTAACCGTTATATTTGCTCGAGAAAGATCGACCTCGAGACCATTAACACCTAATTAATAACAACCAGGAAAAACATCGTGAGAACATTCAGTGACACGCGCCTGCATTAATAATCACTTTTTCCTCCTAATAATGAATAATAGGGTGCTACTTAACAACTGGTTATCATCAGTCAAGCCTCATTTACGAGACCTGAGGGGCCTTGACCAGGGATCACCAATTAGTTTAATTGGGGATCCGTTTTATTTTAATATTATGACTGTCGCAGTCCGTTTGGTATACGATTACTGTTGTCAAAAAATTATAGGCCCGTTTTGACATTTAACTTATGATAAATGATTTTTATTTCTGTAAGTAGGTTTGTACAAACACTTTTACACGTCAATCATATTTATAAAACTAGATGAGGTCGGCTTTTCGTATCTGACTACTCTGAGAAGAAAGGCCGAAACAAACTCAGAGGTCACAGTCTCTTTTAAAATTCCAGACATAATCTTGGTCAGATCATGTGAAGACCATGTAGATTGGTGTCTGAAATGGTCTTTTGAGGAAAGAACCACACAGATTGAGTGGACCTCACCAGTCAGTGCACTTGATTCGATTTATCGTGAGTATCGAGTACCGAGTCGAATGGTTAGTTCACTAGTTACGTCGCGATGGTCAATGGCGACGTAAATCGATTCAAGTTAAATGTCAAAACGGGCCTATTATTTTTTGACAACTTTATCAACCAAGATTACAATATGAATCTACACTAATAATATAAAGGCGAAAGTTTGTGAGTGTGTTTGTTACTTCTTCACGCTCAAACGGCTAGACCAATTTTAATAATATTTTGTATGGAGGTAGCTGAGACCCTGGCATACAGGCCTTATAGGCCTTTTTATCCCGATATTCCCATGAGATCGAGACCTACGCGGGTGAAATCGCGGGGCGTAGCTAGTTAAGAAATAAAATCAAAAGAGACCTAAATATTTTTGATGTGTAACATCTTTTCTCTCGCTTTCTGAGGGAGTGATTTCATGAAAACGGACGGAAGTGTGTAACAGGAAGTGATAGCATGAGCATGGAATAAGTAAGTACTTTTTAAAATCATGGAATTAGTAAGTATTTTATAATAGTATTGGAATTAGTCATATGGAATTAGTAAGTATTTAGAAGAGGTCGAATTTCGACCAGTGTGCGACTACTATTAATGAATAATTATTCGAATAAATATTTCAGTATTTAGCTTTTTTAAATTTTGAGGTTAGGTAATTTCTTTTCTGTCACTGCTCAGTTGCTCATTACCAAGGGGAGAATCAGATGTCACATGTTACACATCATATGCAACTACCGGAAGGCTGGCCCATTTTTTTACTTTGAACTATCTGTCTGAAGTCTGGAGTAAAGTTGATGCAAGCTATTGCCATTAGGTAAATCCTGTAGATGTTCATCTCATCGGTAAGTTGAGATCGAACTTTATTTTGAATGAAGTATACTGTTTATTTAAGGTCCGCACAAAATGGGTCGGTGGTTCGGATCCGGCCGCCGTCCGCCATTTGGTGACTCCTGGACTAAACAAATGGCAATCACTTCCAAAGCGTTTCGTATTTCTACTTCTTCTTCGTGTCGATGGAAAGACAGTCAATTACGATTTTGTTGGGTCAAAACTTCACCACTTCCACGGCATCGTCGGTGTGTAACTATGGCTGTATTTGTTTGGGGCACATAGGGCAGGATACGAGGTGGGACATCGTTTTCGCCATAGCTCCTCAACCCCATCCTGCTGCGGTACAGTCGAGGTAGCCTCGCTTTACTCGGTTGAAGTTACATCTTCCAACTTGGGTTCGGAGCCGGTTCAGGTACTTCCAAGTGGGACACGGAACGTCGGACCCTGCAGGAAGATGCTCGCTTGTTGGTATGACATATGGCAAATGATTTTAATTTAATGTTAATTTAAATTTAAAATTAATAATTATTTTGCATAGAATCAAGTTTTTTTTTACCTGATCCTATTTATTTATTTTATTTATATTTATTTATTCAAAATCTGTATTAACAATAACATACATAAAGTCTGCCAAACTGCAAAACAGTTTGTCGGCAGTAGTTCTCGTCTACCAATTAGATTACAAATTTTGAAAATTAATATGCTATAACTTAATTGTGCTAAGTAAATTATAAAATAAATAACCTGCTGTGCTATTGGGGAGTTTGTTGCGGCACTTCTTCCAAGCTAAAGCACTAGGAAGTGGTGAAGGGCGGGCGTTTTGGGGAACTGCCTTATGTAATATTGACGTTCAAAAAGTGCTGATTCTCAGCCTATATTGAATAAATGACGTTTGATTTTTGTATCTTGATTCCTGCCACAGTTAGCGACGGACGTTGGCGGGGTTTCCTGGTAGAGACACTGCCGTTTTTAAGAAACTGCTAGCTTTTGAATCCGTCGTATTCCTACGATTTTAAATAGGATTGGCCTAAGCCCTTCGGTAGCTTGTGTCAGTCCCATACTTTTTTGACGTTTCCATCGTTAAAAACGATTACCACCTCGTTTCCAATTAATTATTTAAAATATTTATTCTACAATAACTTTATTAATTATATTAATTATCTCTTTTAAATTCGAGATTTTATTTAATCAAACATTTTTTTAATACACTCTGACCCATACATTAACTTCCGTGTGGTGCCGGACGTAATGAACAGCACCGTCCCATTTCTTACCGTGGGTGTCATAAAACGCGATTAAGGGATTTACTAGAAAATGGGTAAAAGCGTTTTCTATGCATTTTAACACCATACTGCGATCTGCCAACCCGTCTGCCAAGCGTGGCGATTATGGCAACCCCTCCCCTCCTTTGGGGGAGGCCTATTTCCAGCAGTGGACGTCTTTCAGCTGAAATGATGACCCATACATTAAATTAAAAATACTTTAAATTAAATTCATATTTGAAATATTAATCTAATTTAAAGTAATTTTAATTGTTGTTTCAAAATTCTTTCACAATATTAATTTATTATAAATTATTTGTCACTGTCTCTGTAGGCCTTATTTAGATAAGTTTGTTTCAAAGCTCGTCTAGGTATGATCCTGTAAATAAATGAGGCATTGAAAAGGTTCAAGTTGGGGCCAAAAGGTTCTGGAGCAGTGACCGCGCACCGGAAGACGTAGTAGCGTTAGATAATTAAAACTAAGTAAATTTACAGTCACACTTCCGTTGTATAGTTAAAACAAACTAAAATGGACGAAGTACCTACTACGCTAGACCCTTATACATGTGCGATGTGCGTGCGTAAATTTGTAATTTGAGCACAAATTTCTCCTACAATTAGTAAAACTAAAATAAATAAACGAGATAGGTAAACAAAAAAAACCGGCCAAGTGCGTGTCGGACCACGCACAATGAAAGGTTCCGTAGTTGGGATGAATTTATCTCAAGAACAAACTTGACATTGTAGTTGAAAAACATGATACCCCATATATTCCAACTGCAAATGTAATTTTGTACGCACAATATTGAGTGATTTACCATGTCATTTTAAGATCACAGAATTCTTATAGGTTTTCCTGTAATCTATAAGTAAAGAACTATTTTCTGTATTTTTTCCAACATTTTAGTCTGAGTAGTTTCGGAGATAAGGGGGGAAATGGTCATTTTTCATCTAGTTTCTTAAATAATTTCAAAAGTATTTATTTAAAAAATATATATATGAAATGCTTACTACCAAGCCCTTTTATTTGATATGTCACACGGTACAGTCAGATTTTTTTTTTCTATTTTCTAATTTGTCCCCAAAAGTCACCTTCATATTCAAAATGAATTTATTTACGTAACACGTCTGTATTTGAATCACCGAAGTTCATATGTGTACCAAATTTCATCTTAATCGGCCCAGTAGATTTAGAGCAAATCAGCTGTGACAGACGGACAGACAGACAGACACACGAGTGATCCTATAAGGGTTCCTTTTTCCTTTTTAGGTGCGGAACCCTAAAAATACAAAAAATGACACTTAGCGTCAAAGTACTCGTCCGCATCGCTGTCATCCGGAAGCGTGCCCAGAAGACTGGCTGCATTGCCACGTTGAATGGCTATGCTAATTCTTTGGTCAAAGAACGAGCCAGCCCTCTGGTCACGTGTAGTGTCGATCAGTCGGCGAAAAAATTCCATAAAAAGGAGACGCGCACTCGGGCCCCATACCCGAGCGTTCCCGAGGTATCGACCCCAAACGGCTCAAAACTGTAGTTACCCATAAGATTCTAGTATTTGCGCCGCTTGAAGGTCTCAGCAGCTGCAGCAGCGAAGCCAGCACAGCCAGCCGTTCTGGGAACCAGGTGTCGACACAGGTTGCATCCTACACCAGAGGCCTACCCGCCTTCCAAGGCAATAATGTCATACCGTCTGGTCTCTTCCGATCGTCACGTACCAAGCCGTTTGGATCTAAGGACCTATTATGCACACCATGTTTTTTAAACGTGCCGTTGACGCGCGTTTGTAGCGATACAGACGCGATACGCACGCGAGTCAGACGCTGCCTATAGATCTGCTGTAGGAAAAAAGCGCGCCGTCGACGCACGTGTCTAAAACGCGCGTCAACGGCGCGTTAAACTGGTGTGCACAGGCCCTAATACCGCTGGTACGTCGTTGGTAACAAGGGATTAATTAGTAATATCGTTGATACTGGCGTGCCGGTAAATGATAAATTATTTTTATTTCTGTAAGTAGGTTTGTACAAAAACTTGTACACGTCAATCATATTTTATAAAACTAGATGAGGTCGGCGTTTCCTATGTGACTACTCTGAGAAGAAAGGCCGAAACAAACTCAGAAGTCACAATCTCTTTTAAAGTCCAGACATAATCTTGGTCAGATCATGTGAAGGCCATGTAAAATTGGTGTCTGAAATGGTCTTTTGAGGAAAGAACCACACAGATTGAGTGGACCTGACCAGTCAGTGCACGCATTTGTCAGTAACCGTGCAGCTCTACTCAGACGCCGGTGCTATGTGACCTGCGCTCCTGCAGCAGGACAGGCCATGGTGTCCGAGACTGTCGACGGGTTCACCGCAATGACATAATGTTATATTCATCTATATATATAAAAGAGAAGTCCACTCACTGACCACTCATCACGAAACCTCGGAAACTACTGGGCTGGCAGGTCTAAAATTTGGCACAAGCACTCTCTATGGGGTGCAGGCGCGCACTAAGAAAGGATTTTTATAAATTCGCACCTTAAGCGGTTGAAAAGGGGTGTCAAAGTTTGTATGAAACTCCTATGTTTTTAAAGTTAGAGAAGAGAGAAGTCGAAAGGAACAATCAGGCCAACATTCATATGTTGGCCTGATTGTTCCTTTCGACTTCTAGGTGCTCACTAAGAAAGGATTTTACGAAATTCGGCGCTTAAGGGTGAAAATAAGGGTTTTTAATGTTTGTATGACAAAATGTACCAAATGCAGTTAAGATCCAAATTGAATCTTACGGCAACGAGTTATTGCATACTTTACATTGAAATTAGACTTCGGAGGCCGATAAAGATCTAAATTGAATTTTACGACAACGCGTTAATGCATATTTTACATTGAAATAAGAATTTTTGGAAGTTTCTTGAGGTTTATATTTAGTTTTTTTTCTAGGTGGCCAGTATGTTTCAGTGCAGGCGTGATAACGTTCTAAAGTTTTTATGCCAGTTCTAGGTGGCCAGTGTTTTTCAGTATGCAGGCATCTGCTAAAAGATAATGAAATGAGGTTCTAATTGGTATTCAGGTAATTTGAACGTTGCATTTATAGCATTAAAGTCGAGAATGCCAAGGGGAAAACTTTACAATGTTTAACCTTAATCGCGGCTTGCAAGCCGATCGTATCGAAAAACAAAGTCATGTATCAATCACAGAATACAAACCTAAGCGATACACGTTCAAGCTATAGTTACCGAAATTTCTGTTCTGCGATATTTTGTTATTACTTACTACTAATTTGCTTTGAAATATTTTTCATCGTCGTTGTTTGGTTTTCGTTTTGGTTTGTTTCGCTTCCTAATTTTAAATTGGAGGATAATAAATGTGTTTTTACCTATTGCCGGGTTGGAATTTTGTTATTTCTATTTCTTTGCGAATTACTTATTGTGTAGGTATTTCACACTGTGGTATTACTATAATAGTTTTTAGTATTAGTCGTTCTTACTAGAAAAAGTGTCCTTGAATACCTACGTTCGTATTTTAATTTTATTGCTTAGTATCTTTGGTTTAGGCTGGTGTTGTAAGGGTTGGAAAAAGGCGGGAGAACTATTCCCATTTTAAATGGATGTCAGCACCAACTGACGGGGTCCGAAAGGGCCAATGCCTGCCAGGGTTATGAGCCTGTCCGAAAGGGATATCGTGGCCCTGGCACACAGGCATTTGAAGGAACACGGTTGGGTTTTAGTCAGTAAAAGTCTGACACGCATCAAAATGACCTTCATTGAAATTTCCTGAGAATCAGATTATTTTTACTCCCTGCTGTGCGTCCCCAAAACCAGCACTAAAAATACCATCTTGAAACACCTGGAACTCAAATGGGAATAGTTCTCCCGCTGCCATGAGTTCACAGGTGGTTCCGTAGGTGCCATTACAAGACATTTCAGCGACGTATTCACGCTTTGAACCATAAACAGCTCCTCCTGACCGATCCTGGGTGAAAGGTTGGAATATTTCCCAGTTTTTAGACACGTGGCGCACAATGCTGTCTCGAATTTGAGAAGACAATGACATGGCCACGTTACTGTTCACCAAATAGGAGAGAGATGAAAATAAGCATGCGCCATCGCCAGGGATATTTACTATTTGGAAAAGAATTTGCATGCCGGAATTGTGGCGATAAGTCCCCTCTATGAGGAGTGGCTAGAGAGGCGCCACGGCTTCCTCACCTTCCGCCTGACGCACGTCCTCACCGGACATGGTTGTTTCGGGAGGTTCCTATTCAGAATAAAGCGGGAGGAAACCCCCGGGTGTCACCACTGTGTGGATCGCCCGGAGGACACGGTGTAGCATACGGTTGAGGTCTGCCCTGCTTGGGCGGAGCACCGCCATGTCCTCACGGAGGCGATCGGCGGCGGCGATCTCTCGCATCTGGCCCTGGTTCAGGCCATGGTTCGGAGCGAGAGTGCACAGGAGGCCGTCACCTCCTTCTGCAAAGCAGTAATGCATGCGAAGGAGGAGGCGGAACGCGTGAGGGTGAGGCAGGGTTCACGCCCTCACGCCCTCACGCCCTTAATTACCGCAGAAGACGCCCCGGGCGTCGCGAATCGCAGGCCGATTCCCGGCCACTGTGGGCGCGGGCTTGCGGTCGGTGAGCGATGGGTAGCTCGCCGTCCGAAAGGACCAGGCCCGGGTCGACGGCGTGTTGTGTTCCACGCGCGCCTCAAAGAGATGTCAGCACCAATTGACGGGGTCCGAAAGGGCTAATGCCTGCCAGGGTTACGAGCCTGTCCGAAAGGGATATCGTGGCCCTGGCACACAGACATTTGAAGGAACACGGGTGGGTTTTAGTCAGTAACAGTCTGACACGCCCTCCCCGCTCCGGCCAGAGCGGGAGAAGTTATTTGATAATTTACCACCCAAAAAAAAAATGGCAGCGGCAGAACTATTCTCATTTGAGTTCCAGGTGTTTCAGGATGGTATTTTTATTGCTGGTTTTGGGGAAGCACGGCAGGGAGTCAAAATAATCCGATTCTCTGGAAACTTTATTGACTGTCATTTTGATTTTTTAATTCCGTTGGCTAATTTAAATAATAAAAAAACCGGCCAAGTGCGAGTCGGACTCGCCCACGAAGGGTTCCGTACCATTATCCATAAAAATGGCAAAAAAATCACGTATGTTGTATGGGAGTCCCCCTTCAATATTTGGTTTATTTTAATTTAATTATTTATTTTTAAAGTGAATATATAACTTAATATTCTGTGAATATTTCAAGCGTCTACCTGTTGCCGTTATCAATATCTAGCAAAAACGAGCAAAAAAATCACGTTTGTTGTATGGGAGCCCCTTTAAATATTTTTTTTATTCTGTTTTTTAGTATTAGTTGTTATACCGGCAACAGAAATACATCATCTGTGAAAATTTCAACTTAGCCTTAGTAATAGGGTTCCCGTTTTACCCTTTGGGTACGGAACTCCAAAAATATCTTTTGACCCCTCACGCCGGCAAAATTGAAGAATCACCGACCGTCACCGACTCAGCGGTAAAAGTGCAGTTGAATTCACAATCCCAGTCCCAATTCACTGCTATTGATTTTGTCGAGAAGTCGCTTGCCTATAGTGAGCAAACGGAATGCGAGTAATTTTTTTTTAAGGATATTGCTAAACCGTTGCTTCATCTACTTATATTAATATTTTACGTATAGTTTGTGAGGTTGTAGGGGTAATCTCTAAATCTACTGAACCGATTTTGAAAAATCTTTTACCCATTGAAAGCAACGTTATTATTTTGTGAGTGTCATAACTTATGGCCATAATTTAATCCGAAAAATGAAAAGACGGTACAATGTTTACCGCCCAATGAAGTGGGCACGGGTTAGCTAGTAATAGTATAAATTCGGTGTATGTATTATGATTATATCATAATATTCTAATTGGGGTGTTGATGGTGTGCGTTAATTCCGGGACATGTTGAGGGTCAAATTAAATGAGCTAGCAAACTCTACAGACGTGATTTATTTTTTGGGATCAACGACTGCTGGTAGTTTTGTTACTTGAAGTATGAGTTGAAGAAATATATTTTCTTCACAAAAATAAATCATCAAAGTAATTTCTTTTTTGTTTTCACTGTAGCGCATCAGGGATGTTCACAGAGGCACGTATAGAGGACTTTTATGCATTCATGCGTGCGCGTGTCGCCTCCCTGATGCGGCGAGTGCGGGGCAGCGCCAACAGCCTCTTGGTCACCGTGCCCGACAGGGCGGAAGGTCTGATGCTTGGGCCACAAGGCCTGGTTCAGTGCCTGTATTTCCTCCAAATCGTGCCTTGAAATAATGTTGTTTCTTATACCTAACCTATTGCGTTTTTGATTTTTGACTATTTTGATTTGACTATTGTATTATTAATGATATTGACACTGTTAATGGGAATTTTGACATTATGATGAATAATTTTAACATTATTATTGATTGTTTTGACATTATTATTAATTATTACCAACATTTTCTAAATGTTTGTTACTAACACTAGTGTTTAAGATATGTATGTAATTACTAACACATTGGATTTTATTATCTTATTAAAAATGATTTGATTTGATTTTATCATGCTTAGATATCGATATGAGTTACCACGCCTGCGGAGTTTCGCTAACTGATCAAATTGACCCTGTAGATATAGATTGAAACTCTTATCTAGCAAACTCAAAATTAATGAACCGACAAAGACAAACAGAATCTTCTAGACAACTTCTGCATTACTAGAACCAAGTTTGAATACTTAATGCGAAAGTTTTAATTGCTCCAAGTGGCAGTGCATCTATTTTAAATGGCCGTAAGTGTCTTCAAGTAAAGCATCAACTTCATTAACCTAACTTTAAGAAAATCATAATGGTTTAAAAAGTTTCAATTGAAATATATATGAAATTGTTTTTTTTTGTAATTATTGTTTAGCAATTTTCTTTTTTGTTATATTTTGGTAAACTAAGTTCTTCTACAATGGATATAAATTTTTTGAAAGGTCGAAAACCAATGAAATGTGTGGTGGAATTGAATGGAAGTTAGTCCCTTGGAAACTTAAAGGTACTTAACGTCATCGTTCACGACGTTAGTCAAAAACAAGCAGTTACAAACTCAAATCGCCAATGAGTTTCTAGAATGTCATTGGATTAGTATTTCAACGGCGGTCCATACATGACGTAACCAATCAGAAGAACCAATCGTGGACAACAGGCCTATAGTCCGCGCGCAAGTGCTAGTCACCGTCTGAGGTATGTGTGCGGTGATACAGGGGAGGGGGCGATTGCTAAGATTGGCAGATTGAGTTAGCTTCACCATTGTCTACCTCCCCCGTGTCACCGCTCACATACCTCAGGGGGTGACTAGCACTTACACGCGGACTATAAGTAAAACCGGCCAAGTGCATGTCAGACCACGCACAATGAAGGATTCCGTAGTTGGGATGAATTTGTCCCAAAAACAAAGTTAACAGTGTAGTTGAAAAAAAAAACATGCTCTCCCATACATCGATATACGTTATGGTCAAATCTCCATTTGCAAATTTAATTTGGTCGACTATTACTCCTACTTAGCTGTGATAGTTTTCCTTTTAACTTCGTTATATATACTATTGCCATGAATTTTTTCACATATCCAAAACCAACCATTTAGCTGACACACTTGACTCTAACAAAAAAAAATAGCACTTTTAAACGGCCTATCCAAAGATACCCCACAATATGGAATAGACGAGAAAAAAAATACCTACCATCCCAATTTTACGTGCAAGGGGAATACCCTAAAAAAAAAGTTTTCATGGTTTTATTTTACGACGTTCTCGGCGTTATTAATATTATATGTCTAACCATGCTACATTACAGCTTTCTAGTACTAAGCGTCTCTGAGCTAAGCTGGGGACAGACTGACGGACGGACAGACAGACAGACGGACATGGCGAAACTATAAGGGTTCCTGGTTGTTGTGACTACGGAACCCTAAAAACGAAAAGATACCACCAAAAGGAAGTAAGTAGGTTTAGGCAAAAACGAAGAGAGACAATTTTGAACGAGCAAATAATGGACTACTTAACTCCTTTATTTTATAGGTAAGGTTGTAAGGTCATCAAATTCCCTGCCTTTTTTTTTTTTAGGGTGGGAAATTATCAAATAACTTTTCCCGCTCTGGGCGGAGCGGGAGGGCGTGTCAGACTTTTACTGACTAAAACCCACCCGTATTCCTTAATTTGCCTGTGTGCCAGGGCCACGATATCCCTTTCGGACAAACTCACAACCCTGGCAGGCATTGGCCCTATCGGACCCCGTCAGTTGGTGCTGACATCTCTTTGAGGCGCGCGTGGAATACGACGCGCCGTCGACCCGGGCCTGGGGGTCTACTCCCTAAGCACGAAGTCCGTTGTGTCGGCCTTCGTTACGGGCGTTTCCAACTCCCTATCGCCCTCGGACGGATGATTCGTTCCGGGCCCGAACGAAGAATGAATGACACCACGATTTGACAGTTGCCCCACTCCCTAAGTGTTTTGGCCCGTCCGAAAAGTTTAATTTGACACTTGTTTCGACGGATCGTTTTGTCAGTTGATACGACATCAAAATAGTTGTCGTGTTGTCGACGGAAGTTACAAGTTTATGAAAAATTTGAACCTATGACTGCTTTTTTAATGCTTGAAGAAGCTCTACAGGAAGAGCGGAGGCGACGCCGACGATATTTACGCCAAAACATTCAGTTGGCGAGTATTCCCGACTTTGAGTTCATAGGAAACTATAGGCTCACCCGGGAATTATTAGAGGACTTGTGTGAGGATATTCCTAATACCCTACAAAGTGGTGTTGATCCAAGAATAAAGGTAAGGATATATTGAAGATTCTGCAACCTATTGAGCTGTATTACCAATCCATCCCACCCATGTACTGTTGTTTTTGTTTACTTTTAGATCCTCGCTGTTCTTAATGTTTATACCCGGAGGAGTTACCAGCGTGCAGTGGGCCTTAGCAGTGATTTTCCAATGGCACAACAGAAAGTGTCACGCTGTCTGCGGGATGTCACAAATGCACTCAACAGCCCCTCAATTTTATAGAAATACAGGGTCAAATTAAATTAGCTAGCGAAACTCCGCCGACGTGACGTGATATCTAAACCAGGGACCGTACAACCCCGGTTAAGGGCTAAGCCTTTCGAAGGGGTAACCCATTCAATGGGTTACTTTTATCATGATGTAACCCATTGAAAGGGTTTTATGCTAGAAACCCATTGAAAGGGTTACCTGATAACCCATTTAATGGGTTTTATACTTGAAACCCAGTGAAAGGTTTAATGATAACCCATTCAATGGGTTCTATACCTACTTCAAACCCAGAAACATGAAAAAATCATAATATTTGTTTCGATATCCGCTCAGCACGCGTAGAATGACCAATTCTATCTCTATTGACCATTTTGGTTACCATTTTAGGTTTTTCTAAGCAGTTAATCAAAAACCTCCTCTCAGCCAAATTCTGTAGAAACTTTATATACAGGGTCAAATTAAATCAGCTAGCGAAACTCCGCGGACGTGATGGGTATTGATATCTAAACACGACAAAATAAAATAACAAAAGATTTGATTAAACAAAAATTGGGGTCAACGTACCGCTGTTAGTGTTATTACTTTAAGTATATGTCGAGAAAATCTGTTTTCTTTTGTTTAATCATGTTGAGATATCGGTACCCATCACGTCAGTGAAGTATACACAAAAAAAACAAAATTTCCATGTGACTACACTAACTGTGGTTAAAGACCCCAAAAAAAAAAACTTATCAAAATAATTTCGTTTTTGTGTGATCACGTCCAGATTAGGGACCACTTAATTTGGCTGAGAGGAACCTTATAAAAAGACAGTAAGTTTAAAAGCTTGTACTATTTTTCTCTAATGTAGGTATTTTATACCTAAGACGGTAACATTTCGTTTGGACAATGACTACCTACTTAAGCTTTGAAGTGTGTATAGTGTGCACTTAAATGGATTGTATAATTTTAAATGTAACTAAGCTGGATGTTTACAATTTTATGAAAAATATGGTCTGTCAGGCGTAGTCGGCTGCACGCATGTGGCATTGGTGAAACCCAGTGAATATGAAGAGTGTTTGCAATTGCTGGAAAGAAATAGGTATCCAAGCAGTCTCACAAAAAACTTTTCTAATAAAACATGTCAATAAACGCATAAGGTTTATATTATTGATTAGGGTATTTATAAACTTTTTATTTTACTTACAGGACATTGGGTGTTGGGACTGGTGTTATAAGAAGATAGTGATATAAAAAAAAGATGTACACAATAAAAGCATTGTTTTTATTATCAAAATGGATTTTCTTTTATTTATCTAATGTAGGTAGTCTTAAATTATTGCTAGGAACTTAGTTTCTCTTACCTACAGTACTTCAGTCTCAAATAATTTATAATCTGAATAAAATTAACAATCAACAATGCACTATAACAATCAAAACATAGATTTTCTTTTATTTATCTAATGTATTCAGTCTCAAATACCTTTTAATCTGAATAAAATTAACAATCAAGAATGCACTTTGTCAATCAAAACATAGATTTTCTTTTATTTATCTAATGTAGTCTAAAGTTATTGCTAGGAACTAAGTTTCTCTTATTTGTCTACTTTGCTTTCAAATACTTAATAATCTGAATAAAATTAACAATCAACAATGCACTTTATCATAGATTTTCTTTTATTCTAGACACTAATCTCAAAGAATCAACTTTATACAATCAACAGATATTTTTTTACAAAACACATTCACTTTTCTATTACAATCTTAATTTCTAATAGACAAATTCAGTAAATCAAGTTGGACTACCAGAAACTCCAAGCTACAAAAGAAATGAGGAGTTCGGGAAATAAATGTAGCCTGCATCATTCCACTGCTGGGCAAAGGCCTCTCCCCAAGGACTTCCACGGGAACACGTTTATAGAAATAGTTAAATTGCCAGATATTTAACTATATCTTGACATGTGTTCCCTTACCGAGTTACATAGGTCCACAATGGCAACTTTTATTTTACAGAGCACCACATTTCTTCTGGTTTTGAGTAGCAGCCTTTGTTCTTCCACCTCAATAACTCGGCTTCTTGCTGAGTCGGCAGCGAGGTGTCGCCGAACACGTGGACGTGCATAACGAGGGTTTAATGCTATAAACAAAAGAAACAATTTTTTGTTGGTTTAAGTAGGTCATTTTCTGAAACATCATTTACTTAATCTCTTTTCTATTAAACAATCGTACTTACTTTGCTGATTATGCATTGGCAACTCCAGCTCCAGTGCCTCCTGTGAGCGCCTCTGTGGACATTTAGGGTTGCTCATCGAGAGTGGGTTTGAAGGGGTAGCAGCAGATGTATGGGTGAGATGGCTGCTGGCTCTTGTCTTACAGGTGGACCCTGTACAACAAAAACAATATCATTTGCGGTTACAACAGATATGTAATTATGTATCTGTAATTTATTCTTATTTAATAAAAATAAGTCACAGCAAATACTTTAAGCAACATTATTATAAATACATTATTGCTGTTTTTGTTTTTTTACCATTGAGCCAAACATACAAATATAAATGTAATTACCTATTACTGATGGAAAAGCTGGCAAGAGTGCCACTCTTGTCTCAGTTTGTGGCTCTCCAAAACCCTCTCTCCCATAATTGAAAGTATCCATCAATTCCAGTTGGGAGAGGCTTGGTGGTACCGATGGGCCTCTACCTGTAGCACATGCTGACCGTCTGGCAGCTCCAGCAGCTTATATGGCCGAATTTTTTTTTTTCAGGCCACACCTATAATTTGGTTATTTTTGGTTAATTTTAATTGCATTTAAAACTATATATAAACAAGTACACTAGTAAGTCCTCCTACAGATAAGTATTTGGAGGATTACTGATTATCATTGTACCTATGCACTTTACTTATAACAAGACCTTAAAATTATATTAATGGCGAGTAATGTATTTAACTCACCATTTGCCACTGCTCCACGGACTTAGTGCAAATTCCTATTGCATTAAGGGCGTTGCACAGGTTTTCCACAGCCGTTTCGATCTTAATCTCCCGTCGTCACCCCTCAATAGTCTGCGAGCCAACTCTTCATTCTCACTCATAAAATTGAGGAGAGCCTCTATTTGCGCGTGAGTTGCTGCTGGAGCGATTGGGGCTATTTTACAAAATTAATTTTATCTAATAAAACGAAAACTTGATGTGAACTTCGGTTAGATAAATAAACAACATTGACATTTCATTTTATAATTTTCGACATAAAGAAAAAAGGCAAAGGTATAAACAGGATACTGCCGCTATCCGGCCAAAAGTGGCAAAAATAATTCAATTCTATATAAAACACATAATAAAAAGTATATTGTTAAAAATGTGGTCATTTCTAATGACTATAATATTTATTTTTGTATATAAAGCTAGAAAACCACAAAATAAGGAAACCGGTAATCGACCGGTAAAATAGCGCAACTCTATCTTCATGCGCCATTCGTTCACGAATATTGTCTAAAAGATTCCGTTGGGAACTGATGAATCCGAAATCATTAGGGAGTAGGGTTCACTGCGACGTATCGGGCTACTGTCGGACGGGCTCGCAGCTTCGTTAACGGACTTAGGGGGTAGCCCCCTGGTCCCTATCGGACGGTGAGCTACCCATCGCTCACCGTCCGCAGGCCGGAAATCGGCTTGCGATTCCCAACGCCCGGGGCATCTCCTGCGGCTACTAGGGGCGCGAGGGCGCGAACCTTGAAATTGGGTGTTTCTGGATCTCATCTGATCCAGAAACCCCAATTTCAACCTACTAACAGTCTTCATTAAAACCCTAAATACAAATGGAGCTAACTCAAAGAAATGTTTATTTCGACAGACAAAAAAGTGTGTGAGTCCCAAAACAGATATAGATACAAATGCCTGATGGCTCTTCAAATTCAAGCCGGAATCTCATCCCAGCGACATTCTATGTCGAAATCTTGTCAAAAATGTTGGTAAATTAGAGGTTTTATACACATTTAGACTGCGACTAGAATGCGAACATTCTTAAAAGTATGGGAATTGCTTCTCTTTTCTCAAGCCACAAATTATTACCGTAATACTTATACTCCATTCGAATCCACATATATCGCTTATAAGTCAACTCTTTCAATGTCAAGTTGTTATCCAAAATAATGTTGTGTATTGCCTAGGGTTGCCAACCATACTGTTAAAAATTACTGTTCAACAAAAATAAAGTAAGTTTATGAATAAACTGTTGTCACTGAAATCCAGAGCCTAACTACCTAAATAAAAAGTTTAATCTGCTACGTAGAATATCAAGCATGCACCTGGGCATAGGCGCAGTGTCTCAGCCAGACTTAATTTTAGAATGAAACTGTTAATATCCCGAATTTTGTGGGTATAGTAAATCCATATTTTTAGGTATCAGAATACCTTTTAGATACTAGTATTATAGTTAGTTCTGCCGCCTCAGTATTCATCAACTGAGTGTTTTCGGTGATGACAGAAATAGAACTTCAATACATTTAATTTTATTGAATCTCTTCGTCTATGTGCCGAGGCTTACGTAGCTTTTAACACATAATCAACCTATAATGTTCCCACTGCTGGGACACAGGCCTCCTCTCTGTGAGAGGGAGTGGGCCGTAATCCAACACGCGGGTCTAGTACGAGTTGGCAGATGTCATGTCTTCGATTTTTTGGTTCTAGGACATGCCGGTTTCCTCACCATCGTTTTGAGAGCAGTGGTGATGAAATAATTTACACAAAGTAAAGCGCCAGTCGGGTTTCGAACCTACGACCTAGAACTCGTAAGCCGCGGCCGTTACCACTGGGCCACCACTGCTCCTAGAATCCTCGAAGCTTTTAAAATTGGTTTTAAATTGATGAGTAGAGAACGCCACTGTGACACGACTAATGAAATATTCACTATTAAAAAAAAATACTGGTATACTGTTTATTTTCCTCCGTTTCAATAAAGGAGTGACCGTAAAATACTTTATTTCTTGTAAAAAACCGGTCAAGAGCGAGTCGGACTCGCGCACCGAGGGTTCTATACGTTTATATGATGTTGATGATTTCTGAAAAACTGTGCTATTTAGAGACATCTTTTTATTTTTCCTGTAATCTTTACATAAACTTCTATCATATAGAATAATTTCAGATTTTTATCTATGCAAACTCCGGAGATAAGGGGGGTGACGGTATTTTTTTTACATTTTTCATCACAAATCGGATATTTTTGTCGGAAACTATGCTGCCTAAAAAAAAAAAAAAAAATTGCGAATGCGCAAACAGCGCTCTTTTATATGATACCCCACATGCCACATGCCCAATACTACACTTCTTTCAGAAGCACTACAACGTTATACTTACAGAGGAACGGTGTGATCACTCAGGCCCGAAAGAGATGAGAGTATACACCGACGGATCAAAGACCAACTCCGGATCCGGAGTCGTAGTCTTCTCACACGATTTTAACATAAATATATCCAGCCCGCTTGGAATGTTCAACACCGTCTACCAGGCGGAATGTGTGGGCATTATACAAGCGGCTTACGCCATCGAAGCCGTAAGGAAAGTTACGGACACCCGTATACGTATACTGTCCGACAGTGCCTCAGTGCTGCAATCCCTAGAGAAAAAATATATAACCTCCAGACTAACACTAGAATGTCACAATGCACTGGAGCGGGTGACGGTGTGCAACCGTAACAAAGTGACACTGCAATGGATAAAAGGACACAGCGGATCGCTGGGTAACGACGCAGCTGACGAACTGGCTAGGAGAGGATCCAGCGCGCCAGCCTGTGGACCCGAACCTATCGTACCCATCCCCTTTAACCAACTACGTAGGTGGCTACAGGAGTTCACCCATACACTAGCGGAGAACTGGTGGACCTCGGCACCGGGCTGCAGGCAATCCAGGGAAGCCATGCCATCCTTAGATGCCAGGCTAACCAGGCGTTTGCTACGCCTGGACAGGAACGGCCTGCGCCTGGTGACGGGGACTATAACGGGACACTGCTCACTGAACAAACATTTCCACACAATAGGTATAACGGACAGCCCTCTGTGCAGGGCTTGCATGGAGGCTGAAGAAACCGTTGCGCATGTGCTCTTTGACTGCACAGGCGTCACCCAGATCAGAACAGAAACCCTCGGGTCACCCAGATCTTTCACAGACGTCCTATGCAGACCAGGAGACCTAATCAGCTTCTGGAGGGAGGTGGGCTGGTTGGAATAAACCACTGACGGCCGCCATGGCCCACGCACAATGGTCCACATGAAGGACTAAGTGCGGAAACCAAACCTTCTAACATAGAACATACCCCACATGCCTTAGTAGCCCCACTTCAAATTTTTAAGACCAAGGGGGTCTTAAAAATTTGAAGTGGGGCTACTATTCCGTTCAGTCCTTTTTACAAAAAAGTTTTTTTTTCTTGTTTGCAAAATAGTTGGGCATACGTCATCTAAAACTATTCTCAATTTCAAATTGATAGCATTAGTAGTTCTTGAGATATCTAGGTGTGACAGACAGACAGACAGACAGACTTAGTCTCACCATAAGGCTTCCTTTTTACCATTTTGGTTCGGAACCCTAAAAATACTGGGATACTGTTTATTTTCCCACATTGATCGTAATATGCTTTATTTCTTGTAAAAAAAGTTGGCAACCCTTGTACCGCCGTCGATGGGTTAACGACGACGGTTGTAATTATCATTACGTCAGAACAAATAGTTCGTATTGACAATGTTGGTTTAGTAATATTTGGTCTATCGAAGGTTACGTGAAAGTGTTTATCGCTATCTCTTGCTCATGTATTGAACAAGAAAGAGGCAAGCATGTAGAAATTGTAGAATTTGGTAATAGTCAGTCTTAGTTTACATATAAACATTGATGTATTAAGGGGACAATAACCGACTTTTAAGGCTTACACATACCAGCGCGACTTGTCGCGCGACGCGACACGGCACAAAGGCCCCGCGTGTCACGGGCCGAGCGGTGCCTTTGTGTCTCGTCGCGTCGCGCGACAAGTCGCCCCGGTATGTAGAAGCCTTTAATGGTTTTATACTGAAGATCACGTCTCAACGAGTAGTGTTAATGATTTGAAAAAAAAATATGATAAATTAGAGCATTTTTTCAATAATTTAATAAGAAAATATTTACATATTAAATATATGTGAATATTTTAGACTATATTTATATTACATAGTGAAATTAATTTGTAAAGTTATGTCTAACGCGGATAAAAAACTGAGAATGGCGCAAAATCTACCAAGCGTATTTTTCTAAAACCTTCACCAATTTAAAGATAGTTTAATTACTGATATTTTAGTATACCTACGCGTTTTATTAAAATACCTTTTGTTTTGTGTATAATAAATTAATAATGCGTCAAATTGGGGACAGCGCTCCTTGATGGGCGAGTCCTATTACTGGCTGAACATACGACGCGTTGCATGAGCTCAGTACAGAACACGCAAGCTAACCACTCGAGGTCACTGGCATATATCTGCGTCTTAAGAGCCAACTAGTCGCGGGCTCGAACTCACTGGCTGGCGCGGCCAAAAAGCACGCTGTCTCACCTAGCATCGTGTCCGACAGAGATAGCACCAGTGATGAGCAGTTAGAAGCTAGTCTACACGCATAACGTCTAGTCGCACGCACACAAACACAGTGCACGACGATTCATACTAAACCGCACGCGTAATAATATACGAAAACTCCTTTGGAAAGTGGGGTTTTATGAAAAAACTACTGCATAAATCAATTACGAATAAAGTTTATTATAATCTTCGACAATTGACCTTTGTCGGAATGAGCTTTGTTTTTGAGATTTTATACTTCTTTTATTACTTATTTACGCCTAAAGTTGCGTTAAAATTAGCAGGAAAAACGAATCTTTGTTGGCTCATAACTTTTTAATGCCTTTGTTTTTTACTATTCTGCTTTTGTACAGACAAAATTAATAATAAGAAAAAACGATATCATGTTTTACTTTAGATGTACAATGTGTAACAGTGGAGTAAAACCCCCCCGAAATTTGTATGGAAAAAGTATCGACTAGTTGCACCTTAAATAGGAAGATAGGCCACTCTCTAACATCATGGACCCGATGTCGTGCGTCATATGCTCGACAACCGAAATAGAGAGATATATTACGCGGGCTATAGCGGAAACGAGATAGCAATAATTGTCACTGTTACGTACCCATAAAAACTCGGAAACAAACTACGATTCGGGTATCCCCCACAAACCGAGAGTAATGTAGGTCGATTGTGTTCTTTCACCTAATTTATGCGGTCCACATTGAGGAGCCTTGTCTTCCTTTAATACATCAATGCATACTCGTGGAAAGCTTAAATTATAATAGATCTTAAATTTGTATTAAATATAAGAGACCAGGCGGAGTTACCATAATGCGTTGGAAGTTAGGTAGACCTTTGGTGTGGGATGCAACGTGTGTCGACACCCTTGCGCCATCCCATCTTCCTATCATGGTGGGCTTTGCTGGAGCGGCTGCTGCAGGTGCGGAAAACCTCAAACGGCGCAAATACTCCAATCTTATTAGGACTTATATGTTCGAGTCGTTTGGGGTTGAAACACTAGGGCCATGGGGTCCGAGTGCCCACTTGGTTTTCGAAACATTGCCCAGCGGTTCGTTGACTCTTCACTAGACCAATGGGCTGGCCTTTTTTTTGGGCCAAAGACTCAGCATTGCCAGGGTCCCGAGATATGTTATAGACACAACAGTAATAACACGTACCTAATAATAAAATTAATTAACAAACATGGAAGACAATAATTAAGTACATAACTTAATTATCTACCATGTTTGTTAATTAATTTTATAGCACTGTGTGCACATACGCGTTCTTTACTGTTTTTAATAAGTCCTCTTGTTTCCGTCTTTTTTAAAGTTACTTTTTACGCAAACAAGCTTTTTTTGATTTTTTAAAATTAGCAAAAGGCTGGTCAGATGATGATATGAATAGTGCCCTCAGCCTCCAAGAGATCATGATATGAGCACCAAAATACGCTTTCTAAACATACATTTAGTACATTCCATTATTTACAACTAAAGTAACCGTCATGAGAAGCTATAAATACATAAAATTGCAAATTATACAACTATCAACTTTAAACTCAAGATATCTAAGTTGATTTATGAATGAAGAAATTATCGCTAAACGTCATAAAATAATTTTAGTTGCAATGGAAACTGAACCATACGCAATTTCAGTTAAAGTTTTAAATCCCAAAGTATGAAATTTATCTCGTCTCATGGCGTTGACTTTAGCTGCGTCCCTTGGTTTCACCCGCGTAAGTCTCGATCCCGTAGGAATATATGGATAAAAAGTAGCCTATCCAGGGTGTCAGCTACCTCGATACAAAATTTTATCAAAATTGGTCCAGCCGTTTTTACGTGAAAGAGTAACAAACATCTATCCATCCATACTTACAAACTTTCGCGTTTTTATTAGTATTATATTATATTATAGTAGGACTATTACTCCATTTGAAATAAGATTAGACATTTAAATAAACTTGTTTACAGTCCGTTCAATCGATTTTGACTTCTATTCCGTAGGCATAAGGATGGCATAAAAAGCAAGAACGTGGTTATAATACCAACTGTTTATTACAGCTGCCATTTGTCTTGCCACCAACGCAATAGAAGTCAAAATCGGTTGAACGGACTGTTAAAAAGGTTTATTTAAATGTCTAATCTTATTTCAAATGGAGTATAGTAGGATAAGCTTCCCAATAGCTGGAAAGAGCTAAGCGTAGAAGCATTTAAAAGGTCATTCAAATCTTTTGTAGCCAGTAAAGCATATTATGATGTGAATGATTTTTTAAGGGAATCATTTTAAATTGATATGCTCTTTTTAACATTTATAAATTAATTTGATCTGAAATGTATATTATGTAATGTAATAATGATTTTGATGATGATGTTTGTATTGAATATTTTTGGACCTACGTTGACATTACATTATTATGTCTTTTTTATTATTGGTAATTTAATATTTGACAATTTTAGTATGTAACTCCTATCTATTTCTATATGAATTAATTATGTAATCAATCAATTTAAATTAGTTTATTTATTTATGTCAGCATTGTCAATATTAATGAATGTTGTATATATTTTTTTAATTCGAAACTTGTATTTGCACACATGTGACAATATGTTAAACATGTTAGCACAACTCCATGTACTTATAATACCTTGCATGCATTTATTTTATAATTGTATGTAGGTTTTGCGCAAATAAAGTACATGTTTGCGCAAATAAAGTTATCTGAATCTGAATCCATGATATTACTCTAAGAAAATTCATTCTTATGTTCGTGCAATAAGAAATTCCCTCTGCTATGCGTAGAAGACAGTAGATAGTATATTAAATTCCTATGTGTCGTCGCTTGCGCCTCGGTTCTGTACATAAAATGGGTCACAGACGATTTGATTGCTTTCCATTATTTTGAACCCCGATGTGATTATTTTCTGTATTGTACGTATCGTATGTACCTCTACATATCATTATAATACCTTTGTAAATTATTTTGAAGATTTTATGTTAATATTTTGACCAATTTTTGTAATATAATTAACATAATTTATAGTTATAGTTTGCGTGCTTATAGCGATCTACGTGTCCAGTATAATAAATAACTCACTCAGGATACTGTTGAGGCTGCCGTGGCGATGTAGCGCGTCAAGGCTGTTTGCTCAAAGGCATATACATGGTTTTGCGGCCATCATACGTACAAGAAGCGCTTCTCTGCTTGCTCGTCTCCGCGGCAATACCAACACTATCTTGAGTTTATTCGCAGATAGATGGGAGTCTCCACACGGAATAAAACTTATATGTCTACTAACACTAGTTTTTAAGATCATTGTTACTAACACTATGGGCGTTGCCTGAAATAAATGATAATAATGATATCCCATGACTACTAAACGACTGCTAAAAGGCAAAAGTTTAATGGTTAAAACTGAAGACCTATGATGGCATTGAATTATTGCTGCAAGCATCGTCGATATGAGTTCAAAATATACACAGTTACACACACACTATTTTAGGATATATCTCTAAGTTTATTTTTGCTTTTATTTAGTCATATTAAAAGTATTGCCTTGTTTAGTTTGAGATTGTACTTGTTTTTATATTTTATATTTAAATTATTTTTTCTGATTGTAGGTAAACCACTTTTATCAATTAATTATTTTGTCATTGGAGTGCGGGATCTCCTAGCACAGGTATGTATATCTTTTACTTAAAAGCTCCCTATGTAAGATTTACTGTAAAAGTTGTACAAGTTTCTGCAATAAACCTTTTTATCACTAAGGTACATTTGTACAGCACAACCTGCACCCTAATTGCTTAATTATACCCTTTCTATCCCAATCCGAAGGATTTTAAAGGAAATCCCTAACACATTGGCTTCGTATGTTTGAAAAATTCGTCTGCTCGGCAACGTAATTATCGCATTATTGAATTGTCAAATTGAATGGCATTGCCATTTAAACTCTGACATTTAATTTGCTAGACCAAACTGACAGGTGCGCCCGACCTTTTTATATAAATAACACAATAAATAATTCGCAGAGGGAAAATCACTTGCACGAATAAAAGAAAGTTAATTCTCGATGTCGAATAATAAAACAGCTTGTCGCTTCTTCCTTGGACCACACCCTACAGCTATTAATCATCATTTCAGCCGAAAGACGTCCACTGCTGGACATAGGCCTCCCCCAAGCACCGCCACTTCCTTCCTTCCGCACAGCGGATACCTGCGGCCTTCACAAGGTCATCGGTCCACCTTGTAGGAGGCCTTCCAACGCTACGTCTTCCGGTACGCGGTCGCCACTCCAGGACCTTTCGGCCCCATCGGCCATCAGTTCTGCGAGCAATGTGCCCTGCCCACTGCCACTTAAGCTTGGCAATTCTTCGGGCTATGTCGGTTACCTTGGTTCGCCTGCGGATCTCTTCATTCCTGATTCGATCACGTAGGAAAACTCCAAGCATAGCCCTCTCCATTGCCCTTTGGGTGACTTTTAGCCTTCTGATAAGGCCCATTGTAAGCGACCACGTTTCAGTGCCATAGGTCATCACTGGCAACACGCACTGGTCAAAGACTTTCGTCTTGAGACACTGCGGTATGTGGGACGAGAAGATATTGCGAAGCTTCCCGAACGCTGCCCAGCCGAGTCGGATTCGACGATTGACCTCTTTCTCGAAGTTGGACCTACCTAACTGGACAGTTTGTCCGAGGTAAACATACTCGTCCACAACTTCGAGTGTAGCGCCTCCGATCTTCATGGGAGTGGGTGTTACATGGGCATTTGACATGACCTTTGTCTTATCCATGTTCATTTTCAGACCCACTCTTTCGGAAGCTCTACTGTGGTCATCGAGCATTACACTGAGGTCCTCCATAGTCTCAGCCATGACAACTATATCGTCGGCAAACCGAAGGTGAGTGATGTACTCGCCATTGATGTTGATGCCTAGCCCTTTCCAGTCCAGAACCTTGAAGACATCCTCCAGTGCAGCGGTGAACAGTTTCGGAGAGATAACGTCTCCCTGCCTCACACCTCGCTGCAGAAGGATAGGTTTCGAGGTCTGGTCCTGGAGTCGGACCGACATAGTGGCGTTTTTGTACAGACACTTCAGCACCTCGATGTACCGATAGTCGATCTGGCACCGTTGAAGAGACTGCAGTACAGCCCATGTCTCGATCGAATCAAAGGCTTTCTCGTAGTCCACAAACGCTAAGCAGAGAGGCAGGTTATACTCTTCGGTCTTCTGTATAACCTGCCGCAGCGTATGTATGTGGTCTACTGTGCTAAAGCCTTTACGGAATCCGGCTTGTTCGGGAGGCTGGAAGTCGTCAAACCTGCGCGCGAGACGGTTCGTAATGACTCTTGAAAACAGCTTGTAGACATGGCTCAGAAGTGAGATGGGCCTATAATTCTTAAGGAGGGTATTGTCACCCTTCTTAAAGAAAAGGATAAACCACACCTCTGTTCCATGCCTGTGGCGTTTTGCCCTCGAGTATGACGGAATCAAACAGCTTCTGGAGGACCTTGAGAACGGGTTTTCCGCCGGCCTTCAGGAGCTCGGCCGTAATTCCATCATCACCCGGCGCCTTGTTGTTTTTAAGCTGCTTCAGAGCCATCCTAATCTCGTACAAGCTGACGTCCGGGATGTCTTCAGTGTAATGTCGGGTCAATCTAGCTCTTGGGTCATTTGCCAGATTCGTACCGGGGTTATATGTTGATGTGTATAACTGCCCATAGAACCTCTCGATCTCTCCCAACAGCTCAGGTTTGGCGGATACGATCCTGCCGTCATCGGTCTTCAGTTTTGCAAGCTGGCTCTGCCCAATAGACAGATCTCTTGAAAAGACCTTGGAGCCCTTATTTCGCTCTATCGCGTCCTTAATGCGGTCTGCATTAAAGCGGCGAAGGTCGCTTTTCAAGGACTTAGAGATCTGTTTATTGAGCTGGCGGTACTTAAGCGCATCATCTGAAGACTGCAGTATCAACTCGCGCCTCTCCTCCATGAGCTTTATAGTAGGATCAGAGAGCTTCTTGTTTTTATTTGTACGACGGGTCTTAAAGATCTTAGACCCGACCGTATGGACAGTTTCCACGAACCCATCGTTATAATCGTCCACGGAGCTCCCTAGGCACTCGAAACGATTCTGAAGTTCGAGCTGAAAGTTCTCGGGGTTTTGGACTTGGATCGGTGCTGGGCGGAGCGTAGACTTCACCAGTCGAGATCTTTCCAGCTTGATATTTAAGTTCAATGTGCCTCTTACCATGCGGTGATCACTTCCGGTTTTCACCGCGTTGATCACAGAGACATCATTGAATACTTGCTTCTTCGTCGACATGATGAAGTCAATCTCGTTTTTTGTTGCACCATCAGGGCTCTGCCAGGTCCACTTTCTGTGCTCACGTTTTCTGAAGAAGGAATTCATCATAAAGAATCCTTCCTTCTCCATAAAACTGGCCAGTACGTGACCTCGGTGGTTCCGACGCCCAACTCCAAATTGCCCCACTCGCAGCTCATCATCGTTTCGTTTGCCCAGTTTTGCATTGAAGTCCCGGGGATAACAACGGTGAAGTGAGTTTTAGAGCCATGCATGGCTCTTGAAATATCCTCATACATGGTCTCCACCTCATCGTCAGGGTGTGAAGAAGTCGGGGCGTAAACCTGTACGACTTTCAGCGAATATCGTGCGGATATTCTGAGTATAAGGTACGCCACCCTGGTCGACACACTCTCGATCTTCACCACGTTGCTCACAAGGGACTTATGGACGATAAACCCGACACCACCTTGGGACTGCTGGTCGCCCTCCCGGAAATAGAGCAAGTTCCCAGATTTCAGGAGTATCGAGTCCTCCCCCTGTCTTCGGACTTCAGATAACCCTATTATACCCCATCGTAACCCGCTCAATTCTTCCTCGAGTTCAATAATCTTCTCGTCGGTCCGGAGTGTACGCGTGTTGTATTGTATTAATATTCAAAGTATAATTAATGTCAGTGCGCCACTGACACGATATTTATTTTAACCTCATAAGTATAGCCACCGATTGGCTAGCGCTTTGTCCTGCTAATTTATACTATTTGTTTGTGCATAACAAATTTTGCTGTTTTTTCGTGTAAAACATTGATTTTGCTATTAGTTCGTGCAAAACACTGATTTTGCTATTTGTTTGTGCAAAACACTGATTTTGCTATTTGTTTGTGCAAAATATTTATTTTGCACAAACAAATGTCACTCTTTGTGACGGAACTCGTCCCGGGAACTTACTACCAATATGCCTTTCTGCCGCCAAGAAGTGTTGGTATTTCAGTTTGAAGGAATATAGGTGCCGGTTGACGATGACTTTGTGAAGGCTGCAGGTATCCGCTGGATGCGGGAAGCACAGAACCAGTCGAAGTGGCGGTGCTTGGGGGAGGCCTATGTCGAGCAGTGGACGTCTTTCGGCTGAAATGATGAGGTGCCGGTTTAATTAGAGACACATGGGACATTTCTGCCTCTGGGACGGTAACGCATCTGCAATGGTATTGTAGATGTGCAAAAGTGGAGATAACTTACCATCATATGAGCCGCCTGCTTGTTGCTCAACAATTATCAGAATAGATAGGCAGTTTATAACATACTAGCTTCTGCCCGCGACTTCGCATGTTTCTTGTTCCCCCAACCCACTGCGTCGCGTTGCATCGCACACCCCTGCTATTAATTCCTTTTCGCTTAGCGTTCTTTCTGCCTTTTTTGTATTTTCTCGGCTCCTAAGAGTCGTAGCGTGATGTTATATAACCTTTCTCAGTAACTGGGCTATCATATGCAAATATTTTTTTTTATAAGTTTGTATATAGGGTGTAATCTCTGGAGATTACACCCTACATGCAAACTTACAAACAAACAAATTTTACCTCTTTATAATATTAATCATTAGTATAGATGAGTCCTCGATACGAGATGAAGAAGTTTTGGGAGGAGGAATGAGAGGAGGCCTTGGAGGAACCGGTATGTACTAAAATTAAAAATTCCGATCAGAATTCAGATTGGATTCGGTGTAATTCAGATCAGATAAATTACACGAAGTAAACTGCCCTAGGTTCGAACTAGAAAGAAAGAAAAAAAAATAGATTTATTTGTCTTGTACTTTTTTACGTTATTCACATACTTTTTAGTAAAAAAACACGTTTTTTTACCAAAATCCAAAATTTTCGTTCGGCTAGTGACCTATAGAATTATCTATAGGTCACTAGCCCGCGCGGAGACGCGTCTTTTGAAATTTTGCACGTGCGCCTAGCGAATTGCGAATTTCAAAAAATTGCCCTGGTCTCACCGGCGAGGTAAATAAACTATTCGCGTAACTACTAGGTTTTTTACACGTATCTAGGTCAATAATTATGACCAAGCATCGCTAGGAAAATGATCGAAAGCTGAACGTTGAACGTTAAGGCGGATGTTAGACGGTCAAATCATGAAATTGTGGCGTATCGTGAAATGGCCAGGCATATCACGATATCATGGTCATTCCTTCGTTCGGATTACGACATACATAAAACGACTTTCACTCATAAACTGTTTTTCCACCATAATTTTTTTTTTTAAGGAAATTGTCAAGTTAACCTGTGTAATTCTTTTCATAACACATCAATTGAAAATACATTTGATCGGAAGACATTTTAATCATTCAATTCGATGTGACTTCCTCCACACATCCGTAGGAAGAAGGAACGCCTTTCTCCGGCATCGGCAGCGGAAATCGACAGGGGAATAGGACGTCCCCAATTATGTGTAGGAAGACGCCTAATGGTTTGCAAGGTTTTAGACTGAAAGCAGAGAAATTGTTTCCTGAGTTGAGGCATTATGGCGGGTTCAGAAAGGAGAATTCTTAAAGCCCATTTACAAGAAACAATTAGGTTGTTTGATGAATGCAATTATGAAAGCAGTTTCAGCAGTATACAAAATTGCGCCATTTAATGTTAAGACACTGCAACTTTTTTTATTGCTTCAACACGTTACAACAGGCAATTAAATTGCTCGGCGCAAAATCCTAAGGTCTGTTTTAAACTTCTTCATCTCGTATCGACGACTCATCTACGTAAACTAATAAAATATTATAAAGAAAAGAGGTTTTTTCTGTTTGTATGTAACGCCCGGGTGTCACCACTGTGTGGATCGCCTGGAAGACACGGTGGAGGTCTGCCCGGCTTGGGCGGAGCAACGCCGTGTCCTCACGGAGGTTATCGTCAGCGGTGATCTCTCGCGTCCGGCCCTGGTTCAGGCTATGGTTCGGAGTGAGAGTGCATGGGAGGCCGTCACCTCTTTCTGTGAAGCAGTAATGCTCGCGAAGGAGAAGGCGGAACGTGTGAGGGAGAGGCAAGGTTTTAAATTTCTTCATATCGTATCGACGACTCATCTACATATACTAATATAATATTATAAAGAGGTAAAAATTGTCTGTTTGTAAGTTTGTATGTAGGGTTTTTTTTGGGTGGGAAATTATCAAATAACTTTTCCCGCTCTGGGCGGAGCGGCAGGGTACTTTTACTGACTAAAACCCACCCATGTTCCTTCAGTTGCCTGTGTGCCAGGGCCACGATATTCCTTTCGGACAAACTCGCAACCCTGGCAGATGTAAGAGGTAATCTCTGGAACTACCAGTCTGGTTTGAAAAATTATTTAGTATTTGATAGCTCAATTCTTGAGGAAGTTCATAACATCAGGCTTTAACATCACGCTACGGCTCTTAGCCTGCAAAAGTGGGGATAACTTACCTCAGATGAACCGCATGCTTGATTGCCCAACAATTATCAGAATAGATACTATCCACAATACCATTCAAAGTCAAAGTCAAATTGTTTATTTCAAATAGGCCCATATAAGGCACTTTTGAACGTCAATATTTACAAAAAATAGAATTAATTCTAGTTGACCCTTACAAAAGGTAGTTTCGTATGGAGAAGAATGGGGAAGGAACTCCACCGTTACTCTTTTAAAATCATGTACAATATTTTATATAGGTACATTAATTATATAATTATATGTGAAGACGATGCACCTAGAATAAAATTACTATACCACAATAGGTAATAAAAAGAGTTAAGAATGAAGCAATGACAGATAAATTAATTACGTGATAGATACATGATACTCACATAATATATTTACAAAAATTGTCAAAAAAATATACGGTTTCATAAAAAATATCAATATCAGTGTGAGTTTAGGCAATCACAGAATTTAAAATAAATGTCATAAAAGTAGTAAATTAAACAATTTAAAAAAAGCAGCCTGTTTGATTTGTCTAGACTCTAGATTGACTCTACATTGCAGGTGCGTTACCATCTCAGAGGCAAAAATGTATCATGTCCCTCTAATTAAACCGGCACTCATATTTCTTCAAACCAAAACTAAGCAAAACTTCTTGATGGTAGAAATGCGCATGATGGTAGTTCTTCCCGGGACGAGCTCCATCACAAAGAGCTGTCCTAGGTTTTCTTTTGACGTTATCATAAACAACTTGTTTGTGCAAATCTAGTATTTTGCACAAACAAATAGCAAAATCAGTGTTTTGCACGAACAAATAGCAAAATCAGTGTTTTGCACGAACAAATAGCAAAATCAGTATTTTGCACGAACAAATAGCAAAATTAGTGATATGCACAAACCAATCGGTGGCTATACATAAAGGGTTAAAATAAATATCGTGTCAGTGGCGCACTGAAATTAATTACACTATGAATATTAATAGCTGTGGGGTGTGGTCCAAGGAAGAAGCGACAAGCGGTTTTATTATTCGAGAATCTACTTTCTTTCTTTTTGTGCAAGTCATCTTCCCTCTGTGAATTATAAATGGTGTTATTTAAAAAAATGGTCGATCGCAGCTGTCGTTTTGGTCCAGCAAATTAAAATTCAGAGTTTGCCATTCATTCTAACAATTTAACATTGCATTATTTACGTTGTCGGACCACGCACAAGGGTTCCATAGCTGGGATGAATTTATCCCAAGAACAAACATTTTAGTTGAAAAACATGTTCTTCCATACATTCCAACTGCAAATGTAAGTTTGTATGTACAATATTGAGAGATTTACCATGTTATTTTAAGAACTTAGACTTCTTATAGGTTGTCATGTAATCTATAAGTATAGAACAATTTTTTTATATTCTTTAATAAAAAATTTACTCAGTAGTTTCGGAGAACGGGGTCAATTTTCATCTATTTTCTTTAATAACTTTAAAACTATTTATTATATTTAAAAAAAATATATTAGAGACCCTCACAGTAAGCTCGTTCAGTTCAGCTCGTTCGGTACAGTTTTTTAAATAGTTTTAACTAAAAACTCAACAACAACACGCAGTCCGAAACTAGGTAGAGTAGGTATACCTACTTGCCGTGCTATCAAAGTCTCGCTATACATATGACGCAAATCTTTAACCGCTTCAGCTTATCATTCAAATCGGTTACCGTTCCTGAATATTGATGTCATACATAACAGGGCTCACCCTGCTGTCGCGTCAAAACGCGTGTTTCGTGGCCCCACGGTGCGCAGAGCAGCTTAATAGCGATTATAAAGGGTCCTCTTAAACAGCAGCTGATAGATTAGTACTTTAGATACTTCTTAGGGTTCCGTACCTCAAAAGGAAAAATGGAACCCATATAGGATCACTCGTGTATGTTTGTCTGTCCGTCAGTCACAGCCAATTTTGAAATTTGGTCCACATATGAATTTTTCTGACCCAAACACGGACGTGTAAATAGATTTATTTTGAATAGGGCAGTCACTTTTGGGAGGCAATTTTTTTGTTTTTTTTTTACGAGTATTTGCTAAGTGTATCCTGTGACATATTAATTAAAGGGCTTGTAGTAAGGATTTCAGATACATATTTTTTTATAATTTTAAAATAATCGGTTTAAAAGTTATTTAAGAAAATAGATGAAAATTGACCGGGTCATGGCATATCTCCGTTTTGCTGTTCTTTACATAAAGATTACAGGAAAATCTATAATAAGTCTACGGTCTTAAAATAACCTAGTAAATCTCACAATATTGTGCGTCATACTATAATAATATTTATTAATTTGACGTATGTCATAGTGGCACCATTTCTTTAAGTATGTTCTTCTTTATTTCCCTTTTGTTTTTATATAAATTCTTTTAAGTTGTTATCTATTGTTTTATTGTGCTATTGTATGTTGCGCTATGTCTGTTTTTGTGCACTAAATAAATGTTTCATGTATTCATCATTTGTTGTTGGTTATTCTAGATGCAGTCGTGTTGAGCCGTATGGTGCCGGACGTAAAGAATACCATACCCTATTTCTTCCTGTGGGTATCGTAAAAGGTGACTAAGGGATTTACTAAAGAATAGGCAGCAGCGTTCTTTATGCATTTTAACACCATACTGCGATTGCCAACCCGCCTGCCAAGCATGGTGATTATGGCAATACCCCGCCTCTTTGGGAAGAGGCCTATGTCCAGCAGTGGACGTCTTTCGACTGAAATGATGATGATGATGATTTAGGGCCAATTTCACCAACAAAACAGAACGCGATCAGCACATCTAAACTGCGTTCAACAGCTGTCAGTGTCAATATTCAATATGAATTATGACATTGACAGCTCTTGAGTGCGGTTTAGATGTGCTGATCGAGTTCAGTTTCATTGGTGAAATTGGCCCTTATTTCGTCTCAAAATGGTTTTGTAGTACTTAAAGTCACCAGGCCTCACTTAGTGGCATCATACAAATAAACAGGCAGGTAACATGCATTTCTAATAAATAATTAAAACAAAAAATTAAAAGGAAAATGAAACACAACAAAAGCAGCCAAAGTGTGAATGGTGGTGAACGTGTAGGAGGAGGACAATGGAGTGATGGATGTAACATAACTGACGAAATGTACCTAGCATCATCTCTATCTACCCACCCCCTTCGGAGCAAACACCCGTGATATTATATTTACGCTGACTCGCAACAAAATACCACAAAACAGCTTATTTAATCTTTAATCTGTTGTTTCCGGTGGTTTACAAGCTCCGTTTAACTTTGAATCAGTAGTAATTTCACGCGCGACGGGTTCTGATGGTAACTGTCGCGTCAGAAAGTTGTTGCAATCTGTGTATTTTAAACGTTTAATTTACGTTGAGGGTTTAAATCTGTCTGTCAGTGTCGAATGCTGAATTTCTTATATCGTGTCGGTACGATCGAATTATGGGCCTGCAGTCTCGACATCGTCCGTGTGGTGCCGGACGTAAAGAATAGCACTAACCCATTTCTTTCCATGGGTGTCGTAAAAGGCGACTAAGGGACTAATTACTAGAGAACGGGCAGCAGCGTTCTCTATGCATTTTAACACCATACTGCGATCGCCAACCCGCCTGCCAAGCGTGGCGATTATAGCAAACCTATGGCCTAAGTCCAGCAGTGGACGTCTTTCAGATGAGAGATGAGTCTCGACATATTATAGCAAACCTATGGCCTAAGTCCAGCAGTGGACGTCTTTCAGATGAGAGATGAGTCTCGACATATTATACATAGCGATTTTTTTACGACGGAATTCGGTCGCAAAGTCCTAATGGAGTCCCTAGACGGTCAAAAATGCTTGACAAGATTGTAATCTTTCGTGCTTATCAAGCAATTTTGACCGTCTAGATATCGCATTAGGACTTTGTGATCGAATTCGGTCGGATGCCGAGACTGCAGGGCCAGATAAAGAGAACATACATGTACAACTTTAAGGCGACGATAACCGACTTTTAATGATTTTATACGGAAGATAACGTCTAAGCGATTAGCGTTAATGATTTGAAAAAAAAATTTTTTAAATTAGTACATTTTCTCAATAACTTAATATCTGAAGATTTTAGATTTTGTTTATATTACATAGTTAAATTTATTTGTAAAGTTATGTCTAACGCGGAACCAATTTAAAGATAATTTAATTATTTATCTTTTAGTATACGCGTTTAATTAAAATACCTTTTGTTTTGTGTATAATAAATTAATAATGCGTCAAAATGGGGACAGCGCTCCTTGATGGGCGAGTCCTATTACTGGCTGAACGTACGACGCGTTGCGTGAGCTCAGTACAGAACTCGCAAGCTAACCACTAAAGGTCACTGGCATATATCTGAGTCTTAAGAGGCTGCATTATGAAAGTTGCAAACGTCGCGAATCACTATCAAATATTTCGTTGTATAGATTAATTTTGTTGGCTAAGTAAACAGCGGCGCGGGTCTATCGATCAGGTTAAGCAACGCTTGCCACAGTTGGTCCGTGGATCGGTGATCATCTTTACATATCAAGACCCCTCCGTGCCTCAGAAAGCACGTTAAGCCGTTGGTCCCGGCTGTCGTTTGTAGATCTCTTTGCCAACTTGTCTCTTCTGTCAACTTGTAAGTACTAAAGTCGACTGAAATTATTGTTTAATGTATGGGACACTATTTGAAAAAAAAACCGGTCAAGAGTGAGTCGGACTCGCGCACCGAGGGTTCCGTACGTATATATGATGTTGATGATTTCTGAAAAACTGTGCTATTTAGAGACATCGTTTTATTTTTCCTGTAATCTTTACTTAAACTTCTATCACATAGAATAATTTCAGATTTTTATCTATGCATACTTCGGAGATAAGAGGAAGGGGAACGGATTTTTTTTTTACATTTTTCATCAAACGCGGAAACTGTGCTGCCTAAAAAAAAATAAAAAAATGTTTGAGAATGTGCAAACAGCGTTCTTTCATATGATACCCCACATGCCCTAGAAGCCCCACTTCAAATTTTTAAGACCCCGTTTCAGTCCCTTTTGCAAAAAAGATTTTTTTTTTTTTCTTGTTTGCAAAGTAGTTGGGCTAACGTCATCTAAAACTATTCTAAATTTCAAGTTGATAGCATTAGTATTTCTCGAGATATTCAGGTGTGACAGACAGACAGACAGACAGACTTAGTCTCACCATAAGGGTTCCTTTTTACCATTTTGGTACGGAACCCTAATGACCAATGTATTATGATTCCTTCGATTATTTATTTGAGTTACATTGACTTTTTTATTCGTATTTAATTTTTAAATGATATTGAGTTGACATTGAATAATATTGTTTTGATGTGTTTATGTTGTTAATTTTTAAATGACCAATGTGTTACGTGTATTTTTTAATTTTTTATTATCTAGAATTATATTTCAAACACAATGTAAATTGTTAATTAATAAATTGAATTGAATTGAATTGATCTTTGACAGTTATTACGGGTCGTCAGAAGCCCGAAAGTCTGACAACCAGTCTTACGAAGGGGTATCGTGTTACCCAGTAACTGGGTTGTGGAGGTCAGGTAGGCAGTCGCTCTATGTAAAATACTGGTATTCAGCAGTTAGACTGGAAGCCGACCTCACCACAGTTGGGAAAAGGCGGGAAGATGATGAGATTAATTTGTCAATAATTATAATTAAATTAAATTCAGGGCTGTCCAGAGTATACTCAAATATGTTTTTTTTGTGTGTGATTTCGTACTTTATTTACCCTACGAAGTTTAACATTCTCCACCCATTAAATCAAATCAATCAATTAAAGATTATTTACACCAAATTCTGAAAGTTTCCAAATAAAAAAGTTTCCATAAACTAAATATTCAGTTCTAAATTAATGTTTGCTAACAGTTTATTATTAATTTATTCGTATTTAGAATAGTAATCTGTGGAAAATGTAATGGATAGTTCTTGTGAAGTTACATGTTATGAAAGGAGACGTTCACAAAATGTATGGGGCTTGGTACTAAAATAATTGAAAATTTAAACCGCCTTCTGAGCTCTATAGGCTGAAAGAGGGTAATTATTTTGATGTCATTCGGCATTTAATTGTTTTTTACAGCCGCCTGTTTTTTTTTAAACAAGGGTTAAAAATAAAATGCTGACATCACTAACTACAAACATTATTTATATTTTAGGTATGGCAGCCCTTTGGCAAATGACGTGACAATGATAGTGACAATGCCAGTCAGCAGGACTCGGGTCAGACGGCTTGACATTTTCAGATTTGACCTTTTTTCGATATGTTTTGTGATTGCATTGTCATGATAATCAATGATTTTTGTCTCAATTTCATGGAGCTGCAGCTAAAATTAAATAAATCTCAAAGTATTTAACAGAAACGGAAACTTAAGCCATATTTAAAATGATTATATAGCATAGAAATGAATAAATAAAGACAAGGTGCGTTTTGTTTGTAGTGAAACATTTTTCACTTTTTTACAAAAACGGGAGCCTGAAAAAATCAGTTTTAACTATAATCGAGTAGCACTATTAAATAAGCTTTCTAATAAGGTACACCATATTAGCGTTTAAAAATCTTCGGAATATTATACCACTTTTGGCCTCTCCTTTCTGTAAAAAAAAATGTAACACACTGTTATATATATAAAGCAAACACTTTCCATGATGTAATAAAATAAAATTTATTAAAATAAAATTTGCAAAGTTGTCAACTTAAAGAATTAACCCTCCAATTATTAACCAACTCAATTGAATCTGCTGTTAAATCTCACGTCAAGGCATGTTTTTTTATTAGTGTATTTATTTATGAATGTATTAGCCAGTCAACAAAGCTGCAAAACAAATTCATCATAAATAAATACACTAATAAAAAAACATGCCTTGACGTGAGATTTAACAGCAGATTCAATTGAGTTGGTTAATAATTGGAGGGTTAATTCTTTAAGTTGACAACTTTGCAAATTTTATTTTAATAAATTTTATTTTATTACATCATGGAAAGTGTTTGCTTTATATATATAACAGTGTGTTACATTTTTTTTTACAGAAAGGAGAGGCCAAAAGTGGTATAATATTCCGAAGATTTTTAAACGCTAATATGGTGTACCTTATTAGAAAGCTTATTTAATAGTGCTACTCGATTATAGTTAAAACTGATTTTTTCAGGCTCCCGTTTTTGTAAAAAAGTGAAAAATGTTTCACTACAAACAAAACGCACCTTGTCTTTATTTATTCATTTCTATGCTATATAATCATTTTAAATATGGCTTAAGTTTCCGTTTCTGTTAAATACTTTGAGATTTATTTAATTTTAGCTGCAGCTCCATGAAATTGAGACAAAAATCATTGATTATCATGACAATGCAATCACAAAACATATCGAAAAAAGGTCAAATCTGAAAATGTCAAGCCGTCTGACCCGAGTTCTGCTGACTGGCATTGTCACTATCATTGTCACGTCATTTGCCAAAGGGCTGCCATACCTAAAATATAAATAATGTTTGTAGTTAGTGATGTCAGCATTTTATTTTTAACCCTTGTTTAAAAAAAAACAGGCGGCTGTAAAAAACAATTAAATGCCGAATGACATCAAAATAATTACCCTCTTTCAGCCTATAGAGCTCAGAAGGCGGTTTAAATTTTCAATTATTTTAGTACCAAGCCCCATACATTTTGTGAACGTCTCCTTTCATAACATGTAACTTCACAAGAACTATCCATTACATTTTCCACAGATTACTATTCTAAATACGAATAAATTAATAATAAACTGTTAGCAAACATTAATTTAGAACTGAATATTTAGTTTATGGAAACTTTTTTATTTGGAAACTTTCAGAATTTGGTGTAAATAATCTTTAATTGATTGATTTGATTTAATGGGTGGAGAATGTTAAACTTCGTAGGGTAAATAAAGTACGAAATCACACACAAAAAAAACATATTTGAGTATACTCTGGACAGCCCTGAATTTAATTTAATTATAATTATTGACAAATTAATCTCATCATCTTCCCGCCTTTTCCCAACTGTGGTGAGGTCGGCTTCCAGTCTAACTGCTGAATACCAGTATTTTACATGGAGCGACTGCCTACCTGACCTCCACAACCCAGTTACTGGGTAACACGATACCCCTTCGTAAGACTGGTTGTCAGACTTTCGGACTTCTGACGACCCGTAATAACTGTCAAAGATCAATTCAATTCAATTCAATTTATTAATTAACAATTTACATTGTGTTTGAAATATAATTCTAGATAATAAAAAATTAAAAAATACACGTAACACATTGGTCATTTAAAAATTAACAACATAAACACATCAAAACAATGTTATTCAATGTCAACTCAATATCATTTAAAAATTAAATACGAATAAAAAGTCAATGTAACTCAAATAAATAATAGAAGGAATCATAATACATTGGTCATTAGGGTTCCGTACCAAAATGGTAAAAAGGAACCCTTATGGTGAGACTAAGTCTGTCTGTCTGTCTGTCTGTCACACCTGAATATCTCGAGAAATACTAATGCTATCAACTTGAAATTTAGAATAGTTTTAGATGACGTTAGCCCAACTACTTTGCAAACAAGAAAAAAAAAAAAAATCTTTTTTGCAAAAGGGACTGAAAAATTTGAAGTGGGGCTTCTAGGGCATGTGGGGTATCATATGAAAGAACGCTGTTTGCACATTCTCAAACATTTTTTTATTTTTTTTAGGCAGCACAGTTTCCGACTTTTGATTTGAGAGTGAAAATAAGTTTATACCTATTTCTTAGTATTTCTCTTAATTGAAAAACAAAATTATTACTGTGGCTGGAACCGAAATCATCCCTTAACTCACGACCTATTGACTGAAATTAAAAAAGTTACTTAGAAACATATTTTTTTTTAATTATGGGGTGCAGCGGTACCCCATACGCTCATGTGCATTTCATTAATTGTTTCATCCTTCGGTTAAATGTAAAAAAATAATGGAGTAGCACTCCCCTTGCTACCCTTATTCTTTTATACGTATTTCCACTACTCCATTGTTTAGCGGTGCACAGAATACACCGTCTTTCCAATTTTCATCGATATAGTACCAATAGGACAGACAGATAGACGAACATGAAGAAATTATAAGGGTTCCGTTTTTGCCATTTGGCTACGGAATCCTAAAAAGAATGTAATGAAGAAACGCAAACAGTCTATTTCATGCTTGAATCGGTTCAGTTTTAATTGGAAATCGCATTAAAATTGAATCATGTATTTCCAATTAAAACTGCATTAACACTTGGAATGGAAACACATCTATCTCTCTATCTTCTGCATTTCGTTGGATATTTTTATTAGTTAATTGCTTGGCATGAGATAGATAATACAGGCTGCAGTGCTTCAAGGATCTGACATTGACGGAGGGGTCTTGTTGCTAAAACTTTGTGAAATGTGTGTGAAATGTTATTGAAAAAAAAAACCGGTCAAGAGCGAGTCGGACTCGCACACCGAGGGTTCCGTACGTATATTATGATGTTGATGATTTAATTGTTATATTTATCTCTTTTATTACATTTATTTATTTATTTATTTTATTTATCTCCAAAATACTGTGATATTTAGAGACATTGTTTTATTTTTCCTGTAATCTTTACATACATTTCTATCACATAGAATAATTTCAGATTTTTATCTATGCAAACTTCAGAGATAAGGGGGGGGGGGTATTTTTTTACATTTTTGCCAAAAAAAAAATGTTTGAGAATGTGCAAACAGCGTTTTTTCATATGATACCCCACATGCCCTAGTAGCCCCACTTCAAATTTTTAAGACCCCCTTTCAGTCCCTTTTGCAAAAAAGATATATTTTTTTTAAATTTTTTTCTTGTATGCAAAATAGTTGGGCAAACGTCATCTAAAACTATTCTAAATTTCAAGTTGATAGCATTAAGAGTTCTTGAGATATCCAGGTGTGACAGACAGACAGACAGACTTAGTCTCACCAAAAGGGTTCCTTTTTACCATTTTGGTACGGAACCCTAAAAACCGGCCAAGTGCGAGTCAGACCGCGCACGAAGGGTTCCGTACCATTATCTATAAAAACTGTGATAAAAACAGCAAAAAATCATGTTTTTTGTATGGGAGCCCGCTTAAATATTTGTTTTATTTTGATTTAATTATTTATTTTTAAAGTGATTATACAACTAAATATTCTGTGAATATTTCAAGCGTCTTCGCCGTCACGTTCTTGTTGTTATAGCGGCAACAAAAATACATCATCTGTGAAAATTTCAACTGTCTAACTATCACGGTTCATGAGATACAGCCTGGTGACAGACAGACAGACAGACAAACGGCGGAGCCTTAGTAATAGGGTTCCCATTTTACCCTTTGGGTACGGAACCCTAAAAACCGGCCAAGTGCGTGTTGGACCGCCCACATTGAAGGGATCCGTAGTTGGAATGAATTTATCCTAAGAACAAACAGAACTGACATTGTAATTGAAAAGCATGTAACAAAGACATGAACTTTCCAACTGCAAATATAAGTCAGTACGCACAATATTTAGAGATTATACCAAGTTATTCAAAATCTAAATCAATCAAAATCAAAATATTTTATTTCACATAAACCTACATGGGCACTTATGAAACGTCAGAAGCTAGATGAAAGATTCTAATTGGTCGTTTCCTATAGAGAAGAGCCGGCAAGAAACTCCACTATAGACTTCTTATAGTTTTTCCTATAATCTGTAAGTATATAACAATTTTCTCTATATTAGGCTCAGAAGATTCGGAGATAAGCGAATGGTCTAATTTTCATATATTTTCTTAAATAACTTTAAAACCATTTATTTTTTAATTATAAAAAATATATATTTGAATCCCTCATAGTACAATTAGTCACAGCTAATTAATAAGAGAGGCACGGGTTGATCGATCAGATTAAGCCACGCTTGCCGCGGTTGGTCCGTGGATGGATGACCATCTTTACATACCAAGACCCCTCCGTGCCTCGCAAAACACGCTAAGCCGTTGTGTTCCACGCGCGCCTCAAAGAGAAGTCAGCACCAACTGACGGGCTCCGTTAGGACCAATGCCTGCCAGGGTTGCGAGTTTGTCCGAAAAGGATATCGTGGCCCTAGCACACAGGCATCTGAAGGAACACGGGTGGGTTTTAGTCAGTAAAAGTCTGACATACCCTGCCGCTCCGCCCAGAGCGGGAGAAGTTATTTGATAATTTCCCACCCAAAAAAAAGGCCATCACCGTAATTGCATAACACAGTTTGAATCAGAATTGGAATGATTTTTAAGTATATTGCTAATCCCTTGCTTCATATGTTACAAAAAATTGTCAATGAATGTTGTCACAAACTGTCAAATTATAGTATATTTTTGCACCGAGTGCAAAGTGAGTTATTAACCCACAAGTGTTTTGTTGGTGCCCGAGCGCAAGCGAGTGCACTAAATTATCACGAGTGCATTAATTACTCACTTTAGGAAGGTGCGTAACCTACTTTTCTTTCAACTACCAATCCACCTACCCTGATACCTACTCAAAATAAAAACTCAAGTTAATGAAAACAAAGTTTTTCACCAAGTCGGTTTTATTCAGATGTTTATTTTTATTTTCAGCCAGAATCTTTTTGATCTAATGAATACATTTTATTTTAAACTTAACGGGAAACATTCAACCTCTGTGGTAAATTTATATCTAAATAAAAAATAAAAAACAGTGCATTAATGAAAAACTGTGCAACAATGAGATTTCATATTTCTGCACTGTTTTGGTTCTAAGCAAAAAATACGTCCTTTGTGATTGGTTTTGTAGAGATTAATGATAACATTACTACGTAGTTGAAAGAAAAAACCATTTCCTACTGATAGTGTGTTACGCAATTAGCCCTCTGGTTTCGAACATAAAATCCGTCTGCTGAAAAAAAGTATTTAAGAACATTTTTAGAGAATTAAAATCATAACTTCGCACGGTTTGAAACGATTCAACACGAACCACAAACACAAAAGGCACGGTTTTTAATTTCGTTCACATTTAAAATATTCTATTCTACGCTTTACGCTCGCGCCGCCATTTTGATTCGTGCGGAAGTGACGGGTGACACAGATTTAGAGCGGAAATGGAAGGTGCAGACGTTCGTATAATACATTTCCGGGACTGACTGACGATAGACAACGCACAAACTGAAGATTTAACCTAACTATCCTAAATAATATATAAAGTATTTATTATAAATGCGAAAGTGAGTTTGTTTGTTTGTTACGCTTTCACGCTAAAACGGCTAAACAGATTTAGATGAAATTTGGCGCATGGGTAGACCATGACTTGGATTAGGACATATAATACTTTTTATCCCGATATTCCCACGGGATAGAGACTTATGCGGGTGAAACCACGGGGCGCAGATAGCTAGTAATATAATATTTCTTAGAAATGGTAGCAGTGCAAATAGGAACACATTTTTAGGGTTCCGTAGTAAACAAGGACCAACCAACCAGCGCTGGGGCACTGTCTCGAATAGGGTCGCAGCATTATGCTGAGCGGTGGCCGTTTTGCGTGGATGTGACGCATATTTTCCCCCTACTTGTTCTTTTTGTATCTAAGTTCTTTCATGTTTGTTGTATGGGAGCCCCCTTAAATATTTATTTTATTCTTGTTGTTATAGCGGCAACAAAAATACATAATCTATGAAAATTTCAACTGTCTAACTATCACGGGTCATGAGATACAGCCTGGTGACAGACGGAGAGACAGACAGACAGACGGCGGAGCCTTAGTAAGGTTAGTAAGGCTCCCGTTTTACCCTTTGTGTACGGAACCCTAAAAATAACAAGATGGGGAAAATATGGGTCTCATCCACGCAAAAACGCCATCGCTCTGCATAATGCTTCGATCCTATGCGAGGCAGAGCCCCAGCGCTGGTTTTCAGCGACAGCCGGCGTTGACTTGATGGAGTCGACCGTTACAGCATACAGTTTTAATATAATTATGGTGCTATATTCCTACACTGTCGGTCTAGAATCATGTGCTGAATATAACAGTTTGCGCGTCGTTGTCCCTTACTCTGTTATAGTATTTTTATCTCATTTAGCGACGCGCGCTTTATTTGTGGTAACCAAGTGTAAAAACACGGTCTAAATGTGTGCGTGTAGACGAGTAGCGTCAGCACATAACACACACACTTCCGACTTGCCACTGTCTCTGACACTGTACGGAGAGCTTCTGCGCGTACACACATTTACAGAGTGTTTATACACTTACCACAAGTAAAGCGCTACTCGTCTACACGCACACATTCAGACCGTGTTTTTGTGGACTTTTGAACGTCAATATTTACAAAAAAATAGAATTGATTCTAGTCGCCCCTTCCAAAACGTAGTTTTGTATGGAGAAGAATGGGAAAGAAACTCCACCGTTACTCTTTTAAAATCTTGTACAATATTTTTTATAGGTAGATTAATTATATAATAATTATATGTGACGACGATGCACCTAGAATAAAATTACTATACCACAATAGGTAATAAAAAGAGTTAAGAAAGAAGCAATGACAGATAAATTAATTATGTGATAGATATACGGTGCTCACATATTTACTAAAATTGTTCAATAATGTTGCATGCCAAATATATGGTAGAGGTACACGGATCACACATATTTTAACTGTAACATCTTATGTACTGTAGGTACAATCTATGCAAATAAATGTTTACTTTACTTTACTGAAAATTCATCCCTTAAAGGGGTTGAATGAAAGTTTGTATGGAAGTTCGTCAATTTTGTGTGTAAATAAATAAATAAAACAGAACTGATTTCTATAAAAAATCCGGCCAAGTACGTGTCGGACCACGCACAATGAAGGGTTCCGTAGTTAGGATGAATTCATCCCAAAAACAAACTTAACATTGTAGTTGAAAAACATGCTCTCCCATACATCTACATACGTTACGGTCAATTCTTCAATTGCAAATTTAAGTTGGTCGACGATCACTCGTTAAATTGTAAACCCTACTTAGCTGTGATAGTTTTTCTTTTAATTTCGTTATATATACTACTGCCATGAATTTTTTCATATATCCACAACCAACCATTTAGCTGGCAGGGGAGGGGGGACTTGACTCTAACAAAAAATAGCACTTTAAAGCTTAATATTACGCAAACGGATCTCAGAATTAAAAAATGTTTTTGACAGACCCACAATATTTTTGAACGGCCTATCCGACGATATCCCACATCATGGCATAGACAAGAAAAAAAAAATATCAGGGGCAAAACGGCCACCACTCAGCATAATGCTGCGTGGATGTGACGCATATTTTCCCCCTACTTGTTCTTTTTGTATCTATGTTCTTTCTTTGCGTCATGTTTACCGCAAACAAAACGTATTTTCTTTCTTATAGTTTCACCATGTCCGTCTGTCGGTCCCCTTCTCCATACAAAACTACGTTTTGGAAGGGGCGACTAGAATCAATTCTATTTTTTTGTAAATATTGACGTTCAAAAGTGCCATAAATGTGCCTATTTAAAATAAACAATTTGACTTTGACTTTGAAAAAGAAGTGAAATGATATAAAATTAAATGCAATGTGTGGCTAAGTAATAAGTGCCACACAGGTCGATCGATCAGGTTAAACTACGCTTGCCGCGGTTGGTCCATGGATGGGTGACCATCTTTTCATACCAAGATTACTCCGTGCCTCGGAAAAGCACTTTAATCCGTTGGTCCCGGCTATCATTTGTAAATTTTTTACAGTTGTTACGGGTCGTCAGAAGCCAAAAAGTCTGTCAACTAGTCTTACCAAGGGGTATCGTGTTACCCAGTAACTGGGTTGTGGAGGTCAGATAGGTAGTCGCTCTAAGTAAAATACTGGTACACAGTTGCATCCGGTAAGACTGGAAGCCGACCCCAGCATAGTTGGGAAAAGGCGGGCAGATGATGGTTGCAGTTGTGTGTTCAGTATGGAAACTCTTGTGTCTTTCATGCGTCTAAGCTTCAGCAGCTTAAACGCGCTGAATATAATAACAGTTTGCGCGTCGTTGTCCCTTCCACTGTTATAGTATTTTTATCTCACTTAGCGACGCGCGCTTTATTTGTGGTAACCTAGTGTAAAAACACGGTCTGAATGTGTGCGTGTAGACGAGTAGCGCTTTACTTGTGGTAAGTGTATAAACACTCTGTAAATGTGTGTACGCGCAGAAGCTCTCCGTACAGTGTCCGAGACAATGGCAAGTCGGAAGTGTGTGTGTTATGTGCTGACGCTACTCGTCTACACGCACACATTTAGACCGTGTTTTTACACTTGGTTACCACAAATAAAGCGCGCGTCGCTAAATGAGATAAAAATACTATAACAGAGTAAGGGACAACGACGCGCAAACTGTTATATTCAGCACATGATTCTAGACCGTCAGTGTAGGAATATATCACCATAATTATATTAAAACTGTATGCTGTAACGGTCGACTCCATCAAGTCAACGCCGGCTGTCGCTGAAAACCAGCGCTGGGGCTCTGCCTCGCATAGGATCGCAGCATTATGCAGAGCGATGGCGTTTTTGCGTGGATGAGACCCATATTTTCCCCATCTTGTTATTTTTAGGGTTCCGTACACAAAGGGTAAAACGGGAGCCTTACTAACCTTACTAAGGCTCCGCCGTCTGTCTGTCTGTCTCTCCGTCTGTCACCAGGCTGTATCTCATGACCCGTGATAGTTAGACAGTTGAAATTTTCACAGATTATGTATTTTTGTTGCCGCTATAACAACAAGAATAAAATAAATATTTAAGGGGGCTCCCATACAACAAACATGATTTTTTTGCTCGTTTTGCTCTACATTGATAACGGCAACAGGTAGACGCTTGAAATACTCACAGAATATTTAGTTATATATTCACTTTAAAAATAAATAATTAAATTAAAATAAAACAAATATTTAAGGGGGGCTCCCATACAACAAACGTGATTTTTTGACATTTTTATAGATAATGGTACGGAACCCTTCGTGCACGAGTCCGACTCGCACTTGGCTGGTTTTTTTTATGTTAGTGTTCCTTTCTTGCCACAAATAAACGATTTTTCTTTCTTTCTAAAATTAAAATCTACTGTTCCATACAACGTACCTGCACGATTAAAATGTATGCAGCTGCAATTTTTTTAATAATCGACGAAAATTTTCAACCTATTCTAGATTCATAATGTATGAATTCATGTTAACTGATCGCGACGTTAGGTCGTACTGGAGCAAAATGAAAGTGAGTGGACTGTATAACTTGTATAATTAATATACAGGAAAACGTGAAATTACAAGTCGTGGCACCGTGGGTCCGTGGTGCGACCGTCTGAATCGCCGCTGTCCCCGCACCCCTCGATCACTGTAGGCTTGTAGAATATTCTATTATATTTGGTATTTATATGAATAAAACACAAACACAATAGAATTTCATAAAGAACAATTTTTTTTTTTTTAATTTCATCTGTAGGTATATTGAAGTTTTTTTTCTGAATATATCGAAGTCGATATCAATTCGTGTTTTTAATATCGATACGGTATTATCGATACTTTTTGGCACTTCTTGCATCCCTAGTTCATTGCTGGCAGCGCGCGGCGATGTTGAGAAGAGTGGTCTCAACAGTAACCGTATTAGCATCGATGGATAGACGCTCGTACAGTCATCAGCACTAATATGTAAACGCTTAGCAGAATTCGAAACCGATTTTCTCGTGGAATAACGATTGCAACTTTAAGAAAAGATCTATTTCATAATAGTTTGGGTTCCTAAATACAATGTTCGTAGTAAAATAAAATTTCAATCAATATAGTTGGAGGAAATCACTTTTAAAAGTTGCTGAGTGTATACATATTGGTGCTCGTGACTGTACACCTATAGAGCCTTGACAATAATCCAGGCGGTCTTTCTTTGGAATGAGCTCCTTCTGAACATCAGGATGGCACCCAGCCGGTTATCATTTAAAGTGAAGGCACGTGAACATATTCGTCAGAAATTGGCCGAAACATCTCAACGGTGATTTGCTGGAGTGGTTTTCTTCGCTACCCGTCGTTATTTCTCCAGACAAAGTTTATTTTGGTATATTATATGTATACGTATCTATGTATTTGTATTTATTTATGCTTGTATTTTATAGTTATTTCCGAGCTATCTATCCCGTACGTTGCACCTACCATGTTTTGTCTCTGCATCACCCTAAGGTTGACTGGTAGAAAATGCCTCAGGCATTAAGTCCGCCTTTGTAAATTGTATTTTTTACTTGTGCATAAAGTTTTTTATGCACAAGTAAAAAACGGTTAAAGGCTTCTACATACCAGCGCGACTAGTCGCGCAACGCGACACGGCACAAAGGCCCCGCGTGTCGCGGGACGAGCGGTGCCTTTGTGTCGTGTCGCGTCGCGCGACAAGTCGCCCCGGTATGTAGAAGCCTTAAATCAGAACCTCTCTTTTATCCCACTTAACACTCTGCATCATGGCCTCTAACTACTCCGCAATTGTTCGCGATGAATCATCAAATAATCTAGTAAAACTATAAATTACTATGCAGATTGACCTAACTGCATTTTTATGACTGTTATAATAATTCTTATTGTTCGAGCTTGATCTGTAATCTTTTTTTTGATCTTAGCCCTCACATTTATTGTGCAACGTGTTAAGTATTAAGTTAGTCAAGTATTTTAGTTTTCATAATAGTAGGTATCCGTAGTTATGTAAGCCTATTTTTAGTAATCATTGATTTATTAAATAGGAATATATGGTACGCGCTCCTCGATGTGGACTGCATAAATTAGGGGAAAGTACACAATCGACCTACATTACTCCCGGTTTGCGGGGAATACCCGAATCGTAGTTTGTTTGCGAGTTGTTATGGGTACGTAACAGTGACAATTATTGCCATCTCGTTCCCGCTATAACCCGTGTAATATGTCTATCTATTTCGGTAGTCGAGCACATGACGCACGACATCGGGTTCATTTAATATTTACGTGATGTTAGAGAGTGGCCTATCTTCCTATTTTTAAAACATCAATGCAGAGTAACGGAAAAGGGAAGGACATTGATCACTACACAACGTTTGCTCATTGCGTTTAATTGATTTCAGACTTTATTACGGTTTCCGTAAAAGATTTTGTTCAAAATAACTTGCACCAACACCAACAACTAACGTGGATTCAAACCCAGCCAGGCACTTTACTTTGTGTAAATAATTTCATCACCACTGCTCTCAAAACGGTGAAGGAAAACATCGTGAGGAAACCGACATGTCCTAGAACCAACAATTCGAAGACATGTGACCTCCACCAACCCGCACTGAACTCGAAAAGAGGAGGCCGGTGTCCCAGGAGTGGGAACATTATAGGCTGATTATGCAACATAACTCAGAGATTGGCGGACGTAAAGAATAGCATTACCCCATTTCATTAAAAGGCGACTGAGGGACTTACTAGAGAATGGGCAGCAGCGTTCTCTATGCATTTTAACACCATACTTTGATCGCCAACCCGCCTGCCAAGCGTAGCGATTATGGCAAATCCCCCCTTTTGGGTGAGGCCTATGTCCAGCAGTGGACGTCTTTCGGCTGAAATGAAGAATGATAAACTGAGTCTAAGTAGGTACAGTCAGGGAAATTAATTTTTCGGCAAATTGACACCCTACATCAAGTTGCCGAGATATAACCATTTCATACAACTGTCAAATAATGACAGTTGTGATTTTAAAAAAACGTACCGTACAACAAATGGTAGTCAATTTGCTTAACAATCAATGTATGTTACTTCACATGATCTAAATTGTTGTCACTGTGTCTCTTTTAGTTTTTAAACATCTTTGTAAACAGTTGTACCTTTGCGGAAACACTACAATCACAATTTTCCTGAAAACAATGCAGTGGAAACCGGTTTAATTTGGTTTTAAGTGGATCCAGGGGCAGTCAACCCTTGTTAACTTTGGTAACTACCTATGTTATTGCCACCGAATATTGAGTTATTTTCATTTCCTTTAAGTGTCGTCAGAATCTTGAAAGTCCGAGACCAATCTTACCAAGGGGTATCGTGTTACCCAGTAACTGGGTTGTGGAGGTCAGATTGGCGAGACACTCCATGTAAAATACTGGTGTTCAGTTGCATCCGACGATTCTAAACTGGGAGCCGACCCCAAGATAGTTTATTTTTAACCCCCGACGCAAAAAGAGGGGTGTTATAAATTTGACTGCTAATATGTGTGTGTACGTGTGTCTGTGGCACCGTAGGTCTTAAACGGATGAACCGATTTGGATGTGTTTTTTTTATTTGAAAGCAGGTTATCTAGCGGTGGTTCTTAGACATGATTTATCAAAATTGGTTTAGCCGTTTCAAGGTCATCTATTCTTTTTGTCAAAATATCACCGTTAAACTTAAGTGCAGTTAGCTGTCATTCCATCCGCATCATCATAATCATCTCGTTTCTTAGTAATCTACTGTTTTATTCTATTCCACTAAATCCTGTAACAGCATTTCTCAAGTACCAAATTAAAAGCAAAAGTCTAAATGACTTTTGCTTTTAATTTGGTACTTGAGAAATGCTAAAAATTAAAACTAGGCTGGGAATCAGCACTTTTTGAAAGTCAAAAATTACATTAGACAGTCCCCCAAAAACGCCCACCCTTCACCACTTCCTAGTGCTTTAGCTGGGAAGAAGAAGAGGCGTAACAAACTCCCCAGCAGCTCAGCTGTCTGTTCAGTTAGAAAACTTGATTCTATACAACAGAATGTCAAATAATTTGCATTACGCAACACAAAACATAAAATTTAATTATTTGCCCTTTTTTATTATATTTAATTATTATTTTAGTAAGAACGCGATACTATATCAAAAAAAAAAATCGTTGACAACTATACTCAAGCAGAATTAATAACGTACCCACACCACCTGTACGTACTATCGCGGACACTGCCGCCTGACCACTTTTCAACCTTATGCTCCTAGTAATAAGGTCGAAAAGTGGTTAGGCGCCAGTGTCCGCGATAGTACCTGTAAATAATTTACAATAGCATAATGTCAACTGCTCATCACCTTTAACAAAATGTTGCTTTTCCCGATGCTGGGACGTTAATTGTTGAGGAGTTCTCCCGATAAAAACCAGGGTTAAGAACCAGGAGAACTGCCACTCACCATATGCATTGTGACGAGCATAAATATTGGTTAGCAACCATATTAAAGTGTCTAATCGAATCGCTACAGTGAAAGACTTATTATTAAGTAGTTCCGGTGGCCATCTGTGGGATGGACCCCTCATGGGATCCCCTCATCAGATTCTGACTTGGTGACAATGGGACCACCTCGGGAGCATAAACTTTCAAACAGAAAAATTATTTTCATAATCGGTCCACAAATGACGGAGCAATCAGTGAACAAACAAACAAAAATTAAAAAACCAGCCGAACATATAACCTCCTCCTTTTTGGAAGTCGGTTAAAAAAGGAATGTTGTATCACATTATTTTCTCTACAGAAAAAACAAACAATCTCACAAGATTATCCATTTATATCTAATTACTGAAATAACCCCTTATTACTCATTGTTTCTGAAGGATTGCATCTTATTTTATTACTTTTACGCAAAAAAATAATTATTTTTCTATTTATAAGTGTGTAATAGGATCCCAGTAAATTGATAATTAATTAGCCATAAAAGTATGAGAAACATGCGTTGTTTGTAAATAAATATTTACACCGTTAACGGACCATGGTATAAAATTCCCATTGTGAGAGATTGGGGCTGCCCGCGCCGCCGCGACGCAACTCATTGAGAAATCCTCCTTCATCAATTTCGTAAAAAACTCAAAACTCAAAGCATTTATTTCAATTAAACCAATTACAGGCACTCTTGAATTGTCAAAGAGTCGGTCAGTTAGTCAGAATGTTTAAGCTATTTGCCCATTCCAAAACTTAGATCTTTATGGAGAAGAGGCAAGAAACTTCAAGGACACTCTTTTAAATCAATAAATTACAAAATCCTCGGTACATTATTCTTGTCGCTTCTATAGGTGAGAACAATATAAACACGTATATTTTCTATGAACCAGCGCACACTACAGGCGGACCGCACCGCACTTTTTTGTATGAAAATGCGTTGCGTTGCGGTTTAGGGTTCCGTACCTCAAAAGAAAAACACGGAACCCTTATAGCATCACTTGTGAATCTGTTTGTCTGTCTGTTCGTCTGTCACAGCCAATTTGCTTCGAATCTACTGGACCAATAAAGTTGAAATTTGGTACACACCAAACACGGAAGTGTAAGGGAAATAAATTATATTACTTGATAAAAGGCCCCCATCTCTGATGTACTGCAGTAACGTGGCAGCCGCATCAGCGCCCTGAAGGCGTTATTATATTGGACGCGCAGCGCATTGACCTCAAATACAGCTGATCCATAGGGGGTCATAAAACCCACCCTGCTACACACTTGCAGTAACTAGGCTTTTTTCGGTGAGTGAAACCAGCTGCTAACCCCAAGCCGTGTACTATGTTACTGTACACCTCAACAATCATCACCCTATGGCTGGTATCAGTGCAAAACTTCCCACTATACGATTCCAGTTGCTCTGGAAAGTCGTATCTCGCGTAGGTATTTACCACACATATTCCTAGGCTCATTTTGAGCGATACATTACATATAACCCATATTTATTTTTTGGTGAAAAATTGTCAAATAACTTCTCCTGCTCTAGGCGGAGCGGAAGAGCGTCTCAGACTTTTACTGACTAAAACGCATCCGTGTTCCTTCCGTTGCCTGTGTGCCAGGACCACGATAGCCCTTTTTAACAAACTCGTAACCCTGGCAGGCATTGGCCTTAACGGACCCCGTCATTTGGTGCTGACATCACTTTGAGGCGCGCGTTGAACACAACGCGCAGTCGACCCGGGCCTGGTCCTTATCGGACGGCGAGCTACCCATTGCTCACCGTCCGCAAGCCCGCACCTACGGTGGCCGGATTTCGGCTTGTGACTACCGACGCCCGGGGCGTCTCCTGCGGCGACTAGGGGTGCGAGGGCGCGAACCTTGCCTCTCCCTCTCGCGTTCTGCCACCTCCTTCGCGACATTATTGCTTCGCCGAAAGAGGTGACGGTCTCCCATGATTATATTTATAAAACGTAACCCTTGAGTCTCTTGACTCGTTTTGAGCGACTAAAAGTCCGCTGCGTTTCATTCGTCTGCCCTGCCCCCTATTTGCGTAACACACTATCAATGTACAATCTAAATGATTTTGAGGTATATTGCCAATCCATTGCTTCTTATGATCGAAAAATTCTTCTGCGGTCCATTTGGCAGTTCAACAACATTCAATTAATGTTGTTGAATTGTCAAAATTAAACCCATTGCTACTGATAGTGTGTAATGCAATCACCTCGCAGCTTATGATAATTTAAATAAACAATAACTAATAGCTTCCATAGAGGTGGCGTATATTAATTAGTTCTGTCATCCTCTCAGTGTTTACTATAGTGAGAATCGTCATGAGATCAGGGCGCCTTAGCCTTTAGTAGCAATATGTGGTATTTGTTTTTAGTTTTTATTTTTGTCGGTAAGTGAATTTTTTGTTATAAAAGGCTTATTTTATCTAGTTAATTAATTTTGATATAAAAATTAAATTATAAAAAAATATTTGGTGCAATCATCTTCACCCGAAGGGCGACCCCAAAATTTGTTGTTGTTTTTAATACTCAAAACTTTCCAGGCGTGGTGCCATGTTTATTATGTACTCGTCGCCGCGTCGTATCGGTTGTCAAATTGTAATGTTTTTTATAATATGTATGTCGTATCGGTTGTCGAATTATAATGTTTTATTTTTGTTATATTTCAAAGGGTGCTATTTTAATTATTATTTCGTTTAATTGTATTTGGGTAAAAAAATAAAAGTACAGTAGTTTACAAAACCTTTGGCAAGTTTCCATACTAAGTAAATGAGTAGGTAGGCAGATAAGACACTTAAAAATAGTTTGTTGCTTTTTTGTAAAAAAAATAGGTACGTATGGGGCTGACCAGAGACAAAATAATGATATAATAAGGGATCCCTTAAAAAAAAAATTGCCTTGTATATAGGTACTGTTTGTGGCAACGGAAAAAAATATAAATGTTAATCTTGCACATATTTTTCAGAACATGGTTGTTAATAAAACAAATTTAAAAAAAAATCTCGATACAAATTAACGGTAAACTAACCTTTTACCTTGAGTTCCAATCCAAAAAAAAATAATAAAAAATAATATCTGTCGTACGTTGGTATTTCATTAATTATTATTATTATTATTTATTTATTTCGTTGGATCATACAATTACTAAATTAAAAAATATTAATACAATTAAATAAACACAAGAAAGTCTTATTTAAACGCAGAACTTGGCTGTTTTTTTATTTTCGATTATTCAACTAATTTTTTTTTTTTTTTAATATATTATTGCTTCTTATTTTACAATAAATTACAAGCGTTGTGTCATCGCGATTTTCTTTATTTTCTATGCAGTCCGACAGTGACCACGCTTTAGCTCTTGAAAGCGTCGGCGTATGAAGTATCCACATATATATTTTTTTTATTTGGTTTACTAAAATGTCGCGTTGGCAGGCGCGCTTTTTTTATTACTGGCAAGGAATTTATCAAAGCGAATTGCGTTCAAACGTTTTAATTCAATAGTACTTCAAATTCAAGTCATTTCGTCACTGTTATTAAGTGCGCCGGAATGACCCATTTTACTCGCACTTATCGAGGAACCCTTCGGCTCTTTTTGAATAGATGGGATAAAATAATATAATACTTAATTAGGTTCATAATTATGTGTTATATATCAATGCAGAGCAGAATTCGAAACCACGAACTCTCGGACCGAAGGCCTCGTGCCGCTTAAACTCATCATCTGCCTACCTTTTTATAATTATGTCGAGGTCAGCTTCCAGTCTTACCGGATGCAGCTGAATACCAGTATTTTACATCGAACGACTGCCTATCTGACCTCTACATCCCAATTACTGGATAAAACCCTTTGGCAAGACTGGTTGTCAGACTTTCTCTTCTAACTACCCGTAACGACTGTCAAAGATCGAGACCAACTTCGTAACGTGCTTTCCGAGGCACGGAGGGGTCTCGGTATGTTATGGGTGGTCACCCATCCACGGAGCGACCTCGGCAAGCGTTGCTTAACCTTGAAGATATACCCTGTGGCTGTTATTTTTTTGCCACGAGCCCCTCTTATGAACATTATGATGCCTGGTAGCATGTTAATAAAAGCTTGTTTATATTTTTTGTTGCAGTGACAGTTTCCTCAAACGATGTGTCCCATTCACAACACCACACAGCAATTGATGCATTTGTTCAAAGATTAAAGCTTGAAAAGTGGAAGAAGGAAGAAGCACCATGTTTGGAGAAAACACTGACGCTGTTGGAGAATGTAAAGAACTTCACGCTATGGGCTACTTGGAGTAAGTTAAAGTACATAGTGTAGTAATAAATAATAATAAATAATAATTTTATTTAGTAAAAACGTTTACAAAAGGTGTACTTAAAGCCAATAGTAGTATAAATATTCTATGCAATAATAGTGCCTAATAATAAACTAAAGCTAATATATTTTTAAATACAGGTGCAAGTAATGATCGCTTGGAATTAGAATGTTAGCTAGCGACCCGCCCGATCTAGGTTTATTCAAACCTGTGTTTCAGGCCATCACTTTACGTTTCAATTACATTGGTCATTTTTTTTTTTTTTTTGTAAAAGTGATTTAAAAATAATCTAATAACAACTATGAGAAAAAGCATATTGATACATTAATACCTAAATCTAGCCTATTTAAAATATAATTATAATATACATAATTACTACTAGTAGATACTTACGAGGGGATAAATTATCATTATGACAAAATTTCTAGAAGTTTTTCTGTGTCTGTGTAATTGAGTAACGCTAAATATTCTGATAACATTGTACTACATTTTTTATAGCTTACACTATAGAGGTTTAGTACCTTGTTAAGCCTATTATACAGAAAAGGTCCAGAAAATACATAAAATCGATTAGCAAACGCATGTTTAATTTGAGGCTTTATGCAAACCAAGTCCTTCCTTCTCTTGTCGGAAGGTACTGGGTCAAACGGAAGTGCAGTGTGCTGGTGTAGTACTATGCTTAGAATGAATAATTGCCGCACTGTTAGCACATTACATGCTATGTAAAGCTGGTGCGTAGGAAATCCAAAAGGGCGAAAGGTAGCAACCTTTAGAGCTGCTCTTTGAGCGCGCTCTAGGGGTAGTAAAATTGTTTTTGCAGCACCACCCCAAGAAGTTATGCAATAGGTAAGAATTGATTGACACAAAGCTAAATAAACCTCTTTAATTAATTTATAGTCGGCTATGTTCCGTAAATTCTTAAAAACATATATTAATTTGCGCACTCTAGAACACAGTAAATCGATATGTTTGCGGAAACTTAGGTTGGAGTCAATAGTGACACCTAGATATTTCAGATGGTCAGCGTTAGCTAAACTGGGGCAAAAACAAGCAGTGTCAGCGCTCGTGCAACAATTAGTAGTAGTAGTAGTGAAATATAAATACTGCTTTACCACTTTAACACGTATATTAATTTAGGAATATATAAAAATCGTATCAAAAATATAAAATACCTACTGCAGTAAATAATATGATGGACTTATCCAATTATAATTTTTTACTTCAGAATTTATAAAAAAAAAAAAAAATACAACGCGACTAAACGCGGAATAGGTAATTTATCTCAAAATGAAAACCGGCCAGTTTCGGAGTTGGAATGAATTTATTCCAAAAACACAAAATATCACAAAATAATCGCACAGTAAGCCAGGAACGCATTATACGCAACTTGGAACTGCAACGCAAACAAAGCAAACCGAAAATAAGTGGTAATTTCAAAATAATATGTCAATGCCATGTCAAAGAAATAATAAATACTTACTTTAATGTTAGGAAATTGGTACTTATTAAAAAAAAACTCATGTTTGAAGTGTACACAAAAATATTTTTGGAATATTGTCGTATTTTATATGCAATTACGTTAATATATTCCTTTGATTTAAAATAAGCGTCTTATAGTTATTGTTCACACTCTTTATAGGTAATTACGGGATTAAATGGAACGTCAAAAACATTTTTTGTACTTCCTATTAAAAATGGCAAGGCGGAAACAATGATGGAGTATTTTTTTTTTGGGAATTATGTTACGCTAGTAGGTAATACTGAATAAATAAATCCATAGTATTTTATATCATTTTTTTTTCTTTCTGTAAAACCTTAAATCATGAACATTTATCGATACCAGAGGGCAGAAACTGGAATGTCATTTGTGTAAATTAAATATGATTTGCATGCGACGGTAGAACATGGAGGACTTTTATAATAAAACATCTATGTACTCATTAGGTACCCATATTGATTTGCATCATTAATAAGTGATTTATTTGATTAGTTGTTTATGATATCTGAAATTACTCAGATATTATTGTCATTAGTGCATCTTTAGTACAGTTCAATGGCCTTGGGTTTGACCCCTGCATTGGGACATAAACAATATAATTAGAACCAAGGTACTTAACTGTTTAACCTAAGAAAACAACTATGTACAGACATGGATATCTGTACAAATAAGTAAATATTACATTAACAGCAGGCAGGCTTAAACAAAATACGTAATGAACAAATATTTTTTTTTGGTTATGCGTACAAGGATCGATTGTAAGAATAATCTGTGTGTGTTACTAACGGCCGAACCCAATAACCTATATATAACCAGTTTCGGCCTACTGGAGATATAAAAATATATCTATAGATGGTTTTAACGTCCCAATAATCTATGAATCACACCGGCCCACACTATCTACTGATGGAAGGGGGTATCGCATACAACAGATATCTCTTTGTATGAAAATGCCAAAGTATGCTTCCCAATATACGATTTGTTTTACAGGACAGTACTACAGATGGCAGATTTGGCTATTCCCCGAATTGCAGGGATAAACGTAAAGTAGCCAAGCTAAAATGAACTCTTTAGTACTTGCAATAATGATCATAGATGTTTTTTTTTTAATTTAAATTCAAATATCTCGAAAACGGTGCGCCTTAGGCAAAAAATAACAGAAATTTAACGCCCCCCCCCCCTTACTAACACCCCCCGTGCAAAACCATTCCAACATGAATTTAAGTTAAAAAATAACATTAATGCGCTAAGGTAGCCCGCGAAATTCAAATTTTATTACGTTTTTTGCAATTTGCAGGTCAGTAACAGGTTGTATTTTGATTCGCGGCCATAACAAATATGGCTCTACAGAATTATATCTTAATCCAGTAACTTATTTAGAAGTAAGAAACAAAGAAGTTTTAATATAACCCTAATTACACGTTGTTTTTTAAAGTGATGTTGGCTGTAATGGAACGCACGGGAGGGCGAAGTAGATAAACCTACTTAATGTTTTCGTTAGATAGATAGCCTTTATCAATGATTGTGAGACGCCATCCGAGCATAGATATAATTATACTGTCTATAATCAATAGCGATCTGTCTTTAACTGAAAATAAGTTATTGGGTTCGGCCGTAAAATATTAACAATATAAAGCAGGATAATGCATTCAAATTAACAGATATCATGTAGCAAAAACTATTGAAATAAACTTGAAATTAGTCGTGAAACCTTTTGAAGTGACCTATGATTAGTTTTTGATGTTTTAGTTCAAACACGACTAAAAACTGAACTACCTTTTCGAAAACACAACAAGATAGAGTTAGTGGCCTGGGGCCGTATTATGAAGTACCTATAAATGCCATTATGATTCCAGACCGAAAAAGGGATGCTACAGCTAGCAGCATCCCTTTTGTTTCTCTCTCTTGCACTGGAATCATGACGGCATTATAACGTCATAATACGGCATCGGGATCTTTTAAATTCCGTCGTCCTGTAATCTTTTATACTCCATTTGAAATAAGAGCAGACGTTTAAATAAACCTTTTTTACAGTCCGTTCAACCGATTTTGACTTCTATTGCGCTGGTGGCATGACAAATGGCAGCTGTAATAAACAGTTGGTATTGTTATCACGTTTTTGCTTTGAATGCCATCCTTATGCCTACGGAATAGAAGTCAAAATCGGTTGAACGGACTGTAAAAAAGTTTATTTAAATGTCTAATCTTATTTCAAATGGAGTATAACATAACATAACTTCACGCCGGCTTAGGCTACATATAGTACACCCACATTACGCTAGTTATGTTTAAGTCCCATGTAATAGGGGGCGAGCCTATTGCCATCAATCGGGCACAAATCCAGACTCCGTCCGGTCTGCTACTGAGAAATTCCTGACAGACCCAATAACTCTTTGCCCGACCTGGGAATCGGCTCCAGAACCTCACGCTCAGCTGTCGAGCAATCAGTAATCTCCTTCATTTATTTTATTGCAGTTTGGAATGCCAACACTGTTCCTGTGGGCAATCTCTACGGTTCCTGGGCTAATTTCGGCAATTTCGATCAGTGTATGAAACCGCCATGGCTGGAAACCCATCCGCAGTTTAGAACCAAGTACTGCATGGCAAAACTGGCGCTGTCAGATAATCCAAAGAAGAAAGCTGAATATGATCCTTATGGGTCTACGGTAGAATATCTTAATGTGAGTAAAACTTGATACCACTTTAGTTTTTTTTACCCTTGCTGAAACTTCAAAGAAGTCATTATACTTTAGAGGTATGAGGAACAGTGTGGGAAGTTCCTCATCCTCCTTAGAAAAGAGAAGATCCTCCGACCAGACGAGTGTTGTTTCTGGTGGGTAACTGCCTTTTTAGGGTTCCGTACCAAAATGGTAAAAAGGAACCCTTATGGTGAGACTTAGTCTGTATGTCTGTCACACCTGGATATCTCAAGAACTACTAATGCTATCAATTTGAAATTTAGAATAGTTTTAAATGACGTTTCCGCAACTATTTTTCAAACAAGTAAGAAATAAAAAAATAAAAAAAAATTGCAAAAGGGACTGAAAGGGGGTCTTAAAAATTTGAAGTGGGGCTACTAGGGCATGTGGGGTATCATATGAAAAAGCACTGTTTGCACATTCTCAAACATTTTTTTGTTTTTTTATAGGCAGCATAGCTTCCGACTTTTGATGAGAAATGTAAAAAAAAAAATACCGTTCCCCCCCCCCCCTCTTATCTCCATAGTTTGCATAGTTAAAAATCTGAAGTTATTCTATGTGATAGAAATTTATGTAAAGATTACAGGAAAAATAAAACGATGTCTTTAAATAGCACAGTTTTTAAGAAATCATCAACATCACATCGGATACGGATCCCTCGGTGCGCGAGTCCGACTCGCTCTTACCGGTTTTTTTTTTTTGGTGGGAAATTATCAAATAACATCTTCCGCTCTGGGCGGAGCAGAAGGGCATGTTAGACTTTTACTGACTAAAACCCACCCGTGGGTCTTCAGATGCAGGGCAACGATTATCCCTTTCGGACAAACTTGCAACCCTGGCCGGTGTGGGCTACTGCCTAACGGATGTTGTCGGGTTGTTGTATATTATATAAATGTTAATCGTACGGATAACTCTGCTTGTGCGATGAAGGATTTGCGTGACGTCAGGTTTGATGCGTAGTTCACATGTGGTGTTTTTGATGCCGCCACAAACATTAACCATTATAAAACCTTCTACAATGAGACTAACCCAAAAAAACGCATCCAAAAACAATCTTTTGCGCTTTTCGCACGTGTGTGTCTTATAAATAAAAAAAGTATGTTATTACTGTGAACGTTGTAAGCGCAGTGGTAGACCAATTGGCTTCTACGTTAAAGTCTCAGGTTGAATCCCGAACAAATATCTGAATATCATCATGAATCTAGACCATAATGTTTTTATTTTAAACTGTATACAGGGTTATTTTTAAAACGTCAATAACCTCTTAAGGGGCCATTGTACTCATCATTATGAACAACTTTTGCTATGGGACCAAACCTGAAATTGCGAAAAAAAAATCTGCTGTTCCCTACATTTATGTTCGAATAATTCGTTAAAATATAGGGAACAGCAGATTTTTTTGAAAGTAGATGACCAAACTTGTCAAAATCAACAATTATGGAATCAATGATCGACCATTCTGACACTATTGTAATAGCAGACTTGAGGCCCTGGTTAAAGATCAACTGGTATTCAAATGTTAACCCTGAAAATACTAATATCTATTATAGTCAAGTGTAATGGTTTAAATAACTAGTCAATCCTAACGAACTGCAACCTCAAAGCAACGATCGCCCTACCACCTGCGATTCTGTCGAGGCGGTAGCCGTTGGCCGTTGTTGTGTCGCGCAACAAAAATTACTTGCCAGCCTCGAACTCTAAGGATTCTATGCGGCTGGTAAAAGCAAACCAGAAGCGCGCAAGCCTGGTGAATACTCCGGTACCCGGAAAAAGGTCGGAAGCGGCCCTTTTCAACTGGTTCTACACCTACGGCAAATAAAATAGGGTATTACACCAGAGAAAAGGCAAAAACTTCCGCTAGGAGAACAAAAAAGGGAAAGCCATTGTGAAACCATTTGTGCAAAACTCAAAAATATAACTGAACTGAAACTTGATTTGGAATCAAGGCAAAGTATAATCAATAAAATTCAATTGGCTCAATTTAAAATTACACGTCCAAAATTTATAAAATTGACTGGATTAAAAAGCCATTTTTTTGTGGCTGAAGTTTATTCATAAACAAAACAGCCTTGTTTACGTCTTATTGAACCAGAGAAATGAACTAGTTTTATTTTTTCTTTTTCTCACTTTGCCCCGCAATAGGAATGTATTGTGGGTGCGTTTACAAACTCACATACACAAACACAGCCAGACCCGGAACAACTACTTGCAGGTCATACAAATATTTGTTCCGTGCGGGAATAGAACCCGCGACACGCAGCGCAGCAGTCAATCGCTTAAACACTGCGCCAACCGTGCCGTCAATTACTTAGTGGTTGAAACCGCAGAGATCACCCTGCATTAGGTAGGTTTCACATACATATAAGCGCAGTACATACAACGTGTACTTAGAATGAAAGATTTTATAATTTTGTCCTGGGGTCAAGCCGGCAGTAATTAAGACGCAGATATATGCCAGTGACCCTGAGTGGTTAGCTTGCGTGTTCTGTACTGAGCTCACGCAACGCATCGTACGTTCAGCCAGTAATAGGACTCGCTCATCAAGGAGCGCTGTCCCCAATTTGACGCATTATTAATTTATTATACACAAAACAAAAGGTATTTTAATAAAACGCGTATACTAAAAGATCAATAAATAAATTATCTTTAAATTGGTGAAGGTTTCAGAAAAATACGCTTGGTAGATTTTGCGCCATCCTCAGCTTTTTATCCGCGTTAGACATAACTTTACAAATTAATTTCACTACTTTCTTATAGTATAAACATAATCTAAAATATTCACATATTAAATTATTGAGAAAATGCTCTAATTTAACATATATTTTTTTCAAATCATTAACACTACTCGTTTAGGCGTGATCTTCAGTATAAAATCATTAAAAGTCGGTTATTGACGCCTTAAGATAGATCACAAAGACCAAAACTTAAATTCAGTCTCTTAGGCTATAAAATATCTTAAACATGAATAATGTTTATACTACTCACACATTATAGTAAAATAGCTAGTTAAATAGTTTGGACTAGAATTAGATCTGAAATAAAGAAATAATAATTATTATTAGATTAATTCAAGAAGGTACCATTTACTATAATAGTTCTTCGTTAACCATTCGCTTTTTGCCTTTGTTAACCTTAAAACCTTTAATTATGACAATTATATAGAAATATTCTCGTTCTCTCATAATTACCTTTGTGTATTATATTTCTATATAAACGTAAAGGTTGTTGATAGGTCATACATTAATTGATTAATGTTTCCGTCACGCAACAGATGATTGATCATTGTTAGGTACTAAAGTAAGGGAAAGTTGAAAATAAAGATTGTCATATGACGACTAAAATCAGTTTTTTTTTACATTACAGACATTCGGTTAGGGTCTTGTAAGTTAAAATGAAAAATCACAAACCGTGTGGACAGAATATATACAACATTATTTTTAGTTTATGCGAAACCCGAAACACGTGTCTAGTATTGTTATGTAAAGAATCTATGTACAAAATTTCAAAACTGTATCATGAAAAATCACAAAGTTAGAAGGTTGTTATGTTACCGGGTTGTCCGTACAGAAACATGCTAACGGCGCCCCCGCGCCTCCAGGGTCGTTTTGCGCTCATTGATAATAATTTGGCAGTAGGTACCTAACCGTGCGGCGATTGTATTGTAAGTAATTAAATGGTGATAACATTTTCCATCACACTTAAATATTTTTGGGACAAAATATAACATGGTGTAAAAATTATTGAAATCGATTCAGTTCCTTATTCTGAACAAACTATATTCAGGCTTCGCATAATTATACTAAAAATAATGTTGTATCTACAGCGTTAGTTTAAATCACAAATCGTGTGGACAGAATATTATACAGCGTTATTTTTAATCACGAATCATGTGGACAGAATATTATACAGCGTTATTTTAAATTGGCTAGCAAAACTCCGCATATGCGATGGGTATTGAGAACAACCAGAATAAAATAAAAAGATTTGATGATTTTTTTGGGAGGTCTGCGACCGATTTCAGTGTTACTCGTATTACTTAAATTATGAGTTGAGAAAAACTATTTTCATATGTTCTATTGTGTTTAGATATTGATAACCATCTCTCTGTGAAGTTTACACAAAAAAAAAACAGTGACTATAAAAACTGCGGTCGATGACTCCACAAAAAATCATCAAATCTTTTTTTTTTTTTCATGTTAAGATATGAGTACCTATCGCGTATGCGGAATTTTTCTGCGTGGTGCCGGACGTAAAGAATAGCACCATCCTTAAGTATCCGTTGTCCTGACTCAGGTCTTAGTCTATGCGTGTGCCAAACGTTCATAGCGAAAAAGTAATAAACAGACAGATAAAGAAAATATAAGAAAAGATGATGACACCACGGAAACTATTCCGTGTGGTGCCGGACGTAAAGAATAGAACCACCGTATTTTTCCCGTGGGTGTCGTAAAAGGCGACTAAGGGACTTACGATAGAATGGGTAGCAGTGTTCACTATGCATTTTAACACCATACTGCGATCGCCAACCCGCCTGCCAAGCGTGGTGATTATGCCCCCCCCCCCTTCTGGGAGAGGCCTATGTCCAGCAGTGGACGTCTTTCGGCTGAAATGATGATGCGGAATATAGCTAGCCAATTTAAAATAATCCTGTGTGTATAGCCCATTTCTTCCCGTGGGTGTCGTAAAAGGCGACTAAGGGACTTACTAGAGAATGGGCAGCAGTGTTTCAATGCATTTTAACACCATACCACGATCGCCAAACCGCCTTTCAAGCGTGGCGATTATGGTAAACCCCCCCCCAAATTTTGTGGGAGCCCTATGTCCAGCTGTGGATTTCTTTCGGCTGAAATGATGATGATGAATAGGTATTTTTTTTTTTTAAATGTTGCCAACTCTAGGAATTTCTCCTGTATTGTGGGTGCGTTTACAAACATTTAAACTCACATACACAAACAGCCAGACCCGCAACAACTACTTGTAGGTCACACAAATATTTGTTCCGTGCGGGAATCGAACCCGAGACACGCAGCGCAGCAGTCAATCGCTTAACCACTGCGCCAACCGTGCCGTATTTTTAACACTCTGCATAAGCATAGTATAATCATCCTGTAGCATTCCCACTGCTGGGACACAGGTCTCCTCTCTGTGAGAGGGAGTGGGCTGTAATCCACCATGCGGGCCCAGTGTGAGCTGGTTGGTGTCATATGTATTTGAGTTTTTGGTTCTAGGACATACCGGTTTCCTCATTATGTTTTCATGTTCACCGTTTTTAGAAAAGTAGAAACAAAATGCCTAACATTTACATTAATGACCAGTTTCTATCTTTTCTAGTCACCAACAACTTCAGGCCTGCCCGTCAATCACCTCCTATGGGGGGTGTGTATCCCCGCAGCCTGCCATCCTCCTTCTATCGTCAAGATCACCAGGTCCATGTATGACCTGACCACCTTCGGCACTCAGGCTCCTAACATAACGGTGGACCATTGTCAGGTCGCTGGAGAAAACCTACAATATGGGGTTGGATTTTATTTGTTTATGTAAGTACCAGTTTTTTTATCCATTACTTACGATTTAAGAGATCGCTTTTAGCGTTAAGACCGCCCATTGTGTCAAACTATGCAAAATATCTACAACCTACATTTATATCTGTAATAAAGTGTATTATATTCTATTCTAGTCTATGTACACATACAGGGTTATTTTTAAAACGTCAATAACCTCTTAAGAGGTCATTGTACTCATCATTATGAACAACTTTTACTATGGGACCAACCTGAAATTGCGAAAAAAAAAAACCAGCTGTTCCCTACATTTTAACGAAATATTCGAACATAAATGTAGGGAACAGCTGGGTTTTTTTTCTTTGACTTGAAAATCAAGTTCATGTAACATTAACCTCTAATCCGATATCATGACGCCATCAACACTTAGACAATAATTAATAACAATTACAGTAATCATATTCAAGCTTGTTTAACTTTAAATAGATAATAGACTAGTGTGAGGTAAGGTATTTATGCAATAGACAATACCATTCCAGCCGTAGAGTTACGTCATGGACAAGACAAAGGTCCTGTGTTTAAGTAGTCTGTTTCAAAAGTATTCTGATGAAAAGTAAACAAACAACCCCGTAAGACAAAACAAGGTTTATCTTTAGACCCAGGTTTAAACCATCGTGTATTTTTTTAACTTCGAACGTTATTTCGTCTGAGATAAAGTTCTTAAAACAAAGTTGACAACTTCGACTCGGGTTTAAAATCAGTTTTTGTATTAAGAACTTTATCTCAGATGGAATTAGGTTCGAAATTAAAAAATTACACCATGGTTTAAACCTGACTCTAAAGATAAACCTTACAAAAGAAGGCCGACATTTTTCAGGTTAAATTGTTACGCAAGGAATTAGGTACGCAGTGTCTGTCTTAAGAAGATTTTATCTTTATATGTCAGCGCCTTTTCCAAAAAATATTGTGTTAATTTACATTATTAAACTGTAATTGAATAATCATCAATTTACCCTGTTAAGACGCAGATATATGCCAGTGACCTTGAGTGCTTAGCTTGCGTGTTCTGTACTGAGCTCACGCAACGCGTCGTACGTTCAGCCAGTAATAGGATTCGCCCATCAAGGAGCGGTGTCCCCAATTTGACGCATTATTGATTTATTATACACAAAACAAAACGTATTTTAATAAAACGCATACACTAAAAGATCAATAATTCAATTATCTTTAAATTGGTGAAGATTTCAGAAAAATACACTTGGTAGGTTTTGCGCTATTCTCAGTTTTTTATCCGCGTTAGACATAATTTTACAAATTAATTTCACTATGTAATATAAATATAATCTAAAATATTCACATATTAAATTATTGAGAAAATGCTCTAATTTAACATATATATTTTTCAAATCATTAACACTACTCGTTTAGAGGTGATCTTCAGTATAAAATCATAAAAAGTCGGTTATCGTCGCCTTAATGTCGGTATTTCATGGGATTTAAAAAGAACTGGCAATGAGAATGTACGATCAGTGCTCTATATCGGGCCCAGTGCGGGTTGGTAGATGTCACATGTCTTCAAATTTTTGGTTCTAAGACATGCCGTTTTGAGAGCGTGGTGGTGAAATTATTCACACAAAGTAAAACGCCTGCTTGGGTTCGAACCCACGGCCTACAACTCGTAAGTCGGAACCGTTACCACTGGGCCAACACTGCTCTCTTAAAAATATCATTCAATTATGATCTCGCGCAAGCAAAGGGTCCAAGGGTTGGTCCTATTGTCTCTAATGGTCTGTTTAATGGTCCTAGGAGACGATAGGACGAGAAAGTATCACATAAATTATATACTTATCGCTCACGTCACGTAACGTTTAAGTGAACTCGGAGGTGTATTGTCAAAAAAAAATGTTGCATGGAATTGACTGTCTCGGTACCATGTGGCCCATCCTTTGTCCTGACTCAGGTCTTAGTCTATGCGTGTGCCAAACGTTCATAGTGAAAAAGTAATAAACAGACAGAGAAAGAAAATAGAAGAAAAGATGATGACACCACGGAAACTATTCCGTGTGGTGCCGGACGTAAAGTAAAGAATAGAACCACCGTATTTTTTCCCGTGGGTGTCGTAAAAGGCGACTAAGGGACTTACGATAGAATGGGTAGCAGTGTTCACTATGCATTTTAACACCATACTGCAATCGCCAACCCGCCTGCCAAGAGTGGCGATTATGGCAACTAGGCCTATGTCCAGCAGTGGGCGCCTTTCGGCTGAAATGATGAATGACTGTCTCGTTGATCCAGTGGTCGCAAGCGCTACTGCTGATCATGAGGTCCTGGGTTCGATTCGCAGGTTCGGCAGTGTATATTTTGACTATACACTGGGGCTAATTAAAATCCAATTACTTGAAAAATGTATAATAAAAAGTATCGTGCGTACAGTAAGTGCGTGGTCGGTAGACTGACATTATACAGATAATAAAAAAACTAGCAAACGCCTACTAGCACCAAGATAGTGCGTAGATCTCTCGACGCGTGAATTTGATATGTAGAAACGGTAAGGTGCTGCGCCGCAACAGGCAGTGTTATTGGGGTTTTCCATTAGGAATTTCTCAGTAGCAGCCCGGAGTCTGGATTTGTGCCCGATTGATGCTAATAGGTTCGCCCCCTATTACATATCAACATATCGATCTTTAGTTTATGACTTAAACAAATTGTACATCATAAAGACGTGGTTTTGTAAAAACACGCCTAAATTGATTGAAACATCGAGATAGCTTTTTAATTGGCCAATGAATGTCCACTACCGCACAACAGTGATCTTCTATAACAGAAGAACACTCTGATAATCGCCTTTTAAAACCTCCATTTTTTTTTTTCAATTTTGTAAATGTGGGTACCAAGGAGCCTCCATTTATTATGATAAGATGTATGTTGACTTCAAAAAGCGTGGCAGTTGAGAGTATGTCATGCTCACTTAAATGTCTCGCTGATGGTGGCGCGTGTGTTGGATCATTCGGTTCCCTACAAAATGGTTGAGTTGGATGGTGCTGATCCACGCGTCATGTTCGTGAACGGGCGCCGTCAGTTGAGACTGGTCTTCTCTTAACTGCCAGGGCTTATTTGTAATTTTTTAATCTTATATTTTGTATCGTTTTTTAAATAAGTAATTTAATTTTTTACATTGTTCTCACATATAGAAGCAACAAGAATAATGTACCCAGGATTTTGTAATATCTTGATTTAAATGAGTGTCCTTGGAGTTTCTTGCCTATTCTTCTCCATAGAGACCTAGGTTTTGGAATGGGCAAATAGCTTCAACTTTCTGAGTAACTGACCGACTCTTTGACAATTCGAAAGTGCCTGTAATAGGTTTAATTGAAATAAATGTTTTGAGTTTTTGTGAAACGGACAGTGGGATAATCTTTGAAAAGAACTAAACTGTTTTGTTTTATTATTTGCAGAGCATTAATAGTGTCGCTGATAGTAATGGCCGCGGCTTCAACGTATTATCGGCTTTATATAGCCAGTGATGATCAACTACCAGACAGTTTAGGTAAGTAGACATGTATGTACTTTGGCAGTAAGTTTGTGTTCTCAAACCATGCTGACTGGTTGTTTCTTCCACTAAAGCATGAGCTGCTATCGTCTTTTGAAGATAGCTCCATTGGACACGACTCATCAGCATCATCATTTCAGCCGCAAGACGTCCACTGCTGGATATAGGCCTCCCCCAAAGGAGAGGGGGAGTTTGCCATAATCTAATCGTGTTAAAATGCATAAGGAACGCTGCTGCACATTCTTTAGTTCATTATTACATTCCATGTCATAAAAATTCCTCACAGCAGAACGCCATAAGACAATACAGTGGAAATAAGCAAAATATCATAATTTCAGCCGAAAAACGTCCAGTGCTGGACATAGGCCTTCCTCAAAGGGAGGGTTTGCCATAATCGCCAGGCTTGGCAGGCAAGTCGCGATCGCAGTATAGTGTTAAAATGCATAGAGAACGCTGCTGCCCATTCTCTAGTAGGAAGTCCCTTAGTGCCTTTTACGACACCCACGGGAAGAAATCATCATCATCATTTCAGCCGAAAAAAATCCACAGCTGGACATAGCCCTCCCCCAAAATTTAGGGGGGTTTGCCATAATCGCCACGCTTGACAGGCGGGTTGGCGATCGTGGTATGGTGTTAAAATGAATTGAAACACTGCTGCCCATTCTCTAGTAAGTCCCTTAGTCGCCTTTTATGACACCCACGGGAAGAAATAGGGCAGTGCTATTCTTTACGTCCGGCACCATACGGCACAACGCGACTGAATCTAGAATAATCTATATGGATATAGAAAAACTTCAATAGTAAAATAAAAACATGATTGTAATTAAATGGGAAGCGAACATTAAAACTTATAGACATACACTCATAATAATGTTAGTAACATACATACATAACGCCACGTATGTAATCCCCGAAGGGTTAGGCAGATGTGTACCTAGTACACCCACATTTCGGCAGTAATGTTTAAGTCGCATGTAATAAGGGGCGAGCGCGAGCCTATTGCCATCAGCCGGGCACAAATCCAGACACCGGGCTGCTACTGAGACCGGATGGAAAAACTTGATAACACTTTGCTCGATCTGGGAATCGAATGTACTATTCCATCATCATCATCATTTCAGCCAAAAGACGTCCACTGCTGGGCGTAAGCATCCCCCAAAGGGAGGGGGTTTGCCATAATAAAAAATAAAAAAAAATCGCCACGCTTGGCAGGCGGGTTGGCGATCGCAGTATGGTGTTAAAATGCGTTGAGAACGCTGCTGCACATTCTCTAGTAGCCCCTTAGTCGCCTTTTACGACACCCACGGGAAGAAATGGGATGGTTCTATTCTTTACGTCTGGCACGACACGGAGCACTACGATGTACTATTTAGTAAATTAATTATAGAACTTATTTTTCAGAAACAATAATTACAAAATCATTCTGCATCATCAAGAACCGTCAAGACCTGGTGAAGAATAACAAGGAAGAAATCACAGTGATGAACGGCATGAGGTTCCTTACCGCAGCATCTGTCATCTCTGTGCATGAAATGTTTTATATGGCTATGTCTGGAGTTGTTAATTCAAGAGATTATGATAAGGTAGCTGGTAAACATTGTTAAGTTTTCTCGAGAATGCATAGGAGTAACTTACCTATTATATTCCATTTTTCCAATCTAAGGCTAAGAGTTAGGGTTTTATACAAGTGAAGAAAGGTCTGGTGCGTAGTACTCACAACCGACGTGCGAGTATGACCAGAAGTATGAATGTAAACGTAGCAAAAGGAGTATGTAAGGATTGTAGCAGGTGGCGTTCTGTAGCTTCTGCCTACCCCCATGGACAGAAAGCGTGAGTTTAAAAGAAAAGAAATGGTAAGAAAGATATGTTTCTACTTTAACTAGACAAGCTATTAGCATTAGTAGCATTTGGAAAGCTTCGTCAACTCTTCTCGTCGCGTATTCCACAGAGCCTAAAGACGAAGGTCTTCAATCAGTGGGTCCTACCTGTTGTGACTTACGGAGCCGAAACGTGGACACTCACGGTACGGCTGGTCCATAAACTTAAGGTCGCTCAGCGAGCTATGGAACGGGCTATGCTTGGAGTCTCTCTGAGGGATCCTATCCAGAACGAGATGGTCCGGCAGAGAACTAAAGTTGTCAACATAGCCCACATAATAAGCAAGCTGAGGTGGCAATGGGCCAGCCATATTAGCCGTAGAACCGATGACCGTTGGGGTAGACGTGTTCTTGAGTGGACCGCGAATCGGCAAACGTAAGGTAGGACGCCCTCAGGCTAGGTGGAGCGACGACCTTCGCAGGGTGGCTGATGGCAGATGGATGAGAGTTGCCGAGAATCGAGCTGAATGGCGTGCAATTGAAGAGGCCTATGTCCAGCAGTGGACTGCTATGGGCTGACGATGATGATGATAGTGAGACAAGCCATTTGAGGCACGAAGAGGTCTCGTGGGTAAAGAATGGCCTATCCATTGTCTGTCCACAGCAAAAGTAACAAAAATCCACCTAAGACGCTGACAACAGGTAAACCGCTGTCACTGTCAAACTGCATACAAAAGAAAGAGAAGCGCGATGACACAACGGTTGTAATTTATTGCAAAATATGAAGCAATTATTTATTTACTCAAAAATGGGTTGAGTAATCAAAAATAAAAAACAACCAATTCCTGCATACAAATAAGACGTTCTTTATATTAATTAAATACCAACCGTACTTTGATATTTAATACAGATATTTTGAATTGAAATTCAAAGTAAAGGTTAATTTGTATCGAGATTTTTTTATCTAAACGTCTTTTGGTAACAACCAAGTTCTGAGAAATATGTTCAAGAATAACATATATTTTTTCCGCTACCACAAACTATATACATTTGTCATTTTTTTGGTTTAACAAGCCTACTTTTATCATTTGCCTCTTGTCAGCGCCTCAACTGAAAAGATTATGAAATTTAATGCTGCGGGCCGAGCACAGGCTGCCCAAGACGTTTGTGAGAAGAGATGATAAATTATGTCGTGTCAATTTGTACTAGCATTTTATGACAAAACAGTTTTATCGCTCACACTGTGATAAATGTGTGACTCAAGTCATGTCACAGTAGGCCGTGCTCGGCCCGCTGATCCTGATACTGATGACTGCTTAATTGGTCTGAGAGTAGGGTTTTGGGTTTTCCCCAACCATAATTTAATTGTTAGTAGTAGCCCGTAGAGTGGATCTCTGCTCAGGTAACGTAGAAGTAGTTAGATAGAAGCTAACCGGGGGCATACAATGGCAACTTGACGGGCGAAACTTGGATTACTTTAAAAACTGCAGTATTGGAGAATACAGTCATGATCTAAGCAATGATTAGCTGGATATGTGCCTGCTGGTTGTGTACCTAGTGGGATTTATTATGTATCCGTAGGTGAGTCTGTGGCATCACAGCGGGCCCCAGGGCTCGGAAACCGGTTAAATTTCTATGTAACTTTAACCGTTATTATAACGGTTTTCGAACATATTTCGTTGATTATTTAATATTTTGTTACAAAATCAAGGCTGAACTTAATGTGATGAAGTAATCTTTGAAGCTAATATCAATTGTATCAAAAATGATTTGTATCTTCGAAAATAAAAATTAACCGGTTTCAAGCCCTGGCGGGCCCTATCAGAATACCAGCGCTGCGGTATTTATTTTTTAAATATCGCAGCATTACGCTGAGATAGGAGCCTTTTTGGCGTCGCACAAGTCTTGATCCTTTTTTTTTTGTATATTATTAGTTCTCTATGCTATTTTTGTATTTCTTGTGCGTGTCCCAAATAAAATATTTTTTCTTTGTTTTTTTATGCCTTTCTAAACCTAACATAATCCTCATGTTTTCAGTCCATTGAAGGACTAGGAGGTATGTTTCTCCACGTCGATGTGGTGGTCGACACATTCTTCGCTATGTCGGGTCTTCTGCACATTAAGGGCCTTCTGGGGAACGCGAATAAACAGCAGAATCTGTTCAGTGTTCTATGGAAACGATATGTGAGGTAAGAACTTTTTTTTTTTTCATCTTCATCGTATGTGTGTATGTCTTTCTGTCCGTTTGTCACAGCCGATTTGTTCCGCATCTACTGGAACGAGTGATGGTATTTGCTCAGGCAAAGCAGAGAGGTAACTGCGTAACACACTATTAGTAGCAATGGGTTTAATTTTGACAGATCAACAACATTTAATGCGTTATTTTCGTTGTTGAGCAGACACATTTTTCGAACATATGACGCAATGGATTAGGTATATACTTAAAAATACCTACCTTACCAACTTGATTGGTTAAAACTAGTTTTAAGTAGTGCTTGAGTGTTGAGTTCTCTAATATGGGACTTAGACTATGAGGGAGTACTCATTTTGTATTCATCTGTGGGGGCTTGTAATTAGCAACTTAGATAAATATTATTGTTATTATAATGTCATTAGTCTGTAGCCTTCCAAAAATTATGAAAATAAAATCATTCAGATTGTGATTGATAGTGCGCAGGGACGAACATTGATATGCTTGCAAATTTTATAATTTGTCTGTATTCTGTACGTAAAGGACTATTGCAGTGAAGATACTCAGTGTTATTACGGTGTTAGCCTCATCACCACGTTACTGACTGCTTACCCCAGCATCGCTACGACAAGAAAGCGGCCAAGTGCGAGTAAGACTTACAGTCGAAAGGATTCCGTACCACCGTACAATAATTAATATTACATATTTTATAAAACGCCGTAAAAGGCGACTAGGGGACTTACTAGATAATGGGCAGCAGTGTTCTCTATGCATTTTAAAACCATTCTGCGATCGTCAACCCGCCTGCCAAGCGTGGCGATTATGGCAAATCCCCCCCTTTTTGGGGGAGGCCTATGTCTAGCAGTGGACGAATGATGATGATGATTATTTTATAAAACTACTTTAGTAAAAAAAAACCATCGAAAAAACATTCACAACGACAAAATTGTTTGTTGTAATAACGGCCATATAGTAGTACACACTCAGTGAAAATTTCAAATGTCTACCTATTACTGTTCAAAAGATACAGTCCTGTGACAGACGGACGGACGGACGGACCTTAACAATTGGGTCCCGTTGGCACCCTTTGGATACGGAACCCTAGAAAAGAACTAAAGGTTGAACTATACGTTTTAATTTCAGGTTAATGGGACCCCTCGCGTTAATAATTTTCTACTTGATATCGGTATCAAAGTACATTGGTTCTGGTCCGCTCTGGATCTTCGGCAACGAGCAGGAATCAGAAGTTTGCCTCAAGACTTGGAGACTGAGCTTGCTGATGCTCAACACTGATCCGAAATATATTGTAAGTATATAATATTTTTTTTAAGTGTAACTCCTTTTGCTTTCTAATATGGCAGTGATTTCGTAAAAAAGGACGGAATGGACTATAATTGTATAATATATCCATTTTGGCTTTGTATTATTATGTAAAACCATAAAATGGTAGAATGATATAATGGTGGAATGGTAGAACCATAGAATGGTAAAATGGTAGGTATTTATCTGGTTTTATTGAAATTTAACTGTGCATTAACTTATATCTGGGTCTGTAATGTTGTGCATGTGTGCACCAACAATAAATAAATAAATAATAATGCTGCATGTTGTTTTAGCCTGTAACTGATTGTTGCACATGTAAAATGTATCTACTATTATGGAAATTATTGTAAATGTATTGTGTAAACAATTGTTGGCTAACCTAAATAAATAAATAAGTGTGGAACAGAAAGTGACAGCTTGAGCATGGAATAAGTAAGTACTTTTGAAGTTAAACTTCTTTAGGCACTTTAGGACTTGGGGAGTAAGGTGGTGAATGCGTTACGGAAGTGACGAGAGCGTTACGGAAGTATAATTAGTATTACTATTTGTAAGTTTTACTTCAGTCGTGTGGTCTAAAGAATTCTCGTATTTTTTTTAAAGCATGGAATTAGTAAGTGCTTTATAATAGCATGGAATTAGTAAGTAGTTTATAATAGAATGGAATTAGTGTACTCATAGAATTAATAAGTACTGTATAGATTGTAAGTAGAGGGGGTCGAATTTCTACCAGTGGGCGAGCACTAGTAATGAATAAGTATTCTAATAAATATTTCAGTATTTACCTGCTCAGTTGCTTATTACCAAGGTGAGATGTTTCACAAATTATGCGACTACAGTAGGGCTGGCTCGTTTTTTAGTAAAGTCTTGAATTGCCCTGCATCAAAGAGTCTGGCAGAAGGGAATAAGACTGGTTGCTGGATTAAATTCAGAACACATCAAATGTTGTATTTCAGTGCCACGCAGTCACCTGGTACGTACCATGTGACTACCAGCTGGCAATCCTGGGAACTGTCCTCTTCTACTTCTATCAGAAAAATCGAAGAGTTGGATTTGCTGCCTTTGGAACAGCTGCAGTCTTGTCCCTGATCATACCAGGGGTTCTGACGTATTGGTACCAGCTGCCTGCTGTGCACTTTCTAGATTTGGGGTAAGATTTTATCGCTTTTTGATGTCTGTCTATGTGACCCCGTTGTTCTTCTAAACGACCGACCCAATTTTGATGCGGTTTTCCCCATCACTTAGAGAATTTATTCCGGAACGTGTATGTGTTGTTTAGTGCATAAATATTTGCAATACATATAAATAAAATTGACGTGTCTGTTTGGGTAATGTCAAAATAGCTTTTTACTAAGTGCACGAAAGTATATACGGTACTTATAATATTTTTTTGTCATATTTCTGTCTGTCTGTTTGTCCCGGCTTATCTCTGAACGGCTGGACCGATTTTAACGGGATTTGGCAGATAGCTGATTTTATATAGAGGCTAGGCTTTATTTTAGAAAAAGTCACGCGGGGGAAGCCGTTGGCAGCAGCTAGTAGATACCTATTAAACTTACATCTAATAAAGAAATCTTAATGGTTTGTGAAGTCGTAAAAAGGAGCAGATCACTAGTATAAGATGATCTTGAATTCGCATTTTGAGTACTAAAAACAATCATAATTATCATTGAGATTTTAGTCATGGAGATTCTTAAGATAGGAAGAATAATCTTTTTTTACATGGAATATAACAAGACATAATTATGGTTGCATTTGCAATATTATGTCTCTGTTCATCCTCTCTTTTAAATATTTTTGACTCGTTTTTCGTAAAGTTTTTTTCTAAATCCACCTCCACAACTTAAAAAAGAACATCTTTAAAATAAATATCTTATTATATTTATTTCATTTATTCTGGACATTGACATGTAAACGTATGGACTTACCATACCTACAGAATTAGCGTGACTCCCTACAAAAATCGAATAATTAATCCGCCTTATTACAAAACAAGATTTATATTTGACATGGCTTAAACCATGGAGCCAGTTTTTGTAATAAGAACGTAACAGTGATTGAAATACCGTTCTTTATACAAAACTGAAAACTTTGTTTGGTACTAAGTTATCAGTTTTGTGTTTAGGAACTTTACCATAGTCGGAATAAAGTTCGAAATTCAATAATGGCTCCATGTTTTAAACCTGGGTCTGAAGATAACCTTGTTTTGTAATAAGGGGGAATATGTCTGCCTTTTATAGCGTTGTTACTGCGAGTGCGAGGGAGAACGCAAGCAACCGTTTGACAGCACATTGCCAAGTTTTGTACCACAAAACTTGGCATTAAATATGGCGACCGGTCACGTATAGACAGATTTTGACGTCACACAAAAGTCTTGCCAAATTTAGTCCTTGACAAACATTTAGATATCTCTTTTTTCATATGTAGCTCTTGATGAGTTAGAAAGAAACAAAACGCTTTTTGACATGACTGTGTCGATATGATAGATACTTGTATAACTATTCTTAATATAATATAATATGCTGAGTTCTCTGTCAGTCACAGTTGTCCAGTTTATCAGTTACGACAGTGTTTTAAAAGTACAAATCTATAATCCCAAACTCTCCAATTCCAGCAAGTTACTCCATGAAATCCGCGACTACTGGGAGATCAGCTACACGTACACGCCGAGCTACAGCCGCGCCGGCGCATACCTCGTAGGCGTGGCTATGGGATACCTCATGACTTTGTATAAACCTTCTGAATATAGGAGGACTGTTTCTAAGGTGAGTTCAAATCCAAGCGCCATCCTCTCGAATGCAGTGCTTCTATTTTTAACTGATTTCCAAAAGGAGGAGGTTGTAATATGTTCATCTGTATGTTTGTTTTTTGTTTTTCACTGATTTCTCCGTCAATTGTGGTCCGACTTTGAAAATTCGTTTTTGTTTGAAAGGGTATGCCCCCAAGGTGGTCCCATTGTCACCAAATCAGAATCTGATGAGGGATCCCATGGAAATCGAGAGAAATCTTCAAATTTATATACACACCTATAGAGATTTGGGTATTATTTATAATAACTCGTGCATTTGCTCTCGCAAAGCACCATTTAGTGAAGTGGAACTGATGATGAAGACCACAGATGGCCACCGGAACTACTTATTATTTAGTATTTAACGGGTTGTGATTCGATTATAATGAATACGCGTAAACGCGAGTTAAGAGAATATGGTTGCTAAGCAATTTATGCTCATCACAATGCATACGGTGAGTGGCAGTTTTCCCGGTTCTTACCAAGAGAACTCTTCAACAATTAACGTCCCTGCATCGGAAAAAGCAATATTTATTGTTATGTTAAGAAAGGGAAACCTTTAGAAATCCTGTTGTAAAGTGCAGACGGATGATAATGTTCCTGGCCAGATACCAATTACTGATATTATACTCGTAATAATACTATACTAACTTTTTCATTACAGACCTGGTCCATCATCGGTACTGCAGTATCTCTAGCTACGATGATGTATATCATGTCATTAGGGCAATATTACATGTACAGGGAGTACAACCCTATTGAAGCTGCCGTGATCACATCCACCAATAGGATCGCATGGGCTGTGGCTATCTGCGTCATTATTGGGTTGTGTGAATATGGGACTGTGCGTAAGTAATACTTCGATTTTATTATACGGGTCAAATTTCATTAGCTAGCGAAACTCCGTGGACGTTTTGGGTTACGATATCTAAATACGATAAAACGAAAAAAATAAAGATTTGATGTTTTTTTTTTTCTGGTGTCAATGACCACTGGCAGTGAAGTTACTTGAAGTAGTTAAGTTTTTGTTTTATCCTGTTTAGTTATCGATACCCAACACGTCTGCGGAGTTTCGCTAGCTAGTTTAATTTGACCCTGTATTATCGGTTGGTAAACCAGCATGCTTCCCAGCCCACATAATGGCAACTGGTCATTGCCTCTTCTGCAGTACCAGAAGTTTCACATGTGCGATGTCATCCTGGAGTTCTGTAAGCTAAAAAGTATTTTAAGCCTACAATAACACAGGCACCTTTTTTTTTTTTTGGGTGGGACATTATCAAATTACTTTTTCCGCTCTGGGCGGAGTGGAAAGGCGTGTCAGATTTTACTAACTAAAACCAACCCGTGTTCCTTCAGTTGCCTGAACCTTTACTATTGAAATATTACTGACGTAATCACCATCCAGACATCTCCAGTCCCCCATGTCATTAAAAATAATCAAAACAATGACCTCCACCCCCGTTGGTGCTTTCGTAAATCTTGAATGGAATGAAACACAGCAATGCTGCCTGGCTGCAGAAATACGTATGATGATAGTTCTTACCTCTCTTAAGCTGACTAAACGATTACGTCAAAAGAATGGGCAGTAGGATTATCTTTGTCTACTTATGGGTTTTCTCCCTATTTTGGAATTTGCTTATATTATCTCCAGCTTGGTACGCCGCCGGACCATCAATATTTGTCGATAAGTTAAGCAAGTTTCTGCTAAACGATGAGATCATGGCAATTGTACCGTTGACTATTTGTTCTTAGTACAGCCATTGGGGAACCCAACATCAATAGCTGTAGACAATGCAATTATGTATTGCAAATAAAGCGAAAAGCAAGTTTATTTAAAGCGTTCTGTCAGTCCTTTTATTCGAGCGGCCTGTGGGTGTCATATACAAGCCGAGCCTACAACGTCCTGCGCGTTCAATATAATAACGCCTTCAGGATGCTGTTGCGGCTGCCGCGGCGTTGTAGTGCTTCGGGCATGTTTGCCGATCCTCACACAGATGGATTTCACGCTATCATGCGTAAAAAAGCGGCTTCGTTGCTACAGCGCTTGCGTAACACTCGGAACGGCATCCTGAAAATGATTGTTAACAGGCCAGACTGTCCTATACAACGGCACTGGGTGGAAGTAGCTACAGGTACGCGTAGATAGGTTAGTTCATCACATTACGTCCCTGTGATTCCCGCTGCACCTGTGGTGCTACCACACTGAGCCTCGAGGGCGGGCGCAGGCAATTTAGCTGTGTTTGTGTCCCTACTAATATAGACTATAAGTACTTTCTGTTACTAACCCATCACTAAACAACCTATGGACTGTTCACGTATATTTGTGTTCATGTCTGAAATAAAGATTTTTATTTTTTTATTTATTGTTTTTTTTCAGCGGTAGTCACCGACGTCCTAAGCTTCTCCTACTTCACGCCTCTAAGCCGCCTGTCCTACGGAATCTACATGATCCACCCTCTCCTCATACAACGGAACAAGTTCGCATTGCGATCGCCCTTGAAGTTCGATACATTTTCTATAGTGAGTATCAGTTTGCATAAATTTATGTCAGATTTTTTATTTCAGACAGTGATCTCTGCCTTTTACAAATGCAATACCAAACGTACTTACTTCTTGTAAATAATTAGGTACAATGCACCAGACATCCAGAGACTAAATTAACAAGTCTCAAGACTCTTACTATATCAACTTAAATACAGAAATAATGGCTTAATGGCTGATACTATATAGATATGGGAATACAGTATACTTCTCCTGAGCAAATCTTTTATGTACAAGGTCGTTTAATAAATGTCGCTTGAAAACCCCGTATTTACGAACCCATGCAGAGTGATTGTCCTGTATCATCTTCAGGATTTGACACTCCCTTCATCAATAACATAATTATTATGTTATAAAATACCTTTTTTAGGGTTCCGTGCCGAACAGACAGAGATAACCCGCGCCGAAACGGAACCCAACTAAGGCCGTGCTCAGATAACCCGCGCACGCCTCGCACACGCACTGCACACGCCTTGTGCCCGCGCGGCACGCGGTGCATTCAAGGCGGCCCAACGCGTGTGCGGGGCGTGCGCGTAGTCGGCGCGGGTTATCTGAGCACGGCCTTAGTTGGGTTCCGTTTTTTCCTTGTCCGAATGAAAAAACAGAACCCTTACAGGATCACTCGTGTGAGCGCGGGGCGGGCGTTAGGCGGGCGCGGGGCGGGTGTGGGTGCGTGTCATGTGCGGGTTGACTTCGATAAATGCAATTTGAGATCTATTGAAGTGTCATAATGCTCAAATTGTTCTTTGTAAATTATAGTAGAATAAAGGCTTCTACATACCGGCGCGACATGTCGCGCGACGCGACACGGCACAAAAGCCCCGCGTGTCGCGGGACGAGCGGTGCCTTTGTGTCGTGTCGCGTCGCGCGACAAGTCGCCCCGGTATGTAGAAGCCTTAAAGGCTTTTTATTTTATTTATTTATTGAAGTGTCATAAGACTCAAATTATATACTTACAACAATTGCAAAGCGAGCGGAGCGGGCGCGTGTCGTCTGTACGCAGCCTTATCGATTTCAGGAAGACCTATAAGAAATCTTTGTTTTTCAAATAACATGGTAAATCTCTCAATATTGCTTACATTTGCAGTTCGAATGTATGGGAGAACATGTTTTTGAAATACAATGTTAAGTTTGTTCTTGGGATAAATTCATTCCAATTACGGAACCCTTCAATGTGCGTGGTCCGACACGCACTTGGCCGGTTTAAGAAATAATAGTAATAATATATTGTACTTTAAAAAGTTCCTTTACCTTTTTTTCAGGGCTTAGACACCATTGGGACCTTAACCACAGCGATTGGACTTAGCTTCGCGATGTGGCTGTTGGTTGAAGCTCCGTTAATCAACATTAGCAACCATTTCCTGTTTAGAAAGTAAGTACCTATTGTTTTCTTTCTTTTTTATCTTGCAGACTCCTAGTTCACTTATTTTCATTCGAATAGGTGACGGAAGACGTAGATGAACCGTCACCCACTGGAAGTTAAACCTAAAATAACTCTGTTCAAGGCTTACTGTCAGTCGTTCTACACCAGTTAGCTCTGGTACACGTACACGAAGAGTGCTTCGTGTACCATATAATAACGCCTTTAGAACTATATTAAAGCTGCCTTGGCGGTGTAGTGCGTCTGGCATGTTCGTTGAGAACCGAGTTACCGATTTTTACGAGCTCTTGAGGAAACTCAAGGCATCCTTCCTGACTCGACTATGTGCATGTATGAACCAAATAGTGTCTGTAACACTTCGCTGTGTGTACATGCTAAGACGCTAATGTATTATTTTTATTTTATTAAGTTTATGTAATTCATTTAATTTTTAATATCTATTGTAAAAGGTCAAAAGTAAGTAGTTAATTTAATTTTGATGCATGTAATTTAATTTAAATTTATAATGGATTGTAATTTTGTTTTATTTTTGTAATTTTACTATGGGTTTAATACCTGAATTAAACGATTTTTTTTTATTTATTTATTCACCATTCATTCCAGCCGAAAGACGTCCGCTGCTGGACATAGGCCTCACCCCAAAGTAGGGAGGGGTTGCCGTAATCGCCACGCTTGGCATACGGGTTGTTTTGAGAGTTTCAACGTAGTCAATATTCATTGAGTTATTTACGTCGATGAACAGATGAATTTTTCAAACACATGAAGTTATTTCCTCCAAAATCTATCGGTTTGTGATTGAAAGTGTGACGCAATTAGGATGCAAATGACCAATTGCAAAATAAAACACTTGTTACACGATAATGCATATTGTATTTTTTTTTTCAGGTCTAAGACTACACAGCCAGTCAAAGAACCAGACAAGAATGGAATCGAACACCAGAATGGACACGTTAAAACTAAAGCAGCGTAGATGTAATCTTTACGTAGTCAGTTAACTTCTATAAACATCCGTATTCTACAGCCTACGACATGTTACAGAAGGTTCACGGCAACACAACGGAAGTGAGGCGAAAAGCCTTTTGCGCGGATGTGACGTAAATTTTCCCCCAACTTGTTCTTTCGTGTTTGCATTTTTTTTCTTTATTTATTTATTTAAACGTCTCGCACACAATAAGGTACAAAGGCGGACTTAATGCCTTAGGCATTCTCTACCAGTCAACCAAGGGTGGTGATGAAATAAGATGGCAGATGCTCTGATGATATTAAATTATAACATAATTTATTAAACTTATAATTCACATATATACGTATATATTTAGGTACTATAGAATAGAATAGAATACTTTTATTTCAGACAAATGTCCATAGAGTTAGTAACAATTTTACTTATCATTTAGTGTTAGTACATACAAAGATTAACAAAACAATTAAAATTAAAATTCAGCGTGGAGCTGCATTCACCTTCGCAACATCGGGGAATCCCACCGATCTGTGAACACACGGAGAATACTGGTGGTGCTGCCGCGAACACGGCTCATCTTTTTATTATAATGGCGGCAAAACCATCAATATTATTGTCCGCAAATATCCCTCACGCACTACAACGCCACAGCAGTACTCTCAGTGCATTATTATATTGAACGCGTAGGTCGCTGTATGCCCGCTGAGTGAAATTGACCCACAGGCTGCACGTGTAGAAGGACTGACAGTAAGCTTTGAAAAGCGTTACTTTAACTGCCTTCGTACACCGTGCAAACCTGCGGGCCAGCATGTTACTATAATATACATATACTAGCTGCGCCCCGCGGTTTCACCCGCGTAAATTCCGATCCCGTGGGAAAGCCACCCTAAACACTTATGGGTATAAAAAATAGATAGTAGCCGATTCTCAGACCTACTGAATATGCATATAAAATTTCATCATAATCGGTCAAGCCGTTTCGGAGGAGTATGGTTACTAACATTGTGACACGAGAATTTTATATATAAGATATATATTATTAATGTATATACATACAAATTCAAGGAAAGGAGGTAATTGAGATGACTCTACGCGCGTTCTTTGCGTTATATTTACCGCAAATGAACGTTTTTTATTTCTTTCTTTATCAAAAACATAGCACACCGCTCTGCTTAAAACCCTCGTCGCGTAATTATTTAGGTAATTTAAATAGCATTGTGGACAGTATTATATTACATTATATTATGTGTGGCAGGCGTAAGCGCGCCGAATTTCGACCAACCCGCGACTAACTCCGGTAGCACACCTCCGCCACGAAACCATGGCAACGAAACCGCATTGGTTCATTTCAACTGGCGCGCGTCATGTTCCGCTACTTGAATCGGATGCGAGAAGCGGAACATGATGCGAGCTAGTTGAATTGAACTACTGCGGTTTCGCTGCTATGGTTTCACGGCGGAGGTGTGCTATCGGCGTAAACATAACGTTAATCCGAACGTTTTTTTATCGAAAGTACAATTACTATCCTCTAGCATTTTGGTTTAAATTGCGACAAGCACAATTAATTTCATCTTTAAGTATGAATATAGTCTTAAAACTAAGAAATGTTTTGTTCGAGTAACGTTTACTCCAAACGTTCGTGCTAGGCTTGCAGGTTTGTCAATTCGTTTAAACATAATATACGTGTTGGAACCTTCAGTCTGGTTGGCAAGGGATGTTAATGAAATACCGGAGTCCAATTAATACAACGTATATTACTAAGTCAGGAGTTACGTTACAGTGGCGTTTCTTACAAGATATTGATAGTACACAAGTTAACTCTAGGGCGCGGCGGAGACGACTGCCCGCTCGGCCGTGTGCCTGCGCGGGGCCCATTGCAATATGCCTCGTTTGCATTATTGCTACTGTAGTTCCTACATACCTCCCCCCATTAAAAATAAAGATGTATCCTTAATTAATCTTATCCTAAAACGTTAAGGGTAGTCATCATGACAAACTACTCTGCTATAAAAATAATTGGTCACCCTATTGAGTCGACAGTATTTGTCATGATGACGCCACACAAAAATGGAATGCACACATTACTATTTTGGCACGCAGGCCCTGTTATTCGAATTGCATAGTTGCTAATCTATTGTAACACACACTTACATTGTTAATACATACATGATTATATTACCTATGTTACCGAGAATTATTGTTATCGAAGACATTTCCTGTAATACAATTTTTTAACATACCGTGGTTTTATTTCTTAGTTAGTTCCTTACAATGTTGATGTTTATCTAGCCCCAAATATTACAATAATTGATTTACTTATTCTTATCCACTTAGTCCCCTTATTTTTAATGTTCTATGTTACAGTTACCTACTTTAGTGAATGCATATATTAATGGTTTGTGGTCTGTATAAATGGTGATTTGTCGTCCCTCTACCCAATTGCGGAAATGAACCATGGCCATGTAAATTGCTGCTAACTCTTTGTCATACGTACTATACTTCATTTGTGCCTGTGATAACTGCTTGGAGAAATAACCGACTGGTTTCCAATTTCCGCATACTTTTTGTTGTAATACTGCCCCTACACACGTATCGGATGCGTCAGTCATTATTGACACCGGCGCGTCAGCACTTGGGTGAAACAATGTAGTCGCTTCTTTAATGCTGACTTTACATTGTTCGAATGCCTCTATACTTTTGTTATCCCACGGTATTTTTGTTTTGTCTTTTTTCTTGGCGTTGTGTAAAAACTTATTAAGTACCGCTTGATGCTCAACTGCGTGCGGTAAATGTGCCCTATAGAAGTTAACCATTCCTAAAAAACGACGAAGCTGTTCTACTGTCTCTGGTCTCGGATAGTCTGTTATCGCCTTAACTTTGTCTGTTAACGGTTTGATTCCTGTCTGCGTTACTTCGAATCCTAGAAATTCTACTTTTGATTGCCCGAATTCGCTTTTACTTAAATTTATCGTTATGCCAACTTCACTAAAACGTTTAAACAGCATGCGAATATGTTCTTTGTGTATAGTTTCGTTGTCTGAGGCTACAATTACGTCATCGATATAACAGAAAAGTGCTGACTTGCCATTAGCGTTGACTAAGAGTTCTATACCTCTAAGTACCTGTTGGTCCATGAACCTCTGAAACGTTTGAGCCGCATTCCTCAATCCGAACGTCATGCGTGGGAATTCCCAGAGACCGAACGGGGTTGCTATGGCGGTTTTTTCTATATCCTCCGCTGATACTGCGATGTTATGGTAGGGTCTATTTAAATCGCATCTCGAAAACCAAGTCTTACCTGATAATATGTATGTGAAATCACTTACCCTTGGAATGGGATAACGATCTGGCTTCGTTATCGCGTTTAACGCTCTATAATCGCCACATGGGCGCAGTTGTCCATCCTTTTTTGGTACCACGTGTAATGGACTAGACCACTCTCCTTGTGATGGCCTACATATTCCTAACTCATGCATTAATTGAAATTCGTCTTTTACCTTATTGTAACGATCCGGCGGTAACGGCCTTGGACGCGCGTGTACCGGGGGACCGTTCGTTATGATGCGATGCTTGACTGCGTGCGCTGGCGGCTGCTTGAACGACATCGGTTTTGTTATCTCTGCGAATTCCTCCAGTAATTCGCGATAAGGATTACGATCCTGTATACTTTTAACTGACGCTTCATCATACCGTATGATCGACCCACTTGACCTTAAATTAGTTACACTGTCTATTAGTTTCTTATTATGTTAATCTACAACTAATTTGTGCGCCTCAATGAAATCTGCGCCTAAAATTGCTTGCTTTACATCGCTCACAATAAAGGGCCATTTAAAAACTCTGCGCAGGCCTAAATTAAGTTCTAAAGATTTCATACCATATGTCTTAATCTCTGTGTTATTTGCTGCGTATAGCTTGTATCCGCTTACGTGCCGCACATAATTTCTAACACTGTTCACTGGTAAAACTGATACATTAGCACCTGTATCTACGAGAAAGTTGATCCTTGTTTTCAGGTCTATTACGCATAAACGATGGTTTCCCGTTGTTGCAGCGCAGTCGCCCACCGAGTACGATTGCGCCTCACTCAGTTTTCCGCCCTCGAATTTTTCTTCCAGTTGCACGGTTGTGTGCATCTCCTTGCTTCCTTACCGTATGCATAATGGAAGCTATGTCATAGCCACTCTGGACTCTCTGGAGTGCGACGTGGACCTCTCGATCGTGACTGTTGTCTGCGCCAGTTTCCGCGATTTCCGCGTCCCCTACTACGTCCGCGTATCTCGTTCACTTCTCGCCGTAGTTCCTGCAATTCCGTAGTGAATCCATTCATTACGGTTGCTACGTCCGTTGTTGCCGTGGTCGCCGTTGAAGATATGGTGGCTACTTCTGCACTGTTTAAATTTTCCATAATCCTATCGGCCATTTCCGCGAGCTTTTCCGTTTTTTGGTCTTGGCACACCGACAGCACGGCCTTCAAGGGTCTAGGCAGGCGCGAAATCCACAGACGCTGTAAAGCTTCCGTTGGTACCTCTGTGTTTTGTGCCAACTCTGACATACGCCGTAGTAGGTGCGACGGGCGTTGTGATCCCAGATCCATTTCTCCGACCAATTTTTGGAACTGCCTCTCGGCGCTCTCTTCGTAGGCTGTTAGCAACCTTTGTTTCAAGGCACCATACTTGTTATCGGTAGAGGGTTTAAAAATTAAGTCGCTAACCTGTTGTAACGCGTCTCTAGTCAGTCTTGAAATGACTAAATGGAATTTTGCTGCGTCCCCTTGTTTCTGAGGTTCCATGGCGGACTCGAATTGTGCGAACCACAACCGAGGCATGTCGGTCCAAAATTGTGGAATCCTGTCCGTGATGTTGATGCTGGCCAGTTGAGCTACCGGTGGTGGTGGTGGTGTTGGACTCATGCTGGAGAACCCTTTAAATTCCCGCCGATGGTTCCAAGTCGACGGGGAGTCGCCTTCCGCGCAGCCGCACAATATCACTTAACTGTCTATTGTTCGCTCACTTTGGTACACTACCGCGATTTACATGCCCACAACCAAGACCTTGAGATCACGTCGGGGTCATCAATGTTGGAACCTTCAGTCTGGTTGGCGAGGGATGTAAATGAAATACCGGAGTCCAATTAATACAACGTATATTACTAAGTCAGGAGTTACGTTACAGTGGCGTTTCTTACAAGATATTGATAGTACACAAGTTAACTCTAGGGCGCGGCGGAGACGACTGCCCGCTCGGCCGTGTGCCTGCGCGGGGCCCATTGCAATATGCCTCGTTTGCATTATTGCTACTGTAGTTCCTACAATACGCAAGACGCATTTCGGATACCTATGATTTTAGTCAATTCAGAAAATTTTAAAGTAAGTAACTCTTATTATCTTGAGTATAAAATGTATAAGCATCTACTCTGGCAGAGAGTCATATTTTCTGTTCTTCCAGAGAGTAGGATTTATTTGTAAGTAAGTACCTAGGAATGTAAATGTAATGTATTATTGTAGGTATCAAATATTATTATAATAAATTGTTGGGATGAAACTTCATCTTTTATTTACTAACTCGTCACCAACAAATCGTTTTGAGAGCAGTGGCACAGTGGACACAGCCGCCACTTACGACTTGTAGATCAAAGGTTCGAACCCAGACAGGCATTTCATTGTATTCATCACCACTGCTCTCAAAATGGTGAAGGAAAGCATCGTGAGGAAACCGGCATGTCCCAGACTCAAAAATGAACACGCATTGAGCCCACGTGGAGGTTTACGGCGCACTGCTTCTCACAGAGAGGAGGCTTGTGTCCCAGCAGTGGGAATGTTATCAGCTGACTATATGCACCAAGATAATTATAAAGTAGAAAAGCCTAAATCACCTGTTATTTCACCGGCGCACCCCTTCAAAATGAAACCCAGTAAAGCTGCTTAGCGTCAAAAATAAATCTCAATAAAAGTTAAAAAACAAATGCTTCATAGGGCCAGTCTCGACATAGATAGCGACGCTAACTACCGATCGCTAAATATTAACGAAAATAATCGCTTGCCGTAACGATGCTTGCGACAAACGCAAGTCTCTTTATACAATTCTCAATTCTTTATTGCATTCCTTATGTATTAATAGATGGTGTAAAAAAGTAAAAGATCAATATGGACCCTGTCGGGCATAGCAAAAATCCGAGATGCTGAGCAAAATAGTCTAATAAATTGACAGTTCGATGTCGGTACGCTACTGAAAATCGTATTCATAGTTCGGTTTTTTGAAAGACAATTTTTGGGCGCAACAAAATCTCGTTGAATACAGGGAAAATTGGTGAAGATGGTCTTAAAATATGGTAATAAAAATAATTGTTTTTCTTGAAAATAAATTGTATAGTAACTATTTTTGCGAAATAAAAAGGATATTCACCACTATAACAAGTAAAATAATTTAATGATATTTTTAAAAAGAATCGAACAAACAGATATAAAGAAAGTTAAATATGATCTAAATAGTTGCGGAACCGATAATTTGGGTTAAAAGAATAGAGATTACGAGATCATTTACGGTATAACACAATTGTTAAATCTAAGTCACGCATTAATTGCTTTCCGAACCAAAGAAAACGATTGCAATTGTTTTTAGGTTTGTGACTCCGAAATTACGTAACCTTTCAAATGAATATCGTCTTATGAATAAAGCAAAAAGAATGAATGAAGATTTTTTTTTTAAAGAAAAAACCATTAAAAATACATACTTATTATAGTTTTCAATGAAAAATAATAATGTTAGACAATATATCAAGACCATAATGACTTGACAGTTTGACATTGACTAGTTGGGCATTAGTTTAATAATGTTGCAAGGAAGCAAATTTGTATGTCCTTAGATATTAATCAAGTTATTTTATTTCTTTAAAATGTGTATTGCTATTTCTTAGATTTTATGAAAGATTGTGTTTTCCCGATAAAGTTATATTTATTTATTTATTGACACACCAACGATATTAAGGTTTACATAGTGCAGCGTGACCTCTGCGGTTTAATCCACTTTACTTTACATTATAGGTTGACGGGTCGGAGGTTCGGTAATAATGTAACACTGACTCGTTCTTCTTATAGTTTATTGCGTTGCTTTGATTTCACATGAACTAGGTACTCGCAACACGGGCGAAATATCAATCCCGGAAAATTATGGTTTTTCCAATTCAAATGACACAATTCAAGGTGGGAAAAAGTTCTGTCTCTGGTTACATGTATTTGACAAGCTTGAATCCTAGAACCTTCTGTTGGTGTTGCCAACAGAAACCAAATGTGGTGCGTTACGTTCGCCACAAGGTATTATATTACCTTACATTTGCAATTACGTTTACCTTTTCTAGCTGGCCATCAATTTTCTATTCATAATTTTCCTAATTTTGAAATCTGAGTATGACTTGAAAAAGGTTGTTAGTTTTTATAAAAAAAAACGTCAGTTGCTAACAATCAGTAGTTCTAAAGTTGTTAAAAAATAATAAGCCCTAAATATTATTATGTTATTCCGGTGGCCGTCGGTGGTCTTCATCATCAGTTCCATTTCACCAAATAGTTATTTCCAAGAGCAATTGCACAGTTGCAAATCGCTATAGGTGTGCCTATAAAATTTGAAGGACTTCCCTCAATTTCCATGGGATCCCTGGACTACCTGGAGCGCATACTCTTTCAATCAAAAATAATTTTCGAAAATCGACCACAATAGACGAAGAAATCACTATACAGCCGAACCCGGAAGCGGCCCTTTTTATCTGGTTCTATACCAAATTTTAAGAATATCTTATACTTATCATTTGCACAATTCAAAGATCAATAAATATGTATACAATAACTTTTACTTGGTACAATTTTACGTTATAAAGTCCGAAACGTTTATCATCGACTATACTTGTCAAAACATTAAAGGCCCGTTTTGACATTTACCTTGAATCGATTTATCGTGAGTATCTAGTACCAAGTCGTATGGTTACTTCACTCGACGTAACTAAAGTAACCGTCATGAGAAGCTATAAATACATAAAATTGCAAATTATACAACTATCAACTTTAAACTCAAGATATCTAAGTTGATTTATGAACGAAGAAATTATCGCTAAACGTCATAAAATAATTTTAGTTGCAATGGAAACTGAACCATACGCAATTTCAGTTAAAGTTTTAAATCCCAAAGTATGAAACTTATCTCGTCTCATGGCGTTGACTTTAGTTACGTACGACTACGACTCGGTACTCGATACTCACGATAAATCGATTCAAGTTAAATTTCAAAACGGGCTTATTATTTTTTAACAACTTTAGAACTTCTGATTGTTAGCAACTGACGTTTTTTTTTATAGAGGTAGAAAGGTAAACGTAATTGCAAATGTAAGGTAATATAATACCTTGTGGCGAACGTAACGCACCACATTTGGTTTCTGTTGGCAACACCAACAGAAGGTTCTAGGATTCAAGCTTGTCAAATACATGTAACCAGAGACAGAACTTTTTCCCACCTTGAATTGTGTCATTTGAATCGGAAAATCCATAATTTTCCGGGATTGATATTTCGCCCGTGTTGTGAGTACCTAGTTCATGTGAAATCAAAGCAACGCAATAAACTATAAGAAGAACGAGTCAGTGTTACATTATTACCGAACCTCCGACCCGTCAACCTATAATGTAAAGTAAAGTGGATTAAACCGCAGAGGTCACGCTGCACTATGTAAACCTTAATATCGTTGGTGTGTCAATAAATAAATAAATATAACTTTATCGGGAAAACACAATCTTTCATAAAATCTAAGAAATAGCAATACACATTTTAAAGAAATAAAATAACTTGATTAATATCTAAGGACATACAAATTTGCTTCCTTGCAACATTATTAAACTAATGCCCAACTAGTCAATGTCAAACTGTCAAGTCATTATGGTCTTGATATATTGTCTAACATTATTATTTTTCATTGAAAACTATAATAAGTATGTATTTTTAATGGTTTTTTCTTTAAAAAAAAAAATCTTCATTCATTCTTTTTGCTTTATTCATAAGATGATATTCATTTGAAAGGTTACGTAATTTCGGAGTCACAAACCTAAAAACAATTGCAATCGTTTCCTTGGTTCGGAAAGCAATTAATGCGTGACTTAGATTTAACAATTGTGTTATACCGTAAATGATCTCGTAATCTCCATTCTTTTAACCCAAATTATCGGTTCCGCAACTATTTAGATCATATTTAACTTTCTTTATATCTGTTTGTTCGATTCTTTTTAAAAATATCATTAAATTATTTTACTTGTTATAGTGGTGAATATCCTTTTTATTTCGTAAAGCCTGTATTTCAGGACACCAGGTCTCCACCCCTTCGGAAACGGTTACCTTTATTTAGGATTATGCACTCGTACACGGATGCAGTAAGTTATATAAAAACTGATTTCACTATTGATTATTACTTATTCTAGAGTTAGTATATGGGTGTATGTGTGTGGGGGTGTGTGTGTGTGTATAAGTATGTGTATGGTGTTATGTGTCTGTGGTGTATGTGGGTGTGTGGTGTGTGTGCGTGGTGTATCTGTGGGCGAGTGTGTAAGGGAAGGTGAAGGACTGAATGCACAGAATAAATAAGTATAGTGCCGCTTGTATTCTTTTTTCAATGATTATATCTCTGACTAATCGCTTCCCGATAGCCCTGTAGAGCACCGTGCTATTTTTGAGGAAAGCCATCGCTCTTCTTGTAGCCCTCACACAGAACCACGCTGCCTCCAAGGAATACCACCGCCCTCTCGGTGGTTCTGTTGAGCTGCCGCGAACATGATCTGCCTCTGAAGAGCGCCAACACCCTCACAAATTGCCACATCAGTTTTGTGTCTCCGAGGAGTGTAGCAGCCCCTTTATTCATATTCATATATTTATTTGTATTCCATAATCTATAGGTATAGGTGTTACAATGGCTTAAAGCTAAGGTACAATTACGGACCCTGTCGGGCACAGCAAAAGGTATAATAAAATTAATTCTTAAAATAAAATTAGGAAACAATAAGCAATTAACAATTTTATAGATTATTAACATTAATTAAATATAATTAGAAACTTTATTTTATTAATTAAATATAATTAGAAACTTTACTTTATAGTTTAGTAGACTTGTTACACTATGCCGTGACTTTTTTTATTTTTTAGGCTTTTTAACATACTATTTATTTCGTAAGGGTCTACTTATTATTCAGCATATTATAGTGTCTCCGAATTTTTGGCAGAAAAGGATTTATTTTCTGAGTGAATAATTTTAGCTTTTTCCTGACACTAATAATACTAATTACTAATAATTTATATGACACTAATATTAAATTTATATGAATATGGAATTTTGACATTATAACATAAAATAATTTCTAATTTATTAAGTTTCTAATTATAAACTTTGTTAGTTCTAGGTAAATTTTTGATTTGGTTATTGTTAATTATTTTCAATGCTAAAGAAATATTTGCACGCCGATACTTACGGCTAAACATGATTGGACTCAAACGATGACTGTAATATCTTGCATGCTCTTGTATGTATACAATGTTTAACAAATAAAGAAATCTTATCTTATCTTAAAAAAATATAATTGTAGGTAAGTAACGGCAATATTGTAACCTTTCGGCTCGTCTTTTTACAATTTAATGTAAACCATAGAAGGATACGAACATAATGCTGGAGACTGGGGACACTTGATCCCCATTTTGGTTTGGAAGGATTTTTTTTTCATTACTACCTAGGAAACTTATCCTTCTATCTTTTTGTATCATTCAATTATCAAATATATCTGTAATTCCCTGTTTTTTCGCGTTTTCCCAAAACACTACAAAATGCATAGCATCGGGTAAACATGATCATGGGGGAACAATTGTACTTTATTGCATAATACAATTTAATAAAAAGTCTATTTGGTACAAAATATATTATATACCTATCTACAATATTAAAAGTAAGTAGTATTCGTTTTTCCAATCTATAATATCACATTGTTGTGATGGTTGAAACTTGTAGACCTGCTGAGGCTACTTGCTTCAGGTACCGGTAATGATAAATTTCCATTTCGGCGCATGAAGCCGTAGAACCAGTCATATGTGGCGATATTAATAGTCCATTTTCGTATGCTATTAGTAGAATTATTATTTTAAACAACGTATTCATGCCAGTTTTCGTACGCACTACATGGTGCAGTTTGTTTGCCTTTTCCGAGTATTTGGCTAATTAAGCCTCTTCTTCGTCAGCAAATAATTACGTTATTTGGTTCATACGCTGTCATTTTATTGCGTACCTTTTCAATGTCATAAGAGGCACATCGTAAGATTTGGCGGTACCTTTTATGGGTTTATATACCTTCTAGGACAGCCTTCTTGACTGCTGCTTTCAGCTTTATTTTGTCTACTGATTGGCGCTTTTTTACCCCTTCATTCCTTTTGTAAGTTCTCGACATTTTAGAACAAATCTAAGACAAACAAAACCTTATAACTACGTACCTACATGAAGTATGGGACACTTGATCCCGTGATCAAGTCTACCCGTGTTCACCATGATCAAGTGTCCCCTTGACCGTTATAAAAAAATAAAAAATAAAGGCAAAACAACATTTTAATGAAAAAAAAACCTCTCTACACACACTTGAGTTTTAAGCAGATTAACTTGTAATCCGTGATTTGTATAGGTAAATATTTCAAAATAACAATTAAAATACTCACAAAAAACATGTCGACCTTTCGAAAATAAAACAACGCCAATGCTCAGAAGTTATCGATTTTAATCTTTCAAAATGATATTGGGACACTGACAATGTCAGTTATGATCAATGTAGCATGTATCGAAATGAACACAATTAAGTAATAATCTTTATTTTTCCACAATAATCAAAACACAGTACAGACATTATTAAAATAATTGGAGTGGACTGGAGCCTAAACTAGGGCAGCCCTGTATTTCAGGACTCCAGGATTTATTAGGTTATGTTAAAATATTTACATCATCTAAAAACTAACCGACTTAAAATAATAATATATGTACATGTATATAAAAAGGAGGGGTACAGAATCATAGGGCATCAAAAAATTCGTCCGCATCGCTGTCAACAGGAAAAGTGCCCAAAAGGCTGGCAGCATTGCATTGTATCGAAATTAAAAATTACTTGTAAAGTCAACGCCATGAGACGAGATAAATTTCATACTTTGGGATTTAAAACTTTAACTGAAATTGCGTATGGTTCAGTTTCCATTGCAACTAAAATTATTTTATGACGTTTAGCGATAATTTCTTCATTCATAAATCAACTTAGATATCTTGAGTTTAAAGTTGATAGTTGTATAATTTTCAATTTTATGTATTTATAGCTTCTCATGACGGTTACTTTAGTTTTTTAGATATGGCCTGGGGAACAACTCTCCCGAGGGATCAAGTGTCCTCAGTCTCCCCTATAGGACAAAATCTATCCGGTATTATTTGCGTGACTTACATTTAGACAAACATAAAAAACCGGTCAAGAGCGAGTCGGACTCGCGCACCAAGGGTTCCGTACGTATATAATTATGATGTTGATGATTTCTGAAAAACTGTGCTATTTAGAGACATCGTTTTATTTTTCCTGTAATTATTACATAAACTTCTATCACATAGAATAGTTTCAGATTTTTATCTATGCAAACTTCGGAGATAAGTCCGAAACTGTGCTGCCTAAAAAATAAAAAATAAATGTTTGAGAATGTGCAAACAGCACTCTTTCATATGATGCCTTTGCCACATGCCCTTGTAGCCCCACTTCAAATTTTTAAGACAGTGACTTTTGCAAAAAAGATGTATTTTTTTAAATTTCTTTCTTGTTTACAAAATAGTTTGCAAACGTCATCTAAAACTATTCTAAATTTCAAGTTGATAGCATTAGTTGTTCTTGAGATATCCAGGTGTGACAGACAGACAGGCAGACAGACTGACAGACAGACAGACAGACTGACTTAGTTTCACCATAAGGGTTCCTTTTTACCATTTTGGTACGGAACCCTAAAAATCTAACTACTTACGAGTACTATATTTTTGGCACAAGAATCATTCCCAGACCTCGTAGCAATAACTTTTTTTAACTCCACTACGATTTTATTATGTTGCTAGTGATTTCTGAAATTTTAAGAAGAAAATTAGGACCTAAAGAAAGAAAATAATTTGGAACATTTAGACTTATAGGGGTATATTGTTATGTCTTCCATTGACTTGAATAATTTGTTCCTTTCGTTCATAGAATTCTTAACGTCAAAACTCAAATTTAATAGGTTTAGTCCATGTTCAACCACCTCAATCTTTACCCGTAAATGTCAACACCCCGGGGGTTAAACATGGATTTCAACATATTGGTCATCTTTTCTTTGTCCATATTCAACCCATTGTTGTTAGGTAACTAATAATGACATTAAAGTAATACTGAGAACAGAAGTGTATTTATTTTCTTTACAATTAATCTTTTACAGGTATTTGTAGCAAATTGTCATAGACAACTAACTCCGACATATATAGTTATATCAATGATATCATTGACCCACATCATGCGATAGTAAAATTCAATCCCAAAGATGAAGTTTCATCCCAACAATTATAATATTTATTACCTACAATAAAACATTACATTTACATACTTACATTAATAAATCCTACTCTCTGAAAGAACAGAAATTATGAACTCTCTGCCAGAGTAGATGCTTAATGAGTTACTTGAAATATTCTTAATTAACTAAAATCCGAAATGCGTCTGGCTATAATTATGTATATTAGTAAATACTTATATTATTTGTTTTATTTTAATTAGTGTATTGTTTTTTATTGTATGTATTCTATTTTCTCTTCTACTCTTACTCACGTTGTCTACATCTCTTTATCGACTTTCCTATCGCAGGTATGCTGGAAGATATTTCTCTAGAAATAAGCATCACCTTTGTACGGATTTTTCTGTTCCTTTCTTCTTGTATATTTATTATATATGTGTACATAAATGGTTAAATAAATAAAGTTTATTTTTGTTTTGATTTGATTTGATTATCTGACTAATACGTATAAGGTTATATCTACGCTGCTTTAGTTTTAACATGTCCATTCTGGTGTTCGATTCCATTCTTTTTTGGTTTTGTGACTGGCTGTGTATTCTTAGGTCTGAAAAAAAAAGAAAAGCATTATGCATGATCTTGTACCGTGTATTCTATATTGCTGTTGTGTATCTGCATCCTAATTGCGCGACACACTTTCAATCACATTCCGTTAGATTTTGGAGGAAATTCCTAATTCATTGCTTCATAAAGTGGTTAAATTTGTCTGCTCAACAACGTAAACAACGCAATGAATGTTGTTGAACTCTCAAAATCAAAGGCATTGCATTGTAATATGTTACGCAAATACTTCATCAAACCTACTTCACCAAAATCCAGTGAGATTAAGCTGCGCTTGCGGCGTTCAGCTTATGGCTGGATGGCCATAAAAATTTGAGTACATAGCTAGAAATTGTTCACGATTTTCGTGGGCGTCACCTAAGAGGTAATGCAGATGATGAACAAGTTATAGCTTGACTTCTAGTGGGTGACGGTTCATCCACCTCTTCTGTCACCTATTCCAATGAAAACAAGTCAACTAGGAGTCTGCAAGATAAAAAGGAAGAACGGAATAGGTACCTACTTTCTAAACAGGAAATGGTTACTAATTTTGATTAACGGAGCTTCAAGCAACAGCCACATCGCAAAGCTGAGTCCAATCGCTGTGGTTAAGGTCCCAATAGTGTCCAAGACCTGAAAAAAGGTACAGGAACTTTTAAAAATACAATAAATTATTTCAATATTTTATTTAAAGATAGTGTAACAGATGTTTTTAACAGTTGTTAACAGTACAGAGTGTCAAATAGGACAAATGATACAGGACAACCACTGTCTGGGTTCGTAAAATGCGGGGGTTTCAAGCCATTAAATAAACGACCTTTTACTTATGAAACTTGCTCAGGAGAACTACATTGTATCCTCATAATATACTTTATCGGCCAAAACAAGTAGCATTTCAGCATTTCAGTTTATATAGTAAGAGTCTTGAGACTTGTTAATTTTGTCTCTGGATGTCTGCTGCATTGTACCTTATTTTTGATGGACGTTTACAATCAAGGTATTGCATTTGCAATAGGCAGAAATCCCTGTGTGAAATAAAAAAGATGCACTAAATGTAGAGCAAACTGATACTCACAATAGAAAACATATCGAAATTCAAGGGCGATCGCAGTGCGAACTTGTTCCGTTGAATGAGGAGAGGATGGATCATGTAGACGCCGTACGAGAGGCGGCTTAGAGGCGTGAAGTAGGAGAAGCTGAGGATGCCGGCGACAACCGCTGGGAACAAGTAAATAAATAAAGTAATTATTAAACCATATTTTCAATAGATAATAGGTTCGGGTAAATTTTGTACAGCTTTAACTAACATATGAAATGTCGAAACATACATTCATCTGCCTTTTTCCAACTATGTTGGGGTCGGCTTCCAGTCTAACCAAACGGAGCAGATTACCAGTTTTTTTCATGGAGCGTCTGCCTATCTGACTCCCACAACCCAGTAACTGGGTAACACGATACCCCTTGGTAAGACCGGTTGTCTGAGTTTCAGGCTTCCGATGACCCGTAACAACTGTCAAAGATCTACAAATGTCAGCCGCGACCAACGGCTTAAGATACTTTCCAAGGTACGGTGTGGTCTTGATATGTCTTGGCAAGCGTAGCTTAACCTGATCAATTGACCCGTGCTGCTAATATTACTTAGACACAAGCCCCTTTTCAAAACATACATCTATAGAACAAAAACCTCGGTATACTTACGCACAGTCCCATATTCACATAACCCAATAATGACACAGATAGCCACAGCCCATGCGATCCTATTGGTGGTTGTGATCACGGCAGCTTTAATAGGGTTGTACTCCCTGTACATGAAGTATTGTCCTAATGACAAGACGTACAGCATTGTAGCTAGAGATACTGCTGTACCGATGATTGACCATGTCTGGAATTAAAAATTATGGGTTTGTGAATCATTTGGTTAGGGTGCATTTGAACTACTGATCATTTTCTCCAAATAGCTATAAGTAAACGATATGTAAAAATTGCGATCAGCAGCGAGAGCAATAGTGTCTACAGGGTAAGCTTAAGATAATGTGTTCAACAATCAATTACTATTAGTAATTAATAAGTTAAGAAATGGATAGTGCTCAAGTAATAAACATTCAATAATGTTTCTGGATCTATCCTTCTGCAGCGAGGTGTGAGGCAGGGAGACGTTATCTCTCTGAAACTGTTCACCGCTGCACTGGAGGATGTGTTCAAGGTTCTGGACTGGAAAGGGCTAGGCATCAACATCAATGGCGAGTACATCACTCACCTTTGGTTTGCTGACAGTATAGTTATCATAGCTGAGACCATGGAGGACCTTAGTACAATGCTCGATGATCTCAGTAGAGCTTCCGAAAGAATGGGTCTTAAAATGAACATAGACAAGACAAAGGTCATGTCAAATGCCCATGTACCACCCACTCTCATGAAGATCGGAGACGCTACACTCGAATTTGTGGACGAGTATGTTTACCTCGGACAAACTGTTCAGTTAGGTCCAACTTCGAGAAAGAGGTCAATCGTCGCATCCGACTCGGCTGGGCAACGTTCAGGAAGCTACGCAATATCTTCTCGTCCCACATACCGCAGAGTCTCAAGACGAAAGTCTTTGACCAGTGCGTGTTGCCAGTGATAACCTATGGCACTGAAACGTGGTCACTCATAATGGGCCTTATCAGAAGGCTAAAAGTCACCCAAAGGGCAATGGAGAGGGCTATGCTTGGAGTTTCCCTACGTGAGCAAATCAGAAATGAAGAGATCCGCAGGCAAACCAAGGTAACCGACATAGCCTGAAGAATTGCCAAGCTTAAGTGACAAAGGGCAGGGCAAATTGCTCGCAGAACTGATGGCCGATGGGGCCGAAAGGTTTTAGAGTGGCAACCACGTACCTGAAGACGTAGCGTTGGAAGGCCTCCTACGGGGTGGACCGATGACATTGTGAAGGCCGCAGGTATCCGCTGGATGCGGGAAGCACAGAAATGTTTCTGGCTACAAACCAACTAATATGGGTGCAAGATTGTCTACTGAAACTTAATTATTATAATATCTATGTGTATCAAGTTGACGGTCCTTTTAGAGTCTTAATAAAGATGAGAGGTGGAATAAAGCAAACATTATTATTTTTCGTGCTTCACTCACGTTTTTTTTGTGGTGGAAAGAAGGCTATGGGGACAACTGCTCTGGGTGCTCAGCAAGTATTTAAGTACACACGGCTACACATCAAGCTATACATTTCCAGTATACGCTGACCTCTCATTATCCGGAAATCCTACACAATGCGAGATCAGCATATACTGGTAATGTTTAACTCGATGTGTAGCCGTGTGTACCTACCACCACTTTTAAAGACTCTTTTATACATCTTACAAAATTAAACTTCTTTAAAATCAAAATTCTCCAAACTTAAACTTACCTTAGACACAGTCTGCCTATGCTCAGAAGGTTTATACAAAGTCATGAGGTATCCCATAGCTACACCCATAAGGTACGCGCCGCCGCGACTGTAGCTCGGCGTGTACGTGTAGCTGATATCCCTGTAGTCACGGATTTCACGAAGAAACTTACTGATAAAAAAGAAAGTTTGGGATCAAGAATATTTTATCAATTTAAAAAAGTTTTATGACACATTAACGAAAGGTAGAAATGGCAAGACCTAAGAGACTTTAGGGGTGCATAATAATGAATTTTAACATATAAGGAGCTGAAATAGCGTTAATATCCTTTGGAGTATCAAATTCCCTGCGTATACCAATTTGATTGGAAATTATAATTTACACGTGATATAGACATAATTATTAGACTAGCCGGAAGACATGAAACCACCCTTTTCAGTTTTCATAGTGGATTGGTTACCTTGAACTATGGAAGAACTATGTCTCCTGCCTGATCATTATTATCTATATAATATAAACAGATAAAATAGCAGGGGGTGACTTCCACACTCAATAATGGGCCCCCAGAAACTTTCGCTAGCACATGGTGACGTAGCGACAAGAGGGAAATAAGGTACTTATGAGGAGTGGAATGGTATTCCACGGCTATCAGGATAATCCCGGAAGTATTGTCAAGATCCCTAACAGCATCTTACTGGAATACTTCCTTCCTCCGAGCACGTTTGCTCTTGCAAATCTTGCGAATAATCTCCGCTCAAGCCGGCCAATAAAGGCAAGAATGAGGTTGGAGCTCTGTTCCTCGTCAGTGTTCACTCCAGCTGAAGGCAAACCAGATGTCAGGAACAAGATTCTCTCGGGAGATAGGGTCCGTTGGGTCGCTACTACCCAACAGCTCGCCACATGCTGCCCTGCGGGTTTATGTATCTCTATTGCTCTGGCACCTCACCCTAGACCTATTTCGACAAAATAAACTCTCCCGGCACAGACCTACAGTTCAGGAGCGCGGTTCAGGACGGCGGTGGGGTTATAGTTATATATTTATGTAATAACATAAATATCCATAATATTCCATACAGGAAAAGTTTTTAACCAGTGCGCAAATTTTTTTTGGTGGTTCAATATCAGTTACAGAACACATTTCCATTATTTATTCAATACTTTTTTTTTTTTTTATCCTACTTTAAATCAGCAAAATATGGACACAATCTATTCATAATAATATCAATGGGCGCGCGCGGCGGCCGGCGCAAGCGGCGGTGTTGCACGGGGGTGAAACCCCCTCCCGGGCGGCAGGGCGCGCCGGGCGCTGTGGCCGACAGTTCGCTCATCGCACGCGCTATCGTGTGACGTCGCGTCTAATCGATTCCCCACGCAAGCGCCGCGCCGCACGTGTGCCGTGCTACGACCGAACGATCACGATGTCGAACTTCAGTGTGCGTGTATGTACTGAGTGATAAAAGTTTGCGAGCAGCTCGCAGAATGTATGCAATGGAGAGCATACCTCGAATGCGAGCCCATGGAATACTTAACCCCGCGGTCCCTAATGAAAGGACCATTTTAGCGGCCACTCAAAGGCTGCTTGATCACGGACAGTTCAGAACCCCGAATCATGCACGAAGGTCTGGCAGACCCCGACTGGCGATCGAAATCGAAGAAGCCATCCTAAGCCCATCAAAGTATGAAGGAAAAATTGGAATTACTCTTCAAATAACTACAGGTCACGGCCTAAACATAAAAAAGTCTAGTTCGAACCTGATAAAATTAGCGATCAGTACATTGTAACCCACGTAAATACCTACGCCGGCGAATCTAGCGAGCGCACAGCTGATAGGTAGGTACTTTCGCGCGTTCCGCTTCGCCGCACGCCGCCGGGTAGCCATACAACCACTTTTAAAGTAAACATCTTTCGTTAACGATATTTTTTGTTTTTTGTACTAAGACGTATCAAAATAAAAAATATGTGTTTAATAAAACTCGTTTAAGTTTAACTTGTCAAAATTTGCGCAGTGGATAAAAACTTTTCCTGTATGTTAGACTGAGATGACTTTAAGACGTCGTATCTCCGAAAGTACCAACATTTGACCATATTTTTATTAGTGTGTGGATGTTCCACACCCACTCCCGTCAACAATGCCGAAATTGGGACCGGAATGAAAACGCTCGATTGAACATTGCCAAAATTGGGACTTGAAAACAGCGTTCTCTTTTTTGATTTATTTGATTTTTTTACGCAGCTGCGTGTGTCCGGCAAATGGTGGCGAAAAGCCCTTGTATCAAGCTATTATTAAAACAAAATTATCTGTGTTTTATCAGGCTGTGGAAATATGAAATCTGTGGTTGAAAATGACATTGTCAGCTTTTTGAACTAATATTTCCGTGCCACTTGACAGTTAATACCGGTGAAGATTTTATACCCTTTCGCTTGATATATAATACATGGAATTCCGTGTTGTACAATAGAAGCTACAAGTAAAATGCTGCTGGGATCTGTAAATCCCATTAAACAAACATTAAAAAAACACTTCAGTCATTTAAGTTACTAAACAACTTGAATTGTATAGCCTTATCTATGCACTCAACGAAACAATAGTCACAACGCTTCATAGAAATTTTTTGTTTACGAAAAGGTTATAAGTGGGTCGCCGGCCGGCGAGCCATAACAAAGCGATAAAAAATAGTTCATGATCAATAACGGGGGACGCGCGCGCGCGGGGCTCCTATCAGTGGATAAAAAAGTCCTATCCAACGGTATATCAAATGTTACTATTAAAGGGTGGGCCCAGACCCCATACATTTGTTTCCCAGTCTCCTTTAACCCCTTTATAATATTATACATAGTACAGATGAAATATCATAAATGACATTGATACTATAGAAGGTGAAGGATTTTCTTACCCTAAATCCAGAAAGTGAACAGCAGGCAGTTGGTACCAATACGTCAGAACTCCTGGTATGATCAGGGACAAGACTGCAGCGGTACCGAAGGCGGCAAACCCAACTCTTCGGTTTTTCTGATAGAAGTAGAAGAGGACAGTTCCCAAGATCGCTAGCTGGTAGTCACATGGTACGTACCAGGTGACTACGTGGCACTGAAACACAACATTTGACGGATTATGAATCAAATAGCAATCAGTCTTACCAAGGGGTATCGTGTTGCCCAGTAACTGGGTTGTGGAAGTCACCTACTAGTCATTCAATCAATCAATCAACGCTGCCTATAGTAGTCCAATGCTGGACGTAGGCTTCTCCCAGGCTGCGCCACAACACCCTGTCCTCCGCCTTCAGCATCCAATCAGTCCCAGCCACCTTTTTAAAGGTCGTCGGCCCAATTAGCTGGGGGGCGTCCCACGCTACGCTTGATACGCGGTCTCCACTCCAGGACTAGTCTGCTTTACCGGCCATCGGTCCTTCGATAAACATGACCAACCCACTGCCACTTCAGTTTGCCTACACTGCGGGCTATGTCAGTAACTCCTGTTCTCTTCCGGATAACTGCATTTCTGATCTTATCCTTCAAAGAAACTCCGAGCATAGCGCGCTCCATAGGGCGCTGAGTGACCTTGAATTTATGACCTAGCCCGACTGTCAGTGTCCATGTTTCGACACCGTATGTCATAACGGGCAGGACGCACTGGATGAAGACCTTAGACGATGCGCAAGCGGTGCGCGTCTCTGGTGCGCAGAGTGCGGGGCAACGCCAACACCGTGCTGGTGATGATCGCCAACAGACTGGATTGCCGTTATATCCGGCAATGCTGCAGCAGACATATTGTTAGATACCTTGTGAGAGCTTTTTGTCCGTGCTTGTTATTTTGTCTGTGCTTGTTATCTTGTCTGTGCTTGTTACCCTGTCTGTATCCTTTTTACGATATTGTATATGAGTCTTGTTACTTGAAATAAACAAATTTTACTTATTTAGTCTTCAAACACTGCGGGATTGGCGACGAGAAGACCTATTAGTCACTTCTTGTAAAATACTGGTATTTAGGTGTATACGTTTAGACTGGAAGCTGACCCCATCATAGTTGGGAAAAGGCGCAGTTAATGATGGTGGGATTTTAAATTATTTCTATAAAAGTCGCCGTATTAAACATATTTAAAGCCTGTGTTCATCATTCATTATCATCATTTCAGCCGAAAGACGTCCTCTGCTGGGCATAGGTCTCCCCCAAAAAGAGGGGGGGGTTTGCCATAATCGCCAAGCTTGGCAGGCGGGTTGGCGATCGCAGTATGGTTTTAAAAATGCATAGAGAACGCTGCTGCCCATTCTCTAGTAAGTCCCTTAGTCGCCTTTTACGACACCCACGGGAAGAAATGGGATTGTGCTATTCTTTACGTCCGGTGCCAAACGGAACCAGCATGTGTTCAAGTCAAATAAAATCAAATATAATAGTGTGTTTGTGGGTATGTTTGTGTGCCGTATGTTACGTCATAATATGTATGCTGTTTAGAATATTAATATTGAATAGTATTAGAATATTAGATGTATTCTGTTGGTTCAGAATATTTAAGTTAGGGAGCATGATCTCTTAGAGAACTCGAGTGAAAAAATACTGTACTGAAAAGGCATGAGTTGTATGAGAATGTTCTCTTTTTATATCTAGATTATTTACTGTTCTACTCACAACATATTTCGGATCAGTGTTAAGCATTAGCAAGCTCAGTCTCCAAGTCTTGAGGCAAACTTCTGATTCCTGCTCGTTGCCAATGATCCAGAGCGGACCAGAACCAGTGTACTTTGATACCGATATCAAGTAGAAAATTATTAACGCGAGGGGTCCCATTAACCTGAAATAAAAAAATAAAAACGTATAAATTGAAATTGTTATGTCTTTTTCCGGTTCCGTATCCAAAGGGTGCCAACGGGACCCTATTAAGGCACCGCTGTCCGTCCGTCCGTCTGTCACAGAGCTGTATCTTTTGAACCATAAATGGCATGGTTCGACACGGCTGGCGTAGTGGTTAAGCGATTGACTGCTGCGTATCGTGGGTTCGATTCCCGCACGGAACAAATATTTGTATGACCTACAAGTAGTTGTTCCGGGTCTGGCTGTTTGTGTATGTGGGTTTAAATGCTTGTAAACGCACCCACAATACAGGAGCAATTCCTAGTGTGGGGCAACGTTTTTTTTTTTTTAATAAAGTAAATAGGTAGACACTTGAAATTTTCAGTGTGTATTAAGCCGCTATAACAACAAAATAGTAAAAAATCTCGTATTCAAATAAATACATATCTACATAATATCAAAAATAATAATATTTATGTTGGACTGACACTAAAAACCCGGCCATGTGCGTGTGCGGCCACGCACAATGAAGGGTTCCATAGTTAGGATGAATTTATCCTAAAAAAAAAATTAACATTGTACATACATTAACATATATCGTCCTACGTCATACGTCACAGTCAATTCTCCAACTGCAAATATAAGTTTTGTAATCGCAAAAAACCTTTTTTTATGTGATATAACTACAAATTTACAATTCTATGAGTTTTTCCTATACTTCTTGCCAAATTTCATGATTCTAGGTTAACGGAAAGTACCATATAGGTTTTGATATATTTGCGAGTATCGAAATATGTTGCAATAATGTCGCATAAATCGCCGTATTTTTTTATTGCGTTAACTTAGAAGCTTGATTTTTTTAGAGCTCCAACGGACCATACACATACGAATTTGATATTAATTTCAACTTGATACCTACACGCGTTCCTGAGAAAAAGGGTCTTGACAGACTGACAGACAGACGGACAACAAAGTGATCCTCTATGGGTTCCGTTTTTTCCTCTTGAGGTACGGAACCCTAAAAAGAAGAAAAAGAAGATCTTACCTCACATATCGTTTCCATAGAACACTGAACAGATTCTGCTGTCTATTGGCGTTGCCCAGAAGACCCTTAATGTGGAGAAGACCAGACATAGCGAAGAATGTGTCGACTACCACATCGACATGGAGAATCATACCTCCTTGACCTTCAATGAACTGAAAACATGAGGATGAGGATCATATTAAGTTGAGAAAGGCATACCTATTATTACCTGCTATTCATCGCATACATCATGACTGTAATCTTCAATAGCGAAGTTTTAGTTTATATTAATCCAAGTTTCGTCAGTTATACGAGTATGTTGTCGTTGTACGTGGAGGGTAGCTTCTATTACCAGCAAGCTTAGCACGAAAACCTCACTTAAGTATTGTATACGATCGCAAAAACTTAGAACTTTACAAAATAAGAAGCGATTTCCATAATATAAATACACGTAGTAAACAGGAAAGTGTGATACCCAAATTTAGATTAACTAAAACAAGCAAGTCATTTCTTATAAACAGTATCCACTTCTATAACAAGTGAGTCCAATTTATGGTATTCATGGCCGACCTTCAGAGTCCACAATCCGTCGTTTAAGTACTAAATTTGACGATGAAGCAGTGCCTGTACGTCAAAGAAACGCAAGATCGTTGGAGAATATTATTACCATTCGGGACAGTGTATGAGAAAACCCCAAACAGTTCATACCACGTCACCGCGTCGTGCGCAAGAGTTGGGACTTTCTGCGACATCAACTTGGCGGATTTTGCGTTGAGACTTGGGTTTTCATCAATACAAAGTTCAATTAACTCAAGAGCTAAAACCCAACGGCCACAGAAAGCGCTGTGTATTGGCAAATTGGGCTTTAGAGCATTTGGTGGCTGAACCTGCTTTTGGAAAAAAAATCATCTTCAGTGATGAGGCTCATTTCTGGTTGAGGGGCTGTGTTAATGAATAAAATTTCCGGATTTGGAGCGACGAGAATCCGCGGGAGATTCATCAGGTGCCTCTACACTCCGAAAAAGTAACTGTTTGGTGTGGATCATGATAACATTTTTTTTGTGGCCAAGATGATGGTATGGATCTTACAAACATGTGGTTGCAACAGGACGGCGCCACTTGCCTTACTGCCCGGGAAACATTAAATTTATTGGATGAGAAAGTCGAGGGCTTCGTCATCTCGCGTGATGGCGACATCAACTGACCACCAAGATCAAATCAAATTCATTTATGTGCCGGAATGTAAGTTTACAATGTACCATTCTACCATTTTATATGGTGTGTAAATATAAAATTTTGTCCTGCACAATGTTATTTTTTTTTTAATCCGCCTACCACCCCCTGCCCTGGCCTGCGTACACCTAAATTAAATAAAAAGACAGCAACAACAAATATGAATGCATTAAGATTTTTTTGGAACAAATTAATTGACTGATGTCAAAGTTATACCGATGTCAGTTCAAGAGAAAAAGTTTAAAAAAATGTCAGATTATGAATACATAAATAATTGTAATTGATAATGTCATAACTATTAGTTTCAAAGTGTTGGCGACGATAACCGACTTTTAATGATTTTATACTGAAGATCACGTCTAAACGAGTAGTGTTAATGATTTAAAAAAAATGTATGTTAATTAGAGAATTTTTTCAATAATTTAATATGTGAATATTTAAGATTATGTTTATATTACATAGTGAAATTAATTTGTAAATTTATGTTTAACGTGGATATAAAACTGAGAATGGCGCAAAATCTACCAAGCGTATTTTTCTGAAACCTTCACCAATTTAAAGATAATTTAATTATTGATTTTTTAATATATGCGTTTTATTAAAATACCTTTTGGTTTGTGTATAATAAATGAATAATGCTTCAAATTGCCCAGCGCTCCTTGATGGAAGAGTCCTATTACTGGCTGAACGTACGACGCGTTGCGTGCGGTGAGTACAGAACACGCAAGCTAACCACTCAAGTTCACTGGCATATATCTCCGTCTTAAGTCACATGATCAACTACTTTCTGTGGGGCTAAGTGAAATCTTTGGTCTAAGCAGACAAACCACAGACAATTGCCGCTCTAAAGGCCAATATAACTCGCGTTCTTCGTAAAATTGGTCCACCAGAATATACCACCTACAACGGAGGCGCGGCGGCCATTTGGCTGAAATTATATTCCATAAATAATGTATCTGAATGTCCTTTTGCGTCCCTTTGCGGCTGTAGCTGAAAACCAGCGCTGTGGCTCTGTCTCGCATAGGGTCGCAGTAGGTATAATGCTAAGCGATAGACGTTTTGCGTGGATGTGACGCATGTTTCCCCCAACTTTTTCTTATTTTCTTTTTTGCGTCATGTTTACCGCAAACAAACGTCTTTTCTTTCTTCTTTTCTTTTCTTTAAAATAAAATAATAATTGTGGCAATATCATTTAAACAGGTTGTTTTATTTCATTTCAAAGTTCAAGCGCGGTTAATGAAAAACCCTGTACATAAACTTAAGTAAACTAAGGCCTTCTTCCCATGCAGAAAGCGTAGAACGCCACCTGCTACGATCCTAACATACGCCTTTTACTTCGTTTACGTTCATACATCAGGATATACAAGTACGCCGGTTGCCAGTACTGCGCACCAGAAGTTTCTTACATATAAAACCCTAACTCTTAGCCTGGGATAGGAAATAAGGGATTGGCCAACTTAACAATTTTCACCAGCTACCCTACAGGGACCTACCTTATCATAATCCCTTGAATTAACAACTCCAGACAAAGCCATATAGAACATTTCATGTATAAAGATGACAGATGCTGTGGTAAGGAACCTCATGCCGTTCATCACTCTGATCTCTTCCTTGTTATCTTTCACCAGGTCTTGACGGTTCTTGATGATGCAGAATGATTTGGTTATTATTGTTTCTGGAACATAAGTTTTAATATTAAGAAGAGAGAGAGAAGAAAACTTAGAAGTAATGGAGAGAAGAACATCCATATTCAATGGAAAAGGAAAATGATAGATTCCTGCCTTCTACTCTGCCTCACGTACGGTTGCCAAACATGGATTTTCGACTCTGTAGCCACGAGAAAACTAACCTCATGTCAAAGAGCGCTGGAAAGAAGTACGCTAAAAATTAAACTACGAGATAAAATTAAACATTCTGCTATAAGGAAAAAAACAAAAGTAATCGACGCTGTTTCCTTCGCTAAAAACCTAAAGTGGAAATGGGCTGGACATGTTTCCAGATACAAGGACTTTAGATGGACTAAAACAGTCACAGCGTGGAGAGGGCCTACCAGTTACAGGCGCAGAGGTAGACCAAAGGCACGATGGAAAGACGAGTTAGAGGCGGTCGCCGGTAATAATTGGACTTTTACCGCATCAAATAGAGACGAATGGAAGGCTCTGGAGGAGGCCTTTACCCACAGAGGGGTTCATGCAACTTAATTTAAGTGTTATTTATTTACTTATTTAAAAATATCAAATTATTTATTATTACTTACAATTTATCTGGAATTATTTATTGATTATTATTATATGACTAAATTATAACTATCAATAATATTTTTACTTACTTTGGTAACGACGAAATTTTGTATTTTTTCATAATTTATATTATTTTAATTAATATTAACAACTCAAAAAAAAAAAAATTATTTATTTATCTATGTCACTATGTCAAATGAGGCGTTTGAAACTTATGATTAATTCTGTATTTAATAATAAATTATGTTCAAATTATGTTCCATAACCTAATGCATGAATTTAGTTTAAATTAGTTCAATGAAAATCGAAATATTATATAAAAAATATTTGCACTGTAACAAAGTTTGCATGAAATAAAGAGGCTTTTTTATTTTTTATTTTATTTTATTTAATGGAGAGAAGCATGTTGAGTATTAAATTGTCCGACAGAATTAATAATGACGGAATTAGGAGGAAATCTAAAATAACTGACGTAGTAGGGAGAATAAGAAGTCTAAAATGGAAATGGGCGGGCCACATCTGTAGAATGGAAAACGAAAGATGGACAAAGAAAATTATAGATTGGGTACCTAGAGATGGAAAAAGAAAACGAAGAAGGCCGCGGAAGCGCTGGGAAGATATATTTAATGAAAGATGTGGACCAGACTGGAGGAGACAAGCTAGAGATAGGGAAAAATGGAGAGAGTTGGGGGAGGCCTACGCCGCAGAGGCGACTTCCATAAATAAATAATATCACGTGCATGCCAATATTAATAATATTTTTTTAAATCCTTTTATACTTATTTTAAACTATATTTTACAATTATTAACATGAATCTAACTCAAATAATAAATAATAATATAAATGATAATGAAATGTGTAATAACCAATGTAGGAAATGATAAGATTTATTATTCTCAAGTTGTTCTTTGTAAATTACGGTAGACTAAAGGGGGGGGGGGGGGGGTTAATTTACAGGTACGTTCGATTTATAGGTCGGGATGTGTTATTGGATTTTTTCACCTAGATTTTCTCGGTAGCAGCCCGGGTTTGGATTTGTGCCCGGTTCACGGCAATAGGGTCGCCCCCTATTACATGGGACTTAAATATAACTGTTACATTTTGATCGTTTTAATCCCGTGAAGGGTCGATCCGGTGCATGAAACACTATCGATTTGTAAAGATAAAATTAAAAAATTAAATAACTTTTTCTTTTAAACTCGAATCAATTCTCGCATTAGAGAAAAAACTATGCAAACCATTTGTAGGTACCAATCGAAACTCATTTCGTACCATGTGATGTGTGTGTGTGTGTTTGTGGTAGATAACATTCAAAATGAACAACACTTACGAACCATTTCACATAAGTCGCGTAAGCGCAGTCCACGTGGTCTCACAAAAATTAGCCGATGCTAGACGAAGCTCCGCCCCCAAACCGCATTTGATTGGCAATGCAAAAGGCGTGCGCCCCGTGCACCCCACGCGCTAAGGGCAGCACCACAGCATAATTATGTAAACCATTTAGTTTATCTAAGACGTCATCAGCGTATTGTTCCTTCCGATCCTTGACTCGCGAAAGTAATAACGTATAGTAATTGCGTGTACTCCAACCTGGAGTTCGTTGCCATGGTGCAATTTTACGCGATCCCGAATTGTAGCCCTAAGTAATAATTCAGAGGTGATTAATTATTAGGTTTGTCAATCAATCAATCAACTCACAAGCCTCTCCCAGGCTGCTCCACAACACCCTTCTACACTCTCCATTAGGTTTGTAGTAACAAAACTATTTAAGTTAAATTGTGTACCTAATTAGTAACTGGACTTTTTTCTTTTCAAATCGTTGTAAATAATGTTGATTCCACATTTTTAAATACGCCTTAACTAGCAGGCGCATCATTCTTTAAATGTTATTATGTCCTGAAACCTATAACCACAAAGCAATTATGACGGTCCTAAGCCCGTTGTCCATTTGGGGCCGGATGTAAAGGATAGCACCATCCCATTTCTTCCCGCGGGTGTCGTAAAAGGTGTCGGACTTACTAGAGAATGGGCAGCAGCGTTCTCTATACATTTTAACACCATACTGCAATCGCCAACCCGCCTGCCAAGCGTGGCCATTATGGCACTACCAGTCCCAAATTATAGCGCTCGTTCAAGAACATGACGCATGGATCAGCACCATTCAGCTCAACCATTTTGAAGGGAGCTAAATGATCCAACACACACCCCACCATCAGCGAGCATCTCGAGATCTGAATGAGCATGAAATACTCTCAGCCGCCAGGGCACATTCAGGTCAATGAAAGACATATTACCCGGTACCTGGTAGCTATATTGTACATAGTACTCACACCTGTGCTATGCAATTATACAAAGGAGATTGAGTTTACACAATGCAAAGATAGTCTTACAATCTTCAGCAGCTCCAACAGTATTTTCAAATGTTAATCAATTAGTTATGGTTGTGAGGCACGACCAGCATTTAAAAAACCGAACAATAAACTGCTACTGTTAAAAAAAAGCGGCCAAGTGCGAGTCGGACTCGCGCACGAAGGGTTCCGTACCATTATCTATAAAAAGGTAAATTGCGGTTTACGATTATATGACGTATTAAAAATAAACTACTTACTAGATCTCGTTCAAACCAATTTTCGGCGGAAGTTTATATGGTAATGTACATTATATATTTTTTTTAGTTTGTCGTCCTCTTATTTTAGAAGTTACAGGGACATTTAACCACTTTGGAAGTGTCTCTTGCGCAAACTGTTCAGTTTAGAAAAAAATTATATTAGAAACCTCAATATCATTTTGAAGACCTATCCATAGATACCCCACACGGTATGGGTTTGATGAAAAAAAAATCGAGTTTCAGTTCTAAGTATGGGGAACCCCCAAAATTTATTGTTTTTTTGCTGTTTTTGTGTGAAAATCTTAATGCGGTTCACAGAATACATCAACAGTATAGTTCTTATAGTTTCGGAAAAAAGTGGCTGTGACATACGGACGGACAGACAGACATGACGAATCCATAAGGGTTCCGTTTTTTGCCATTTGGCTAAGGAACCCTAAAAATACAAGAAATTACCTAAACTATCGACGACTTGGAGCCTATTCCCTGCCACCCTGTCTCGATGCTCGCATGATCGCGAGCAGTAGTGTGCGAGCGAGATAAAAAAGAGTGAGGACGCGCTGATGTATTATGGAAATCTTATAAACAGTGTTTCTTTGTACATTTCATCTTTTCATAGACCTATTTGGATATTGGTGTTTGGCTAGTGGTTTTTGGATCTTGGGGTAATGAATGAATGAAAGAATAATCTCCAGCTTTGCTAGAATATAGGATACTATTTTCTCAAAAATGCTTGGAAATTCGAGCAGAAAATGCTGTACTGGTTAAACCCATGCGAGCAGCGGCTGGCAAAGTTGGCATGAAAATCTACATCTGTTATGTTTAGCGACCGAATAAATTAAAACTTATTACTTCAAAACATCGTAACCAAGGAGGTAACTTATCAAAGATTTTATTCGAACTGGCATGCAAATAGAGCTGTTTAAAGTATCTTTGAAACAAATGAACATACTGGCACGTGAAAAAATATTGTTATTCGTCATTGATTCTGGCATTGTATAATTTATTTATTGTAGTTAGGTACAAGTTAGTTTAAATTTCCGCGCACTATTTGCAAAAAGTTCTATACGGGCTTTAGCCGTAATCAGGCATTAATGGACTCACGTATGTGTGCCTCGGCCCCCATTTTCACATTCATCCCTCAATGCCTTTTTTGCCAGCCGCTGCAGTAACGTTACTCTTTAACCATGTAAAATCTAGATGAATATAGAACAATCTAGACATAGAAGTAGGCATAGAACTGCAGTACTCTTATGCAAAGTGAAGCCATTTTATGTTAGCCTTAGAGGCTACCTAGGAGTGTCGGCACGTCAGTAATCAAGACCAAGTATTACAGAAAAGAGCTTGCGCATTTTACAAAAAAATGACGTACTGTGTAGTGAAAGGGTGTCACAAGTCATCACATAATCATGAGAAAAATTTAAAGATTCCATTTCACGGGTAAGTACTGTCTAGCATCTTATATTTTTTGTATAAAACATTTATCAAAACAGATTAATAAATCGTAAATTTGACAGATTACATTGAAAATGTTGCTAGGTTAAAGGAAAATATTTTACACCATTTTTTGTTATTAATTATGTACTGCCTATAATACCGATTCACACAGAATTTTTTTTTTTTATTTTGATTTGCCAAATATTATTAGGGTTCCCACGCACGTATCATGAACAAAATGTGTTGATTTTATTTGGTTTTGATGAAGTTAAGGTGTTGGAACCGTTCCATTTTCCCCACTTTTTCGGGACAATGTCATTTTCTTGCAACATTACAGTTTGCTTGTGTGCATGCCGGCGAACGTTGTTGCTTCAACTTTGAACGGAATTTTGAATGAAACTATCACTCTAAGTCTAATTACTCTAACCATAATATTATTTATTGTAGTTAGGTAAAACTTAGTTTCAATTTCCGCGCATTTGCAAAAAGACTATACGGGCCTTGGCCGTAACCAGGCATTAGCACAGCCCCCATTTTCACGTTCGTCCATTATAGCTTTTTTTTCCAGCCGCTGCAGTAACGTTACTCTTTAACCATGTAGAATCTAGATGAATATAGAATAATCTAGATTCTAGATTATTCTAGTTCCATCTTCTTTCGTGTCCGATGGAGCTATCTTTGAAAAACGATAACAGGTCATGCCTTAATGGAAGGAATAGTCAGCATGGTTTGAGGACCCAAATATTGCCGCTAAAGTAAATACATGTCTACTTACTTAAACTGTCTGATAGTTGATCATCACTGGCTATATAGAGCCGATAATACGTTGAAGCTGCGGCCATTACTATTAGTGACACTATTAATGCTCTGAAAAGAATAAAAAAAAACAGTTTAGTTCTTTTCAAAGATTAGCACACTGTCCGTTTCTCACTGGATGTTTTAAATGGCGATTATCAGAGTGTTCTTCTGTTATAGATGACCACTGTTGTGGTGAGGTAGTGGACAGTCTCTGGTTTAATACGAGTAGCTATCTCGATGTTTCAGTCAATTTAGGTGTATTTAGATCTACAATTTAATAATGACATAAACTAAATACCGATAGGTATGTTGATATGTTAAATGTATATGAATCCTAATAGCCTAATATTTAAATCTTTTATATGTAAATACAAAAATAACTGTCAAAAAATAGCATACATACTTATAAATACCAATGATCTAGTACACACGGCTACACATCAAGCTATACATTTCCAGTATACGCTGACCTCTCATTGTACGGAAATCCGAATCAATATATGCGAGATCAGCTTATACTGGAAATATATAGCTTGATGTGTAGCCGTGTGTACTTGGCTGAAAAAAAAAGTACTTTGATTTAAATTAACTGACATGTCCTAGAACAAAAAAATCGAAGATGCTGGTTGATGCATGTCACATATCTTTGAATGTTTGTATTTATGACAAGTCGGTTTCCTCACGATGTTATCCTTTGTGGAAAAGGATAACATCATAAGAAATGAGTACTTAAAGCCGACTAATGCACTTCTTCAGTACCATTAGGCGACAACTAAATGATTTTGTTTTTTTTTTATCCTTTATTAATAAGAACCAGGTTCTTAATAATTAATTACAATCTTGCCTTTATGACTAATAAGTAATTTGAATCTAACTTAATTTGCTACGTGATAATTATTTTAAAACTTAGAATAGTGCTGATTGTACATTACACAAGTCCATTCCACTTTCTTAGAGTCTGATATAATAATATAAACACTTTGTTCATGTGTATATAATTATGTGTGTCATTGTCACTATTATGTCTACACTTTTTACACTACACTAACTCAAAAGGTTTTGTTCGTTTTAGTCTTCGCACTATATTTGTTTGGTCTAACAGCTGAATTGCCTCGATGTTCATATGTTGGTGGAGTCGGTGTTCATGGGCCTTAGCAAATTTTTGGATTATGGTGGTGGCTGGTTCCATTTTTAAGTCACGATGGAGGTCGTCATTTCTTATATACCAGGGCGCATTAACAATACTCCTGAGTACCTTATTCAGGAATGTTTGTAATATTTTTATATTGGAACTAAATGAATGCCTCAATAAAAGCGAGCTTTTGGATTGACATCGCTCGGCTCAGTGCCAAAACTTTAAAAACCAAAAGGCGATAATTATCATTATATCACCAAGTAAAAAAAATAACAGGTACTTACATAAATAAATAAAATCCAACTCCATATTGTAGCTTGTCTCCAGCGACCTGACAATGGACCACCGTTATGTTAGGAGCCTGAGTACCGAAGGTGGTCAGGTCATACATGGACCTGGTGATCTTGACGATGGAAGGAGGATGGCAGGCTGCGGGGATACACATCCCCCATAGGAGGTGATTGAAGAGCAGGCCCGAAGTTGTTGTTGACTAGATGAAGAGAGAAACTGGTCAGTAATGTAAATGTTAGGGATTTTGTTTCCACATGACACGGTGAACATGAAAACAAAGTGAGGAAACTGGCATGTCCTAGAACCAAAAACTCAAAAACATGTGGGCCACACCAACCCACACTGGTCCCTCGTGGTGGATTATGGCCCACTCTCTTTCACAGAACCAAAATCAAAATAATTTAGTTCACATAATAGTAATACGTTTTATTTCATAAAAAGAGGTACAGTCTATTACAAAGTAGGATGACAACTTAGGAATAGTTTAAGGCTTCTACATACCAGCGCGACTTGTCGCGCGACGCGACACGGCACAAAGGCCCCGCGTGCCGCGGGACGAGCGGTGCCTTTGTGTCGCGTCGCGTCGCGCAACTAGTCGCCCCGGTATGTAGAAGCCTTTACATCTGAGATGAGTAGGTAACAATACAATTTTACGATCTGATGTCCTAGCTAGGTTACTTAGTAGCCTGTATTAAGGACAATCAGCCTCATTTCCCGAAAAATAGGACACAAGTATTGCTTAGACTGTTACATAATTATTAACAAACAATTTAGAACAATTTGATAAACTTATTAAAGGTCAATACAAGAACTGTGTGTTTGTGTGTGTATATGCACGTGGGTGCGTGTGTGTGTGAGTGAGTGTTTGTGTGTGTGTAATAATAATGTGAGTTACTTCATTGTACTGAGAAGGGATTCGGTATCATCATAATTACACACACACATTACATAAACCTACATGGGCACTTATGAAACGTCAGAAGCTAGGTGCACGGTTCCAATTGGTCGTTTCCTATGGAGTAGAGCCGGCAAAAAACTACACGGTACTTTTTTAGAAATAATTTACTTTTACAATGTTCTCTTTTATATTCTTCATCCAATCAGCGAATGACTTTTGAGACCGGACAGGGTAGGTAGGTTGACAGGCCAGTCAACAAGTACCAGGTACTTAACAAAATAGGAAATGGTCTACAAATCCTACAGTCTATTAAGCTGTATTTTGTATATAAGATAAATAATTTTTATAAACACATAATATAAACAATCTGTATAGAAAATAAATCATTTTTATTTCACGTAAGCCTACATGGGCACTTATGAAACGTCAGAAGCTAGGTGCACGGATCCAATTGGTCGTTTCCGATAGAGAAGAGCCGGCAAGAAACTTCACGGTAACTCTTTTAAAAAAAATTGGCTTTTACAATGTTTTCAAATTACAAAGTTAATAGGTATGAGAGTACAGCGTAGGCCCGTCAGAGTACTGGTACTTAACAAAATAAAAAATGGTCTACAGATCTATAGTCTATTAAGCCTACAACGTCCGCACATTAACAAATAAAACAATATAAAATATGATTAAAATAATAAAAGTTAGAACCTTGTTGAAGATAAATAAAATAATCAAAATAAATCTAATAAAACCAAATAACATGATTGCCATTACACCTGTAACAAATCTGAATTCATGTCCTGTCCACAAATAGAATTATAGGTTGTTGCACGGATTTACAAAATCATACTAAAACCACAAACATCAAATAAGAAATTCTGGAAAACAAATTAAATCCAATTGAGCAAGCTCAATTATGCAACCAACTTGAAATATGTGGCATCAACCCATCTGGGAAAGACAATCCTGAAGAAATTGCCAAGACAGTTGCCGTAACCATTACGCAAAACCCGGATGCCATCGTAAAAGTCTATAGAAAACCGAGAAACCTTTCAAATGTGGCGAGAAACAAAGAGTGTGGTCTTTGTTTCTCGCCACATTTGAAGGGTTTCTCGGTTTTCTGCGATCACTGTGATACTTCGAAAGAGAAACCGGGATCTATGGATAGATGCTGCCAAAACCACAAACATATCTACTGCTAGCATAGGACAAGACGGTGCTGATAAAATTTACATACGGGAGTGTCTGACGTCGTCAACGAACTACTTGTTATGGAAAACAAAAGAGGAACTCAAAGGATTGTTTAACGTTATATGGTGTAAACACGGAAATATATTAGTGCGTAAGTGTCCATGAGAAAAAATAACCACCATCCGCTCAATGGCCGATTAGTAGACAATAGGTAAGTAAGCTTATATTATTTTCATTATAATTACATAAACATAATATGTCTCATGCTGGATACAACAGACCATAATATAGTCGAAATCAATTGTCAAACATGGGATGATTTTAAATATGTTTGATTGTTAAATAGTTAAAATACAATTCACATTCTATTATTAACTGAAGTAAACATTAAAAATGAATTGGTACAAATGTTTGAACTCCTTGACTAGTTTATATTCAGAACTAAGAACTAATAAAAGAGTTGGGGGTGTGATATTGTATATTCATAAGTCTGCGTCTTTTATGAGATATAGTAACTTGTGTACACAGGAGTTTGAATGTGTGGCCTGCGAGTTAAGTTTAAATAGTCTTAAATTCGGATTATGTGCCGTGTACAGATCGCCCGACACATCCAAACTTCGATTTATAAAGGAATTGTTGTCCTTAATAGCAAAATATCCTATAAAACAGGATTATAGATTATTGGGAGATTCATCAATGCGTTGGAGGACGTCTTTAAGACGCTGGACTAGACTGGACAGGGTATCAACTGTTTGCCGATGACATCGTCATAATGGCAGAGACGCTGAAACAGTTAGACCAAATGCTGCACAGCCTAAATGGAGCCTCTCGGCGGGTTGGCGAATTTGGACAAGACGAAAGTCATGTACAATTCGCACGTCTTGCTGAGTCCAATCCACATCGAAGCATGGCTTCTCAAAGTTGTGAAGGAGTACGTCTACCTAGGGCAAGTTTTCCAGCTTGGTAGGCACAACTTTGAGACAGAAGCCGACAGAAGGATCCGGTTGGGTTGGGCAGCGTTTGGAAAACTTCAAGTCTTCTCGTCGCCAATCCCGCAGTCTTTGAAGACTAAGGTCTTCAACCAGTGCGTCCTGCCCGTTATGACATATGGTGCCGAAACGTGGACACTGACAGTCGGGCTGGTCCACAAATTCAAGGTCATTCAGCGTGCTATGGAGCGGGATATGCTCGGAATTTCTCTGAAGGATAAGATCAGAAATGAAGTTATCCGGAAGAGAACCGGAGTTACCGACATAGCCTGCAGAGTAAGCAAGCTGAAGTGGCAGTGGGCTGGCCATGTTTGTCGAAGGACCGATGGCCGGTGGAGCAAACGAGTCCTGGAGTGGAGACCGCGTATCGGCAAGGGTAGTGTGGGATGCTTAAAAAGGTGGCTGGGACAGACTGGATGCGGAAGGCGGAGGACAGGGTGTTGTGGCGCAGCCTGGGAGAGGCCTATGGCCAGCAGTGGACTGCTATAGGCTGAGTTGATTGATTGATGAATATAGATCTAAAAGTATGTAACTCTGTGGCAAAACAATATTTATACTCGCTGTGCATCCTGGGATTTATTAATGATGTTAATTCTTATACACGCATCGAAAAATATGGTGACGGAATTTCTAAGTCATGTATAGATCACGTGTTTATTCGCAATGCTAGTGCGTATCTGTCGTAAACACTTCACCGGCCGACCACTGCATAACCGGTTGTGTGATAATGAGCGCGGTAAACAAGAATGAGTCAAACTCTTCTAGTCAGTTAATAACTAAAATAGATAATCGCCGAGTGCACAGTGAACTAAATAACAGCGACTGGAGTATACCCCTTCAATACAGGTGCCCAAATGAAATAGTTAAGTACATACATTCTAGCTTTAATAATGTATACGATAAATGTAAATATACAATTAGTAAAAGCAGTTTCAGTAAACGTAATACATCTTCTTGGGCCAATGAAAAACTTAAAAAGGTGTGTAGGAAGCGAGATTTATTATTTAATATTTGGCTTAAGGATGAAAATAAACCACAAAAAAGATTGTAATAGCCTTAGTAATAGGGTTCCAGTTTTATCCTTTGGGTACGGAACCCTAAAAACCAAAAGCATTCGATTTAAATTACCGAATTTTAGAAGTAGTAAATGTGATATCATATTGAATGGAGCAAAACTGGAATTTATTAATCAAACGGTTTTCCTAGGAATCACTCTAGACGAGGAATTACAATGGGGACCATAATTATATAACATCTCTTGCGGGGCGGCTAGGCTTATGCTGTTAGAAAGATAAGACAATTAACAGATGTAGAAACCGCGCGTTTGGTCTATTTTAGCTACTTTCACAGCATTATGTCGTACGGCATTTTACTGTGGGGTCGGGCTGCTAACATTGAGTCAATCTTTATTTTGCAAAAGAGAGCTGTCAGAGCAATTTATAATCTAAGTCACCGCGAATCTCTTAGGGAACTAATTAAAAATATTAATATTATGACGATACCTTGCCAATTCATTTATGAAAATATTATGTATGTAGGAAAATTCTACATCTTTTTAATAAAATAAGTGATAGACATAATTTGAATACTAGAAATAAGGTCAAAATAGATCAAAATTTTTTCAGATTATCTAAAGTAAGTACATACATCTTTCTATTTTATGGTACTGTGTTAAATGTTACAACAAAATACCTGGTGATATATTGCAACTAAATGAAAGAAAATTTAAAACTCATATTAAAAGATCACTCTATAAACAAGCATATTACAAATTAGAGGATTATATCCAAGATAAAATTGCTTGGAAACATGCTGGTCCAGCTCCATAGGACAATCTAGAGTCTAGACAAAATCAAACAGGTTGCTATTTTAATTGTATCATTTATTATTTTTATGACATTTATTTTACATACATAAACTCACGCCTTCTTCCCATGGGGGTAGGCAGAAACTATAGAACGCCACTTGCTACGCTCCTTACATACTCCTTTTGCTTCGCCTACGTTCATACATCTAGTCATACACGCACGCCGGTTGCGAGTACTACGCACCTGACCTTTCTGAAGAACATCACCAATTTGGTCACTATATGTCCTTGTAAGGCGTCCCCTCCCGGCGTTTCCACTCTCCTCTGCTTTATAAATACCTTTTGTTAGTAGCCTTTCACTCATCCTCTCCACATGACCAAACCATCTAAGCATACTCTTTTCAATCTTTGTCACTACATCTTCTTTTAAACTGCACCGTTGCCTTATCACCTCATTTTTCAGCCTATCATTCATAGTCACGCCAGCCATGCTTCGCAAGGAACGCATTTCCACAGCATTTATTCTACTTTCATGCTTCTTTTGCCACACCCAACATTCACTTCCATACATAAGCGTAGGCACTAGCACACCATTGTGAACAGCCAGTCGAGCCTTTTTGGGCATTGACTGATTGGTCACAATCGCATGTATAGCACCATTCACTTTATTTCCCGCATTTACTCTCCTTTCCACATCTTCATCAATCTTTCCATCCCTTGTAAACAGACTCCCCAAATATATAAACTCACTTACTTGCTCCACACTCTTATCCTTTATTTTCACATCACACACCGATACATCCTCGTGTAACGTTGTAAAGTTCCCGTTTCTTTTTTAGTTTATACTGCTTAGGAAAACAACCAAAACGTTGCTCATTTAGCTTTAACTTGTAGCAGTCGGAGTATTTTTTTATCTTAAGACTTGTTCAACATTTGCCCTCTTTTTTTATTATCTTTTATTTTTTCTTTCTCGTTCTTTTTACAGCGATATTTATGTAATTGTTAGGGTTTGGCAATTTGTTACTAACTCGTTTAAGTTAGATTATTGATTTAGTTTTTTTTTTAAACTCTTTTTTTTCGAAAAACTCTTACATACTTGTATGGATGCGGACGCACCTCATTTTTAGGTAGTCTGCTGGGTTAAAAGGATTATGAAATAATGATGGATAAATGAAAATGAATAAAAGGGTCGTATTTCAGATTGTAGCAAGTGCAACAGGAAAAGATTTTTACCCAGGTAAAAACCCTAACCAAGCGGGGGTGTATTGTAACGTTGTAACGTTCCCGTTTCTTTTAATTTAATTATAAATACAGAAAATAACGACTTTAACATAACAGTAAGCTTCTTTTAAGCATTTTATTTGTTTACTTTTATAAAAACCAAATTGCCAACACGAATATTCAACGCAATGCGCATGACCTTGGTTTACACATGATAACTCGCCCGGTAAGCGACCCCCTCCCGTCTCTCTCCTCGCGGATCCCCGCCAGGCTGGAGTGGAGCCCTGGTGTTGCATACGCTGCCGGTGACAATCAGACCGTCCTCCGCTGACTTGAAGGGCGCACGCATTATGGTTTGAGGGACAGTGCTCTCGACCTTCTGACTTCTTATCTGAACAACAGAATTCAGAGGGTTGATGTTAATGGCAAGAGATCTGCAGGATCTGCGGTCACTATGGGCGTTCCGCAGGGTTCAATTCTAGGTCCATTCTTGTTTCTAATTTATATAAATGACTTACCTTTTCACATAAGGGATAATCACAAGATTGTATTATTCGCAGATGACACTTCACTCATTTTTAAAATCAAACGTCAGCTAGTCAATTTTGAACATGTTAACGATGCACTCTCTAAAGTTGTCCATTGGTTTAATGTAAATAATCTTCTCCTGAACGAGAAAAAGACTAAACTCATTAAATTTTCAATGCCAAATGTCAGGCAGCTAACTACTAATGTTCAACTTAATGGAATAGAGTTGGACCCTGTTGAGTCGACAGTTTTTCTTGGAATAACTATTGACGGTAAATTACAATGGTGCCCACACGTAGAAAAATTGTCAGGAAGGCTTAGTTCGGCCGCCTATGCTGTTAAAAAAATTAGACAGATTACTGATGTAGATACTGCCAGAATTGTTTATTTTAGTTATTTTCATAGTCTTATGTCGTATGGGATCCTTCTCTGGGGAACATGTGCGGACATTAATAATATCTTTATTTTACAGAAAAGGGCTGTTCGAACCATTTACAATCTAGGTCCAAGAGATTCACTTCGTGAAATATTCAAAGAAATAGATATTCTGACTGTAGCCTCTCAATATATACTTGAAAATCTATTATATGAACACAAAAATAAATCAAATTTTAAGAAAATGTCCGATATTCATAGTTTAAATACCAGGAATAAACACAATCTTGCTGTACATCGCACTCGCCTCCACAGAGTAGGCAACTCTTTCATGGGTCAATGTATACGCTTTTACAACCAACTTCCTACTGACATTCGGAACTTACCCATTAAACGATTTAAAATCTGTATTAAAACTAAACTTTGTAAAAAAGGGTACTATAAGATTTCTGATTATTTAGAGGACAAAAAAGCTTGGGATTGAGCTGCTCGCTCTGCTAGCCTTGTGATAAAACTTGACATTTTAATTATTATGCATGATTTTATATACATATTGACATTACAGAATATTGTATACAATTTTACATGAATGTTTACTTTGAAAAGTATTATATTTACTACTTTAATTTATTGTGAATGTGAGCACTAAGTGGGTCATTTTTTTTTTTTCTTTAAATGTTTTCCTTTCTTTTCTAAGTTAAGTTTTAATGATGGTCTGACATTTTGAGCGCTTTATGCGGCCTACCCAAATGTCCTTTTTTTGGTACTGTTCGTCGAGTCGTTGAGCTCCTTAAGTTTTGAGTTGAGCTGCACGATTACTGACACATGCTTACACTGATTGGTCAGGTCCGCTCAAATTTGCGTGGTTCTTTCCTCAAAAGACCATTTCAGACACGGATCTACATGGTCCTCACATGATCTGACCAAGATTATGTCTGGACTTTAAAAGAGACTTTGACCCCTGAGTTTGTTTCGCCATTTCTTCTCAGGGGTAGTCAGATAGGAAATGTCGGCTACATCTAGATTTTTTTTGTTTTTTATATGACGTGTAAAAGTGATTTTAATATCCTATTTACAGAATAAACGATTTCATTTCATTTCATTTCATTCGCGCTGCGACATTCATATGGGTGCGCCTGTCCCTCAGCTACGGTTCTCATTTTGTCAAGTCTATACATAATTATAGTCATGAGTCGTTAAACTCAGTGTAATCCCCATATTGGGTAAGTGTTGAACAATGTCGCTTCTATATTGTGTGTACCTACCTATTTAGGTTAACTTAGGGCATCTACCTATTTGCTACCTTTGTCTAGCTCATTACGCCTTCCGCATTTCATACTTACCATGCAACCTATTTGCCTACTGGTCTGTGCGTTTATGATATCTTGTATTGTATATTTTATATCACTCAAAATGTACAAGTCATGTCGTGCTTCTCACTACCATTTTGTTAACTCCGTACTGATTGCGACATCCACACACCACCTTCATTAGCACAATAGTACATCTCGCTTTGCTTATGCTTGGTGTCGCAATCTGCGGAGGTGACCATATAGGTCATTTTGTGTCACGCTGGACGTTATGTTCCAGGGTCCAAAGTTCCGGCTTAACATCCAAAGTTCCGGTTTCTTCAACATCCAAAGTTCCGGCTAACATCTCCGGCTACCGTCCAAAGCTCCGGCTAACAACTCCGACTTAACATCCAACCGATCGCAAGATATCGGTGGCATCCGGCCATATTTTACCGGGCCATCACCTGCCGGCATTTCCGGCAATCCTCCAGCTCCGCGCCGGGTACATATTTTACCCGCGTGGCACTTTGAGCTAAACTACGGGTCTGGCGAGAACATCCGACGACCGTCACCATTCCTGGCGTCTGCAGCGTGGCACACCCGCCGCGGTCATCGATACACCAGGCTGAGCCAGGAGAGTACTGTGCTACTCCCAAGGGAACTTAAGGAAATCTTTGTGACCATAAACTTATCTACCCCCTTCTCTATTTTTATGAAAATATAATATTTATGTTTACAACTTTACGTGGTGTCCCACCACGTAAACCTTATCCGTCACACTCGTCTCTTTCAAACACCATGACCTTCGTTTTATTCACATTTATATTCATCCCTTTCCTCTTAAATGCTTCATCCATCCCGGTCACCATGTCTTGCAACTGTTCTGCAGAAGACGCAAGTAGAACTTGATCATCTGCGTAAAGAAGGCATTTGACAGGCAACTCATTCATTCGCAATCCGCACTCACTCTCTTTTAAATCTATCAGACAACTATCCATGTACAAGTTGAACAGCCACAGTGACGCTACACAACCCTGTCTAACACCCCTTGAGATGCTGAACCAATCTGTGTATGCCCCATTTAACCTAACACAAGCACAGGAATCCTTGTACAAAGATTTCAGTGCCCGTACTAAGCTCCAGTCCACACCGTACACTGATAGTGTCGACCACAGTTCTTCCCTCCACACACTGTCATAGGCCTTCTCCAAGTCAACGAAAGCACAGTAGACTTTCATGTGCTTTGCCAGATATTTTTGGCTATGCACCTTAAGGAGAAAATCTGATCCATACATCCCATTCCCTCTCTAAATCCTGCCTGCACATTCCATATTTTCTCATCTGTTATTCTTATCACTCTATTTATTAAAACCTTCACATACAGTTTGCCGACAACACTCAAAAGACTAATGCCGCGGTAGTTTTTACACTCCTGCTGAGAGCCATTTCCCTTATATAGTGGTACAATTACAGCCTTGCACCAGTCATCTGGCACACGGCCATATCTCCAACACATATTAAAGATCCGGCACAACAGGCTTGCTACCACCCCGTCACCACCCTTCAGCATTTCAGCAGACACTCTGTCATACCCTGCAGCTTTCCCAATTTTCATCCCTTTTAACGCTCTTACAATCTCATCTATTTCTATTTCATTCCCCTCATCTGCATCTGAGCTTGGGTCATCAAAACTGGCTTCTGCCCAGTTACCCACTTCTAGCACACTGTCCTGACAACTAAATAAACTTTCAAAGTATCCCTTCCAGCGTTCCAAGACCTTACATTCTTCGCTTAATAAACATCCATCCTCTGCTCTTATAACGTTCATAGTCGATGTTCCTGTCACTCCGCGAGCCAATCTTACTTGTTTCCAGAACAGCTTTTTTTACAATTTTTTATCACATAATTAATTTATCTGTCATTGCTTCATTCTTAACTCTTTTTATTACCTATTGTGGTATAGTAATTTTATTCTAGGTGCATCATCTTCACATAATTATACGTATAATTAATGTAAGTACCTACCTATAAAAAATATTGTACAAGATTTTAAAATAGTAACGGTGGAGTTTCTTGCCCATTCTTCTCCATACGAAACTACCTTTTAGAAGGGGCGACTAGAATCAATTCTATTTTTTTTTGTAAATATTGACGTTCGAAAGTGCCCTAAATGTGCCTATTTGAAATAAACAATTTGACTTTTGACTTTTTTTGACTTTCATAGATCGCACGGATTGTCCTCTTTTGTAAAATTAAAATTGAATGTACGTCAGCTGGCGATCTCCACAGCAGAACGCCTTAAGACATAAAACTGTGGAAATAAGCAAAATATACTCCCTAGCCTATTTTCTTACTGCATAAGCAGCTGAACTTAATCTACCTGAAAGAGCACTAATGTGCCATTGCAATTTCGAATATAGAGTAGTTCCTAGAAATACAGTTTCCGTAACAGCATCTAATTTCTTGCCATGTGGTTTTAAATTTAGACCCCCTTGGGGTACATTTGGTAACGAAAACTTAAGTTTTGTTCGCATTAACTAAAAGATTATTATTCGCTGCGAACCATTTCGAAAGAACAGCCAGAATATCGTTGACATGTCAGACATCCGTATCTTTTCTATTTAATCAATAATAAAAGTGTCTTGAGTGAATAGAATTATTAGTAATTAATTAGCGATTAACAATTACATAATTATACAACAATCTGACAATATCCGTTGGGTAGTAGCCCACCAAACACTCGTCTGGTCGGAGGAACTTCTCTTTTCTAAGGCGGATGAGGAACTTTCCACACTGTTCCTCATACCTCTAAAGTATAATGACTTCTTTGAAGTTTCAGCAAGGGTAAAAAAAACTAAAGTGGTATCAATTTTTACTCACATTAAGATATTCTACCGTAGACCCATAAGGATCATATTCAGCTTTCTTCTTCGGATTATCTGACAGCACCAGTTTCGCCAAGCAGTACTTGGTTCTAAACTGCGGATGGGTTTCCAGCCATGGTGGTTTCATACACTGATCGAAATTTCCAAAATTAGCCCAGGAACCGTAGAGATTGCCCACAGGAACAGTGTTGGCATTCCAAACTGAAATAAAATGTTAACATTTTAGTAATATACAGCGTGTTACGGAAAGGGTATATCCATAAAAATCGGGTGAAGAGTGCATCTGGTTCAGAATCACTGTACAAAATTTCAGCTCAAAAAGAATAACTTTGAAAATGTTTCATATTTTCTTTATTTCTATCAAAATCAAAAATATTTTTATTTCACTTAAGCCTACAGGCACTTATGAAACGTCAGAAGCTAGGTGCATGGTTCCAATTGGTCCTTTACTATGGAGAAGAGCGGGCAAGAAAGACCACGGTGACTCTTTAAAAAAAAAAAAATTGGCTTTTACAATATTTTCAAAGTATGAGAGGACAGCGTAGGCCCGTCAAAAGTACCAGGTACTTAACAAAATAGAAAATGGTCTACAGATCTACAGTATATTAAGTCTACAACGTCCTCACGTTAACAAAAAAAACTATATTATTTTTAACTATATTATTTTTAACTTTATTATTGATTAACATAATAAAAGTTAGAGCCTTGTTGAAATCAAAAAACATCGATTATGTCAAGGAAGTATGTAAAAAATAAATAACATAAACATCGCAACTTGGGAGCAGTTAATAGACATTTACATATTTTTGCCGTTAATGAGGTACCAGGGAAGCCACATGTGCAGAAGGAATGAATGCCAAACTTCCTTGTCTTCAACGTAGTCTTTAATCTTACAATATGCTTTTTTGATAAGGACACGTTTGATGTGGGTTTTGAATTTTCCATCGCTAAGTTCTGTAACAGACTTTGGCTATAGTTTTTTTAATTGAAATCTTAAGAAACGTGTCACCGCACTACGAGGATCACTATCCATTATCTGTGTCTGTGCGCCTAGTACACACATACACCTACGTCAGCTCTGCGACACGGTGCCGCACTGACACGCGGCGGTGCGGGTGGCACGATTGGCGGCGCGGCGGGGTCAACAAATGGATTAAAACATCATCGATCAGCTGACTTGGTATAGTGATGTGTAGAATTCAATTGGAAACATTTGATTTTATTAGTTAAATGATTCTAAACTTTATATTTATGTAGGTGTTATTAAAAAAATGTTGCCATGTAGTTTTTTATCACGAAAAGAAAAGCCTTTGATATGTATATACCCTTTCCATAACACGCTGTATACAGATTATTCTTACAACGGAACCTTGTACCCTACGCCTTAGAGCATTTTACCTAAAATAACAAATAACAAATATTTTTTGGTTATTCGTAGGTCTTAGAGCATTTTACCTAAAATGCTCTAAGACCTACTAATAACCAAAAAATATTTGTTCATTACATATTTTATAGGCCATTAACAGTTAATGTAATATTTACATATTTATTCAGATACCCATGACCTAACCATGTCTGTTTATAGTTTCCTCGGTTAAATAGTTAAGCACCTCGGTTCTAATCATATATTTTTGTCAAAGCGGTCAAACCCAAAGCCCTTGAACTATAGGTACTAAAGATGCACTAATGAGACAATAATATCTCGGTAATTTCTGACATCATAAACAACTGATATTGTTTGGAACAGTCTTGATGGCCTGGTATTTGCTTGTATATTCCATATTTCAATTGCCTAAAATCTGGACCCTGGGCTGCTTACCGTGCAAAACTCAAACAATTTGCCCGACCTGCATACGCTTCGGAGCGATTCTACAATCGCTATCGTTATTTTACTTTTTGACAAGCGTTATCGCTAGTTTTCGATTCGAATTTCTTCATACGAATCGAAAACTAGCGATAAAAATAATTGCCAAAAAATGCCACTTGGCTTCGCATCTCTATGGAAGTTATCGTTCGACGCTGTCGATTCATTTCATGGAATCGAATGATGTTCACATTGTTTAGCTAATTTATATTCGTTGACCTATGATCACGTGACATTTCGATAGCTTATGTCAACCCCAATGATATTATATTAAACAAATATGTTGTGAGCGCGCAATCGTGAAGACTCGAAAACGTCCTAATTGGGACGTATTGACTTTTAGTCTGCGACACGCATGGCGACGAATAATACGCTTAGTTGAAGCAGCTAAAAAATAAAAAAAATGCCATCGTGTGTGTTTAGAAAGCGTACCATTTATGATACCAAAGTTAATAAAACACAATGGATCTCATACCACATGTAAGCGTGTATTCCCGTTGTCCGTCCTACGGGGACAGCAGTACTTCAATTAAATATTTAAAAATACTTCCCGTTGTCCCCGTGGTTTTGGTTTTACATTCAAAAATATTTTTCTGGCACTCGCCGGTTTTTTTTGACGCTGGGAAAAATGCATTACGCACGCATCCCACATACCCCACCCATCGGGGGATGGGAGGGGTATGTGGGACTCTCCGGAAAATCCAGTATACCCACTAAACGACCCAGCGGCGCTCCTACCTCGTCTGCAAGGAGGAGGACTGGGAATCCGGCAGAGCCATAACATCCAGTCCCCCGCTGACGACCGCCCGCCTTGCAGACGGGCCCGACACGCCCCCACCGTCGGGGAGGGGCCCAGGAATGACCGCGAGCGCTCTGTCATTCCCGCCCGACGTGGATGGTGAACTGTGCAATGCAGGAGAAGGCGCCCCCGCACCCGTCTCCCGCTGTTCACCACCAGGGGGCATAAGACGACGATCGTACAATCGCCTCCTCATGCCCCGTCTTCGCCTGCGGAGCGGCGCTGCGAGAGGGTCGTCCTCCCGCGCGCGCTCCGCGTCCTCCTTCTGCGACATTACGTCCTCGCAGAAGGAGGCGACCGCTGTCCAGGCCCCCTCGCTCTCCAGCATCGAGTTGACGACGCTGGGAAGGGAGAGGTCCTGCCCGACCGCTGCGCTCAGACCGCGGCGCAGCTCGGACCAGGCTGGGCACACCTCAAGCTCCTCCGCCGCGCCACAGTCGTGGCACGACGGGGTCTCCTCCCTTTGGATCTGGTGCAGGTACGATCCGAAACACCCATGGCCGGACAACACCTACAGCAGACGGAAAGAGAGGAAACCGTGGGACCGCTCTAGCCAATCCTTCAGGACTGGCCCGAGCGCGTCCAGAGTTCGGCAGCCGAAAACGGCAGTGGCGAGGTCCTCCGTCCAGTGATGGACGATTGCGTCCCTCGCCTCTTGCCGCACGGCCTCCCGCTCTTCTGCGGCGGGGGGCTCCCCGAGCGCCTTACGCCGCGCCGTCCATTCGTCAGCACCCACGCCTCGAGCTCCCAAGGAGGGGTGCCGGCCAGAGCGCATGCCGCCGAGAAGCCCACCGACCGGTAGGCCCTCGCCACCCGCAGTGCAATGGCCCTTTGGGGCCTACGGATGGTAGTGGCGTTCTCCCTCCTGTGGAGGGAGTCCGCCCAAATCGGGGCCCTGTAAAGGGCCATGCTCCTGAGGATGCCGGCATACAAAAGCCGGCATCGCGCCTTCGGACCTCCCAGGTTCGGGAGGAGCCAGGAAAGGGCATTCGCAGCCTTCAGCAGGCGCGTCGACAGCCCGCTGAAGTGTGGGCCGAAGCGCCACCTGCTGTCGAGTACAAGGCCCAAGTACTTCATCTGGGCCTTGACCCCGATCCTGACGACAATGTGTCCGTCGGGTGGGATGCGCTGCCGAGGACCGTGAAAATACACGGCCTCCGTCTTGTGCAGCGCCACCTTCAGCCCTAGGCGGCGGATCCTTCCAGCCACTAAGGATCCGCTAGCAGAGGCCAGAATGGCCGCCTCCCTGAAGTTCCTCCCCCGGGCAACGAGGAGGGTATCATCTGCGTAGCAGATGATGCTCGTGCCCTGGAGGAGGGTCCCCCGCAGGAGCCAGTCGAATCCAATGTTCCACAGCGGTGGTCCTAGGACCGATCCCTGTGGAACACCGGACTCTGCACCATACTGCCTCACTCTGGCCGTCCTGTCCGCGAGGAGGGCCACCCGGTCCTCCAAGTAGCTGGCCAGTTCTAACCTAACCTAACCTAGCTGTTTTGATTTAAAAAAGGTTTACTTCGTACGTTATGGGGGGGACAACGGGAAATAAATTTAATCACGTCCCGCTGTCCCCGTGACGGGGATATGGCATACGGGGACAACGGGAATACACTCATGTAAGTACGCAATATACTTCGATTTATTAATATATTTCAATTATTTTCTTATTTGGAGGTTAGAAAAAAGAAAGAAATGGAAATACGTTTTTTGTCGTGAGGACGACAAGGACGCATTCCGCATTCGGTGATTGTTGGCCAGAATAATGTTTGTTTACATTCACGCGCAATTCACAACACTAGCTGTCTCTTGTTTTCTTGCTGTTTTTATCAAGCCATCTCTTTGCTATCATTTTTACTTATCCTCATCATCATCATTTCAGCCGAAAGACGTCCACTGCTGGACATAGGCCTCCCCTAAAGAGGGGAGGGGGTGCCATAATCGCCACGCTTGGCAGGCGGGTTGGCGGTCGCAGTATGGTGTTAAAATGCATAGAGAACGCTGCTGCCCATTCTCTAGTAAGTCCCTTAGTCGCCTTTTACGACACCCACGGGAAGAAATGGGATGGTGCTATTATTTACGTTCGGCACCAAACGGACAAACTACCTTTACAAGTTGTTTAGGCCCTCTGGAGATTGAACCCAAGACGCATCACTTAACAGTTGTGTAACTATACTTTAACGGGCATAAAAAGACACTTAACGAAGCCAAGGGTTGCATGTTCTTCCTGCCACAGCAATCATTTTTTTACAGTGGACCATATCTGAGAAACTTGTGGTTACGAAAATATTGAAGGTTATAACAATTTTACCGCGCGCTACCTTAAGACCCAGATATATGCCAGTGACCTTGAGTGGTTAGCTTGCGTGTTCTGTACTGTACCTCTACCATGAGTTAACACAGCCAAAACTCGCTAGCGTCTCCGTAAATCATATGTATGAAATATTGCACAGCGCCCCTTGCGGTCACAGCAAAAATTAAAATACGTACGCGTGCGTACGCTATAGATTTCGATAGGTAAGAAACCTAACGTAATCTATTCGATAGTCACTAACGTTTTTCAGCTGTCACCATACAAAACGGCACCATGAGTCACTAATTCGACAGACGCTATCGAAAAATACGCTTGCGATAGTAGTTACGTAGCTCACTAGCATTTTGAGGTGTGAAACATTTGTTTACATTCAAATTATACACGTTTTGAGTCTATTAAAGTCAAAATAATTTCGGGAAGAGCTTATTTAGCATGAAATATGTTAGTGGCCAACTTTATAGGCTCTCTAGAGAAGCATTTGAAGATTTGTGCTTATTATTGAATAATGTTACGGATTTGAAGTCAACACAAAGAGGCCATAGAACTATAATAATAATTTTCATTTCTTTATACACTACTTATACTAAATTGTGACCCGCTGGTCCTCATTGTATTACATATTCTATTTTTGAAAACTTATTTTAATTTTAGTCAAAAACTGACATGACACTGACAAACATGAACACTTCACCTGGAAAGAACATATTGACGAAATATGTATGAAAATAAACAGATTTGTTTATGCTTTAAAAAAAATTAAAGACGAGACATCTAAACCAACTGCGATAATGGTATATCACGCCTATATCTGTTCCATTATTCGGTATGGTATCATTGTTTGGGGAAATTCTTCGGAAATTTCTAGAATACTAATAGCACAAAAAAAATGTATTCGTGCAATCTTTAACATGGACTGCAGGCTTAGCACGAGAACCCTCTCTACGCGTTTTGTCGACGGAAGAATAGACAAAAATGACGTTTCAGTGTAGACAACAGAAAGTTTTCTACTGTCTGTAGCACGGCGATTACAAAACCAAATGTGAAGAGACTTGTCTTCTCTACCCTAGACAACTGTCTACAACGTCGAGCACGGCGTACAATCTTTCTCCGGTGTTGACAGCTTGGGATAGAAACCTTTCTTCCTAAATAGTCTACTTATAAAATGACCTAGACAACGATTCGTTAGTTGTGTTTTCGTTAATTCGAGTAATTATAGGCGGTGCTTTTTTACTTTTATCATGTATTAAGCTGAAATTAACATGTTGGGTTCAAATTGCGCTTTTTATTTAAGTTTTTTTATAGAAAAACTTCAGCGAAGATGGGAAAGAAATACTATTAGCGAGCTTGCTTTGCTTGTTTGGGAGCCTTTGATCTCACGTGAAGTGAGTTCTGTAGAATTATAAAATAAGCAAGGAGATAGTGCAATCAATGTTTATGCGAAGAACTCGGCTAGGACCTGTCGCCCAAAATAAATAATAGATTTTTGGAATTAACAATAAAATAAGAACAACAATATAAGTATCCTACAGTTTTTACACTATGTTGTCCCTTAACTTTGATTTATTAGATACCTACATTCACAGGGAATATAAAACATCTGACTATGAGCCAAAATCTCCTCATTGAACACTAAATTATTTATTTATGAAGTACTAGCTGCCGCCCGCGGCCTCGCCCGCGTTGCATTAAGGCTTCTACATACTGGCGCGACACAAAGGCCCCGCACGTCGCGTGACGAGCGGTGCCTTTGTGTCGCGTCGCGAGTCGCGCTGGTCTGTAGAAGCCTTTACTATGTAGTGATTATTATTTTCATTTACTAAATCTTACACACTCAGTTTTAAATGGAGCATTTACCTACTAATAAATAAAATATCGATAAACAACAATACAATAACAATGTTAGTACCTAGTAAAAACAAGGGCTCCCGCAGACAGGCGCGACGTGATAGCGCGACCAGTCTGCAGTACCCTTAAAGGATACTTCTTGCGTGACGCCATCAAAATAATATAATTATGGCTCTTTATTTAAATAATGCCTGTACATTTTATGCAAGTAGCCCGTGAAATTCAAATTTTATTACGTTTTTTGCAATTTGCAAGTCAGTAACACGTTATAAGTTGATTTAAATATGATTCGCGGCCGTAAAAAATATTGCTTTACAGAATTATAATCATTAGAATCGGCAAAACAACTAACTCTCTTCAAAAAATCCTTAGAATTCAAAAAACGTTCGAAAATTTGAATTTCGCGGGCTACTCAGCGCATCCCCCTTGACCATTTGCGTTTTGTAATTGAAGAAATATTCGTTAAAAACACTTTGCTTCATAGATTTGTTTGAGAACGAAACGCAAAAGTACGGTAAAATTGGGTAGTAATACACACCACTAGCGAATACCCCGTTGCTATGGACAAGTCACTGTCTACGAAGAAACCCGAGTCTAGGTGTGTCCTCGTGCTCGCGAAGAAGAGATAACGAAGTAGAGATCGAAAACGCCATGCTAAGCCTGCAGGGTCTGAATCATGTAGACCAGTGTTTAAATCACACAAGCTTCTTACTGTTTCGGGTTGGTTGTCGCCATCTGACAACACTAGACGTAAACAACGCGCTCCGTTTAACTTTTATTCTTAAAAATGTTTAAAGTAATAATTTCGTGATAAGTGATATGTTAAAATAAATTAGACTGTGTAAATATTATGTAAAAGTGTTATCTCAACCAAACTCACACAGTGGACTTAGTTATAGCGTTTTTAAGTTGTGATGAGTATAAATTAAATCAATGTAACCGGATAAAACTATTGTTTTTACTAAATAAGCTGGTATTCTTAGTGAAATTGTGAAGTGCAACCAAAAGTTTTGAAGTTCTCGTCGCAAAAATTGCACAAAAACAATAACAGTGCAATTTTTTGAAATCAAGAAAAATAACCGTCATGTTAAAACTTCAATAACTAATCATTAGAACGTACTAACTTATTTCACATTGATATCTAATGAACGTTTGGCGTAGTGGATGAAACGGTTGATTTTTTGGAGCGCAAAATTCACTTCGTGACTGTGAGTTCAAATCCAAGTTGAACAGTGGTCTTTTTCTGAATGTTTTCAATGAATTTATAATGATGGATTTCTTAGAGAATATCACATTTAGAAATCGAAAGACAAAATCTCAAAACGCGTCTCGTATCCGATCATCGTCAATCAATGATAGCAATATTAGTTGCAACAATATGACGCTAGATGGCACTAGTAGCAGTTTACCAAACCTGTCCGACGACGAAAATGATAAACAGATAACTGAGCTCAAAGATGAAATAGCGAAGCTCAAATTAGAATTATCGTCAGCGCACCAGGAAATTAACAACCTGTCACTAGAGAATATGGAGTTAAAAAAATCTGTAATGGACACGAATTCGAAACACGAAATAGCAAAAAAAGCTTTTAAAATTGTAACCAGTGAGACCCCTAATAAAAAAAATAAGAAAAATAAAAATAAAACACCACACAAAACCAGCATTCAGGATTTGTGCCAAAAGCCACAACATGACTCTTGTTCTTCTCCTACAATCCAGAAGAATTGCTTTTCGAGCGTCGTACGTCCCTCGCAATCTTTCTTCGAAAAGAACAAACTGTGTATCATAAGCAGCAACAAAGCGAATGAAATAATATCAACAGCAGAAGATACATTTGATAACTACCAAATATGCCACTACCTTACACCTAATTGCGGCATTGAGAAACTGATTGACAACTTACACTCCAAACTGTCAAATTACACAATTAGGGATTGCTGTATTATATTTATAGGAGAGGAAGATTTCCTTAAAACAAACAACTACTGTGATTTGGTTGTTCACATAAGGGAGGTTTTAACAAAAATAAACTATACAAATATTATCTTATGCCTACCCACATATAAATGCAACGACTACTTTACGATGTACAATTGGAGAATTGAAACTTTCAACAACATGCTATTCATGGATAATCAAAGCCATTACTATGCTTGGCTATTTGACTCCAACTTAAAATTATCATATAAGGAAGACATGTTCTCCTGGTACACTGGCCGATTAAATAACAAGGGAATGCTCAATATCTTCCAAAACATAAAAGCATTAATAAAGGTTATTTCCTATGAATGGACCGACACAAACATTATAAGTTCAGAGACAGCGCCTGACAATACTTATGAAGCAAATGTGACCACAAGCAACTCTGACTTTTTTCGTCTTTAGCAGCATAAATATTCTGCACCAAAATGTCGCTGGTCTTTTGAATAAGGCCGATTTACTCACTATCCACCTTCAAGAAATGTCCAGGAAACAAAAAGACATAGATGTTGTCTGCATAACAGAACACTTCATTATGCGTGGCCATGAAAAAGTATTAAACAAGCATTAAACAAACTATAAAATAGCTGCATGTTATGCAAGACAGTCAAAGAAACGCGGAGGAGCTTGCATTCTAATCAAAGGAAATATTAAATATAAAGAATTAACGGACATCTCACGCCAATCAAAAACAAACGTATTCGAATGTTGCGGAATAGAGCTAATCAAACAAAGATTGTTTATTATCTGTATCTATAGACCACCAAAACTAAATAACTTAACTGTATTTTATGAAAACTTGGATATTGTCCTGAAAATGTTATGCACTAAATCGAATAGAAAGGTTGTTGTTTGTGGGGACTTCAACATAGATATCTTGAAACGAAACAATGTTACCAAAGACTTTGAATGCTTTTTGTTGGGGTACAATCTTAATTTAGCACTACGACAACCAACTAGATTATCCAGTAACAGTTGCCTCGATAATTTTGCTTGCAGTTTTCAACTAAAATGTAAATGTGAAATAATGGATTTTGCTTTGTCCGATCACACAGCACAGTTACTGGAAGTAAAGGTAAATAGAACCTGTAGAATTAATTCTTGGCGCATTAACAAACGTGATCTTTCAATCGAAAATTTAGTTAGGTTCAAAAATTATCTCCACTATCTTTCTTTCTCGGATATATACCTTACAGAAAATGCAAACGAAGCTTATGATTACTTTCTGGAACACTTTCGTATGCTGTACGATCTTTGTTTTCCATATAGGTTAGTCACTATCAAAACAAATCGAACTATTAAATGGGTATCGCGTGGTGTACGAGTATGTAGTAAAAGACAGAGACATCTGTTGTGGAAATACAGACGTGACTCTTCAGCCGAAAATAAAAATAAATTCAAAAATTACTCCTTAAAATTCAGAAAAATAATCAAATTAACCCAGAGAGCGCAAAACAATTATTTTATAAACACTGCCAATAACAAATCTAAAGCATCGTGGACTATTATAAATAACAATACATGCAAAGTCGAGCCAATATGCAAAATCAAAATCCAAGACACTGTCATTAGTAACCCAGAAGAGATTGCTAATGCATTTAACAATTTCTTTATTGACCAGGTACAATCTAATACTTCATCAACAGCAACACATGTAATTACTGGTTTAATTAGCAACATACATTCAATGTTTATGTCTCCAGTGGTACCTCAAGACATAATAAGAGTGATTCAGTCATTAAAAAATACAAACAGCTTTGGATATGATAGTATAGCTACAAAAGTAGTAAAATTCGTGTCGAATAATATTGCCTCACACTTAAGTCATATTATAAATCTGTGCATTAGCTCTGGAGTCTTCCCGAATGGTCTAAAATCTGTTATCGTAAAACCACTTTTCAAAAAACACGATAAAGAAAGTCTAGTAAATTATAGACCCATTGCCCTAATTCTAATATTTTCTAAAGTCATCGAAAAGATAATTTATGAGTCAATTAATAAATTTTTATGTAAATGTAATATTTTATGCGATGAACAAAAAGGATTTAGAAAGAATAAAGGTATTAATATTGCTATTTACGACTTGCTTAGCATAATAATGGGAAATGTTGATAAAAAATTGCCAATTTGCGCAATTCTTACCGATATGACAAAAGCTTTCGATTGTGTCCATCATGCAACCCTGATTGATAAGCTTAACATGTATGGGATAAGAGGAAACGTACTGAATCTTATTAAATCATATTTAAGTGACCGTAAACAATATACGGAAATATCAAAAATTTGCACGAACACTAGGCGTGAGAGGAAATACATGTCCGCAGCAAGAGTTATCACACATGGCGTACCTCAGGGTGGAGTTCTTAGCTCACTTTTGTTCTTGCTATATATAAATGACTTACCACACCACATTGAACATCCAATGGTCTTATTTGCTGACGACAGCACCGCACTAATTAAATGTACTGACATAAACAATTATGAAAATGAAATAAATAATACTCTCAAAGACATTGTAAATTGGCTTGACAAAAATAATTTAGTAATTAACCTGCAAAAAACCAACGTAATGCATTTTTATCAACGCACATCAGTACCAAATGTAGTAATAGAATGTAAAAATTGTAGTATAGACCAAGTACAAGTTGCGAAATTTTTAGGTATACTGATAGACAGCCAGTTGACTTGGAAACCTCATGCAGAAGAGGTTTGTAAAAAATTGAGCGTATCTGCGTATGTCTTATACAATCTAGCGAAAAAGGTCAACATCACCACAACAGTGGTTGCATACCATGGTATAGTCGCGTCCATTTTAAGATACGGAATAATCTTTTAGGGAAACTGTACTCTAAGAGAACATGTGTTCAAGGCCCAAAAACGTTGCTTAAGGGCAATACTTAATATGAAGGTGACGGATAGTTGTGTTCCTGTGTTTAAGTCCCTCAAACTATTAACCTTCCCGGCTATGTACATTTTAGAGGTCGCAATTTTCGTTAAATGTAACATTAACCTTTTCACTGCAGTGTCAAAAGACAGAAAGAGACCTTTAAGAAGTCAGTATAAAGATCTGTTGCATGTTGAGACTTGTAATACTGCTTTACAAAAAAAAAGTATTATTAGTATGGACCCAATAATATATAATAAAATACCTAACATAATTAAAAACGACACAATTCAAAACTTTAAAAATAAACTGAAAGCATTATTAATTCTAAAATGCTATTTTTCTGTGAATGACTTTTTAAATGACACTGACCTATGTACTGAATAATAGACTGTAATTTATTTTTGACAAACCTAATGATGACATTGTTGTTTCAATTTATTTAATTTCTATTTTTTCAATTTCCTAATATATTGTGCATATTTAAATGAATGTTTTACTAATAATTAAAATTACCATGTGTGCCATAATGAATATTGCTGATCTGTCACCATTGCTTTTAAGTTTATATCAATTCAAATAATTTAAAATAATGTTGCATGCCTACTATAAGGTAGATTGTACAAGGATCACCCATATTTTAACATCTTATTTACTGTACCTACAATCAAAGCAAATAAATATTTACTTTACTTTACTTTACTTTACTGTATTTACATTTTCGAAATCGCAAAATTTGTTAAAATGAACTCTAAACTATTTGAAGCTAATAACAATTTTAACAAACGAAAAGTCACACAGTATTTATTGAAAATCCCTGTACCTAGGATAGAACTATTCAGGCGCAGTTGCGTGTATATGGCGCCACTTATATATAACTCATTACCTAACTGGATAACAGAACTGCCTTACAAAAAATTCTGTGTTGTTTTGAAAAAATGGTTGATATCGCATAGTTTTTATTCAATCGGCGAATTTCTCAACAAAAAAACATGTCAATCCTACCACTTCAGGAATGCAATGTAGTACCTTAGTTATTTAAGTTACTTTGGTTAGTAAGTTAGTTACCTCGTCGTTTTCCTACTTACTTGTACATTACCTACTATTTAAATATGCATATACCCAATGTGTTTAAAATTTTAATTCAATTTGGTATTGACTTTAATAAATTGTTCTTTATGTTCATAAAATTCTCAAGCTAAACTGTCATTTGTGTATTATTGTATGTTATTGTTTAACATCCTTTAAATATTTGCATGCCATCAGTGCATGGCGGAATGTGTCTTTGCACTGAATTTTATTTAAAACATCTTTTGTACCACATTTTATGCAAATAAACGATTTTGATTTTGATTTGTGATTTTGCTGCGGCGCACACAACGTCAACAAAATTCCAAATTTAATTGATGACATGAAATATTATATGGATTAAAAATTCAACAACTACTAAATGTCATAGGTACCTGTCGGTCCATGAACCGACAACTTACAACAATGTTTACTGTAATATGAGCTTATGAGCCGTTCTCTCTTCATATTAGTGAGAAAGAAAGAAACAAAACATAAGGAGTGAAGTTAGCTATACGACACGATCTATCGAGCTTACCTTATCGCCTGCGTTCGACTCCGTAAAACTCATGGTGCAAGCGTTATATAAATCTATTTCATCCACGTTAATACGCTAGCGAGTTTAACGTTAGCGAGTAATTTTTCGATAACAACTCATGGTAGACGTACTGAGCTCACGCAACGCGTCGTACGTTCAGCTAGTAATAGGACCCGCCCATCAAGGAACGCTGTCCCCAATTTGAAGCATTATTAATTTATTATACACAAAACAAAAGGTATTATAATAAAACGCGTATACTAAAATATCAATAATGAAATTATCTTTAAATTGGTGAAGGTTTCAAAAAAATACCAATGCCAATGTGAACGAGTTCAAAGTCCATGATACCAGTATTCAATAAAATTGGATAAAAATTGTTACAAACCGGAAATTTAATTGTAGTAACGGAACCAATTGGTTGTACAACTGTTACAATTTTATATTCGGTATAGACATAACTTTACAAATTAATTTCACTAAGTAATAAAACATAATCTAAAATATTCACATACTCGTATTAAATTATTGAGAAGATGCTCTAATTTAACATATTATATTTTTTTCAAATCATTACCAGAACTCGTTTAGACGTGATCTTGAGTATAAAATCATTAAAAGTCGGTTACAGCGGGTTTTCACTTTCACATCTATACTATAATAAAACCGTATAAGCGAAGTCAAATTGTACATTTTTTTTTTTTTTTTAAGTCTATGAGGTCTGGGATCGATTCTAATGGCGAAAAATGTTTTAGCATCACACAAATTCTACCAGATTCTGTTAATTTTTTTGCATTTAAATTCCCTATAAGTCTGGTCACCTGGTAGGCTATATGTATATTATCACGCTATTTACTATGCGGGATGAGCAATATTGCGTTAAGTTTGTATTCCTCTATTGTTTACAGCAAATTGTAAAAAGACGAGCCAAACGGTTAGAACATTGCAGATAGTTACAAGTTTAACTTTTCAAATGATGAACCGTTGTAGCTATATGAAATCGGTCTTAGGAGACTGTCCTTTTTTTTTTTTGGTGGGGAATTATCAAATAACTTCTCCCGTTCCGGCGAAGCGGGAGGGCGTGTCACAATTTTACTGACTAAAACCCACCCGTGTTTTTTCCGTTGCCTGTGTGCCAGGGCCACGATATCCCTTTCGGACAAACTCGCAACCCTGGCAGGCATTGGCCCTACCGGACTCCGTCAGTTGGTGCTGACATCTCTTCGAGGCGCGCGTGGAACACAACGCGCCGTTGACCCGAGCCTGGTCCTTATCGGACGGCGAGCTACCCATCGCTCCCCGTCCGCAAGCCCGCGCCTGCGGTGGCCGGAACTCGGCTTGCGACTCCCGACGCCGGGGTGTCTCCTGCGGTGACTAGGGGCGCGTGGGCGCGAACCTTGCCTCTCCCTCACTCGTTCCGCCTCCTCTTTCGCGAGCATTATTGCTTCACAGAAGGAGGTGACGGCCTCCCATAAACTCTCGCTCCGAACCATGGCCTGAACCAGGGCCGGACGCGAGAGATCGCCGCCACCGATCGCCTCCGTGAGGACATGGCTGTGCTCCGCCCAAGCCGGACAGACCTCCACCGTATGCTCCACCGTGTCCTCCGGGCGATCCACACAGTGGTGACACCCGGGTGTTTCCTCCCGCTTTATCCTGAACAGGAACCTCCCGAAACAACCATGTCCAGTGAGGACCTGCGTCAGGCGGAAGGTGAGGACGCCGTGGCGCCTCTCTAGCTACTCCTCAAAGAGGGGACTTATCGCCAAGATTATGGCGTGCCCAGCGCTAGGTTGCGACAATCGCACTCTCCATGCCGCCATAGGAGACTGTCCTTAACTTAGAAGACATTTTGATCTGCATACACAGATTTTGATAAAAATTACAGACACCATAAAAATTGCCAATTTTCACAAAATTATTTTTTTACAATTTGGTAAATTTCGGCCATAGCGGCCAGTCTATGCCAGTCCGTAAAGTCCATACAATGTTGGTGACTGTTATTGTAGTGATAGCCGTTCTTCAGGAAAAATCTGTAAGACTGCATAAAACAACGTATCAGTGTTGTGACATTAGGTAGTATATGCAGGAACGCAGGCGTTAATTAATTCAATAAAAAAGAAAAATTTCGCATGCAATGGGGAATTGCCACTGAAGACTGCGGAGTCGACCTCAGGACTAACAGCTTGTCATACGGACAACTGTACGTCACTTGCTCCCTCTTCACCAGTCCTGAGTGTCTGTATATTTTATTAGAGAAGTATTACAGGACAAGACATTAATATTGCTGTGATAACTCGGTATTGTTTCATCAGACATCAGAGATTTTGGAGAAGCTGAGTCTTGAAACACAAGAGTTTTATAAGTATTCACGAACCTTTGAATAATAACTCTTGTGTTTCAAGAGACATACCCGTGTTTATTTGCATTTGCAACATGTTTATGTTAAAGGGTTCTACATACTGGCGCGACTTGTCGCACGACGCGACACCGGTAGAACAATTTCTATGAAAAATTCACGTAAATTGTTCTACCGTTGTCGCACCAGTGTGTAAAAGCCTTTATAAATATGTGTTACACAGATAATTGTCAAAAACAGTTAAATATACCGTTACCCTACCTACCGTTATCGACTATTTATACGTTTTTGGGGAAAATAGCTTTCATGACAACATTAAAATCTATGGATGTCCTCCTTCAAATGAGAAATGTCATAATTTTCATATTTTAATTTCACTACTATGTTGATGTGTCGTTGTGAATTGTTTACTAATTTTATTTGGTTTGTGGTGATAAAGAACACGACGATTGTTCAGGTGTGCAGAGATGATCGAGTCTATACCAATGCCATAGGTTACAGTTGCTGCTAGTATGTGTGAGGAGCATCGTATGGTGATGCCAACCACAATGGCATGACGCCCGCGCCGGCTACTCAGTTATTTCGAAATGTTTCTAAGCATACAATGTAATATAAATGCTTTATTAAACTACCAAATAAATGTTTCCATAATAATAGGAATAAGGGACCCAGATAATAAGACAATATGATACAATGCGCGGCGTCCCCAGCCTGACCTTCACACAATTATATAATGATAAATATTTATAATATTATTGCCTTCACAATTCTTAAATTCTCCATTCGCCTTTGAACTTTACTTATAAATATTAAAATATTAGGTATTTGTTAATATTCAAAATATTTGTAAATGACAGTTATCTCATTAAGTCCACTGACAATAATATTGTCAAATATCCCGCGGCACGAGTCACTTAAGGCCGCGTCCAATTAGAAAGCAATCGCCGGAAAACTTGAAGGCGCCTTGTTTTGCCGCAACCACATCCTCTGGTTCACCGAACAAAAATTGACATATGAACGCGATGATCGCGTATTCACGCGACGATCGCTTTCTAATACAACGCGGGGTAAAAGGTCGGGCAACGTCTCCAGATATCTTGTCCACGACCTTTTTCATCATTTTTGACGTTGCCAGACATGTCGTGCGACGTCCCCTGATGTCGCTCGACTTCGTCCGACATCTCAAGGGAGACGTGTCACAGGAAGCTTTACCCGTCCGAGACTTTCCGGTCGTGCTCAGTGCACGATGCATGACGCAAAGCAATAGCGCGTTGGTTTTCAGTTGCAGGGCAACAAACTAACATGCATAGTTCACGTTGGACATTACCCTATGCAGCATTTTTGGTTTTCTTCATCCAGAATAGTTATGTTTTTTTATGACTTGCCTATCTTTATATATGTATAACGTATATAACATCAGTCGTAGTAACAAAAGACATTTTGGCAATCATCAAGAAACACGTAATTTTGGCTGATTGCTTTGCAGAAGTGCATGAAGCGCTATATGACATGGCGCTCTTCTAGGTGTCCTATGCGTAGAGGGCTTAATGTGCTAAGTCAGCTACTAGTGCAACATTTCTCTTCAGTAGCCATTATTGGAACTATTAATTTCCGCAAACTTTGAATGTCATAAATACTGTTTATTGCTTAGTTAGCTCTTTGGTATAGGTACTGTCACGAGGGGGTTTATATGGAGCCACCATTGCTCTTTAAACAAAGGTTTTCTATCAAAACCAATATTCAAAAAATATGCTGTTATTACCTTTTATCTTAATTTGACCGAGATATATTGCTACAATCCATGTCCCATCAACATTTTTATTCCAAGATAGCATAACTGAGGAATCATCAGTCTGTCAATGAAAATAATGTATGTGATAATGAAATGGTACCATTGGAGAGCCTGTGGAAAATGTGTCCATTCTGAGTGTTCGGTTTCCAAAGACTCCATAGATTACATTTACAATTTTTGTTTAGGTCTCTAGAATACCCTACAATATAATAAACTGTTAGAAAAGCTTTATTTTTGTTGATTAATAAGTAACTATTTATTTTATTTATTTGTTTCTCAGGTGGTACATTGAGATCTTATTAAGGTGATACGTAAAAAATAAATCATAGCAAACTAGAAAGTGACAGAGTCAATTACTTCCCCATGCGAAAAAAAAGAGCGCAACAGTGCGCTGGAACCAAAATAAAACAACGTAAGAGCGCCAAACCAAATAAAAATAAATTAAGCTATGTATCAAAAATATGTTCAGCCAGAGTTTTGAATTACCTAATACGCACATTTTGAATGCAAATTTACAATGAAATTACTTAGGATTTTAGAATTACAGAAAGAAAATTAAAAAGTAGAGGTATTTTTGGATTTAAATTCTATCGAGGAAATTGGACCAATTACGTTTTCCGTTTAGTCAGAATATTAATCAAATAGTCAATAAACATATATCCAAAAAATAAATCCATACATGATGTAAGAGTGAAATAAATGGTTACAAAAAGTCCCCAATTTATGTTGGTATCGCCTTAAACATTGTTTCACACATACCACCGTTGCTGGTGTAGAAATATTAAATAATAAGCTAGCTACATGCAAATCAGAACTAGGTACATTATAAGAATATTATATAAAGTTATTAGTTAGAATTGATCACTTTTTGTTTAGTTTATAATACGTGCACCAAGGTAAGCTCAATTTTGTTTAATATACCCATCACTTATGATGGGTCTCATTAGACTTATGAAGGTTTTTTGGCTCTCATAACCCGATGTGTGGGGTAATGATAACTAAAAGACTGATTAGTATCTAAAAAATATAATGATTACAACACAAAGTCGCATTTTTTTTACGTTTCCTTTCATGGCTTCAATACTCTCCTTTCCCCTACTTTCCTAAATCTTGCTTTCTTTTTTTAAAAACGTTGCCCCACACTAGGAATTTCTCCTGTATCGTGGGTGCGTTTACAAACATTTAAACTCACATACACAAACAGCCAGACCCGGAACAACTACTTGTAGGTCATACAAATACATATAAAAAAAAATAAGTTTATGCACTTTAACTTACTCCAAGTAGCCCATAGCGTGAAGTTCTTTACATTCTCCAACAGCGTCAGTGTTTTCTCCAAACATGGTGCTTCTTCCTTCTTCCAGTTTTCAAGCTTTAATCTTTGAACAAATGCATCAATTGCTGTGTGGTGTTGTGAATGGGTCACATCGTTTGAGGAAACTGTCACTGCAACAAAAATAAGATGTTTTTAAATAATCTTTTATTCAAATGCCAGACATCATAATGTTCATAAGAGGGGCTCGTGGTTAAATGATAACAGCCGAACGGGTCGATTTTCAAGATTTGCCAAGGTCACTCCGTGGATGGGGGAAATACCGTCACCACCATGACCATGGGCCACTTGGGCAAATGATGAACTAATGACGGGCCACCAGCACAAATTAAAAACATTTTATTTTTATATAAAAAATAAAAAAATTAACTGAAAAGATGGAAACAAGATGAAAAGAAAACCAGTATCCTATAAGTATCAAAAATAAATTAATGCAGTCGGAGGCAAATTTTAAGGCGTTCGTAACATCCTAGATGCCTCCGACTGCATTTATTTATCCTCTAGGACAAGCTAAAAAATTCAAAAGTACCCCACCAAATTGTGTATTTGTTGAGATTATGGTACGGAGGCCAAAACAAATAAGTGAAATGGGGTACTTTTCTGTCTCGTCTCTGTCTAGTAATTAGAGGTTAGATTGTGGTGTTCGCCAAGGGGGGTTGACTTCTGCGGACCTATTTGACCTGTATATCAACGATCTGATTGCGGAACTTAGAAGAACCAAAGTAATCCTAAGCAATGTCTGCGTGAACAGCTTGAGCTATGCTGATGACATGACAAAGGCTTGAGGAAACTATTGTCTATACAAACGAAAATAACCGAATATAATTCTATAATAACATTATTCAGGCTTGGAAATTGTATACGGTAAAAATAAGAACTGCCTAATCTCGTTCTTTTTCATTCTTAATAATGCGATCCCTTGTCATCGTGTTTTTCGTTAAATTTTCGCACACTTTATGGAATAGAATAGAATACTTTTATTTTCAGACAAATTTCCATAGAGTTAGTAACAATTTTACGTATCATCTAGTGTTAGTAGGTACAGACAAAGATTAACAAAACAATTAAAATTAAAATTCAGCGTGGAGTTGCATCCACCTTCGCAACATCGGGGAATCCCACCGATCTGTGAACACACGGAGAATACTGTTGGTGCTGCCGCGAACACGCGACATCAGGGATGCACATCTTTTTCTTATAATGGCAATAAAACCATCAATGGTATTGTCCGCAAACATCCCTCATGCACTACAACGCCACGGCAGCCGCAGCAGTACTCTCAGTGCGTTATTTATATTAAACGCGTAGGTCGCTGTATGCCCGCTGAGTGAAATTGACCCACAGGCGGCATGTGTAGAAGGACTGACAGTAAGCTTTGAAAAGTCACAAATATTCTGCTTTTCATATTCAAGACTGACCACGACACATCCCTTTAGATAGCCCCACAGAAGAAAAGTCAGAACGTGTCGTAAAATCCTCAGTGAACAAACTGGTATTTATTACTCTTAATGATTTGTTAGAAAAATTGTGTCATTTTTAAATTCGTTTATGAACTTCAGGATAAAATTACTGAAAGTATTTCGGTGGTTATGGTCTTATTGACGGTGCGTAACGAATTGCCGCAATACTATTTTACTAAATAATAGACATCAAACAACTGAAAAATTTGGCGTCAAATCAGAATGGGGGCTAAAAAAAGTTGTATACTCGTACATCCGAATTGGTACACGCGTTACATTATTATGCACCTAAGCTTTGTTGAAAGGGTTTACAGGAATACAAGTAAGTATAATTAGATTGTTGATACTTGTAGGTCAAGGTAAATTGTTATTTAGTACTTGCATGTACTAAATAACAATTTTACAAAACGGAAACAAATTTAAATAAAATTGTCCTGAAATTCTTTAACGAATTTAAAAATGACAGAATTTTTCTAACAAATCATTAAGAGTAACAAATACCAGTGTGTTCACTGAGGATTTCGTCGTGAAATCGTTCTTCTTCAGCTTCACTTACAAAAGGTTTTGTTAAGGGGCCGGCGCGGCGTAGCATGCGTAGTTCATACAAACGTAATACCAAAATAATTTGTAAATCAAACATATTCTTATGGTAGTGTGTATTAATTTCGATTAGATTACAGAATATCTATGTTACCAAATATATATTTTAAAATGACAATGATATAAAGATGAGTTATGAGGAATTTAAAATTTCTATAGAAACCTTATTTTTCTCATAACTCTTGTTTAAATCAGTGTCCATTCAAAATATATATTTGGGAACCTAGATATTCTGTATTCCAATCGGAATAAAGACACACTACCTTAAGAATATCATTGATAAAAAAAATATTTTGGTATTACGTTTATATATGAACTATGCATCCATCCGGCCTTTTATATACTCGACTTTTATTTTACTAACTAAATATAATGAAACAAATAATAATTAAAATAGCACATAACTAAGGACAAACAATAACAATAAAATACATATTAAGAGACAAATAAAATCTTCAGTTAACCCTTCGGGCGAAGATGTTTGCACCAATCACATTTTTTTATAATTTTATTTTTATTTCAAAATAAATTTATCTAGATTAATATTTAAAATCCCAATTTTTATAACTAAAATTTCACTTACCGACAAAAATAAAAACTAAAAATAAATACCACATATTGCTACTAAAGGCTAAGGCGACCTGATCATATGACGATTGTCACTATAGTAAACACTGAAAGAATGACAGAAATATAATATAAAAACCTGTTTGACTTCCGCGTGCTTTAGAACGCGAAGAACAGGTTTTTGTTTTGACTCATTTCTAAGGATTTCTGTGTATAGATACTAGCTTTTTCCCGCGACATCGCCCGCGTAGATGTCGGAAAAATGTCACAGGAACGTGCTACCGGGATTAAAAGTACCCAATGTGTTAATCAAGGTTATAAACTACTCGTATGTGTGCCAAAGAACATGGGCGAGGAAATTGTTGATGGAATTATGAAGCGTCTACATAATATGTCACCGTAATAGATACAGACGAAATATTTTACAAATTTTTATCAAAGCAACCATAATTATGGCCTGTTAAGTCGTGGTCGTAATTGAAAACTTAATTGACTAGTTTAGTGATGATAAAAAATAATCATGGCATAGTTTTCACATTACAAAAAAAGACTCATAAGAATTCTAGTAAATATAAAGACACCGACAGTTGCAAACCTCATTTCCAAGAACGATTTTGTAGGAGAATATAGACTCTTTGGCTTTCCCTCTTTCTGATTTTTTTAATAAATGTTTCGAAGAGTCAATCTTTCCAGGCCAGAAATTGGCTAAAGTAGTTCCAATATTCAAAAAAGGTATTAAGACTGAACTAAAAAATTACCGACCTATATCCCTTTTGCCAACCATATCAAAAGTGTTTGAGAAAATTATTAAAATTAGGCTGATGGTACATTTAAATTTAAATAAAATCATCAATTTAAGACAATTTGGGTATCAGAAAGGCTTCGGTTGTTCAGACGCAATAAACACTCTTATAAATGACATAATAAATAAACTAAATAACAAAATGAAAGTAGCAGGGCTATTTATAGACCTTAGCTCCGCTTTTGATACGATTGATTATGAATTACTACTAAATAAACTTGAATATTATGGTATCAGAGGCAAACCCTTACAACTTTTAAGATCCTACTTACAAAATAGGCGAATGTTTGTCGAAATAAAAAGCATCGATGAAGATAATCAGGAAGTCATATATACACCTCTAAAATTACAAATATAAAACGTGGTGTGCCCCAAGGCTCTATTTTAGGACCTATACTATTTATTTTATTTACAAATGACTTGCTTAACTTTATGCATTACGTACAGCCTGATGTAAAACTTGTTGTTTTTGCAGATGATACAAATATAATTATTTAAACTAATATAATGACTTAAACGAATTGACCAAAAATGTAAATAAAAGCCTAAAAAATCTCTGCGATTGGTTTACAGCCAATAATAACCTATTGCTAAATATAAGTAAGACTAACATTATTTTATTTAAGACTACAACTCGCCATAATGACAATTTAGATGTAGAAATCAAAGGAGACAATATTGAATTAGTGGACAAAGTAAAATTTTTAGGGATCAACATAGATGTGAATTTAAATTGGAAACAGGAGCTAGCTGCTATTGTCTCTTCGATTTCATCAGCATGCTGCACTCAGGAGCCTTAGATATATGTTGGATTTAAAGCAACTAAAGGCTATATATTACGCGCTGATAGAATCTAGATTAAGATACAGCATAATGCTTTGGGGTAACAGCTATAGTTATAACTGTCAGAAAGCGTTTATTTTACAGAAACGTGCCATAAGGGTTATGGTAAGGATCTCACAAAGAGACTCATGTAGAGAGCACTTTAAAGAACTGGAAATTTTAACAGTACCAAGTTTATATATATTAGTAATTCTAAATCACTTTGCTAAGTATATTCGTGAGTATGAATCACAAGACGAACGTAAGATAAGAGAAAGCACAAGAAGAAAGGAATTTAAACACAAAATGGCACCAAATTTGAATATAGCTAGGCATTGTTCCGGATACCAAGCAGTGGAGTTATTTAATAGGTTACCGACTGACTTAAAATTATTAATTTATAGCTCTCACTCTTTTAAAATTAAATTAAAAGCCTTCTTGTTGGAAAAATGTTTATACTCTGTATCAGAATTTAAGTAAAGTTGTACGAGCTCAATATTTTTGACATAAAATTTTGACATTATACCTGCTATTAATTTGACATTATTGACTTGCGAAGTTATTGACTAACTTTAAATTAATTGACTCTTGAACATTTAACATCAATTTTAATTAGGCCTTTGTTTGTATTGTTTCTGCATGTGATAATTTTATTAATATGTAATGTTCAACACAATGTTAATTGTTAAAGAATAAATAAATGAATGAATGAATTTCCAAGAACATAAAATACTTACCCGCCCCTGCTTATACATTCTAGATTTATGCAAATTCGTTCGGCATTACCAACACTTCATCAAAATATATATTACGCCATAGAAATCAATAACGTATTATAAATAGACGCGTCATACACGAACATTAGTGCACTCAAAAACAGCGTAAGCCATGATTGTAGAAGAAAAGGAAAGACCTATACCGATATCTGTTGTTAGAAAGAGATGAACATACATATTTAGTTACGTCACTAGCTGCTGCATGTTCATTGGCGCGTACGTAATAATAATTATTATTATTGTAAATATCAGGCAATTGCCTGGAATTTACTTTGCCATTATTGAGCGCAGGTAACGCATCTAAAGGTAATACATCATTGATAGAAATAGGTTAAACTTACCAAGCTCTAAGTTTCCGGTCGAAGACCCTGATTGTCCTCTGGCTCCCGTCACCCCAGACGAAGTGCACGACATTATCAAGGGTCTGAAAACCCGTAAATCCCCCGGATCAGACGGAATCACCAACAGGGTGCTCCAGCTGTTCCCCGCTCACCTGATCATGCTAATGACCACCATCTTCAATGGCGCTCTTAGCAACAACATTTTTCCTCAAGCTTGGAAAAGTGCCACGGTCATCGGTATCCCGAAGCCCGGCAAACCTAAGACCGAACCTTCCAGTTACCGACCCATCAGTCTGCTCAACGTCTTCGGCAAAGTCTATGAGAGGCTTATTTATAAGCGTCTCAGAGACTATGCCGAGACGAAGGGCCTCATCCCAAACGAACAGTTCGGGTTCAGATCCCAACATTCGTGCGTACAACAGGTCCACCGTATCGTCGAGCATGTAAGCGCTGGCTTCCAGCGCGGGCTCATGACGGGTGCTGTGTTCTTCGACATTGCGAAAGCGTTCGACAAAGTCTGGCACAACGGCTTAATATATAAGCTCTACAAACTCGGTGTGCCCGATCGTCTCGTGCTCATCTTACGAGACTTTTTGTCGGACCGCACCTTCCGCTATCGCATCGAGGGTGCGCTATCCTCCCCCCATCCGCTTCGCGCAGGCGTCCCTCAGGGCGCTGTGCTGGCACCGCTGATATTCACTATATTTACTAGTGATATCCCCAAATGTAGAAAGGCGCAGTTAGCTCTGTTCGCAGACGACACGGCCATCTACTACTCCGGCCTCAGGCAAGACAATATCGCCCGCATCCTTCAGGCCGAAGTCAACAGACTCGCGGCCTGGTTCAGGAAGTGGAGGATTGAAGTCAACCCTGATAAGAGCCAGGGGGTCCTATTCTGTAGGCCCCGGCGATCACCCGCCCTGCCCCAACCGATCACCATGTTCGGCAAGCCTATCCCTTGGGAGAAGCGAGCCAAATATCTCGGTGTGGTCTTATACCATCACATGACGTTCGGCGAGCACATAAAACAGGTGCGCTCGCGCGCCAGTTTTGCTCTCGGCCGACTACACTCCGTACTCAACCCGCGCAGCAAGTTGTCCCTTAAGTGCAAATTGCGTATTTACACCGCGTGCATTCGACCGATCATGACTTACGCCTGCGTAGTCTTCGCTCACGCAAAGTCATATCACATTCATAAGATGCAGACGCTTCAAAACCGATTTCTCCGTAGAATTACGAAAGCTCCTTGGTTCGTTCGGAACGAACAACTTCACGTAGACCTTAAGATGCCTACCATCAAACAGTTTATGAAGCGCCTTGCAAAGCGCTTTTTCGAATCCGCGGAACGTCATCGCAACCCCTTGGTTGTGCAGGCCGCTAGTTACAGGCCTTCTGCCATTAGTCAGACTCGCCGACCGAGGCACACTCTCTTAGATCCGGATGACCCCATCACTCTCCTTCAGGAAAGCAATAGGGCCACGAGTACAGTGCACAAAATACACAAACCGACCTTCCGTCCTCGCCGCCGAGGTACCACGCGAACTTCCCGAGTAAATGGTAATAAAAGTCCTCCCCCCCGTCCCTTGAATGTCGATGCGCCAGCCGCCCGGTTAGAGGCTGAGAGCGCCGTAGCAATAAATATAATATCCCCTAATAATAATCATGATCAAAATGTTGATCCAGCCCGTCCCCAAATTGTTAGTAATTTTGTGATCCCCCAACGACGCCCTGAGCCGAGGTCCGTACCCCACAGGGGGTGCCCTTAGTGCGCTGTCGTTTAGTTTTTAATATATATAATTTGCGCCCTGGCTGGAGGCTTTAAGATTAAAAACCTTAGGGCAGCCACAGGAATATCCGGTTAAGTAGCAACGACCTCTCTAGGTCTGCTACGAGATGCCATACAAAAAAAAAAAAAAAAAAAAAGCTCTAAGTTAAAAGGTTGAGCTGAATGGTGCTGATCCATGCGTCATGTTCGTGAACGGGCGCTGTCAGTTGGGACTAGTCATCTCTTAGCTGCCACGGCTTATTTTTAATTATTTTAGTTTTGAATTGTTATCTTTTTATCACGGATACTTTTGACGTATTGCATCGTTCTCACATGTTTAACTTCAATATGAATGATGTAACCAATATTTTGTATCAATATTTTAATTTAAAAGAGTGTCCGTGGAGTTTCTAGCCCATTCTTCTCCATAGGAACCTACTATTTGGAATGGGCAACTAGCTTCATATTTGTAACTGACCGACTTCTTGACAATTCAAAAGTGCCTGTCAATGGTTTAATTGAAATAAATGCTTTGAGTTTGAGTTTTTGAAAAATGCACTCAACAAGTACACTAGTCATGTCAATTAAAATATATAATAAATTACCAGAAATAATCAAAGAAGAACAAAAATTTAATATATTCACAAATAAATTAAAACAATTTCTAATAAATAAATGCTATTATAATATAAATGAATATTTAAATGACAAATTTTAAATTACATAAATTCATATAAAATAATTACAATATTTATTATAACAACTAAGTAGTCAAATAAAAGCCCTCTTCCTCTCTCCTACTGTTGCTGTGCCCGACAGGGTCAATGATCATATTTTGTAAAACCTACCACCTAAATTCACATGTGGAAGCAATAAATATATTGAGTAGGTATTGAGTTTTCTTTTTCTGGCTTGACTTCATGACTTGTTGTTGCCATGTAATAAAAATCTTGATCAAGTTACATTAAATGCTTTTTTTTCCCTTAAATATACGTAGGAAATACATATCCACATCTGATAATAAAAAACGTGAAAATAAAAATCATTGTTTGTGCTAAGAATAGGTACTGCGGTCATATTTTTTTAATACATAAATTAAATCGCAATACAATTCGAGTATAGCAACATCGCCAACAAAGAAACGTGACATTTCATTTGGCAATGCATACTGACAAAGTTACAAGTACTGACAATTCATTATTTTGTATTTTCCATTGATTTTCCGTGATTTTTAGGGTTACCCAAAGGGTAAAACGGGAACCCTATTACTAAGGCTCCGCTGTCCGTCCGTCTGTCTGTCTGTCCGTCTGTCACCAGTCTGTACCTCATGAACCGTGATAGTTAGAATTTTCACAGATGATGTATTTCTGTTGCCGCTATAACAACAAACACTAAAAAATATAATAAAATAAATATTTAAATGGGCTCCCATACAACAAACGTGATTTTTTTGCCGTTTTTATAGATTAAGAAAGAAAGAATAAAGTTTATTTGGACACAGTTCGTGAAACACAAAATACAAAAAACAGTGAAAATAATGTTTTAACAACAATAATTGTGCCTCACGGCTGCGCCAAAAAGGGCTCATTAATTTTGTGTTTTTCTTTCGGGTTTTTTAGATAATGGTACGGAACCCTTCCTGCGCGAGTCCGACTCGCACTCGGCCGGTTTTTCTACTTTAGCGACTGACTCTGTTGACGGGTGCTGAGATTTACGGTTCCCTGTGTGACTAGTGCTTGCCTGGATTCTGATTATTTGCAAATCATATATATCATAAATCATTCAAATCCGTTCAGCCGTTTTTGCGCCAATCCGAAACATGCATCCAGACAAACGGCGAAAATTCTAAAAACTATATTTTTGGCATCAGAGTCGTTCCCACGCCTCGTATTTATATATTTTTTTCTAAATTAAACAATGTACAGTTTTGACCTTGTTACTATTTCATTAAGTATATAAAACGTTTTCCTAAAAAAAAAAAAATAATATCGTCAGTGTGTGAATTTATGGTAATCACAGTATGTAAAATAAATGTCATAAAAGTACTTTGTGCACCTTTTAAAAAAAATACTCGCATGGAGGAGTATGAAATTTGGCACAGATAAAGTTTATATGGAGGAAAAGTGCAGAAAGCTAATAAATATCTAAAAATGAATCCCTATTTCCCTTGGTCACGCCATAACTTGAGAACAATTTTACCGATTTCATTCATCTTTTTAGGGTTCCGTAGGTACCTCAAGAGGAAAAACGGAACCATTATAAGATAAGATAAGATAAGATAAGATTTCTTTATTTGTTAAACATTGTATACATACAAGAGCATGCAAGATATTACAGTCATCGTTTGAGTCCCATCATGTTTAGCCGTAAGTATCGGCGTACAAATATTTCCTTAGCATTAAAAATAATTAACAATAAACAAATCGAAAATTTACCTAGAACTAACAAAGTTTATAATTAGAAACTTAATAAATTAGAAATTATTTTGTTATAATGTCAAAATTCCATATTCATAAACATTTAATATTAGTGTCATATAAATTATTAGTAATTAATTAGTATTATTAGTGTCAGGAAAAAACTAAAATTATTCACTCAAAAAAAAAATCCTTTTCGGTCAAAAATTCGGAGACACTATAGTATGCTTTTTGCGAAAGGAACATTTTTGATTGTTGCTTGAATGCCTTACCATTTAGCTCCTTCCAACGTTTAGGCAATATGTTATATATAGTAGGCGCCATGCAGACGATACTTTTGCGCATGAGTGCCGTTTTTGCTGGATAGACTCGAAGAATGGTCATATCCCGTCTGTTACGCGGTACAACGTCCTGTAGACGTGGAAACAAATTGGGGTTTGTTTTAACAAACATTGCGGTTTCGAGGATATACATACAAGGAAGAGTTAATATATTGTACTTTTTAAAATATGGTGTACATGTATCAACCGTTTTTAGCCTAAACATAGATCTAATGCATCTCTTTTGAGCCTTAAATGCCGTGTTAACGTCGGTAGAATTTCCCCAAAATATGATGCCGTATCTTAGGTGAGACGCCACTAAGCCATGGTAGGCCGCAATCAGGGTATCTACATTCACAACTGCAGCTAGAGAGTGCAATGCAAATGCAGAACTACAAATTGTTTTGCAGAGTTTCTCGATTTGTGCTTTCCAGTCAAGTCTTTTGTCAATTATTAGTCCAAGGAATTTTGTAGTATTTACGATTTCAACAATTTTATTATCTATATTTATGTCCATATTTTCTATAGTCAAGCGTTGGCTAAAATGTATGATTTTAGTTTTATCTAAATTAATCATTAAATTATTATTATTTAACCATTCTATTATAGATGTCAAGGTATTGTGAATGTCAAGTTTATATTGGATCATGTCATTGCTATTACTAGAAATTGTCACCGTGCTATCATCTGCAAATAAAGTCATAGGGTGTGGAATTGATTTTGGCAAGTCATTAATGTATAGTGTAAAAAGTGGAGGTCCTAATACACTACCTTGTGGAACACCAAAAGTAGTTTGACGTTCATCTGATAAGTATATCTCTTCCTTTTTAGTAGTTATATTAATTCTAGTGATTTCTGTCTTCTGCTTTCTATTGTCTAAATAGGATTTAATTAAATTCAGAACATTACCTCTTATGCCATAAGCGTCAAGTTTGTTTATTAAAATGTCATGATTTACATAGTCAAATGCTTGAGTCATATCGCAGAAGATAGCACATACAGGTGTTTTTTTGTCAATTTTTATCAATACAGTGTATAAAAAGTCATAAATCGCCATATTTATAGTCTTATTTTCGCGAAATCCCTTTTGCTCATTACATAATATTTTTTTTTTTCTAAGTAACCGTTTAATTCCTTTTGAATGAATTTCTCAAATATTTTCGAGAAGATAGGTATCAGAGAAATAGGCCTGTAGAATTCCATGAGCTCTCTATCTTCTTTCTTAAATAATGGCTTAACGATTGCTATCTTTAGTGCCTCAGGAAACGTACCAGCTACAACACATAGATTTATAATATGAGACAAATGGTCGCATATTTCAGATGCTACAGCTTTTATTACTTTGGTTGATATGCCATCGTAACCCACGCTATTTGTGTTTTTTAAGGCCATAGTAATTTTCTGTGCCTGTTGTGGTGTACAGGGTGCCATAAACATCGAGTTTTTGCTGTTTAAGATGGGCCGTGTAGTTTTATCACTGGACTGGAGGGGTTGTATTCTATTAATAAAATAGTCATTAAATTGATTAGCAATTTGTTTCGCATCCGTAATTTTGACATTATTGATTTTAATTTTTTAAATATAATTTTTAGGTACATTAAATTTACCTTGATTTATTATTTGCCAGGCGGTTTTACATTTATTGTGTGATGTTTTGATTTTATGGTTATTTTGTGAACGCTGTGTCAGAGTCATAATTTTTCTAAAAAGCTTAGAGTATTCTTTAAAGCGAGTTCTATTTAATTCATTTGATTTTAATCTGTAGGTCCACAGAAGTTGTCGTTTTTTCTTACTACAGGATTTAATACCTTTAGATATCCAGCTTGGCTTTGTTATTACATTTATTGTAATCATAGTCTTAGGAAAACAGAGGTTGTAGAAAAAAGAAAATATTTCATGAAATTTATTGTACGCGATGTTCGGGTCTTCATATACTTCGGAGAAATACATTTTGCTCATACAATATTTAAATTTAGATGTATTTTCCTTGCTGTAATTACGTCTAATAGCACCGTATTTGTCGATCGTACATATTTTATTTACCGGGCATTTTAAAATCTGGGCTGTGTGGTCTGAAAGGGCAAACTCTAACACTTCTGATTTACACCGTTTGTTATAATTATGCGCAAAATTATCGATACATGTCTGACTTTCCGTTCGAGTAGGTTGATTTATTGCTAGTTTTAGGTTGAAGCTAAGTAGAAGGCACTCAAACTTCATCGACTGATAATTCCTTTTTAACATGTCTATATTGAAATCGCCAGCAATGACAATATTTTTATATGCATTCTTTGACAATTCGTATAAAACTGTTTCGAATTGATTAAAGTAACTATTGAGATTATTACTATTTGGGATACGGTACACACATACAAAGGCAGTCTTGTACTTGGTGAGCTCAATAGCACAGCATTCAAATGTCCCTGTTATTGACATTTTTGAGATTTTAAATAACTCCTTCCATTCATGACCATTTCTAATTAGGATACATGATCCACCTCTCTTAACTTCTTTTCTACTATAGTGAGCGGCTAAGCAGTAGTTTGGTATGCTCAGCTGGTTTTCGTAGCCTTCCATCATAAAATGCTCTGTAATGCATATTACATCCACTAGTATGTTTTTTTCTGTAAGTTCAGTCAGACAAACTGTGAGCGCATCCGCCTTGTTCAACAAACCTGTTCTGGTGCAATACATGGAGATGTTTAGTGACGAAAAAGTTCACCGTGTGACAGATTATCCATACTATAGTTCATGTCAGTCGATATCATCTGGTTATTATATTTTATGTCATCAATTAAATTAATTATATCCTTAAAAATTAATCGTATTCCAGTATTATTTATTGCGCCAGTCCGTCTGTTATACTCAGTGTAGCCGTAGGAGAGATTTTTATTGCTGTCTATTAGATAAGCGTATTCGTGCGTCAGTATGTCCAAGAAAAGCAAGTTATTAAATGTCTCTACTCTTGAATTGTATAAATTAGTGTAATTCTCGCATTTATATGGTGGAGCGCACAAAATAAAGTTAGTATGGTTGATTTCCTGTAGTACTTGTCTGATATGCATAATAATGTCAAAGTAACTATTTGTTGTTCTGAAGTCTTCTTCACCTAACATGATTATGCAGTATTCCTCTAACGTAAAGTCGGATACTTTGTCTTTTAACCCTTTTAGCAATAAGCTTACATTTCCATGAGGTGTTATGTGGTGATAGATTTCCGAACGAGTAAGCGAGTCCTCTGCAATGCTCAGAATTTTATTATTGTTATCTGTACTCAAAATACATATTTTGCATCTTTTCTTAGTATTAGGGTTTGGACTTGCGTATTGGTTATTTTTAATATTAGGACAATTTTTGGTCATTTCTGTAGTCTCGTGACTTTTTTTGTTATCTGGTGTTTCGAGTTGGGTTTGTTTATTGCTAGTTAATCGTTTGTTTTTCTGTTTTTTGGCACTAGATGGTCTTAATTTAGCTGGACTGTTCGTCACTTTCTTCAGTAAATCATTTTGTTTACTCAAATTATCATTTAATTGTTTGAGTTCATTGTTTTCTAATGACAATGTTTCGATTTCTGAATGAGCACTTTGAAGCTCTATGGTAAGTTTTATAACTTGTTCTCGTACCTTTTTTAGTTCGTCATCCTCATCGTCTGACATCTCAGGTACTTACACTACTGACTGTATTATTCAGATTATGTGTCATATTATCACTGTTGTTTAGGTTCGAGTCCGAGTTTGTTCTATTACGGCGAAAGGTAATGTTTTGCAAGAAATCCATTTCGGTGTTCTAAGTGTTTCTTTCTTTGCCTTTATTTAATTTTATTGGTATTTTTAGTTCCGACAACAATGACAGTACTCACAAAAAGTACTTTTCCCTGGTAGGATTGAACCCGAACCCAACGATGCGTCAGGCGAGCTCTTAACCGTTTGGCTACCGTATCAGTTAAGTATGTATGTGAAATATGGTAGTTGCATTACTAGGACTACGCTATGAATGATATGGCTGCGTTTTTGTCTTCATAAATGTCGCTCTTTACAATCTCATTATCCGATGATGTTGCCAATTTATCATAGATGTCACTATTTACAGTCACAAAATTATGTCGTTTGTTGTTGTAGTGTCAAAATTGTCGTCCGTTTATAGTTCAAAATATGCGTGTCATCAGTGCTTGAAAAAGTAAATGAAGATAAATATTCACCTGTTGTTGGTTTTTCATCAAATACGTGGTTGGGCTGATCTAGTCACTGATCCGGTTAACAACACAACGCACTTGAACTCGATAATTTTGTTTAATTTTGCGTTTTCGTAGTCACACTTCACTCTTGTTTATTTTTTGATTTTCATCGAGATTTTCTTGTTAGTATTTTACACCCACATGTGTTCGCACTAATAACACTTATATCAGAAGATTGAGTAATATTTTGGCACGTTAATCGTCCTTTAAACTATTTTTATTCATTAACTGTTGACGGGTGCTGAGATTTACGGTTCCCTGTGTGACTAGTGCTTGCCTGGATTCTGATTATTTGCAAATCATATATATCATAAATCATTCAAATCCGTTCAGCCGTTTTTGCGCCAATCCGAAACATGCATCCAGACAAACGGCGAAAATTCTAAAAACTATATTTTTGGCATCAGAGTCGTTCCCACGCCTCGTATTTATATATTTTTTTCTAAATTAAACAATGTACAGTTTTGACCTTGTTACTATTTCATTAAGTATATAAAACGTTTTCCTAAAAAAAAAAAAAAATAATATCGTCAGTGTGTGAATTTATGGTAATCACAGTATGTAAAATAAATGTCATAAAAGTACTTTGTGCACCTTTTAAAAAAAATACTCGCATGGAGGAGTATGAAATTTGGCACAGATAAAGTTTATATGGAGGAAAAGTGCAGAAAGCTAATAAATATCTAAAAATGAATCCCTATTTCCCTTGGTCACGCCATAACTTGAGAACAATTTTACCGATTTCATTCATCTTTTTAGGGTTCCGTAGGTACCTCAAGAGGAAAAACGGAACCATTATAGGGTCACTTCATTGTCCGTCTGTCTGTCTGTCAGTCTGTCAAGACCATTTTTCTCAGGAACGCGTGTAGGTATCAAGTTGAAATTAATGTCAAATACGTAAGACTACGGGCGCATGGAGCTCTAAAAAGATTGAGCTTCTAAATCAACGCAATAAAAAAATACGGCAATTTATTCGACATTATTGCGAGATATTTCGATACTCGCAAATAAATCAAAACCTATAGGGTACTTCCCGTTGACCTAGAATCATTAAATTTGGCAAGAAGCAAGGTCTTACAGCACAAATATAGGAAAAAGTCCGAAACCGTTAATTTGTAGTTGTAACACATAAAAAAATGCGATTACAAACCTACATTTGCAGTTAGAAAATTGACCATAGCGTATATCAATGTATGGGAGAACATGTTTTTCAAGTACAACGTTAAGTTTGCCTTTGGAATAAATTCATCCCAACTACGGAACCCTTCATTGTGCGTGGTCCGACATGCACTTGGCCGGTTTTTTTTTATAAGTTTTCTAATAATTTGTAGAAGGTTCTTACGGAAAGAAAAATTAAGAGAGAGGTAAGGCGAGCACGAGATCAGCTCATCATAGCCTGCAAGACGCTCCGTGGCACTATTGACCCACCTGAACTGCATGCTGTGCTGACTCGTTTCTTTGCCCCAGACAATTACTGCCGCGGCAGAAACCACAGGCTGTTTGCTGTGCCTCCATATCGCACCGTTTCGTGTGCTAAGTCCCCAGTACCTCGCACTCTAGTCGCACTTAATGGTCTCTTGGATTCTAATCCAACAAGCGATCGGTTTGCGGATGAATGGACGAAAATTTTATTGGCATGATATGCTGAAACAAATTTACTGTAACACCCTATGTACCATATTCTAGCAAATAAATATTTTTGATTTGATTTGAGAGGTAAGGCAAGCACGAGATCAGCTCATCATAGCCTGCAAGACGCTCCGTGGCACTATTGACTCACCTGACCTGCATGCTGTGCTGACTCGTTTCTTTGTCCCAGACAATTACTGCCGCGGCAGAAACCACAGGCTGTTTGCTGTGCCTCCATGCCGCACCGTTTCGCGTGCTAAGTACCCAGTACCTCGCACTCTGGTCGCACTTAATGGTCTCTTGGATTCTAATCCAACAAGCGATCTATTTGCGGATGAATGGACGAAAATTTTATTGGCATGATATGCTGAAACAAATTTACTGTAACACCCTATGTACCATATTCTAGCAAATAAATATTTTTGATTTGATTTGATTTGATTTGAGAGGTAAGGCGAGCACGAGATCAGCTCATCATAGCCTGCAAGACGCTCCGTGGCACTATTGACCCACCTGAACTGCATGCTGTGCTGACTCGTTTCTTTGCCCCAGACAATTACTGCCGCGGCAGAAACCACAGGCTGTTTGCTGTGCCTCCATATCGCACCGTTTCGTGTGCTAAGTCCCCAGTACCTCGCACTCTGGTCGCACTTAATGGTCTCTTGGATTCTAATCCAACAAGCGATCTGTTTGCGGATGAATGGACGAAAATTTTATTGGCATGATATGCTGAAACAAATTTACTGTAACACCCTATGTACCATATTCTAGCAAATAAATATTTTTGATTTGATTTGAGAGGTAAGGCGAGCACGAGATCAGCTCATCATAGCATGCAAGACGCTCCGTGGCACTATTGACCCACCTGAACTGCATGCTGTGCTGACTCGTTTCTTTGCCCCAGACAATTACTGCCGCGGCAGAAACCACAGGCTGTTTGCTGTGCCTCCATATCGCACCGTTTCGTGTGCTAAGTCCCCAGTACCTCGCACTCTAGTCGCACTTAATGGTCTCTTGGATTCTAATCCAACAAGCGATCGGTTTGCGGATGAATGGACGAAAATTTTATTGGCATGATATGCTGAAACAAATTTACTGTAACACCCTATGTACCATATTCTAGCAAATAAATATTTTTGATTTGATTTGAGAGGTAAGGCAAGCACGAGATCAGCTCATCATAGCCTGCAAGACGCTCCGTGGCACTATTGACTCACCTGACCTGCATGCTGTGCTGACTCGTTTCTTTGTCCCAGACAATTACTGCCGCGGCAGAAACCACAGGCTGTTTGCTGTGCCTCCATGCCGCACCGTTTCGCGTGCTAAGTACCCAGTACCTCGCACTCTGGTCGCACTTAATGGTCTCTTGGATTCTAATCCAACAAGCGATCTATTTGCGGGTGAATGGACGAAAATTTTATTGGCATGATATGCTGAAACAAATTTACTGTAACACCCTATGTACCATATTCTAGCAAATAAATATTTTTGATTTGATTTGATTTGATTTGAGAGGTAAGGCGAGCACGAGATCAGCTCATCATAGCCTGCAAGACGCTCCGTGGCACTATTGACCCACCTGAACTGCATGCTGTGCTGACTCGTTTCTTTGCCCCAGACAATTACTGCCGCGGCAGAAACCACAGGCTGTTTGCTGTGCCTCCATATCGCACCGTTTCGTGTGCTAAGTCCCCAGTACCTCGCACTCTGGTCGCACTTAATGGTCTCTTGGATTCTAATCCAACAAGCGATCTGTTTGCGGATGAATGGACGAAAATTTTATTGGCATGATATGCTGAAACAAATTTACTGTAACACCCTATGTACCATATTCTAGCAAATAAATATTTTTGATTTGATTTGAGAGGTAAGGCGAGCACGAGATCAGCTCATCATAGCATGCAAGACGCTCCGTGGCACTATTGACCCACCTGAACTGCATGCTGTGCTGACTCGTTTCTTTGTCCCAGACAATTACTGCCGCGGCAGAAACCACAGGCTGTTTGCTGTGCCTCCATGTCGCACAGTTTCGTGTGCAAAGTCCCCAGTACCTCGCACTCTGGTCGCACTTAATGGTCTCTTGGATTCTAATCCAACAAGCGATCTGTTTGCGGATGAATGGACGAAAATTTTATTGGCATGCCTGAAATACTGTGAGAGGCATTCATGAAAGTATTGTATTTTTTTTTAATTGTTTTTATGTTTTTACCAGAATTTTGTATTTTATATTTTCTTTTCTATGTGTATGTGTATCTGCCTTTAACTAATGTAATTAGTTTAACCGTGTTAATTAAAATAAATAATTAAATAAGAAAATTACGCAGAAAATTGGAAAATTTTAGAATTAGCAAATAATAATTTATCTGAGCAGTAACCAAACATAAAATACTAGGCTTGCATGAATTTATGATACTATTTCAAACTTTATCGCTACGGCTTCAGGTTCAAGGTTGATTGGGAAAATTTTACAGTTTCGGATAGCTTGACCTGTCTGTACATGACCATCGAATTATATTCAGTCCTCATAATAAATAATTTTTTTCGGGTTTGAACCTTCAGAACCTCTTAGGACTTAACCTCTCGACTTTAAATACGGTTACCTATGGTACCGCTTCTACACCCCATTTAGCCACTAACCCCCATATTACAAAACAAGGTTTATTTTCAGACCCAGGTTTAAAACATGGAGTCATTATTGACAACTTAGTACCGAACTAAGTTTTCAGTTTTGTATAAAGAACGGTATTTCAATCACTGTTGCGTTCTTATTACAAAAACTGGCTCCATGGTTTAAGCTATGTCAAAATATAAATCTTGTTTTGTAATAAGACGGTAAGTGTCTTGTAATTCTGGCTGATAACATTGAGGACAGTCGTGCCTAATGTGCAATACGAAATGACTTCTACGTTGATGACTTTCTTAGTGGAGAGGATACTATAACTGAAGCAGTTGACATTTCTATATAGGTACACTAGCTTTCGCCCGCGGCTTCGCCCGCGTGGATGTCGAAAAAAAAGCAGCTTCTCTATCAGCAGCATTCCCCCAAAACATTATACCATATCTTAGTTGGAACCAACGTAAGCGTGGTAAGCAGATAGGAGTGCAGTTTGATTTACAACTTTACGGAGGATATATATAGAATATAAATATAAACTTCGTTTTGTACATACTTGTTCAATATACCTACGTGTCCTCCTCCATTTCATGTCTAAGTCTACTTGTAAGAAATTTTGTATTGTTTTTTTTTTCTTTTTTTTTTGATGCCCTATGATTTTGTCCCCCTTTTTTTTATATACATCTACATATTATTATTTTAAGTCTGTTAGCGTATATATTATGTAAATATTATTTATTAAAAATAAATATATCAAATTGAAAAAATAAAATATCTAATGTACCAACTTTTGAGTTATTCAAGGTACGCAGTAAAAATTTTCCGAAAACTATGTACCCCTTTTTCCGATTCTCGAAAACTCAATATGAGGTCCGAGTTTCGAGTTAATCGGATCGCGCGTTAAGATTCTTTAAATACAAACCATAACACGCCCTAATTTGGGGTTAATCAAGCCACACAGTAGAATCCTCTCTGTTAAGGTTCTGTTATTTTTTCTTATGAAGTACAACCTAAAACTAGCTCTTTATACTCCCACACGGTTAAGTAGTCACACCTGTATTGATAATTTTGCACACAACTATAGGAAAGACTGCGAGGCTCAAGTTGTAGATCTGGTTCTTTCGGACCATACATCTCAAATAATTAAAATACCAATTAAAAAAACATGTAAACTACAGCATTGGAAAACTAAAAAACAGGACATTAGCATGAATAATTTAATAACTTTTAAAACACACCTTAGCTGTTTGTCTTTTGTTCAAGTCTTTGATGCACAAGACGCAAATAAAGCTTTTGATAATTTCATGGATGATTTTTCTCTTTTTTATAGATTATGTTTTCCGCAAAAGATGATAACGATCAAAACTAATAAAGAAACGAAATGGATATCTCGAGGAATAAAAACATGTAGCAAAAAGCAAAGGCAGTTGCTTTGGGCATATAGGTTAAATTCGGACTCACTGAATAAAAAAGTTCTTAGAAACTATACAAAACCTTATAGAAAAATTATCAAGCTAACCCAAAGAGCGCAAAATAATCATTTTATAAACGCCGCTGAAAACAAATCCAAGGCTACCTGGCAAATAATAAATAAAACCAAACTGTGTTTGCCACAGGAGTCAGTTATGTGCATAAATAGAGGCAATCTGTCATTTACGCACCCCACAGACATTGCAAATGAATTTAACAATTATTTTATTGACGAAATTGAAAATAATTCTAAAACTGCCATTACGGTAAATAATATTAATTTAAACAATCAGACATTAAATTCCCTGTTCATGCAACCTGTTACAACTGATGACATTATAAAAATAATTTCTAGCCTAAAAAACACTAACACTGTTGGATATGATGGTGTTTCTACAAAAGTCATAAAATTCGCTAAAGAAATGATAGCTTCTCCATTGGCGCATATAATTAACTTGTGTATTGCTAATGGCATATTCCCAAACGGGCTCAAAATAGTTATAATAAAACCCTTACTCAAAAAAGATGACAAAACAGAGTTAAAAAGCTATAGACCTATAGCGAAAATTACCATTTTTTCCAAAATTTTTGAGAAAGTTATTTACAACTCTCTTTACAGTTATTTTGAAAAATTTCAATTATTTTGTCACGAACAAAAAGGATTCCGTAAGAATACTACCGCTAATATTGCACTCTTCGACCTATTAACAAACATCATGTCATCTGTAGATAGGAGAAATCCAGTCTGTGCTATTTATACTGACATGACCAAGGCCTTTGACTATGTGGACCATAAAATTCTGCTACACAAGCTACATAGTTACGGTATAAGAGGGAACATCCTTCAGTTATTAGAATCGTACTTAAGTAATAGACTGCAATACACAGAAATTTCTAGAATTTGTCCGAAAAGTAAAATTGAAACCATATATAAATCTAAACCAAGGCATGTAAAATATGGTGTTCCACAGGGTAGCGTACTGGGGTCGCCACTTTTTATAATATATATTAACGATCTCCCGACAGTAACATCGAACAAAATGGTTCTCTTTGCGGATGACAGTACAGCTGTAATCAAGTGTACAAATCATAATAATTACGAGCAGGACATAAATACTTGTCTGCATGACATAATTAACTGGTTAAGCAAAAATAATTTAGTAATAAACCTAAGTAAGACGAAAATAATGCAATTTCATCAACGCACCGAAAACCCAAAACTTAGTATTTCTTACCAAGGCTGTAATATTGATGAAGAGAGTCAGGCGAAGTTTTTAGGTATAGTGATTGACAGCAAACTCACTTGGAAACCTCAGGCTGAAGTTGTGTGCAAAAAACTTAGCAAATCCGCGTATGCTCTCCATCAACTTTCTAAAAAAGTCAACCATCAGGCTCTTTTATCACCGTACCATGGACTGGTGGCCTCGGTTTTGCGGTATGGCATTATTTTCTGGGGGCAGTCTACCGATAAGGAACTGGTATTTAGAATGCAAAAGCGATGTATAAGGTCAATGTGCGGTCTTAAAACAACAGATAGCTGTCTGTCCTATTTTCAGTCTCTAAAAATTTTAACTTTTCCTTCTTTGTACATTTTGGAAACAGCTCTATTTGTAAAAAACAATCCACAATTATTTGAAAAACCGTCAGCAGTTCGAAAAAATCCGATACGGACAAAAACTTTTCTTCATAAGTGCGGTTTTACATTTCACTTGGCATACAAACTTTCCAAGTGAAATGTAAAACCGCACTTATGAAGAAAAGTTTTTTTGGTATTGCCCCACATATTTATAATAAAGTACCTGATGTAATAAAAAATATGACTGTAATAAAATTTAAAAGGGCACTAAACAAAATATTAATTGAGAAAAGCTATTACACAATTGACGACTTCCTTAATGATAAATCCCTGCACTGATTGATAAACTATTATTATGATTGACATACATGTTCCTATTCTGACACTTTTTATTCTGATTGATACTTTGACATACTTTATTATATTTTTGTGACATTAATGTGAAAATGTTTCTACTGAATTAGTCTGTTTTTTTGTAATTTTAATGATTTGACATTTATATTTATTCGGTATCAATCGATTTTTTTGGAATTGAATATTATTTGCATGCCCATGAGACGGTAGAATGTGGAGGACTACTTTTTAAGAAAACAACTATGTACGAATTACCCATGTTTGCAAAAATAAATGATTTGATTTGATTTGATTTAAGGGTCATTACCGCACGGTCTCCCGTGAGGCGGCGAGCCTCCTTTCCGGACTGCCGCCGTGGGATCTGGAGGCAAAAGTCGAAACGCTGGGTCGAAACTCCGCTGCCGCGAGAAATCACGGCACAGCGGACGGAGCTCCGGCGGGATCTCATGGTGGCGTGGAGTGTGTGATTGTCGCAATCCAGCGCTGGGCACGCCACATTTGTGGCGAGAAGTCCCCTCTTTGAGGAGTGGCTAGAGAGGCACCACGGCGTTCTCACCGGACACGGTTTGTTTCGGGAGGTTCCTGTTCAGGATAAAGCGGGAGGAAACGCCCGGGTGTCACCACTGTGTGGATCGCCCGGATTACACGGTGGACCATACGGTGGAGGTCTGGCCGGCTTGGGCGGAGCACCGCTGTGTCCTCACGGCGGCGGCGATCTCTCGCATCCGGCCCTGGTTCAGGCTATGGTTCGGAGCGAGAGTGAATGGGAGGCCGTTTCCTCCTTCTGTGAATCAGTAATGCTCGCGAAGGAGGAGACAGAACGCGTGAGGGAGAGGCAAGGTTCGCGCCGTCGCGCCCCTAGTCGCCGCAGGAGACGCCTCGGGCGTCGGGAGTAGCAAGCCGTCTTCCGGCCACCGTAGGCGCGGGCTTGCGTACGGTGGGCGATGGGTAGCTCGCCATCCGATAAGGACCAGGCCCGATTCGACTGCGCGTTGTGTTCCACGCGCGCCTCAAAGAGATGTCAGCACCAACTGACGAGGTCCGTTAGGGCCTGCCAAGGTTGTGATGTTTGTCCGAAAGGGATATCGTGGCCCTGGCACACAGGAAACGGAAGGAACACGGGTGGGTTTTAGTCAGTAAAAGTCTGTCACGCAATCCCGCTCCGCCCAGAGCGGGAGAAGTTATTTGATAATTTCCCACGCAAAAAAAAAGGGGTTAATTTTCGAAAAACTGATAAATTCTTTTATTTATTTTGGTTTACAGTATAAATACTGAGTTTCAAGTTAATCAGACCGCGCGTTAAAATTCTTCCATACAAACTTTGTCATCCGTAAATCCCCCATTATGGAGTAGTTTAAAAAAAAAACAAAAATGTCACACTTTATAATTTACTTAGGTTAGTATTCGTGCCAAGTTTCAGGTTTATTAACTCAAGGAATTAGATTTATCCCCCTTGTTCACCCCTTAAAGGTTGAATTTTGAAAAATCCCTTCTTAGCGGATGCCTATAGTTTCCAACAATAAGCCGAAATATTAGTGATTTAACTTAAAACGAAATTTCATTTAAAATCAAATTTTATCCCCTTTTTCACCCCTTATGGGTTCAAATTCTAACAACACCGTTGCGTTAGCTTCCAACCATAAGCCTAGATAATAAATTTAGTGATTTTACTTCGAAAATTAAGGACTTTCCATACACAACATCATCCCCCTTTTTAACCCTTCGGGGGTGGAATTATCAAAAACGCTGAGACATGTATCAATTAATTTTCAATCGTCAGCCTAAACACAAAATTTGAATATTCTAACTTCAAAACTGACGGACTTTTATATAAACTTCCATCCCCTATTTCAGCCTCTTAGGGGTAGAATTTCGAAAAACCCTTTTTTAGTGGATACCTACTCTTTACAAAGAACACACCCTCCAAATTTCATGTCTCTAGGATCAGCGGTTTAGGCTGTGCGTTGATATATCAGTCAGTCAGTCAGTCAGTCAATCAGGACTTTGAATTTTATATATATAGATTCCATGTTATCATCTGCAAACTTTAATAACGTATATGGCGATCAAATAATCCTCAAATTATCAAAGAATTTACACATAGTAACGAGTTACATAATACTTTACATTATTTTTTCTGACCAAAGTCCAAACTCATCTCAATCTATGACGGTCCCAACTGGGTTTGAGACTCTGGCTCGCTTACTTATACTATAAATATCACCTCCACTGCCAAAGTCACCAAACCTTATGTTCTTTCTGTAATCAGTCAAATCTTCGTCCCACTAGGCCTCGTAGGTCCGTGTGTCATTCAAGCAAAGATAATTATGCAGCTTCTATGTAACTAACTCTCTTCGAAAAATGAACTGAACTGAATGTAGGTAGGTAGGTAGGATTTTTGAACTTAGAATTATAATCATTAAAATCAGCATTAGAACTCGTAATGCTGATTGTAATGATTATAATTCTATATAAGTATCTAGCCATATTTGTTATGGCCGCGAATCATATTTAGATCATGTTACTGACCTGCAAATTGCTAAAAAGGTAAGAAAATTTGAATTTCGCGGGCTACCTTAGCGCATCTCCTTAATGCAACATTTTTTTTTTCATGTTTATTGCTTGTCATTATTCTATGGTAATTGCCAGAATTTATTTTTAAACAAGTTGTCGACATAGCCCACAGAATAAGCAAGCTGAAGTGGCAATGAGCCGGCCATATTATATGTTTCTATCTAGCTGGCCCACCTGAGTCACAGCAACGAAGCCAATGCAGATTGTTAGCTTATTGAATGTACTTCTCTAATCTAACAAAATGATTCAATGTACCTGCGCCACTAAGACAGGAATGGCATTTAATTTCGGTTTCTATCCAGCGGGGCCCTCCGTTATTCTATTGCTTAGAGACTTGAAAATTTTATTGGAGATACTCCTTCCAATGTACTTTTCAAGTTATTCATTTATTTTCAAAAACCTTGGACAGTATACCAGAAATTATTTTCGTAAGTTTTTTTCTATAAAGCGGGGGCCCTATTTCTCCTTTATATTTACAAGTGTAAATCGCACACCAAATTAAAGCATTTCCAATGTACTCACGGGGATTAATGCGGTTTTTTAGATGCGATAAGTACATACCTTGTATTTTCGAATAATAAACTTATTTCAGATATACCTACGCGCGAGCTCCGTCAAATTGTGAGTTTCAGTTAATGCATCGGCCAGGCCTGTGTCCTAAAGATGGCATCAACTGGCTGATGGTAAGCTGGCTAAGTAAAAAAAAAATTAGTTATTGAAAGCAAATTGCATGTAGGGTCAGCAAAATAGTAGCTTATGGAACTAATATCTACATGACACGTGTTATTAATACACGAGTGTGAAGTATCACACGAGTGTTTTAATACTTACCTAGTTATGTGCATGAGTTTCATACACCACTTTGTCTAAAGTCATACAAATTCATCATGATTTCCTATCGTAAATAAGGCGCCCAAATATAACATTCTACAGCAGGGGTACGCACCACAGCAGCCGATCAGCTGTTACGATGACGCGCCGCCATTAAAGCCATAGATAATATAAAATCAGCGGTTGAGCGAATCTAATTTGCACATATTCTGAAATTTTGGACTTGACCAAATGCAGAACACAATGGTTTTTTATAATTTTTGTTTTTATCTAAATATGAAATTCATAATATTATAAATTATTCTTATTACACTATAATATCAGAATCACTATTATTTTGATTGTCGACGGCAACTAAAACCTATGAATTGGGAACTCATTGGTAGACTTGTATCTTACTGGGAAAAAAGTTATTTTAAAGCATTCTTTTGTCAAGAAAAATGTGATAAAAATTTACTATTAAATTTTAGTGGCACGTGGATCAAGTCGTCATTGAGGTACTATATTTTTGGTTTCATAACTAGAATTTTACGATATGAGAGCAGATGCACTTGCTTCTAAGTAGGTAGGTATCTTTTCCAATTAAACTGTGCTATGACACTGAAAACCGCCAAACCGCAAAATAAAAAACAAATAAAAAAAATGTATTTGTTACCTAAATTAATGGTAACTTGTTGACAAAAGCAAATACAAATTAGATGATTTTGTCAATAAGTTAAAATTCATTTATTTAGGATAACTTTTTATACCCGAATATTTTTATCAACATAGAATTCACAAAAAGGTATGCAATAGGCATAATAAGGATCAACACTAAAAAAAAGTCTTAGGTATGCGTAAAAAAAAACCTTAAAAGTAAATATTGCCGAATTCATTTCGTAAATTCAATTTTTTTTGCAATTGCAAAATAAATGTCTATTCTATTCTATTCTATTCTATTCTATTCAATTTACTGTTCTTGTTACTATAAATTACCCAAAATACGGAAATTTTAATTTTATTCGAATTACAGAATATGGTAGCATTCGATATTAATGGCATCAATGCGATTGATTTGTCGGATGTTCCAAAACATTTGTTTCTGAATCATAAAGAAAATTACAAGTTAATATATATAATTCAATACTGTCCGGTAATGGTCAAATTGGTCATTACAAAGCCAACTGTTCACGTCAAAATGGCAATTGGGAATGTCATGACGAACTGGATACTAAAGCAAAAGCTCACCAAAGAAATAAAAAAACATACCGTATTACGTAGTTTATGTGAAACAATAGTTTGGATATTATGAAAAAATATACTATGTCAAAATGCATGTATGTTCCGTATTAATATTTATCTACTGAAAGAAACGTCATGCTGACCTTACTTTTTGTTAACAAAACTTAATAAGTTAACAGATTCTTTATCACCGTAAAATAAGACGTTTATCACAAAAAACGCATTAATCCCTGAAAGTACTTTAATTTGGCGTTCGATTTTCACTTGTAAATATTAAGGATAAAAAGGGCTCCGCTGGATAGAAAAAAACTTACGAATGTAATTTCTGCTACACTATCCAAGGTTTTTGAAAATAAATGAATAACTTGAAAAGTACATTGGAAGGAGTATCTCCAATAACATTTCCAAGTCTCTAAGCAATAAAATAACGGAGGGCCCCGCTGGATAGAAACCGAAATTAAATGCCATTCCTGTCTTAGTGGCGGAGGTACATTGAATATTTTCGTTAGATTAGAGAAGTACATTCAATAAGCCAACAGTCTACATTGGCCTCGTTGCTGTGGCTTAGGTGGGCCAGCTAGATAGAAACATATGGCCATATTAGCCGTAGAACCGATGATCGTTGGGGTAGACGTGTTTTTGAGTGAAGACCGCGAATTGGCAAACGTAAGGTAGGACGCCCTCAGGCTAGATAGAGCGACCATCTTCGCAGGGTGGCTGGTGGCAGCTGGATGAGAGTTGCCGAGAATCGAGTTGAATGGCGTGCAATTGGAGAGGCCTATGTGTGCAGCAGTGGACTGCTATGGGCTGATGATGATGATGATTTTTAAACATGTCTGTTTAGAAGAAAGTTAAAGAAAAGAGAGAAACATCTAACGATTCTTGCCAAGTTACGTGGCGGCGGCGACTCTACTTCATGCGTCAGAATTTACGCAGAGGGGGCGCTTCGGCGCCCGAGAGGGGGTACGGCGCTGGTGTCGTACATTTGGCCTTGTGGCAGTGGATCTATAGCCATACAACTTCTAGTCTCTTATAGAAATCGTGTAGCACCCAATGATCGTCATTGGTAGCACCCATCAAACTAACGACGATGCCTCACCAAGCCGCGGTGGCTTGAACTATGTGGAGCTTTGCCCAGGCAGCACACAAGTCATATAACTGGCCAACAATTTACCTTATGCAGGGTTAAGCTTTATTATATATGTGTGTATTACGAAGTTCTGTATTAAACATTTTGTTTGCTATAATACTGCTATTAGCTGAGTTAGTTTTGTAATTTGCCGATTTTATTTCTTAAAACTGAATAATCATCATAAAAAGACCTGTTACTCAAGAGTTTGTGTAACCTTTTGTATAACATTGGTATAAAATTCCATTACCAAGCATGATACTGGATAATTTATATTCTGTTCTCTTTTAGTTGTATTAAATACCACATCTTGACAGTTATTCAGCTGCTGTATAAAATAGGCGTTGTTTTTGTTATGAAGAATATAGTAACTTAACAGAAATTGGAACTTAAAAAACAGCTATCTGCTGTTGTAACTGCTTTATGCCGCTTTAAGTACGAAATTACCGTCATGTGCAGCTAACTGTGGTAAAAGCAATACGAGTAGTAACAGATTCTTATGCAGAAGTTTGCTGGGTACTGGGACTACACCTATACTGTGGGTTTTCATTACTATCTGACTCAATACTAATTGTTTGATTTACAGTACGAATGTGTGTGATTATAGAACAGTTATCGATCATATGTTGAGTGCAGACCACTTTTAACCAGAGAACAATTTAATAAGTGGACACATAAGGTCTGTTAAGCAGACATAAGACGATAAGCCGCTGTGCAATCAGATTTTATTCAGAATGAGCGTCGCCATGTCGAATAACATAACCTATCATAATGATGTGGAATTTTATACTCAAATACCCAATTTTAATTACGAAATCGGTATAATATTCTTATAAAAGTATTACAAGGTTCTTTTTGAACCCTTAAATTGTATAAAATATAAAAAAATATTTCACACGTAAAACAAACCAATAGACGAAATGTTGTTTATTTCTCCAAAACCTCGCTTATCAGGTAGCGCATGAAAATTTTATACGAGATGTATATACATATAAATACACAGTAAAGTTGCATGCGCACCTACAATTTCCTTATTTAAGCATAAATAATTAATTACGTTACTAGGCCATATTATATTCCAATGTCGCAGTTCACCATGATGATACAACGCGTACCGCGGGTGTTGGATTTGTCAATTTCAATTTAATTTGATTAACTTCTTGATAAAATATACTTGAAATAAGCTAAACGCTGTGTATCGTCTGAATATCTGAGCTTTGAAGGACTTAACTATAGTTCACTCGATCATCATCTGGCTAACAGAGCTGTAATACTTGTATAAAAGAACATAATGCTTTCATGCAGAAGATACTCAGCTTGTCGTACAATTATTCAAAACTTATTCATCTGTTACGTTGCTATTAAACAGCTATTAGCAATTTATTTTTGTGCCCAAATTGCTTGAATAACGTCTGAGTAAGCGCCAAATCAGCTAATTACGGTAGTCTTATTCAGCAATTAGTTTCTATGACTGGTGTTAAACAAAACTTACTCAGAATTTTTGTGCTGCCTGGGTGGTAGATGCAAGGCTACTAAGGCCCAGGAATCGCTTACTTTGCCCCTTCATAAATGTAGATTCTGGTGAGACTCAACCAGTCCTGGGCTGGCTCTCTACTCCTTCTAATCAATTGAAACCTTTTGTCAGAAACAGAGTCAGTGAGATACAGGAAAGTACTTGTGGTCCTGGTGTTTACGCCTGTGTTCATTGTAAAGACGTTTAGTGCGTCGCGTTTGCAAATGTAAACTGCCAGGCTCCTGTAGATTTTGTTTTAGTGATACCTTCACTAGTTATAATAAATTGTTGTTCAAAATGTTTTCATCACTGTCGCGAACTTGTACACTCCGCATATTTTTAGTGAAATACATAGTTTATACCCAACTAAACAACCATACCTCGATAAGGGAGTTCCATTTAAGATCACTAAAGTCCCAGCATCTGGCGACCTACGACAAAACCTGCAATTTTAGCGAAAAACAAGTTCGATCTTTGCGAACATGCGCTGCCGGTGTGCCCATTGCGCTGCAGCTACTTCTCACCTAAATCCTCGGTTTTCTCAAACTCAAACTCAAGAGGAGTACCAGCCATTGCAGCCACCGCCGGTTAGCGATCAGCATTCAACATCGTACCGCAGCCTCGGCCAATGCAGCTACGTGCCCATTCTTCCTTGTGAATTCCCTGTTATCTATTCACCCTTGCCTTTTATACCCTTACCTTAAACCTATCCAATACTTATTTAAAAACAGCTTCTACTTATCAGTGCATTGGTGTCTGTAGTAATTGCAGTGTGTTAATATATTTACATCAATAAACCATAGTTACGCAGTTCATTAAAGTAAACTCACATTATCTATTGGTAAACGTTTTTACCCTCGATACGAATATAATAGTAGACTATTTTCTTATGATATAATCATAGTTTTTATCCTTGTTTCCGAACGAACTTATAGCTGTTACTATAAGCATATATTTCACCCAACTCGCCAAACATTCCAGGCCGATTTCTCCGTGTACCGCAACTTCGGACCGCTTGCCATGTCACCGTGTGATTGGGGCGAAGCCCTACCCACAGCTGCGCCGGGCCTGACTCGGATGACGTTAGGCGAGGAGCGTGAGCTAAGTTTCTAGTTTTTTACATTATCATCACCTATTTTGTGTCTGTATAATATATGGGTGTGTAACGGTTGATATAATAACAAAAAATCTAACGTTCACTTGACCTAATTTCAGTTAATATACTTTTGTTTAATATAACGATCAGTTGAGATAATGAATTGTTGATATAATTTCATTTTATCTAATTTCTTATGATATAATAAACATTTCCTATAATGCACATTTGACATAATATTCATGTAGTATATTATTCACTTACTATAATATTCATAATCTCTAATAACTTTTAATATAATTTAGAAAATCTGATACAATTTTAAACGCCTGCTAGTATGGTGCTAGCAAAAATGCATCGCATAAGCATACCGCTACAACAGCATAACGTTGTTTGATATAACCTTTATGTAATCGAAAATCATTAGGCCTATCGTTTAAAATATATAATATTGCGATTAATTTGATTGAGCGTGCTGCGGGAGCGGCGTGACAGAAACGAATCGCTGCAAAACCGACTCCACGTAGTCTTGTCTGCCCTACCCCTAGAGTGTTATTTAAAATCGCGTAGGTGCGTAGGGGCGAGGCGGCCCGCGAGCTGAGGAGCAGGTGGTTTCAACGCTTGCCGCCGCGGCTGAGGCTGGCCGGCTGCGAGCTTCGGCAAGCCGAAGCCACGGTGGTGAGCGTGAAACACATCTGTGACGATAAGCTTGCATGGGACCGCTGTAGCCCTGCAGCACCGGAGCCGTGACAGAAAACATGCCTGCTGCATGTTGCAGCCTTGCTGCATGCTTGCTTGCTGCATGCTTGCTTGCTACATGCTTGCTTGCATGCAGAGTTCTAGTTAGGTTAGAACTGTGACCATTAAACATGAAAATTAGGTCATAAGAACATGAGGTCAAATGAATGTTATATAAAAAAAATATTATACATATTGATAATTATATAAAATGAACGTTATACTAAATGTTTTATATTAAATGAAAATTATATCATATAAAACATTAGGTCATATGAAATTAGGTTATATGATTTTATAGCATATGAAAATTATATTATATGAACGTTATTTCAAGTGAAATTAGAGCATTTGTTATTATATCATACATTACACACCCATAATTTATATCCATAATCAAACCAACTTTTTTTTTGGGTGGGAAATAATCAAATAACTTCTCTCGCTCTGGGCGGAGCGGGAGGGCGTGTCAGACTTTTACTGACTAAACGCCACCCGTGTTCCTTCAGTTGCCTGTGTGCCAGGGCCACGGTATCCCTGTCGGACATACCCGCAACCCTGGCAGGAATCAAACCTACTTGGAATCAATTTATTTATTCAATCCGATTTAACATTTACAATATTGGCAAGGTTTTGACTTAACAATGGGTAAAGATTATGGAGGGGAATCTAGCACAAATAATCCTCAAGAATTAAGGATATTTTAGTGAAACGTAGTTCCATAATAAGCCCAATCACTTTTAGAAACCAATTATCAAATGTTACCTCTAGAGCAGCGCTTACTCTAGATTGAGTTAGCTGAGTTAACATTAAAACTAAGAAAATTTGAATCTATCTTTATAGCCGTTTTGATGACTTGCAAAATCAGATAGAAGTATTAAACTCTGACAATTTATTTCACGAGATTGATGAACGGAATACTGATAAATGATAAATGATTTTTATTTCTGTAAGTAGGTTAGTACAGACACTATTACACGTCATATTTAAAAAAACCGGCCAAGTGCGAGTCGGACTCGCGCACGAAGGGTTCCGTACCATTATCTATAAAAATGGCAAAAAAAAACACGTTGGTTGTATGGGAGCCCCCCTTAAATATTTGTTTTATTTTAATTTAATTATTTATTTTCAAAGTCAATATATATCTACATATTCTGCGAAGCGTCTACCTGTTGCCGTTATCAATATAGAGCAAAAACGAGCAAAAAAATCACGTTTGTTGTATGGGAGCACCCTTAAATATTTATTTTATTCTATTTTTTTGTATTTGTTGTTATAGCGGCAACAGAAATACATCATCTGTGAAAATTTCAACTGTCTAGTTATCACAGTTCATGAGATACAGCCTGGTGACAGACGGAACCCTATTAGTAAGGCTCCACCGTCTGCCTGTCTGTCTAGACAGACGGCGGAGCCTTACTAATAGGGTTCCCGTTTTACATTTTGGGTACGGAACTCTAAAAACTAGATGAAGTCCTATCTGACTACTCTGAGAAGAAAGGCCGAAACAAACTCAAAGGTCACAGTCTCTTTTAAACTTCAGACATAATCTTGGTCAGATCATGTGAAGGCCATGTCGATTGTAGATTGGTGTCTGAAATAGTATTTTGAGGAAAGAACCACACAGATTTAGTGGACCTGTCTAGTCAGTGCATGCATTTGTCAGTAATCGTGTAGCTTAACGGAGCTCAACAATGCGACGAACAATACAAAAGAAAGGACATTTAGGTAAGCCGCATTAATTACTTCAACTGCCAGACCATGATTAAAGCAAACTGAGAAAAATAAAAAAAAACAATGACCCACACACTATCGAACAATATCGAACATGGCAATTCCTCTATTACCCAAAAACATAACTCGAACCGTCATGGTGAAAGTAATTACAAGAATTTAAATTCAAGTCTGATAACTACAGGTCCATGTAATCACGATCATCATGATATAGGTTTTAAATTAAGTACCTCAAATACAAGTTATTAAGTTTGACGGGCTTTGCTTTTGTTGGCTTGGATTTCGTGACACATTCTTATCTGGTACACATTATCGACCACATCGCTCCCATTCATAAATTCCATTATCTTATTTCCTAATTGACTGGCGATGCAGCGGGTATTATTGCTAACTTAGAGATATCCAGCGCAAGTTATACGTGTGCTTGGAAATTATTATATGACAATGCACGTCAATTAATAACTCATCACCATAAATTCATTACCTATTATACATTAAACCATTCCCAAGCGAATGAAAACTTTAATCGTCATATACGATTGCATTTTTGTTTGCGCGGCAGTGAAAGCCGTACATTTGGACCTCGTCACCGACCTTACCACTGAGGCCTTCATGGCCATGGCCACTCATGGTTACTTGAAGTACTTATAAGTTAAGAAAATCTGTGCTGTTTTTGGTTTATTGTGTTAAGGCGACGATAACCGACTTTTAATGATTTTATAGGTACTGAAGATCACGTCTAAACGAGTAGTGTTAATATGATTTGAAAAAAAAATATGTTCATTTAGAGCATTTTCTCAATAATTTAATATGTGAATATTTTAGATTATGTTTATATTACATAGTGAAATTAATTTGTAAAGTTATGTCTAACGCGGATAAAAAACTGAGAATGGCGCAAAATCTACTAAGCGTATTTTTGTGAAACCTTCACCAATTTAAAGATAATTTAATTATTGATCTTTTAGTATACACGTTTTATTAAAAATACCTTTTGTTTTTTGTATAATAAATTAATAATGCGTCAAATTGGGGACAGCGCTCCATGATGGGCGAGTCCTATTACTGGCTGAACGTACGACGCGTTGCGTGAGCTCAGTACAGAACACGCAAGCTAACCACTCAAGGTCACTGGCATATATCTGCGTCTTAAGATATTGATACCCAGGATCTGAAACCAACTATAGATAGTAGATAATACGGGCTGATGTCGTGGTGTGTATTTTGCGTACGTAAACCAACTATTCAATACGAAAACTAAATGGCACGGCATTGCAAAACCCAGTTCACAATGAGAAACCGTGAGATAGGCCCTTGAGCTAAATCCTCAATACTCGAGATCTTCCATGATTGTGATCGTCGTGTACCCCCAGCCCCCCTGCACCCCGTCACAAAATAGGTACAGAAGCTCAGCTCCATAACACGAGCGAAAACAGCCGCACGCACACATAGACGAACGCGCGTCGATCTCAAACAAATGCCAGTACAAGTGCGCTCGCTGTACAGCTTTCCAAAGAAAAGTATGCGCTTCGCGAATAATCGTCTATCTTCAAAAATACAAAAGCGCGATGATGAGGTCTAATAGAAAGAATATACATACATACCGCGCAATGGCGGACGTGGGAATGCATGCTACCATTGTCTATGAATGATTTAGCTACGGAAATATGCAATGTAATAAATGCTAAGAACTGCGCAAAGGTATTAAAAAGATACTTTCTAGATTGCAGTAGTGTGATCTAGAGGGAATTGTATCTGTGTAGGTACCTTAGGTAGGTACATAGATGCAATTTTTTCTGGATTGTTCACTGTTGATTTATTAATAATTAATATGTAGTGGCACCGAGTTGCTGTGTCTGGCCATACCGCAGTTAAACCCACGATAGTTTGTTTGGTATGTGTAATTGTGTAAACAAATCCTGTTAAAACTGTATTTTGATTAATAAACGTAAAAAAACATATACTCACGCCTTCTTCCCATGGGGGTTGGCAGAAACTATAGAACGCCACCTGCTACGCTCCTTACACACTTCTTTCGCTTCGGCTCCGTTCGTTCATACATCTAGTCATACACGCACGCCGGTTGTGAGTACTACGCACCTGACCTTTCTGAAGAACATCACCAACTAGGTCACTTATGTCCGGCGTTTCCACTCACCTCTGTCACCCAAATGTCCTTTCTTTGGTATTGTTCGTCGAATCGTTGAACTCCTTAAGCGCTGAGTTGTGCTGCACGATTACTGACTGGATAGGTCCACTCAATCTGTGTGATTCTTTCACCAAAATACCATTTCAGACACCAATCTACATGGTCTTCACATGATCTGACCAAGATTATATCTGGACTTTAAAAGAGACTGTGACCTCTGAATTTGATTTGGCCTTTCTTCTCAGAGTAGTCAGATAGGAAGCGCCGACCTCATCTAGTTTTAAAAATATGATTGATGTGTAAAAAGTGTTTGTACAAACCTACTTACAGAAATAAAATCATTTATCATTGCTATTTCAAAAAGTGACAAATGACAATCTGAGACCGGAGGTGGCAACCAGAGAGAGAGGAAATTCATTCACATATAAGCATTGCCTCTTTGGGGGGTTACTCTGTGGCATGACGTTCTTGCTAATTCGGAAACATGAAGATTACCGAAACGCATACCTTTCTTGGTTTACCTGTACCTGAAGCGTGTCTATGTGTCCGTGTGTTTTCACTCGTGATAAGGAGCCGACCTTCTGTACCGATCTATTCCGTGCCTTCTTCCTCCCAGCCTCATCTCTGTACCTAACTAACAATTTGTTTCCAATTATATGGATGCGAAGACTTTAAACAAGGATTGTTTATTGTGTAGTTCATGGATTTTTGCAGAGGATTGTTATGGTAAGGTAAATATTATCTCAATATATATACTTCTTCTGTACGTGTGTTTGTCACCTAACTCCTCCTAAACGGATGGACTGATTTGGTTGAAATTTTGTATTTATATTTCAATGGGTTCCTGAATGGTTTGAAAACACAATCGGACCCGGTAGGTGGCGCTACTGTCGGTATAAGGCGGTACGAAGTTCACCGGGTCAGCTAGTTATGTTATAAAATTCTAGTTGCTATGTGATTAAATTAAGGTATTCCAAGTTAAACTCGACGAAATATTTTGGTAGTAGGCATTCATTGACGATTGTTTGTTTTTGTGTAACATCTTTCCTCTTGCTTTCTGTGGGAGTGAATTCGTGAAAAGGGACGGACAAGAAGTGACAGCTTGAGCATGGAATAGGTAAGTACTTTTTAGTAACATGGAATTAGTAAGTACTTTAGAATAGCATAGAATGAGTAAGTACTATTAAGGTGTATATGTTCATACACGAAGTCTGTTAACATTATGAACAACTTTTACTATGGGACCAAACCTGAAATCGCGAAAAAAAAATCTGCCATTCCCTACATGTTCTCATAACTTGTCAAAATGTAGGGAACAGCTGATTTTTTTTCGCGTTTTAGAAATGCTGATCGCGTTCTTCTTTATTGGTGAAATTCGCCATTACTAATAAAACTTGAAACAAACGAAAATATGTAATTTTGAAATGGTTATTTCTATACAAGCGGTGGCTCAATAATTTGACAATTTCTTAATAAGTAAACATAATCTCTATTGCCAGGTGAATTAACTTATATCAGTATTATTTCTGTTAGACTATAAACTATCGGAGGGAACGACATCCATGAGTTTTTTCACCACGTTACCAATTTAAAAAAAAATTGACCTGTGCTCGAAGCCATCCCTGCGTCAATTGTCTGGGGGACACGGCGCGGCATACGCTGGCCGAATATGTCACATGGCCCGAGCCACGCCGTGGCCTCGTTTTGGAAGTGGGAAGTGACCTGCCGCTGTCGACCTTAGTTCGTTCAATTATCGCCAGCACTGAGTCCTGGGACGCAGTGTTGTCCTTCTCCGAAAGAAGCTTCAGAAAGGAAAAGGGAGATCACGAGTGCTTTCCAGTCCCGCAGCATGCGCACTGGGCTGCGGAGGGTGGACAATTCCCTCTTCCAGCCCCCCTAAATGGGCCCAGGAGCAACGGAGTCGGGGACATCCGTCACCCCCAATCCACCGGACCAGAGAGGGCGGTACGTAGTATTCCACGCGCGTCGAAACGGGGGAGTTAAACACCTCACTCCACCTATGGGACGGGGCCCGCATAGCGTGGGTCATCACCAGTCCGGGGCAGTGGAAGTCGCATTCGCACCCGCAGCCTCCCGACGACGCAAGTGTATGAAGGAACACCGGGGTGGTTTGAGTCAGTAAGAGTCGGAGGGCGGAGAACATTCATGAGGATTACCAACCAGACAAAAAAAATGTTTAGAACTCTGACCAAACGCGCGCGAGCGGTGCTCCGGCGCGCGCTATTCCCAAGTTGCTGGCAGCTAGGCAGGCTTTTTATTATTAGCGCAAGGTGCGTTACTTCGCAAGCCAGTTTAATACCCTGTTCACAATTTCTCGGTTTCCCGTGGTTAGCAAGAATGGTTTCACAATCTCTTGCAAGTCGCCTATAAGACGGATGCTCTTGTCATCCGCTTCTTTCAATTCTTCGGTTTTTCATCTAAATATGAAAAAAAAAAATCGTTTTCATACATCGATATCACTTCGTGGACAATAGTGTGGGTTATACGTTTATTCGACTGTAATAAAACGACTTTTTGTAAATGCTGTAATGTATAACTGTTTTTGTCCCAAATAAATAAAATAAAATAGAACTATCGAAAAATAATGCGTATAAGCATTGGTCAGCTTATTTTTAGTTTTCATTAATAGATCGCTAAATGTATTTATGTTAAAATGTATTTTGAAGGCGAGTATTTGAAAAACTACGTATAAAATTGGTACTTCAAATAACAATTATAAATTACATTTTTAGGAAGTAATTGGAATACAAATACCAAACACGTATTTGTATTTCAAATACGTATCTGATCTCAATTACAATTAATTCAAATATTAATTATAGCAAAAGTTAAACAAACTATACTCCATTTGAAATAAGATTAGACATTTTAAATAAACCTTTTTTACAGTTCGTTCAACCGATTTTGACTTCTAATGCTTTGGTGGCATGACAAATAACAGCTGTAATAAACAGTTGGTATTGTAACCACGTTTTTGCTTTTAATGCCATCCAGTATGTCTACGGAATAGAAGTCAAAATCGGTTGAACGGACTGTAAACAAGTTTATTTAAATGTCTAATCTTATTTCAAATGGAGAAAGAAAGAAAGAAAGAAAGATAATTTATTTGTCAAACATGCGTATACATAAACTGACAAGGCAGACATGCAAGGTATTGAGTTAATATTTTGTTGTGAGCGTCCATGTTTTGCCAATAGCGGCGTACAAATTGTATAAGTTGTAAGTAATTAGTTAACAATTTCATTTAATTGGATTAACATTCATAATCATTTCATTAATAATTTATGTCAAGATTTAAAGTATATTATGGTCAAAAATAAATTAAATTATGTCCAGTATATATACATAATTATTAAATAGTATCATTATAATCATTTCATGTCACGTCATTTTAAATTCATTAGAAAATACGTAAGAAATAAACAATAAAAATAGATGTCTCGATTTTAAAGTCCAAAATAAATTAAATTAACTATGTCCACTATAATTAACTGTGTTCACATTATAAAATTGTATTTTTAACCATCTACATTAGAGGTCGGAATAGAAAAGTCCTTTTCCTCCAAAAATAGTGTAATATGCTTTATTAATTAAAAAAATTCTCAGCTTATTTTTGAAAGGTGACAAGGGCAGTTCTCTCCAACTTTTAGGCAATTTATTAAATATCATCGGAGCCATACAGAAAATACTTTTGCGCATGAGTGATGTTCTCGCAGCATGAGAGCATATCCTACTGTTGTCACGCCTGTTACGTGGTACAACTTCATTTAATAGTATAGGTATATTTTGTTTCCGAATCAGCTAAACTTCGTTGAATTATTACATCAGTTCTAAAATGTTTTATCTTTGGCATTCTGTAATATAATAACCAAAACTTAATCTAACACAATGATACAAACTTTGGAAACATAAACAGCAGGAAATGAAGCCTCTATCTTAAAATCTAAAAGCAGCGTTTAATTAATTAAAATTAATATTACTACCTACTTATTTTTTTTTTTATTATAATGAAACATTTTTACTAAATGAAGGCCACGTTAATTTATTTGGATACACAGTACCAGCTGTAATAAAAAAAACAAAGATTATAAAATATTTTCTCCAACATGACATTAACAGAAATATTGTTTGGAATACAATTGTAAAACATATATTGTTAATGGCAATTTTGACTGTATAGATTTAAATAATGTATTGTGCTATGCAGTCCCCAGAACTGTCCATAGACGGCAGGTGCGAGTAGGCAAACTCTTTTCAGTAGGTACCTGCCGAACTAACACTGGTGTACGTTCACCAGTTCGGCGAATGGCAGCAACCTACAATGAAGCATTCGAACACATCGACCTATTTAGATGCTCTTTGAAAAGGTTTCGCAGCCTTTTGTACGAGACACTTAAACCCATGGTTTAGTTGTTATTGTTTTATTTCAAATTTAATTTCAATTTTGTTTTTTTTTTGTTTTTATAATATTAGTGTATTATATATATTATTTATGGTAATCTGTGAACAGCACTGTGGGCTACATTATTACTTAAGTTATTTATGTTTTTCTGTTTTATAATATTGCATAATGTAGCTGTTTGTTGTTCCTAAATAAAAAAATAAAGTAAAAATAAAATACAATAGACATAAGACCATTGAATTCTACCATTCAGTTCACAAGTCAGCATATACTTCCAACAATATCAGAGACAATACAATCATAAGTCATCACTCAAAAGGTAAAGAATAATCCATTGACTCATTAACACTTGATTCATGACCACAATGAGTCACCTGCAACCTTAATAGTACTGCAATCTTTGAATACAATAAAGGTTTTCATTGATTAATCTACACGTTCATAAAATCATTCTATATTCTTTAAATATAATAAATAAAATGGTAACGTAGTCAAAACCGTACATTGTATATTTATGAAAAAAAGTAATTGCTACGAGGTGTGGAAACGAGTCTGATGCCGAAAATATAGTTTTTAGAATTTTTGTCTATTTGTCTGTTTGTCTCTTTGGCGCAAAAACGCCTAAACAGTTTGGGATGAAACTCGGCGCACAGATAGCTCATAACCTAGATTAACACATAACGTACTTATAATCCCGGTAGTACGTTCCCGGGGGATATTTTTGGACATCCACGCCGGCAAAAGCTTGTCCAATAATAAATTCAACCTTTTGTAATCCTCTAGGTACACATGGCCCTCTGCCCGGTACGTCCAGCGTATCCTAAGCTGTCAGACCGGCTGACTTTGTAATATCTCCATCATGGTATAACATAACGTAATCAGCCTATAATCTTCCCCCTACTGGGACACAGGCCTCCTCTCTGTGTAGAGAGTCATGAACAGGGTGCAAAGTTCACTCATCCTTCATAGCAAAGGGAGGATCCTCCGACCAGACAGGTGTTGTGTCTTGTGGGCTTGTGGGTCTTGTATATATGCTAGTCGTGCGGTAAACTCTGCTTGCGCGATGCAGGATTTTGCGTGACGTCAGTGTGACGCGTAGTTCGCATGTGGCGATGTTGATGCCGCTACAAAATCATCATGGTATACGATATTTAAATTCATATATATTATATAAAATTTGGAATAGCAAGAGAAGATACTCGTTCCTTCTGCATCGCATACAGATCAACTCAAAGATGGCCAAACATCTCCAATGCTTCATAATAGTCGTCTTCTTCTATAAACACAGAATACTGGTATTCACCTGCATCCAATTAAACTGGAAGCCAACCCCAGCATAGTTGGGAAAAGCTATAGGCAAGTCATAAACGTTCATCTTCTTCTACTACTGTTTCTAATGTCTAATTCAGCCACATCTTCCAATAGCCTTCTATAATTAAGGTTCTCATTTCCTATATGTTCAAGACAACATTATCAAAAGATAATCTCGAGTCTCTCAAAAACCAATGCTGTTTTGTCTGTCATAAGGCATCTTCTATAAGAAACTTTACATAAATAAATATTGTCACATATTTTAAGAATCTCTTATAGGATTAACCACATCCATTACAGCAACATCATATAATTTATCTGCCAACATCGTTCTAGTATTTTCCCTATTACAGGATTGACTCACAGTATTTCCTTTGTTCCATAATTATCTTAAACAATCACTGTTTCTTGTTTTCCACGTTAACACTTCACATTGTCTTATTAACCTTCACTTACAGTCACATTTTTCTCAGTTTTAGTCACATTATCATTATTAACTGTCACATTAGTTCTACCACTAATAAAATCAATATTTTCTTCACTACTATCCGTCGAATTCACTTCCCTAATCTCAATATAGTCATCGTCACTAAACAAACCGTCACTTACAAGTCTTTCTCTAAGAAAATTATCGTTTAAATTCGCAAAAATCGTCTGATCATTTTCTATGTCTTCATTACAGCATTTTCGATAGAACACATTTGCTGGTCTGCCATAAATGGCACTTAATACTGCCACTAAGACAAGTGACACTAGTACGCAGAATGTAAGGAATCTAAGCCACATGGTACCGTTTGGTGACAGAGGCGTAAGTTTACTGAGTGTCATTCTTATTTAAAATCGTAATACGCTCATTGTTCTGTTATTGGGTATTGGTTTGGCAGACGTGCGACTTTTTTGTCGTAAGGAAAATTGTTGCGATTTTAATATTTTTTTACAACTTTCCTTAATGTTACTAATAATATGGATATCTTCATCATTACTTTTGTATAAAAATCTATAAAAGATTTTATTTGACACCTGCCACCATAACAAACCTAGTTATTTGAAAATAAAGCAAGCATCTTTTTAAGTTTTGACGTAAAAATATGCTTGCTTTATTTTCAATTAATTATTATAGTGTTATAGATTAAGTATAATACAAAATAATAAGAAGGATTAAAAACAAAAGTATAATTATGAGCAGTGTAATAATTTTGGTGAACAATAAACCGTATTTTATCTATCTAAAGGCAATATTTATGTATCTATCAATAATTAGTTCTACATAGTTACATTAAAGTTAAAGTCAAATTATTTATTTCAAATAGGCACTTCTACGGACTTTTGAACGTCAAAATTTACAAAAAAATAGAGTTGATTCTAGTCGCCTCAAGTCGCATCCAAAACTGTTTCATAAAATACAGATTATCACTAATACTTAAATAAACCAACAATCTATTTTCTGCAAAGCCCTCAACTAATCCTTCACCAGGAAAATCTGCAACAAAAACATTAATAGGTAAGAAGAAATCTCTCTAAGAGATATAATTGAATAATTCACTTATTTTCCTCATCAATCGAGCTGACCTTTTAGCCAGTAATAACGATGTTAAGCTGGATATTAATACCCTGATTCATGTTCCTTTTTAGAACTTCCCAGAAATACAAGCAGGATATTATATTCCTTTATTGTATGAAAATATCTATTACATAAACATAAACTCACGCCTTCTTCCCATGGGGGTAAGCTGAAACTATAAAACGCCACCTGCTACGCTCCTTTTGCTTCGTGTACGTTCATACACCTGGTCATACATGCACGCCAGTTGCGAATAATACGCACCTAACTTTTCTGAAGAACATCAACAATTAGGTCACTATATGTGTGTATATCTTCTAGGTATTCCCCTCCCAGCGTTTCCACTCACTTCTGCTTTGTAAATACCTTTTATAGTCGCCTTTCTCTCAACATGACCAAACATAATCTCTTCAATGTTTGTCACTACATCTTCTTTTAAACCACACCGTTGCCGTATCACATCATCAATATCTATTACCTGGTAATAAAAATTGATAAATATTATTGTTCCAATTTAATTATTGATTGCGTTGATAGAACAAAAATTAAGCGCATTTTTGAGTTCACGTGAAACTTAAACCGCCTTATTACAAAACAAGATTTATACGAGTATTTGACATGGCCAGAACCATGGAGCCAGTTTTTGTAATAAGAACGTAACCGTGATTGAAATACCGTTCTTTTTACAAAACTGAAAACTTAGTTCGGTACTAAGTTGTCAGTTTTGTGTTTAGGAACTTTACCATAGTCGGAATAAAGTTCGAAATTCAATAATGGCTCCATGTTATAAACCTGGGTCTGAAGATAAACCTTGTTTTGTAATAGGGTTTACTTTAAGGCGACGATAACCGACTTTTAATGATTTTATACTGAAGATCACGTCTAAACGAGTATTGTTATGGATTTGAAAAAAATATATGTTAAATTAGAGCATTTTCTCAATAACTTAATATGTGAATATTTTAGTGTATGTTTATAATACATAGTGAAATTAATTTGTAAAGTTATGTCTAACGCGGATAAAAAACTGAGAATGGCTCAAAATCTACCAAGCGTATTTTTCTGAAACCTTCACCAATTTAAAGATAATTTAATTATTGATATTTTAGTATACGCGTTTTATTAAAATACCTTTTTTTTTGTGTATAATAAATTAATAATGCGTCAAATTGGGGACAGCGCTCCTTGATGGGCAAGTCCTATTACTGGCTGAACGTACGACGCGTTGCGTGAGCTCAGTACAGAACACGCAAGCTAACCACTCAAGGTCACTGGCATATATCTGCGTCAAGAGTATTCTATTCTATAAAGCGACGATCTTCCCAGGGTGACTGGTAGCAGTTCGATGTAAGTTGCTGAGGATTAAGTAGAATAGCGTGCGATTGGAAACACCTATGTCCAGCAGTGGACTGCTTTAAGCTGATGGTAGATACTATTTTATAACCATCCATCAAGAACTTATTTGCTTATGGCACTTGTCGGTTTAGCTTTGTAGCGGCATCAACATCTCCACATGCGAACTACGCGTCACACTGACGTCAAGCAAAATCATGAATCGCGCAAGCAGTGTTTACCGCGCAACTAGCATATATGCATCATCCCGACATCCACCGTCGGGCAGTCTGTTGCCCACCAGACACCACACCCGTCATGTTCTACGATCTTCTCAATCTTCTTTTTTTTGTCTTTGTGTTATATCTCTTGTACTACGGTGGTAATATTTTACAGCATCTAAGTGATAAAATCATTCTGATATCTACGTAACGTTACTCTTGACATCTAACACCGACGTTGCTCCCCTTACCACTTACCAAAAAAAAATTGTGAGACGTCACGGGACGCCTGGCTTATGTAAAACATCGAATTCAAACAAACAAACATCGAAAAAAGGTCAGGGTCGCGTAGCGGGGGACCGCGCGCGCGGAGTGAGCGGTGACTCGCCACGCGGCAAGCATCGCCCCGCCAGCAATTGGTTTTACGTGCATCTATAGATGTTTCACATCAAAAATCGCAGCGCCTAATCGCATCTAATCGCTCGTCTACTGAAACTATTGACGTCTTCAATATCGGGTTCGGAATAAATGAAGCATGGTTGTACCATTTGTATTCACTATGCGCTCGTCCGCCATATTTCAAACGTGCCTGCCTACACCCAATGCATATTAATGACTTGATGATAAAAGTGTGAGCTGTTGTATAGACGGAAGGGGAAAGGGTATGAGGAAGATATCTTGTAGACTCTTCACAGTTCCGCGTCTTTAAATAAGTCTTTTGTATTCGTGTGTGATGATATCTGATAACTTAAGTACTCGTATATTATCTTTTATAGTTTAGATTATCGATTTGTTGTGCGACCGCCAACATTACGCTTTTTCGCCGAAGGGTTGGGCAGAGGTGCACCTATAGTATACCCATATTTCGCCAGTTTGGTTTAAGTCCCATGTAATGCAAGCCTATTGCCGTCAACCGGACACAAATCCAAACTCCGGGCTGCTACTGAGAAATTACAAATAGAAAAACTCAATAACACTTTGCCCGACCTGGGAATCGAACCCAGGACCTCGTGCTTGGCTTTAGCGCTTGCGACCACTAGACCAACGAGGCAGTTAGCAGATGTGTTGACAATCTAATACAATTTTACAAGACTATTTTATTTGCAGAACTTACAACAGAGTTTTCCTGCGAATACCGTGCTATATACTGCTGGGGAAAAGCCTTTTCCCATAGTCTTCCACATATCTCTCTGTGATGCTTTTTCTGGACAATCTACATATCCAAATCATTGGGACAGTAATTTGTGTGGCTAGTGTTAATGCGGCACTATGTTCATACCATGGCTATGTCTAATCAATTTTGGGTTACGGCATCATAATAAGCATAGGGTCTTGGGGTCATTCTGTAGAACTTAACAGTGTTTCTAGTACTATATACAGGGTTATTGGTAAAACACCAATAACTTCTTAAGGGGTCATTGTACTCATCATTATGAACAACTTTTACTATGGGACCAAAGCTGAAATCACGAAAAAAAATCAGCTGTGTCATCAATTCATCATTTATGTTCGCTTAATTCGTTAAAATGTTCCGTTTGGAGTCGGACGTAAAGAATAGCACCATCCCATTGCATCCCGTGGGTGTCGTAAAAGGCGACTAAGGAACTTACTAGAGAATGGGCAGCAGCGTTCTCTATGCATTTTTAAAACCATTCTGGGATCGCCAACCCGCCTGCCAAGCGTGGCGATTATGGCAAATCAATTTAACCATCAATATTTTAAGGTTTAAATAATTTTCTGGCGATTGTACATGCATTTATTACAGGACAGAGATTACGGACTAGGCAGCCGAAGCGTCTTCAAGCCGTAGAATTAACTTTCCACTGTCAGTTTGTTGCTCCTCCTCTACAGGTCGCAATTTACAACCGATCAGCGCCCCAAGTCTGCTATTTTTATAAATTCAGTCCTTCCAACACGATCCCATCGTCATTTTGCTAAAAGTTCGTAATTTGCTAAATTCATAATGGTCGGTCATTGGTCGGTCAATGTTCTCGTAATAGAATTGTGTTGTTGTGTTGTGTGTTGTATTGTGTCGTATAGCCATTAATATAAAACGCATTAGTAGAAATGTCATTCATTTGTCACTATGTACGAGATTACCAATAAATGCAATTTCTTTCAATGTGGTGTCAGTGGCCGACCATTGGAAAGTCATAATGACGCCATTATAATAGTAGATTACCAAACTTGTCAAAATCAACAACAATGAAATCAATGATCGACCATTCTGACACTATTGTAATAGCAGACTTGAGGCCCTGGACGAAACTTGCTATACAGGTTTCACGATTTTTGATTGGAGGGGTGTTTCCTCCAAAAAGGGGCTAAAAAGGGGGTTACTGGATATATCCGCCTTATACGATCCGATTTCGACTATCTTTTTTATTCGAAAGGTAGAACTTTAAGTTGGTTTCAGATAAATTTGGTAAAGATCTGATGAGGATCTTCGGCGTGATGAGCAGAATAATAGCTCCTCTAAATGCAGTAAATTGTTCACTTTTAGATTTCTATCAATGACATCGGCCCTTTAAATACTAGGCAGGGATTGATGGAGCACCTTTTTTTTTTTTTTGGGTGGGAAATTATCAAATAACTTCTCCCGCTCTGGGCGGAGTGGGAGGGCGTCAGACTTTTACTGACTAAAACCCACCCGTGTTCCTTCCGTTGCCTGTGTGCCAGGGCCACGATATCCTTTTCTGACAAACTCGCAACCCCGGCAGGTTGATGGAGCACCTGGGATCACAAAACTAGGCTGCAGCGTTACCTTTGCCACTTAAAATCTATTAGTTATTTTTTCACGGACGCACATGGACATAAAAAATTCTAATGTTAGACTATACATGTGGCAATGGAGTTAACGTTAGATGCGGGTGGCGCAAGTAGACACAACACATAACAAACGTCACTTCCTACTTGTACCTATTGCAGCGTGACCTCTGCGGTTGCTTTTTTTTTGAGTTATAATACATTTTTAAGGGTTCCGTACCATTCTCATCATCTATAAAAATGGCAAAAAAACACGTTTGTTGTATGGGAGCCCCCCTTAAATAATTGTTTTATTTTAATTTAATTATTTATTTTTAAAGTCAATATATATCTACATATTCTGTGAATATTTCAAGCGTCTACCTGTTGCCGTTATCAATATAGAGCAAAAAGTTGTATGGGAGCCCCCTTAAATATTATTTTATTCTATTTTGTAGTATTTGCTGATATAGCGGCAACAGAAATACATCATCTGTAAAAATTTCAACTGTCTAGCTATCACGGTTCATGAGATACAGCCTGTTGACAGACGGACAGACAGACAGACAGACGGCGGAGCCTTAGTAATAGGGTTCCTATTTTACCCTTTGGGTACGGAACCCTAAAATAATCCATTAGGTACTTGAAACATATGTATTGAATCTAGTAGATTTTATAATTTTGGGTTGTGACGAGTAAAGGCTTCTACATACTGGCGCAACACGCGACGCGACACAATGGCCCCGCGTGTCGCGCGACGATCGGTGCCTTTGTGTCGCGCCATTATGTTGAAGCCTTAATACAGAAGTGTGGAAGAAAGGGACATGTTGCACCGACAACAAATGAATAGGGATGAGGGCAGGGGGGATGATGATGAATCCTAAATTGTGCCAAGTTTTGATCCCTAATCAATTTACGATATCGTGTTATCTGCAGTCAACCATGTAAAACTTACACGTATTTTATTGTTGAATCCTGCAAACCCTGATGCCAATGGTGTAAAGACTTTCTGCAAATGGTGTAAGATTTTTCTTCTAATGGTACGTATTATTCCCCACCTCTCTATCAAGGGAAACTATAGTTCTCTCTGGCGTAATACCTTTCTTTTCTTATTTGTCGTAGTTATAGGACCAGTTAAAAAGGCTACTACCAAAAAAATATCCAACATCGTCTAATAACAACATATTTCATTTTTAATTTCGTTTATTCAATAACAATTTACACTTTTTCTGAATGTTTTACAAGGATTATCATCGCAAATAATTAAAATAATAACAAGTCAAGGCTTCTACAGACCAGCGCGACACGCGACGCGTCACAAAGGCCCCGCGTGTCGCGCGACGAGCGGTGCCTTTGTGTCGCATCGCGAGTCGCGCCGGTCTGTAGAAGCCTCTAAACACAGAATCAAATTGGTTCCACACAATCTCTATACCTTATACCTACATTAATATTATTTACATTCATAAAAGTTCAAAATATAAAAAAGTCAAGAAAAAAAAATACATATCACTAATACCTACCTAATAATTTAAACAAATTTCCAATAATAATAAAAATTATAAAATTAATTTACAATATCCACTTTCACTGCATACTGTGATCATCAAGATTGATGAACACAATATTTCTATAAATATTTATATTAGAAATAGACACACAATAATAATCCTCTCTGAAACCGATTATACATACATAAAGCCTGTTCAATGTCACCAGACAGACATAACAAAACGATTATAAAGAAAAACAATTGATGAGGTAGTCACATTATCATAGTAATCGATTTTACTTACATAAACACACATCCAGTGGCGGACTTAAACAGTCGGGGGCCCGGGGCGACAAAACTAAATGGGGCCGCCCCGCCAAGGAATGAACGTTGAAATATTTAGCACGCTGCAAAAAGTCATTTATTCAAACTAGGCTGAGAATCAGCACTTTTAGAACGTCAAAAAGTACATGAGACAGTCCCCCCCCCCCCCCCCCCCGAAAAAAGGCAAAAAGAAATCCTAACCTTTGTTAGGATTTCTTTTTACCATTGATACAGAAATTGGAGGTACTACGCAACAACAGAAACGCTAGACCATCAGACAAGAGAGGAGCAAAATTTTAGTACCCCGCACAGTTTAAATTTTCTATTGAAATTGGAATTACTTGGTTGACTTATACAAAAAAGTTTAAAAATGTAGGATCCAAGAGCGAGCGAAACAACCTCGCAAAATGTTTGCACCCTAGGGGCCCCGGATATGTAAGGTTTACGATTGACCATTCATACAAAAAAGTAGCACCCTGCGTTTATATAAAGCGTAGGGGCCCCTAACTACAAACTACCTTTTACTTACTGAACATACTTTGGTCTTGTTTGGGATTATATTTAAAAGGAGATTTGGGGCCCATCAGAACCCGGCCCGGGGTGGACCACCTTAGTCCGGCAGTGCACACACCTACTTACAAAACTCAAAACTCAAAAACTCAAAGCATTTATTTCAAATAAACCAATTACAGGCACTTTTGAATTGTCAAGGGGGTCGGTCAGTCATCAAAATGAAGCTAGTTGCCCATTCCAAAGCTTAGTAGGTACCTATGGAGAAGAACGGGCAAGAAACTCCACGGACACTCTTTTAAATTAACATATGGTTACAAAATATTGGTTACATCATTCGTGTTGAAATTAAACATGTGAGAACGATGCAAAACGTCAAAGGCGTCCGTAACAAAAATATAAAAAAAAAAAACAATTCAAAACTTAAATTAAAATAAGCCAAGGCCGCTAAGAGATGACCAGTCCCTACTGATGGCGCCCGTTCACGAACATGACGCATGGATTAGCACCATTCAACTCAACCATTTTGAAGGGAGCTAAATGATCCAACACACCCGCCACCATCAGCGAGACATTACAGTGAGCATGACATACTCTCAGCCGCCATTGCACATTCAAGTCAATGAAAGAAGTACTCAGTAAATGGTAGCTTTATAGTAAGTACATAGTGCTCACACATGTTCTATGCAATTATATAATACTAAGAGATTGAATTTATACAAAGCAAAGATAGTTTTTGAAATCTTCAGCAGCTCCAACAGTATTTTCAAATGTTAATCAATTAGTTGAGGTTGTGGAGCTGGACCAGCATTGAGCCAAGCATTTTTATCAGCGATGTAATCCCCCAAATTATAGTATGCCTGCTTGCATAGTGTGCGTTTTATACAAGATTTGAATTTCGTCTCATTCAGTTGAAGTATGTGGGGAGGAATTATATTATAACATTTTAAACAGTACCCCATGAAAGACGAGTCTACTTTTGCCAGTCTGAAACCTGGTTGAGCTAATAAATCCCTACTTCTAGTACTATAATTATGTCTTTCGCCTCTTTTACTAAAAAGATGTAAATTTTTTCTTACGTACATGATGTTTTCATAGATATATTGACAAGGCACCGTCATGATGTTAATATCCTTAAACATTTCCCTAAGAGAATCGCGCCTGCGGAGATTATATATGGCTCTGATGGCTCTTTTCTGCAGAATAAAAATAGACTCGATGTCTGCAGCCCGTCCCCATAGTAAAATACCGTATGACATAATACTATGAAAGTAACTAAAATAGACCAGCCTCGCGGTATCTACATCAGTAAATTGACGGATTTTTCTCACAGCATAAGCCGCCGAACTTAGCCGTCCTGCAAGGGATATTATATGAGGACCCCATTGAAGCCTTGAGTCGAGCGTGATCCCCAGAAAAACAGTTTTATCGACGAATTCTAGTTTCTCTTGATTCAATATTATCTCACAATTACTACTTTTGACATTTGGTAACGAAAATCTTATGCACTTAGTTTTTTTCCCATTTAATACTAAATTATTAGCAGTGAACCAATTTTGGACCTGCAATAGGGCATTATTTACGTCGTCAAGATTTAATGCACGTCTGTTAATTTTAAAAATTAAGGAAGTATCGTCAGCAAATAACACCATTTGTGGTTGAGTTTTTAACAAATAGGGTAGATCATTAATATATACTAAAAAGAGGAAAGGACCCAATATCGAACCTTGAGGTACACCCATTTTTACTTTTAACTTACTTACTTTTACATTCGAGAAGGTACAACATTCCTACGACGTAAACAACATTGTTATGTATATACTAAAGGGTTTCGTAGAGAAACGTTTACCGCGGTCAGTCCACAGATGGGTGGCCAATCTTCACATTTGAGCGTATTGAAATCCTTTAGAGACAGTCTTACAAATATCTGTTATTAATAGTATTATAAATGTAGGTTAGAGTCATTATAACTATACAATTTTGCCCCCAATTGAGCCCAAAATTGTGGTAGCTATTCCTCAATATATTGGGTTTTACAAATTAGATGGTAATTCTTCTATCCCATCCTAATTAATATTATAAATGCGAAAGTGAGTGAGTTTGTTTGTTACGCTTTTACGCTAAAGACACCCGCAGACAGACGCGACGCGATACTAATAGCACAATTCTTATGAAAACTTCATGGATAGTGTCGCGCTGCGCTGCATGTCGCGCCCGCGATAGCGCGTCAGTCTGCACGAGCCTTAAAACGGCTGAATGGATTTGGATGAAATTTTGCACTTAGGTAAAACATGACCTGTGTTAAGATATAGGATACGTTTTATATCCTGGTAGTACGTTTCCGTGGGTTTCCTATTTCTTCCCGTGGGTGTCGTAAAAGGCGACTAAGGGACTTACTAGAGAATGGGCAGCAGCGTTTCCTATGTATTTTATACCACACTGCGATCGCCGACCCGCCTGCCAAACGTGGCGATTATGGCAACACCCCCCCCCTTTTTGGGGGAGGCCTAAGTCCAGCAGTGGACGTATTTCAGCTGAAATGATAATGATGATAAGTACTTTTCCGTGGGATAATTTACGACCTCCACGCGGGCCAAGCCGCTGGCAAAAGCTAGTTTCAAATAAAATTCCTACAGATATTCAGATGCACCTAAGCCTTGCCTATTTGAGACAAAGGCAGAATAAAATTTCTATAGCTGGTTATAGTTCATTTATATTACATCTGCATTTAAATGCGCAATTTATTGTAAATGTGAGCACGATGTGGGATTTTTTTTTTTCTTTTTCTCAGTTAGTTTTAATGATGGTCTGGCATTTTGAGCGCTTTATGCGGCCTACCCAAATATCCTTTCTTTGGTATTGTTCGTCGAATTGTTGAGCTCCTTAAGTCTTGAGTTGAGCTGCACGATTACTGACAAATGCTTGCACTGATTGGACAGGTGCACTCAAATTGGTTCCTCAAAAGACCATTTCAGACACGGATCTACATGGTCCTCACATGTTCTGACCAAGATTATGTCTGGACTTTAAAATAAACTTTGACCCCTGAGTTTGTTTCGCCATTTCTTCTCAGGGGTAGTTTGATCTGAAATGTAGGCTACATCTAGCTTATTTTTAGGGTTTCCTACCCAAAGGGTAAAACGGGAACCCTATTACTAAGATTCCGCCGTCTGTCTGTCTGTCACGCTGTATCTTATGAACCGTGATAGTTAGACAGTTGAAATTTTCACAGATGATGTATTTCTGTTGCCGCTATATCAACAAATACTAAAAAACAGATTAAAATAAATATTTAAGGGGGCTTCCATACCACAAACGTGATTTTTTTGCTCGTTTTTGCTCGATATTGATAACGGCAACAAGTAGACGGTTGCAATATTCACAGAATCTTTAGTTATATATACAGTTTAAAAATAAATATATAAATTAAAATAAAACAAATATTTATATAACTAACGTGATTTTTTTGCCGTTTTTATACATAATGGTACGGAACCCTTCGTGCGCGAGTCCAACTCTCACTTGGCCGGTTTTTAGGGTTCTGTACCAAAATGGTAAAAAGGAACCCCTATGGTGAGACTACGTCTGTCTGTCTGTCTGTCACACCTGAATATCTCAAGAACTACTCGTACTAATGCTATCAACTTGAAATTTAGAATAGTTTTAGATGACGTTTGCCCAACTATTTTGCAAACAAGAAAGAAACTAAAAAATATATATCTTTTATGCAAAAAGGACTGAAAGGGGGTCTTAAAATTTTTAAGTGGGGCTACTAAGGCATGTGGGGTATCATATGAAAGAACGTTCTTTGCACATTCTCAAACATTTTTTTTTTAGGCAGTCTCCGACTTGTGATGAAAAATGTAAAAAAAAATACCGTTCCCCCCCCCCCTTATCTCCGAAGTTTGCGGAGATAAAAATCTGAAAATATTCTATATGATAGAAGCCTAAGTAAAGATTACAGGAAAAATAAAACAATGTCTCTAAATAGCACAGTTTTTCAGAAATCATCAACATCATATATTCGTACGGAACCCTCGGTGCGCGAGTCCGACTCGCTCTTGACCGTTTTTTTTATATGACGTGTAAAAGTGATTCTAATATCCTATTTACAGAATAAACGATTTCATTTCAATTCAATCACGCACCCAATTTACGCCCCCGATGCACTCCGACGCCCTCCAAGTGATAATCGTACATAACACATATTATGCATGTTTATTTCTCCCATTACCTATAAGGTAAATCCGAAGCTGTAGCTATAAGGTAAATCCGAAGCTGTAGCTATAAGGTAAATCCGAAGCTGTAGCTCGTGAAATTAAAATGTTTCTTAAGTTTTTGAAGTAAACTTCTTTAGGCACGCTTGACTTGGGGAGTAAGCTGATGAGAATTCATGACGAGAGCGTTACGGAAGTATTATTAGTATTAATATTTGTAAGTTTTACTTCAGTCGTGTGGTCGACTCATTAAATTATCTTTAAATTGGTGAAAGTTTCAGAAAAATACGCTTGGTAGATTTTGAGCCATTCTCAGTTTTTTATCCGCATTAGACATAACTTTACAAATTAATTTCACTATGTAATATAAACATAATCTAAAATATTCACATATTAAGTTATTGAGGAAATGCTCTAATTTAACATATATTTTTTTCAAATCATTAACACTACTCGTTTAGACATGATCTTCAGTATAAAATCATTAAAAGTCGACCCCTTAAAGCAAAAATTAATTAATTAATCAATACATCTCTCTAAGTTACATTTGTTCCCCAATGATTTTCATGAGATCATGAAAAAGTCATTCAATGGAACAAATGAAACTTAGAGAGATGTATTAATGATTCATATGATTATAATTCTTTAAAATACATAACTGCTATGGTCGCTAATCATATATTGATCAAGATACAACCTGACATTTTTTTTTTTTTGGGTGGGAAATTATCAAATAACTTCTCCCGCTCTGGGCGGCTGTCAGACTTTTACTGACTAAAACCCACCCCTGTTCCTTCCATTTCCTGTGTGCCAGGGCCACGATATCCCTTTCGGACAAACTCGCTACCCTGGCAGACATTGGCCCTAACGGACCCCGACCTACAACCTGACACTGACCTGCAAATAGCAAAAAACGTAAGAAAAATTGAAATTCGCGGGCTTCAGCAGTGGATTCACCTTAATTCTGCATAATTTGGACTGAAATCCAGCCATATCTGGACATCAGCCAACTCTAATGACTGACAACCGTATCACACTGGTAGTTGGCAACAATTCAGTAACATTACTACAATACGCGTCCGAGAACACAACAGAGCTGGAAGCCTAAAATGGACGCTTTGGCAGAATCATGCGTACAATTCATACATCCCGCAATTCATCTGTTTGACAGCTGCTATTTGACATTAGACTTCAATAAAGCAATTCATAGTTTGTGGACCATTTTACGAAACTCACAGAAAAAAACAGATGAATTGCGGGATATGAATTGTACGTATGATTCTGCCAAATCGTCCATTTTAGGCCCTCTGGATCACATCATACATAACCAGTGCTTCAACGCATGAATTCAGGGGAAAAAAATTAAATGATCTCGTTTCTCGGTAGAATGATTGATATGGTAGTATTTAATACATCATTTAATAGGTTTCAACTTCGTGGGACAGCGCCATCTGGCGGATTATAATTCTGATTGCTCATACGTAACTGCTTCGTTGGTCTAGTGCAGGGATGGGGAAACTGCGACCCGCGGGCCGTCTCCGACCCGCGAAACATTGAAATCCGACCCGCGACCATCAAACATAAATCAAGTGAAGTTTTTCGTATTGTTAGAAATTTAATTCTCATTGGCAGTGCGCGGCTCGTATAAAACAGTTCTACATGTCACAAAAAAAATACTTATGGATTTATCCTCTCACTGGAACGCCATAATGCAATTACACCAACGGAGCAAAAAATTACTTCTTCGGAAAATTTTGATGTGTCATCCTGCCTGACAAATGACAGGAAAATCTATAAGAAGACTATGGTCTTAAAATAACATGTTAAATCTCCCAATATCGGGCGTACAAACTTACATTTGCAGTTGGAACGTATGTACATGTTTTTCAACTACAATTTTAAGTTTGTTCCTAAGATAAATTCAGCCCAACTACGAAACCCTACATTGTGCGTGGTCCGACCCGCACTTGGCTGGTTTTTCAGTGTCTACCTAGATAGAATACTCTGAGTGAAACTCCTTGCCAGTCTGTTTCCCGATACAACTTAGCTTGCAAGTCAGTAAATAGATGTTATAGAATAAAATACTCTTTATTATGTACACATAAAAATTACAGATACAAATTATGTATAATAATTAGAGATGGGCCGACTAGCTCCGCCGACTGCTAGGCCGACTGGTCGGCTGCAAAATGGCCGACTAGTCGGCCAAGCCAATCATTGCTTTCGGTGAACTTCGGGTGACATCGGCAATGTTCGTGACTACGCTTTCGGCACGTAGATGCTCGCTTAGCGTCCAGCGGACTTGTCGGGACATGATTTTGTTTACATTGCATTTTTTTATCATTGTTTACGTGCGAGCTGGCGTTTTTTTTGTGTTTAAATTTAAAACAAAGTTGAATTACGTAGCTAACACAGTGTATATTGTTTTATTAGTAGTGGAACTACCTTATTGAAATTGAAAGTTTTAAAGTTAAATAAAGCATATTAATACGAGTAAAAATGGGCCGATTAGTCGGCGACTGAAAGCTTCTACATACCGGCGCGACTTGTCGTGCGACGCGACTCGGCACAAAGGCCCCGCGTGTCGCAGGACGAGCGGTGCCTTTGTGTCGTGTCGCGTCGCGCGACTAGTCGCGCCGGTATGTAAAAGCCTTTAGTCGCCGACTACAAATAAGGCCGACTAGTCGGTACATCACTAACAATAATGTATTAATTTATTACAATTGATCCTTAATTAAATACACAAGTTAACTCTAAAATATGTATAGTATGTACAAGTATATAATTTAAAAAAAGGGGGAAGTGTAAGTTGGGCATCAACAAATTCATCGCTGTCAATGGGAAAAGTGCCCAAAAGGCTGGCAGCATTAGATGCAATGCTGATTCTTTGGGCTAAAAATAGGCCAGCCATCTAGTCGCGTGAAGAATCGACCAACCGCATGACGACGATGTCCCAAAATATTCGATGAGCACTCGGACCCCAAGTCCCTAGTGTTTCAACCCCAAATCGGTTGTTCCTATTCAGGCAATCATCTTCGACCACACCAATGCATAAACACGATGCTTAGATGAATTAATGCAACAGTGTTCTACTTGGCAAAGGATCACCAGACCAAGCAAAATTGCTTTGTTAATGTCTAAAGGAATAAACAACAAATAAAACAGACATCTACAGAATACCATTTTTAAACATTCCAACAGTATCATCGATCCAATTGAGGTACTTCGTCAGCGAGGTATAGTGGACATTCTTGGTGAAACAAATCCCTCTGTTAGCTGGGTCGCCGTAGAAAATACCGGTGAGGCACCAGCGGTCTTCCTGACGCGATGCGAAGATACCGCCGTAGCTGGGACAGAAGGCTACTTCTGGAAAATATAATTTTATTCATTAGAACCTCTACAATGTAAAAAACTGCCTCATTGATCTGGTGGTCGCAAGCAAGACTGCTGAGCGTGCGGCCCTAGATTCACTCCTCAGGGCGTACGGGAATAGTGTCATGAAGTATTTCCATTATAAGCTTTGGTAGCCAAGTCTGTAACCGCCGAGAGGCTTCTAGGCGACTACCAGGGTACAAGTTCTAATGAAAGGACACAAATTTAGAAGGATATGTATGCGATTTATGGCAAAAGGCTTGCCTTCTTTTGCATTGTTATTATGGCAAAACCTATATGCATTACAAACGTCTGCTTGCCTGTTAGTTATTTCAATAACAGTCTATCAAGACCCAAATTTAAAACATCAGACAGACAACGCACAGCCTAAATCATTCATCAATTCAGCCGAAAGACGTCCACTGCTGGACAAAGGCCTCCCCCAAAAGGGGAGGGGTTTGCCATAATCGCCACGCTTGGCAGGCGGGTTGGCGATAGCAGTATGGTGTTAAAATGCATAGAGAATGCTGACGCCCATTCTCTAGTAAGTCCCTTAGTCGCCTTTAACGACACCCACGGGAAGAAGTAGGATGGTGATAGTCTTTACGTCCGGCACCACACGGGACTAAATAATTAAACATAGAAACATATGAATACTTGTTTGAAAATGTATTGTTTCTTTCATATAGAGTATTCCATGTATCTATCTTCCCTGTATAAAAAACAAGGCTTACCGTGCAGTAAAGTAAAGGCTGATATAAATTTATTGACAATACTGAAACTCCATGAAACGTGAGTTGTGAAGAAGAATTGAACTTACCATTCCCGTATGTAGCACAGAACACGTCTTCGTCTTTGTCAAAGCAGTGTTCACCCTTTTCCCTGTTGAAGAATATTGGAACCAGAGTTCCGTCCAATCCCCATGCTGTGGTCTGTGAAGATGAAATTAAGTCAGTATTCAAAATAGCTCCAGAAAGCACTTTAAGTCGTTGGTCGCGGCTGTCATTTTGTAGATCTTTGACAGTCGTTACTAGGTTACTAGTCTGAAGCCCAAAAGTTTGACAACCAGTCTTACCAAGGGGTATCGTATTACCCATTAACTGGATTGTGGAGGTCAGGTAGGCAGTCGCTCCAAATACAATACTGATATTTAAGGGCATTTGGTTAGACTGGAAGCTGACCAAACGAATCCTTAAAGAGCTCTTCCTCGGCCCTACTTATTTTAAATTTTGCTGTGCCCAATATGGTCCATATTTGTGTTATGTTGGATCATTTAGCTACCTTCAAAATGGTTGAGCTGAATGGTGCTAATCTATGCGTCATGTTCATGAACGGGCGCCATCAGTAGGGACTGGTCATCTCTTAGCGGCCTTGGCTTATTTTAATTTAATTTTTGAATTGTTTTTTTTTAACTCTTTTTGTTACGGACGCTTTTGTCGTTTTGCAATTCTCACATGTTTAATTGGCAGTGGCAAATAGGAACCGGGCATAAACGGATTATTACACTACGGGTATACGGTTAATACGGACTGCTTTTAATTATATAGACGCGTCTATCTAAATTGTTCTCACATGTATAATTTCAACACGAATGATGTAACCAATATTTTGTAATCATATGTTCATTTAAAAGAGTGTCCGTGGAGTTTCTTGCCCGTTCTTCTCCATAGGTACCTACTAAGCTTTGGAATGCGCAACTAGCTTCTCTTTATGACTGACCGACCCCTTGACAATTCAAAAGTTCCTGTAATTGGTTTATTTAAAATAAATGCTTTGAGTTTGAGTTGTTTCTATTTATTAATACTTACCACCTGTATATGTAAATTATGGAATCCAATACAGATTAACTGATTGACCTCAACGTACTTGAGAAAAGCTCAAATGATTCGAAATAGCTTCAAAATAGTATGTGTGCATGTAGGATTTGTGTCTAAATACACACCAAATTCAGGAAAAATCCATTTGTAGGGCACTATTTCTTTGCATGAACAGAACGTTGGTAACCACTTTATAAATTCTTAGTTTCTACTCAAAAGCTCGGAGTCGGGATTTGTGCCAGGTTTATGCCGCCCGTTGTGTCACCCTATGTAAAATTTCAACATTTATATGTGTAATTTTTATATTGTATACATAATAAAGAGTATTCTATTCTATTCTATGTCAGTTGTGTTGCCCTCTGTTACTTTAGACTTTACCATAACTGGCCGAATGAGGCTGATACAATCCCTGCTGACCTTCGGGGTATTTACGCGTAACTTTAGGTTATGTTTTGTATAAAATAAATATGACAATACTTACCAAAATTCAACAAAACAAAGATTTCATTTAATTACATTTTCACAAACTAATTACCCTCAGAGCTACCGTCACATAAACTAGATAAAACTACTTTATTATATTTCCGACGCCACCAAATTTAAGCCATAGCATTTAAACTCGAAAGCGGTGGTCAAAATAATTAATTCTATCGCACGCGGCAAGAATCTCAAATGAGTATCAAATACGATTCATACCGGACATCAAAATGGCGGCCAGCCAAGTTTTATTGCATTTTAATGGTTCACTGTATGTAGAGTGAAATGATATGGTTTGTGTAAAGTCAGGGAAATTAAATATTATGCAAATTGACTAACAAACCTAAATTTTCATTCTTTGATACTTGTATGAAATGGCTATAGCACGGCAAATTGATGTAGGGTGTCAATTTGCTTAACAATTAATTTGCCTGACTGTACCATACAAATCACATCACCCACACACACAAACATCACAACGTCATCGTCGCGACATGCTCCTATGTTTACATAGAACAGAGCCATCAGGAAAGATTACTGTACAGGGTTATTTTTAAAACGTCAATAATCTCTTAAGGGGTCATTGTACTCATCATTATGAACAACTTTTACTATGGGACCAAACCTGAAATTTCGAAAATAAAATCAGCTGTTCCCTACATTTTAACGAATTATTCGAACGTAAATGTAGGGAAGAGCTGGTTTTTTTTCGCGATTTCAGTTTTGGTCCCATAGTAAAAGTTGTTCATAATGATGAGTACAATGACCCTTTAAGAGGTTATTGACGTTTTAAAAATAATCCTGTAAAAAATTATCCTGATTTGCGGGCAAAAAGTTGAATTTGAGTTAAGTTTGCTTACCGCAGCTTCCTCAATGCTGTTCTCCTGATGGATACAAGCAGACTGTATGTTCTCCTTGAACTCAACAGCTTCTTCCAACACAAGAAGAGCCAGGTCGTTTGTTACACTCCCTTCCTCTGTGACTGTAAAGTTCGGGTGGATTACTATTGAATATACCTGCAAAGTAAACAATAATATGTGAGTGATATGCCATACTAGAGGCTGCGAAGGGGCTCTTGACTAAGGAGAGGCTCGTGGTCAAATAAGAACAGCCACAAGGGTCGATCAAAGATAAAGCTACGCTCACCGAGGCCGGTTCGTGGATGGGTGACCATCCATCATATACCAGGTTCCAGCTGACATTCATAGATCTTTGACTGTGGTTAAGGGTAGTCAGAAGCCCGAAAGTCTAAAAAACAAGGGGGTTTACTCCGAAGATATCCGAAGTATCGGCCGAATGTTTGGCCGTTTCCTGACTACGGCTGACTATGTGTGACTACGGCGAAAGAAATAAAAAATAACGACGGTCAGAGAGATAAATCAAAGCCAAAAACGTGAGTTGAAGTCGGGTAAGGATTCAAAGTCAAATAAGGAAACCTTGGAAGTCAAGAAACGGCCGAACATACGGCTGATACTACGGATTATCGCTTCGTGTTACCCAGTAACTGGGTTGTTGAGTCCCACAAATTTTGTCCAACACATATTTTTTTTACATACAGCGTGCCGCTACAGTGGCGACATTAATTTGACACTCTGGTAGGGCTAGTGGCCAGTAATCATAAAACAATTTTTTTTTTTAATATTTTATGTAATAATAAAAAATGTACATGTTAAGATAAGATAAGATAAGATAAGACACATTAAGATAAAAAATTATAACTTGGAAAATAAAAAAAACCAAACTAAATAATAAAGCTCTGTCTTTCCTTCAATTCGCCTACTCCTTTACGTTATTTGTTTTAATTTCATTGATTCGATGTTATGATCCATGATCCCGGCTAATTACCTCTGTGCTACAGTTCTCAGGTTGCTCCAATATGCTATTTTAGAAAATTGAAAATAAATCAATAAATAATAATGTTTAATGAAATTAAAATATTTTCATAAAACGTAAAGGCGAAACTGTATACGTGTGTTAAATTAATGTCGCCACTGTAGCGGTGCGCTGTATATACAATAATATATGACAGACTTGACATCTTCATTCATCGATGCGTTCTCGCATTCTGTCGTTAGAGCGAGATCGCAACTTCGGCTTCCAAATTCAAATTCAAATAATTTATTGTGGATCATTGGTTCATAAGATATTGTGTTAGTTACAGAAAAGTCTGCTATGTCCCGCCATTGAGGCATACTTGACAAAATGCATATCATAAGTTCGGTACATAGATCAAATACAATACATTAAATTATCATGTAATACATTAAAATTAAATTAGTAGATATAATACTTATGTCAAATTACAAATTAGTCATTTTACAAAATAGTGTGATTCAATATACTCGTATTGCCATTTAGAAATTCTCTTATAGAGTAATAACATTTACTTATCAATAATTCTCGTAGTTTTTTTTAAATGTATTTATATCGCTCACAGTTCTGAGAAAACGTGGAAGATTATAACGTATTTGGAAGATACGTGGGCCCATACAAAAGATGCTTTGGTGCGTGCTTTGTTTTACTGGAGATAGTTTGGCAATGGTCCGTGATGAGAACGGCGCGTAATTTAAATATAATGGTTTGAGTATGTAAGCCTCGTCTGTGTGGTGCCGGACGTAAAGAATAGCATTTCCGTATTTCTTCCAGTGGGTGTCGTAAAAGGCGACTAAGGGACTTATTAGAGAATGGGCAGCAGCGTTCTCTATGCATTTTTACACCATACTGCAATCGTCAACCCGCCTGGTAAGCGTGGCGATTATGACAAACTCCCCTTTGGGGGAGGCTTATGTCCAGCAGTGGACGTCTTTCGGCTAAAATGATGATGATGATGTAAGCCTGGCTACTAGCGCGTAGCCGCTCCTGCATGACGAAGCGACGAGTTTTTTTGGTTTTGTTTTAGAGTTCCGTACCTCAAAAGGAAAAGATGGAACCCTTATAGGATCACTCGTGTTTCTGTCTGTCTGTCCGTCTATCACAGCCAATGTGCTCCGAATCTAGGGTACCGATTAAGTTCAAACTTGGTACACATATGAGTTTCTGTAACCCAAACACGGACGATTAACGTAAATAAATGAATTTTGGATATAGGATCACTTTTGGAGGGCAATTTGGAAAAAAAAAATTGCAAACTGTATTCTGTGATTATACCAAATGAAAGGGCTTATTGTGAGAATCTCAAATATATATTTTTTATCATTTTAAAATAATTCGTTTTAAAGTTATTTAAGAAAATAGCTGAAAATTTACCATTCCCCCCTCCACTTATCTCCGAAACTACTGAGCCTAAAATTTAAAAAAAATACAGATAATAGTTCTTTACTTATAAATTACAGGAAAAACTGTAAGAAGTCTATGGTATTAAAATAACATGGCAAATCTCCCAATATTGTGGGTTCAAAGTTACAATTGCAGTTGGAATTTACGGGAGAACATGTTTTTCAACTACAATGTTAAGTTCGTTCTTGGGATAAATTTATCCCAACTACGGAACCCTTCATTGTGCGTGTTCTGACACGCACTTGGCCGGTTTTTTTTTTTGTTTTTGATAGACTTACTTTTGTTTGTAAACCTGGCTTTTCGGCTTTAGTGAAAGGAACGCCTCTGTATAAATATTGCGTATACACACAGCTACACTATTCCAGTATAAGCTGATCTCGCATTGTATAAGATTTCCGTACAATGAGAGGTCAGCTGATACTGGAATTGTATAGCTTGATGTGAAGCCGTATGTACAATGTTTTCATTGAATTTAGTTAGTCTAGTGGCAACCAAAGTGTTTTCATTTCAAAGGATCCACAGGCCGCCATTCTAAAAGTATGCAGATTAAATAAGGTCTTACCTTATGGACTTTCTCGTTCCCTCCAAAAGACTGAAGGTTTACTTTCCCAAGGAATACCAACAAACTGTCAGGATCCGAGGTTTTGTTGCCGACGACCATGCACCTGGCATCTGGAATAGAAACGTTTTACCATTCAATTATTAAAAACCAATAGCATTTCACCAATATTTTACATGGAGTGATTGTCTATCTGACCTCCACAACCCAGTTACCGGCTGATCAGCTGAATACCAGTATTTCTAGGGTTGACTTTGACTTTTGACTTTGATCACTCATGTGTCTGTCTGTCTGTTCGTCTGTCACAGACAATTTGCTTCGAATCAAATGGACCGATTGAGTTGAAATTTGGTGCATATATCAATTTTTGTACCCAAACACGAAACGTGTAACGTAAATAAATAAATTTTGAATATTGTAGGAGTCAGTTTTGCGAGGCAAATAAGAAAAAAAAATATTGCATACTGTACCGTGTGATATATCAAATGAAAGGGCTTACTATGAGGGTCTGACTATATGTTTTATAATTTTAAAATAAACAGTTTTAAAGTTATTTAAAAAATAGATGAAAATTTACTATTTTCCCCCATAGCTCCGAAAATACTAAGCCTAAAATTAAAAAAAAAATACAGAAAGTAGTTCTATATTTATAGATTACTAGAAAACCTATAAGAAGTATATGGTCTTAAAATAACATGGAAATTCTCTCAATAATTTCCGCATAAACTTACATTTGCAGTTTCTAATATCTGTGAGAACATGTTTTTCAAGAACAAACTTAACATTGTATGTTAAGTTTGTTCTTGATATAAATTCATCTCAACTACGGAACCCTTCCTTTGGTGTGGTACAGACGGCTACACATCAAGCTATACATTTCCAGTTTACGCTGATCTTGCACTGTACGGAAATCCTATACAATGCGAGATCAGCTTATACTGGAAATGTATAGCTTGATGTGTAGCCGTATGTACGAGATGCACGTGGCCGGTTTTTTACTAGTATTTATACTTTCAAATTAACTAATGCAGCCAATTTCAATCTCTCTAATTTAAAACCGAGCAGTATTCACAAGGACTATACTATTTATTTTTCTCTATAGGTACCTTTAATACTGAAGAACACGGAAATGTCATTAGAAGGCAAACGTTGCAATCGGAAGGAGGTCTCTAATCAAATTAGTGCTTCGCCAAGTCTCGTTCAGGAGGCAATGGGAAAAAATATAAAAAGGCAAGGCAGGGGGAAAAGAGGGTTGAAAGGAGATGTTTCAAAAAGAGGAAAAAAATCCACGAATTCAGAAAAAATATTCTTTCCTGAATATTTTCTGGATTACTTCAGCACAAAAAATTATAGTTTTTCATATTATTGCCATATTCTATTGATCATGGCGTCGTCTTACTTGCATTCTGCTTTCGTCCAGAAATAATGTTACATTAAAACGTAACAATATCACGTTGACGTTATTTATATAAATATGAAAGGCATGAATTTCTGTGCTAATAAGATAAAATAATAAGATAGCTAGATAGATAGATAATAAGATTGTTGGCTAATTATAAGAAACTGATCGATAAAAAATTATATATTATACTATTTTTGTAGATTGTAGATTTGTAGGTATTTCTGGACGAAAAAGGGCTGGGCATTTTCAGTTTTTATTTAGTGCCTAGAAAATATTAGTTATTATGAAAAAAGACATTCTTTACTGTATTCAGGGGATCGTTTCCCAGGTTTTCTAAAGCGTACATGGTATGGCCGGAGTCCTATACAAAAATGAAACGTCTCCTTTCCAATTTTGATAATGAGGTCTTTTTTTAAAGGAGTACGTTTGATGCATTTATTAATCAGATAGGTGCATACCTATCTGATTAATAAATATATTTTTTACTTTCTTATATCTATAGCATTAGAGAGTTATGAAAGTAAATAATATAAATAATCAGAAATGAAGTGAAGCCATAGACTTGGCTCGTTTTTGTACCATGTTCCTTAATACCTGAACGCCACCTCACTGTTTATCTCGCTCGCACACCACTGTTTGATGCAGGGCGGCAGGGAGAAGGCTCCAAGGCGCCGATAGTTTAAGCAATTTATTTTTAAGTTGAACAAAATAAAAAAATAATATTGGTACATAATATCTGCTTTATATTTACTTCAGTTATTGTGCCAAGTTTCATGATCAAATTTGAAGTCTTTTTTTAAAGGTTTATTGTTCGGTTTGAAAGTAACTTTGTAAATAATTAATGGATGACCCCTAATGTTAACTAACGACTCCTGGTGATTATTATAAATAAATAAATTTAACTAACTAACATTGTAGTAATTATAGTCATGTAGTAGTAGATAAATATGTCTACATTATAAATAATTGAATGCCTAATAGAAGAGATGTCAATCGTCATTGTGATATTAATGTAATCTGTAATATTGGACAAAGAAAATAAATAATAAATAATTGGTTACTGTCTATGAATTGAATTGAATGTATTGAATTTAAGAAATGTGTTTAACTGTGATTGATATTGAATGTATAATTGTAAAAATAAAAATATTTGATTCAGTAATAATAATTGTACCCAAGATATTTGCACGCCATGAGAAACGGCAGACATGTCGTGAGCCACTCTTATTTAAGATCTTGCATGCACGTATTATTTTAATTCTGTATGTATACACCATGTTTGAGCAAATAAAATGTATTTCTTTCTTTCTTTCTAAGTACGTCTTATGTTTTAGCCTGTACTTAGCTACTTTCTCATTTATACAATATTAGTTTTAGTGTATGCGAAACCTGAAACACGTATCTAGTATTTTTATGTAAAGAATCTATGTACAAAATTCCAAAACTGTATCATGAAAAATCACAAAGTTATAAGGTTGTTAAGTTATCGGGTTGTCCGTACAAAAACATGCCAACGGCGCCCCCGCGCCTCCAAGGTCGTCTTGCGCTCATTGATAATAATTTGCAGTAGGTACCTAACCGTACGGCGATTGTATTGTAAGTAATTAAATGGTGATAACATTTTCCATCACACTTAAATATTTTTGGGACAAAATATTTGTAAAATTATTGAAATCGATTGAGATCCTTATTCTATTTAGGTTTCGCATATACTAAAAATAATGTTGTATAAGACCTGTTATAGGTATAGTTCACTCAGGTGTTACAAAATAAATATTTCTATATCTCTATCTCCACTTACCAGTAACAATAACCTTCTCAGTCAACAACACGCCATCGCAGAAGTAACTGAACTGGTTCTCCTCGTTGCTGTTGGTGACGAAGATAGACGCGATCCACGGGAACACTGTCTTAGTGAACTCTTGGCAGGAGGCGTCACCGTGGCAGATGGGGTCCGGCTGTGAAAGATGAGCATAAGTCTTTAAGAAGGTAAGAAGTAGAGAAGAAAAGTGTCGTGGTGATAAAGAAAGAAAGAAAAAAAATACATTAAGTATGTATGTGTGTTGCTTTTTACGATCAAAAACAAACAGTTACTAACAACAATAGCCAGCAGCAGCGATCAGCAACAATAGTCGATAAACTCTGCTACATTCACATATTATTTAAATTGACACAAAATGATTCGTTAGTCTGCTGAAGATATAATAAGCTAGGACTTAATATTCTGTCAATTTTACTTCTGATCCGATTGTACTTAAATATTTTGCTTATTAAGATTTAGAAAACTGAAGTGTTATATCGACTTCTGCTACTGAATTTACTAAGAAATACATTATAATTATATTATTTATAATAAAAATCAAAATAACATCCCTCATTTCGTTTCTAAATACGGTTTTGTAAGAGGTTTAAAAATAATTGCACGAGCAGGTCTCAAACAAAAACAATAAAACAAAAGTAATTGAAGTGGAAACCTTGGCTTCTAATGATCCAAAATTACCAATCTACAATATTCATGGTTAGATATTATGTACAAATCAAAACATTTCTTTACGCAAAATTCTCCCAATATGTATGTATTAATATACCTTTATGATTTAGATTATTGTTTTACCCTTGCATAATGCTAAATACGGGATGCATTAGCAGAATACATCAGTATTTCCGAATTTGAGCTTTTGTGGTTAGTCACATTATTGCTTACCATCCTGGCTAAATGTTTCAGAAATAAATAATTATAATAATGCACGTTTCTTCTTTGGGTTGCCCTGCAGTGGTCTATAAATCGGGCCGGTATAGTGACTGGCACCAGACAACCACAATTAAAATAATCATTAGTCGAATACTGACCCATAAACCCACAAAAATATTAGCATAACATAAAAAGAAGATTCACAAAAATAAATACAATTTTTTGCACATCCCTTCCATAATTCAAAACGCGTTGAGCACTCAAATTAAAAATTTAAATTTCCTCAGCGACCATTTTGGTATGGTGTTTATAACGATAAATTATGTATAATGGTTGATTATGACCATCTAACGGGCGATAAAAAGCAGACAAAGGAATGTTGGAATTTAAACTACGATATAATTGGTTAAACTATTTTTTTAATACAAGAAAATGTGAATTGTGTTGTATTCATATTCGTGGTATCTTTTTCTACCAAGCTAAAATTAATCTGCGTAGCCTTTCCGCCTAGGCGTCGGCTTCCAGTCTAACCGGAAGCAGCTGGATACCAGTATTTTACATGGAGCAACTCCACAATCCAGTTACTGAGAAAAACAACACCCCTTGGGAAGACTGGTTGCTGGCGGTAGAAATATATATGGTGCCATTTCAGAGTTGGCCCTATGCTCTTTCTCATACACTTTGTACCCATCTTGGGTTCCTAGATTTTTGCAAACCTACTACTAACTCGTGCGAAAACAACTTTTCCTCGGGGCGAATTATGTCTAAAGCTTCATTACCAAAACTTCCCCAATTAGTTAATGTTGTTAACTTTGCACAAAGCCATGAAATTCGCCAACTTTTTCTTGAAGGTTGCACAAAAGATGACAAGTACAATGATTGGCACTTACAACTTTGTTCAAATGTTTCCAAAGGGTTCCACTCCCTACTGTCAGTCTTATCGTGACGTTTATTCTTGTAAGGAAAATAACTTAGGAAAAATAAAATTAGATGAAAAACCATATTTAAATATTAATAACGTTGAGAATTTAGTTTGTATTTACTGCACTTGCTGCACACATAATGAAAGGAGTCATCCTTTAATTATGTGAGGTTCTTTTTGACCCCTATTTGACCTTTACAGCTGTGCTAAAGAAAATGCGTTTATTTGCGGTAAACATAAGGCAAAGATAAAAAACACTAACACTATAGAACAACTTGGGGGAAAATATGCGTCACATTCACGCAAAACGGCCATCATTCAGCATAATGCTGCGACCCTAAGCGAGACAGAGCCCCAGCGCTGGTTTTCAGTGACAGCCGGCGTTGACGCGATGACGTCAACCGGTGCAGCATTTAAGACTCAGATATATGCCAGTGACCTTGAGTGGTTAGCTTGCGTGTTCTGTACTGAGCTCACGCAACGCGTCGTACGTTCAGCCAGTAATAGGACTCGCCCATCAAGGAGCGCTGTCCCCAATTTGACGCATTATTAATTTATTATACACAAAACAAAAAGTATTTTAATAAATCGCGTATACTAAAAGATCAATAATTAAATTACCTTTAAATTGGTGAAGGTTTCAGAAAAATACGCTAGGTAGATTTTGCGCCATTCTCAGTTTTTTATCCGCGTTAGACATAACTTTACAAATTAATTTCACTATGTAATATAAACATAATCTAAAATATTCACATATTAAGTTATTGAGAAAATGCTCTAATTTATTTAAAAAAAAATCAAATCATTAACACTTCTCGTTTAGAGGTGATCTTCAGTATAAAACCATTAAAAGTCGAAAAAATAACAAAATAAAAATTAAAGTAAATACAATAGCATAGCATAATCAGCCTATAATGTTCCCAATGCTGGGACACAGGCCTCCTCTTTTTCGAGAGGGACTGGGCTGTAATCTACCACGCGGGCCCAGTGCGGGTTGGTAGATGTCACATGTCTTCGAATTGTTGGTTCTAGGACATGCCGATTTCCTCACGATGTTTTCCTTCACCGTTTTAGAGCAGTGGTGATGAAATTATTTACACAAAGTAAAGCGCCTGCCTGGGTTCGAACCCACGACCTATGACTCGTAAGTCGGGGCCGATACCACTGGGCCCCCACTGCTGCTGTAAATACAATACTTCGTAACTATGCTGGTGTCGGTTTCCAGGCCGCCGGATGCCGCTGAATACCAATATTTTACATGGAGCAACTGCCTATCTGACCTTCAGAACCCAGTTACTGGGTAACACGAAACCCTTTGGTAAGACTGGTGGCCAGACTTTCCGATCTGCGAATGAAAGCGGGGACCGACACGACGGCTTAATTAACGCGCTTCCCGATCTTCGCGGCCCGGAATACCTGCCTGCATACTTATCCACTGTTTATTGCTAACAATACAGTCAAATTAAAGCAACCTAATTCCCGTCTCACCATCCTCATTATTCCACCTAAATCTACCCAAAAGCTCCAACAGCGAGCCCCAAGGTTCTAATAACATAAACAGAACTCCTTAAATCTTCTCCATTTATTAATAGTCACACATTTACATCCAGAAACAGGTCATATGTTAAAGTCACAGCCTTCGTGACAACGATGTGTTTTAAGAGTAAACATTCAGTTAATGATCGTGATTTAATTCTGACGCTGAAATTTGAGATCGGGGAGATTATGTCTCAAGGTTACCCCGTAGGGTGTTAGTAGATTGCTGGCTAGTAGGCACTTGTACAGTGAACAAAGAAGATTAATATGCAGATGACGGAGAGTAGATAATGTAGACAGGAACTAGAATAGCCTCCAAGATTAATAGTTAAGTCAGTGTCAGCGTATGTCCCTGTTCCTAATAATATAAACTTGAGAGGGCCCTTCCCGGTCCATCTATCGTCAACGCAAGCATAGTCGAAAAGCTTGTTGTTTCATCCAGCGCAAGGGAGAACTACTAACAAACGAGTGAGAACGCGATAATATTAAACGAAAAATAGTAGTGTGCGGAAATTTCATAAAACTTGTTCCAGGAAATACGTGTTTTTGAGTAAGCGTTACAAGTTTGTTTTTTGTAATTTGCAAGGTTTCTATCGTAATGTTTCCTTAACATTTACAAGTTATGGGTACATTATGAACGGCCAAAGTTTTGGTAAAATTTGTGCAAGAAAGCATATTTTTGCTGGTTTATAGTGAATTTGTTTCTCCAAATTTTTATTTTTTGCTTGCATAGAAACCTAGATATTGTGCACAAGATACCTATTGGTTCAAAAATTTCAAAGAAAGATGTGTTACAATGCCATAATCACGTACGAGCGTTTGTATGAAAAGTATGTCGGGTTGGCCGCTCGAATTTTAATTATTTTATACTGAAGATTACGTCTAAACGAGTAGTGTTAATGATTTGAAAAAAATATATGTTAAATTAGAGCATTTTCTCAATAATTTAATGTTTGGATATTTTAGATTATGTTTATATTCATAGTGAAATTATTTTGTTAAGTTATGTCTAACGCGGATAAAAAACTGGGAATGGCGCAAAAACTACCAAGCGGATTTTTCTGAAACCTTCACCAATTTAAATATCATATAGTTATTGATATTTTAGTATACGCGTTTTATTAAAATACCTTTTGTTTTGTGTATAATAAATTAATAATGCGTCAAATTGGGGACAGCGCTCCTTGATGGGCGAATCCTATTACTGGCTGAATGTACGACGCGTTGCGTGAGCTCAGTACAGAACACGCAAGGTAATCTTTCAAGGTCACTGGCATATATCTGAGTCTTAAGCAAATAGATTATAAGCAGTGATAGTCTAGTGGTGTGACCGTCGGACTACCAAGTCATAGGTCTCGAGTTTGAACCCCAAGACAATTTGGAATAATGCTGAATCCCTATAGATAATTACCAAGCCTGAAACAATCCACAGAACTATAGCATAAGTTCAAATGCATGATAGTCAAAAACATTAACTAAGTATTCGTGAAAATATTATCCTCGCCTCATTGGTCTGGTGGTGGCGCAAGTGCATGAGGTTCTGGGTTCGATTCCCAGGTCGGGCAAAGTTTTATTGGATTTTCTTTGTTTGAAAGCAAAGCTTGATTGTTTAACTGGCATTTCTTAGTAGCAACCCGGAGGATGGATTTGTGTTTAAGCTCGCCCCCTATTACAATAGAATACTTTTATTTTCAGACAAATGTCCATAGAGTTAGTAAAAATTTTACTTATCATCTTGTGTTAGTACAGACAAAGATCAACAAAACAATTAAAATTCAAATTCGGCGTGGAGCTGCATCCCCGCAACATCGGGGAATCCCACCGATCTGTGAACACACGGAGAATACTGTTGGTGCTGCCGCGAACACGCGACATCAGGGATGCACATCTTTTTCTTATAATGGCGGCAAAACCATCAATGTTATTGTCCGCAAACATCCCTCACGCACTACATCGCCACGGCAGCCGCAGCAGTACTCTCAGTGCGTTATTATATTGAACGCGTAGGTCGCTGTATGCCCGCTGAGTGAAATTGACCCACAGAAAGAAAGAAAATACATTTATTTAGCACAGACTAAAGGCACACAATATAATATAAGTACAGCAGATAAAAATAAAAAACCGGCCAAGTGCGTGTCGGACCACGCACAATGAAGGGTTCCGTAGTTAGGATGAATTTATAAAAAAAAAAAAACTCAACATTGTAGTTGAAAAACATGTTCTCCCATACATCGATAGACGTCACAGTCAATTCTCCAACTGCAAATATAAGTTAAATTTACAATTTTAGGACTTTTTCCTATACTTGTGCTGTGAGACCTTGCTTCTTGCCAAATTTCATGATTCTAGGTCAACGGAAAGTACCATAGAGGTTTTGATTTATTTGCGAGTTAGAAATATGTCGCAGTAATGTCGCATTCGTTGTATTTTTTTATTGCATTAACTTAGAACCTTGATTTTTTTAGAGCTCCAAGGGACTATGGACTTACAAATTTGATATTAATTTCAACTTGATACCTACACGCGTTCCTGAGAACAAGGGTCTTGGCAGACTGACAGACAGACTGACAGACAGACAGACAGACGGACAACGAAGTGATCCTATAAGGGTTCCGTTTTTTCCTCTTGAAGTACGGAACCCTAAATACAAGTAAATAGTGTAAAGTGCGACGTAAGAAATTAGCGGGTAAGTGTGCCTCACGGCTGCGCCAAAGAGGCCCAGTCACAGGCACCAGGCACAGGCTGCACGTGTAGAAGGACTGACAGTAAGCTTTGAAAAGCGTTACTTTAACTGCCTTCGTACATCGTGCAAAACTGCGGGCCAGCATGTTACAACGGACAGCCAGCGACCTTATACGTTCCCTATCAATGTCACAGTTATCTTTAAGGTCTTCAGTGACCCAGTGGCCCAGATACTTAAAATTGTCCACTATTCGCAAGTATTCTCCACACAGCGCGATGAGGAATACAAGAATATGTCACGCTACCTGCTTTGAAAACCAATAGTTCGCTCTTTGTGACGTTATATTTGAGCCCATGATTCACCGCATAGCATTCGCATATACCGATCAGCTGCTTCAGAGCTCTGATCGATGGCTCCGATCTATTACATGGGACCTAAACATAACTGGCGAAATGTGGGTGTACTATAAGGACACCTCTGCCTAACACTTTGGGGATTTCAAGCGTGATGTTATGTGTATGTAAAAAAAAGAAAAGAAAGAAAGAAAAAAAATTTTTTTAATTGTCACAGAAAAAACGTGCGTACGAAAACATAATAAGTAATAATAACCGAAGGTTACACAAAACAGATCTAAGTACTATCACAAACAAACAAATAGCCAGAAGCTGCACGTCATGACTGTGACAAGAAGGCTGTGCGGGGTGTGTGTGTGTTTATGTGTGTGTGTGTGTGTACACCTTAACCTTAATAAGAAAATGAGACAGGCAAAATGACCCACTATTATCTTTCGATTCTTTATCTAAACATTCTCCCACAAACTTTCCCTCTCCTAACGATCAAGGAAACACTTCCAAAAACCTCTTTATTCACTCACTCACTCGTTCACTCCCTCGTTAATCGAGATCTAATTGTGGTAGATCAACCATGGGAGGAAAAACTTGCTGTTTTTCAAACATAATTACAACCTTGATACAGAACTACCAATTTGTGATCAAGGGAGTTGGATGCGGTATTTTAATTATTGTATTATTTTTTATGGACGGCTACGGTTGGAAAAATTGTGTGTAGCGAGCAAAGCAATGTGTTGTTTATGTTTTTTTACAATTCAATTATTATAAGTTTAAAATGTTTGTATTACAGAAACAGACAAAATTTGTACATCATCATTATCATCATCAGCCCATAGCAGTCCACTGCTGGACATAGGCCTCTCCAATCGCACGCCATTCAGCTCGATTCTTGGCAACTCTCATCCAGCTGCCGCCAGCCACCCTGCGAAGATCGTCGCTCCATCTAGCCTGAGGGCATCCTACGTTACGTTTGCCGATTCCCAGTCTCCACTCAAGAAGATGTCTACCCCAACGGTCATCGGTTCTACGGCTAATATGACAGGCCCATTGCCACTGTCTTCAGCTTGCTTATTCTGTTGTACAGTCAGCAGCAAACATGCGTTTTTCACGTGAAATAAAAGTGGCAACTTTAAGAAAAGACCTGTTTCATATTAGTATTGTTTCCATAACACTCATGTTTATATCACCGTAAATATGACGGCGCAGCAAGTAGCACCGTCTATTTTTGTTACGAAGTTACTGAAATCACCGAAAAGATCAGCCAGTCTCACGGCTGGTGACAGTCACTCCAGCAGAGCGTCGCATCGATGGTTGCGTGGCGGCTCGTCTTCCGATGACAGAAGATGTCAGGGGAGCCGCTGTTGTACCACGTCCACGACGAACTGCTATATTCTGGCACAATCAATACCGGCTGGATCAATCGGTTCCGGTGGATCAATATTATGATCGTAATACATAATGCACATAACAACTTTGTACAATATTCTGACAAATAAATGCATTCTATTCTATTCTAATCCTGATGATATTGAAGCTGCTGAACCACTAATACGATCATCACTTCTGGTAAAGGCTATCCTGCGCCGTTAAGTATATCAATATTTTAGGAGAAAATCGCTTTTAAATCTTGCGTAAGTGTAAGATATTTATACTCGTGACTGTACATGTCATAATTGAATCGTAATTATATTATTTTTTATTTAATATGTTATTATTGAATAAGTCGTTGGAATACCTATTTATAAAGTACTTGTACGTATTTTTAGGGTGAATTTATCTAAATATCCTGTGAATATTTCCAATCGTAAAAAACCTAAACAACACATTTTTGCTGGCCGTTAATGTTTGAACCTTATTATAGGTATGACCTAACCAGGGTGTTTCTAATTTATTGCGAGAATTCATCATTAGAAAGGAAAAGAAAAGAAAGAAAGAAAATACGTTTATTTGCGGTACGCATGTTTACTTGCTCGAGTTTATGTTTTCCTAAGCACGTGTTTCTGTGACGAATAAAATTATTTTTCATTCTTCTTTCTTTTTCTTTCAAAGAAAGAACATAGATACAAAAAGAACAAGTAGGGGGAAAATATGCGTCACATCCACGCAAAACGGCCATCGCTCAGCATAATGCTGCGACCCTATGCGAGACAGAGCCCAGCGCTGGTTTTCAGCGACAGCCGGCGTTGACGTGATGACGTCAACCGGTGCAGCATACAGTGAGATTATAAATAAGAAACAAAATAAATACAAACTACTTAGTTAAAGTTTATAATATATATTATTTACAATGGCAACATTTCGTTTCGTCGGTAACGACGTACGCGCCACCGGCGTTTAATCTGTGCTTGCAGAATGGGCAGCAGCGTTCTCTATGCATTTTAACACCATACTGCAATTGCCAACCCACCTGCCAAACGTGGCAATTATGACAACCCCCCCACCCTCCATCCCCACCTATTGGGGGATGCCTATATCCAGCAGTGGACATCTTTCAGCTCAAATGAATGAATGAATCAAGTCTACTTCAAATACAGAGCTAATGATTTGACTGTCTGCTTTTATTACAATCAGTTCGATGGTTTTTCTGTTGTTAACAGACAACCGTTTTCACTGTCCCATTACCTACATAAATACGTTATCAAAACATCCTAGGAAGAAATATCTTGAATACCTACACCACATCAGAAAATTCGAGCTCGAGGTTCTCGAAGTACGGGCGTAGTCCTTTGTGTTAGTGATTGATGACGCACATCGCGTGATACCGACTATCAAGCTATCAGCTCCAAGTACAGTTGAACGAGTTACAAAGCCTACACCCCTACAAGGTTCTTTTGGCACGTGGCCACAATAGAATCAAATCAAATCATTTATTTTTTTGCAAACATGGGTAAATGTACATAGGTGTTAAAAAAAAAAGTTCTCGATATTTTACTGACACATGGGCATGCAAATGTTTACAATTCCTAATAACAAAAACAAAATTAAAAAAGAAAAAATTAAACATATAAATCAAAATGTCAGCGTGGTCAACTTAAATAAAATAAGACTATATAATGTCAAACAGAAATAAAAATTAAATGAAACCAGGATCACAATAATATTTCAGTCAGAGAAATAGTTGATAGTGAATCATCATTAAGAAAATCGTCAACCGTGTAATAAGTTTTCATAATTAAAATTTATTTTAGCTCCCTTTTAAATTTTAATGTTTAATTAAAGTCATATATTTTATAATATTAGGTACTCTATTATATATGAGTGGGGCAAGAAGAAAGAAGGAAAGAAAATAAATTTATTTGCGGTAAACATAACGCAAAGAAAGAACAAAAACACTAAAGAACAAGTTGAGGGAAAATATGCGCCACATCCACTCAAAATGGCCATCGCTTAGCATAATGCTGCGACCCTATGTGAGACAGTGAAATCGGAAATAAGCTGTCTTGTTTTGTCAATACAATTTCACAAGATGATCGACGACGATTTCAGTTGATTGTTTACCAACAAGGCACCCAGACAAAGATGATGTAGCACTCTCATCATCGTTCTCCTGCCCTTTATTCCAATTTATTTGGGCTCGGCGCAACATCTTTTTTTTTCTATACCTGCCTATCTACTTATAAGTCGTAATGTGGCGGCATTTACGTCGCCACATTCAAATTACGCATCACACTAACGTCACGCAAAATCCTGCATCGCTGCAGCTGTAGCGGGACGGTGAAAGACCGCGCGTCGCAGGCTCCCGCGCGCTTTCCACTGTCAGCCGTTCGCGCTATATCACTATTGGTTCTAAATCGCTTTCGAGTGTTGTTTTTCACAATTTGTAAATCTACCTTAATATTTTACTTAATTTTTTTATAAATTGATTGTACTACCAAAACCAAATCATATCGCTGCGGGAAAACAACCATTAAAATTTCAGCTTGTATACAACGTGCCGACATCAATTGTCGGGCAGTTGCCCGTCAGACACGACACCCGTCTGGTCGGAGGTTCCTCCCTTTTTCTATAGGGGATGAGTGAACTTTACACCCAGGTTCTTCATACTTGTATTGTGCTAGTAGCAATATATTTCGCCAATATTCATTTTTATTGTATGCTTAATATTTTTTTTAAGTTTATGAAATACTGAAGAGAGTGATGTATAAGAATTGACAACTCAGCACACTCTCAATCAATCAATCTGCCTGCCTTTTCCCAACTTTGCTGGGGTCGGCTTCCAGTCTAACCAGATGCTGCTGAATACCAGTATTTTACATGGAGCGACTGCCTATCTGACCTCCATAACCCAGTTACTGGGTAATACTATACCCCTTGGTAAGACTGGTTGCCACTAACAACATTATTTAAAAGTAGTTACAAGTTAGCTGCCTGTATGATAGCTTGTTCAACTGTACAAGAGGATATAGATCCTCAACTATCAAATCATTGAATAATCCATGTTGAGCATAGGCTCAACAAGGATTATTCAATGATAGTTGATATAGTTAATTGAAAAAATTAAGTTTAAAAAAACTGTAACTTGAGTACTGAAGTTCTTTAAACCGAAGTTGACTACGGAAAACTAAAAGTGATCTAAAAACTACGAAACAAGAAAATATTTCAGACAGAAATCAATACATATACTCCGTTTGAAATAAGATAAGGCATTTGAATAACCCTTTTTACAGTCCGATCAACCGATTTTGACTTCTATTGCGTTGGTGGCATGACCAATGGCAGTTGTAATAAACAGTTGGTATTGTAACCACGTTTTTGCTTTTAATGCCATCCTTATGCCTATGGAATAGAAGTCAAAATCGGTTGAACGGGCTGTAAACAAGTTTATTTAAATGTCTAATCTTATTTCAAATTGAGTATAGATAGGTACAAATATGGTCAAGGTTGCATGCCATTATAATTTTGTAGGTGTTCCTGACACCCACATGGTATACAGCATATACGATCACTGCTTTACTTCGATCATTTGGCTTTGCCGTAGTAGGGTAAAAAGGCCTGAACTTGAAGTTTTGATGACGCACATCACGTGTTACCGATCAGCTCCGTCTACAAGAGGACACGGATTATAGGTGCTCAACGCGGATTATATCGTAGTCATTTACATCTCACACCTATTTTTTTAATCTGTACAAATCTTTAAAACCTGACTTGGTTTCTGTAAGTCGTTTTCGGGTGACCACTGAAAATCAGCACTGTGCTGTGAGTCGGTCACGACGTGCGACGTGCAACTGGCGACGATTTCTGTTCTGTACTCTTGATTATACTTAGATCGGAGGATGGTGGATGCCAATCTTCACAGCTTGGTCCATCGCCGCAAGGTTGCCTGCTTGTCGGTCTTCTACAGATTGTACTTCGGTGAGTGTGCCCAAGAACTCCACGACCTCATTCCACCGGCCCCCTTCTATCATCCGACATCTAGACGCACTTCAGGTACAAGGAACGGATGGTATCCTTGTTGCTATTCCACCAATTCGCACTAAGCGTTTCCAAACGTCTTTTGTAATACGCATAGCAAAAGAGTGGAACTCTCTACCTGCGTCTGTGTTCCGAACGCATACAACCCTAATCTATTCAAAGTTAGAGTGAACAGGCTTTTTCTGGGTAAGCTCACTCCATCGTCGACTTTGACTCTGTCAACTCTGCCCTAGACTAAGGTCAAGAGCAAACCCATCCTAAATAAAAAAAATAAAAAAGATCAGCTTTTTGTTGATTTTATTATTCAGGTTGTTTTTATTATGCACGTTTTTCTGTGACAAATTAACCTATTTTTCTTTCTTTCTTTCTTACTTGCTTAAAGAAGGAAAAGGGGCATGAAATAAACGTTTTTAAATGTTGACGGTGAAATGGACGCATTTATAATAATAATAATAATAATACCATTTATTTCAGGCGACATAGGCCCATAGAAAAATACCTTAAACTAAACATACATACTGAAATAAACAAAAACTTGTGTTAATAAAAAGGCTTAGACTATGTTAGTAGCACTTCTCTTTGCACTAGATTGTGCTGTCCTGTGGAACTTGTCCGCGGAAGCGACGGAACACCACGTCCTGCGGCCAAAAGTCTTCTTCCATGACGAGGGGCAGATAACAGTTCGGAACACGCACGACGAACGCTTTGAAGTTGACGTTCCGGCGCGACTCCAGTAACTGCACCCTCGGCGTGTAGCTCGTCTTTTGGCGCACGTACTCCATGATGTCCTCCGCCTTAGTGGTGTAGTGCAGGCGGGAGATGTACACCGGTGTGTTCGGCTTTGCGGCACGCAGGCTCACTTCGGGCTTCGCAGGAGCTTTGCCGCAGCGGTTCTTGTTAGTTCGCGATCGGCGCTTCCTTCTTTGCACCGTCACGAAACCGTCATCATTATCAGCCCTATTCGGCGCCTTTTCTGACATGGGCTTGATACTAGGAGCGCCAGGGGCACTCGCGGCGACGCTAGCGAAATCCTTTTGTAGGGGTTTCGCCTGGGCTGCAGACACTGGCAGCGGGATGGGGCAAGGGGCGCGGGCGGCGCCGCGCGAAGTAGCCACCGTGAGCCGAGACATTAGCTTTATAGCTCCAAATAGCGGGAACAAATACAATGAATGAAAAGAAAATGTGTGTTTTATAGCCACGATGCAGATATCATAGTTACAAGGGGTCTTTACTTTCCCGGCAGCATTTTTTCGATTAGGTACTATTCTTAAGCAATGGCTTCTATGGAAAATCTAATCTATTGACGTAATTTTTTTTAACGCATAGCAAATATTTGTCTGCTTACGAAATAAATTATAAATTTGTTGACATGTGACATCTAATAACGAACTCTGGGCCCACGTGGTGGATTACAGTCCACTCCCTCTCACTGAGAAAAGGCCTGTGCCCCAGCAGTGAGAACATTATCGGCTGATAATGCTAAAGAAATTGCTATTAGCAATTCGTCTGCCAATTTATATATTTAAATGCCTTAAAACTATCATTACAGGTCTTAACCTAATGCGATAGCCAAGTCGGGTCCCACACAAAATATAATTAAAGACAAAAAAAAAAAGAAAACATCTCACGGTCATAAATATCATTGTTTGTATCAAAGTGTAAACAAATAGTACTTTTGCGAATTCACTCCAGTAACATGTACTCGTAAATATATCCATTTCGACCTAACTTTTATTATTTTAATCATATTTTATATTGTTTTTTTTTGTCAATGTGAGGACGTTGTAGGCTTATTAGACTAGATCTGTAGACCATTTTCTATTTTATTAAGTACCTGGTACTATTGACGGGCCTATGCTGTCCTCTCATACCTATTAACACTGTAATTTGAAAACATTGTAAAAACCAATTTTTTTTTTTTTAAAGAGTAACCGTGGAGTTTCTTGCCGGCTCTTCTCCATAGGAAACGACCAATTGGAACCGTGCACCTAGCTTCTGACGTTTCATAAGTGCCCATGTAGGCTTATGTGAAATAAAAATATTTTTGGTTTGATTGATTTGATTTTGGTACGACCAGCAGTGGCGGGGGCCGTCGCTTCCACACATAACGGTCGGGTACGTACAAGTAATTACGTACGTAACAAACTATCAGAAGCAATGGATTTCATTTTGACAGATGCTGGCAGATCTGACTGCCCAATATTGTGGCATTGTGTACAGTTGCATGTTAAAAAAGAACAGCAACTGATAAAATTATACTTATTGATTTTTATTTATTAATTTTTATTCTTATTTTGTTGTTTCATGAGTTTCATGAGGTTCCCTTTCTTGATGACGGTAAATTATTACATTAAATTTAATGAATTTAAGGATTTTATGTATGTGAGTAGGTACATCTGTTATTCACTTTTTCGTTTTATTAGTATAATTGTGATGTTTACTTAAACCTTGGTTACTAACATAATTCTTAAGTATACTAACATAAATATGTGACGGAAGCCATATTGTTTAACAGCTGCGAGAGGCGGCGACTAGATGGCGCTAGTGGAACGTGCACCATAGACAATCATTCATTCTATCGGTCATTTGACTTAAAACACTTGAAGTCAATTGAGTGAAATATTGTAACGTTACCCGACTAGCGGATCGCCTTTATAAGGAGCTACGCTGTTGAGTCGGTACGCACTTTGAACGGATGCGTCGTGGTGCACGGACCACTGTCTCTCGACAGTCAGTACTTCCCGGTTATTGGATGTGGAACGTTGTCTCCGACAAATTAGTACTATCCTTATTGCGGTGGGTGCATGGACCACTGTCCCTGACAGTCAGTACTGCCCTATGTGACCACCACTACCATTATTAGTTATTTAATTAATTTCATTTCTATTTTCTCTCGATTTAAAATAACTGATAGTTCGATTGAAATAGATTTCTGTATTACCATATCTGAGTATTACTTCTGATGTCTGGACCTATCCCGACATCAGAAGTGGGATACGAAGACCACCCCACTTCTGGAGACTCAGCTTCCAATATCATGCAAGACCAGATGCTTTTGTTTAGTAACGGCATGGAAGCCTTAATTTCTAAAATCGTTGGAAATTTGTCATCTACCTCCTGAACACTAAGTCCATTAGTCTCATTCGACCGTGACGCGTCCGCACGCATCGTGTTTAATGAAGGAGAGTATTACTTGTAAATTTAGAGGTAGAAGAGTAAATGATGTGGTACCTTTAGTAGGTATAGGCAACAAAAATATCAAGAATACTTTGCAATTGCTGTGTAAGGCAGAAATTAACGATTTCGCGACGGAGTTTCTATTCCAAGTTTTGCTAGATATGTACTTGCGTAGTAACATCGTATTGACTCGAGACATTTTAAGTAACGGTTTTTGTTCGAGCAACTGAATTAATTTTGCCTAGAACTATAAACGTGTGTAAAGCTATTCAGACTACGGCAATAATTAATTGTGTCGATTAGATCCTTGTCGTTTTCTTTTTCGTTATAACTGAGGGGTTGTTTCTTTGACTAAAATGTTCCCATTATCCATTTTAATGTAGTAAATCAATTAAAATGCGGCACGAAATATGTACAGAGTCAACACGTTACCAACACTGAGAAAGATGTTCATTTTAAACTTCTGTCAGTTAAAACAATCTCGCGCTCCTGATTGGCTGAAAGGATTTGACGTCTCGCTCCTGATTGACTGAAAGGATTTGACTAAATTTGTTAATTAACTTTGAAGGATTTGACTGAGTTAGATACTAACGTGTATTTTAAAACCGGTTTTTGCCTTAATTTAAGTGGATTTGACTACTTTTGTAAATGACAACGATTTACCAGTTGATAAAAGACGTGACCTTGTAAACATCTTAGAATTATACTCTGGACTTTTTTTAATAACGGTTTTCCGGCAACACGTGTTAACACTGGTGAGTTGGAGGTAGGGATTGTAATTATTCGATAATTTTTAGTATTCAAATACTTCTTCAGCCTTGTTCGAATTTTTCGAGTGATGTTCGGACTGTTCGAGTGATGTTAGAGTTATTTACTCGAACAACTCGGTATTCGAATATTTGATTGCAATACCTATTTGAAAGTAAGATTGATAGACCCTAATCCTACAGTGCAAAGACGTTCTTACAGACTGTCTCCGAACGAAAGTCGAACCATGCGCGATAGGGCTAATTTACTGTTGCAAGCCTAAATAATTAGACCCAGTAGTAGTAATGTAAATTAATGCGAATTCTTGATTATTACCATGCTAATTGCTAATGCTATGCTATTTGCTAAATGTCATCTCATCAGTACCCAGTAGTACGCCGTTTGCTAGGCCAGCCCTTTTGGTTATAAAGTATGATGGATCAGACCGTATGTGCATAGATTATAGAGAAATTAATAAATAATAAGGTGACAGATCGTTATCCATTACCGTTGATTTCTGACCAAATTTCTTTACAAAGTTACATCCAAAATTTTGACCGTTTGAGGTCATAGAGGTTCTTTGACGGTGATCGCTACACATTGAGAGCATTCAATTTCAAGCGTATTTACAAGTACTATCGCGGACGCTGGCGCCTAGCCGCTTTTCGACCTTATTACTAGAAGCATAGGGTTGAGAAGTGGTCGAGCGGCGGTGTCCTTGATGGTACGTGCATGATAGCCATTTGAAGTAGAAGACGTTGAGTCGAGTGATCGTGGTGAATCTTGGTTCGGCTGGTAGGATCGTACCAGTAACCATTTCGTAGCCGTAGTCCGTTAGAAGTCTGTATCTGCTTATTATAGTAGTCCGTGGATGCGCAGTGCGCGGGTGGCTCTAGTAGAGGTCGGGTCTTGTAGTGACCATAGTCCGTGGGACTCGGAATTCAGGAGAATTCAGTGAAAAAAAACATGGGGTTTGTTGAACGGGCTTAGTGAAAAGTCACAGGCCACTGATAAGATTCCTACTTTGTGTTTTGTTATGCTCTAAGGCTGATTTATGAATTGCTCTCACATGTTTAGTTTGATTTTGTCTTTTGCGAGATGCGCGATAAATCTTTGACTTCGACTTTGAATTTTCTGATTATTGATAACATGTAAATTTTCTTCTAAGTTCTCGTTGATTTATAGTAATACGAGTATGGTACTCTAGTTTAATTCTAAATGAATTAGAGAGTTAGGTTTAAAGAGTACTTTGACGAACGAAATAGGTATAAAACTATACATTGTCAGCCTCCTCGTATACCGTAGTTTGCTATCAAGGAAATGAGTAGGCATCATATTGTTCTATTTCATTGATTACGCTTTGGTCACTACCCATCCCGCAAGTTTGGTTATTTGATGAACAAAGTAAATTCTCCCAATTGTGAAACATGGGGACCGGTTGAAGATGTTCACCATCTACTTATAGTGTACTAAAACTAAGAAGGAAAAATAATCATTGTTGAGTGCGGCAAAAGTTAATGAATATGATATTGGTAGATATGTTAAAGTTTTGGCGCAGCCTTCACCCGAGATAGAAAACCTACTTACTGATTTGTTTAGACATTCATAATTTATATTGTATTTGAAGAGTTAATTTAGAATAGTTTAAGTTATGATGAGGCTCGCATGCCACTGCCATAAAAGCCTCATTTCGACTTTATTGAATTCTGATAAATCAGACGTTCACTTCATTTAATGGCTAACGACAATGATGACAAGACCTTGATGACATAAGGAGATTGACATCTGAAGGCATTGAGAAGTCCGCGCGTTATGATGAAAGTCGTTTTAATAAGAACAAAACAAAGGCAAGCGTGAGTAGGTTCTCTGTCGGTGAATTCGTGCTTATTGAGAACGAGAAGCGTTCTATGTTAGAGGGTTTGGTTTCCGCACTTAGTCCTTCATGTGGACCATTGTGCGTGTTATTCCAACCAGCCCACCTACCTCCAGAAGCTGATTAGGTCTTCTGTACCCTTATTGCGTAACACGGTTTGAATCGGAATCGGAATGATTTTGAAATATATTGCTAATCCATTGCTTCTTATGGTAGACAAAAAATGTCTGCTCAACAACGTAAATAACGCAATGAATGTTGTTGAACTGTCAAACTGAAACCGATTCCTACTGATGGTGTGTTACGCAATTAGCCCTCTGGACTGCATAGGATATCTGTGAAGGATCTGAGTGACGCCTGTGCTGTCAAAGAGCACATGCGAAACGGTTTCTTCAGCCTCCATGCAAGCCCTGCACAGAGGGCTGTGCGTTATACCTATTGTGTGGAAGTGTTTGTTTAATGATCAGTGTCCCATGATGATCCCCGTCACCGGACGCAGGCCGTTCCTGTCCAGGCGTAGCAAGCGCCTGGTTAGCCTGCCATCAGGGGATGACATGGCTTCCCTGGATTGCCTGCAGCCCGGTGTCGAGGTCCACCAGTTCTCCGCCTGTGTGTGGATGAACTCCTGTAGCCAGAACGAACGAGGAGCGTAATCAAACTAAGTTTGAAGTGAAGTATAGAGGCCCTTTCAAATTGTTGAAGTGTTAGATGGCAATCGGTATGTTTTAAAAAAAATCTCAAGTTAACAACGCTTACAAACGCTCATGACCGTGTTCGAAAGATGCCCGATGCCAAGTACCAATTGAGATTGTAGACGAAATAGATGAGTTGGCATTACTTTAGTTTGTGTAACAGCTTCTCGGTTCAGTGGGTCGGAGACTATACCAGAGTATCGTAGTGCTCAATGAGTAGTCCATGGGTACGCGGTAGGCGGTAGCTCTGGGTGGTATAGTCGGGTTTTGCCTAGAAGCAAAGACCATAGAGTCAAGGGTTGACTCGGTATTCCCGTGGGGAATAGTGTGTGTGCAGATCAGCTTAAGCTTACAATTCAAACGATCTGCTAAGGCTGGAAGTGGCTACAAGTCCCTCAAAGTGACCATGAATGAGATACCTGAGGTTTTGTTTTCTTTGCTCGGTAATCTCAAAACTAGATAGTTCCAACTAGAAGGTTGGTCTAGTTTATAGTTTCTAAAATTTGGTTAGATAGTTCTCAAAACTTAAATGCCAGTCGTGTCTTAGAATAAAAAAAAACATTATCGATTGGTTCACAAACAGTAACTATTAATTCTGAAGATACTTTATCTATGGATTCTGAGGCGACTGTATCCTGTAATTCTGTTCTGTATAACCCAGTACCGGAACAAAGTCCCTTGCTGGATGACTAAATGTACTAGTACTAGTTTATATCGTAGGGGTTGCAAGAGTTGTGACCTAGTCCAGTTGTAGCTGAAGGGGTTTCACCTGCTTTTGTGGGTTGATAACCTAGCCCAGCGCTTTGTGAGCTGCAGGAATCTCACCTGCTTTAGTGGGTGACGATTTAGACCAGCATGTTTGAACTGTAGGGGTTTTCTGTTGTAAAGAAATACCTAGACCAGTGATATTTGCTATTTTGATATGTAACGGTGATGATGATGTGAATTCTCCTCTGTCCTTTTTTATGCACTCGAGGACGAGTGATTTATCAGAATGGCCGTGACGGAAGCCATATTGTTTAACAGCTGCGAGAGGCGGCGACTAGATGGCGCTAGTGGAACGTGCACCATAGACAATCATTCATTCTATCGGTCATTTGACTTAAAACACTTGAAGTCAATTGAGTGAAATATTGTAACGTTACCCCCCACTAGCGGATCGCCTTTATAAGGAGCTACGCTGTTGAGTCGGTACGCACTTTGAACGGATGCGTCGTGGTGCACGGACCACTGTCTCTCGACAGTCAGTGCTTCCCGGTTATTGGATGTGGAACGTTGTCTCCGACAAATTAGTACTATCCTTATTGCGGTGGGTGCATGGACCACTGTCCCTGACAGTCAGTACTGCCCTATGTGACCGCCACTACCATTATTAGTTATTTAATTAATTTCATTTCTATTTTCTCTCGATTTAAAATAACTGATAGTTCGATTGAAATAGATTTCTGTATTACCATATCTGAGTATTACTTCTGATGTCTGGACCTATCCCGACATATGGATCACTTGTGTCTGACATAAATAAATTAATTTAATTTAATTGCGTTATTTACGTTGCTGCAAAACAAAACAACAAACAACAACAACAGCACCATATGAAGGAATGGATTAGCAATATATAATACTTCAAAATCATTCAGATTGTGATTCATAGAATACGTAATTACGGTGCTGGTCATTTCTCTTTAACTGCAGGCAATTGGTTACAATATTTTTATAATAATAACTCTTTCGCCATACGGAAAGAACTTTATGGGCAATTAACTCTCATAATAATTACCACCAGTGAACTACTATCTTTTACAGCTCAAAATTGTACGGTTTATATAATTTTAAAACCCAGTTATTAATAGTTTCATCACTTTTACAATTTTAACGATGAGCATCCCGTTTTTTAGGGTTCCGTACCCAAAGGGTAAAACGGGAACCCTATTACTAAGGCTCCGCCGTCTGTCTGTCTGTCTGTCCGTCTGTCACCAGGCTGTATTTTATGAACCGTGATAGTTAGACAGTTGAAATTTTCACAGATGATGTATTTTTGTTGCCGCTATAACAACAAATACAATTCACAATAAAATAAATATTTAAGGGGGCTCCCATATAATAAACGTGATTTTTTTGCTCGTTTTTGCGCTATATTGATAACGGCAACAAACACACGCACACGGCAGGTAGACGCTTGAAATATTCACAGAATATTTAGTTATACAGGGTGTTTGGTGCATCGTGTGCCAAATTAAAATGGTCCACTGAAGGGGTCATCCGCTAGCCTTTCAGACCCCTTAACACCCCTCATGCTCTGTGGATTTTTTTTTATCGACTTTTTATTGTTTTCCAAAAAAAGACCCAAATTTTACATTCAAATACAGATTTTAAAAAAAAATATAAGGCGTAGACTCTGAATTTTAATTTTATTTCGATGTGTATTGTTTAAGAATACTTTTAAATACAAAATTAGTGATATTAGTCACCTAGTTTCTTTTTTAATTCACTCGCATAGGTAAAACTTAAATTAAAGCTGTACATGTTACAGCTATTTATAAGGCTACAAAAAAAAAAACCAAAAGCGACCGGGATCTTCCAACTCCCTCATTAATTCTCCAGTCTATCCTCTTTCTAATGATGTGCCACATGCCATAAAAGTATTTTAACAACTTTGTGAATTCGCTAGAATTGTGAATCAAGTCACATAAAACTACATTCCAAATTCTAATGAAAAAATATTTATTGCGGAACTGTTACTTGAGAAAGAGGTAAAATTTGTTTTCTCACTCTTTCACAGTAAAATCTATCTTCTATCTCTTTCTTGCATACCTTAAATGGGTTTGAACAAATCGCGCCGCCCGACCCGCCATTTTTTTAGTCGAGACATGACTGCCTCTGCTACCTAACGTGTGTGCTAGTTCACCATACTCCGCGATTCTTTTATTACTTTGTTATCGTTAAGTTTTGCTGGTTCTTGTTACATTTGTTTAATTTTTGTTGTTATTGTTAAACTTTGAGTTTTTTGTTATTGCAATGGCGACATTCTCTAACGAAGAATATGCGGACATCATGATGGCTTACGGAGCCGCTAATGGCGTCGCTCGTGCAGCGCAACGACTTTACCAGGAACGCTTTCCTGGTAGACGATTACCTGGCCGCAGAGTCTTCCAAGACACATACCGACGCATACGCGAGACTGGCAGTGTTACTTTTAATGAACCAAGGGGCCATATTGTGCGACATAATGTTGAAGTAGACGAGAGAATACTGGCACTTTTTGAGGAAGACCCTACAAGAAGCATTAGAAATGTGGCATCACATCTTGATATTTCAATATGGAAAGTGTGGAAAGTACTTCGTCAAAACAAAAAGCATCCATTCCACTACACTCCGGTGCAAGGTACGTAATTTTAAACTAACTTTAAACCCGTGCAAGCTTTGTTTGACCTTGCCTTTGTTTAGCAGGTAATGGGTATGGTATGGCGTCACTTCCAGGTAGTGAATCTATTAGCACGAACAGCGGGTCCTTTCTTCTGCAATTACTTATTGCCCAAGAGAAATTTAAAAGAGTTTTTTGTTTGTTGCAGGTCTTGAGGGTGGCGACTTTGAGAGACGAGTGGCTTTTTGTCGGTTTCTTTTACACACGGATGTGGATGATCCTGATTTTTTAAAAAGAATACTGTGGACGGATGAATCCAAATTTACCAAGGATGGGATCCTCAATTTACACAATTTGCACCACTGGACAACGAAAACGCAAAACCCACGTGTTAAAAGACAGAAATCTTCTCAAAGAAGGTTTAGTGTAAACGTTTGGGCAGTAGTGATTGGGAATCAGGTAATTGGACCGCATTACCTGCCCGATAATCTCAATGGCGAAGACTACCTGGAATTACCATTGTATTTCAAAATGACGGCTGTTCCGCGCATTGGTGATTGACTGTGAGGGAATATCTCGACAATGTGTTCCCCAATGCATGGATTGGACGCGATGGCCCTATTCCATGGCCGCCACGTTCCCCAGATCTAACTCCGTTGGACTTTTATGTCTGGGGACGTGCCAAAGAGTTGGTATATGCCACGGAGGTTCCAACTAGGGAGGTATTAGTCCAACGCATAGAAGCGGCATTCAATACTATTAAGGAGCCAACAATTTGAGCAAGATTTGTAACAATAATTAAATAAATGTTAAAAATGCAATTTTGTTTTTTTATTTCAAGTAAATCCCACGAAAGATACAGATATGAGACACGAATTTACCTAACCATAAGAATGAGATAGCAGGATTTATAGGTTTGACAGGTATCATTTAAGAGATTTTTTTTAAATCATAATTTTGAATATTAGCCTTAGGTGACTCGATTCACAATTCTAGCGAATTCACAAAGTTGTTAAAATACTTTTATGGCATGTGGCACATCATTAGAAAGAGGATAGACTGGAGAGGGATGAGGGAGTTGGAAGATCCCGGTCGCTTTTGATTTTTTTTTGTAGCCTTAACAACACACACATACACAGCAACAACAACAACACACAGCACACACAGCAACAACACAGCACACAGCACAGCAGTGTAACATGTACAGCTTTAATTTAAGTTTTACCTTTGCGAGTGAATTAAAAAAGAACTAGGTGACTAATATCACTAATTTTTCACCATTAAGCATTCGATTTAATTACTTATAAGAAAGATTTATACTAAAACTTTATGGTGTATCTAGTAACAGTCTTTTGGTCAATTTGTTACATTCAATTACTCCTTCAGTTTCTAAACCAACTTTTATGCTACAAGGTCTTCAAAGTTTCGTAAATTTTGTTCGAAATTTAAATATTTAATATTGGATTCACTGCAAGATAGAAGGAGAAGAAGAAGAGCACTGGAAGATAGAACTGGAAGATAGTGCTGGAAGATAGTATTGAGAGCTATTACTGGACGATAGTACTGGAAGATAGTACTGGAAGATAGTACTGGAAGCTAGTACTGGGAGCTAGTACTGGAAGATAGCACTGGAAGATAGTACTGGAAGTTATAACTGGAAGATAGTGCTGGAAGATAGTATTGGGAGCTAGTACTGGAAGATAGTACTGGAAGATAGTACTGGAAGATAGCACTGGAAGATAGCACTGGAAGATAGTACTGGAAGATAGCACTGGAATATAGTACTGAAAGTTAGTACTGGAAGATAGTACTGGAAGATAGTATTGGGAGCTAGCACTGGAATATAGTACTGGAAGATAGTACTAGAAGATAGTATTGGGAGCTAGTACTGGAAGGTTGCACTGGAAGGTAGCACTGGAAGGTAGCACTGGAAGATAGAACTGGAAGATAGTGCTGGAAGATAGAACTGGAAGATAGTGCTGGACGATAGTGCTGGAATATAGTACTGGAAGTTAGTACTGGAAGCTAGTACTGGGAGCAAGTACTGGAAGCTAGTACTGGGAGCTAGTACTGGAAGATAGCACTGGAAGATAGTACTGGAAGTTATAACTGGAAGATAGTGCTGGAAGATAGTATTGGGAGCTAGTACTGGAAGTTAGTACTGGAAGATAGAACTGGAAGATAGTGCTGGAAGATAGTATTGAGAGCTATTACTGGACGATAGTACTGGAAGATAGTACTGGAAGATAGTACTGGAAGCTAGTACTGGGAGCTAGTACTGGATCTTAGCACTGGAAGATAGTACTGGAAGTTATAACTGGAAGATAGTGCTGGAAGATAGTATTGGGAGCTAGTACTGGAAGATAGTACTGGAAGTAAGCACTGGAAAATAGCACTGGAAGATAGTACTGGAAGATAGCACTGGAATATAGTACTGGAAGTTAGTACTGGAAGATAGTATTGGGAGCTAGTACTGGAAGGTAGCCCTGGAAGATAGAACTGGAAGATAGTGCTGAAATATAGTGCTGGAAGATAGTATTGGGAGCTAGTACTGGAAGATAGTACTGGAAGATAGCACTGGAAGATAGTGCTGGCAGTTAGTATTGGGAGCTAGTACTGGAAGGTAGCACTGGAAGATAGCACTGGAAGATAGTACTGGAACATAGCACTGGAATATAGTACTGGAAGTTAGTACTGGAAGATAGTACTGGAAGATAGTATTGGGAGCTAGCACTGGAATATAGTACTGGAAGTTAGTACTGGAAGATAGTACTGGAAGATAGTATTGGGAGCTAGTACTGGAAGGTAGTACTGGAAGGTAGCACTGGAAGATAGAACTGGAAGATAGTGCTGGAAGATAGAACTGGAAGATAGTGCTGGACGATAGTGCTGGAATATAGTACTGGAAGTTAGTACTGGAAGCTAGTACTGGGAGCAAGTACTGGAAGCTAGTACTGGGAGCTAGTACTGGAAGATAGCACTGGAATATAGTACTGGAAGTTATAACTGGAAGATAGTACTGGAAGTTATAACTGGAAGATAGTGCTGGAAGATAGTATTGGGAGCTAGTACTGGAAGATAGTACTGGAAGATAGTACTGGAAGCTAGTACTGGGAGCAAGTACTGGAAGCTAGTACTGGAAGATAGTATTGGGAGGTAGTACTAGAACAACAAAAATTAAACAAATGTAACAAGAACCAGCAAAACTTAACGATAACAAAGTAATAAAAGAATCGCGGAGTATGGTGAACTAGCACACACGTTAGGTAGCAGAGGCAGTCATGTCTCGACTAAAAAAATGGCGGGTCGGGCGGCGCGATTTGTTCAAACCGATTTAAGGTATGCAAGAAAGAGATAGAAGATAGATTTTACTGTGAAAGAGTGAGAAAACAAATTTTACCTCTTTCTCAAGTAACAGTTCCGCAATAAATATTTTTTCATTAGAATTTGGAATGTAGTTTTATGTGACTTGATTCACAATTCTAGCGAATTCACAAAGTTGTTAAAATACTTTTATGGCATGTGGCACATCATTAGAAAGAGGATAGACTGGAGAATTAATGAGGGAGTTGGAAGATCCCGGTCGCTTTTGGTTTTTTTTTTTTTGTAGCCTTATAGCAGCTTTAATTTAAGTTTTACCTTTGCGAGTGAATTAAAAAAGAACTAGGTGACTAATATCACTAATTTTGTATTTAAAAGTATTCTTAAACAATACACATCGAAATAAAAATAAAATTCAGAGTCTACGCCTTATATTTTTTTTAAAATCTGTATTTGAATGTAAAATTTGGGTCTTTTTTTTGGAAAACAATAAAAAGTCGATAAAAAAAAATCCACAGAGCATGAGGGGTGTTAAAGGGTCTAAAAGGCTAGCAGATGACTCCTTCAGTCGACCATTTCAATTTGGCACACGATGCACCAAACACCCTGTATATTCACTTTAAAAATAAATAATGAAATTAATATAAAACAAATATTTAAGGGGGCTCCCATACAACAAACGTGATTTTTTTGCCATATTTATAGATAATGGTACGGATCCCTTCGTGCGCGAGTCCGACTCGCACTTGGCGGGTTTATTTAATATTATGTTCTTCCTAAAGGATAATAAGATTCAATGACAACTAATTTGTAGCCAACAATGAAATAATTTTAGTTTTTTGATTTTCCCCTTGTTCTTAGGATTTTCCACAGAGCATAGAGTGCAGCCGGCAGCGTCTAACCTAAATACGGCAGAACTAACAAAATCCGCGGCGTTCAATTTTTGTTCAATAGAGCCGTTTATTATGTTATGATGTATGTTGACTTAAAAAACCTTGGGCAGTTGAGAGTATGTCATGCTCACTTAAATGTCTCGTTGATGGTGGTGCGTGTGTTGGATCACAAAATGGTTGAGCTGGATGGTGGTGATCCACGCGTCATTTTCGTGAACGGGCGCCGTCAGTTGAGACTGTTTATCTCTTAACTGCCAGGGCTTATTTGTAATCCTAAAATATTTTTTTTTATTTTTTTTACATTTTTGTCACATACAGAAGCGACAAGAATAATGTACCCAGGATTTTATAATACCTTGATTTAAAAGAGTGTCCTTGGAGTTTCTTGCCTGTTCTTCTCCATAGAGATCTACGTATTGGAATGGGCAAATAGCTTCAACTATCTGACTAACTGACCAACTCTTTGACAATTCAAAAGTGCCTGTAATTGGTTTAATTAAAATAAATGCTTTGAGTTTGAGTTGAAATTGCGTTCTTGTTGAAACTTGACGCGTGACGCGATTGGTAGTAGCACTGAATTTTGCAGTCATGTGATTGGTAGTTCTGCTCTGTCAGTCGCCATTTTGAAACAAAGACTGCAAAGTGGTCTGTGGGATTTTCCTAAGACCTTAAACAATTCTTATACCCCATTTGATACCCATTTAACTTCCGCAGAACCCTAAATACCTACATAACAGTGAGATAAAAGACAACCACAAAACATCAATCCTTATCAAATGGCCGGCACCACACAAATAGACCACAAACGGACAATGCCATCGAAAATGCGCGAAAAATCCTTCAGCCAACTCCTATAGAAGCCAATGGAAAATTGTTTTTCACGCGTCCAAAAAACGCGTTTTTTTCACCCGCCAGCTCGTATTTTTGCTACAGAATGATTGATTTGAACTGTTGTAGAACTGAACGGTTGAGATACACGGACGTTAAGAACGGATAGCTTGATATATTGTTAGACAATACATTTTCTTTGGTCTAACCAAAGATAATTTATTTTCTGACTTCTGACTTGATGGAGAGATATACAACATGTCCCAGAATTAACGCATAACCTCTTAAGGGGTCATTTTACTCGCCATTATGAACAACTTTTACTATTGGACCAAACCTGAAATCACGAAACAAAAATCTGCTGTTCCATACATTTTGACAAGTTATGACATATTATTTCAGGTTTGGTCCAATAGTAAAACTTGTTCATAATGGTGAGTACAATGACCCCTTAAGAGGTTGAGCGTTAATTAATGGACATGTTGTTTAAGTACATAAATTAAGTTAAAAAACTGCTACCCATTATATTTGTTTTTTTCTGAAAAAAAGCTAGACGCTTCATTCAATACATTCAAACTAATTGTTTGATGCCCTATGATTCCTTGCCCTACATTTTTTATTATTAAGACTACCTATTACTTTGTAAATGATGTATATAAGTTGTATCTATTCATACATGAAATCTCTTAAGGGGTCATTGTACTCATCATTATGTACAACTTTTACTATGGGACCAAACCTGAAATCGCGAAAAAAAAATCAGCTGTTCCCTACATTTTGACGAGTTATGAGAACATAAATGTAGGGAACTGCTGATTGCATTGACCCCATAAAAGATTTCGTGTATGAATAGATACACCTTATATACTATATTTCGCTGTAAACTAATTCAACCTAATCTCTACCTTACAATCAACTGCCTCCCAACATATTTGGGAAAAGGTCCCAAATATGTTGGGATCGGCTTCGTATTAGTATTTTACATGGAGCGACTGTCTATCTGACCTCCACAACCCAGTTACTGGATAATACGATACCCCTTGGTAAGACTTGGAAGACCAATAACGGCTGTCAAAGATCTACGAATGACAGCTGGGACCAACGGCTATAAACGTGCTTTCCAAGACACGGAGGAGTCTCGATATATAATGGATGGTCACCCATCCACGAACCGACCGTGGCAAGCATAGCTTAACCTTTTATCGACCCATGAGACTGTTGACCATTTAGCCACGAGCCCCTCTAAATTACTCTACCTTACACAAAACATAATTATTATGAGTCTGTTGCGCAGCACGTGTCCGGTTAAACAGTATCTGCAAGATAAATGCTTGAACGTGTGGCGGCATCAACATCGCTACTTGCGAACTACGCGTCACACTGACGTCACGCAAAATCCTGCATCGCGCAAGCAGAGTTTGCCGCGTGACTGGCATATATACAACGTCCCGACATCAACCGTCGGGCAGTTGCCCACCAGACACAACACCCGTCTGGTCGGAGGATCCTCCCTTTTCTATGGAGGACGAATGAACTTTACACCCTCATGCCTCTATAAGCGAAACAGTATTTGTATGAAATTATTTACCAGATGAGTTAACCGGAACTTACTCGGAGGTAGTGAAAGGCACCCTAATTGCGTAACTCACTATCAACCACAATCGGAATGATTATGAAGTATATTGCTAATCCATTACTTCATATATTTGAAAAATATGTCTGCTCAACAACGTAAATAACGCAATGAATGTTAAGTAATAAACAGACAGTTTGCTTTTGAAGAGTTAAAGAGTTGATTTGAGTTTTACCTATTAAGCCACTGTCGCACCTACTCATCAAAAATCTAGTATGAAAATGTCCAACAAGTTCGCCCACAATATCGTCCGTGTGCCACTGAGCCGTGAAGCTATTGTTAGCCGTTCCCTCATAAAACATTACGCGCTGCATTCATATCTGAGAGGAAGCACTTTTTAATAAATATAGATGGTTTCTACTGGTGTTCAGCGCTTGACTTTTGAAATAATCTTATTACAATAAACAATATGTTACTAAATAAATACGTCGTGGTGGCCCAGAGCATTATAAACCCATTTCATGAATTAAATACAGAGTAAAAATTACCTAGTTCGCGAAAATCCGCAGATAAAAAAAGACAAAAATATGTTCAAAACTCAGTATTTCTAGTAACAACACTAACAGCGGCCGTTGAAACCATAGTCAGCTGAAATTATTAGTTAAGAAAAAAAATACTGACCTAGTGCGTGTCTGAACACACACAATGAAGGGTTTCCGTAGTTGGGATATCCCAAAAACAAACTTAACATTGTAGTTTAAAAACATGTTATCCCATACATTCCAACTGCAAATGTAAGTTTGTACGCATAATATTGGGAGATTTACAATGAAGACCATACACTGCTTATAGGTTTTCCTGTAATCGATATGAAGGTATATAACAATTTTCTGTATATTTTCGAAATTTTCGGTGCTGTAGTGCTGTAGGTTCTGAGAAAAGTATATGGCTTTTCATCTATTTTCTTAAATAACTTTAAAATTATAAAAAATATAGTCATAGTCAAAGATTTATTTGCAAACTAAGTGTACATTTTGGTGATATTTTATAATGCAGGTGCTTACAACTTAGCGGCCTTTTCGAGGCATAGCAAATTTGAGGATTATATCAAATTAAAAATTAAAATAACTATGCTATTGACGATCTCATATTAATATTTTTTATAATTTAGTATAACTCATTCAAATAATAATACAATAAACACTTTTATAATTCAATAATAATATCAATACATGCCTTATTAAGAATTGGTATTTAGTCACAATCAATATCTACATGTCTCTGAGATTCAATCGTGCCGTACGCTAAATCATATTATTCCTGTACCCAGTCTTTTATTGAATAAATCATTTTTTCCAGAAGTAGCTATATACTTGAGACCTTGCGATGTTTATGTTATTTATTTTTTACATACTTCCTTGACATAATCGATGTTTTTTGATTTCAACAAGGCTCTTACTTTTATTATTTTAATCATATTTTATATAGTTTTTTTTTTTGTTAATGTGAGGACGTTGTAGGCTTAATATACTGTAGATCTGTAGACCATTTTCTATTTTGTTAAGTACCTGGTAATTTTGACGGGCCTACGCTGTCCTCTCATACTTTGAAAATATTGTAAAAGCCATTTTTTTTTTGAAAAGAGTAACCGTGGTGTTTCTTGCCGGCTCTTCTCCATAGGAAACGACCAATTGGAACCGTGCACCTAGCTTCTGTCGTTTCATAAGTGCCCATGTAGGCTTATGTGAAATAAAAATATTTTTGATTTTGATTTTGAGACCCTCACAGTAAGCCCTTTCATTTGATAGATCACATGGTACAGGGAGAAAAACTTCTTTTTAAAATCTTTCCCAAAAGTGTTCCCCATGTTCAAAATTCATTTATTTACGTACCACGTAAATAATTACCGTACCTAATAATTAATTTAAAGCGTTTATTTTCTCTACACAAGTTACGTACCTACTCGTACAACTACTAGCTTCATATTTCTAACTGACCGACTCCTTGGCAATTCAAAAGTGCTTGTAAATGGTTTAATTGAAATAAATGCTTTGAGTTTGTACTTAAAGCTAATATTTGACAATAATAGTGTACGAACCAGACAAATTGATACATGTACCAAATTTAACTTATCGATCCATCAGATTCGGAGCAAATTGGCTGTGGCAGACGGACAGACATACAGACACACGAATCAGACAGACACTAGGGGCTCCGTTTTTTATTCCTTTTGAGGTACGGAAACCTAAATATATTTTAAATTTACTATATTTATTGTAATTTATATTATTACAACAACATTTTACTAACCTCAACCGTCAGGTTGCTCAATCCGTTTGGTGCCGGACGTAAAGAATAGCACCATCCCATTTCTTCCCGTGGGTGTCGTAAAAGGCGACTAAGGGTCTTACTAGAGAATGGGCAGCAGCCTTCTCTATGCATTTTAACACCATACTACGATTGCCCACCCGCCTGCCAAGCGTGGCATTTACGGCAACCTTTAGGGGAGGCCTATGTCCAGCAGTGGACGTCTTTCGGCTGAAATTATGAATGATGATGATTAACTAACCTCAACCGTCAGGTTAATCAATATCATATCATCAATCGAAACAAAACAAAAATCTCTCCCTCGTAAAAACCCACATTACTGAGAAAAATGAGAGCACACACGGATCTACCGGCTAAACCAACGCTATGCAATAGGCAGTTACCCTGTGTCAATACTGGGGCTATTACGAGTTCAAATTTGAGCCGCAGATAATGGGATTTTTTATATTTTCTGGGATTCGATCACTGGATCGAAGTAAAGAATACGTGGGGATACATAAGGTGTATCTATTCATACACGAAATCTCTTAAGCGGTCACTGTACTCATCAATAAGAACAACTTTTACTATGGGACCAAAGTTGAAATCGCGAAAAAAAATCAGCTCTTCCATACATTTTGACGAGTTATGCGAACACAAAGGTAGGGAACAGCTGTTTTTTTTCGCGATTTAAGGTTTGGTCCCATAGTAAAAGTTGTTCATAATGATGAGTACAATGACCCCTTAAGAGATTTCGTGTGTGAATAGATACACCTTATATTTGTCTCTATTTAGGGCAAAGTAGTAGATTTATGCTCGATTAGTAATGGCCTCGCGTCTCCTGCACGAGGTTGTGGATTCAAATCCGAGCAAGTAGCAATGTGACCTTTTCAATTCATATGTATTATATTATTATTATTTTAAAATTGACCTATCTTGGGACCGTGTGATCCCGGACCTTTGGAAGGCGTACGAGGGGACGAAGCCAAAAGAAATGGAAGAGGTGTTGATGTTGAGGCACCAACCAACGATTATCCCTGTATGCACCATGCAAATGCACCCAAGGACAATCCCCGGTTGGTGCAAGACTATTGCAGAACATGGAAACAAAACATATTAGGCTATGGGTTTGGGTGGATATATTGGATTGGTTTCCTAGAACTATGGAATGCCTATGTCCCTGCTTGACCACTGTTATGTAATACACGGATAAAATGGCAGGGTGTGACGGAGAGGGACCGCCTATCTGACCTCCACAATACAGTTACTGAGTAATACCAACGCACCTACAATACAGGAGAAATTCCTAATGTGGGGCAACGCTTAATAAATTTTAAAATAAATATATACTATCCCCCTTGGTAAGACCGCTTGTCAAACTTTCGGGCTTGTGACGACCCGTAACAACTGTCCAAGATCTACAAATAATAGACGGGACCAACGGCTTAACGTGCTTTCCGAGGCACGGAGGGGTCTTGGTACGTAAAGATGATCACCCATCCACGGAACAAATGCAGCAATCGTAACTTAACCTGATCAATCGAGCCGTGCGAATGTTATTGCAATAAAGTATTGAGTATATGTCTTCAAGGTTTTATTTAGTATAGTTTGTATAAAAAGCACGTTTTTAAGCACTTATGATCAGCATTGTATCCTAATTAAAGTGGGCATTGTGTCTGTATGATGTAGACTTCCGCTAAGAAAATAGGTTTTCCCAGTTAGTTCTTATATTATCCTTATCGATGTTCTTCTGTTCTTTTAGAGTCTGGCAGGACTCAAGATGGCTAACATAATTATGGTTTTGGACAAATAGCACATTCTCCTTGGTTTTCTTAAAACGAGAGTGCCAATCTCCCAATGAGACAATCCTTTAGTTAACAATCCACTGACACACTCTTGGTGATACTTTTCAATATTTTGAAAAAGCCTTTGCAAGAATAGCAGTGGGAAAATAGTTGACTGGTATTTTCAAGGAGCTTATGCTGTTGTTGTTGATTACCTTAACTCACACACTGACTTATTATATTTTTTTTTTTTTAGGTAAACATACTTTTACGATAAACTCATAATTGAGTTATTTTTCATTGCTTCATTTTTAATTCTTTCGGACGTCTTACATTGCGGCGCGTGAATGTTTTGTAAATCCTACTAATATTATAAACGCGAAAGTTTGTAAGTATGGATGGATGGATGGATGGATGGATGGATGGATGGATGGATGGATGGATGGATGTTTGTTACTTCTTCACGCTCAAACGGCTGGACCGATTTTGATAAAATTTTGTATGGAGGTAGCTGCCACTTATAATTTAGAAAAAGTAAACATTACAAAAAAAGTACATATACCTTATTTGGCTTATACTCGTAATGCATGTCGAGGAGTCTCCATATAAGCATATAAAATTCCTGTAGTAGAAGGCTCCGCTCTTCCCTTACATTAAAAACATACGAGTACAAACAGGTATACTTACAAATAAATCAAAGAAAGGGAAAATTAAATTAAAATTACGATCATTTTTTACAATTGTGTATGTGAGTGTGAATAAATAAAAAAAAAATATTCTATCACTTACGTCATTCGTTGGCCGAGGAATACTAATCTCAGTAAAGTTTTGCTCAGTTTCAGTAACTCCAGTACTATCGTCAACTGTAGGCGATATTGTAGTAGGAATGTAAACGTTTTCTTCATTAGTTGTATCTTTATACATGTCCACATAATCTATGATAGGGTAGTCAGTAGAATTTTCCTCATTTGAATCGTAATACGTAGTGTCGAATTCTTCGAGTCTAAAAAGTTCATTATCTTTTTCACTACCATGTTTAGCTATGAGTCTATCAATTTGTTCGGTTTTGTTTTTGGTTTTTTCTATTTGTTTCTGTTTAAGATATTCTGTTGTTATAGGGATTGTAGGTGTTGTGGTTTTGGGTATAACAGTAGTTGTAGTAATTACTTCATTTTTAATTGTGGTTTCTTGTTTTTTATCTTTCGGTTCCTCAGTCAAATCGACGTCAATTTTAGCGTTCCCTTTCTCAAAGTCCACGTTAAAGTCGAAGCTTTTAACAAATATTTTAGTTTTATTATTAACATGTTTAAAAACAAAATTAGTGTCATTTAATCTGCTTTCAAACCAACTTGTTAAATGAAGTAGAATTTGGTTCAAATCTTCGATTGCTACGTTTTTAATATGTTTAAACTTAGGCACTTCTAATTCAATATCAATATTTTCAAGAACCGTTGTGTCTTTAAGAATATCGCCTAAAATTTCAGAAGCACATTTTGAATTATCACATTCACTATTAACACTATTGAAGAACACTGCACATACAAATATTGATATTATTTTCTTCATATTTACTAAATATACGTGAACACACTACATGAGATGTTATACAAATGCATACTATGAATTGCTTTGCTGTACGTAACATTATTGTTACTACATTCTCTATCAACCTTATCTTCTTTATTGTAAGGTATATATTCGATTGTTTCTTTTGTTTTGGGAAATATGTCTTCACCTTGAAGTTTCGTGCCTTCGTTGACTTTGATGGACGATCACAATAATTAGTGAAGATTGTGAGGACTTACTGATAGGAGGAGCGGAAAGCGGGCAATATACTACCACGATACGCTGACCTGCTTTGTATGACTAATCAAGTTTGACAACACAGACTTATCTTTGCTGTTATTATTTAATAGACAGCTGGTAATAATATATACAGAAGCACTTAGTTATCTTGAAAAACAAACTATTTCCGTTGAAAATCAGTCAGTAGTTCGTCCCACCACAGAACAATTGTTTTTCTTTTACAATTTGAATTCATCGCAGTGTCTGTTTTTTTTTTCCATTTTTTTGGGTTCTATTTTTGTAAAGATTTAGGTCTAATTTAGATAGTAATAATTTCATTAAAATGCAAAGTTGACGTCATTAAACAGTAACGCTGGCGTATACATTGAGTATACTTAACTCGCAACTCAAGGACACTGAACGAGACACAATAGACATTTTAATCGTTATGATGCCTGTGGGCGTTTGGCGGTCCTGAACGAGTTAAAAGATTTTCAATTAAGAACTTAAAAAAAAATAAAAACAATACTTAACTACACTTCCACAAAGTTCTTCCCACATTAACGATACATAAGCAAAAAAACATCACACACAACTAATTTGTTAACAAAATAAATCTCTTATAAAGTCGACGCTTTACTGAGGCTGTAGCATTAAAGATCAAAGCTTTGACAGCCTGGTCACGATCACGAACTGTAAGATTTTAATTGGCAAAACCAATTACTTGGTCATTGTGATTATTGGCTCAATGTGGATATTGATGGGTATTGATGGTCGAAGTACTTTTTGTGTTAATGGGCTTATAAGGGCTTGGTATCCAATAGAGCCTATTTGGAGTTCCTGTGGTTAATGTATCCTGTTAAGGCGACGATAACCGACTTTTAATGATTTTATACTGAATCTGATCACGTCTAAACGAGTAGTGTTAATGATTTGAAAAAATATATGTTAAATTAGAGAATTTTCTCAATAATTTAATATGTGAATATTTTAGATTATGTTTATATTACATAGTGAAATTAATTTGTAAAGTTATGTCTAACGCGGATAAAAAACTGAGAATGGCGCAAAATTTAACAAGCGTATTTTTCTGAAACCTTCACCAATTTAAATATAATTTAGTTATTGATGTTTTAGTATACGCGTTTTATTAAAATATCTTTTTTTTGTGTATAATAAATTAATAATGCGTCAAATTGGGGACAGCGCTCCTTGGTGGGCGAGTCCTATTACTGGCTGAACGTACGACGCCTTGCGTGAGCTCAGTACAGAACACGCAAGCTAACTACTCAAGGTCACTGGCATATATATCTGTCTTAAGAGCCTATACTACCTCAAATGGCTTAGCATGATCCTCCGTTATGTCGAAAATGCTGCAGCATTAATTTTAAAATAAATATATGGTAGAGTTGAGGATTAATGTGAAATTACAAATTAGTCATTTTACAAAATAGTATGATAGAGAAATTGTCTTATAGAGTAATAATAAACATTTTACTTATCAATTAATGTTAAGTACTATGTTTGACGAAAACAAAAAATTTACACAGTTACCTCCAAACCGAACAATAAACCGCTAGTATTAAAAAAATACTTTAAATTTGATCATACAACTTTGCATAATTAATAACTGAACTAAATATAAAGCAGATAGAATGTATTTTTTTTAATCACCATTATTTTCACCGTAAAAATAAATAAACTAAACTATCGGTGCCTTGGAGTCTTCTCCCTGCCACCCTGACTCGCTTGCTCGCGTGACCGCCAGCAGTAGTATGCGAACGAGATAAAAAGTGAGGAGGCGCTGAGGCTCTGTTTTTTTTTTCATTATTATATCCAGACAAAAATAGGGAAATACATAGAAAAGTCACAAGTCTGTCTCGTTGGTCTAGTGGTCGCAAGCGCTGCTGAGCATAAGGCCCTGGGTTCGATTCCCAGGTCGGGCAAAGTGTTATTGTATTTTTCCGTCAGGGATTTCTCAGTAGCAGCCCGGAGTCTGGATTTGTGCCCGGTTGATGACAATAGGCTCGCCCCCTATTACATGAGAGTTAAACATAACTAGCGAAATGTGGGTGTACTATAGGTACACCTCTGTCTAACCCTTCGGGGATTACAGGCGTGATGTTATGTTAAGTTAAGTCACATAATTTTCATAATTTCAGCCGAAAGACGTCCACTGCTGGACATAGGCCTCCCCCAAAAGGAGGAATAATTACCACGCTTGGCAGGCGAGTTGGCGATCCCAGTATGGTGTTAAAAGCATAGAGAACGCTGCTGCCCATTCTCTAGTAACTCCCTTAATCGTCTTTTACGACACCCACGGGAAGAAATAGGGCGGTGCTATTCTTTACGACCGGCACCACACGGACAGCCACACAGAATAGTTTAAGCCACAATATAGGGTAATTAGTGGCATGCTAACTAAAGAGTCACCTGCTGGTAAAAGACCATGATATCCGACCTTGGATAGTCTTAGTGGAAATAACAGACTGCCTAATGTGTGTAAAGATTATGAAAAGGCGTTCTCCTCCATACATTTCCACAACCATGTGGTCTTGTCTTCTGCAATCTTTCATGAATACATGGTCATCATCTGCCTAGCCTTTTCCCAACCATTGGCAGCTGAAAACCAGTATTTTAAATGGTCTGACTGCCTATCAAGCTAAACTCAAAGAGAGAGTAGAGTAGTAGGTTCCTATGGAGAAGAACGGGCACTTTTATAAATTAAAATGTTGATACAAAGTATTGGTTATCTGACTTCCGCATTGGGTATCTGACCTCCACAACCCAGTAACTAGGCAATACGATATCCCTTGGTAAGACTGGTTGTCAGACTTCCGGACATCTGACGACTTTCAAAGATCCAGTATGACAGCCGGGACCGACAGCTTAACGTGCTTTCCGAGGCACGCAGGAGTCTCGGTATATCAAGGTGGTCACCCATCCAAGGACTGATACTGGCAAGCGTAGCTTTACCTGATGGATCGATCCGTGCAGCTTTTATTACTTATGACTGCCACGAGCTCCTCCATGCACATTGCACACTTCAGACTGAGATATATGCCAGTGACCTTGAGTGGTTAGCTTGCGTGTTCTGTACTGAGCTCACGCAACGCGTCGTACGTTCAGCCAGTAATAGGACTCGCCCATCAAGGAGCGCTGTCCCCAATTTGACGCATTATTAATTTATTATACACAAAACAAAAGGTATTTTAATAAAACGCTTATACTAAATGATCAATAATTAAATTACTTTTAATTTGTGAAGGTTTCAGAAAAATAGTCTTGGTAGATTTTGCGCCATTCTCAGTTTTTAATCCGCGTTAGACATAACTTTACAAATTAATTTCACTATATATAAAAATAATCTAAATTTTTTTTTTTTTTCATATCATTAACTCTACTTGTTTAGACGTGATTTTCAGTATAAAATCATTAAAATTTCGGTTATCGTCGCCTTAAGGTATTTGTAGAATATATTACAAACAGTGCCACTGTGAAACAAAAGTATACAATAATAAATTACGAGTATTACCTCTTTACATTGTACGAATCTATACGTAAATGAACCGGTGGTTGTCTAATTTCCATTTGAGCATGGTGATAATTGATGGTGTATTAGATGAGGTCTATTCATTCTAGTACTACAAACTCATTCAAACATAGTAGTTACCTACACTTATATTATAAAGGCGAAAATTTGTGAGTGTGTTTGTTACTTCTTCACGCTCAAACGGCAGGACCAATTTTCATAAAATGTTGTATGGAGGTAGCTGACATCCTGGATTAACATACTTTTTATCCTGAAAAGATATAGTGTTCCCGTGGCATGAGCAAGGAATTGTAATACATTTTTGCTCTTTTACGTTTAATCTGGTATTTGGTAGTCTGCTTTGGTACACTTCACACTAATATTATAAAGGCGAAACTTTGTGAGTGTGTGTGTTTGTTACTTCTTCACGCTCAAACGGCTAGACCAATTTTCATAAAATTTTGTATGGAGGTAGCTGACACCCTGGATTAATATATAGCTTACTTTTTATCCCGATATTACCATGGGATTGACTTACGCGGGTGAAACCGCGGGGCGCAGTTAGTTATTAATAATGTTGACACAATATTACGAGAGAAACATAATGAATCACCTGTTTGTTATTCATCGCAGTTTGTCTCCGTTACTCATCTTATGTCATCCCTATTATAGTATTTCCAAAGTATTGTATTGTATTCTATTATCGTAATATAGTTATCTTTAACACAATGCAGATTTTCCGTAAGCAGAGTTACCTATAGTAGCCCACATTTCGCCAATTGAGTTAGATTAATTTCCACATAACACTTCCCAAATGACAATCGAAATCTCAAATACGATGAAATAATTACAAAACATTCTCTATGATGAAGCAAACTTAATAAAATTTAACCTAGTCATGAGAATTTGACCAGTTTCGTAACAATGCAGTCAGTGTTCATAGTTGAGTCATTTGATGGAAGATAAGAAGTAATGGATGACGGAACATGCGGTTATTACTAATTAAGACCTGTTAGTCTCAATTTTTATTGGTGTTATAAATATTAGCCTGCTTATTAGTGCACAAAACTATATACAGCATGTATTAGAAAGTGAAGAAGAAGTTTTGTATGGGACCATAAAAAACTCTGTCTGGGCCTCAAGTCTGCTATTACAATAGTGTCAGAATGGTCGATCATTGATTTCATAATTGTTGATTTTGAAAAGTTTTTTTTATTTTTTTTTTAACGTTGCCCCACACTAGGAATTTCTCCTGTATTGTGGGTGCGTTTACAAACATTTAAACTCACATACACAAACAGCCAGACCCGGAACAACTACTTGTAGGTCATACAAATATTTGTTCCGTGCGGGAATCGAACCCGCGACACGCAGCGCATTAGTCAATCGCTTAACCACTACGCCAACCATGTCGTCCTAGTTTGGTAATCTACTATTATAATGGCGTCATTATGACTTTCCAATGGTCGGCCACTGACGCTACATTGAAAGAAATTGCATTTATTGGTAATCTCGTACATAATGACAAATGAATGACATTTCTACTAATGGTTTTGAAAATAATGGCAATACGACAATGCCATTATAATAACACAATTCTATTACGAGAACATTGACCGACCAATGATCGACCATTATGAATTTAGCAGATTACGAACTTTTAGCAAAATGACAATGACATGACAATGGGATCGTGTTGGAATGACTGAATTTATAAAAATAGCAGACTTGGGCCCCTGTTCACTGATAATTTTTTCGCGATCACTATGTTGGTCCCATTAAGAAAGTTGTTCAGTTTGATGTTCAAACTCAAAGATTTATTTGCTGATAAATATGGTTACAAAAGTTCTTACATTGGTAGTATTATAGTAGCTTAACATAATGACATGCAAATTTATGGTACAAATTACAATTAGGTAATTTTAATTTAAACTCAAGGAATTCTTTTAAAGTATAGAAGGAATTCTCAATTAACCAACTGCTTAAAGCCCTTTTGAAGCGGACCATTGGAAGTTCTTTTATTTGGTTAGGAATCTTGTCCCATGTTGTCTTGTCATTTGTTTGTGCCACACCCTTAAATATGACTATAGTCTGATTTTTAATTTGCCAGACTAAAATTACATTTGGTGTCGACATAAAAATAGCCTATACTTCATAAAAGATAGCTTGATCTCTGCGACAGCTGTCAGTAAAATCACACCTATGAAGTCCTGAATTTCATAATAGTACAGACATACAGACAATACCTGTCAATGACATACTTTTTTTTTTTACCTAATTAGTGATGGGTGATGAATCATCATGACCACAGACTATAAACTATCGATATTTTAAATAAAGCTTAATTTAAAATTCATTTATCTTTTAATTTTATTGTATATTTTAATATCATATCATCGTCCGATTTGATCATATTTGCGAACAAGAGTTTATAATAAATTTTTAAGATTGTTCTAGTGATTCAGAAACTTCAGGTATGGATTTGGAGTGTACTCCTTTAACAGAATAAATGTATTTTATTTTAAAATATTCGTTTAATTTAGTAACGTTTGTAATTAAATTAAACCCAATTATATGTTACATTAGCATCGAATAGTAAGAAACGTCGATAAATTCTATCGACATTTTTTTTTATATTTTGACAACCCTAGGAATGTCAGTTTGACGTAATTATGTCGCAGAGATCAAGCTATCTTTTAAGTAGTATAGTATCCAACAAGATCTACATTGTATTCAACTGTATCAATCGAAGAGTTTTATTAGTTTTTTTAACACCTAATTGTTTTTTTTTTAATTCAAATTTTTTACAATGCACACTTGTTTTCTCAGCTCACTTTAGATATTGGCAGAATAGTCGACACCGGCTTTGCTTGCCATTCAACAAAAAATAGAATAGAAGTAGTGTAGTAACTAATCTAGTTGCCGAGTCCCTCTCACCAACGACCACTGAATCATTCTCTGCAGGAGGACCTTCATTGTAGTCGTGTTGTGTCTGTAATATTAATTAATGATCGTGTTTTTTTAATCAGTATGCCAAGTTTCAGCATAATTGGATACCAAAAAAACATTTTTAAAAGATTAACGGTGGAGTTTCTTGCCCATTCTTCTCCATAGGAAACTACCTTTTGGATGGGGCGACTAGAATCAATTCTATTTTTTTGTACATTTTGACGTTCAAAACTGCCTCTTATGTGCCACTTAAGAGGAATGGGTGGGGGCGACGTTTTTTTGGTATCCAATTATGCTGAAATTTGGCATAAGTTAGTTTTGGTAAAGTCAAAGTCTAATTATTTATTTCAAATAGGCATTTGAAATAAATAATTAGACTTTGACTTTTACCAACAAGTGGCCGAAAAATAGTTTCCAAATTTTGAAGCGGACAACTTAGATACGAACATTACAAGTTAAATAAAAGGTTGTAATAAAAAGGTCGGTCGCAGCAGACATTTTGGTCTAGAAATTAGAGTTTACATATTTCGCATACACGCTGTATATTCATGCATGCAGTTATACCCTGTTACGCGAACAAAAAAAAACGTTTTCTACCAACATTTAAAACTAAGATTTTAGCTGTGAGTTCAACATTACTTTATTTATTCAATATCTATATTGACAATAACATACATAAAGTATGCGAACCTGCATAATAGTTTGTCGGCAGTTGTGAGTTGCAATGGGTTACTAATGTTGAAATTTTACATAATAAATGTGCTAGTATAACTTAATTATGCTTGGTAAATTATAACCAATCAAAATCACTTCATCTAAAGTAGGCTGCCTAGACTCAAATAATGCTTTCACTGTTAGAAAGTTGTCAGATCTAATGTAGAGCCAAGCGCCTAACTCTACAAGGCCTAACTCTTACAAAAAAACCTTACATCTTGACCAAAATGTATGGCTTAGCTGTTTCGCGCCCGTCACACTGACACTCGTATGAGCTGATTGATTGGTAAGATGATTTGGTAAGAAATTTAGTCACTGGTCATGCAATAGTTCAATGGAATGGCCAAGCCATAATACTTACATTTGAGATAAAAAAAATATCACATTTTACAAAAAAGGCATTTACGCAAACTACTTACAAACATAGCTATGGACACAGTGAGAGTAGGTACGTAGAATATTATAATTATTATCTGTGATGAGAGGTAATGTTCTATTCTATTGCATTTCTTAATAAGGCGAGTAAAGCCAATGTCGATCATTCTACGAATGTCTAAAGTGAATTGGACTAGCAATTATGCACACATAATACAAATTAAAAGAAAAAAAATAGCCTCTGATAAAAATCTTCGATGGTACAGTTGCCAAAATCGGTTACAGAACTTGGTGATGGAAAATTCAAAACGCACATTAAACGTGCCCTTATGAAAAAAGCATATTGTAAGATCAAGGACTACATTGAAGACAAGGAAGTTTGGCATTAATTCCTTCTGTACATGTGGCTTCCCTGGTACCTCATTAACGGCAAAACGATGTAAATGTCTATTAACTGCTCCCAAATTACGATGTTTTTTTTAAAATTTAATTTTATCTTTTTTTACAAACTTCACTGACATAATGTTTTTCTTATTTGACATTATTATACCTACAATTGTAATTTCAACAAGGTTCTAACTTTTAGTATTTGAATCATATTTTTTTTTGTCAATGTGAGGACGTTGTAGGCTTAATAGACTGTAGAGACCATTTTCTATTTTGTTAAGTACCTAATACTTTTGACGGGACAGCGTAGCATACCTAATATTACTGTAATTTGAAAACATTGTAAAACCCATTTTTTTTTTAAGAGTATCCGAACCGTACACCTAGCTTCTAACGTTTCAGTGCCCATGTAGGCTTATGTGAAATAAAAATATTTTTGATTTGATTTGAACCTAATTTAAATCCGGTGGGGGGATAGTACGTGATTGAAACAAACAAAAAGATTAAATTATTTGTTGAACTTTTTACCTAGACCCCTCTGTGCACGTTACGGGTCGTCAGAAACCCGAAAGTCTGACAACCATTCTTACCAAGGGGTATCGTATTACCCAGTAACTGGGTTGTGGAGGTCAGATAGGCAGTCGCTCCTTGTAATATACTGGTAGTCAGCTGCATCTGGTTAGACTGGAAGCCGAAGTCAGCCGATCCCAACATATTTGGGAGAAGGTTAGGCATTTATGATCAGGGCTCGGAAACCGGTCAATTTCCTACGTAACCTTAACCGTTATTATAAAGGTTTTAGAACATATTTCTTTAATTGTTTAATATTTTATTACAAAATCAACGCTGAACTTAATGTGATGAAGCAATCTTTGACGCTCATATCAATTGTATCAAAAATAATTAGTATCTTCTGAAATAAAAATTAACCGGTTTCAAGCCCTGTTTATGATGATGATTTGTAGAACTGACGGCACGGTTGGCGCAGTGGTTAAGCTATTGACTGCTGCGCTGCGTGTCGCGGGTTCGATTCCCGCACGGAACAAATATTTGTATGACCTACAAGTAGTTGTTCCGGGTCTGGCTGTTGGTGTATGTGAGTTTAAATGTTTGTAAACGCACTCACGATGCAGGAGAAATTCCTAGTGTGAGGCAACATTTTTTAAATAAAACTCTTTTAAGTTGGTCACTTGGTGTACTTCGTATCTTCTTGTGCACTTACCAAAGTAGTTTGTTAATTTTGGAATAGCAAGTGTGTTTTTTTACATAAACGAGTTGGGTATATAATATGCTTACGTTCCACATTGTATTTATTATCAAATGGTTCAGTAAAGATATTTAACTTACGTTTACCATAGATCTGGCACACTTTAAAAACGAACAGTTCTTCATAATTTTAGTATTTTTAAGGTTCCGTACCTCAAGAGGAAAAACGGATCCCTTATTGGATAACTTTGTTGTCCGTCTGTCTGTCAAGACCCCTCAAGAACGCGAGTAGGTATCAAGTTGAAATTAATATCAAATACGTAGGTCTACGGTCCCTCGGAGCTCTAAGAAAATCAAGCTTCTAAGTCAAAGCAATAAAACATTACGGCGATTTATGCGACATAATGCGACAATTTTCGATACTCTCAAATAAATCAAAACCTGTAGGGTACTTTCCGTTGACCTAGAATCATGAAATTTGGCAAGAAGCAAGGTCTCATAGCACAAGTATAGGAAAAAGTCCTAAAATTGTAAATTTGTAGTTTTATCACATAAAAAAATTGTTTTTTGCGATTACAAATTTATATTTGCAGTTGGAGAATTGACAGTGACGTATATCGATGTATGGGAGAACATGTTTTTCAACTACAGTGTTAAGTTTGTTTTTAGGATAATCTCATCATCATAACTACGGAACCCTTCATTGTGCGTGGTCCGACACGCACTCGGCCGGTTTTTTTTTATCTACAAGTAGTTTTAGTAACCTTATAACCGGGCGTGTATGAGCGTATACGAAGCAAAAGGAGTATGAAAGGATCGTAGCAGGTGGTTTTCTGTGCTTTCTGCCTACCGCCATGGGGAGAAGACGTGAGTTTATGTTCATTGCAAGATGCTAATTTTATTTAAGTGTGTAAGGAATGCAAGACGATAATCCACACAAACCATTATCAATAATTGAGTTAGCCAGTTCGTAATATACATAAAGGTTATAATATAGCTTGCCTGAATCCCCCTTATTACAAAACAAGGTTTATCTTCAGACCCAGGTTTAAAACATGGAACCATTATTGAATTTCGTACTTTATTCCAACTATGGTAAAGTTCCTAAACACAAAACTGACAACTTAGTACCGAACTAAGTTTTCAGTTTTGTATAAAGAACGGTATTTCAATCACAGTTACGTTCTTATTACAAAAACTGGCTCCATGGTTTAAGCCATGTCAAAATATAAACCTTGTTTTGTAATAAGACGGTTACTGCCGCCAGAAGGCGTACAAATATTCATGGATGTATGTTCTAGTGCAAAACTCCTACAATACAGGAAAAACACAATCTTTAAGTTTTCTGCCTGCCCTCCATAGCAAGACAGTTCGATATACATATAAGTATGTACCTGTTAGTTATTTTTCCAATGGTCACTGCATTTTTGTTTAATAAAAGCTTATAATAAACTCACCATCATCTGTAGTTTCCAAGGTTTCCCAGTCACCATTTCAACATCTTCCGATCCTCTAGTACTTAGCTTGCTCACATCAACTGAATCCCTCATCAACCTTGTATCTTGTTCGTCGTCAACCAGCTCATTTTCGTTCGCTCTTGTCGTTATTACCACTGGTTCTTCAGTAACCTCGTCAATCTTCGAATTGGGATCGTCACCAACCAAATAACCTTCTCTTGTAGTACTGTGTTCAGGTATATACTCTTCTGTGACCATTTCTGTAGTCTTTATTGTATCTAGTTCAGTTGTATTAGGTTCTTCGTCAACACACCTTTTTGATTTAAGTTTTTGAGGTTGCACTGTGTAATATTTTTTTGTCACTGCAGGTTCTTCACTAACCGTTGTCTTTGGTTGTTCGTGTTCTATGACCATTCCAGTAACTGAAGTCTTAAATATATTATCATCTTCAACAACTTCTTTAGGTGCAGTTTCATCGACTGCTATATGTTTTGGTGTATCCACATCTTTTATCGGTTCTTCAAGAAATATATAGTCAACAAATATGGGTCTAGGAGGTAACTCAATATAGTCTTTCAATTGTTCGATGACAATATTTCTTTTCACTTTCTTTTTGAAATCGATCTCGGCTTTCATAAATTCGTCAATGTCAAGACCGTCAATCGTTGATGCTAAGTAATCTAAATCAGTAGTGCTGTACGTTTCTGTAGTAAAATCTACTTCTATCATAGTGAGTTCTAATTCTGATATAGTAGGTATCCTTTTGATGGTGATATTCGCGTTTATGTAATTGTATACATCAGGCCAGTATCTTACACTATACAGGAATGATGATAGCATGAACATTATCACGAATAACATCAGTAGAATTAACGTTTTTATAATTAACTTTATCGTTGACTGTGATATCTTCATCTTGAACAATTAAGTATTCTAGTACTTTAAAATAACAACACAATTTCACAGGATAACCACTCAGTTTAAATTTTAAAACCACGTTTTCTATTCTGTCACTCACTTCAAAGAAAAACCGGCCAAATTGAAAAGCAACTACTTAAAACACTAGCACTAGGTTATTCGCACAGAGACCACCACAAGTGATTCAGAACCGAAGTTCAAATCTATACTAGCTCTAAACATAACAATGTTTAATATCAACATGGGTTTTGTATAGGATCATTATAGGTCACGTATATGGCAGGTTATGCGCAGAATGAAACAATAGCCTATATAGTTGCCTTGTAAGTCAGGAAAACACTGATGATGCTACGACCTTAGTGTTAAGATCATCATTATGATTATTCAGTACGTCTGAGTCATTTTAAGTACGTCGGCTGTCATTTGTTTCATTTATATTCGACGATGTTATCTCATCAGAAACCTCATCTTTTGCTACTTCGAATGATATTTTAAGATACTATAGTATCCAAAATATCATTCGAAGTAGCAAAAGATTATGTAGATACTTAAAAAACTGGCCAAGTGCGAGTCGGACTCGCGCACAAAGGGTTCTGTACCATTATTTATAAAAATGGCAAAAAATCACTTTTGTAGTATGGGAGCCCCCCTTAAATATTTGGTTTATTTTAATTTAATTATTTATTTTTAAAGTGAATATATAACTAAATATATTGTGAATATTTCCACATCTCCACCTAGCCTGAGGGCGTCCTACCTTAGAACACGTCTACCCCAACGGTCATCGGTTCTACGGCTAATATGGCCGGCCCATTGCCACTTCAGCTTGCTTATTCTGTGGGATATGTCGACAACTTTGGTTCTCTGCCGGATCACCTCGTTCCGGATTCGATCCCTCATAGAGACTCCAAGCATAGCCCGTTCCATAGCTCACTGAGCGACCTTGAATTTATGGACCAGCCGTACCGTGAGTGTCCACGTTTCGGCTCCGTAAGAATATGAGTATGAATGTGCATGGGTAATAGAAGAGTAGGGGAAGACCAAAGAAACGATGGATTCTTAACCCTTTCACATAATCCTATGTGAAAGGGTTAAGAACAAGATAATGATCATGCTGCCACAAAACATATTGGGTACTTAATTGTAGCTACAGAGCGCTGCGGTTGCTACGGTTATATTTGACTGACGCCTTTTAAAGTTTATAGAGCAGTACCAGATAATGTAGTATTGCCTTAAAAACTTCTACAGGCGCTAAAATTAAATATAACAAAACATAATTATCATGACGTTTGTATTTCCCGAAGAGTTAGGCACCCACGCCCACGTTTCGCCGGTTATGTTTAAGTCCCATGTAATAGGGAGCGAGCCTATTGGCTTCAATATAGCCGAGCACTAATCCAGACTCCGGGCTGCAACTGGGAAAAACCCAATAACACTTTTCCCAGCCCGGGAATCGAACCCAGGATCTCATGTTCAGTAGTAGACTAGACCAACGAGAGTTAAACAACCAAACTACCAATGAAAATTTAATATAAGTATGTCATCTTAAAGTCTCTGCAATCAGTGGTGGGGCAGTGGTACCATATTATTATGTTAGGCCGCAGTTTGCATTTAGGTAAAGGTTAGAAGCTATCTTTTATAATCGGAATTTTATAAAGCATTTTAGACCATTTTGAAAATATACGTTTTTGAGTTCTTCTCTGTTTCACTACATTTGGGCGGTTTTTTTCACGTGAATTTCGCTGAAATTGGTGGTTGTTATTAAAAATTTACGCGTCGGACAGGGTGTTGTGGCGCAGCCTGGGAGAGGCCTATGTCCAGCAGTGGACTGCTATAGGCTGAGTTGATTGTTGATTGATTGATTAAAACTTTTATTCCAAAATAATACATAATATATTATGCATACTTTCCTTCCTTCTTTCCTTCCTTTCCTTTACTTTTTTCTTTTTCTTTACTTTATTTATACGGGACTATTTCAATAAATACTAAGTAACTAACGGTCTTTTTTCGGGGTGATTTTCATTTTCGGCCGAAAACCGAAAACGACAGAAATGTTTATTTCAACTCTTAATCATCGAATTAAACCGATCAAACTTAAAACGTGACACCATCCGTCCTCCCAATTAAAAATAATACTAGGTATATAGTTTACTCACACAAATACTACTTCATTGAGAACAGTGGTGGCCCAGTGGTATCGGCCCCAACTTACGAGTTGTAGATCGTGGGTTAATCCATCCATCCAGGTTATTGGGCAATTCCATCAGGAGTGCCTCAGCAGGAGCCCGGAGGCTAGATTTGTGCTCGGTTGACAGAAATAGGCTCACCCCTTATTACATGGGACTTAAAAATAACTGGCAAAATGTGGGTGAACTACACGGTTAAATTTTGATCGTTTTAATACCTTGGACGGGTGGTTTAACTTACAACTTATTCATAAACAACTTACACAGCATTGTAGCTCTTAAAATTTAAAAAAATGGAAGTGATAACGTAATATTCGCAAAATTTATGAAACCAGGGCCTCAAGTCTGCTATTACAATAGTGTCAGAATGGTCGATCATTGATTTCATAATTGTTGATTTTGACAAGTTTGGTAATCTACTATTATAATGGCGTCATTATGACTTTCCAATGGTCGACCACTGACCCTACATTGATAGAAATAGCATAATATGGTAATCTCGTATGAATGACAAATGAATGACATTTCTACTAATGGCTTTTATAATAATGGCAATACGACAATGCCATTAAAATAACACAATTCTATTACGAGAACATTGACCGACCAATGATCGACCATTATGAATTTAGCAGATTACGAACTTTTAGCAAAATGACAATGGGATCGTGTTGGAATGACTGAATTTATAAAAATAGTAGACTTGGGGCCCTGTAGTAGCGCCACGAGTTAGTTACCTACGTCGCGTCGTGCGCGCACCTACTCGTACCTACCCGCCCGCTGTAGGTATCAACTTGGTTATTCACTCGCTCAGCTGATGTTTACGTATAAATAATTAAATTATTCCAAACTTTTCTTAATACTTTTACGGGCTTAGGGCCGTCATAATTGCTTTATGCCTAGCAATTTTTTTAATTTTATCTTTACAAATCAATAGTGTTACATGCACTGGATCGACCCTCCACGGGATTAAAACGATCAAAATTGAACAGTGTATAGGAACACCTCTGCCTAACACTGGGGGAAAAATAGGCGTGATTTTATGTTATATTCCCTTATGAATGTTTTTTAAATAGTTTAGAAACAGACATCGAATAAAACATCACAAAAACAATTTAAAAACATCTTTAATACATCTTAGAACTAAATAACAACAATATTTACAACACACGCACACACAAACAACCAACAACAACATAACAACAGTTTAACAACAAAAACAACAGTCAACAGCAATTAAAATAAGGCGGTAGGGTTAAAACATAAAAGTCGTACAATTTACGACGTATTATATAACATTTGTAAAAGTCTTGGCTTCTGATTGACCTGGAGAAGCTTGACCAATATGTATTTGCCACAAAACAATACGTGCCTTTTAATTGGTAAACAGGAGTTGCTAGCTATTATGACAAAGATTCAAGTTGCCTTTTAATAAAGTAAGAAGAAGTAGCTAGGCAATCAATAAAATACAAAAGTCATAGAGATTTCTTAAATGTTCTCGGTTTCAGTGAACATTTTGAATTTGCGTATCTGGGAAATAAATGAGTAAGGACTAATAGTTTAGACCTGGGCACATAGGCCAATCATGCGAGGCTTGAAACGAATGTTAGAATTATTATTGGATAGACGAAATAAAGTCGAAACAAATACAATAAAATAACTTGCATTCAGCAAAGCCTAAGTCCTGATCTGTCAATAGAAACTCCAACTCAAATTACATTGTTAATTTAAATCTAGTGGTGTCCCCCTTTCTTAGTATGAATGATAGTTTCATGTACAGGAACCTTGAAAGGTACTGGTTTTTCTACCGGTACCAAAATATGCTTAATAACTTCAAAAGGTACCCTCTTGAATTTGGGTATATGTACGATCCTTTCTACAGGGTAGGGCACCGACTTTTCTACAGGAACCTCTACTTCTTTAATTATTGGGATGATGATAGCTTTCGGTACTGGTATCTGAATTGGGATTGGGTGTGGTACTGGGATGATTACCGGTTGATTGACTTTGAATTCTACGTTCTTAGGCAGAGGGACGATTATTTCTTTGTAGTGTTTGATAGGTTCTGGGTTCTCTTCATCGACGTGTTGGTGGACAGGATACACGTGGGACTTTAGGTCATGGCCGCCGTAGTCACCACCACCATAGTCGCCACCTGAGTTTCCTCCGCCGAAGTCATGCGAGTCTCCTCCATGTCCGCCAAAGTCGTAAGAACCACCGGAACCGGAAAAGTCACTGGCTTGGAACTGTGGAGGAAAAAGAGAAAGTTTAGTATGTCTGTTAGTAAGTAAACGGTAGGAAGAGTGTTGACCGACCAGATGGGTGGATGACCTACAAAAGACTGCGGGTAAAATCTGAATGAGACTCGCACAGACTAGGAAAGCATGGCGCAATGGGGGGATATACTCAGCATGGGTAGAAAAAGACTGCCAATGATGATACTAATCAGAGCGATGGAAACCATAAAATGGGATACTTAAAATTCGCCATCCGTTTCTTTTGGATAAATAAAAGGCAGGCTGAACATCCACACAGTCATGTAGTTCAATAAATATGAAACAATAAGATGGTATCGTATTCCAAGCCTAAGATTTTCTATTTTACATCACCAACGCAACAAGAAAAATCTTTAGACTGAAATTCGACACAGTCTGCTGGCATTCATAGAAAACTAGATTAACTCCGTAGCTACCTAACCGGTTAGTTGTAACAGTTAATTTTTTAATTTTACTTGATCGTAAGTATATTTTATGGCTACTCGTATTCCAAAATTAAATCGAAATTAAATAAATGGCAGCTATTTTAAAGCGGCCTTTTAAACCTGCCGCGGCCATTTGCGCACTTTTAATATGGTCACATGTAGAAGCTATTCAAAAGGCAATATCATTTTGAACGGCCTTTTTCATCATCATCATCATCATTTCAGCCGAAAGACGTCCACTGCTGGACATGATAGGCCTCCCCAAGCCACGCCACTACGACTGGTTCTGTGCTTCTAGCATCCAGCGGATTCCTGATGGCCCTTTAGAGGCATGAGGAACAGGGTGTAAAGTTCACTCATCCTCTATAGAAAAGGGAGGATCCTCCGACCAGACGGGTGTTGTGCCTGGTGGGCAACTGCCCGACGGTTGATGTCGGGATGTTGTATATATGCTAGTTGCGCGGTAAACTCTGCTTGCGCGATGCAGGATTATGCGTGACGTCAGTGTGACGCGTAGTTCGCATATGGCGATGTTGATGTCGCTACAGGCCCTTTATTTGGTTAGCAGACCCTAGATTTCTGACACAGCTAAATCCCAAAAGCTAAATTTTCTATTCAACATCAAACGACACACGTAAATAGAGCGTTCAGCTAAAACTGCTCACTTTTAGCAGCAAAATTCTCCGGAATCGGTTACTCGACAATTTAATAACAGGACAACGTTGAAAAAAAATGCGAATAAAAAAGCAACCGCTGCAACGACATGCCCGCTATTTAGTCTGTGGTTCCTTTTTTCTTTTTTTTCACAGTCTGTGGTCCGTATTACTTTTTGCGTTGACGTTTTTATTTTCGTTAACGGTAACGGTTATACAATCGGTTCGTTACGTCCGGAAATCAAGTTATCAGAGCGGAACATTTAGTATAGTTAAGTATTAGATAATCGGTGTTAGAATTGAATGTCAATTTCTTGTGGAATTTTGAGAGGTGCAGTGGCGTTAATTAGGCGTTTAAGTACTGTCCTACTTAGTTATTTTTTGGATGATCTTCAAGTAAAAGTGTTACAAAACAAAGTGAGCGAAAAATCATGCATCTATTGTGTGCACTATATTTTGGCCTACATAAAGTACGAATGTAAAATATTAATGATTCAATATTATGTGATCAGCGGGCCGAGCACGGGCTGCCCAAGACGTTTGTGACAAGACATGATAAATTATTTCATGTCAATTTGTACTAGCATTTTATGACAAAACAGTTTTATCGCTCAAACTGTGATAAAATGTGTGACTCAAATCGTGTCACAGTAGGCTGTGCTCGCCCCGCTGATAGGGAACAACTCCAAGGTAGATTGGAATAGGTTGGGAGATGATGTTTTTTTTTTTTTTTGTGGCTATGTAAGCAATATCTGTCAATCCGTATCTAAAGACCAAAATACCACAAGGCGCTCCTTAGGACCATAAAAAGTAAAATCTACGGGACTCTTTTATCAATAAAGGCCCATCAAGATACAGCGACCAAGGTCTACAGCGCCTTGAAACATAATAAAAAAAGAAATAAGGCAAGAAAAACATATAATATGCTTTTATGTCATTTTATATATTTATGTTAAAGAATATACATTACTCTTTTAGTATTTGGGGTTCCTCATATTATAAAAAAATCAAGGAGGTCTAAAAAATATTTACTTAACGTAACAAATATGGCATTACAGAATTATTATCATTAGAATCAGCAATACAACTAACTCTCTTTGTAGAATCCTATTGAATGACAATTTCAGAAATAGTCATTCAATAGGATTCTACGAACTTAGAGAGTTGTATTGCTGATTTTAGAATCAGCAATACAACTCTCTAAGTTATCATTATCATTAGTGATAATAATTCTGTAAAGCCATATTTTTTACGTCCGCGAATCATATTTAGATCAACATACAACTTGTTACCGCCCTGAAAATTACAAAAAACGTAAGAAATTTTGAATTTCGCGGGCTATCTTAGCGCATACCACTTAAGATGGAGCCTTTATTAATGAGAGTTGCTTACGCACTAACCTGATAGTCGAACTGATGAAACAGAAGATGATATTTAACACAAAAATGTAAAGTCGCCAGCACATCAAGTTACCGCAAACTGTCAAACTTTCTCATTCGATTTTGAACATAACCATCAACATTTTAAGGTTTAAAATCATTTAGAGAAATTTTACTGGGTTCTGTACCTTAGGAACAAGATATTACCAGGTATACTTACTACTATCTCGTACATAGTAGAAGAAAATCTAGGACCAATGTGAACAAAGAGTAACCATGGAGTTTCTTGCCAGCTCTTCTGCATAGGAAACGACCAAACGGAACCGTGCACCTAGCTTCTGACGATTCATAAGTGCCGCATGCAGGTTTAAATATTTTGAATTTGATTTTAAAGTACGGGAAAACTCAAAATTAACTGTGCGGAACCTCAAACAATCTTCCGGTTCTAACACACAACGTAGCTAGGAAATAAATAAGCCGCCCCAAATGTATTACCGTTGAATTTTTTAATATAAGTACGGTATGTACAAAGGGGATTTTTTTTATGTGGTAACATCGAAGACCGAAGTACGGGATTAATAACATCGCCCCTCATTTCCAAGAGAATGATAAAACTGAGGTTTTGTGTATTACGATATTATTTACTCACAATTTTCAAGATTAAGGGGGATGTTTATTCAGGTGTTCAAATCAAGGGTAAGCTTACGTAAATGCTTTCAAGACTATTCCGTTTTTACTGGAGCAGGTGAAAAAGGAATTATAAGTAGTGAATTTTATTATAAAACACCGGTTCCTCGTATGTGCGAACGGCGAAGCGTCTTTCACTTTCTTGAATAAAAATTACCGTACCCATTAGTGAAAAAAATATAAGCCGAACCTGGACAAAGCCAAAGACATTTTAAGTAAATAATGTAATAAATATGAACCTTGACATGTGAACTAATTTGACACAGCTTTTGCTGACTTTTTTCCTATTGATAACTTGGTACGAGAACAAGAAAAAAAACGACGAAGAAGACGTGGGGGTAAACATGATAAAACCAAAAAGATATATTAATTAGATGAGTTTTTTTTTTAGGGTCATCAACCACAGGTAAGTGTAGTCATTTGAAATATAGTTTTTTTTTGTGTAAACTTTACAGACGAGATGGATTTTATACCTAAACACGATAAAACAAAAAATAAATAATTTTCTCAATTCATTCTTCAAGTACAAGAGGTCATTGACCCCAAAAAAAAACATCAAGTCTTTTTCATTTTAGACTAGCTACGCCCCGCGGTTTCACCCGCATAAGTTTCGATCCCGTGGAAATATCAGGATAAAAAGTAGCCTATATGTTAATCCAGGGTGTCAGCAATCTTCATACAAAATTTTATCAAAATTGGTACAGCCGTTTGTTTTTACACACACACTCACAAACTTTCGCCTTTATAATATTAGTGTGATATATACGTCTGTGGAGTTTCGCTAGCTATTTTTTTTGTCACTGTATAATGTATGCTGTATTCACAAGTGAAACCTGCACAAAGCTGGTGGAAATATTTTCAAGTAGGTGATAATGTTTCAAATCAATCAAATCAAAAATATTTTTATTTCACATAACCCTACATGGGCACTTAAGAAACGTCAGAAGCTAGGTGCACGGTTCCAAATGGTCGTTTCGTTTGACGTTAACAAAATCAAAGTAAACATCACAATTATATTTTACGTAAAAACACATGTCTAGTTAAGAGGCCGGCGATGGATGCGTAGTTAATACAAACGTAATACCAAAATAATTTGTAAATCAAACATATTCTTAAGGTTGTGTGTCTTTATTCCGATTAGATTACAGAATATCTATGTTCCCAAATATATATTTTGAAAAGACTGATATAAAGACGAGATATGAGGAATTTAAAATTTCTATAGAAAACTTCTCTTTCTCAAAACTCTTGTTAAAATCAGTATCCATACAAAATAAATATTTGGGAACCTAGATACTTTGTATTCCAATCGGAATAAAGACACACTACCTTAAGAATATGTTTGATTTACAAATTATTTTGGTATTACGTTTGTATGAACTACGCATCCATCGCCGGCCTCTTAAGTTACCTACTCAACATTCGATCTTCAAAACCGGCACAATGTCACACTATTAGATGACACGTGGAAGTAGGACGGCATGTCGTAATTATCGGGTGCCAAAGAGACAAGACGAAGAAAATGTGGCTAATTAGCACCAAATTTTGACGTTCCACTTGCAGAGCGTGTATATTTGTGTAACCTATCTACCTAATATAATTGGTTCATCTCCTATTATTCTCTAAGACAGTATCTTGTTTCACCTGTTGATCCTGCTGCGAAGCTGCTGCCTGCTGGTAAGGCGAGGCCGCCTGTTGGTACTGTTGGAGTAGGTTGTTGTATTGTGTCCACTGCATCTCCTCAGCCGCGGCCATGCTGGCGACCAGCACCGCGCTCACACACTGGAAGCAAAAGGTTGGTTATTACTAAGGTGTTATTGAGAGGTAGTTGAGCAGTGGATCGAACCTAAACACCCGCTTTACTTTGTGAAAAAATTTTCAACACCACTGCTCTCAAAACGGTGAAGAAAAATATCTTGAGAAAACCGGCATGTCCTAGAACCAAAAATTCCAAGACGTGACATCCAGCAACCAGCACTGGGCCCGCGTGTTGGATTATGGCCCACTTCCCCACAGCCTGTGTCCCAGCAGTGGGAACATTACAGGCTGATTTAAATCTTGAAAAAGCTTGATTTGGGAAAAAGCATTTTCAAATTTGACACGCCACAGGTACCTTTTTACTAACCTATCTCCTAAAATTTCTGGTAGGTAGGTACCTACTTAAAGTCATTTGTATGAACTTGTAGATAATTGAGCATTGTAATTAATTAATAATCCATTAAAATCGCGAAATGCAATTTTTTCAGCCAACTTTTCAAAAACGCGTAATGCGTATATCTCGGAAACTAAATGCCGAGAACTGGAGTTAAGGCGACGATACCCGACTTTTAATGATTTTATACTGAAGATCACGCGTCTAAACGCGTACTGTAGTAGTACGCGTGTCTGTACGCGTACGCGCAAAATCTACCAAGCGTAATTTTCTGAAGCCTTCACCAATTTAAAGATAATTTAATTATTGATCCTTTATAGTATACGCGTTTTTTAAAAATACCTTTTGTTTTGTGTATAATAAATGAATAATACGTAAAATTGGGGACAGCGCTCCTTGATGGGCGAATCCTATTACTGGCTGAACGTACGACGCATTGCGTGAGCGCAGTACAGAACACGCAAGCTAACCACTCAAGGTCACTGGCATATATCTGCGTCTTAACTGGATGCTTTTTGCTTGGACGCCCACAATTGTTAATCTTTTCCAAAGTATGCATGAGGTGTCCGTGGAAATGAATGCATGCGACCGTACACATTAATAATAATAAGTAAATGCTATAAAATAACGAGCAACAACTTGCGACCATCAACTACAGAACACATTATGAACTCATATCAGTTCCGAACAACAACCGTTTCCCGACTGCGAGTCACATGACATTACTCACATGTGCAAGTTTACACAGCACGCAAATCTACAAGTCACAAAACATTGTGACTTGTAGATTTGCGAGCAGCCGCTACTTTCCATGGTTTTTACACTTTGTTATACAGCGTGGCTTGTGGTGGCGACATTAATTTAACACTCGTATACGGTTTCGCCTTTACGTTTTATGAAGATAGGTACTAGCTTTTGCCCGCGTTAATTTAGAATTTGACAATCAATTGGGACTGTACACTGCTTGTTGTTTGGCGTTTGGCGGCAAAAAACGTTAACACACTATTAAAGTTTATATAATAATAGAATTCAATCATAATTCGAAAGACACGAACGCACGCACGCACGCACGTCGTGTATTACCAAAGTTATAGTTGTTTTCCTCGGGAACAGTACTTTTTTTCGGGATGAAAGATACCCTATGTCCGTTCCTGTGCACCTGACAATAAATATCTGTTATTACTTAGTGTGGCTAAGTAATACAGCCACACGGGTCGATAAATCAGGTACAGCTACAGTTACCGCGGTGGGTCTGTGGATGGGTAGATTCTATCTTTCACACAATCCATCGTAAAATATAAAATTGTTTGTTTGTTTTTTAAAAAGAAATACAAGAATAGTTTTAAAAGTAACATTATATAAATCATAAAGTTTAGAAAAAATTATAAAGTGACAAAATCATGCTTTATTAATCACTATTCCCATCAATTAACCAACAATGCATGATTCTTCTCCAATAATTATGAGCAGTCTGTTCAATACCTAACGTTCCTGAAAGCGAATAATATTATGTAGGTACTTTAAATTCAAAAAAAACCGGCCAAGTGCGTGTCGGACCACGCACAATGAAGGGTTCCGTAGTTAGGATGAATTCATCCCAAAAACAAACTTAACATTGTAGTTGAAAAACATGCTCTCCTATACATCTATATACGTTACGGTCAATTCTTCAACTGCAAATTTAAGTTGGTCGACGATTACTCGTTAACTTGTAAACCCTACTTAGCTGTGATAGTTTTCCTTTTAATTTCGTTATATATACTATTGCCATGAATTTTTTCACATATCCAAAACCAACCATTTAGCTGGCACTTGACTCTAACAAAAAATAGCACTTTAAAGCTTAATATTACGCAAACGGATCTCAGAATTGAAAAATGGCTTTCACAGACCCACAATATGTTTGAACGGCCTATCCAACGATACCCCACACCATGTATTAGATGAGAAAAAAAAATTTCATCCCCTTTTTACGTGCAAGGGAGGTACCCTAAAAAAAATGTTTTTCATGGTTTTATTTCACGACTTTCTCGACGTAATTAATATGTACACCCATGCCAAATTACAGCTTTCTAGGACTTAGCGTCTCTGAGCTAAGCTGGGGACAGACGGACGGACGGACAGACAGACAGACAGACAGACAGACAGACAGACAGATAGACAGACAGACAGACAGACTGACATGGCGAAACTATAAAAATGGCGTGCCGAAAGGAAAAAATCTGTGAATAAACACTTTTTTTTTCATCTTCTCTTTGGTCTTCCGCTAGACCACTCATAATGAGAACTTATTGAAGTAAAGGTGACCATAAGTTATACCGTCTACAGAGTTATCTTCAGTTATCTTTAAATTGTTATGTGCTGCATCTACGTATATTCCATTTGAAATAAGATTAGAAATTTAAATAAACCTTTTTTACAGTCTGTTCAACCAATTTTGACTTCTATTCCGTAGGCATAAGAAAAGCATTAAAACCAAAAACGTCGTTACAATACCAACTGTTAATTACAGCTGCCATTTGTCATGCCATCAACGCAATAGAATTCAAAATCGATTGAACGGACTGTAAAAAAAGTTTATTTAAAGGAGAGGTCAAAAGTGGTATAATATTCCGAAGATTTTTAAATGCTAATGTGATGTACATACCTTATTAGAATTTATTATGCCACTCGATTATAGTTAAATCAGATTTTTTCAGGCGCCCGATTTTGTAAAAAAGTGAAAAATCTTTCAGTACCAACAAAATGCACATAGTTTTATTTATTCATTTCTATGCAATATAAATATTTTAAATGTGGCTAAAGTTTCCGTTTCTATTAAATACTTTGAGATTTTATTATTATTTTAGCTGCAGCTCCATAAAATTGAGACAAAAAATATTGATTATCATGACAATGCAATAACAAAACGTGTCGAAAAAAGGTTAAATCTGTAAATGTCAAGCCATCTGACCCGAGTCCTGCTGACTGACATTGTCACGTCATTTGCCACAGCGCTGCCATCCCTAAAATATAAATAATGTTTGTAAAGTCCATTTCACGAAAGAAGTCCCGCAGACGTGGCGCTGCAGGCATGGGTTATTTTAGGAATGTTAATATAGGAACTTAGCGTATAATAATAATTAGTTCCACTTATTTCCGCGGGACTTCTTTCGTGAAATGGACTTTAGTTAGTGAGGCAAGCATTTTGTTTTTCAACCGTGCGTTGTTTAAAAAAAAATGGGCAGCTGTAAAAAAAATTAAATGCCCGAAGACATCAAAATAACAGCCTATATAGCTCAGAAGGCTGTTTAAATTTTCAAATATTTTAGTACCAAGCCCCATACATTTATTGAAAGTCTCCTTTCTAATCTTATTTCAAATGGTGTAAGAGCAAACAACTACACGCATTGCTCACCTGCCTAGTTTTGGCAAGCCTAACAATAGGCATGACTTCTTGATTTATGTATTTGTCTTGGCACTTGCAGCTTCCTGAACAAACCTGTCATACCTGTAGGTATAAATCCTGGGCTACATTATGCCTTAACCTATTTTTAACCGACTTCTAAAAAGGGGAGTTTCTATGTTCGTCTGTATTTTTGAAGTAAAACTGCTTTACGCACGCTTGACTTGGGGAGTAAGCTGGTGAATGCCTGACGAGAGCGTTACGGAAGCGAGCGAACGGAAGTTGAGAGGAAGATATAAGTTAAGGAAGATTGAAAGAGAGATAGTTACGTTTCGTATATAACTGTAGGGGCAAGAGAGAGAGGTGCGAGCACACATTTTCTTTCTATCTTTCTCTCATAGCCAGTTTAGTTTCGTATAACTAAGACACAGTGCAGGCCTATTGTTGCAAGTAAGTATAATTAGTATTACTATTTGTAAGTTTTACTTCAGTCGTGTGGTCATTTTTATTTAAAAAAAATATCATCCCCATGTCACGTGTAAGGGAGGTACCCTGAGGCCTGAAACTGCGTTAAGCGGGCATCCGTGCGGTTTCATACAAAAGTGCTCCGTCGCGGGGACCCGCGCGGGCGTCCGTCACGCCGAGGCGCGCCCCGCACCCACGCAACAGGGCCCGCCTCCGTGTGACGGACCCCGTCGCGGGGGCACGCGCGGTGCCCGCCAGCGGACCGGTAACATGATTCATGTAAAAGAGGCATTCTGAGAATACATTTTTATCGTAGGTGATTATGTACTTAGATTGAGAGTTCAATATGGAAAAACCGGCTAAGTGCGTGTCGTACTCGCGCACGAAGTGTTCCGTACCATTATCTATAAAAATGGCAAAAAAATATCACCTTTGTTGTATGGGTGCCCCCTTAATTATATGTTTTATTTTAATTTAATTATTTATTTTTAAAGTGAATATTATATAACTAAATATTCTGTGAATATTTCAAGCGTCTACCTGTTGCCGTTATCAATATTATATGTAGAGCAAAAACGAGCAAAAAATCACGTTTGTTGTATGGGAGCCCCCTTAAATATTTATTTTATTCTGTTTTTTAGTATTTGTTGCTATAGCGGCAACAGAAATACATCATGTGTGAAAATTTCAACAGTCTAACTATCACGGTTCAGGAGATACAGCCTGGTGACAGGCGGACCGACAGACTGAAGGTAAATTGAACTAGCGACACAGCGTAAATAAAATAATCTGGTCTCCGCGACGGGTACCCGCGACGGGGACCGTTGCGTTCCCACGGAGCCCACCCGCGTGTCCACGCGCGTAGACACGCGACGGTTGCCCGTCGCGGGCGCCCGCTTAACGCAGTTTCAGGCCTTACACGTGACATGGGGATGATATTTTTTTTTCTCGTCTATTCCATGGTGTGGGGTATCGTTGGATAGGCCGTTCAAAAATATTGTGGGTTTGGCAAAACCATTTTTCAATTAAGGGATCCGTTTGCGTAATATTAAGCTCTAAAGTGCTATTTTTTGTTAGAGTCAAGTGTCCCCCCCCCCCCTGCCAGCTAAATGGTTGGTTTTGGTTATGTGAAAAAATTCATGGCAATAGTATATACAGGAAAAGTTTTTAACCAGTGCGTAAATTTTTTTTGGTGGTTCAATATCAGTAATAGAACACATTTCCATTATTTATTCAATACTTTTTTTAAATTTTTTATCCTACTTTAAATCAGCAAAATATGGACACAATCTATTCGTAATAATATCAATGGGCGAGCGCGGCGGCCGGCGCAAGCGGCGGTGTTGCACGGCTCCCGGGCGGCAGGGGGCGGCAGGGCGCAGCAGGGCGCGCCGTGCGCGCGCCGGCCGACAGTTCACTCATCGCACGCGCTGTCGTGCACAGAGTACATTATATATAGGGGCGTGTGACGTCGCGTCTAATCGCTTTCCCGCGCAAGCGCCGCGCCGCACGTGTGTCGTGCTACCGGTCACGATGTCGGACTTCAGTAACCGCGAGTTTTACGAGATGGTGCGAGTGTATGTACTGAGTGATAAAAGTTTGCGAGCAGCTCGCAGAATGTATGCGACGGAGAGCATACCTCGAATGCGAGCCCATGGAATCCTTAACCCCGCGGTCCCTAATGAAAGGACTATTTAGCGGCCACTCAAAGGCTGCTTGATCACGGACAGTTCAGAACCCCGAATCATGCACGAGGGTCTGGCAGACCCCGACTGGCGATCGAAATCGAAGAAGCCATCCTAAGCCAGTTAAAGTATGAAGGAAAATTTGGAATTACTCTGCAAATAACTTCAGGTCACGGTCTAAACATAAAAAAGTCTAGTTCGAACCTGATAAAATTAGCGATCAGTACATTGTAACCCACGTAAATACCTACGCCGGCGAATCGAGCGAGCGCACAGCTGATAGGTAGGTACTTTAGCGCGTTACGCTTTGCCGCGCGCCGCCGGGTAGCCATACAACCACTTTTAAAATAAACATCTTTCGTTAACGATATTTTTTGTTTTTTGTACTAAGACGTATCAAAATAAAAAATATATGTTTAATAAAATTCGTTTAAGTTTAATTTGTCAAAATTTGCGCAGTGGATCAAAACTTTTCCTGTATAACGAAATTAAAAGGAAAACTATCACAGCTAAGTAGGCTTCACAAGTTATCGAGTAATAGTCAACCAACTTAAATTTGCAGTTGGAGAATTGACCGTAACGTATATCGATGTATGGGAGAGCATGTTTTTCAACTACAATGTTAAGTTTGTTTTTGGGATAAATTCATACCAACTACGGAACCCTTCATTGTGCGTGGTCCGACATGCACTTGGCCGGTTTTTCTTTATGTATGTTCATCGATATTTTCGTCAATTGTGGACCGACTTTTTCATTTGTTAGCTTGCGCGGTGGTTCCTTATAAATTGTATTAATCATATTTGGGTAGTTTTTGAGTTAGCTTCAATAATACGTATTTTAGTCTACGTGGATGATGTTATAATAACTTCCTGTCATTGTTATTTACATAGCAGGTAGTGGTATTCGAATTTGTGTGGGGTAGGTACAACAACTAAAAACTGAAAAATAAAAATTTTAACAAAAAAAAACAACAGACTCCAAAAAAAACACCAGAAAATTAAAAATAACTAATTTCGAAAGTCGGTGGTATAAAACGAAATTACAAAACCAAAGACACCGACTTCCCCAATTTTTTTTTTTTTTAAACGTTTCCCCACACTATGAATTTCTCCTGTATTGTGGGTGCATTTACAAACATTTAAATTCACATACACAAACAGCCAGACCCGGAACAACTACTTGTAGGTCATACAAATATTTGTTCCGTGCGGGAATTGAACCAGCGACACGCAGCGCAGCAGTCAATGGCTTAACTAACTGCGCCAACCGTGACGTCAATTAATGACTATGTAGTGTTTTTTTTTTTTTTAAGTCGGTTGTTTTTTTGAAAAAAGTTTTTATTTATCTACCTAGAGACCAGTCTATAACAAACTAACAATGAAAAATCTTTGACTACTCTATTCTTAAAACCAAAACCCGGAATCACTGTAGGTTCCGCTGAGCAACGTTATCCTGAATAACTCCATCCACAAAAACACGCTAACCGGAATACATCATCAACTAACACCAAATACATACATCAACATATTGTATAACCCTAGATCTTTCTCGTGCTTTTATAAAAGTAGTCACGAAGGACCGTTCAATAGTTAAAGAGAGGGAATAAAGTGCAGCCGTGGACGTAGAGAGCCAATAAATAGTAAAATTGTAGCGCTTTATAGATGATCTGAAGTTATAAATCTTAACAGTGGAGTTTGTTGGACACGGTTAGAAATAATGGTCAAACACTTCTATGAAGAAATCAATACATATACTCCGTTTGAAATAAGATTAGGCATTTAAATAAACCTTTTTTACAGTCCGTTCAATCGATTTTCATTTCTATTGCGTTGGTGGCATGACCAATGACAGCTGTAATAAACAATTGGTATTGTAACCACGTTTTTGTTTATCCCGTCCTTATACCTGCGGAACAGAAGTCAAAATCGGTTGAACGAACTGTAAACAAGTTTATTTAAATGTCTAATCTAATTTCAAATGGAGTATAGTTAGTTTTAGTAGACGGGGACACTGCTGTCAATCTCTTTGACTGTTGCTAGCTAGTCAAAAGTTCTATTTAGTAATAAAAACAGCGTTGTAATAACTAAAACTGACTCTGAACAGAATGATTTGACGATACCTGTGCATATTTTCAGTATTTTTTTTTACGTACATTTCAATTAACAAAACACTCATTGTTATCAGAAAAGCGTTGCACTGAAGTTTTTAAAACAATAGAAAAAAGTTGAAAATCAAAAACAATGTTCTTTATGCTGCTCTAAATTCAAATACCAGTCAGTACAATCTGTACCGATCAGAATATTTTTGTTGCTATGTATTCTAAAGTCAAAAACATTTTGTAGTCATTCCTGGGTTAGGCTTTGAACATCATGTTCTAAAATTTCAAATAGAAAAATCAGCCTTCAATTTTATTTTTATTTTAAAATAGTGTTTTGAATTCTGAATTTGTAAGTTTATATTTAAAGGGTAATCTTCGGACCTACTGATACGATTCCAAAAATTCTTTCACTAATGTGAAGTTACGGTATTGCCGAGTGTCATAGAATATATTTTACGTAAAACAAGTAATTCTATGTCGCAGGGTGGAAGGTAATGTTTTATAAGTAGGTTACCTTCTAAAATAAACTTTTATTGACTGTGTTCATGTTTTCAAAAGACAATTGGCTGATTCACAAGTTCCTGAAATACCTACTGCAAAGCGAATGAACATAATCAATATAATACAATGATGTACCTTTAGATGCGTTACCCGCGATCAATAACGGCAAAGTAAAAGCAAGGCAAATGCCTGACTTGGAATTAGTCGCGCGCCATCCAGTGACGCGGCTACACGTCACAATCACTCGCAATTCTCAGCAATTATTTGTGAAGAAAATACCTTACCGTGTCTATACACGATGTACAAATTACACTACTACTTTGGGAGTACAGAAAAACGTCTCATTTCATGCATAAATACTTATTGTATTTTTTTATTATAACAAAACGTTTTTTGTTTTGTACTTGTACAGCCATTTTTCCTGACTGCCGCGACCGACGCATACGAACATGCAGCATAGTGACGTAACTAAATATGTATGTTCATCTCTTTCTAACAACAGTTATCGGTATAGGTCTTTCCTTTTCTTCGCCCACTTTATGATTGTACGCAAGTATGTAGCTACATAAATGGCTTACGTTGTTTTTGAGTGCACTAATTATCGTGTATAACGCGTCTATTTATATTAAGTCATTGATATAATATCTTCAGTGTTGGTTATTTAATGACCATTTTTATAGCCATAATATGCCATTTTTTTATTCCTATACACAAAATAGACTGCATTGTTGGTCTAGTAGTCGCAAGCGCTAGTGCTGAGCACGAGGTCCGTGGTTCGATTCCCAGGTCGCGCAAAATGTTATTGGGTTTTCAACCAGGAATTTCTCAGTAGCAGCCCGGAGTCTGGATTTGTGCCCGGTTGATGGCAATAGCTCAAATTAACGTTGATTCGATGAGAAGTTCATAGAACTTGACTACGATAAACCATAATGAAATTCTATGAACTGTTCCAACAGTTTTCAAAAATGGAATTCGGAGTTCTACAGAATCGTAAAATGACTTTCGGAAACGATCGAGACTCCGTTCCATTGGCTTAGAATATGATGTTCTAAAATCAAACGGATAACGTTTATGTGTGGGAGTAAAATATACGTTATGAACAGTGGCGATAGATCAGGTGTATCTAGCGCTGTTCGAAGCATGCGTCTGATATACTGGAGGTGAGAACATACGAGAGATTAAATTTAGGAGCGGGACTGGAAAGAGATGACACTTGACTTTTTACTTGAAGAAATATTTTGTGGAAATGAAACAACTATTGGTTGAGGAATCTTTCATAAGGCCGTATGAAATGAGTGACTAACAGGAACACCATCTGGGCTACCCAGAAATATTATTAAGAACCAAGACTTTTAAAGATAAACCTGCTTTGGATTTTTTTTCAAGATTTCTTTTACCACGTTTTCGGCGTGATTAATATGTATATCCATGCCAAATTACAGCTTTCTAGTACTAAGAATCTCTGAGCTAAGCCCCGCACAGACAGACGGACAGACATGGCGAAACTATAAGGGTTCTTTGTTCACTACAGAATCCTTAAAAAAGTGACAGACTTCCGTGGTCGGATAGAAAGGTGAAAAGATTTCAAAGTGCATCTGAAAGATTATTATAATTTTGTCAAGTGGCCTAACAAAAACGCCCATTATTCACATGACAGCGTTAAGGCGACGATAACCGACTTTTAATGATTTTATACTGAAGATCACGTCTAAACCAGTAGTGTTAATGATTTAAAAAAAATATATGTTAAATAAGAGCATTTTTTCAATAACGTAATATGTGAATATTTTAGATTATGTTTATATTACATAGTAAAATTAATTTGTAAAGTTATGTCTAACGCGGATAAATACCTGAGAATGGCGCAAAATCTACCAAGCGTATTTTTCTGAAACTACCACCAATTTAAAGATAATTTAATTATTGATCTTTTGGTATACGCGTTTTAATAAAATACCTTTTGATTTGTGTATAATAAATTAATAATGCGTCAAATTGGGGACAGCGCTCCTAGATGGGCGAGCCCTATTACTGGCTGAACGCACGACGCGTTGCGTGAGCTCAGTACAGAACACGCAAGCTAACCACTCAAGGTCACTGGCATATGTCTGCGTCTTAACTACAGATCGTTAGAAGAACAGTAGACGGAGAACGTTCTTTTACGCAACAGATATTGATTGTGTTCGCAATTTCGCAGTTTTTTAATGTTTTATTGTTGCCAATCTCGCTGACATAATGCAGAAAATAGCCCTAAATTCATGCTATGACATATAATAATTAAATCACAGTGTTAAATAAAACTGTTTGGAACACTTTAACTTAACAAAAGTAATAATACAAACTACGAACATTAGCAAAGATAACTAATTAAGAGCATAAACTACCTCAAATGGCTTAGCATGATCCTCCGTTATGTCGAAAATACTGCAGCATTAATTTTGACATAAATATAAGGTAAAGTTGAGGATTAATGTTAAGTACTATGTTTTACGAAAACACGATTCCATAAAATGTTTTTTAAAGAAAAAAACTCCAAAGTTACCTCCAAACCGAACAATAAACCGCTCGTATTAAAAAAATACTTCAAATTAGATAATTAAACTTTGCTTAATAACTGAACTGAACCCGCACTGGGCCCGCGTGGTAGATTACAGCCCAGTCCCTCTCGAAGGGAGGAGGCCTGTGTCCCAGCAGTGGGAACATTATAGGCTGATTATGCTAATAACTGAACTAACTTTATAGCATGTCTTATGTTATTTTTTTTTTATTAACATAATTTTCAGCGTAAAAAAAATAAACTAAACTATCGGTGCCTTGGAGTCTTCTCCCTGCCACCCTGGATCGCTTGCTCGCGTGACCGCCAGCTACTTGTGCGAGCGAGATAAAGAGTGAGGTGGCGCTGAGGTAGGTATTATAATATAGACTCTTAACAAATTCGTAAACTAATTTTCATCGACTAGACTCGAAAGTTTTCAGTATGCCGCGTTCCTTTACACAAAACTCCCCCGTATGTTCTCACGCTGAGAAGCCAGTATAAAATGTGTCCAATGGCTTGCGATGATACACGGCCCCAGCAACAAGCCCCCGCCTGTTATTTATTACAGATAAAAGCAGTTTTTAGCTTTAATCTAACGATATGAACAAATAACAAAGGAAGCTTTGTCACTGAGGCAGGGGAAGAAAAATTGCCATGTGATATTAGCTGTTTACCTATTTATAAACCTCGTGTATCAGCCAATATAGAACAAATATGTTGGTGTTGTCAATTCGAGGTTTTGTATTAATGAACATCAAGTCTTTTTAGGGTTCCGTACCCAAAGGGTAAAACGGGAAACCTATTACTAAGGCTCCGCCGTCTGTCTGTCTGTCCATCTGCCACCAGCCTGTATCTCATGAACCGTGATAGTTAGTTGAAATTTTCACAGATGATGTATTTCAGTTAACGCTATAACAAGAAATACTAAAAAACAGAATAAAATAAATATTTAAGGGAGCTTCCATACAACAAACGTGATTTTTTTGCCGTTTTTATAGATAATGGTACGGAACCCTTCGTGCGTGAGTCCGGCTCGCACTTGGCCGCTTTTTTGTAACAAATAAGTATTTACAGAATTATAATCATTAATACATCTCACTAAGTTAGATTTGTTCCATAACAACAAAATAATCTCATAAGGAAAAGTTCATACATACAGTAAGTTACATTATATCTGTAAATAAGTACATATTTGTTATAATCGCGAAACATATTTTGATCAAGATACAACCTGACACAGACCAGCAAATTGAAAAAACGTAAAAAGAAAAAAAACGCGGTCTACAGCTGCGAATTCAGCGTTTACACCTTACGGCATTTCATACAAACTTTCAAGGCCTTGTTTTTCGAAATGACTGAACCGATTTTAATGAAACTTCATACGCATAAGCAGAATACAAAGGCCTAAAAAGTTAGTTATGAACATTTTCGAAAAATAGTGTTACAGCCAAATTAGACCGATTTCAATTTTTCCATAGAAACACAGATTTCCAGTTATCTGTTTTAAATAAGACATTTCAAAAATGTTCTTAACTAACTTTTTAGACCTTTGTATCCTGCTTATGCGTATGAAGTTTCATTAAAATCGGTTCAGTCATTTCGAAAAACAAGGCCTTGAAAGTTTGTATGAAATGCCGTAAGATGTAAACACTCTTAAGTACGTAACTAATGTTACCCCATATTTCTATTACCTGTGGCTTAGCAAAAGGCTGGTTTTAAAAATAACCAACATTAATTCACTTTAAAAAATCCTGCCCCATTTTTAACCCTGCCAAATGTTGCCAAGAGACTGCGGTACTAGATTTTTTTTTTCAGCGATGCCCTGTGGCCCGTACTACGACTTCTTCCGTATCGTAGTTTGCTTACAGACAAATATCATATGCACAAGTATCCTGTGGCCCAAATCTGCTATTTTTATAAATTCAGTCATTCCAACACGATCCCATTGTCATTTTGCTAAAAGTTCGTAATCTGCTAAATTCATAATGGTCGATCATTGGTCGGTCAATGTTCTCGTAATAGAATTGTGTTATTATAATGGCATTGTCGTATTGCCATTATTATAAAACCCATTAGTAGAAATGTCATTCATTTGTCATTATGTACGAGAATTACCAATAAATGCAATTTCTTTCAATGTAGTGTCAGTGACCGACCATTGGAAAGTCATAATGACGCCATTATAAGAGTAGATTACCAAACTTGTCAAAATCAACAATTATGAAATCAATGATCGACCATTCTGACACTATGGTAATAGCAGACTTGAGGCCCTGCATAGTGCACGGTGTTATTCAATTCGAGGCTTACAGTAGTCGCATAAGATGTGTAACATCTGACATCTCATTATGGTAATAAGCAACTGAGCTGCGACAGAAATTAACCTCAAAATTTAAAAAAGCTAAATTCTTACTGAAATATTTATTCTAATAATGATTAATTATTAGTGGTCGCCCACTGGTCGAAATTCGACCTACTTCCAAGGTGTATCTATTCATACACGAAATTTCTTAAAGGGTCACTCATACTCGTACTCATCATTATGAACAACTTTTACTATGGGACCAAAGTAGAAATCGCAAAAACAAATCTGCTGTTCCCTACATTTATGTTCGCATTAAGGCTTCTTCTACATACCGGGGCGACTTGTCGCGCGACGCGACACGGCACAAAGGCCCCGCGTGTCGCGGGACGAGCGGTGCCTTTGTGTCGCGTCGCCACGGTTGGCGCAGTGGTTAAGCGATTGACTGCTGCGCTGCGTGTCGCGGGTTCGATTCCCGCACGGAACAAATATTTGTATGACCTACAAGTAGTTGTTCCGGGTCTGGCTGTTTGTGTATGTGAGTTTAAATGTTTGTAAACGCACCCACAATACAGGAGCAATTCCTAGTGTGGGGCAATGTTTAAAAAAAAAAAAAAAAAATTGACTCAAATCAAATCAAAAAGTCATTCGAACTAGACTGAGAATCAGCACATTTCGAACGTCAAAAATTACATGAGACAGTCCCCCTAAATCGCCCACCGTTCACCACTTCCTAGTGCTTTAGAAAGCTGGGAAGAAGAAGGACTTTAAACAAAATACCCATTGGTACTGGATAGTTATTCTACTGGTCCTAACAGGACTAAAATCCTGAAGATGATAATGATAGGGTCGAACCTATCTCCGTGCATCATGCATAAATCCAATAAAACCGGCCCTGTTAAGAATTTCCTGGCAGGAAACCCGCCACCATTAAAACTAAAACTTATTCACTATTTCACTTATTATAAAGATATGTCACAAATTATGATTTAAAAGAACTCACATATAAAATTACTGTGCACATTTTGATGTAAGGCAGACCGATGCACAAGTGTTTGTGATGTCACAATGAAGTGAGGTGCAGTTTTATAGTCAGGTGACGGGCAGGCGGCTCTTATTAGTTTTGTGAAGCTTTCCGCGTTTTTAGGGTTCTGTGGGCAGGAAATAAAAATTGGTCCTTTGTTACGGTAATGTGTGTTATTATGTCTTTACTTTATTTATACATTTTTCAGATGGGGCAGTAAGGGCAGCTACCCGTTGCAGCTACAGGAAAAAGAATGTCCTTAACTTTTTGAGAAATGTTGATCTGTATTCACAGATTTTGTAAAAAAAATACAGTCACCAGGAAAATGGTAATTTTCACAAAATCTTTTTTTATGCCAATCGATTCTGTTTCTTATAAGGATCAAAAACCTCTATATTGGACCAAGTGAGGTTTGAGTAAAAGAAAACTTTTCCCATATATTTAAGACCGTTTTCCTGTAGCTACAACGGTTATGCTGCTCTACTGCCCCACCTCAAAAATCCATCCTGTATATTATTATGTTAGTTTGTAAGGTATATGTCTATAAGCCATTGTAGCCTGAAATAAATGTTTATTTTTATTGTGGTTAATTACTTGCGCTACTAGAGCTGCTTACTAGACAATGGGCAGCAGCGTTCTCAATGCATTTTAACACCATACTGCGATCGCCAACCCGCCTGCCAAACGTGGCGATTATGGCAAAACCTAACCTATTTGGGGAAGGACTTTGTCCAGCAGTGGACGTCTTTCGTGGCAGTCTACGTAAGTACGCAAGTAATCAGCCAGCACATTATGGGAGTGTCTTTTCTGAAGAAGAAGGTTCCTGGATCTTTTTTACTGTTTGACACCTGTACCTAATGATTAATATCTAACATATTACCGAAAGCAATTGATTATTAATCATTAAGGAACAAATTTTAAGGTGTAATTTGAGTACTTACACAACTATCTACTACTAACTAACTATGTACCTACTATTATTTTTAAAGTAATGGTGACCTTTCCAAAAAATATTTCAAGGTAAAGTAACGAAGTGATGTCACGAATACAAAAAACGCAAATGGCGTTACAGAAAATCGTGGAATGTACAGACGGCTACACATCAAGCTATACATTTCCAGTATAAGCTGATCTCGCATTGTATAAGATTTCCGTACAGTGCGAGATCAGCGTAAACTGGAATTGTATAGCTTGATGTGTACCAAGCTTTTCCTTAATATCATTTTGCTTTTGCCGCTCACAACTATTTATACCTAATGGAAACAGACTAGAAGTAAAAACATGATTCCTTTTAAAACAAACTATACCAAAAACTAAAGAAACACGAAAAACTCTCATTACTACCACAGACATCATTAAAACATTTTTTGTACGGAACCACACCTGCTAATGACGTGTCTATGCGAAACAAAAATCTTTTATTTTGTTCTATATATTTAACCAACTTTACTTGATACTTTCATTCGAAAGAAATATAAGCACAGATAGGTCTGAATGAATTGGATAGTTATATCATCGAATCTACTGGTACTACTGAAGTCAAAAGACGACGAGTGTTTGTCTCAATTCAAACTACATTGCTCGCTTTATTCGCACTGCATTGTTATTGCTCCGTTTCTAAGCAGCAATGGATATAAAAATAACGGTGACAGTCGATATTTGGATTCAGTTCCGTTATAAGATGTTTTGGTCTATTTTCAGTTCGATTCGGTATAGTAATTGAATGAGAGTATTCGAGAGCTTGTCTATTGTAGGTACATAACTAACTCGTTACTTTGGTACCTTCATTCTCTATGAATATAAAGTCAACACAATTTTTACGCTACGCGGGACGTCTATTTCTTGGTAGTCATCATAATCAGAATCGGCCTATAACGTTCCCACTGGTGGGACACAGGCCTCCTCTCTTTGAGAAGGTGTGGTCGTAATCCACGCGGGTCCCATGCGGGATGGCGGATGTCACATGTCTTCGAATTTTTGGTTCTAGGACATGCCGGTTTCCTAACATTGTTTTCATTCACCGTTTTTGAGAGCAGCCTGGGTCCCCCACCCGACCTACGACACATAAAGACATTTTAAGGGTCGCGCTGCTTGTCGTGCCCGCGATATCGCGCCAGGTTACACGAGTCTTAAGTCGGGGACGTCAAACTCTAGCACTAAACAATTATTTCAATTAAACCAATTACAGGCACTTTTGAATTGTCAGAGTCGGTCAGTTAGTCAGAAGAAGCTATTTGCCCATTCCAAAAAACCATACTTTACCGTTTCCATACGTTGCCACGTATCCCACTTGATGGTACTTCAGAAGTATACAGGGTTATTTTTAAAATGTCAATAACCTCTTAAGGGGTCAGTGTACTCATCATTATCAACAATAGGAACAAGGGGTAGTCAGATAGGAAATGTCGGCTACATCTAGTTTATTTTTTTATATGACGTGTAAAAGTGATTTTAATATCCTATTTACAGAATAAACGATTTCATTTCGATTTCATTTCATTTCCACTTTTAGTATGGGACCAAACCTGAAATCGTGAAAAAAAAAAATCAGCGGTTCCCTACATTTTAACGAATTATTCGAACATAAATGTAGGGAACAGCTGGATTTTTTTTCGCGGTTTCAGTTTTCGCGGTTTAGTGAATGTGAGGACGTTGTAGGCTTAATAGACTGTAAATCTGTAAACCATTTTCTATTTTGTTATATACCTGGTACTTGTTGACTGGTCGATACTGTCCTCCCGTACCTCATCAACATCTGCCTGCCTTTACCCAACCATGTTGTGGTCGGATTCTAGTCTAACCGGATGTAGCGGAATACCAGTATGTTACATGGACCGACTGCCTATCTGACTTGACCACAACCCAGTTACTGGGTAAAGGCTACTACAGACTGGCGTGACACGCGACGCGACACAAAGGCCCCGAGTGACGCGCGACGAGCGGTGCCTTTGTGTCACGTCGCGAGTCACGCCGGTCTGTAGAAGCCTTAACATGATCCCGTTGTACCGTATGCACCATTGACCTGCACTATCAATGGTGCAGAGGGGACTAATTAGTTTCGTTCGCACCATTAATCTTAATACAACTAATTCACCATACTTTTGCCGTGTGCACCCTTGACCTGCATCATCAATGGTGCAGAGGATACCCCTTGGTAAGACTAGTTGTCAGACTTTCGGGATTCTGATGACCCGTAACAACTGTCAAAGATCTGCAAATGACAGCGGGGACCAACTGCTTAACGTGCTTTCCGAGGCATGAAGGGGTATGCTTGGTATGTAAAGATGGTCACCCATCCACGGACCAACCTCAGCAAGCGTAGCTTAACCTGATGGATCGACGCGTGCGGCTGTTATTACTAAGCCATAAGCCCCCATACCTATTAACACTAATTTGAAAACATTGTATAAGGCATGGAATAAGTAAGTACTTTTTAATAGCATGGAATTCGTAAGTACTTTATAATAGCATGGAATTAGTGTACTCATGGAATTAGTGTACCTACTCATGGAATTAGTGTAGGTACTCATGGAATTAGTGTAGGTACTCATGAAATTAGTAAGTACTACTTACTAAGTATTACCAACGTGAAATGTACGATGTTACACATCTTATGCGATTACTGTAAGGCTCGCTCGTTTTTAGGGTTCCGTACCTCAAAAGGAAAAAACGGAACCCTTATAGGATCACTTCATTGTCCGTCTGTCTGTCTGTCAGTCTGCCAAGACCCTTTTTCTCAGGAACGCGTGTAGGTATCAAGTTGAAATTAATATCAAATACGTAAGTCTATGGTCCCTTTGAGCTCAAGTCCCATCAAGCTTCTAAGTTAACGCAATAAAAAAATACGGCGATTTAAACGACATTATTGAGACATATTTCGATATTCGCAAATAAATCAAAACCTACAGGGTACTTCCCGTTGACCTAGAATCATGAAATTTGGCAAGAAGCAAGGTCTCACAGCACAAGTATAGGAAAAAGTCTTAAAGTTGTAAATTTGTAGTTTTATCACATGAAAAAAATATTTATTTGCGATTACAAACTTATATTTGCAGTTGGAGAATTGACTGTGACGTATATCGATGTATGGGAGAACATGTTTTTCAACTACAATTTTAAGTTTGTTTTTAGGATAAATTCATCCTAACTACGGAACCTTTCATTGTGAGTGGTCCGACACGCACTTGGCCGGTTTTTTTTTACTTTTTAGCCTAGCCTGCGTTATGCAAAGTTGGAAGTGAGACATTATGCAAACCGACATAACTTACTATCTCAGCTGCGAATTGAAATGAATAAGGAAGAGATGCTATCATACAAAGATGGTTGCATTTAAGCCTCCGCCAGTAGTGATGAGGCTTACGTACGTCCGGTGAGTACCTACGCTGTTAGTCCCGCTACCAGGCTTGCTGACTTGCTTATATTTTTAAGACGGAGATATATGCCAGTGACCTTGAGTAGTTAGCTTGCGTGTTCTGTACTGAGCTCACGCAAGGCGTCGTACGTTCAGCCAGTAATAGGACTCGCCCGTCAAGGAGCGCAGTCCCCAATTTGACGCATTATTAATTTATTATACACAAAACAAAAGGTATTTCAATAAAACGCGTATACTAAAAGATCAATAATTAAATTATCTTTTAATTGGTGAAGGTTTCAGAAAAATACGCTTGTGAGATTTTGCGCCATTCTCAGTTTTTTATCCGCGTTAGACATAACTTTACAAATTAATTTCACTATGTAATATAAACATAATCTCAAATATTCACATATTAAATTATTGAGAAAATTCTCCAATTTAACATATCTTTTTTTCAAATCATTAACACTACTCGTTTAGACGTGATCTTCAGTATAAAATCATTAAAAGTCGGTTATCGTCGCCTTAATATGGGATGAGCTATCGTCATATTGCGAATTCGTATTGAGGAGCATAATTACGGGCATATCCAAAGCCAGGAATCTAGGTAATATTTTGTAATGAATTAGCCCGTGTAAGTACCTACCTAAATGAAGTCTTAAATTACATATTGATCTAGATATAGATATTAATATAATATTTTAAATTGTAAAAGTTGCTAACCTACATGACAGTACTAGTTTTATGTTATCTTGCTGCGCCCTAACAGGGTCATGTACTCACTAGTTTAAGCTTAGCGTGTAACTGCTCTAAGGTGTAACTTTGTTGTGTACATTGTGCATTAATTAAATAAATAAATAAAATTGTTGAAACTTTCAAAAATATTTTGGTATTTTGTCTGAAACCCCATTCAAATTCTTATAATTTCGGTTCTTTAAATCCAAAACCAAGTCAACGTAATGACACACAATAATTCTGCTCATCCTCACATCTAACAATCCGTAAAATATGCCACAAATATGTATCTGATAAATTATAGCACATTGCATGTTGTCTGCACATAACAAGCACTATCTTATTTCGTCCTAGACTTTCACAGTCTAATGACTAAGTGATAGTAATGAGAGCTAGATTTCAGGTCAGCTAAATAACAGAGCAATTTAAAGCTAGTTATGAGTTATGACTCATAGTTAGTGACGTGATATCGAGTGGGGCAGTGGTTTAGCGCTTCGTCGACTACTCGTAAGGTTGTACAAAAAATTGATTGCCTGTTGCCCGCGACTTCGTCTGTGATCAAGAATGAAAAGTAGCCTATATCCTTCTCCAGGTCATGGTCTAGCCATGTACCAAATTTCATCCAAATCCATTCAGCCGTTTTAGCGTGATAGCGTAACAAACAAAGTTACTTTCGCATTTATAATATTTATTAAGAAATTAGGATAAATACTAACTAGAGAGATAAAATAACTCATCATCATCATCATTTCAGCCGAAAGACGTCCACTGCTGGAAATATGCAAACTGTACCGTGTGACATATCAAATAAAAGGGCTTGTTGTGAGGGCCTCAAACATATTACTTTTTTATAATTTTAAAATAAATAGTTTTAAAGTTATTTAAGGAAAAAGATAAAAATTTACTACTACCCCCTCAAAATGTTTAAAAATTTTAGGCTCAGTATTTCGGAGATAAGGCCCCCCTTATCTCCGAAATACTGAGCCAAAAATTTTGAAAAAAATACAGCTAATAGTTCTTTACATTATACATAGATTACAAGAAAACCTATAAATAAGTACATAAATGGTCTTAAAATAACATAGTAAATCACTCAATATTGTGCGTACAAACTTACATTTGCAATTGGAATGTATGGGGGAGCATGTTTTTCAACTAAAATGTTAAGTTTGTTCTTGAGATAAAGTCATCCCAACTTCGGAACCCTTCATTGTGAGCGGTCCGACACGCACTTGGCCGGTTTGAGGTACGGAACAAAACAAAAGAATTGCCTGATAAAAATCTCACGACGACTTTCATATTATCTTCAGACCACATCGTACAGCCAAACGAAAAAATCAACCAATAGGCAGGTGAAAGCATAGGTTAAACATAATATGGAATAGGTAGAATAATAACTTGAATTTAGGACGTGGAATCTTGTAGAGAAAACAGTTCGTCAAGTTTTAGTCGGTGTCTTTGGTTTCGTGTTTTCGTTTTTTGCCACCGACTTCCGAAAATAAAGTTAGTTTTAACTTTGTATGTACAGACGACAGCAGGTCAAGCTACCCAAAACTGTCAAATTTTCCCAATCAACTTTGAACCTTATGATGTAGCGTTAGAGTTGAAAATATATTAAAGAAATTTGACAGATTGTAGTAGCTTGATGTGCTGGCGTCTGTTCTTAGTGTTTTTTTTAAGTCACACAGATTCGTATTCATCTAGTACCTACTTACTAAGTAATAACTCTCACTGGAAGTCATAACATCATAGAATATACATGTTAGTTAGGTTTTGATTTATAGTAAGACTATTTGACGCAATTATTGTGATCAAGTACCTATTATTGTAATTTATTTTTGTATTCGATTATTTGAAGTTGACTAATTGTGCTGGCAACACCGAAACGACCGAATTCATTTTGAAAGCTGTCAGCAGAAAGTAATGGCGGGGACGGCATTTTTAAAAAACTCCCCTTTCGTTTGGTGGTCGCATCGAGGTCGGACGCACAATTCAAAGTCAAAGTCAAATTATTTATTTCAAATAGGCACTTAAATGGCACTTTTGAACGTCAAAATTTACAAATAAAATAGAATTGATTCTAGTCGCCCCTTCCAAAAGGTAGCTTCGTATGGAGAAGAATGGGCAAGAAACTCCACCGCTACTCTTTTAAAATGATTTATAATATTTTTTATAGGTATGTACATACATTTTATAATTTTATGTGAAGACGATGCACCTAGAATAAAATTACTATAAGTACCACAATAGGTAAAAATAATTAATAATGAAGCAATGACAGATAAATTAATTATGTGATAGATACATGGTGCTCACATATTTACAAACATTGTAAAATAAAAAAAAAATAAAAACGTTTTCCTAAAAAAAAAAAAAAATATTAGTGTGAGTGGTAATCACAGAATGTAAAATAAACGTCATAAAAATAATAAATTATACAGTTAATATAGCAATCAGTTAGATTTAGTCTAGACTCTAGATTGTCCTATGGAGCTGGACCAGCATTTGGTCTTTAACATTTTGGTCTCCATCTGCACTATTATAATAAGTTATCAGAGTCGTTTTGTTGTAGTACCGAAACATTAAATAGGTACATACTGAACTGAAGCAGTTTTATTACATACCTAAATTTAAAAATTGGGTTAAAAACGTTAGTAGATATTATTGAAGCTGACTCAAGAACTACTAAAGCAAAGTTAATAACATTTCTATGGGGCCACCGGCACCACCGCCCGGGCTTCGTAATCACGTAGGTGAATCACCCTAGAGTTACGGAGAAATCGGTGTACATAAATAACAAACCCTCTGAATGCATATTAATGTCCTCCTTTCTTGTACTCTCTCTAAAATACGAAAAAAAAATGAAATCGTTTAAAAAGGAAAAAAAAACCGGCCAAGTGCGAGTCGGACTCGCGCAAGAAAGGTTGTGTTACATTATCTATTGAAACTGCAAAAAAATCACATTTGTTGTATGGGGGCTCCCATACAACAATTAATGCGATTTGTTTTGCAGTTTTCCCCTTATTTATTTGTTTTATGCTTAAGTGAATATATAAATAAAGATTCTGGGAATATCTCAAGCGTTGCGTACCTATTGCTGTTATCAATATCGAGCAAAAACGAGCAAAAAAATCACGTTTGTTGTATGGAAGCCCCCTTAAATATTTATTTTATTCTGTTTTTTTTTTGTATTTGTTGTTATAGCGGCAACAGAAATACATCATCTGTGTAAATTTCAACTGTCTAACTATAACGGTTCATGAGATACAGCCTGGTGACAGACGAACAGACAGACAGACGGCGGAGCCTTAGTAATAGGGTTGCCGTTTTACCCTTTGGGTACGGAACCCTAAAAATGAAGTCGTTTAAAAAGGAAAAAATCAACCAGGTAGGTGAAAGCATAGGAGTAATACATAATAAAGAATAGGTAGAGGACTATGAGATTTATAATAAAAATAAACAAAAAGTGCAGTGTGCAAGTTAGGTAATGCTCGCCTCTTACCGGAAACTTAAGAGTAACGGTCGCAGCGCGCATGTAATACTAGATAATTTATGTAGGTCTGCGAGGAAGTGTGTGGGCATATCTTACAGGTAATAATACCACGATGTAATTTACTTACTGTTATTAGGAGTTAGGACAGAAGAGCCGTTGAACGCGGCTTGATGGCAATTAATGAAACGGGACCCTATCAGTACCCCGAGTACCTATAAGTTTGCAAGTGGGTAAACGTAACTAGAGCGTTTGCGTTAAGATTTTTATACACATACATAAACTCACGCCTTCTTCCCATGGGGGTAGGCAGAAACAATAGAACGCCACCTGCTACGTTCCTTACATACTCCTTTTGCTTCGCCTACATGCATACATCTAGTCATACACGCACGCCGGTTGCGAGTACTACGCACCTGACCTTTCTGAAGAACATCACCAATTTGGTCACTATATGTCCTTGTAGGGCGTCCCCTCCGGGCGGTTCCACTCACCTCTGCTTTATAAATACCTTTTGTTAGTCGCCTTTCACTCATCCTGACCAAACCATCTAAGCATACTCTTTTCAATCTTTGTCACTACATCTTCTTTTAAATTGCAACGAAGAAGATTAGAAGATTTTTATTCTCACTCTTATACTCTTAGCATTATGATCTATCGGTCAAATTTTAACGCAAACGAAATAGTTACGTTTACTCTCTTGCAAACTTACACTCGGGGTACTGAATACCAGCGCTGCGGCACTTAGGTATTTTTAATTTGGCCTCGTACAGGACTTTGTTTTTATTTTAATTTTACTTTGTTTTTTTTCTGTTTCAGAGTGTGTTTTAGTTTAATTTGTGATCTCCTGATTCCCAATAAATCATTTTTCTTTCTTTCTTTCAAAACGTTTTAATGAAGTCTTGATTCTTGTCTTAGTACATAAACCTTTGCACCAACTTAGTTATGGTAATTAGGTACCTAAGTATTGCACTAGATATAATAACTCCATTGAATTATTTGTCAGATTGTCAGTTTATGTGTATCAATTAAAAACGTTATCACACGATAACAGAAACATTATTCATGTCTAATATGTCTATGTCCATGTCCCATGCTCTACCTGTGTGCCAAATCCGTTTACAGACTGACTGACCGACAGAGTTACTTTCGCATATTTTCTAATATTTAGTAAGTTTGGACTGATAAAGCTCATGGTGCACTAATTGTAAGTACCTAATTATCTTCAGCTGAACCACAAAATAAGTAATAGTAGGTAGGTACTAAGAACGGAGAGAAAAAGTGAATGTTACATTGTAGTCTGGGAGTGAATGGGAATCTGTGTGCGTGTCCGTAATGTAATCAGTGATTCAAAGATTACATCGACACTTTATCATTAGCCGATGGTGTACAATTATTTAATTCGCGATTTTATCATTGGCCTGTTATTGTCTACTTCATTAAGTCTCCCTTAGGACCAATCATCAAAAAAAAATCTATACATTGGTACCAAAGCATCCTGAATTCAATTTTTCTATCGCTAATGTAATGCCTACTATACGTTCTACGAAGACTACGTATGTTACTACTTATATGTAAGACCACCGCGGCGCCCGCGCGTTTTGGCCTCGTACAGAACTTTCTGTTTTTATTTAAATTTTTACTTTGTTTATTTAAGGGCCCCTTATCCCGAAAGTTTAGGCATGAGACAGCATGCGCCCGCGTTGCACACGAGCAGTCGCGATAGCACTATAGCACTGGCGCGGTGCGCGCGAGCCGTTTTTCACGTATTTATTTAATATAAAAAAAATTAGTGCCATATTATAAATCTAGCCAATAATATCCCTGTCAAACCCGATTAGTAACTGAAATGTTAAATTTTCATAAAAATTGCGTTCCCCAAGTCTCATACAACTTAAAATACTTCCAAAATCGACTTTTATTATTAATTCATTTATTTCAGACATAGTCCATACATTATTATAAAAAAAAAAAAAAACTATTAACTTCTGTTTTTTTTTTATCAAGCAAAATGTTAAATATCGTGTTTTTAACCAAAAAAGTCACTAGATCAAACATATTTTTTTACGAATTTAAATATGTTGATTTCTCTGAAAACAACTCGATCTAGAAACGTAAAATTCGGAAAAGGGGCCCTTAAAGTTATGTTCTTTATGTTTCTATATTATAAGTGTATTTTATTTTAATTTGTGATCTGTGCGAGTCCCAATAAATGTTTTTTCTTTCTTTCTTTCTTGTACGCGTCGGGGGGCCGTTGTTTCCACCGGACTTGCGGTGGTGTTAAGGTACAATGGACGTGTGTGAAGTGATGTACCACCGCGAACGTTCCCGGTCGACCACTTTTCGCTCTTATGCCCACAGTAATAAGGTTGAAAAGTGCTCGACCCGGAACTTTCGCGGTGGTACATGCACCGGATGCTAGACCGTTATCCAACTCATACAAATATGAAAAACATGGTCCATGGTCCGATGGAAAAAATGGGCGTCTATAAGCGACCTGACTCATATAAAAAACAAGGTTTGTGCTAATTGCCCGTAGGTTTTCCCGGTATGATCTGTACATCTGGGTCACAGCTTTGATTCCAACAATACATAATATTGATTATTTTTAGAATTTATTTCAATTCCATGTTTATTTATTTAACACTTTAAGCACACAAAAATGTACAGAGGCGGACTTAATGCCATAGGCATTTTCTACCAGTCAACCTTTGGGTGATGCAGAGACAAGCAGAGGTAGATGCAATAACGAAAATTGTGGATAAATATTTATTTAAATTTATGGATACGCGTTTCATGTAGGTATCAAAGGACCAAGCAACAATCATTTGCATGATGTGCGTGTGGATTGAGAGATCTGCGTCTTAGAGAAACAAAATAAATAAAATAATCCAAATATAAAAACCGTTATATATTATTACCAGTGACTGTACCTCCCCGGTACAGTTAATAGCTCTTTTGTTTTACTTCTATTAAATGTAAGACAATGACTCCAGTTGCGTCTAGTTGCTTCATTTCCGTGTACACTAGTCTATATGATGTAACTTAATTCAAGTAGTTTTTAGGGTTCCGTACCCAAAGGGTAAAACGGGAATCCTATTACTAAGGCTCCGCCGTCTGTCTGTCTGTCCGTCTGTCAACAGGCTGTATCTAATGAACCGAGGTAGTTAGACAGTTGAAATTTTCACAGATGATGTATTTCTGTTGCCGCTATAACAACAAATACAAAAAAAACTGAATAAAATAAATATTTAAGGGGGCTCCCATACAACAAACGTGATTTTTTGCTAGTTTTTGCTCTATATTGATAACGGCAACAGGTAGACGCTTGATATATTCACAGACTATTTAGTTATATAGTCACTTTAAAAATAAATAATAAAATTAAAATAAAACAAATATTTAAGGGGGCTCCCATACAACAAACGTGATTTTTTTGCCATTTTTATAGATAATGGTACGGAACCCTTCGTGCGCGAGTCCGACTCGCACTTGGCCGGTTTTTATTTATTTGTCGTACCTACTGTACAAGTGTACAAATGTTATGTGCTTTGTTTTTGTTTGTCTGACTGGAAGTTATTGAAGTATTGGATTCGGTTTCTTGAATGTCGTAGAAATTGTTGATGGAGTAGGCAGTGTAGTAGTAAGCATTTGTGAGTATGTGTATGTGTATAGTAAGTACACTTTTGGCCAGTTATTTATTATTATTTCATGCAATAGAGGGAGAGTATACTACCATAAACAAATATGTAACGCACGAATTCCCAACTACTGTCAACCATTCGTGTTAAAATTGTGTAATTATTGTGTCATTTCTGTACTTAAATTGTTTTTATTTTTTATATAATATTGTTTTTGCAAGGTGTGTCTATCGCTTAATATTGTGCCCTTGGCTTGTATGTTGGCTTATATTAATTGATTGGACAGTGTAACGATTGTAGATAGACCAATAAATAAATAAACTAAATCCAAACTCCACTAAGGTTTTTTTGACAGAAATACTAAATAACTCTACGCAGCCTAGATATCGAACCTCACAATCGCAGCAAGCGCACTTATAAAAAGTGAGTAGTGTTTACTGCTTGTATTACTTTCGGTGGACTTGATTGAAACGATTTGCTGTTATTAGTAACTAGAGATGAAACGGATATCCGGTAACTATCCGGTACCCGGCCTAGTTTTCACTACCCGGTCGGTACCGGATAGTAATTCAGTATCCGGCCGGGTACCGGACACCGTTTATTTTTATAATCGCACGTCAAAAATGTTTGTTTTATTAATTAGTTTAGTACTTACTCAAAATTAACAACTGGCAAATTGTGGTGAATGGATACTTTACATTTTTCCATAAGAGGCGACTCCGCTTGGCTTCGTATACCAGACCATGCAGCTTCTGAAAATAGCCTTTCGCTGTAAACGCTACTGCCAGGTGCTGAAAGATAAATTCTAGCAAACCGTGACAACTGCCGCGCCCGAATATTTTCCGATCTCGTTCACCGCACCTATATTCAAATCAAACTGATCGCGTCATGTAACGCGATAAAGGGCCGAATATCCGGCATCGTAGCTTGCCGAATATCCGGTATCCGGTATCCGGCCAAACCACTATCCGTTTCATCTCTATTAACAACTCTTTATTATTCACTGATACAGATGGACAAACAACGGACGTTAGGTTAGGTAGCGAATGGCGAGACCATTCCTTTTTTTTACTTTTCTTCTAACACAGATTAAAATTATGTAACTTTGTTTTGCCATAAACAAGTAGCACGTGTCTAAGAGGGAACATAGAAATGGAAATACTTACTTACATATTATTAACGTACAGGTTAAAAATATAACTTTATTTTTGGGCTTCGGCGAAGTCGAGTAAATAGTACACCACTGACTACCTGCAGTAGTCTCTCCTCCCTTTAATACATCCAAAGGTTGTCTGTAAAATATCACTTTTAGCGATAAACTCATTGTCACCCTATGTAAAATGTCAACATTTATATCTGTAACTTTTATGGTGTACATAATAAAGAGTAGATATTCAATTCTATTGCAACCGCAGCTAGAGGCGCCCCGGGCGTCGGGAGTCGCAGGCTGATTCCCGGCGGTGCGTTGTGTTCCACGCGCGCCTCAAAGTGATGTCGGCTCCAACTGACGGGGTCCGCTAGGGCCAATGCCTGCCAGGGTTGCGAGTTTGTCCGAAAGGGATATCGTGGCCCTGGCACACAGACAAATGAAGGAATACGGGTGGGTTTTAGTATGTAGTGAAAATGTATTTCTGTTGTCTTTCATATTATTGTTAATGATTAAAAAAAAAAAATTTTTCAACGATTTTTTTTAAAGTGTTGTATTTCCCGTAATATGAAGGATGTCAAAAATCATAAATAATTAGCAGTATAACCTAACTCGGTAAGGATAATAACGGGAAATTTTGCAGTTGCAGAGATATCCTAATTTTGCATACCTGCTCCTGGCTCCATGTAAATTTTTCGTAAAAAAAATGAAAGTCCTCAGTTTTCAAGCCGAATTACTTCATGTGACATATTTGACCATAGTAATACTGGATAGAACCCATTTCAAGCCCAACAACGACACTTAAAACATCGAAGCTCAATTATGTCAAGCGAAATTCCGTGCCCTGTGTTATCAAATAAAACCAAGCTGGTACAGGACTCAAATACTTTATTATTCCTTACAAAGTATGTACATCGTAAACTAGTTGTTTAATCGTAACATTATAACTAATTATAAGTAATTATATTATCATCTAAACTAGAAGTGAGCAGTCAGTCTGTCTATCTCGTACAAGTCAGACATTATTTCTTCCACCTTTGTGCCGATTTTCTTGGCGATCTGTAACAAAATAATATTTTTATATAGGTTACATAACATTTTGCCTGAAGTTCATTCGTTTAATCGGAGAGGTAAGCAGAGTTGTATAAAACCAGCATATTGCAAGTTAAGTTTTAAGACCCATGAAAATGGGGAAGCCTATTGCCATTCACCAGGCTCCAGACCAGACTCCGCGTTACTACTGATTTTTTTTTTTGTAAAGAGGAAATATATAACAATGATAAGGATATATAAATTAATAAAAAAAATAATTTATCAGCCTGACCCGGGTATCGAACCCAGGACACTCCCTACATTTGCACTTGCGAAGATTAGACGAACGAATCAGGCAACTTTATTTTAATTTATTAAAATATCAATTGACACACAATATCAGAAGCTACTGTATCTATTAAGATATCAATTGACACATAATATCACAAGTTACTATATCTATTAAGATATCAATTAAAACACAATATCCCAAGTTACTGCATCTATTAAGATATCAATTGACACACAATATCACAAGCAACTGTATCTTCTATTGGCAATTGCCACAAGTAACTATTCGGTATTTGATTGGTGATTCTATGACTAATAGTAGCCACAGAACTTTGGGAAGTATGCTGCTATGTTCCAGTCTCCGAGAATGCGTTACTGACACTTGTTAGTTGGACACGATTAGGAACTAATAAAGTTTATATTCAAAATCATCAATCATATTTGTTTTGTTTTATCATGTTTAAATCAGGGAACATTTTGGTTACCCATTGAAAGGGTTTTCGATAGGGTTTTTCTTAGCGGTTAAACAAAAACCCATACTATATGGGTAACCCTTATGGACGGCTTAAATTAAATTTTGGTAACCCATTGAAAGGGTTTTCGATAAAAACCCATACGGTGTGGGGAACCCTTTTGAACGGCTTAATTTAAGCCATTCAAAATTACCAACACCGTATGGGTTTTTCTAAAATGGTAACCAAATGGTCCCTGGGTAGAATAGAGATAGAATTTGATATGCTACGCGTGCTGGGCGGATATCGAAATAACATAATATTATGATTTTTTCATGTTACTAGGTTTCAAGTAGGTATAGAACCCATTGAATGGGTTATCATGTAACCTTTTTACTGGGTTTCAAGTATAAAACCCATTCAATGGGTTATTATGTAACCCTTTCAATGGGTTTCTAGTATAAAACCCTTTCAATGGGTTACATCATGATAAAGGTAACCCATCGAATGGGTTACCCCTTCGAAAGGCTTAACTCTTAACCGGGGTTGTACGGTCCCTGGTTTAAATATCAATACAGTATATCATGTCTGCGGAGTTTTTCTAGCTTATTTAATTTGATCCTGTATAACTGACAGCTGTCAGAAACGCATTCTCTCATTATTATTAGTTGTTTAGTAAATCCAGCCTTACTATGTATGAGTAATTAATGTAAATATAAGTGCTACGTATCCTTACGCCTTTTTTAACCGCGGTAAGGTTGATTGACCATTGAAGCGGAGAAGGGAAGAGAAGAGCGGAGCGGAGTTTTCATCCAGGCGGAGCGGAGTTTAGATTCTTACCCCCTTATTACTAAACAAGGTTTATCTTCAGACCCAGGTTTAAAACATGGAGCCATTATAAAATATCGATCTTTATTCACACACCCACATGCATATACACACACAAACACACAATTCTTGTATTTACCTTTAATAAGTTTATCAAATTGTTCTTAATATCAAATTGTTCTAAATTGTTTGTTAATAATTATGTAACAGTCTAAGCAATACTTGTTCTATTTTTCGGGAAATGAGGCTAATTGTCCTTAATACAGGCTACTAAGTAACCTAGCTAGGACATCAGATCGTAAAATTGTATTTTTACCTACTCATCTCAGATGTAAACTATTCCTAAGTTGTCATCCTACTTTGTAACAGACTGTACCTCTTTTTATGAAATAAAAATTTACTTACTTACTTTACTTACTATGGTAAAGTTCCTAAACACAAAATTGTCAACTTAGTACCGAACTAAGTTTTCAGTTTTGTATATAGAACGGTATTTCAATCACAGTTACGTTCTTATTACAAAAACTGGCTCCATAGTTTAAGCCATGTCAAAATATAAATCTTGTTTTGTAATAAGGCGGTTAGGGTTAACATTGGCACAGCTCCGCTCCTCTTCCTCTTCGTCTCTTCTTTTCTCCACTCCGCTTCAGTGGACAGGCAGCTTACGACTGGTTGTCAGAATTTCGGGGTTCTGATGACCCGTAACGACTGTCAAAGACCTACGAATGGCAGCCGAGACCAACGGGTTAACGTGCTTTCCGAAGAACGGAGGGGTCTCGGCATGTACAGTCCCCGGCACGTAAGTTGGCAAGAGTAGTTAGATGCCCAGAAGTCAATTTTTAGGACTCTTTGGTGGTCAAGCGGGACGCGGGGAATGAGGGAGCATCGTTCCGAGCACGCGATTGGTGCGTCAGTCGACACTCGCCTCCCGCACCTCGACCCGCGTTCCATTCGCTCCCGATTACACTTGCGTGCACTAAAATATACCCTTTGTTTTTGTTGAGGTTTTGATACGAATTGTTGTTACTATTTCTTTTTACGAGTGTATTTTTGCGGCAGCTACTAATGAAACTTGTTGACCTTTAGTTCTCGTTAAAATTTTTTTGAAAGTCCACAATAACTAAAAATATGGTATTATATACTTTATACAACATTAGTTTTTGTTTATACTAAACTCGAAAAGAGGTCATTGTACTCATCATTTTGAACAATTTTTTCTATGGGGCCAACCTTGAAATCGCGAAATTAAAATCAGCTGTTCCATACATTTCGTCGATTTAAGTGAACACAAATGTAGGGAACAGCTGATATTTTTTTCGCGATTTCGCGGTTGGTCCCATAGAAAAAATTGTTCAAAATGATGAGTACAATGACCCCTTTTCGGGTTTAGTATAAACAAAAACTAATGTTGTGTAAAACCACTAATAAACTTCACGAATTCCTCTTCTTTCTTTAACTTTATTCTAAACAGACATGTTTAAAATAAATGATGACAATAACCATGGAATAATGACAAACAAAAAAAATACATATTTTTTGTGCATAAGTGTACTATGCGCGAGCTTACCCCCACTACCCCAAAACCTTGCCAAGTTACGTGCGATTGTAATGGATGGTCACCCATACGGGTCGCCTTCGGTAACCGTTGCTTAAACCTTGAAGTTCGACCTGTGCTGTAGTCAGTATGAAGCCACGCTCCTGTGGTAAAGTAATAAGTTCAGTGTATACGCACGTCCAGCTTCTCTGCGTTGGGCATGCAGCCGTAGCGCGCCACCAGGTCGCCGTCCAGCACGCCGCGCGCCGCGCCGCCGCACGCGGAGCGTCGCGCGGCGCGGTACGTCCTGGTAACCGCATCATCATAAAGAAAGAAAGAAAAAGTATTTATTGGGACTCAACACAGGAAATCACAAATTAAACTAAAACACACTCTTAGAAACATAAAAAAAAAGTAAACTGAAAATAAAAACAAAGTCCTATACGAGGCCAAAAGAATAAAATAAGAATAAAAGGTTTATTTCATCAACATATGTAAATTACATTGTTATGTTTGGAGTCACCTTTTAAGCAAAGATTTGCTTGTATTAGGTGGTTCCGCTCTTCCAGTTTACATTGACTATACATGTATGAGAGAATAAACAATAGAAAATTTTGAAAGCATGCCAAAGGCTTTTAACAATACATAATAGAAAAACAAACAAAAAAACTAATTAAATAAGGAATAAGGAATGCGCACAGTGTTATGTGTGTGTGTGGGGGGTGAGTATGTGTGAGGTGGCGGTGTGTGTAGTGTAAGGGTGTGAATGTTGGTGTGGAAGGTGTGATTTGTGTACTTAATGTTTTATTCAGCGACCAATTGTATCTATAGATTATAATTAGATATGTATTTGGGAATTAAGTGACTGTGTAGAGCATAGCCTCGATTTCTTCGTAACTTTTGCTCTTCAACCATTCAGTGAGTGTCTTTTTACACTCGCGGTATTTCATAGGGTATATGGTGAGAATTTTGTTGAGAGAATTATATATGCGAGAAGATTGCTTTGTGTATTGTCTTGTAGCAAATGTAGTTTTGACTGGGGTTTCTGGAGCTACTTTATTCTTCCTCCTAGTTTTCGTCCTGGCAGTGACGTAGGGAAGGGATTTATGCTTCTTTAGAGTAATCAGCAGGACATAGAGCTTTCTAACTGACAAGAGGTTCGAAGTTAAGTATAAGGTTTCGGTGGGAAATATACGTGGCTTAAAGTACATGACTTTTAGTAAAGCTCTCTGCGTCCTCTCAAGTTCTAAAAACTTTGTTTTGGATGCTCCACCCCAAATTGGTAAACAATACGTCAATACGGATTGACCCAGAGACACGTAAATTTGTTGGATAAGATCTTTAGTAGCTACGTGGCGAAGAGATTTGAAGGTCCAAATTAATTTCCTGACTCTGTTCATTATGAGTTCTAGATGCAAGTGCCACGATAGCCTTTGGTCAAGCATAACACCAAGGTATTTAGTGCTACTTACTTTGTTGATTTTTAAACAAGAGCAGTTGGTGTCAGGGAAGTCAGAGCAGGTATGTATTTTAATCTGTAGATCTTGAGATGGCTGAGTGCGATTGTCAATGGAGAAACAAATGTAGTTGGTTTTTGATACATTTAAAGTTAAAAGGTTACATTCGAGCCAGGCAGCTATTGTAGACAAGCCGTTCGGCGGTGTGACCGACACTGTCCCATGTTTCTCCCGAGAAAACAATTGATGTATCGTCAGCATAGGAGAATATGTGAGCTGCGTCAAGTCTCATGTTGCATAGGCTGTTTATATAAATAAGAAACAGCGTCGGACCGAGCACACTACCTTGTCCTACTCCGTATGTGACTATTTCTTCGGAACTAGTGATTGATCCTATTTTTACCACATATCTGCGTTCGCTTAGGTATTCTTTAAAAAGTTTAAGTGGTATTCCTCTTACGCCAATGCCTTCTAGCCTGTGTAAAAGTGTAGGGACACTGACCGTGTCGAAGGCTTTTTTTAGGTCTAAAAATACTGCCAGACACTTATCACGACTGTCCATTTTTTCAGTGACTAAAGATGTAAGTGCCAGGACTGCGTCTTCTGTAGACTTTCCCTGTCTAAAACCAAACTGCGAGGGCGAGATTAAATTATTTTTTGTTAAATATCTAGTCAAGCGATGATTTATTAATCTTTCAACAATTTTAGACAAGGACGGAAGTACAGATATCGGCCTGTAGTTAGACGGGTCAACTATGTTACCACTCTTGTATACTGGTGTTATTACAGCTTGTTTCAGGGCGGTAGGAAAAATTCCTTGTTCAAAGCAGAGGTTAATAAGATGTGAAATAATTGGCGAAATAATGGACTTGGCAGCTTTTAAGAAATTTATCGGGATTTTGTCCCAGCCAGTTGCACTGTCACATTTTAGGCTCATGATTACGGTTGCTACTTCGTCAGGGTCAGAATTGAGAAGAACAAAGGATGAGACCGGTGAAGCCGCAACGTTCTGAGTTAAGCTAGGGACGCTGTTATGTTTCTTCTGAGGGTTATTTATTATGTCGTCAGCAAGACACTTCCCTATAGTGGAAAAGTATTTGTTAACTTTGTTTACTGCCTCGAGAGGGTTAGCGGCTGATTCCAGCAATGCTGTATTTTGTGTTTTAGGTGGTTTTCGTTGAGAAATATTGTTTATTGTTTTCCATAGTTTTTTAGGGTTTTTGTGTGTCTTATATAGTAGTTCGCGATCGTGTTTACGTTTTTGTTTTTTAATGATGCTGTTGCAGTAGTTCCTGTATCTCCTATAGGTGATTTTTAGTATCTCGTTAAAAGGGTCTAGTTTCAACTTTCTTTGCATATTGTTGCGATTATGTATGCAACGCAGCAAGCCTAGTGTCATCCAAGGTTTAATCAATCTATTTTTAAGGGATATTCTCGAAACAAGTGTACTGGCAGTGAGACATTTTTGTAGCAAGCCTATTAGACTATCTAATAGAAATTAGGGTTAGACAGGTTTGTAAGGTCTTGAATGTTGTTAGTTGTTAAAAGCTCGAGTGCATGTTCTACGTTTACAGTTGTTTTCGTTCTAAATGTTTTACGTGTATTCGTCAATTCAGTTACTTTTAGGAAAATCATAGAGTGATCAGTGATAGTAGTGTCGATGATTGCAATGAACGCCGATTTTTTGGTAGGTCTAAGTTTTAGCATGAAGTGGTCCAGACAACTTTTGTCTCTAGTGGGATGTGAGTGTCCGGGGCCGTGCGTTGCTAACATATTTAAGTAATTAAGTCTATTTGATCTCTCGTATGATTGCTCTGCTTGCCTGTGTATTAAATTTATATTAATGTCACCAGTTATTATTACATTTTTATTTGAAGGAACGGTAGCTAGGTGGAGAGATAAAGAGTTTATGAAATCTTCCGCGTTTGTCTTTGATGGAGAGCGATATATTCCTAGGACTATGAGATCGGGTTTAATATTAACTTGTAAGCAAGACGCGTGAGTTAATTATATTTCTTTTATTTGAAAGTTGTGTGTGTTATTAACAAAAACGACGACACCGTCAGCTTTGTTTAAGTGTTTAGTAGTGCGGCCAGCCGAGTAATTACTTAATTGAGGAATATTCTTATTAGAGCTTAGCCTGCACTCACTTAAAACAATAACGTCAGTCTTAAAATTCAAATTAGCTATGTTTAATTGTAAGTCGCTAAAATTAGAATAGATACTTCTGATATTCTGTGATATAATCGTGAAATCAGAGCTTTTAATTTTTATTGTTGTGCTTAAATCGCGAAGGGAGCAGCATGACACTTGGGCTATTTCTGTGTTATCCATATCAGATAAAATGTCCAGGGTTCTATCCATACTTGATTGTTAAGTGACTGAAGTACAAAAATTCATAGTCTAGTTGGGGTGTGTGCGTTTGTGTAAGTAATATGTAAGGAAGATTATGGACGGAAGGTTTTTTAATGTGTGTTTTTAGTGTGCGTGTGCGCGTAACAATAACATACTTTTTAATCCTTAAACTAATTAATAATAGTAAAACAATTTTATATAATTTTAACTTATTAACTGTAATCCTAAGTCTAACAGGATTTAACAAATAACAGTAACATGATAGACTAATTTGCCTATACTTTCTACATGAAGCATGTTTATTAAATAATACTAGTCATATTTGTTGCATAAGCTTGTTAACTTGTATTTCGCTCTTAATTATTATTTTTGGCGAGCTATCATCTTTTTTGAGACATACTTGGCCAAAGGAAGTCCAACAGTATTTATAGGCTTTGGATTTGGCCAGATCGCGGGCGAGAAAAAATAAGCGCGCCCCCTTGGTGGTGAGCTGTTCAGATACATAGATGGGGGTGTATTCATTAGTAGTGAATCCTAGATGTTTTGCACATAATTTTTCATTGTTTGATCTGTTGTAGCTTCGAGCCGATTTTAAAAAGTCATTTTTTAGTATAGCTGAAGTTAGCTCGACGACGATCGGCCCATTTTTCGAATCACTGCGCTTGCTTGGGACTCGGAAAATGTCTTTTATCTCGTTTTGTTGGATAGGACATTCAGTGGCATTTGACAAACTTGTGACCATTTTTATCCAGTCGCTCCTAGTTTCGTTAGGAAGTTTGGGTACATTTTTTACCTCTATCACAGTTTTCCGGTTGCCTCGCTGCAGATCCTCGATTTTGTCTTCTAGTAGAATTATGTACTCCTCATCTTTCTTTGCCTTAATTTCAATTTGTTCTATTTTATTACTTAGCTCTTCGTTTTGAGAGGTGAGATAGGCCATTGAATTTTCTATGTTAGTGTTCGTAGCCTTGATTTCCATCAATGTAGCGGATATTTTTTTTATTTCCTCGCTTTGGTTTACCATCAACGACGATATTAGTGTTTTAACTTCTTCCTTGAAGTCACTAAAGTCTGATTTGTATTCATAGTCTCGCTCACGCTTGTGTCGTTGGGAGACAAAGTTGGGAGGAGTACTTTGGGTATCAGTACAAACGGAGATGTTTGACTCAGATGACGATTTATTGACTGAGTGCTCCATTTCTGGTACCAGGGTATAATAAGTGCGGAGTAGTAGATGGTTGTCTAGAGACCAGAAATGTACTGAGCTGAGTAATTTACTCCGAGTTTGCGTTTTTATTGTGCGTCTAAAATATGTGATAAGCACTCACCGCGTATCGCTGTATTCAAAAACAGTGGTTGTCTGAAGTACCAGGGCAGCAGAGAACCAGTCGAGGTGTAGTTGTCCTGCGTCGAATATATCCGGGGCGGGGCAGCGCCTAGCCAGTTCTCGTGACGTACAGGAGTAGGACGTAACCTGGGTGGAGTCAGTGCGCGCACGCCGAGCTGGGCGGGGTCTTCTCAGCTAATGTCCGGGGTCCAAGTACCAGGCTCTCACGAGCGGTGGAGTTAGACACAGTATGGTGCGCGTGGTAAACACTTGTATATAGACAACTCTACGAGTCTTATGCACTCCTATTTTTCTTGGCGAATTAAAATTTAACTAATAATTGTTTATTTTTAAAGATAAAAGAAATACGGAGCCAAATACACGTTAGCACCTTGCGGCGGTCCGTGGGAAGAGCAAAAGGTCAGCATGATGATGCGACAATTATGGTATACACACGGCTACATATCTAGCTATAAATTCCCAGTTATGCTGACCTCTTGTTGTACGGAAATCCTATACAATGGGAGATCAACTTATACTGGAAATGTAAAGCTTGATATGTAGCCGTGTGTACCATCGCGAAAGTTACCTTATTACTGTGAGCATAAGGGCGAAAAATGATCGACCGGGAACATTCGCGGTGGTACATACTAAAGAGTATTCTATTCTATCAAAGCACTCAATAGCACTACACATTGACATCCACAGGTACATTTTCGGATCCATTTGTTAATATTTCCATCATACTTTTGGAACAGACCCTACATTTGAGTATCCCCCCCACTCGTCGAGGTTATTTAGAGACAGTGCTGTCTTGGCGATTTTAGACTGTAGTTTGGCGAGTAAAATTGTAAAAACCACAAATAATGTAGTATCGCGGACACTGGTGACTAACCACTTTTCGACCTTATTACTAGGAGCATAAGACTGAAAAGTGGTTAGGCGCACAGTGTCCGCGATGTTATGTTTGAGAATAATAATAAAAAATAAAACGAGCGAAACTTATAGTAGTAGCATAAAATATCATAATTTCAACCGAAAGGCTCACAATGAGCCTTCTAATAAGGCCCATTGTGAGCCCACTTTTGCATTTGCAATATTAGTATGGATGTAGCTACTGCTTTCTTACTGCCATGACGAAATTACGTGGCAGTGCTCAAACTCCACACTCCTGGGATTTTGCTGCTGACTAACTGCTAGTCTGTCGTAGATATTCATGTATTTGATAACCGGTAAATGACTTTTTAACCGAGGTTTGGAGCGGTCTCAATAAGTCATCATTCATCATCATCATTTCAGCCGAAAGGCGTCCACTGCTGGACATAGGCCTCCCCCAAAGGGTATGCCATAATCGCCACGCTTGGCAGGCGGGTTGGCGATCGCAATATGGTGTTAAAATGCATAGAGAACGCTGCTGCCCAGTCTCTAGTGAGTAGTCGCATATGATGTGTAACATCTGACATCACACCTTGGTAATACTAATTCCATGCTCGAATAAAGTACTTAGTTATTCCATGCTCAAGCTGTCCCTTCTTGTTACACACTTCCGTCCCTTCTCACGAAATTACTCCCACTGAAAGTTAGAGATTAATCTAGGCTGTTCATAATGTCCTTGCTAGTTTTACTGACCTGAAGGCCCTGGGGTTCAGTCCTGCTATATGACAGCAGTAGTTGTTCATGACGTTCTGCAACATGAGCAGTCGACGGTACATCTTCTCTGTTATCGGCAGGATGTAGCCAACGCCACCGTCTAAAGTAGCTGTAATAGAAATAAAATATTTATTGAATTAGTATAATGTCCGACTTTTACCGTGTCTATTCAAAATGGGTTCTAACTTTGGTCCACACTTTAAACCTTTCAACCAGTTTTTGTATTTCTAACCTTATTCCGACCGTGATAAAGTTCCTAAAACAAAATGGACAACTTATGTATTTAGAACTTCAACGTTGTCGGAATAAGTTCGAAATTAAAAAATCTACAGATAAATGTTATTTTGTTATAAGGCCATTATTGTTGAGGCAAAACTTTATTTTAGACATTAACACATATAGGTACATGAACAGTCCATAGATGGTTTAGTGATGAGTTAGTAACAGAAAGTACTTATAATCTATATTAGTATTGTTAGTAGGGACACAATCACAGCTAAATAGCCTGCGCCCGCCCTCGAGGCTCAGTGTGGTAGCACCATAGGTACAGCGGGAATCACAGCGGACGTAATGTGATGAACTAACTTATCTACGCGTACCTATAGCTGATTCCAGCCAGTGCCGTTGTATAGGACAGTCTGGCCTGTTAACAATCATTTTCAGGATGCGGTTCCGAGTGTTACGCAAGCGCTGTAGCAAGGAAGCCGCTTTTTTACGCTTGATAGCGTGAAATCCGTCTGTGTGAGCTTCGGCAAACATACCCGAAGCACTACAACGCCGCGGCAGCCGCAACAGCATCCTGAAGGCGTTATTATATTGAACGCGCAGGACGTTGTAGGCTCGGCTTGTATATGACACCCACAGGCCGCTCGAATAAAAGGACTGACAGAACGCTTTAAATAAGGTCACCTTGACGTCTGCCGTGCAGCGAGCAAACCTGCGGGCGAGCATATTGCTCCTCACCGGCAACGCCCTGCGCTCCCTCTCTATATCGCTGAGAGATTGGAGAAGAAGAGATTGTGTCATGGCTAAAAAAGAACCTTAATTTGACGTAAGCAGCAGCTATTCTACTGTAGATTATCTTTGACTATGGAAAGACTTATAAAAAACCTGCCAAATGTACGTCGGACCCCGCGCAATGAAAGGTTTCGTAGTTGGGGTAAGTTTATCCCAAAAATAAATTTAACATTTTAGTTGAAATACATGTTCTCCTATACATTCCAACCGCAAATGTAAGTAACAACAATATTGAGAGATTTACCATGTTATTTTCACAACATAGACTTCTTATAGGTTTTCCTGTAAACTATAACTAAGGACCTGTTTCGCTTTTATTTTTTTATTTTATGTCAGTAGCATCGGAGCTAACGGGGAATGGTCATCTATCATCTATTTTCAAAAATAACTTCAAATTTATTTAAAAAGATCCTCACAACAAGCTCTTTCATTCGATATGTAACACGGTACAGTTTGAAAAACTTTTTTATTTATTGTTTCTTATTTTATTTTTTTACCGTGATTATTGTTATTAAACCGGCGTGCGTGTATGACTAGATGTATGAACGTAGGCGAAGCAAAAGGAGTATGTAAGGAGCGTAGCAAGTGGCGTTCTATAGTTTCTGCCTACCCCCATGTGAAGAAGGCGTGAGTTTTTTATGTATTGTTGTTAAAACATTGTTTTCACTGGTTTTTTTTTGTTGTTTGCATTTTGTGTTTCACGAACTGTATCCAAATAAACTTTATTCTTTCTTTCTTTTTTCTTTTATTTTCCCCCCAAAAGTGACCCTCATATTCAAAATTAATTTATTGGTGTTACACGTCCGTGTTTGGTCACATTTTTTTTTACAGATATTCATACGTGTACTAAATTTCAACGTAATCAGTCCAGTAGATTCGGAGTAAATCGGATGTGACAGACGGACAGACAGACAACAAACACACGAGTGATCCTATAACAGTTCCGTTTTTTTTTCCTTTTATGCTACGGAACCCTAAAAAACCCGGCTTTTATTATCAAAACCTGGCCTCCTGTGTAACAAATGAACTTTCAATTTATTCTTTTTTTTTCTTTTAATCATTCATGTTTTGTTTGAACTCTTAACATCTTAACAGCTAATATAAATATGATGATTATAATAGTATGATGTAAGTAACTCACTGAACATAGTAACGTGTCGTTTATGCGAGGTAGTGGGCACGTTCCTGGCGTTAATGCGGAACATCGCGTTCACTTGCTGGCCGAGGTGGTAGTCACTCTTGCGAATGAGGCGTTGACCTGAAATATAAAGGCAAGTTTTGTTTGAGGTGAATTCTTCTCAAAATAATGTTGAAAAAATATGAGGGCCTACTAAGTTACTGTAGTGACCTACATACAGGATCACCATCCATCCACGACGGCGCGCGGCCACGCACTGAGGACCGTGACTGATTAACTGATAGTACGGTGCTCCAACTTCGCGCCGAGTTAGTGACTGAACACGACGCTCTCACACCGTGTGGTGGACGGACCTCGGTTTAGGGCGTCGTTGGGGGGAACAGCTAGTTGGGACAGGCTGGATCAAAGTTTAAATCATGATTATTATCTGGGGTTACTTATTAATGCTACGGCGCACTTAGCCTCAGCGCGGGCGGTTGGCGATTCGACGTGCAAGGGACGTGGGGACAATTAAGTCTGGGAGTACGCGTGGTACCTCGGTGGCGAGGACGGAATGTCGGTCGGTGTAATTTGTTCACTGTACTGGTGGCCCTATTGCTTTCCTGGAGGAGGGTAATGGGGTCATCTGGGTCGGTGAGAGTAAACACGACGCTCGCGGCGCTACGTCTTTATATAGGGAAACGCGTAAGAGCCGTGGACCGAAATACGGAAGGCGCACGAACCTTCTGATTGGTCCATTATGAATAAGGTTTTAGTGCGCATACCACTATGTACAAAAGCTAAAGTGCTATATACTTTAGGGAAATAAAGAAACATTATACGAAGTTTCCCTAAAATATGAATAATACAGTTTGTTGATGTCTTCTAGGGTTACGCGCAAACTAAAGTGGAACGCCGAACATTAAATATGCTGCGAGGTCATAAAATCAGTTTGTGCTATCTCCTCTCCTCTGCAGTTGGCAATGACAATTTTGCTCAAATTCAAAATTCATTTATTAGTGTGATTTTTGGTACATTTTACAATGAGATCTTAATAATAAATAATTTGTTCCTCAAAAATCTACCTTAAAGGTGTACACTTTTTCTATTAATTATTATAAAAAAGAATAGTCAACATATTAAAATAAAATAATTACAATGAAACACAACATAACTTAAGACAGAAAAAAAAAACATTAACAATTGAGTTTAAATACTGGATGGAATTATTGATGTCAAATTGTTGTTGATTTGTCAAAAAATTAAATAAATATCAATGTCAAATATCTTACATTTTATCATTAAGGAATTCGTCAATAGTATAGTAACATTTTTCCAATAATAAATGTCTTAATTTGTTTTTAAATTGAATAATATTTAAGTCCTTTATTCCATTTGGTAATTTATTAAATATTTTTGGGGCCATGCAAAGTATGCTTTTGTGCATCAAGGCGGTCTTTGATGGCGGAACGCATAATTCATGTCTATAAACTTGTCTAATCATTTTATAGCGATGTTCAGATGCTTTTCTGAATAGATGCATGTTCTTTTTAACAAATAAAGCAGTCTCAAATATGTACGAGCAAGGTAAAGTCATTATTTTTAACAATACAAAATAGGGTTTGCAGCTATCAGTTATTTTTATACCGGTAATAGCTCTAATGCATCTTTTTTGCGATTTGAACACTGTCTCCCTATTGCTGGATTACCCCAAAAAATGACTCCATAGCGTCATAGCTCAAAAATGGTTTTTCCTATCCTCCCCACATTACTTCCCATCTTGACCCACATTTTTAATTTCTCCTTGTTTCCTTGTACTGTTCCTGAGGCCTGGAAACAAGCCCATATCATCCGCTTACCCAAAATTCCTAACCCGGTCTCACCGTCCTTGAAAAACTTGTAGTACATTATTTCAAGTATCATCAATGGTTTTCGCAGCACATGCCAAATAATTACATTTATAGGCAAATTTTTGATACCTTGGGTTACATTATTGCAATTTTCGTAGAGTTCTCAATTTTTTTTTTAAGTTAAGTACCCCATGTTACTTGCTTATAATGTAGCTTTCTATAGGTAAAATATTTTTTTAAATCAGTTAAAGTATTTTTCGAGTTTATCATTAAAAACAAACATACAAAAGAAAAACAAATCTTTTCTCTTTATAATATTAGTTTAAGACAAAATAAAGGAAAGGCAAAAAATCTCTGTAATTGAGAATATTTTGCAGTTTTTTCGATGCAATCCGTGTGCCCGAAGAGATTTCAAAAGTAATAAACTTGCATACAAACTTTCAGCCCATTCTGTTTTTTTTTTAATCCGTCCTTAGTGCTCACTTTCGTTAAATAAGGAACTCTTGTTGAGTTCAACTCATCGTTGAGTTCCTTGTTCTTAGTAGAGCTGCACGGTTACTGACAAATGCGTTCACTGACTGGTCAGGTCCACTCAATCTGTGTGGTTCTTTCCTCAAAAGCCCACTTCAGACACCAATCTACATGGCCTTCACATGATCTAATCAATATTATGTCTGGACTTTAAAAGAAACTGTGACATCTGAGTCTTTCTTCTCAGACTAGTCAGATAGAAAACGCCGACCTCATCTAGTTTTTAAAATGTGGTTGAGTGTTTGTACAAACCTACTTACAGAAATGAAAATAATTTATCATTTGTGAAAAATTGACATTTATTCTAGTCAGCGGTTATTTAAGATTGTATTAAAAAGATTTACCTCCATAGCTCTCTCTAGCTTGCGGCTGGTACATGAACAGCGCGAGGTTTCCTTCAGACTCGCTCACTAGGAAGCCCAGCGATGTGTTGTCGACCATAAATTCCATGTCTAGTATCTGTAACAAATAAATAATTCTTACTTTATTTTTCCTGTTTTTATTTAGAGTAAGTATGACTGACTAGTTTCGAACCCGAACTAATCGCATAGTAAGGTCGTTAGGTAAAAAATTTTGGCCGTCACGGCACGACCGGCAGATGTGTAACATCGAAATTGTTGGCAATAGAAAAATTAATGACGGCGGAGAGGGGGCATGACGGCATAACAAAGCGTCATGCCGTTTGCCGTCACGACATATGAGTCGGTTTTACTCCCAAGGCTATTATAGATGTCTCAAATAAAAAAAAAGTTTTCAGTTTGCCTGTTAAATTGCTGAGTCCGAAGGTAATCAAACTATCCGCAATTTTGTTTTATTTTACTTTGCGACCTCGTTGCATGAATAGCTAGCTACTAATTCCGTTACAGTATCAATCGTTATTTAAGGCCCGTATTTATAGAACTTTACTCAGTACTCAAGCATTACTTAAGACTAAATTCAACCAATCCAATGGCTTGAATCTAGTCTTAAGTAATGCTTGAGTACTGAGTAAAGTTCTATAAACACGGGCCTTAGATTCTTACGAGTAACCTCTCAGGGACTGGCCTGTTAAACCGGATATAGTCTGATACCCCCTTATTACAAAACAAGGTATATCTTCAGACCCAGGTTTAAAACATGGAGCCATTATTGAATTTCGAACTTTATTCCGACTGTGGTAAAGTTCCTAAACACAAAACTGACAACTTAGTACCGAACTAAGTTTTCAGTTTTGTAAAAAGAACGGTATTTCAATCACTGTTACGTTCTTATTACAAAAACTGGCTTCATGGTTTAAGCCATGTCAAAATATAAATCTTGTTTTGTAATAAGGCGGATAGAGTCTAAGAATAAGGAAATGCATAGAAAGAGGATTATAAAAACAACTCTGTAACTACCTTTGTTCCCGTTATATCTTATGGCACGAAGACAGATGTAGGAAAGAGGTAAATGATTTACTCTTTGTTTAACTTTTTTGGCATGTCACAAGATGAACATGTCATTTTGTTATAATGGTATATTTCAACCCGACCAAATTTGATATTACTTTACTTCAATGTCTGACAGTTCGTTCATTGAAGTACTTAACTTGTTCGCGTATTCTTTGTTTATGCGTTCGTCGTAATCTCTTACAATTTTTCGATATTTTAATAATATTTCTACTGTTAGATTGCACGAATTCTTTGAGTAACTACAAATAGTGAGTGCAAGTGAGTGCGTGGATGCTGTGGAGCAATGTCTTGTGTGGTTGGGGGCTGCAAGACCCATTAATCCCGAAAAGAAAATAAACAAAAAATGTTGACCTTCCGTTGGTAAGATTTTGCTCAATTTTGTGTTGAATGTGAGCTGATGAATTAATATAAATACATAACAAATGTTGCTGAATCGCTTTGCAGCGGAAACCAGACGTATTATCTATTCCAATAGAAGTTATTAGCGAATATTTGGAAAATGTTTTGAGGTTATCATGATCATACATAGTGATGTAAATAATGTAGTCGATACTTTTCTTTTACAGATTTCCTAAAGACAATGTGAAAAAAAAATGGATAAATAGTATGCATAATAAATAAATAGTCCAAGCATTTTACTTTGTATTCAACTATTCATTTGTATGTATTGAAATTGTCAAATGGAGATGACTTAGAGAAGATGCTGTTCCTACATTATGTATTATGGACAGAACAGATGAAATGGTCTGGATATAATAATATGATGTGATTAAAGTATTTTGTTCAAACTAAAAGTTGATTTATTACGTTACAGGATGTAGGTGTACCTACTCTTTCTTTAACGATTATCGATTTCCCTTTTGTGTTGGTTTTCAATTATATTTCATCCTATGTAAATATCTAAAATCCAAATAAATATGGGAAAATAATTTGAAGCAAGAGTTGCTAAAACCACTCGCAAAACCAAATGTCTCCCGCTCATTCGCACCACCAGTTGGCGCCATTACGACAAGAGGTCTTCTATTTCGACAATGAATATAAAATATAATATGATGAATTGATGACGTTCATCATTCGTTCATTATTCAGTCACGAGTTCACGACTAAAGAAAATATAGGCACTTTGACACTTTTGGCATAAAACTCATTAAATACATTCGGGGTTACCCAGGTCAGGTTTAATATTTGGATACATATAAGTAGTTTAGTTCGTACTTACTAAAGTATCGTTTCGAACGAACTTCTAAAACGCGATGTAGATAAATTATATTCTATAATATGTATTCTCTCTTGCTTCTTAGTAATTTATAAATGTAGGGTACGGGTATGATTTTTGGAATTATAAGATAATGATTATGCATGCCATTGTAAATTCTATCGATGTCGATGACGTTGAAATTATTGGGTCACATCTCTAGTCAGAATAAAAAGAGTGACACCCTACGAAATTTCGAAACGTCTTCTGTATACGTGTCCTCCTCTAACATCATAGCGGCTCCCTAAGTCAAAATGAAGCAAATATATTGAGTTCATTTGCTATTTTAACCCTCATTCTATGCTTTTCCTTATTCTAAGGATAGAGTGCTCACCCTTAACGTCAACCCCGTTGACAGGTGACAGTTGACAGTTGCTTTTGACATTTAACATGCTGTCCTGTCGTATCAATAAAACAATGTTATCGATAAAACGATGTTTCAATTTCAAAATAAAAATTTGTACCAACTTTCCTCAAAAAAAAACACAAAAACCGCTATATCTTGTGAAGGAAGCGAGATAGAGCAAAAATAACACTTTTTGGGGGCTTCAGAAAGGGGTTTCACTAATCGAGACACATCGATCGAGATGTTCGTAAACCTGAAAAACCTATTTCATATTTTTAAATCACATCATCGATAACATTTAGCGATACGAGTGGACAGCATTTAGTTACGTCAACTGCCAACTGTCAGTTTCACCAACTGACAGCTGTCAACGGCACTTTCCGTTAAGGGTGAGCGTTTTTTCGGGAAACTACTTCCAGCACCTTTTAGGTGCCAGTAGGGCCTGACCGGTTAAACTGACAATCCAAGTAACTACACTACCACCTACGGTCATTAACCCATTTTTTTTTTGTCGTCAAGGCATTAATTTTTTCATCACATCTCGAGTCTGTGGAGTTTTGCTGACTATTTTAATTTGAACCTGAATATTTGTAGTTGGTATAGTCCCATACCTGAGCGCTCCTGAGATCCCTGGACACGAGCGAGAGCGTCCTGTGCTGGTGCTGGTAGCGCAACAAAGAGATGGACTTGTACACGTCCGCTACCAACACCAAGTTCTTCACTGCCAGCATCTTGTGTACGTAGATCTGAGTGTCTATGAACGCGACGCCGACTAGGTCGTTGTCTTTGAGTTGCCAGATGTAGATCTGTGGAAGATAAAACTGGTGTCAGTTTCTACAAGGTGTAATTGGAATAACTTAAAACCTCTTAAGGGGCATTGTACTCATCATTATGATGAGAACAACTTGCGAGACTTTTCGCTTCCCTCTCGCGGGTGTGTCATGCTCTGTCGCTAGTACAGTCACATCCAAAATATGTTCGTCACCTTAAGGGCTATTTTTGTCTGCTCATTGCACATTAATCTGCTATTCTGGCTCAGCATTACATGTTGCGTAAATACCGTAGAATGACCTTCAGCCATCTGCTTTACATGCCCGACCGAAATAAAAATATGACACTGACAGGCTATCGTTGAGTTGCACTAAACCAACCTTAGTTTAACGGAGATTTTAAATTCATGCCATCTCTTACATTTTGTATTAAAGAGAAAGTGACAGCATCTATTTAAAGTCTACATTAAAATAATGTTGGTTTCATAAATAAGGGCTAATATCGTGTTTGGGTAGTTTCGCTCAATGATCTCAATGAATGAAATTGAAAATGAATGAATTCGTCCCGTTGATTATTTGCCGATTAAAACTCGACCTGAGACGTGTAATTTTTGACGTCGTCTTTTAAGATCTTAATAAGCTGATTGTACCTTCTGTCCGACGGCAGATATGAGATAGCCGAGCACTTGTGTGAGCGCCGTGACGGGGCCCTTCTGTTCCTTCGCGTACAACTCCTTGAAGCGGTTCTTAGTGAGGGGCTGGCCGGGCTCCGGCACCACGTCGATAATGTCGTAGATTATTATCTGGAAATAAGACGAAATAAGTTTTAAAAAAAACCATGGGTAACCCAAAAAAGAAGTGTTTTATAAGCAAGGATTTTTTAAATATAATTATAATAAGCTCACCGCCACCGTATCTCTACGTTGACGTCGTGGCGGGACTTCCGCGCTCCTATGTACTCTAGTACCCCGAGTGTAAGTTTGCAAGAGTAAACGTAACTATTTCGTTTGCGTTAAAATTTGACCAATAGATCATAATGCTAAGAGTATAAGAGTAAGAATAAAATAAATCTTAACACAAACGCGCTAGTTACGTTTACTCACTTGCAAAATTACACTCGGGGTATAGATCTGTGCCGGTAGAGTTTACTTTGTCGAAACAGGTCTAGTGTGAGGAGCCAGATCAAGGGAGATACATAAACCCGCAGAGCAGTATGTGGCGAGCTGCTGGGAAGTAGCGAGCCCACGGACCCTATATCCCGGGAGAAGTCTTTTTCCTCATCTCTGGCTTGCCTTTATTGGCCGGCTGGAGTAAACAATGAATAGAATAGAATAGAATACTCTTTATTATGTACACCATAAAAGTTACAGATATAAATGTTTAAATTTTACATAGGGTGACACAATGGGCGGTCTTATCGCTAAAAGCGATCTTTTACAGACAACCTCACAACAATGACGAGGAACAGGGCTCCCACGTCTTTCTTGCCTGGTTTTAGTGGAGATTCTCAAGAGCAAACGTGCCCGGAGGAAGGAAGTATTCCAGTAAGATGCTAGTAGGGTTCTTAACCATCTTCCAGGCTCTGGGATTGTCCTGATGAGTCGTGGATTACCTCTCCACTCCTCAAGCACCTTAGGATATGTTGCCTTTAGTCGCTACGTCTCTATATGTTAGCGACGGTGAATAGTATATTCTCATTGGTCAGGCAGGGGACATAGTCCTACCATAGTTCAAGCCACCCAAACCCATAGCCCAATATATTTTATTTCTCTGTTCTGCAATAGTCCTGCACCACCCGGAGGTTGTCCTTGGCTACACTTGCACAATGCATACAGGGATAATCGTGGGTTGGCTTCAGCCCCTCGTACAACTTCCAAAGGACCCGGACCCCATGGTCCCGAGATATGTATACGTCTAAAATAATAAAAAGTAACTTACTCTTCCCCTTTAACAACTACCGCACGGGTCGATCAATAGAATAGAATAGTAAAGAAAGAAAAATAATTTTATTTCTCACAGTAAAAAACGTGCGTACGAAAACATAATATGTAATAAACTGGAAGGTTACACAAAACCAACGATCATATAACCACTCCCGTGAACAATGCCGAAATTGGGACCGGAACGAAAACGCTCGATTGAACATTTCCATAATTGGGACTTGAAAATAGCGTTCTCTTTTTTTATTTATTTGAATTTTTTAACGCAGCTGCGTGTGTCCGGCAAATGGTGGCGAAAAGCCCTTTTATCAAGCTCTTATTAAAAAAAATCTGTGTTTTATCAGGCTGTGGAAATATGAAATCTGTGGTTGAAAATGACATTGTCAGCTTGTTGAACTAACATTTCCGTGCAAGTGTTTTGTGACAATTAATACTGGTGAAGATTGTAGGTATACCAATTTATTGGAGATTTTACGCCCTTTCGATTGATATATAATACATGAAATTCCGAATTGTACAATAGAAGCTACAAGTAAAATGCTGCTGGGATCTGTAGTTCCCAATAACCCATAGACGCCTAATAACAGGCGACCGATGTCTGTCAACACATCAGACTTATAGATCTGATACAGGTCACCACTCAACAATTTCGATTCAGTTTTGACCACTTCTGTGAGCCGTAAACACTTCCGGGTTAGTCAATAAAAAATAGTGAAAATAAATATTATAATGGCCCCTTGCACAATACGTTGGTAACAACAATAGCCAAAATTCGAGTTTCTGGAAAGATGGCATAACATTTCATCGGTACCTAAGTTAATAGTTAAATATTCATTTATAGAATTATTTTCTGATATTATTTATCGGAGTTCATCATATACAGGGTCATACTAGTAGGTGAAAAAAGGTGCAGGGACTCACGTTGATGTCTTTTATGTTTGCGTCCCTTTCTTCTGAATGTATTTTTTTAGCTATCTCTTTTCCTACATTATTTGGTTAACATAACTAGTGATACACCAAATCATAAGATAAAAATTATACGATAAAGCAAAAACCTATATCTACTATTTATACGATGATCTTGTAAATCACTAATTACAATAGAGAAATTAAATTAATTGTGAAACGATAATTGATTTTAGGTACCCACATAAATATACCCTGATATAAAAAATAAATGGATTATTGCAACCAAGCGAGAGAACTGGTTCCCATCAACACACAGTGTAATATGTTGCATGCATTTTACTGAAGATATTTCTATAATGGTATTAATAAACATTTTATAATGTGCAATTATTTGTGTGCATCTCTAGTGAGACGTAATGACCTTGGTAGGGCCAATCAGAACGCAGTGCCCCGCTTCCTCATACCTCAGCTAGTTGACAGAATAGTTTCGGTGCATCAGATAAAGCATTAGGCGTCTACGGGCTGTATGGTCGTTGCAAAAAACAGATCAAAGTACTATCACAAACGTACAAATAGATAGTCGGAAGCTGCACGTCATGAGCGCGCCACTCCGGCTCGCACTAGCGTGATGCCGTGCGGGGGGGGCCCACAGCACAGCGCTGATTTTCAGTGAATAGAATAGAATACTCTTTATTAAGTACACCATACAAGTTACAGATTTAAATGTTGACATTTTACATAGGGTGACACAATGGGCGATCTTATCGCTAAAAGCGATCTTTTACAAATAACCTTTGGATGGATTAAAGGGAGAAGGAGAGACAATACTGCAGGTAGTCAGTGGTGTACCAATCAACAGAAGATGGTGATGGTGGGTGGTGGTGGTGGATCAATCAGGTTAAGCTACGCTTTCCGCGTTTGGCCCGTGGACGGGTGACCATCTATATATATCGAGACTACTCCGTGCGTCCGAAAACACATTAAGCCGTTCGTCCCGGCTGTCATTCGTGGATCTTTGGCAGTCGTTACGGTTCGTCAGAAATCTGAAAGTCTGACAACCAGTCTTACCAAGGGGTCTCGTATTACCCAGTTACTGGGTTGTGAAGGTCAGACAGGCAGTAGCTCCATGTAAAATACTGATAGTCAACTGCATCCGGCTAGACTGGAAGCCGAACCCCGATTTAGTTGGGAAAAGGCAGGCAGATTGATTGAACTTACTCTTCCCCTTGAAGTTATATCTTCACTGTAGTTGTAGTTTGTTCCTATCGCTATGTAACCTCTCAGTCCAGACCTGGAATAGAGAGAAAACGCATATTGTAAACAAGGTGCAGTAGAGATCGTGCGCCATTCCTCCATCTTTGTCCATCATCTCAAATGTACAAACACGCTGTGAACGTGTGCGTGACGATGAGTAGCATCAGCACATAACACACCTACACTCACACACTTCCTACTTCGCCCGTGTCCCGTGCGGTACCGAGAACTTTACACTTGGTTACCACAAGTAAAGCGCGCGTCGCTTCGTAAGATAAAAATACTGTAGCACTATCGGATGGTAAAATAATACAGTTTTTTGTTAATCAAAATCAAAGAGTTCGATTCTCGGCTCGGAAACTCCTTTGATTATTTTCGTGCTATTTACACAAAGCAAAATTCACCCTTTACACACAATTCTTCTCCATCATTAGTTATTCAATCACTGTCACTGTGATAACTTCAGTCTTTCGATCGCTAGATTAGGGCTGACTATTGAGGGTAAACCACAATACCTAAATTAATCAAATTACACTCATCTCTGTTCACCTTCACTCATCCCCGTACACTGACACACACACACACACACCCACATACCTTACACCACACTTCACTCACCTCGCCTCCGCGCCTCTTTTTCCTTTTTGTTTATTGTTTAAATCTACTTGCATGTTCTTTTCTAAATACATGTTTCTCAATTATACAGAGTCAAATTAAATTAGCTAGCGAAACTCCGCAGACGTGTTGGGTATCGATATCTAAATACGATAAAACGAAAAAAAAAAACATTGTATTTTGTTTGGCGTCAACTTGAAATATGAGTTTCAAAAAGTTTTTTTTTGTGTAAACTTCACAGATGTGATGGGTATCGATAACTAAACACGATAAAACAAAAACTCAACTACTTCAAGTAACTTCACTGCCAGTGGTCATTGACACCAGAAAAAAAAAAACATCAAATCTATCTTTTTTCGTATTTAGATATCGATACCCAACACGTCCACGGAGTTTCGCTAGCTAATTAAATTTGACCCTGTATATATTTTGGATAAAGATAAGTGGAAGAGCGGAGTCTCCTAACACAAGCATTTCCTTGCTTAAAAGGAGTCTCCAAATCATATAATGCAAACCAAGTATGCAAATTGAAATAAACTACATTATTTACCTAACAATAGACAACAAAACAAAATCTAAATCCGATACATTTGTCCTAGTGGGCAAAAGTAGCTCAGTATAGTGTGGTACGCCTGCATGTCAAGCCACATTCGTGTCCACCAAAATAAAATTATTTTCTAAGTATTATATATGCCTAATTATGCATGCATGTATGGTATTGCAAATCACTGTTTATCTTCGTCAATATTTTGTAATTTACCCTAAATTTAGATGTTTCAAACTATTTGACGGTGCGTAATCAAAGGTTGGTGTCAGTAAAAGTGTAACGTGTCAAACTTAGCTTTTATTGAATTCTGCTATATTACGCTAGATGTCGTCACTGAGACATGGGATCACAATTTTTCTATGACATTACTTCTGATGGCCTCTCTAATTAACCAAATCAACGGGAAATTCTTTTAAAGAAAGGAATAGGGATATTTATACTCATTATTTATTTTAAGTAAAGAAAGAAAATACGTTTATTTGCGGTAAACATGACGCAAAGAAAGAACATAAATACAAAAAGAACAAGTAGGGGGAAAATATGCGTCACATCCACGAAAAACGGCCACCGCTCAGCATAATGCTGCGACCCTATGCGAGACAGAGCCCCAGCGCTGGTTTTCAGCGACAGCCGGCGTTGACGTGATGACGTCGACCGGTGCAGCATACAGTGAGATTATAAATAAGAAACCAAATAAATACAAACTACTTGGATAATTTTATAATATTTACAATGGCAACATTTCGTTTCATTTCGTTTTAAGTAGACTTACCTAGTCCCCTCATAAGACAGCGAGACGTTCTTTAAACACGTGACATGCTCCCATTCATCGAGCTCTATCCGCGTGTTGGGGATGATCTCCCAGGAGACAGGCGAGAACAGGGTCACGAAGAACTTGTCTTGTAGAGGGTAGGGGAATCTTGAACAAAAATACATTCAAATAAAGTAAATGATATGACTTTGAATGGCGTTCATTGCGTAAATAACATCACGCCTGTAATTCCCAAAGGGTTAGGCAGAGGTGTACCTATAGTACACCCACATTTCGCCAGTTATTTTTAAGTCCCATGTAATAGGGGGCGAGCCTATTGCCATCAACCGGGCACAAACCCAGACTCCGAGCTGCTACTGAGAAATTCTTGATGGAAAATCCCAATAACACTTTCACGACGTTCCGTGTGGTGCCGGACGTAAAGAATAGCACCTCCCTGTTTCTTCCCGTGGGTGTCGTAAAAGGCGACTAAGGGACTTACTAGAGAATGGGCAGCAGCGTTCTCTTTGCATTTTAACACAATACTGCGATCGCCAACCCGCCTGCCAAGCGTAGCGATTATGGCAGACTCCACCTTTGGGGGAGGCCTATGTCCAACAGTGCACGTCTTTCGGCTGAAATGATGATGATGGTGACCTGGGAATTGAACCCAGGACTATCATGCTCAACAGTAGCACTTGCGACCACTAGACCAACGATACAGCTTTAACAATATATTTTTTAAATAGCAGTGAATCCCGGAATCTTAGGCATGTCCATGCAATGCTATGAAACGTGTCGCAGGAACGTCGTAAGTTAAATACGTGCAGGGTGGTAGATGGCACATGTCTTCGAATTTTCGGTTCAAGGACATGCCGTTTTCCTTACGATGTTTTCCTTCATCGTTTTGAGAGCAGTGGTGATGAAATAGATTACACAAAGTAAAATGGCTACCTGGGTTTGATTTGTACCCACGACCTGCAACTCGTAAATGGAGGCCCATTATCAATGGGCCATCCCTGTTCTCGTGACGACAAGTAACATTACTAATACCCATTACCACTAACACTAGTTGACATCTAAATGCAATGTGTTAATAAAAGCGCTTTGTTGGATTTTTAACGCTCGGCTAAGGGCCGAGAGTTTAAATTCAAACAGCGCAATAATACACGGTATAGGGGACACCGTTGCGCAAATTGCAGAACCATACAGCATATAAATTTTTCGTCGGTTATTAAAAAATTATCAGCTGTTTCATACAAAAGTTAAAATGTATGAAATAGCTGAGGTGTCCAGGAGGCTCGTGTACTGAATTTATGGTAACAGTTTGCGTGTCGAGGTCCCCCTTATTATTGCTGTTGTTCTTCCTGTTCTCGCCATCAAAATTGTAGTAGGAGGTGGGAACCTTCTGGTTACGGAGATATTGCTCCGTAACCAAAAGGTTCCTATGTGTGGTCTAGTACAAAAAGTAATGACAGGGAGTACCAGTGACTCTCGGCTTTATTAAGCGCCTTTTTACATCCGTTATTGAGGCATTACATTAAGATGACACCGAGAGTTAGTAAATACAGAGATAACCCCTCACCTGTCTCCCTTACAGTCGCTGCTCTTCTCCTTGTCTTCCCCGTTGAACTTGTAGTAGGAGGTGGTGGGCGTGTGCGTGGAGGCGACGAGGCAGTAGGTCTTGGACTCCAGGTGGAACGTCACGAAGTGCGGCGTGACGCGCAGCGGCACCTTGCGCACCGGCCACGCCGCGTCGTGCGACAGGTGCGTGGGCAGCGCGCTGATGCGCAGCGACGACTGCGCATACACATCCATTCAATACAACAAGCTCTTGTTTCTGGTTCTAGTCATTTTAGGGTTCCATACCTCAAAAGGAAAAACGGAACCCTTATAGTATCATTTCGTCATCCGTCAGTCTGTCTGTCAAAATCCTTTTTCCCAGGAGTGGAGGTATCAAGTTGAAATTAATATCAAATACACGGTTTACGGTTCCTTGGAACTCAAAAAAATCGAGTTTCTAAGTTAACGCAATAATAAATACGGCCGTTTATGCGACATATTTCGATACTCGCAAATAAATCAAAACCTATAGGGTACTTTCCGTTGACCTAAAATCATGAAGTTTGGCAAGAAGCAAGGTATCAAGTTTTGGTTGTTTTTATTGTAAGTTAGTTTTAAATGCTATATTTGTATTTCTTGTGCGTGTCCCGAATAAAATATTTTTCTTTCTTTCTATCACCGCACAAGTAAAAGTCCGAAAATTGTTAATTTCTACTTATAACACATTTTTGCAGTGTAAACTTCTTTAAGCGCGTTGAACACTTTTTGAGTGAACAAAAATCATGGAACCCGCTTCATCGTCACCGAACGCTACAATTCACAAGTTACTAAGTTTTCACTTCTATCGGCAGTCCCCAAAGATTGCCCAGCATGTTTTTTTTTTTTTGTTGCGATTACACACTAACATTAATTGCAGTTAAAGAATTGAGCGTGACATATATCGATGTATGGAAGAACATGTTTTTCAACAACAATACTATGTTTGTTGTTGGGATAAATTCATCCCAACTACGGAACCTTTCATTTCCCGACACGCACTTAGCCAGTTTTTTTAATCCATAAACTCAAACCCCCTTATTCCAAAACAAGGTTTATCTTCAGACCCAGGTTTAAAACATGGAGCCATTATTGAACTTCGAACTTTATTCCGACAATGGTAAAGTTCCTAAACACAAAACTGACAACTTAGTACCGAACTAAGTTTTCAGTTTTGTATAAAGAACGGTATTTCAATCACTGTTACGTTCTTATTACAAAAACTGGCGCCATGGTTTAAGCCATGTCAAAATATAAATCTTGTTTTGTAATGAGGCGGAAACCGTCTTATTACAAAACAAATTTATCTTCAGACCCAGGTTTAAACCATGTAGCCATTATTGAATTTCGTTATTTTTTTCGTCTATGGTAAAGTTCCAAATACAAAACTGACACCTTAGTACCGAACTAAGTTTTCAGTTTTATATAAAGAACTGTATTTCAATCACTGTTACGTTCTTATTACAAAAACTGGCTCCATGGTTTAAGCCATGTCAAAATATAAATCTTGTTTTATAATAAGACGGAAAGCGTTTATTTCAATTAAACCATTTACAGGCACTTTTTAACCGACTTCCAAAAAGGAGTAGGTTCTCAATTCGGCTGTTTTTTTTTTTGTATGTTTTTTACGCGATTACTCCGTCAATTATGAACCGATTTTGAAAATTCTTTTTTGTTTGAAAGGGTATACTCCCGAGGTGGTCCCATTGCCACCAAATCAGAATCTGATGAGGGGATCTCATGAAAATCGAGGGAAACCCTCAAATTTTATATGCATACCTATAGCGATTAGGGTATTTTTTATAGTAACTCGTGCATTTGCTCTCCGAAAGCACCATTTGGTGAAGTGGAATTGATGATGGAGACCACAGATGGCCACCGGAACAATATAATAATGATTACCTATTTAACGGGTTGCGATTAAGCAATTTATGCTGGTCACTATGCATATGGTGAGTGGCAGTTCTCCTGGTTCTTACCAGGAGAACTCCTCAACAATCAACGTCCCGGCATCGGGAAAAGCAATATTTTGTAAAATGTGATAAGCAGTTAACATTAGGCTATTGTAACTTAGATAAATTCAAAACTGACCCACTCAAAAGTGAAAAATAAAAAACATTTTACAAAAATATAATAACCGACTACAAAATATAACACTACAAAGTGAAAAATAACTTTAATTTCGGAAGTCGGTATCAAAAAACTCAAATACAGATCCAAAGACACCGAATTCCGAAATTAAAGTTATTTTTCACTTTGTAGTGTTATTTTTTTTATTTTTTTGTAAATTGTTTTTTGAATTGTCAAGAAGTCGGTCAATTACAAATATGAAGCTAGTTGCCCATTCCAAATAGTAGGTTCCTATGGAGAAGAACGGGTAAGAAACTCCACGGACACTCTTAGACATATAGACTATCTTGCAAGGTGATTTTTCCATACTTCTCTATTAGTCATCATCTCAGTAGACACCTCCTTCTAGCCATATCATTTTTCATACAGTCCATTCATAGTTTCTTTGATCTTCTCCCACTCTTATAGCCATGATTCATCCTCATTCAAACTCCTCCTCACCTTTACTGACACATTTCAAATCGGTCACCGATGTTCGCTCGTTTGTTTAATATTAGATAAATATTTGGCTAAATACCCTCGCTGTTATTTTTGTTGTTGTTTAATTTTAATTAAGGCGACGATAACCACTTTTTAGGGTTCCGTAGTAAACAAGGAACCCTTATAGTTTCGCCATGTCCGTCTGTCTGTCTGTCTGTCTGTCCGTCCGTCCGTCTGTTGCCAGCTTAGCTCAGAGACGCTTAGTCCTAGAAAGCTGTAATTTGGCATGGGTATACATATTAATCATGCCAAAAAAATGGTAAAATAAAAAACATTTTTTTTAGGGTACCTCCCTTACACGTGAAATGGGGATGATATTTTTTTTTCTCGTCTATTCCATAGTGTGGGGTATCGTTGGATAGACCGTTCAAAAATATTGTGGGTTTGGCAAAACCATTTTTCAATTAAGGGATCCGTTTGCGTAATATTAAGCTTTAAAGTGCTAGTTTTTGTTAGAGTCAAGTGTGTCCCCCCCCCTGCCAGCTAAATGGTTGGTTTTGGATATGTGAAAAAATTCATGGCAATAGTATATATAACGAAATTAAAAGGAAAACTATCACAGCTAAGTAGGCTTCACAAGTTAACGAGTAATAGTCGACCAACTTAAATTTGCAGTTGGAGAATTGACCGTAACGTATATCGATGTATGGGAGAGCATGTTTTTCAACTACAATGTTAAGTTTGTTTTTGGGATAAATTCATCCCAACTACGGAACCCTTCATTGTGCGTGGTCCGACATGCACTTGGCCAGTTTTTATGATTTTATAAGTGAAGATCACGTCTAAACGAGTAATTAGTGAAAGTGAGTTAATGATTTGAAAAAAATATATGTTAAATTAGAGCATTTTCTCAATAATTTAATATGTGAATATTTTAGATTATGTTTATATTACATAGTGAAATTAATTTGTAAAGTTATGTCTAACGCGGATAAAAAACTGAGAATGGCGCAAAATCTCACAAGCGTATTTTTCTGAAACCTTCACCAATTTAAAGATAATTGAATTTTTGATATTTTAGTAAATGCGTTTTATTAACTTAACTTAATTACACTTGTGTCAATAACTTAAGTTACGCGGATGACATGGTGCTGCTCAGTCCATCGATGAGTGGGTTGAGACGGCTATTATCGATCTGCGAGACGCATGCGGAGGTGCACGGCCTTAAGTACAACTCTAAAAAGAGTGAGATTCTGGTGTTTACAACAACAGCCCCGCCGTGTACCTCCGCTATATCTCAATGGCGTGGTACTAAATGTGGTTGAGAGTTTTAAATATTTAGGCCACATTGTCACTAGTGACCTACGCGATGACAGCGATATAGAGAGGGAGCGCAGGGCGTTGCCGGTGAGGAGCAATATGCTCGCCCGCAGGTTTGCTCGCTGCACGGCAGACGTCAAGGTGACCTTATTTAAAGCGTTCTGTCAGTCCTTTTATTCGAGCGGCCTGTGGGTGTCATATACAAGCCGAGCCTACAACGTCCTGCGCGTTCAATATAATAACGCCTTCAGGATGCTGTTGCGGCTGCCGCGGCGTTGTAGTGCTTCGGGTATGTTTGCCGAAGCTCACACAGACGGATTTCACGCTATCATGCGTAAAAAAGCGGCTTCCTTGCTACAGCGCTTGCGTAACACTCGGAACCGCATCCTGAAAATGATTGTTAACAGGCCAGACTGTCCTATACAACGGCACTGGGTGGAATCAGCTATAGGTACGCGTAGATAAGTTAGTTCATCACATTACGTCCGCTGTGATTCCCGCTGTACCTATGGTGCTACCACACTGAGCCTCGAGGGCGGGCGCAGGCTATTTAGCTGTGATTGTGTCCCTACTAACAATACTAATATAGACTATAAGTACTTTCTGTTACTAACTCATCACTAAACCATCTATGGACTGTTCATGTACCTATATGTGTTAATGTCTGAAATAAAGATTTTTAATTTTTTTATTATTTTTATTAAAATACTTTTTGTTTTGTGTATAATACATTAATAATGCGTCAAATTGGGGACAGCGCGCCTTGATGGGCGAATCCTATTACTGGCTGAACGTACGACGCGTTACGTGAGCTCAGTACAGAACACGCAAGCTAACCATTCAAGGTCACTGGCATATATATCTCAGTCTTAAGAATTTAAGTTTGGGTTATTCTCTAAGTTATGTGGTCGATGATTTTGGTGCACGGTGAAACTCTAATGAGTTTATGTTTGCACCAACTTTTATGTGTAAAAATGTAACTGTAGTACTGAATGACTGACTGAATGAGTTACCTTAGCATTGAAATACAAGAATCCCTGCGGACAGTTGGTGTTGTGGAAGGGCGCGAAGGTGGGCACGGGCGCCTCCTCCGGGCACAGCGCGTGCAGGCGCAGCTCGCCGCGCGCCGACAGGAACAGGAAGTACGGCGTCACGCCGCAGATGAACACGCCGTTGTAGCCGCCCACGTTACCTAGCAATGGCAAATTCTTTACTTTATACAAAAGAGTGGAATTCTAAAGAAAAAAGAAAATACGTTTATTTGCGGTAAACATGACGCAAAGAAAGAAAATAGATACAAAAAGAACAAGTAGGGAGAAAATATGCGTCACATCCACGCTAAACGGCCACCGCTCAGCATAATGCTGCGACCCTATTCGAGACAGAGCCCCGGCGCTGGTTTTCAGCGATAGCCGGCGTTGACATGATGACGTCGACCGGTGCAGCATACAGTGAGATTATAAATAAGAAACAAAATAAATACAAACTACTTAGATTTTGTTTCTAATATATATTATTCACAATGGCAACACTTCGTTTCCTCGGTAACGACATAAGCGCCACCGGCGTATAATCTGTGCGTGCAGCTGTCAGAAAACTATTTGTTGTTGACTTGTTGGCGGGAAAGTGAAGCGTCATGTTCAGCAGTTTGTTTAATTTTCCAAAATTTGTGTTTAGACGAATATTAATGTGTAATAATGGTGGTCTGTGTGGTGCCGGACGTAAAGAATAGCACCCCCTTATTTCTTCCCGTGGGTGTCGTAAAAGGCGACTAAGGGACTTACTAGAGAATGGGCAGCAGCGTTCTCTATGCATTTTAACACCATACTGCGATCGCCAACCCGCCTGCCAAGCGTGGTGATTATGACAAACCCCCCCCTTTGGGGGAAGCCTATGTCCAGCAGTGGACGTCTATCGGCTAAAATGATGATGATGAATGGTGGATTATTATTCTCTGCCTGCGTCTGTGTTTCCGAAAGCATACAACTCTAATCTATTCAAAGTTAAAGTGAACAGGCTTCTTCTGCCCACTCCATCGTCGACTTTGTCTCTATCACCTCTGCCCTAAAAAAAAATAAAAAGAACTACTAATCTTCCAAAAACACCACTACAATTTGAATTATGGCTTTAATTTCGGGAGTCGGTGAGTCGGTGGTTCGGCAAGTCTTTGATTTTGTATTTTCGTTTTTTGCCACGGACTTCCGAAATTTCTAGAAGGAGCTCGTGGCTGAGTAATAACAGCCGCACGAGTCGATCTGTCAAGTTAAGCTACGGTTGCCGGGGTTGGTCTGTGGATGGTGACCATCTTTTTATACCGAGACACCTCCGTACCTCAGAAAGCACGTGTATATTTAAGTTTAAACCTTAGTGGTTTTTTATTGCTATCTATTATTTAATCCTGTGTTCTTTGTATATATGATAATTAAATTAAAAAAAAAAAAATTGCAGTCGCTTCGGGTCGTCAGCAACAACTCAACAAAGAGCAACACCAGAAGGACCAATCAGATCCATTGGCGAAGAAGCAACGTTTGGATACAATCAGCGACTGTGTGGCCACCAATGTCATCGAGATCAGTGACAAGGACGAACTAGAAGTGTACGGGTCTGACATCAGGACCTCTACGCAGCTTACTAGCTATGTCTTTGAGGTAGGTACCACATTTTATTTACCCCTCCGTGCCTCGGAAAGCATGTTAAGCCGTTGGACCCGGCTGTCATTTGTTGATCTTTGACAGCCGTACGGGTCGTCAGAAGCCCGAAAGTCTGACAACCAGTCTTACGGGGTATCGTATTACCCAGTAACTGGGTTGTGGAGGTCAGATAGGCAGTAGCTCCATGTAAAATACTGGTATTCAGTTACATCCGGTTAGACTGGAGGCCGACCCTAGTTGAGAAAAGTCTAGGCAAATAGACTTCCGAAATTTCTACCCGCGACGGTAACAATGTCGGCTGCCCATCTCGCCGCCGGACGACCGAAACTTCATCTTCCAGTCCATGGACTCCACTCGGTCACTGCCTTATTCCACCTGTCATCACTGCGCCTTGCCAGGTCCCCTGCCCAACTCCATTTGAGTTCCATAACTCATTTTCGGATCTCAACGTTTAGAATTCGGCCTTATACCGAGCATGGAACGCACGACACGGTTGGCGCAGTGGTTAAGCGATTGACTGCTGCGCTGCGTGTCGCGGGTTCGATTCCCGCACGGAACAAATATTTGTATGACCTACAAGTAGTTGTTCCGGGACTGGCTGTTTGTGTATGTGAGTTTATATGTTTGTAAACGCACCCACAAACAGGAGAAATTCCTAGAGTGGCGCAACGTTTTAAAAAAAAAAAAAATATTGCGCCACTTCTTCTTTCCATCTAAAGCACTAGGAAGTGGTGAAGGGCGGGCGTTTTAGTGAACTGACTTATGTAATTTGGACGTTCTCAAAGTGCTGATTCTCAGCCTAATTTGAATAAATAACTTTTGATTATTATTTTAGTTTGAATAATTCAAACGACCTTTTAATTTGTTCCACCATGCCGATAAAATATTGAAAAGGTAGCGAATAATAAATGACTTACTGAAATATCGACATTGTCGCACATTCTCCTTCAACAGTGCGGTCTCGTAGGAGTCTTCAGGCGTCGTCAAAGGCGCTGCACTGTACCCGAATGGGAACGCTACGCGCGAACGACTGAACCGGAGTTTCAAGTTGCCTCGGGGATATTTGTAAGCCTAGGAATGTTTAAATAAAATATTATGCGTTGGGCAGTGGGAAAGAAAATAACAATGACAAAAGGGAAATATTGAATTGATCCTTTAAAAACTTTATGTGCTTCTGATGATGTACGGTTTTTTAATAATTGTTTTTATCTCTTCATTCTATCTGGCCTTTTCTCAAAGTTGATCGCAGTAACTATGCTAGCTAGCGCACCCCGACCAAATGGGTTATAGTAGCGGAGGTACTGCCAGATTTTTGCGGTCAATTTTATACCCAATATACAGTATAGTCGCCGGCACGTAACATGGCAAGGTTTTCGCGTAGTGGGAGTAAGTTCACGCATGTACACTTAGTTCCACTTATATTGTCACTTTTATTGATTGTCATTATTCTATGGTTATTTCCAAAATTTATTTTTAAACATGTCTTTTTAGAAGAAAGTTAAAGAAAGGAGAAAAACATCTAACGATTCTTGCCAAGTTACGTACCGGCGATTATTCGCCGCCACGTAACTTGGTAAGATTGACTCTCATTTACACCTATAGAGGTGTTTATTATTCAATAATCATCAGAATGAGAGTCAATCGCCAAACCTAAGAAGGAATCCAAAGTTACGGGGGAATCCAAAGTTACGGGGGAATCTAAAGTTACGGGGGAATCCAAAGTTACGGGGGCATCCAAAGATACAGCATGTGAAAATTGTAAAAAAAGTAAAAAAAAAAATAATTCATACCGCTGCAAAAGCTTATGGGACAATTTTTGGGATCATATAATAATCCAATACAAAACAATTTAGTTCGGCTTCGTTAAGCGTCTTTTTACACCCATAAAAATTATGCCCTTACCTGGTATATCATGAGCTGGTCTTCGCACCTCATGAGCATAAGGACCCTAGTTCCTTTATGCCCTACTCCTACGACCAGCAGTTCCCTGCACTTATCGGCATCAGTGTTCTGTCCACCACTGCTCAGTTCTTCATCTTCGACGCCACTGCTGGGAATGGGGACTGATTCAAGGCTGTCGGCTAGGATCTGTGGAAAAGAAGAAATTTGAGGACCTGATAAAGTGTGATATAGTAAAGGTCTCTGTTCCAAAAGTATCTGATGAAATTTTAAATAAATCGATACTAATATACCTACTCGTATGTGTCTGAATCATCGACGGCACGATTGGCGCAGTGGTTAAGCGATTGACTGCTGCGCTGCGATTCCCGCACGGAACAAATATTTGTATGACCTACAAGTAGTTGTTCCGGGTCTGGCTGTTTGTGTATGTGAGTTTAAATGTTTGTAAACGCACCCACAATACAGGAGCAATTCCTAGTGTGGGGCAACGTTGAAAAAAAAAAAAAAACATGCTGCCTAGCCTTTTCCCAACAATGTTAAGGTCGGCTTCCAGTCTAACCGGATGTAGTGAATGCCAGTTTTTTTCATGGAGCGACTGCCTATCTGACCCCACAGCCCAGTTGCTAGGTAACACGATACCCCTTGGTAAGACTGGTTGTCGGACTTTTGGGCGTCTGACTACCCGTAACGACTGTCAAAGATGTACGAATGACAGCCGGGACCAACGGATTAACGTGCTTTCCAAGGCGCGGAGGGGCCAATGTATCTGAATACTAATTCTAATTTAAAATCACCATAAAGATGTTTTTTTATTTGATATCAAATTGAGGTTAATTTTATAACTTCAAATTTGTATTGTGGTATAGTAATTGGATTCTAGGTGCATCATCTTCACATTTATAATCATATAATGCATGTAGTTAAACAAAATATTGTAAAACATTGTTAAAAGAGTAACAGTGGAGTTTCTTGCCCATTCTTCTCCATACGAAACTACCTTTCGGAAGGGGCGACTAGAATCAATTCTATTTATTTTTGTAATTTTTCGTTTTTAAAGTTCAAATGTGCCTCCTATGTGCCTATTTGAAATAAATAATTTGACTTAGACTTTGATTCATTTAATTTTACTGTAACTACGCTGCGTGGGTATTACACGTATTTACCTAAAAACATAATTATTATTTGTTTGAACACCAAGCTATTTTTCCTTATTAAATTTAATCTACCATGGGCATGCAGTTGACCACCTAAAGCAAACAGGAAAATAAAAAAACCGGCCAAGTGCGTGTCGGACCACGCACAATGAAGGGTTCCGTAGTTGGGATGAATTTATACCTAGAACAAACTTAACATTGTAGTTGATAGACATGTTTCCTCATAGATTCCAACTGCAAATGTTAGTTTATACGCACAATATTGAGGGATGTACCGTGTTATTTTAAGTCCATAGATAGGTTTTCCTGTAATCTATAAGTAAAGAACAATTTTAATTTCGGAGTTAAGGGGGGAATGGTCAATGTATATAGATTTTCTTAAATAACTTTAAAAGTATTTATTTTAAAATTATTTTAAAAAATATAGCTGAAATCCTTACATCAAGCCCTTTCATTTGATATGTCACATGGTACAATTTTTAAAACGCTTTTTTTATCTCTAATTCGCACCCCAAAAGAGACCCCCATTAACAAAATTAATTTATTATCGTTGCACGTCCGCGCTTGGGTCATATAAATTCATATGTGTACCAAGTTTCAACTTAATCGGTCCAGTAGATTCGGAGCAAATTGGCTGTGACAGACGGACACACCGACAGACAGACGCAGGAGTGACCCTATAAGGGTTCCGTTTTTTCCTTTTGATAAATGATAAATGATGATAAGTGATAAATGATTTTTATTTCTGTAATTAGGTTTGTACAAACACTTTTACACGTCAATCATATTTTAAAAACTAGATGAGGTCGGCGTTTCTTATAGTCAGATAGGAAACGCCGACCTCATCTAGTTTTTAAAATTCTGAGAAGGCCGAAACAAACTCAGAGGTCACAGTCTCTTTTTAAGTCCAGATATAATCTTGGTCAGATCATGTGAAGGCCATGCACATTGGTGTCTGAAATGATCTTTTGAGGAAAGAACCACACAGATTGAGTGGACCTGATCAGTCAGTGCACGCATTTGTCAGTAATCGTGCAGCTCTACTCAGAACTTAAGGAGCTCAACGATGCGACGATCAATACCAAAGAAATTACATTTGGGTAGGCCGCTTATATGACTCAAACTGCCAGACCATGATAAACACTGACTGAGAATAAAAGAAAATGATAAAAAAAGCTAAAACCCACATAGTCTTCACATACACAATAATAAAAATAATATAATACTGATTTACGGAACCCTAAAAATTGTTCTTAATACAGTGAAGTAATAACAAATGAGCTTTAATTTGTTTCGCAGCGTTTGGTGTTAACTATTATTCCATTGTCAGTTTCGGAAGTAACACGAAAACATAAAATTATTAAGAATTATGCAGTTAGATCTTGAAAGCGTAAAATACCGTTTTATGTGTACCGGGAGAGGGAGTAAATTATTTATTGACTACACTGCTATCGAAACTGTGAAATGGATATACCAGATGTCTTATGTTCGGGAATTGTACGAAACTATAGAGTTGTCTACGTACTACATTGTGTTTGTACTGACCCTGGCTACGTTGATATACGGAGTGACGTCATGGTGCATGATTAAGAAGTTCCGTAACTACAGAAACTACGTGTGCCTCAACGCAATTTTAGCAAACTTCTTCATCTCTTCAATGATGCAGATCACAAGTTATGTCAGAGACAGTAGCTCACTCGACATAAATGAAGGATGTTGGTTTGCCATTATTACTTTATACCTATTAATGTACTTAGCAACAGTCAAGCATCACTGGCTGATAGTTATATGCCACATGTTCTACGTCGACATTGTTAAAGTTTTCAATGTGCACATACGATGGAAATATTTGAAAAGTGGTCTCTTTGGTTGGGTTGTGTCTTTAATAACAACACTTATCCATGTTATGGTTACTTCTGGTTATTTTTTTAAATCCTATGTAAATCCAAGCGATGTGGGATTTATTATTTTTGGTTTAACTATGACAGTAAATTGTTTACTTTATATTATAATTGTATATTCACTTTGTCGTAGTTCGAACGCGTGCGCACCTACAGCTAATAACAAATGTCGTCGCTTTTACATGGCTACTTTAATGTTTATATTGGCCGACATCTTATTGTTGTCTTTTCATGTTATTTCGTTTATGAATCACACCAACATACCATCATACACAATAGGTAAAAGACTAGTACTTAAATATCTATCGCCATCGGGAAACGTATTGCGTGATTTTTCGTTTTTTAATAGCAAAAACAAAATAGTATATTTTCTACAGATATTCATTTATAACTTAAACCCATTACTATTGAACGTTTATTTGGTTATTGTGAAGAGTAATCGAGAAGTGTGGTATGAATTTTATGTAAATAAATTAAATCGTCGGTCGTTATCAGCAAGGCATAGGAATCACGATATCATGATGCATGAGAGAGTTACTCGTGAGCCGGATGATAGCCGACCGGCGGTCATTGATACATAAAACATGTATGTCTGTATGAATTGAAGACCATCTTCAAACAAAACATCGAGTAATAAGCATAATTATGTTGTTCACTTGCACCTCGAATCAATAAATACGTTTAGCGCTCAAGAATGTTATAACGTCCTTCTATTTCATACAGCCGTTTGAAGATGACCGAGACAGCACAATGTTTATACTTAATTATGTTTAGCGCTAAATGTAATTATTGATTTATGGTGATTTGTGGTGTACTTTTTATTTTATTTTATTACATGTTCAACTCATTAGACCAGACTTGGGTTCCGTACGTATCTTTCGGGTGACCACCGAAAATCAGCGCTTTATTGTGGGTCCCTCATAGCACGGCATCATGCTGAGTGCAAGCCTTTTTGTCACAGTGATGACGTGCAGCTGCCGACTATTTGTTTTAATTGTGCTCGTGATTATATTGTATATGTGTTTTGTGTAATGTTTACCTACTCGAGTTTATTTTTTCGTATGCACGAGTTTCTGTGACAAATAAAATTATTTTTCTTTCTTTCTAGTATACAGGGTGGACTTTTGATAAGGGGAACTAAGGGCCTGAAAAGAGCCACAAATCGCACAAAACTGTTCCCATACATTGTGAACATCAATCATCTTAACCACAATCTTTTACAATGTACTTACCTATTCCTTATTATTTTAATTTAATCAGTTTTTATTGTAAGTTAGTTTTAAATGCTATATTTGTATTTCTTGTGCGTGTCCCGAATAAAATACTTTTCTTTCTTTCTTTTTACCTATGTTATTTCTTACGAAAAGGAAATGTACTTAAATTCTCAAAAAAAATTATCTTGGAATAATCTAGATTTGTTAGATTGCGTTTATAAGGTGGTAATAGTGGTCAGTATCTTGTTCTTATGAAAGTAAACTATAAAAGTGTCTATTTAAACTACTTCTCTTGAATTCCTAACACTTCTTTAGTATATTTGAACCTACTTTGAATGTTTCTTAGATTTTATTTTGCTATTTCAATATAAGTAATAAGTTGTTTCAAATAATTGATGCAGAACATTCAACTGATTTTAATATTTTATCGAGTTCCACCTTTTTGTTTTGGATGGGAAGTCATCAAATAACTTCTACCGCGCTGGGCGGAGCGGGAGACCGTGTCAGACTTTTACTGACTAAAACCCTCCCGTGTTCCTTCAGTTGCCTGTGTGCCAGGGCCACGATATCCCTTTCGGCCAAACCCGCAACCCTGGCAGGGACAAACCAGCAACCCTGTTTTCACAGTTTAAGTTTCACCTTAAGATTGCTATTCGATTGTTAGAGAAGTTCCGCAAAATATTAGTTTATTATTTTTTATGTTTAAAAATAAATAAAAATGCCAGACTATTAATGTCCTACTGCAGAGTAAAGGCCTCTTCTCAAACACAGAAGGCACCAGCATCGATCACCACGCTTGCCCAAGACGGGTTAGCGATTTCAGACTTATATTAAGTACTAGCTGCGCCCCGCGGTTTCACCCGCGTTGGTCTCGATCCCGTGGGAATATAGGGATAAAAAGTAGCCTATATGTTAATCCAGTGTGTCAGTTACCTCGATACAAAACTTTATCAAAATTGGGCCAGCCGTTTTTACGTGAAAGAGTAACAAACATCCATCCATCCATCCATCCATCCATACTTACAAACTTTCGCGTTTATAATATTATTATAGTAGGATAGGATAAGTGCAGGTTTCCTCACGTTGTTTTCTTCACCGATGTCAATAATGGCCAAGAGAAACTAAGAAAGTACATATCAATTTAAATAGTCACATCGGTACTTGTCCAGATTTGAACTCGTGCATGAGAGGCGAGGCCTTAACCACTGGGCCATTAAGACATTACATTTATGTTATTTAGCCAAATAGCCATACGTCTTCTATTGGTTAAAAATGACAGTTATAAGGATAATATGTCTCTTGTGAAAGAAAAGAAAGAAATAAAATACGTTTATTTGCGGTAAACATGACGCAAAGAAAGAACATAAATACAAAAAGAACAAGTTAGGGGAAAATATGCGTCGCATTCACGCAAAACAGCCACCGCTCAGCATAATGCTGCTACCCTATGCGAGACAGAGCTCCAGCGCTGATTTTCAGCGACAGTCGGCCGGCCGGCTCTTAAGATGCAGATCACTCTAGTTTAAGAGGCAGGGCTCACGCAATTTATGCACAGACCTTGTGGTTACAGCATAACTATGTAGTACCTGTCGTTACTCTTATGCCAAATGGTTGTAATCCATCTTTTACCTAATTTTAACCATAACAACTACATAATATGTATTTTCGTCCGTAACTTTTTGAAATAAATAAATTTATTATTATTACAGTTCGCGTCAAATAACTTTGCCACTCTGAAGCTAGGCTTTCAGAACGACCGCGCAGATACCATCGCTTAAAATAACTTTGCCACTCTGAAGCTAGGCTTTCAGAACGACCGCGCAGATACCATCGCTTAAAATAACTTTGCCACTCTGAAGCTAGGCTTTCAGAACGACCGCGCAGATACCATCGCTTAAAATAACTTTGCCACTCTGAAGCTAGGCTTTCAGAACGACCGCGCAGATACCATCGCTTAAAATAACTTTGCCACTCTGAAGCTAGGCTTTCAGAACGACCGCGCAGATACCATCGCTTAAAATAACTTTGCCACTCTGAAGCTAGGCTTTCAGAACGACCGCGCAGATACCATCGCTTAAAATAACTTTGCCACTCTGAAGCTAGGCTTTCAGAACGACCGCGCAGATACCATCGCTTAAAATAACTTTGCCACTCTGAAGCTAGGCTTTCAGAACGACCGCGCAGATACCATCGCTTAAAAAAGTGTTCACTTACGATTATGAATTATTTGCCTCGCCTGAAGGCGTAAAACAGTGTTCCGTTTCGGCATTTCTTTCACAAAACTCAAAGTACAACGTCAACCAGTAACAATAACAAGGCAAAGGCAACCATAACAAACACAATAAGAAATAACAAAAAACAGCAAACTAAAAACAATGTAAACGCGTAACACTTTTGTTATCGACAGCCTACCGTTCTGTGCGAGCGGAACACAAGCACGCATCGGACGTATACGAGCGACTGAGACAGAAATACAATGCTGTTGCCCGCCATTTGCTCCGCTATCTGCGCATGCGCGCTGCTGTTTTATTCGTAAGATTGACTACTGTGCAATGATTTGTAGCCTACTTCAGAGCGGCAAAGTTATTTGACGCGAACTGTATGTTCAAAGAATACGTACGTAAAGAGCAGCGGGTAATTGTCAATTGCGTTCAACACAATCAGCAGCAAAAGGTTTCATTTTGACAGTTAACAACATTCATTGGGTCATTTAGGTTGTTGAGCAGCCAAATTTTTCGAACATATGAATGAACCAATGGATTATCAATATCCTTCAAAATCATTCGATTAAGATTGATAGTGTGTTACGCTATTAGGGTGTTGATCTCACATAACTTAAGTACTTTGATATTGTTATTCTATAGTAGTGTCTATATTGTTATGTGCGTTAACTGCCTATGCATGTGTAATAATATGTGACTTCGCTCATTTGAATCATGAATATTTTCCAATATTGCTATTACGAGGGCGACACTGAAAGTTTTAGAACTGGCCACTTGTAAGCGATATAATAAAAAAAAAGTTCAAATTTTGAAAATGGAACTCCTTGCCAATATTATTGTGTATGCATTTTATTAATTTGTCATTTGTTTACGATTTGGCGGCAAATTAAAAATTGTCTGTGTCACGTCATCGTCAGCATGAATTTAACGCGAGAAAATGTTCGTATAATTTTTTATGACTTTCGATGTAATTTAAGTCAACAAGAAAGTTATGATATACTTCAATTGGCCTTTCACGAAGAAGATCCACTGTTTACAAATGTGAAAACGTTTCTATGTTCTAGAATTTATACTTAAAGTGATTAAGATAACGTTTGTTAATAATAATAATATTATTATGTTGTTATAATTAAGAGCATCCTTGGAGTTTCTCGTTTTTCTTCTTCGTGAGAACTAGATGGGCGACTAGCTTTTTTATTGACTAACAAGCCTTATTCAAATAAATGCCTAGTCTTGTCTTTCTGTTCTTTTCTTAAAAATTATCAGCACATACAGGGTTATTTTAAATTGGCTAGCTAAACTCCGCTGACGCGATGGGTATCGATGTCGAAATAAACTAAAACAATACCAACCCAACCGTCATCGACCGCAGTTATTGTAGTCACTTGAAATATAAGTAAAAAAAAAAGAAAAGAAAACAGTTTTCTCAACTCATACTTCAAGTAACAACACTAACAGCTGTCATTGACCTCCCAAAAAAAAACACCAAATCTTTTTATTTATTAGTTATCGTGTTTTTGATATCAATACAGAGTTTAGCTAGCCAATCTAAAATAACCCTGCAAGGGCGTATCGTGCTAACAACTCGGTTCCCACCGGCTTCCTTTCGGACTATCGGAAGAACAAGCGTGGTAGACAACAAGAACAAGCGCTGTAGACAACAAGAACAAGCGTGGTAGACAATAAGAACAAGCGTGGTAGACAACAAGAACAAGCTTGGTAGGCAACAAGAGCAAGCGTGGTAGACAACAAGAACTATGGTGGTACATGACCACCATTGAAAAATATCACATTCAGTAGTGTCTACCATTGCCAAATAGTAAAGATTTATTACAGGTATTTAACACACCATAATATTCAAACAACAAAAACGCCTATTTCAAGCTTCGAATTCCAACAACAACAAAAACTGATCTAAATAAGCTGGCGCCATGACGTGATAAACGTCAGTCATATAGAAGCGATCCCGTCATGACGTCCCTTAAGGTCACGTGGCACGGATGGATATGGACGACAGTAACTCGCTATCTAACTTTCTTTGTTTGTTTTCAGGCGTCTATCAGAAATATCAACACTACTCAGGTATCGATTTCACTTTCGGTTCCTATCACAATCCCACTGCTGGGACACAGGCCTCATCTTTGTGAGAGGGAGTGGGCTGTAATCTACCACGCGGGCACAGTGCGTGTTGGTAGATGACACATGTCTTCGATTTTTTTGGTTCTTGGACATGCCTCACAATGTTTTCTTTCACCGTTTTGAGAGCAGTGGTGATGAGCAAGCAGGCATATCATAGGTTGGGGATTACATCGCGGATAGAAATGCTTGGCTCAATGCTGATCCAGCTCCACAACCACAACTAATTTATTAACATTTGAAAATACTGTTGGAGCTGATGAAGATTGGAAGACTATCTTTTCATTGTATAAACTCGAATCTCCTTTGTATTATATAATTGCATATCACAGGTGTGAGTACTATGTACAATAGAGCTACCATTTACCGGGTAATTATGTCTTTCATTGACTTAAATGTGCCCTGGCGGCTGAGAATATATCATGCTCACTCAGATGTCTCGCTGATGGTGGCGTGTGTGTTGGATCATTTAGCTCCCTTCAAAATGGTTGAGCTGAATGGTGCTGATCCATGCGTCATGTTCGTGAACGGGCGCTGTCAGTTGGGACTGGTCATCTCTTAGCTGCCACGGCTTATTTTTAATTATTTTACTCAAAAATGCATGTAATGTGGTCATTATTTTGACAACCTTGTTTGAGCAAAGTCGACCTTGCCGTTCTGTTTCAAGGAGCGGCCGGCAAAGTTTTGCTGGTCGCTCTAACAGGCCGGCAAAACATTGCCGGCCGCTATTTTGACGTTTCAACGTTTTAAAAAATCAAATGCAACAAGATTTTATTTAAAACACAGCTGTTTGTATTTATAGAGATAGGTACAAATTAAATTTCTAGTTCATTAATTTATATTTTATTGAAATTACTTGCTGGTTTTATTTAGATTAGGTACTTGCATTTTTGAGTAAAGCACTATACAAGCCTTGGCCCACTATGACTGCTTCGCTGGTCACGCTATGATTGCCTCGAGCTAGCCTAGCTACGCTCCAGGCCCCCTGCTGCCCTCGCTGCAGGCCTCGCCACCTCAGCTCGTCCCTCAAGTGCTGCCGCTGGCTGCGCTGTCGGCCATCATCAGCGCGACCAGCAAAGTAGTCATTATAGACCGCGGCAGTAATGTACTATTAGTTTTGAACTGTTAATATTGTGTAACAAACTGACTGACTGACTGTGCAACTGTGTGTTTGTTCACAAACTGTGTTTCAGTACCGCCGTCCGTTTGCTCACCTGACTTCGTAGTACATCAGTTATCGCACAGATGTCAGCACACCACCACGTTTCGACTCGATAAGATTCTTGTTCTCTGTATTTCTTTGTTATATGTATTTTTTAGGGTTCCGTACCCAAAGGGTAAAACGGGAACCCTATTACTAAGGCTCCGCCGTCTGTCTGTCCGTCTGTCACCAGGTTGTATCTCATGAACCGTGATAGTTAGACATTTGAAATTTTCACAGATGATGTTTTTCTGTTGCCGCTATAACAACAAATACTAAAAACGATAATAAAATAAATATTTAAAGGGACTCCCATACAACAAACGTGATTTGTTTGCTCGTTTTTACTCGATATTGATAACGGCAACAGGTAGACGCTTGAAAAATTCACAGAATCTTTAGTAATATATTCCCTTTAAATATAAATAATTAAATTAAAATAAAACAAATATTTAAGGGGGCTCCCATACAACAAACGTGATTTTTTTGCCGTTTTTATAGATAATGGTACGGAACCCTTCGTGTGTGAGTCCGACTCGCACTTGGCCAGTTTTTTTACTGCACATATCGAATATGTTTCTCTACGCTATTGACTCACCCTATTCCCGGCGCAGGCGTCTCTGACGAGGAAGCTCAGCCTCATCTCGGGCAGGGAGTAAATCTCGAGGTTGCCATTCAGTCGTAGTACGAACAGCCAGTACGTGGGCTTCACTTCCACGAGGTATTTCTTCCACCAGCGGGAGATACGACGAGGTACGCCCGGGTTCTTTGATTGTTCCGCTAACATTATCTGTAAAAGGTACGTTTTTTTTTTAAGAACCGAAAGAAAACACATTTACTCATAACATCACGCCAGTATTACCCGAAGGGCTATGCAGAGGTGTAACTATAGTACTCCCTAGTAATAGCAATTAATGCGATTTCGAATTAATTTAATTAGCGTGTGAACTCTTGAGTCTTAGCGTGTTAATTGCTATTGCTATGCTATTTTCTAATGACGATAATAGATAATAATGAAGTATGTCAACCCTGTTATTAAACGAATTAAAAATCGCTTTCGCGTTTAGTTTACACGCCGACTCGCCGATAATTAAATATATTTATAGCACACCACGCTACCGCGCTGCACGCGCATGCGCGATTGCGCGACGCTCTGACTATTTAGAAAAGTACATCGCTTCGCATTTCACAGAATTTCGCGACTACGTTTAATTTGCTAAATGTTAAATGATCATTCACACGCTAACAATGAATGCGAATGCTAATTAATCCATCACTAGTACACCCACATTTCACCAGTTGTGTTTAAGTACCATTCAATGGGGGGCGAGCCTATTCACAAAGCCAAATTACAAACTCTGGGACGCTGAGATATTTCCTGATTTAAAAACCCAATAACACTTTTCCCAGTCGGGAATCAAAGCCAGGACCTCACGCTCAGCAGTAACGCATGCGACCACTAGACCAACGAGGCAGTCTATTTCAATCTAGAAAACATTTCCTTCTTTCTGGGACAGTCGGATAAAAAATACATTTATTTGCACTACTAACTGTGACGCATACAGATTTTTAATGATAAATGATTTTTATTTCTGTAAGTAGGTTTGTACAAACACTTTTACACGTCAATCATATTTTAAAAACTAGATGAGGTCGGCGTTTCTTAGCTGACTACTCTGAGAAGAAAGGCCGAAACAAACTCAGAGGTCTTTTTTAAAAGTCCAGACATAATCTTGGTCAGATCATGTGAAGGCCATGCAGATTGGTGTCTGAAATGGTCTTTTGATGAAAGAACCACACAGATTGAGTGGACCTGACCAGTCAGTGCACGCATTTGTCAGTAGTGCAGCTCTACTCAGAACTTAAGGAGCTCAGCTTTAATAAAATAAAGCACTCGAACACAAGAACAAGTTGGGATAACACATGCGTCAAATCCACGCGAAACGGCATCGCTCAGCATAATGCTGTGACACTATGCGAGACAGCCACAGCGCTGGTTTTCAGCCACAGAAACAGCTTTCATCAAATAAAACCATTCCTGTCAAGTGCAATTTGGCCTCGCTAGGGTATTGTAGAGGCTGTAACCTGACAATTAACATGCAACCTCCACGAGTTTAGGTTGATGGCATGAATACGAGACAAACACTTAATCTATACAAAATGTCCCGGAATTAGCACTCAACCTCTTAAGGGGTCATTGTACTCACCATTATTAACAACTTTTATTATGGGACCAAGTCTGAAATTAGCGCTCAACCTCTTAAGGGGTCATTGTACTCACCATTATTAACAACTTTTATTATGGGACCAAGTCTGAAATTAGCGCTCAACCTCTTAAGGGGTCATTGTACTCACCATTATTAACAACTTTTATTATGGGACCAAGTCTGAAATTAGCGCTCAACCTCTTAAGGGGTCATTGTACTCACCATTATTAACAACTTTTACTATGGGACCAAGTCTGAAATTAGCGCTCAACCTCTTAAGGGGTCATTGTACTCACCATTATTAACAACTTTTACTATGGGACCAAGTCTGAAATTAGCGCTCAACCTCTTAAGGGGTCATTGTACTCACCATTATTAACAACTTTTACTATGGGACCAAGTCTGAAATGGCGAAAAAACATCTGCTGTTTTATATATTTATGTTCTCATAACTCGTCAAAATGTAGGGAACAGCTGATTTTTTTTCGCGATTAGGTTTGGTCACGATGAGCACAATGACCCCTTAAGAGGTTGTGCGTTATTTATGTTACACGTTGTATATAGAATAGAAAAAATAAACACGACTGCCCTGACAAAAAACGAAGTAAAAAAACAAGTTGTATTAGTACAAATATATACAAAGCGATAGGTTTCTCATTTACTCGCTGGCTAAACAATTAATTTTATAAAACTTGTAATGCTAAGTGGTGATATTTTTATTTTAAGCACTAAAGGTGGTCTTATACTCTCACGGCGAGGCGACGCGTGGATGGCGTGGGGATGAAATGTTTGTTTTGCATGTACACTCTACCTATTTGAAATGTATGCCAATAAATTTTATAGTTTTGGCATGTGCTCACCAGGGCCTGCAATTTGATACCCATATTGTAATAATTAAAGTTAAATTTTTTGCACATTTGAAAATAGAGCTATAAGTACTACCGCCACTTTTTTTTTTCAAAAATATTTATAGCGTATGTCACTCGGGGTGATGTACGAATTCTGACAATACATATAAATCTGTTCAGGCGTTTAAAAGTTATGGTTGCACAAAGAAATTCACATAGACACATACATACATACATACATGAACCCTAAAAACATTACACTCCTAATTGGGCAGTCGTGTAAAAATAACAAGGGGTCGGCTCACCGAGCTGACTAGCGCATGTCTTATGATAAAAATATTCAAACATCCAAATACTTATCCTAGTTGTACTAGAAACAGGCGTTTTATTTACTTCGATACCGTTAGCTCTCAGGGCTGACAGTAATATTTATCCTGATTGTACTACAAACAGGTGTTTTATTTACTTCGATACCGTTAGCTCTCAGAGAGCTGACGGTACCATATAATTTTTTTTGTTGTCTGGCTATTTCTGTTCTGTGCTCGTGTTAATAGTTTTTGCTTTTTTTTTCTAGTGACCTTTTCTTTTTAGTATGCACGTGTGTCTGTGGCAAATAAACCTATTTTTCTTTCTTTATCTTTTCTAATGACTAAGTACTCACGCTAGCCATGGACGCAGGAGTCTGGTCTCCGCCGTACAACAGCTCGTCTTCATCGTTGAGCTCGTAGATAGCGCCCGGCTTGAACCCCTCAGCTTTCACGTTCTTCTTGCCTTTCATTTTGCCGCTAAATTCGCCTTTCACCTGGAGACATAAATACAGGGTATAAAAATGCCATCATATAGCCGTTTTCTACGCATTCTGTATATCAAACTAAGTAACATACCAACTAAATACACTAATCGGTTATTTTGTTTACTTATTATTGTATTTTCTCTGTTTACTTATTAATGTATTTTCTCTGTAAGTGATTAATGTAATCCTTTGAGAAAATAAATGTCTTAAACCGTAACATTAAGTAAAATTTTTTGCTGAAATACAATTTTATTTTGGTGTTTAAAATCTCTCTAAACTACGGCAGCGCGCATGCTACGTACGCAAAACATGGTGCTTTCAGGTGCATGCAACGGTACAAGAGTTGTGGGGGTGTTCAGAGTTTAATTACAACATTTAAAACCTGATTTCTTTAAATAAAAGAACATTAAACTCAAACTCAAAACATTTATTTCAATTAAACCTATTACAGGCACTTTTGAATTGTCAAAGAGTCGGTCAGTTAGTCAGAAAGTTGAAGCTATTTGCCCATTCCAAAACGTAGATCTCTATGGAGAAGAACAGGCAAGAAACTCCAAGGACACTCTTTTAAATCAAGATATTACAAAATCCTGGGTACATTATTCTTGTTGCTTCTTTATGTGAGAACAATGTAAAAAATTAAAATGCTTATTAAAAATAAAATAACAATACGAAATATAAGATTAAAATATTACAAATAAGCCCTGGCAGTTAAGAGAAGACCAGTCTCAACTGACTGCGCCCGTTCACGAGCATGACGCGTGGATCAGCACCATCCAACTCAACCATTTTGTAGGGAACCGAATGATCCAATTTAACCTTTACAACTCCGTAACCAGGTTACCAGGTCCCATGGTCCAGAACACCTTTCATGTCCACGAAAAACACTTGCGCGATTCCACTTGCGCAAAAATAATTTCCGCGAATGGACTTTTTCGCGAAAGACACTTGCGCAAACCCACTGGCGCTAAAAAGTAGCGGAAATTAAATTTCTTCATAACATCACGCCTGTATTCTTTCAAAGGGTTGGGCAGGGGTATATTCTGTGGTTACTGATTAGTAAACCTACAATTCACCAGTTGGAAGTAAATAGCCCAATTAGGTATCAATAGTTATTGTCGTAGTTTCTTTTTTTTTTGTAAATAAGTTTATTGATGTGAAAAATTTATAGGCGCACGTAAACCCGATTACTGGCGGGGCGACGCATGCCGCGTGGCGATCGGCCACTATACACTTATATAGTCTATATGTAGTAGTGTGTAAATGTGTGTGCAGTGCGATGTTTTACATCTGCCAGTTGTCCCGTGACGGCTCAATTTTTTTTTTCATCATGGGTGTTATTTTCATTGTTTTCGAGATCGTTGATAACAATATCGAGTCAAAATTAAAAATTCAAGATGGCGGCAACAAATATTTGCAAGTTTTTTATCATGGGTGTCATTTTCATGGTTTTCGAGGGCGCTGACAAGATGGGGTCAAAATAAAAATTAAAGTGTGAAAATGCAAATTTTTCGTCATGGGTATCGTATTCCATATTACCCACATTCCGCCAGTTATGTTTAAGTCCCATGTTGGAGGCATTTTTTTTTATTTCTCGAAGTCTGTATCTAGCAGTGAAAGCTTCATCCGACATTGTTACAGCAGGCATGTTGCTGTATCAATGTCAGAGGGAAGGTATTAGTTTATATTATATGTACGACGAGCACAGAACTCACGTGCGCGGCGTCGGCGTCGGGCGGCGCGAAGAGCCCGCTGAGGTCGCGGTACAGCGCCGCGCGCAGCAGCGCCGGCCGGTGCGGCGCCGCCTGCCGCGTGGGCGCCAGGCGCCCCGACCACTGCGGGACCGTGCATGTTACTAACTATTGTGGGCAAGCACGGGGCCCCTAGCTGATTCTATCGAGGGGCCCTTGATCTGCTATGGGTTCTAAAGAATAGTGGTAAGAAAAATTTTGGGTAAAACAAAATATTTTGTTGGTATGTGATTAAGTTATAATATAAACAATGTAGACTGTAAGTGTAACCGCTAGTTGCACGTAAATCCATTAATTTTAACTCTCGATTAAAAGTAGTGCTGTCTCCATCTAACGAAACGTATCAGAAAGTGACAGCATTACTTTTAATGGGGAATTGAATTTAATGGACTTACGTGCAACAAGCGGTTAGTCTTACAAATAAATAGGCAATCTCAACATTTTGAATCGAGCAATTTCAATTCTGCTACGCATCCACACTGAATGTCGAGTAAGGGTGCTCGCACACGTCAGACTTTGAAGAGCCGATTCAAATTCTATACATTTATACGAGAAACTTTTTGTAGAACTTGTGCGTATACCGTGTGAAATTCTGTGTGTTCTTTTCGCCAACGAAATAATAGTCTCACATGGATTGTCTTGGGCCGCCTGTAGACGCCCGTTTTTTCCATCGGACCACGGAGCGTGTTTTTCATATTTGTATGAGTTGAACACCGGTGTCCGGTGCATGTACACACATTCATTATAAGCCATACAACACTGCAAAAAAAACGGTCCGTTGTCCGGTGAAAACTACGGACGTCTACAAGCGGGCTTAGTCGGTGAAAAAGGTGATACGTTTCACGTTTTGTGACACCAAGTAAATTCAATATACCACAGAATAAGTTTCACTCAAAAAAAAAATACGTTCAGGCGGAGGTGGGCGGTGATCGATACGCGGGGCCCCGTTTTGTGCGGGGCCCGTAGCAATTGCTACTATTGCTACGTAGTTAATCCGGCACTAATTGTATGTCGTGATGACCTAGTCATTAAGGCCCCTCCGCTTCTCTTGCGAGAGGCTTTTTTTATCTGCCTCTCCTTTTTCCCAACTATGTCGGGGTCAGATTCAAATCTAACCGGATGCAGCCAGATACCAGTATTTTACATGGAGCGACTGCCTACCTGACCTCCGTAGCCCAGATAGATACTGGGTAGCACGATACTCCTTGTTAAGACTGGTTGTCAGACTTTCGGACTTCTGAAGACCCGTAACAACTGTCAAGCATCTACAATGATAGCCTGGACCAACGGCTTAACTTGCTTTCCTAGACACTGACCGTCTTATTACAAAACAAGATTTATATTTTAACATGGCTCAAACCATGGAGCCAGTTTTTTGTAATAAGAACATAAATTTGATAGAAATACCGTTCTTTATAAAAAAATTAAAACTTAGTTCGGTACTAAGTTGTCAGTTTTGTATTAGGAACTTTAACATAAACAACAACACACCCATAACTTAACACATAACTCACACACAACACACTCACGACACACTCACACATATTAACTCATAACTTTACTTTAATAGACGGAATATAGTTCGAAATTCAATAATGGCTCAATGGTTTAAACCTGGGTTGTTTTGTAATAATACGGTGAGGGTCTTAGTCAATGACGTATTATAAATAGACGCGTCATACACGAACATTAGTGCACTCAAAAACAGCGTAAGCCATGAATGTAGCTACATACTTGCGTACATACAGCGCGTGAAGATAAGGAAAGACCTATACCGATATCTGTTGTTAGAAAGAGATGAACATACATATTTAGTTACGTCACTAGCTGCTGCATGGTCATTGGCACGTACGTAATAATAATTATTATTATTGTAAATGTCAGGCAATTGCCATTTACGTTGCCATTATTGAGCGCAGGTAACGCATCATTCTCAATTCTCAATTCTTTATTGCGTACCATAATATATATAGTTGGTAAGGAAATAATTATTTTAGACACAATTATGGACCCTGTCGGGCTCATTGGTCTTAATATGTAAAGATGGTCGCCCATCCACGGACCAACCCCGGCAAGCGTAACTTAACCTGATGGATCGACCCATGCGGCTCTTATTACGTACAAATGAGCTCCTCAATAGATGCTTAACTAAAACTATGACATTTTCAAATAAAATAATAATATTAGAAATCTTTGAAACAATACAGACTACCATCGTATACATATCCAGAATCCGGCTGAATATTTATTTATTTATTTAAACTACTCGCACACAATAAGGTACAAAGGCGGACTTAATGCCTTAGGCATTCTCTACCAGTCAACCAAGGGTGGTGAAGAGACAAGATGGCGGGTGCTCTGATGGAGAGAAAATAATAATATTAAAAAATATTTACCTACTTTTCTGGCTCAGCATAGCAATTCACAACCATTCGACAAGTTGTCGTATCGAAAAAGAAACATTTTCAATAACTGATTTATCTTGCCCCCCACAGGAAATAGCTGTCGGAAGAATGGCGGTCGTCTATTTGATTTAAACTGACAAAACTTAAGTGCTTTGAATTTGTGAACAGCCTCCAGCTCCTTTGTTAACATTGATTTATGCTCGATTCGGTACGGAAGCGTATCGAACGCTTGTGAATAGTTATGCTGGCCGGATAGCAACGCAGACGGGATACCGGTTGGTTGCCGGATATTCGTGTTTCATGTATAATCAGGACTCACCGCGGCGTCCTTCCCTCGAAACTCTCTGAGGGCTAACACAAGTACTCGACCGCACATGGACATCACGCACAGATACGGGTCGGCCGTGGCCGCGTATTGTGCTGTCCATTCTAACTGGATCGATTGCAGGTTGACGCCGTCTGTGGAAAGCAAAATGCTAATTAAATGAGGTTAGAGATTATTTATTTATTCTAAACTAGCATCCCGCCCCTGCTTCGCACGGTTTGTACGACTTAAGAGGGCGTACAACGGTCCACTAGTGCCACTCCTTTAAAAAAAAATATCTCGTGACTGAGCAGGAATTATGAAAAACGGCTAGTAGGGACCCTCGGTAAGTGTGTCTAGAATCTTCTAATACCTTTTATAAAGTTTCATATTGAGACATGAAGCAACAAAATACGATCTAAAGAAAAGCGGCCACTTTCCTCTAGATCGTATTTTGTTGCTTCGTGTCTCAATTTGAAACTACCCTATCTTTATTATTATGCAAAGAAATGATTTATAAGAAAAGTATCTTTAATAAAATATAACTGTTATTATAAAAAAAAAACAGTAATTGTAAGCTAAGTATAACGTAGTAATAGTATTCAAAATTTTTAATTTTTAGGTTTTATTACTATGATGTGTATAAAATATCGAAAATGTTTAAAACAAAATATGTTTTGATTTGTATAATGTTCTAGCATAGCGTGCTAGAACATTATATTATTGATAGTGCCGTGCTTTCCTACTATTTAGATAAATGCAAGATATATAATATGACAGACGTTGGGTTAAGCTGTGGGTCCAGAGACGGCGGACTTGGGGACTTCCGCCGCCCCCTATCACATTGGACCCGAGGTGGCGGCGCGTAGTGTTCCACGCGCGCCCCTATCCGACGTCGCGGGGGGGGTCAGACACCTCACACCCAGACTTGAGGGGCACTAGCCGGGGATTGTGGAAGGAATAACAGATCCCAAGATCCCCGGTGCAAGTGTGGGAGGGGAACACTGGGGTGGTTTTTAGTCAGTAAGAGTCTGACAGACCCCTCCGCCCGCCCCAGGGCGGAGGACATCCATGAGGATTTTCCACCCCGTGAACAAAAAAAAAGCTGTGTATGTGCTAAGTTGGTAACCATATAAATAAATAAGGTTTAATTTAAGATTGCAAAATATGTGACGTCAAACCAGGAGATTATTCGTCGCCTAAGTCCATAAAACCTACTTACTCTTAATAAGTCTTATGCCCGTGGTAGTGACTTGCACCATAAACTTGTTGTTGCCCAGGTTGCCTGCGAAGATGGTTGGGGAACCTGTCATGAAGCCAGAGTTGTCTACCTCGTTGATTTCTTGACCTGTTGAACAGAATAATTAATTGTGATACAAGGGTGGAAAGTAGGTTATTGCAAAAGAGCTGTCATTAACAAGCCCGAGCCGAAGGAGAGGGTTTTTAATGACACGAGTTTCAAAATGTACCATATACTGAGAAATAAATAAATCTAAATCTAATAACCTACACACCCGTGTATCACACGACGTTTTTCAGTACACTTGTGGGAAATAGTAAAAAACAAATCAAAGAATTAAATATGTTTTTCAGAAAATGGCACGTTTTTGCAACTGGACATATTTTTTTTTACAACGAAAACAGCCTATACACATACAGCCTATTCGATTTTTGACAAATGTTGATGTGAAAATAATTAAATTAAAACTGGTAATTAAACTAAAGAACCATTTTACAAGACTTTTGAGAATTCAATGCTAAGACGTACGGACTCATTCATTTTTCCTCGTACAAAATCTATCCAATTATATTGTGTTTGAAAACTCCTTGCTACTAAACATTTAAAATTGACTCAAAACTCAACTTCAAAACTAATGATAGAGCTCGTAAACAAAAGTCACGACCGCGTAACAGAAATATGCCTATGCAAAAGATTTAATTTTCGAATCATAAATAAAGCCTCTCAAAATGCGCCATGTTTAACAACTGTATTGAAAAGTAAATACCGGTACTAAACATTTGTCTAATTTATTATTTATTTTATTTATTTCTGTAACAATTTTAACATTGTATTGAAATTTTACACAAAATTATAACAATTAAAAATGAAAAGAATTACAATATAAATCATTATTTAACATCATTGCTCGCGCAAGTTTTAGAAATAAGTTAAATTATAATATTTCCGACCGCAGTTTTGAGCTATATTTCCTTCCCTCCCAATTCCCATACAACAGAACGAGAGGCACGCTCGTCGCACGCCGAATCAGAAGCACTTCCTCCGCCGCGAAAGCCAATCACCGCATATATATCCACTGTGGTTTGAAAAAAACATTCTCGCATGGATCAGTGTGTTCTACTGCAACCGCTCACGTACCGCGCCGCTCCGCAAATAATCCGCTACTATATCAAAAACTCTAAACTCTCTCTATTTATAAGTGTTGGCCGACACAAGTGTAACATTTAAAACTCAAGTGATAGTGCATCACAGTGAAAGGAAGAAAGTCGTGAACACGTGGGACGTCTGCTAAGGCTGCCCCTTGAGTCAACGTGCTTCGTCCAGAAGGTTCTCAAGTAAGTCCATCCATCCCTCTTTCTTACTCATAATCTCATATTCCCTTTTGCTCAATTCTGTGTGTCGTCCAATCTTCCAACCCGCAAAAATAAAATAAATAAATTATATCCCCGCGTATTGGTCCTTCGAAGTCGAAAAACCGCTTCAACTTATACACCATAAGTTTTTGGTTCCAATCGAGCCGGATTCCAAGAATCAACCCTACCTACCTAGGATTTAGGTCGAAATACCTAAAATATAAAGTTCATAAAACCGCCATATTGAACGCATACTTACGTTCGTACACTTTCGCTAGATACATTAGTCATTGAGCATTACTGTACCAACTTAATATTTCGCCTATTGCATTGAAATAGCATAGGTAAATATTCTAACCGCTAATTATCGTGAGTTAGTTAAGCTAACTTACCTACAACTTATATTCAAACCGCATTCCTTTGTTATACTCGCTTAGAATAAAATTATTATTCTAAATCTACCCGCTTTATTTAATATTTTGTACGCTATATTTTCAAGGACTATTCCAACATGGAAGATCTTAAAATGAAAGTTAAATTACTTCAAGCTAAAAATCAAGCAATCTTTGAACGTTTATCGTCACTATATGAAACTTCTAAGAAAATAAATACGTCTGGTATCGAGCTTCGTTCAGCGGAAACATTTATGGCAGACTCGGAGATAATCTCAGTCACTCGTCAAGAATTTAGTACCAATTTAGATAAAATAAATACATATTCTTTACAATTAAATCCTGATCATAAAATCGATTACAACAATCTGACATCTTACGACGGAATATATACTCGCGTAGAAAGAGTGCGATCACTTATCGCCGCGAAGTGTTCCAGATCATTAGATGACTCAGCGTTTCATGATAACGCAAACCCATATAAAGGTGCGATCAAACTGCCACCGATTCAAATTCCTTTCTTTGATGGTAGGATTGACAACTGGCCTGTTTTCTATGAATCATTTAAAGCAAATATCCATAGTAATTTAAAACTTACAGATTCTCAACGTGTGCAGTATTTAATAGGTAATTTAAAAGGAAACGCATTGCAAATTATCGCCGGAATTATTCCTTCGGGTGATAACTATACCGCTATTTGGAACAGTTTAGTTCAAAAATATCAAGATAAGCGAGCACTAGGCTCACATTACATGTCTAACATATTAAATATTAAACCCGCAATTAATAATTCCGCATCTTTAAATAGTTTCATTGAAAGTTTTCACGCTTCTGTTTCAGCTTTAGAACAATTAAAAATTAACGATTTAAAGGATTTCATTTTGCTAAATTTAGCTTTGAGAAAGTTAGACCCCGCAACCGTACATACAGTGTGAGTCTTTATAATCTGCACATACTGAATCGAGGGAATCTTTGCTTAATTATATCGACGGAAAAAATGATAAAAAAAATCTAAATATTTTATTGAAATTTTTAATGGATTTTTTATTTATTTTTTCGCTTCTGTGACTCCAGTGTATACAAAACGGTGTAACTTTTTAACTCGATGTTTTATCACGATGAAACAAACTCCATAATGATTGGAAGTAATTAGGTGTCCGCATTAAATGAAAATTGTGTAAAAAACTGCCACCAATTAAAAATTAACACGTTTTTTCCGCAAAAATCTGATTTTTTTTCATCAATTTTTGCAATAATCGTAAAATTTCTCAATAAGATGCCCCGATTACCTTCATTTTTTATTACATTAAATTATTCCTCATCGTATTAGCTATCCAATAGTAAAAATTGCAAGGGTTTAACTCAATCCCATCATTTCTTATCAACAGCCAAAGAAAGGCCTAGAGCACGGCTACGCACTAATTGTTTAGCAGGTAGACGTCCTTTTTTGTTGAGAATGTGCGCGGGTCGGGGTGCGGGGAGGTAGGGCCAGCTGAAGGGACCAGAAGGGATGACAGACAGGCAGTCGCTCCGAATTATTCGCCGCTGCTACATGTGTTTCGTTACTTTCATTCACTGCTACCTGAGTTTCGTGACTTTCGTTCGCTGCTACGTGATGCCGCGCTTAAGTGAATTCTCCCCGGCACACATTGCCGACATTCATTTTTACTATGGGATGGGACGAGGAAGGGCATCACGTAGCAGCGAACGAAAGTCACGAAACTCAGGTAGCAGTGAATGAAAGTAACGAAACACATGTAGCAGCGGCGAATAATTCGGAGCGACTGCCTGTCTGTCATCCCTTCTGGTCCCTTCAGCTGGCCCTACCTCCCCGCACCCCGACCCGCGCACATTCTCAACAAAAAAGGACGTCTACCTGCTAAACAATTAGTGCGTAGCCGTGCTCTAGGCCTTTCTTTGGCTGTTGATAAGAAATGATGGGATTGAGTTAAACCCTTGCAATTTTTACTATTGGATAGCTAATACGATGAGGAATAATTTAAAGTAATAAAAAATGAAGGTAATCGGGGCATCTTATTGAGAAATTTTACGATTATTGCAAAAATTGATGAAAAAAAATCAGATTTTTCCGGAAAAAACGTGTTAATTTTTAATTGGTGGCAGTTTTTTACACAATTTTCATTTAATGCGGACACCTAATTACTTCCAATCATTATGGAGTTTGTTTCATCGTGATAAAACATCGAGTTAAAAAGTTACACCGTTTTGTATACACTGGAGTCACAGAAGCGAAAAAATAAATAAAAAATCCATTAAAAATTTCAATAAAATATTTAGATTTTTTTTATCATTTTTTCCGTCGATATAATTAAGCAAAGATTCCCTCGATTCAGTATGTGCAGATTATAAAGACTCACACTGTATATTCGAAATGAATAAGAGAGATGAGGAAATTCCTACTTATACGGATTTCGTTGAATTTATAAAATCGCAAGTTAAAATATTGGATCGCACTATTTCATCTCGAACCGCGTTAGTGAGTAACAACCCTAATAAAAATAATTCTTCTCGTAATCAGTCACGTGATAGTACAGTACATGCTTTTGTTGCTTTTGATAATAATCAAACCTGTTTGTATTGCAATAAAATTGATCATTGTAAACTTTACACTTGTCCAACCTTTCAATCACTCTCAGCCAATTCGCGTTTGGATTTTATTAAAAACAAACGTGGATGTGTAAACTGTCTTAGTGTAACGCACACTGCTTCACAGTGTAAATCTATACATACTTGTAGGACGTGTAACAAAAAACATCATTCTCTTTTACATCTAGAAGTTCTAGAACACAGTTCGCAGCCGCCTAGGTCTGTCTCGACTGACGCTGTCACTAGCTCAGCGAATTCGCAACAGGTGGCGCTGTGTGCGTGCTCTCGCGTTGGTGCAAACACACCGCGTACTACTGTACTTCTGTCAACTGCGCAAGTCTATGTTGATAACAAATATAAAAAAATACGTTTCTGTGAGATGTTTAATAGATAACGCTTCGCAAAATAATATAATTACTTCCGCTTGTTGTAAAAAACTACAATTAAACATTATACCGCTTTCAAACTCAATTATAAAGGGTGTCGGATCCTCTTCGCGGCCTATCATAGGTTACGTTGAGACAATCGTTACTGCTAAAAACAAAACAAATTCTTTTAAAATTACCGCTCTTGTTGTCGATTGTATCACGGATAACTTACCATCTCACTTTGTTGACACTTCTGCAGTGCAACATTTGTTTGATTTACCGCTCGCTGACCCACTGTGGCACGTACCTGGTGAGGTTGAATTGCTTCTAGGGGCAAAACTGTTCCCGTATTTACTACTTCATAATAAAATTATCTCACCTACCGCTGCGTCCGCTATTGAAACCGTGTTTGGTTACATTCTTATGGGTGAGGTACCCGCTAGTTTATCTAATAATAGTTATAGTCCCGCTCAATTAAACACCGCTTCATATTTTTCTACCGCGCTAAATATAGATAATTCACATTGTTTTCTGTCTTTAGACGAATCTTTACATAAATTTTGGAACATCGAAGAAATACCTTCAATACCTTTTATGAGCCCTGCTGAACTGGAGTGTGAACAGCTGTACGCTTCTACTGTGTCACGTGACTCCAGTGGTAGGTATTGTACCGCGTTACCATTCTGTAAACGTCCAGATTCACTTGGAAATTCTTATGCTGTTGCTTATCGACGTCTAATTAATTTGGAAAAAACTAAGCTTCGCGACCCTGTTTTGCGCGCTAGTTATAATGAAATAATCCAAGAGTATATCGATCAAAATTATTTAACTGAAACTACACCTAGTTCTGTTGATCAGACTGTAGGTTATTACATACCGCATCACCCTGTTATTAGGAATGATAAACAAACAACTAAAGTTCGCATCGTTCTTGACGCAAGCGCTAAGTCTCATAATGGCGTGTCATTGAATGACTTGTTACACACAGGGCCGAATTTACAGGCTGATATATTTTTATTACTTTTAAATTTCCGCTTGTTCTCTATTGCAGTTACAGCTGACATAAAACAGATGTATCTTCGAATTGCTGTTATTGATGAGCATCGAAAATACCAAAAAATATTGTTTCGTTTTAATACCGCTGACCCTATTCGCGAATTTCAATTTAATCGAGTTGCATTTGGTCTCAAGCCCAGCCCCTTTCTAGCCATGCGCACTGTGCGCCAGCTATCAGAAGATGAAAAACACCGCTTCCCGCGCGCATCCATTGTTGCTTCTCATGAGCTATACATGGATGATTTAGCTAATTCGACCCCGTCTCTGGAGGAAGCCAAGATTCTTTCCGCTGAACTTATCGCCTTATTTAAGGCTGGGGGCTTTGACCTTACTAAATGGGCAAGTAATTCCTTGGAACTACTAGAGGCCATCCCACATTCCAACCGCTCTTCTATTAATTTCTCTGATGGGGATAACTTAAAGATTCTAGGACTCAAATGGATTCCTTCTGAGGACTGTTTCACCTTTACTACATCTAATTTGGATAATAGTTGTACTAAACGCTCCATACTTTCCACTATTGCCCGTCTGTGGGATGTTCTCGGTCTTGTGGCTCCTGTAGTTTTATTCGCGAAATTACTCATAAAAGAATTATGGAAATTAAATACAGATTGGGATGAAACTCCACCCGATTCTATTGTACTTCTCTTTCAAAAATTTAAAGAGCAATTACCTTTACTTTCTTCTTTAAAATTACCTCGCCATGTAGCCGTTACTATGGGTTGCGTGACAAATATAGTGGGTTTTGCTGATGCCAGCTTGAATGCATATGGCTGCGTCATATACTTACATGTTACTGATACAAATGGTAACACACACGTAAACTTGGTGTGTGCTAAATCCAAAGTTGCACCTGTTAAGGTCATATCTCTAGCTCGTCTAGAGCTCTGTGCCGCTGTTCTTTTGTCTAAATTAATTAAATTAGTTTATGACACTTACCGCTCTCGTACCGCTATCAATAATATATTTGCCTTTTTCGATTCTACAATTACGCTTTCATGGATTCATTCCTCACCGCATAAATGGAACATTTTTGTTAGTAACCGCGTCGCTAAATGTCAAGAAAATCTTGATCCTAAGCATTTTTATCATATTAACGGAAAGGAAAATCCTAGTGACTGTCTGTCTCGAGGTCTTCTACCTGAACAGTTACTAAAACACGATTTATGGTGGCATGGCCCTGAGTGGCTTCTGCGCCCAACTGCTGAGTGGCCTATCAGTCCTTTTGTTTCTTCATGCAACGAACAATTGCCTGAATTTAATAATAAAACTCTAACATTGGTACTTACCGTATCAGAACCCAATTTAATATATAGTCTTTCTCAAAAATTTGCATCATTAAATAAAATATTGCGCATAATTGTATACATTCTGAGATTTTTGCGTATTATTCCTTACGATAAGTCACACAAGTCAATTACTGTCCGTGAATTAGCTACCGCTGAAATTTATTTAATTCATTGTATTCAACAATTTCATTTTAAAGATGTTTATGACGAAATTAAAAGTAAAAAACTTCGTTCACAATTTAAAAAACTCGATCTCTTCATAGACGAGCATAATATAATTAGAATCGGCGGCAGATTGTCACCTTCGCGAACCTTCCTTATGAAGCTCAGCATCCCGCTCTTTTACCTAAACATGATAATTTTACACATGTTATAGTAAACTATTATCACCGTATTTATTGTCATGCCGGTGTAAGCCTTCTTAGCTCTCTGTTACGTCAAAAATATTGGATCATCTCTTCTAGAGGTGTCATCAGACAAAGATTACATGCTTGTAACTTTTGTTTTAAAGTTTCTCCTTCTCACCCCAGCCCAAAGATGGCTGATTTACCCGCTTGTCGCGTACAGGAGACTAAAGCTTTTGTTCATACGGGTGTGGATTACGCTGGTCCCATTAAAGTAACGTTATGTAGACGCCGAGGCCAGAGAAGTCAGAAGGCTTACATATGCTTATTCATTTGTTTCGTTACCAAAGCAGTTCATATTGAATTGGTTACCGACGTGTCATCGGACACTTTTATTTCCGCTTTTAAAAGATTCATTTCCCGCAGAGGACCTGTCTCTTATTTATATTCCGATAACGGAACCAATTTCGTTGGAGCCAAGGCTCAATTGCAAGAACTACTTGTTAACCGCTACCGCATAGAGTGGAAAATGATTACACCCCGCGCTCCCCACTTTGGAGGGTTGTGGGAATCAAATATTAAATCTACTAAAACGCATTTATACCGTGTTATCGGTTCTCAACTCCTTACCTATGAGGAGCTTTCGACTGTTCTCACTGAAATTGAGGCAGTTCTAAATTCAAGACCGCTCTGTGTCCTGAATGAGGATCCGTACCCAGAACCGCTTACACCCGCTCATTTTATAATGGCTTCTCCGTTAACTTCGTTGCCTGTCGTGAATGTTCCCGAAACAACGAAATCTCTGACTTGCCGCAAAAAATTGCTTGACCAGATGGTTTGTAGTTTCTGGAAGAGGTGGCGTATGAATATTTACATAATCTTCAAGTCAGACAAAAATGGTTGAACGCCGCAGACGATATTAAGATTGGTACAGTGGTTCTCATGCATCAGGATGATGTCCCTCCTTTACGTTGGCCAATGGGTGTGATCACTGAAGTTTTTCCCGGCAAGGATGGGACAACCCGCGTTGCTATGGTGAAGACATGCAGTGGCTCTTTCAAGAGACCCGTTGTCAAACTATGTCCTTTACCTTCTCAATAACATCACCGCGTAATTACCTAATTTAGCTGTAGTTAGCATATTTAAAATATTTTCTTTTCTTAGTCCGCTTTAATATAATTTCTTTCCTTTTGAGAATATTACATATCCTCAAAGCCGGGCAGGATGCTCGCGCAAGTTTTAGAAATAAGTTAAATTATAATATTTCCGACCGCAGTTTTGAGCTATATTTCCTTCCCTCCCAATTCCCATACAACAGAACGAGAGGCACGCTCGTCGCACGCCGAATCAGAAGCACTTCCTCCGCGGCGAAAGCCAATCACCGCATATATATCCACTGTGGTTTGAAAAAAACATTCTCGCATGGATCAGTGTGTTCTACTGCAACCGCTCACGTACCGCGCCGCTCCGAAAATAATCCGCTACTATATCAAAAACTCTAAACTCTCTCTATTTATAAGTGTTGGCCGACACAAGTGTAACATTTAAAACTCAAGTGATAGTGCATCACAGTGAAAGGAAGAAAGTCGTGAACACGTGGGACGTCTGCTAAGGCTGCCCCTTGAGTCAACGTGCTTCGTCCAGTTCTCAAGTAAGTCCATCCATCCCTCTTTCTTACTCATAATCTCATATTCCCTTTTGCTCAATTCTGTGTGTCGTCCAATCTTCCAACCCGCAAAAATAAAATAAATAAATTATATCCCCGCGTATTGGTCTTTCGAAGTCGAAAAACCGCTTCAACTTATACACCAATCATCAACAACAACAACATCGGTTCGCAAAAAATACGACGGTAGTCTGTATTGTTACAAAGATTTCTCATATTATTATTTTATTTGAAAATGTCATAATTATAGTTTTAGCTCGTGGCTAAGTAATGTTAGCCACACGGATCAATCCATCAGGTTAAGCTACGCTTGCCGGGGTTGGTCCATGGATGGGTGACCATCTTTACATACCGAGACTCCTCCGTGCCTCGGAAAACACGTTAAGCCGTTGGTCCCGGCTGTCATTCAATCTTTGACAGTCGTTACGGGTCGTCAGAAGCAAGAAAGTCTGACAACCAGTATTAGTACAGTTAGTAACGCTTTTCAAAGCTTACTGTCAGTACTTCTACACTTGCAGCCTGTGGGTCAATTTCACTCAGCGGGCATACAGCGACCTACGCGTTCAATATAATAACGCACTGAGAGTACTGCTGCGGCTGCCGTGGCGTTGTAGTGCGTCAGGGATGTTCGCGGACAATAACATTGATGGTTTTGCCGCCATTACAACAAAAAGATGTGCATCCCTGATGTCGCGTGTTCGCGGCAGCACCAACAGTATTCTCCGTGAGTTCACAGATCGGTGGGATTCCCCGATGTTGCGGAGGTGGATGCAGCTCCACGCTGAATTTAAATTTTAATTGTTTTGTTAATCTTTGTCTGTAACTAACACTAGATGATAAGTAAAATTGTTACTAACTCTATGGACATTTGACTGAAAGTAAAAGTATACTATTCTATTCTATTACCAAGGGGTATCGTATAACCCAGGCCAGTAACTGGGTTGTGGAGGTCAGATAGGCAGTCGCTCCATGTAACATACTGATATTCAGCTGCATCCGGTTAGTCTGGAAGCTGACCCCGACATAGTTGGGAAAGGGCAGGCAGATTGATTGAGTTAAGCATCCCAACCCACCTGCCAAGCGTGGCGACTATGGCAAGACCCCCCTTTAGAGGAGGTCTATGTCCAGCAGTGCACGTCATTTCGGCTGAAATGATGATGACGCTTTTAGAATCCGCGGTCGGCTATTTTGCAACTACATCAATGCTGCATCGCGTTTTGGCGAATCTTTCGAGTTCTAAAGCAATAAAAATTGCACATTTTCTCTCGATTGCTTTTTGTATCGAGCGAAAGAATAAGCGACTACATCGCTGGTCACAGATATTTAGAGTATCGTCTAAGTCTTTTATGGCCCTAAAACACGATTACTGTTTCATAACTGCAAAACCCACTCACAGAGAGCCGTCGAGTCAGCAATGAGAACATTATAAGCTGATTATTCAATAGCTATAAAACTGAATTGCAGAACAGTTGCAAGACATGGTGACTGTGATGGATGAAACATATAAGAGAAAAGGGATGAATATAAATGTGAATAAGACGAAGGTCATGGTGTTTGAAAGAGAAGAGGATGTATCGGTGTGTGATGTAAAAATAAATGATAATAGTTTGGAGCAAGTAGTAGGTATATTTGAGGAGTCAGTTTACAAGGGATGGAAAGATTCATGAAGATGTGGAAATGTATAAGTAAATGGTTTAAGTAAATGCGGATACATGCGGTTGTAACCAACCAGTCGATACCCAAAAAGGCTCGACTGGCTGTTCACAATAGTGTGTTGGTGCCCACGCTTATGTATGGAAGTGAATGTTGGGTGTGACAAAAGAAGCATGAAAGTAGAATAAATGTTGTGGAATTGAGTTCCTTGCGAAGCATGTGTGGCGTGACTATGAATGATCGGCTGAAAAATTATGTGATAATGCATCGGTGCAGTTTAAGGGGACGATAACCGACTTTTAATGATTTTATACTGAAGATCACGTCTAAACGAGTAGTGTTAATGATTTGAAAAAAATATATGATAAGTTAGAGCATTTTCTCAATAACTGAATATGTGAATATTTTAGATTATGTTTATATTACATATTGAAATTAATTTGTAAAATTATGTCTAACGCGGATAAAAAACTGAGAATGGCGCAAAATCTACCAAGCGTATTTACTGAAATATCACTAATTTTAAGATAATTTAATTATTGATCTTTTAGTATACGCGTTTTATTAAAATACCTTTTGGTTTGTGTATAATAAATTAATAATGCGTCAAATTAGGGACAGCGCTCCTTGATGGGCGAGTCCTATTACTGGCTGAACGTACGACGCGTTGCGTGAGCTCAGTACAGAACACGCAAGCTAACTCAAGGTCACTGGCATAAAAGAAGATGTAGTGACAAAAATTGAAAAGAGTACTTATGCTGAGATGGTTTGGTCATGTTGAGAGCATGAATGAAAGGCGGCTAAAAAAAGGTATTTACAAGGCAGATATAAGTGGAAACGCCGGGAGGTGACGCCCTAGGAGGACATAAATAATGACCTAATTGGTGATGTTCTACAGAAAGGTCAGGTGTGCAGTACTCGCGTGTATGACCAGATGTATGAACGTAGGCGAAGCAAAAAGAGTATGTAAGGAGCTTAGCAGGTGGCGTTCTATAACTTCTGCTTACCCCCATGGGAAGAAGGCGTGAGTTTATGTATGTATGTGTATGTATAAAATGTATGTGTATATATAAAACTTACCGGTCTGTAGCACCATGCTGCCGTCTTCCTGAGTGAGTATGAGGTACGCGTGTGAGCCCTCCGCTTCTCTAGTACCGTCGGTATTCTCGCCTAGAACCGACCACATGTCTATGCAACCTGTAGGTAGAAATAGGATAAAGTATTTAAAACATGAGCTATGAAAGCAATACACAAAACTTTTTTACAAAAAAAATAACCGACTTCCAACAAAAACACTAAAAAGTGAAAAATAACTTTAATTTCGGAAGTCGGTGTCTTTGTATGTGTTTTAGTTTTTTGCCACCGACTTCCGAAATTAAAGTTATTTTTCACTTTTTAGTGGTACCTACCCCACACCAATTCGTATACCACTACTTGCTATGAAAACAACAGTGACAGGAAGTTTTATAATATCATCAACATACACCGAGTGGATTAAATACGTATTATTGACGAGTTAGCTCTAGATCTGTAATGATCTGAAATAATATATTATATGAGACCGCGCAAGCTTCCTCAACCAAATAAAATAATTATAAAAATCTGTTCATAAACAAATAAGTTATGCCTGAACATATATAATACTAGCTTTTGCCTGCGGCTTCACCCACGTGGATGTCAGAAAAAATCTCACGGGAACCGGGATTAAAAGTACCTACCCTACATAAAAAAAACCCAGGTATTCGTCCAAGTTGCAAGTTTATTAACTCTGGGAATAAGATTTTTCATGCAAACAGAACCCCCCGTTTTCCCCCCCTTAAAGGTCAAATTTACAAAAAACCCCTTCTTAGCGGATGCCTATTTTATGTTTTGCTTACGTGCCAAATTTCAGCCCAATCTTTTTAGTGGTTTGAGCTGTATTGATAGACCAATCAGTCGCGGTTTCTATGTATGGCTAGATATATATAATATATTGAGAACCTCCTCCTTTTGAAGTCGGTTAAAAATAATTTATAGCCAGAGTGCATCTCATGACAATTCCAATAAGACCAAATACGGGTAGGATACATTGTTTTATTACGGAGTTCCAGTACCTACCTTCCGGCTTCATCATCATATCAGTTTGATGGTACCATTTAGATTAGAACTATTTATTTAAATTTGCTTCGCTTAACTATCTTAGATATCTCATCGCCACCCGTGACATACGTATCATTGAAAAGTTCTGGTGGTCATCTGTGACCTTCTTCATCAGTTCCACTTCACCAAATTATACTTTCTGAATGCAAATGATTGACTTGTTGATGAAAATATAAAAATCGCTATATGTATGCCTATAATATTTGAGACCTTGTGACATGAAACGCTAGGTCTAGCGTACATGACTTGTCACAGTTTCGAATCGTATAGGATAAAACATAGAAGAGCGAGAGTTTTTTTATTATTTACAGAAGAGCTGTTTAATACCAATTTGAGTATTAGTAGCGGTTAAGAATAGACTTTATGGCATGGATTACTAGGTCTGTTTTTGGTGATTGACGAAATTCCATATAAAGTTTACATGGAATTTCGACAATAATTAATAGTTATTTATGATATTAGTGCGGTAAGTTGGTCTTTACAAACGAGTAGACGAAAGTCGAGGGCTTACCATAGTCACGAGTTTGTAAACACCAATTTCCGCGCGTGTGTCATACAAAGTTTTTCAACACATTTGGGAGAAAACATTACAATAGATAATAAAATAAGCCATCAAAACATTTTAAGAAAATTATTGAGTATTTATTCGAGTCTTCCATGATATAAAATTATTGTAAATCATATAGCACTCACGATTTTGGCGGCTCATTCAAGATATCAGGTGCAGTAGATTCCATTATTAATATCGGATTCCTCGCTTGAACTCATATTATTATTTTGTAAATATCAATAGGAAAGTCGCAACAATCTTTGACATTTCTAATAGGAAAATGGCGCAAATTTGCAAATGGCACCACGTGCACATGGTGAAAATTAGTACTACATCTTTCGTCTCATTTTCTCTTTAATAATAAAGTGAGATAAACGTATTGAGCAAAAGAGCTTCCAAGGAGGTTCGATCATTCAGCTTATTTACTCTTGTAATTCGTCTCGTAAAAGGTGGCTGGGACAGACTGGATGCGGAAGGCGGAGGACAGGGTGTTGTGGCGCCGCCTGGGAGAGGCCTATGTCCAGCAGTGGACTGCTATAGGCTGAGTTGATTGTTGATTGACTCTCGTAATTTGAAACTCTTTGGTAGAATTCTTATATATTTTTTTTTGTAATTAATAAATAATAATAATAATAAACCGTAAAGGATACGCACGGCGCTATACAACGAAAGGGGCGGTAAAACATGAACTTGATGAGAATACCTATTTTACAGCCCGTTCCGTTGTATCGTGCGTAATTTTTAACTTTTGAACAATGTATACAGGCTTCGTAAATGCATTTTTTTTACAAATGTGTTGAAAAAAAATTTACAACATGTCTCGGAATTAACACACATCCTCTTAACTCACAATGATGAGTACAATGACCTTCATTGTACTCATCATTATGAACAACTTCTACGATGCGATGGGACAAACCAGAAACGCAAAAAAAATCTGCTGCTCTCTATATTTTGACGAGTTATTCGAACATAAATGTATGGAACAGCTGATTTTAATCGCGATTTCAAGTTTAGTCCTATAGTAAAAGTTGTTCATAATGATGACTACAATGACCCCTTACGAGGTTGTGCGTTAATTCATGGACATGTTGTATTTAGATACCTAAGTATATTTTCATGATTGTTCTGTTTCAAATATCGTTAACGCGTTTTTAGTAAACTGTTGTCCTCTCATACCTATTAACATGTAATTTGAAAACATTATAAAATCTTTTTTTTTTTTTTAAAGAGTGACCGTGGAGTTTCTTGCTGGCTCTTCTCCATAGGAAACGACCAATTGGAACCGTGCACCTAACTTCTGACGTTTCATAAGTGCCCATGTAGGCTTATGTGAAATAAAAATATTTTTGATTTGATTTGTTAAAAACTTAATCAAATAAGCAGTAAACTCACCAGGTAAATTAAAAGCCGTAATGAGCTGCGGCCTGACAGTCCTCTGTAGTACAGTCAGCGCCCCATTCTTGCCTCTACCACTGCAGGTGACCAGCTCAATGACCGGGTTGTCTTGCTGCCGACTGTACTCTTCTGACAGTAGTTGAGGCTCGCCCATCGATACATCGCCGATTGGGCAGATGTTTAGCAGGGAATCACAAACCTGGGGGATAAGGAAAGGGGTAATATTTAATTGACCCTCTAAAAACTTATTGGTCTTCTAATGACGATCGCTTTTTCGATCCTCTAAAAACCTTTTTGGTCTTCTAATGATGAGCCTTTTTAGGGTTCCGTATCTCAAAAGGAAAAAAGGGACCCTTATAGTATCACTTCGTTGTCCGTCTGTATGTCTGTCTGTCTGTTAAAACCCTTTTTCTCAAGAACGCGTGCAGGAATCAAGTTGAAATTAAAATCAAATACGGTCACTTGGAACTCTAAAAAAGTCAAGCTTCTAAATCAACGCAATCAAAAAATACGACGATTTATGCGACATATTTTGATACTCGCAAACAAATCAAAACGTATAAACGTACGTACAGGGTACTTTCCGTTGACCTAGAATCATGAAATTTGGCAAGAAGCAAGGTCTCACAGTACAAATAAAGGGGAAAATCCGAAAATCATTCATTTGTAGTTTTATCACATAAAAAAATATTTAGCGATGCGACGGGGAGGGTCGGGGGAACAAGACATTTTACTTAGAGTCGCAGGCAGAAGCTATTAAATAAATAAAAAGTAGCCATCATCTCCCAACCTTTTCCCAACTATGCTGGGGTCGACTTCCAGACTGACCAGATGCAGCTATACCAGTATTCTACATGGAGCGACTGCCTATCTGACCTCCACAACCCGATAACTTGGTAAGACTGGTTGTCAGAATTTCGGGCTTCTGACGACCCGTAACGGCTGTCAAAGATCAACAAAATGACAGCCGGGACCAACGGCTTAACGTGCTCTCCGAGGCACGGAGGGGTAAATAAAATGTAGTACCTACCTCAAAGACATAGCTAGTAAGCTGCGTAGAGGTCCTGATGTCAGACCCGTACACTTCTAGTTCGTCCTTGTCACTGATCTCGATGACATTGGTGGCCACACAGTCGCTGATTGTGTCCAAACGTCGCTTCTTCGCTAAAGGATCTGATTGGTCCTTCTGGTGTTGCTCTTTGTTGAGTTGTTGTTCTGTTTGGACAAATAATATAACGTCATAATCTATAAGGCTATAATAATAGGCACTGACAAGTAACTGATGTTACGTCGGGTTCTCACACCCGGTGTTCGTTTACAATTACAATAATTTTATTAAATAATTATCGTTCCGTGACATCATAGCGGGCCCTATCGGAATACCAGCGCTGCGACACTTATTTTTAAGTGCCGCAGCATCATGCTGAGATACGGGCCTTTTGGCCTCGTACTGGACTTTCTGTTTTTTTTTTATTTTTTATTATCTATACATACAGGGTTAATTTAAGTTAGCTAGCAAAACTCCGCAAACGTGATGGTTTCGATATCTAAACACGATAACATAAAAATAAACAAGTGCATGTCGGACCACGCACAATGAAGGGTTCCGTAGTTGGGATGAATTTATCCCAAGAACAAACTTAACATTGTAGTTGAAAAACATGTTCCCCAATACATTCCATCTGCAAATGTAAGTTTGTACGCACAATATTGAGTGATTTACCATGTTATTTTAAAACCATAGACTTTTTACAGGTTTTTCTGTAATCTATAAGTATAGAACTATTCTTTGTATTTTTATCAACATTTTAGGCTCAGCAGTTTCGGAGATAAGGGGGTAAATTTTCAACTGTTTATTTTAAAATATATCTGAAATCCTTACAACAAGCCCTTTCATTTGATATATCACACGGCACAGTTTGCAAACTTTATTTTAAATTTTCTAATTTTTCCCCCAAAAATGAACCCCATATTCAAAATGTATTTATTTACGTTACACGTTCGTGTTTGGGTCACAGAAATTCATAAGTATACCAAATTTCAACTTATTCGGTCCAGTAGATTCAAAGCAAATCGGCTGTGACAGACGGACAGACAGTCAGACACAAGTGATCTGAAATACAGGCCTAGAGCTTAGTTTAGGCACCAGTCTCCCACAATATAAAAATGTTGTCTGACTCTGATAGCTTGTAACAATGTATCATGTAATATTGTGGTGAGAAAAATAAATCTTATCTTATCTTATCTTATAAGGGTTCCGTTTATTCCTCGTTTTAAGTCTAAAATAAACTACGATTCTTACCACTCTCAGACACTGTGAGGTCCACAGTAGCTTCTAACGGCTTGTCTACTGAGAACAGCATTCTGTTCTCTCTCTCTGTGACTCTAAGTAGGAGAGAGTTGCCCAGTCGAGAGCCCAGGAATAGAAAATCTTCTTCAATTACGCACATCTGTGGATAAAACATTCATTTTAGTTTATTTTAAAGCTCCGCAATTAAAGTTTGGCGTCAACAAAAGCCGTCAAACTTAGGCTGCATTCCGAATTAAGACCATAATCGCTGTAATCGATTTTAGCGCGCTTAAACGCGTTCCCTATTACCGTTTAGCGCGCTAAAATCGATTACAGCGATTATGGTCTTAATTTGGAATGCAGCCTTATTATTTCATACAAATTAGCAAACGAACGTATTAACCCATATATGCCCAGAACTACTTTTGTTCTCCGATAGCATTTATTTTTGAATATGTGGATACCTGAAGGGTTCTTATAAAGACTGTAAGTGAAGATTTGCGGTGACAGTGGGGGAAGGCTGTTTTTTTTAATGGGTCAAAAACGACCCCTTGGTCAAATGTGTTACTTTAAATTAATGATGAATAAAAATGCCATTATTTTATTTATTCTTTATTTACCGTCATAATTCGAGACAAAATTCAAAAATGAAACTGAGAGAAGCTTTTTGCATGTAAATCACCACACTGTACCTACGTCGTAAAAAATGTCGCATTAGACAAAGAAATCTGTATTCCGACACCCCTCCTGTACTTTAGTTATCAGTTTATTGATAACGTGACGCCCCAATCCCGAATCAGCACGCTCTTAGCGCCCTTGGTAGGGATCAGCATACAGGCAGTAGCCCAGTCTCGTCGCAGCAACCACATTTCGAAGCCAAGTCTTATGCTTCCATCTGATATGCTGTTTGCAACCATATCTACCGTAATACGGAACCATGGATTCATCGATACTTATTTATTTTTCAAAAAGTAGAGAAAACTCTACAAATTTAGCATTTAGCTTACCAATTAGCGGGCGTATTTTTGCCATCTCGTAATTTTCAGACAGTTCAGTATTATCAGCGTCATGGAAATAACGCAATATCACTTCGAATCGATTTCGATGCATACTTTTTGTGACAAGTTAGTATATTGTAGGTATCTTCATTGTTCTCCCAGTAAATGCGGCGTCGCGTCAAAGGAGCATAACCAGACAAAACAAGGATAGCAATAAAGCAGTACCTATATTTCTTTGTCCGACATAGATAAATTCATATTTCCTGCATGAACAGCATATAATACGAAAACCACAACGAAACGAACGAATGTTACGAAAGCAACAATTAGTGTAATTTTATGTTTATTGTTTCTTTATTGTTTTATTTTTTTTAATGTTAAGCATACTTAAGTTAATTTTCTGTGAAGATTACATTGTTATAATTATAAGGTTGTATTGTTTTAGCTATAAGTAATTTGGTGTTAATGTATTGTGTAGTTATTTGTAATTGTTAATAATAGTGTTATTTAAAACAGTTAATATTATAAGTAGGCTTAGCTATCGCATTAGGTTTGTCTGACTAAATGAATGATATGACCTGTAATGATAGTTTAAGAGTTTTAAATAAATAAATAAAAAATATCTGTTTGTCTGACTGAATGAATGATTACTTCTCGATCGAAAAACAGCTCAAAGAATGTGACAGGGTCTCTCTCTACTTTCAGATAAAGTTGTAACAGACCTAGGTAGCGGTGTGGTCTACTCACGATTGTACCTGGGAAGATCTCTCTTCACCCAAGTGCGCTCCCTACCCACTTGGCGTTGAGTAGCTGTTTCTCACCCCCACGTGCCCTTCTGCGACCGACTTCTTCCAGTGGCAATGGTCGTATATCATCACGATCCTCATCCTCGCTGAACGTAGTTTCCTCAGCAAATAGACGCCTCAAAGTATGACACTTACAGGTGCGAGTAGCTTTCGACGGGATAAATGATGGAAAAATACATCTTCTTCATCGCCGTAATTACCGTCACCCTGCCTTCGCCAGGAGGGTCAATAAACATATCAGCACCTTGTATCTCATCGTTGGAGTCTAAATTTTCCAACACCTCTATAATATCGTTTGTTTTACGCGATATTCTAGAGTCTAGAATCTAGACCTAGAAACCAAAAATAGCGACTATATCTTCCCAAGGGGTCGTTAGCGACCCACAAATGTTTGGGCAACTATCTCTGTGTAATAAAACATTGATTTCCGAGCATTTTCACCTTTATGGGATAGATAAACTATCTAATTTTATAACAAAAACAACTTAATAGGTATACTTACGAAGAAAAGAATATTACTTACATTATTTCCAGCAGAATCGGACTTTTTTGTCACCAAAAGTCAAGTCATGACTTGAACTGTCACCAGTAAATCCAAATTTAACCGTCAATCAAAGTTATCTATTTATTTTAGTAGATACTTTGATTATTCGATAGATGGTACTAGACGTCGCAAATTAGCGTTTTCACTCACACACTCGCTCGTTTTCTAGAACCTGTTTTACAGGACAAAAACGACCCACTGGGCATATATGGGTTAACTCACAAAATATCAACCCAAAACCCATTAACTCAAAAACTCATTGACTCACACACCCATTAAATCACAAACCCAGTAACTCACAAACTCATTAACTCATAAAACCACTAATACTCTCTCATTACAATAAATTATTTTGTTTAAGGTACAAGTACGCTAATTAACATTGCCGTGCTTTCCTATAAGTTGGACATGAGCGAGATCTATATTATTACTAGCTGCGCCCCGCGGTTTCACCCACGTAAGTCTCGATCTCGATACAAAAAATTAATAGTAGCCGATTCTCAGACAAAATTCGGGAGGTTCCTGTTCAGGATAAAGCGGGAGGAAACGCCCGGGTGTCACCACTGTGTGGATCGCCCGGAGGACACGGTGGAGCATACGGTGGAGGTCTGCCCGGCTTGGGCGGAGCACCGCCGTGTCGTGTGTCGTGTTCGGGCCATGGTTCGGAGCGAGAGTGCATGGGAGGCCGTCACCTCCTTCTGCGAAGCAGTAATGCTTGCGAAGGAGGAGGCGGAACGCGTGAGGGTGAGGCAGGGTTCGCGCCCTCACGCGCAGGAGACGCCCCGGGCGTCGGGAGTCGCAAGCTGATTTCCGGCCACCGTAGGCGCGGGCCTGCGGACGGTGAGCGATGGGTAGCTCGCCGTCCGATAAGGATCAGGCCCGGGTCGACGGCGCGTTGTGTTTCACGCGCGCCTCAAAGAGATGTCAGCACCAACTGACGGGGTCCGTTAGGGCCAATGCCTGCCAGGGTTGCGAGTTTGTCCGAAAGGGATATCGTGGCCCTGGCACACAGGCAACGGAAGGAACACGGGTGGGTTTTAGTCAGTAAAAGTCTGACACGCCCTCCCGCTCCGCCCAGAGCGGGAGAAGTTATTTGATAATTTCCACCCCAAAAAAAAAAAAACATCATTATCGGTCAAGCCGTTTCGGAGGAGTATGGTAAGTAACATTGTGACACGAGAATTTTATATATAAGATTGTGTATTAATGCTGTGTACGTATTAAGTTAGTAAACCTCTAACTAAACTAATTAACCGACTTCTAAAAAAGGAGGAGGTTCTCGATTCGGATGTTTGTATTTTTTTTATGTTTGTTCGCGCATAACTCCGTCGCTTGCCTACCGATTTGAAAAATTCTTCTGTTGGAAAGGGTATACTTCCCAAATGGTCCCATGAAAATTTTATCGAAATCTGACAAGCGGTTTTTGAAAAATCGACAAAAATCTAAAAATGTATCGACATTGCCTACATTAACGATCTTTTCGTTTACTCTGCATTGCGTTTTTTGTTCGCGCATAACTCCCATCATTTACGAACCGATTTGGAAAATTCTTTTTCGGCACTAAAAACTGAAAAATAAAAAACTTTTTACAAAAAAAAATAACCGACTTCCAAAAAACACTACAAAGTGAAAAATAACTTTAATTTCGGAAGTCGGTGGCATAAAACTAAAATACAGATTCAAAGACACCGACTTCCGAAATTAAAGTTATTATTTTTCACTTTGTAGTGTTTTTTGGAAGTCGTTTATTTTTTTTTGTAAAAAGTTTTTTTATATGTATTATACAGACACACAGACACACACTACTTTTATGGTGTAGGTACATAATAAAGAGTATTCTATTCTATTCTATACAGAAGAAAATATACAATCTGGCTCTGGATGTACGACATTAAATTAAAACGAGCACAGTACTAGTCCATCGAAACATTTTAAAACACGAAGATTAGTAGTTAAAGGAAAATTTAAAAATCGCAATTTTCAAACAAAATAAATAGCAGAATCAAATGCATAAAAAGTAAACACTCTCCGCCTTATTACAAAACAAGGTTTATATTTTGACATGGCTTAAACCATGGAGCCAGTTTTTGTAATAAGAACGTAACAGTGATTGAAATACCGTTCTATAGACAAAACTGAAAACTTAGTTCGGTACTAAGTTGTCAGTTTTGTGTTTAGGAACTGTACCATAGTCGAAATAAAGTTCGAAATTCAATAATGGCTCCATGTTTTGAACCTGAGTCTGAAGATAAACCTTGTTTTGTAATAAGGGGGTCTATATCTACGAAAAGTTACTGACCCTGCGCGGCGCGTTAGGCGCGCCTTACAATGTTTACCTATTATTACGGACTCAGATCTACATCATGTTGAAAAATAACAAAATGGAAAATAATTTCCGGTGGCTAAAGTATTCATTGGATTTGATTTATTTTTTGTATACTGGTAAAAAACAAGATACTCTTTACGTGGTTTATAGGAATGTCAATCGTCCTGTAACACCTTGTATAGTTTATTGTATGTTTGTTTGTTACACTTTCACGCTAAACGGCTGAACCGATTTAGATGAAATTTGGCACATGGGGAGACCATGGCCTGGATTATGACTTAAGATACTTTTTATCCCGATATTCCCACGGGATCGAAACTTATGCGGTTGAAACCGAGGGGCGCAGCTAATAAAAAAACCCATAAACTTACACAGGTAGTAAGCACGGATGCGGCGGCCCTGTCCAGATGGAAGCTCCGCACAGTTCGTACGGAGTCAGCTAGCAGTGTCAATACGTACAGTTGTCCTCCTTTTAAGGATAGAGCCAGTCGACCCTCCCCTAAAGGGGCTACGCATGACCCGTCTAGCGTTATGCACACGCCTTCTTGAATTCCTGTTGAATGAGACGAGTACCAAGTGTCACAAAAAACAACATAGAAATTATGAAAATCTGTTTGATATTTCCAGGACCAGCCATTGTGGCGACGCTTTGGAGATGCCTGTATCCAGCAATGGACGTCTTTCGGCTACTTATGATATAAAAGGGCTTCGATTCGTAAGGGAACAGGGGGTCTACTCTGAAGCGTTGATCCGTTTTATAACTTCCATAGTTTCCTTTTTTTACTTTGTTTGAATCCCTACCCGACTTAAAGTCACATTTTTGACTTTGGCTTATCTCTTTGACGGTCGTTTTTTTTTTCTTTCGCCGCAGTCAGCCATAGTTAGCCGTAGTCAAGCAACGGCTGAACATTCGGCCGATACTTCCGATTTATGTTCGGAGTAGACCCCCTCATCACAGTCAAGTTGTACTTTTGAGATACGTCCAAAATCATTTGTTTTTTATAACAGGCTCCATTCAGCAATGCCATAACTTAAGGCTACGCTAGTCAGCATTTTTCATAACCAGAATAGTTAAATAAAAAGGCATTTAAACGTTATGAGCCTCGAAAGATTCATATTTCAACACTAATTTAACGCAACTTTGGGCGTGAATAAATAACAGAACCAGTATGACATCTCCAAAACAGAAATCTTTCATGCTTAGTTAAATTATTTCGTTGTTCAAATAACTTTATTTTGAATTAATACAGTACAGTACATTAGTCACATTGTTGTCATAAAGTTTTTCGGTATAAATCATCGAGCTCGCTTACTGCTCTTGCAATGACTTTGGGCGAACGCATGCTTTCTAGCTACGCCCACGAACGTGTTCTAGCCACACCCACGAACGTGTTCTAGCCACGCCCACGAACGTGTTCTAGCCACGCCCACGAACGTGTTCGAGCCACACCCACGAACGTGTTCTAGCCACGCCCACGAACGTGTTCGAGCCGTCGTCGGCGTCGACTAGTACAGCGTTAAGTTGCAGGAGCAGCGATCAAATTTAAGACAAGATCGTAAGCTTATTTTAGCCAATATATTTTAATACTTACTGAGTGGAAAATTTGTAGTATGTGAGGCTACGCTATTCAACGATACGCCATACGGTGGTACCGACTGATTCAGGTATATAAGAGAGTTCACAGCCATTATCAGACAGCCACCTGTAAACAAAAACAATATCAGTTAATATTATATCGAAAAAAAAAGTATATTCCTTTGTATACAAAATAGGGCAACACTGGGCTTTAACTAATAGCAACAGACTCTGTCTCAGGTAAGCTTTTTATGAGCTGTTCATTGTAATTGGGTATTTTACTCTATAAGAGAAAAACTCTAAAAATATATTATTGAGATAGCTTAGGCAAAAAGCAGTCGGAAAACGTTAGTTTTAGTTCATAAATTAGCAAACTAAATTTTAAAATTAATTTCAAAGGTTTCAGCTTTTTTAATCTGGTTCAAAACACCATTAAATAGAAGAATAAGAATAATTTATTTGTGAAACATAGGTAATTACAGACAAAGATCTTAAAAATTAGAGAGTTTGCTATGTTTTGCCAATATTGACATACAAATGAGTACTATTCAATTACAATGATAAATGTATTACAATACAGTATTTCAGTACCTAATTTTATTAACACATGCATGCAAATTAAATTGTATTACAATTTATTCAGAATTTCATAGTTTTGTCGCCATGTTATTACGTCATATGGTTATGTAAACTTAGAAGTGTCAACTATCTACACACTACACAATATTAATACCAGAAATAAGGACAAATTACGTGCTCCATTTCACCGGCTTCATAAGGTTCATAACTCATTTGTTGGACTTGGTATAACTTTTTATAACAAGCTACCCTCTTCCTTGCTAGATTTGCCTTTTAATGCGTTTAAAGTTAAAGTTAAATCCAATCTTTGTTCAAAGGCATACTATTCTATCAACGACTACTTAAACGATAAGAACAGTTGGTCGCTGTGATTAACTCAAGACAATGTTCATGTTCTTTCTCCAGATAGATTCCCTACTGACAGGTTATATGAGTTCCTATATTTGTTTATTTTATTTGACCGTCTAAGTCAATTTATGTTAATTTATTAGTGACAAAATCTACTCATTACAATGTTCTTTTATGAGTTGTATTGCAATAAGTGGTTAGCTAGCGACCTTAACAAATTGATCACTTTATTCTTGCCTGAGCAACCGGCAGCAAGTTCGTCATGCTCCCTTAGATGTCACTGCTTGTGGTAGCGTCGGGGGTCGGGTTGCCTCCTTCCCTCAAATATGGCGAGGGGGGTGATGGCTGATCTTTGCGTTATGCTCGTGAACGGGTGCTGCTTGTGGTGACTGGTCGTCTTGCTGACCATGGTTTTGTTATTGTTATTAATAATTAACTGTTTTTATTTTACTTCGATGGTGCTAGTTTATCATTTGTGACTTCGAGTTATAGCTGTAGCTTTATTTAAGCGGGCACGCCCATTATGCCTGGAAGCTTTTATTTAGATACGTTTTGTTTACGTTATTTCTGTTTGAGTATAGTTTTCTACGATTATTATATATATATATTTGTATAATGGTGTGTGCTAGCTAACATAAGGCAAATAATTTAATTTAACGTTTTGTGTTGCGTAATGCAAATTATTTTATATTGTATTGTATAGCTTCAAGTTTTTTATGCGAACAGACAGCTGTGCTGCTGGGGAGTTTGTTGCGCTACTTCTTCTTCCCAGCTAAAGCACTAGGAAGTGGTGAAGGGTGGGTCGTTTTTGGGGGACTGTCTCATGTAATTTTTGACGTTCGAAAAGTGCTGACTTTCAGCCTAGTTTGAATAAATGACTTTTGATTTTGATTTTATCAGCGTATGCACCAAAATATCAATATCACTGTATTTGTTTATACAGCCAACTGGCGTCATGACCACAGAGCAATATGGCGTCCACTGCGTCCAGCGTTTTCGTCAAATTACGCGCAAAATTTGAAAATGAAAAATTTTAATGCATTTTTATGGCACTTAACGATTGAATAAAAATATTGTGATTTTTTTTTGTGGTTCATTAGCACTATTAGAATCTAATTGAGACACTTTTCAAAAATGGACGTAATACCCTATTGGGACATAAAAAAAAAATACAGACAAATTGAGAACCTAAGCCCTTTTCTAAGAAAAGTATTTGTTTAGTAAACATAAATGGTGCCCAATTTAAATAGGCGTCTGTATTCAGTCTCGTTTTTATGCCAATATAATATGACCATTCCTACCAACTTCGAGATCTTGATGTACTTATTAACCGACGAAGAAGGTCCTTAAAACGACACGTATACTTTTTTTTTAGTTTATGAACAATGCTATTAATTACTTATCACTTACCAAGTGGCTTTTGGACGGGCACAGCTCTAAGACAATCAAAGGGTAGATGCGCCGTGGCCCAAATAACTGGATGCACGCGAGCGCTCATGTTGAGACTCACGCCGCACATCGCGCATGTGTCGTTACGGACCGCAGTACGTCTGAAAATTAATTCTTTATTATATTTAGTGATAATAAAAGAACTCCAACGAGTGGCAGTTCTAAGCGTCCAATACATTCTGATGTTTCAGTCGCGAAAAAAAAAACCTACTGACTGGCTGAACTTTTTGCCATGGCATAAGCTAATATTATACTAGCAAGAGAGAACAATTGAACCCGTTGTCACTAAAGCTGTAGTTTTTTTCCTTGACTAATCATAACAATTAAGGATCGGGTAATCGCCGTAGACCATGGCCATACAAATGTGCGTCGCGCTCACGCCTCGCGGCCATTTAGGATATATTTATTTTTCGCAACAAAAATATGAATATTAGAAAAAAATCACACATAGAATTATAGATAATAAAATAGTCTGTTCATACAAAAAAAAAACATGAAAATATCTCAAATAGTTTGAAAGTAATACCGTTTTTTGTGCTTTGGTACAGATTACTTCCTGAATTTACTTCATAAAGTATTATACATAGATACTACAATACTTAAATATTCACATATAGAATTGATGTGTATGCGTTATAATCTAACATTCATTTTTTGCATAAGTTACGTGCATTACACGAAGGCGTAATACCAGATTTAAAAGTAACTAAAATCGTATATCTGCGCCTTAAGTTAAGATTTCATACCAAATTTATTTAAATAATGACAGACTTTCAGAACAATTGTTTATTGAAACTCAAGAAACATTTTGTGAAGACTTACAGATCCATTTCTTAAGCTTCTTGATAAGCAGTAATGTGTCATTTTACTATCTTAAAGTGCAGGAAAAATTTTGGAAGTTATCTGTAAGTTCTGCAACTCAGTGTGCATTATGCACTGCAAGCATGGTGGTCCTTCTCTGTATGAAAAATCACATTAAATAAAACAACTTACCCAGCAAAAGTCCTGACAGGCTCATACAGAAGCAGCAGCGTTGGTTCATAATAGCCGTGCAGAAACTGTATGTCTAGAATATTGTCTATTTTCTCATCCAGATCTTTTAGCACTATGACGTAAGAAGCTAGGGTAGGCGCTCGGGTGATTGGTTGTGTTGGTTGCTGTAAGTAACAAAAAGTAAAATATTTGTTAAGATATGCTTTGGCAACATTTTATTTTGTGGGTAGTTCAGGGGCTGATCTCCAGATTTTTTTTCCAAGGATGAAATATATTCAGTTGTTGTTTAAAAAATTTTGAAGTTGTAAAAATAAGTTTTTTAAATATAAATTAGAATCCCTTGCCTGGCTCCAAGTATCTAACGGTACCAATGGAAATTCACCTTACACATTTTTTTCTTTACTGGATTTTGAATGAATCCACCGATGTCTTGTAAGACATTTAGACGCTTATAAATAAATATTTTTGACTAAAGAGATTTGTTATTATTTTATTGGCAGGCTAAACAGAGTATGGGCCAGGACCATCGATTTACATCAAAGGCCAGGACTACATTTCTTCAGTACCTACCTATATCAACAGATTATACAGCAATATGGATTTAATTTCTGAAATATTTATTGTATTTACATCCTTAAGTCCCTTAGTTGCCTTTTACGACACCCACAAGAAAAAATAGGATTGTGCTATTCTTTACGTCCGGCACCACACGGAACTAAGGCGACTAAGGGACTTACGGGAGAACGCTGCTGCTCACAGCAGCATTCATGCAACACCATACTGCGATCGCCAACCCGCCTGCCAAGCGTAGCGATTATGGCACCCCCCCCCCACCCACCCCCCTTTGGGGGAGGCCTATATCCAGTGTTGAGCTGCACGATTACTGACAAATGCTTGCACTGATTGGATCCGGTCAGGTCCACTCAAATTTGTGTGGTTCTTTCCTCAAAAGACCATTTCAGACACGGATCTACATGGTCCTCACATGATCTGACCAAGATTATGTCTGGACTTTCTGGACTTTAAAAGAGACTTTGACCCCTGAGTTTGTTTCGCCATTCCTTCTCAGGGGTAGTCCAGATAGGAAATATCGGCTACATCTATATATATTTTTTTTTTTTATATGACGTGTAAAAGTGATTCTAATATACTATTTTCAGAATAAACGATTTCATTTCATTTCCAGCAGTGGACGTCTTTCGGCTGAAATGATGATGATATACAACATTAGTTTTTGTTTACCCTAAACCCGAAAAGGGGTCATTGTACTCATCATTTTGAACAATTTTTTCTATGGGACCAACCTTGAAATCGCGAATAAAAAATCAGCTGTTCCCTACATTTGTGTTCACTTAAAATGGAACAGCTGATTGTTTTTTCGCGAAACGAATGTTACTAATAATAAAGCTGAAGAAGAGTTTGTTTTTTCTATTTGAACCAAAACCTCTTTAGACGCGTTGAGCGATTTGGAAAAATTTATGGATTCGCGTCACTGACATGCTAATATTCTATCTGTAGCTATGAGTATGACGTGTTGCGCTTGGCCAATAGTGAAAGCATATAATTATATTTTTATAATTTAACCATTTTAATTCACAAATTATGACATTTTCATTTTTGTTAAAACAATTAATTGGAAAATTAAAAAAAAACACAGTTATTTTATAAATGATAAATGATTTATTTTCTGTAAGCAGGTTTGTACAAACAAACACTTTTACACGTCAAACATATTTAAAAAAAAACTAGATGAGGTCGGCGTTTCCTAACTGACTACTCTGAGAAGAAAGGCCGAAACAAACTCAGAGGTTACAGTCTCTTTTAAAGTCCAGACATAATCTTGGTCAAATCATGTGAAGACCATGTAGATTGGTGCCTGAAATGATCTTTTGATGAAAGAATCACACAGATTGAGGGGACCTGTCCAGTCAGTACACGCATTTGTCAGTAGTCATGCAGCTCAACTCAGAACTTGAGGAGCTCAACAATTCAACGAACAATACCAAAGAAAGGACATTTGGGTAGGCCGCATAAATATTACTCAAACTGCCAGACAATGATGAAAGCTAACTAAGCAAAAACAAAAATAAACAATAACCCACATAGTCGTCACATTTACAATACTTAATTAAAACAATATAATACTTAACAAAGTAAATATTCATGTCATTGTATACAGGGTGGATTTTTGAGATGGGGTAGTAAGGGCAGCTACCTTAACCGTTGTAGCTACAGGAAAACGGTCTTAGGAGACTGTCCTTAACTTTTTGAGAAATTTTGATCGGCATTCACAGATTTTGAAAAAAATTTACAGTCAGCAGGAAAATGGGCAGTTTTCACAAAATTTTTTTTTTATGCCAATCGATCCTGTTTCTTATAAGGATCAAAAACCACTACTGGACCAACTGAGGTTTGAGTACTAGAAAAGTCAGAAATCGCAAAAAACTTTTCCCATACATTTCGTAGGCAATGAGACTCCAAGTTAGTTTTTTATGATGGACCGCTACAATGAAGACTGGCCAAAAATTAACAAAAAAATAAACTTCGAATTCCGAACGAATACGCGTCATAATTTAATTTGCTTTGAAAACAGAATCTAGATGCTTTGTTGCTTAGTTGCTTGTAATTTCTGAAATTCTGTGCCAAAAATGACCTCATTTAATTTAGAACGTTTAGACTTGTAAAAAATACGCTTCTAGCTTATTTTAAATAATGAAAACCCGTCAGGTGCATTGGAGTGGTACAAGATCAATTACCCGATGCGTCGACTGCCAACTAGAAAGGTAATTACAAATCTTGTAAAGAATCAAGGCACCCTAAACTCTGACATTTATAATAACGTAATTTTGGAGAATCTGGTAAACCTGATAGATGAATAGCCGCTGTCAGAATCGCAGAAAGTGTATTTCCAACAAAATGGCGCTCCGCCACACGACAGCTGCAAGGCAGTATACCGTGGCCACCTCGCAGTCCTGATCTCACACCTCTTGATTTTGTGGGACTATTTAAAAAATTGTACTTTATAAAAAGAAAATACGACAATGTTCAGGAACTCAAAGATTCACTTACCACGATTCTCTATGGAATTAATCCTAGCACATTATCAGCTGCTACCCACTCTGTAGTAAAGAGAGTAAACCTGTGCCTAAGTCAAAATGGCTACCATTTTGAACACCTAATATCTTAGAGCAAAAGTAAAGTTTCTTTCTAGGTGAGTCCAAATGTAAAGTTTCAAGTTTTTAATTTTAAGGTAAAATACCCAAAGTAAAAGTTATTGTTTTTATTTGTTTTTCGATCACTCTTTTTTGTAGCGGCCATTTTATCTATAGTAAAAATTTTTGTTGGAGTCTCATTTCCTACGAAATGTATGGGATAAGTTTTTTGCGATTTCTGACTTTTCTAGTACTCAAACCTCAGTTGGTCCAATAGAGGTTTTTGATCCTTATAAGAAATAGGATCGATTGGCATAAAAAAAAGTTTTTGTGAAAACCGCCCATTTTCCTGCTGACTGTAAATTTTTTTCAAAACCTGTGAATGCAGATCCAAATTTCTCAAAAAGTTAAAGACAGTCTCCTAAGACCGTTTTCCTGTAGCTACAACGGTTAAGGCCCTTACTGCCCCATCTCAAAAATCCACCCTGTATATAAAATTCATCAATGTCAATGTGTATATAAAATACGGATATAATCTCGGTCAGATCATTTGAGGACCATGTAGATTGGTTTCTGAAATGGTCTTTTGATGAAAGAACCACACAGATTTGAGTGGAACTGTCCACGCATTTGTCAGTATAGTTTTAAGTATTCACTTCTTCCGGCAGTCCCCATGACTACCTGTTTTTTTTTTGCATTTGATAGCCTAATTCCTGAGGAAGGTATTTAACATCACGCTATGACCTTCAGGAGCCCAGCAAAGTCCGAAAGAACGGTAAGTGAAAACGTAGTAATAGTGAGGGCGGGTGATGCGATGCGACGCAGTGGGTCGAACGCGCTGGCAGAAGAATAATTATTTTATACTCACAGATTTCTTGCTATCAAGCGGCTTAGCCTCCAAAGGATCTCCATCCTCATTGGTTATATCCTTCCTAAATGGTAACACAGCCAGTTTCTTGCCATACAGTAACATGACGGCACACCGGCCCTCAGGGTCCACTCGGATCCATGGAATGTGGGGGTGAGTTGTCCAGCCATTCTGCAAGATGCAAGAGGAATTAAAAATGCTTTACACAGACAAGCATAGTTTTAAATACTTATAAATATTTTGATACAATTCATTATGCTTGCTCAAGGATGCATATACGGTAGGCTTTAATAATCCTTCCATATCCCAAGGGCTCTGGGTTCAATCGAGCAATCGAGTCTGGTACGACCACGCTGGGATCGGTGCATTTCATTCATTCATATAAATATTTTAATACAATTCATTGTATTCAAATATTTGTAAGTATTTTCATTTGCTATACAAACAAGAAATCAATGAAATAGTTTGTAAATGCACTGATAAGCACAAATAAAACATGCTGAAACATACTGTATTCGATAAACAGACATAATGTTTTCTTTATTGTGTGTGAAACATATTTTAATACTCAAGGGGGATGCTGTAAGGTAACCCGCGAAATTAAAATTTTCTTACGTTTTTTGCAATTAGCATATGAGTATCAAGTTGTGTTGATTAAAATATGATTAGCAACCGTAACAAATATGGCTTTACAGAATTATAATCATAAGAATCAGCAATACAAATCCTTAAGTTAGAATTGGCCTCAAATGTCATGATTTCGAGCAACAGTCATTCAATATGAACTTAGAGAGTTGTATTGATGATTATTATGATTGTAATTCTATAAATATATATTTGATATGGCCGTGAATCATATTTAGATCAACATACAACTACTATACTTACTGACCTGCAAATTGCAAAACAAACAGATTTTTATAAGTTGTCAAATGTTTAATTCTACCATACAGTTACCAATACAACAGCATTACAGGTACAACTTCGGTTGACAATCCCACGATTTAAGGGGTGGGAGTGGGGGGGGGTTGTAGAACCCCCCTTGTGAAGGATAAATTGCGTATGAATTGAAAAACCATTTATCTCCGCATCTTAAAACTTGATGCTTCTAATAATATTATATATCTGTAAAAAAATATGGACTCCCAGCTCATGGGATTGTCAACTAAAACTTAGCCGCATTACATAACAACAAAGACACTTTACAGTAATATAATAATATAAACATCATCCAACCATCACTTACCTTCATATCATCCTCCTCAAAATAATGCATGCTCAAAGTAATAAGGTTATCCGTCTGCGGATCATACTGCAGTACAGATAGCTTGGCTTCCCTGAACGAAACCAGCAACAGATCTCTACCGGCACTGGGGCAGCGGACAGACGCCAGTGACATTACGTTACCCCACATTGTGTATGTCGCTAGACATTCTAGCTTCATCTTTGGAGGGATTGGCTGGCCAGCTGAAACAGTTTAGGAATATAATTTGTTTGTTATTTTTTAAAGTACAGGTGCAGGAAATTTCTGGTCACAAAGGTAAGGCTAGTTACCCTTTTAAAATCTATGCTTAGATTTGAAAGATCCGAAGAGAACCCAAAAACCTTTTCAATTTAAACCATTAAATTGTCTTAAGTACTTAGCTCCTATCTAATGTTTTGGTTGGTTTTAGTTACCTTGGTCAATCAAGCAGACCTAGGAGAGAGGTGGAACATTACAAAATTGAAAGAAGCAACAATTCCAACCTCTAGAAAATACCGTTGATAGGATAAAACTTACCGGCGTTAACCTCCTTGGTTTGGCCTTCAGGTAACAACCTGAAAACCTTGAGGATATTGGCTCCAGCGGTAATGAGACACGTATCATCATTGTTGAAGAAACAACAGCTCACAGCATGCTCAATACCCGTAGCAGGGTGCGTTTGCCGGCAGATCGAAAACATTTTCCAATCGCGTCGGTTTCTAGGTTATGTTTTAAAAATCACTTAAACTTGAAACTATAGATACTTAAGCACTTTTAGTCAATGTTTTCACATATTTAATGGAATTGCTAATGCGTTTTATTGAGAATCGAGGGCTTTTTACAATTGTTTATTTGTGATGCCGTCGCGTCGCTCGACAGCACAGATTAAGTAGTACTCTCGACAGTTCGACACTTCAACAAAATAGTGAGCGTTCCGAAATCTTAACCGGAGAGTTGTGTCACGAACATGAGACGAATCTTGAAAAAGAAGTTATAAAAATATTTTCGTTTTCTATGTGCACGAATCTCTAGATAGATGTTGTTATTATTTCTGTTTTAAATTGTTATAAATAGCAAAAGCCATGTTTAAATACACCCGTTTGTATTCATTTGTTTTTAAACCGAAACTTAATTTGGAATTACTTGGTCCAAGTGTTTCGAACGCATGTTAGTAAATCAGCCCACAGATAAAATAATTCCGTTTCCCAAAATAAATAAGGCTCATTGAGACTTCTTGGCGGGAAAGTGAAGCGTCATGTTCAGCAGTTTGTTTAATTTTCCAAAATTAGTGTTTAGCCGAATATTAATGTGTAATAATGGTGGATTATTAACCATTAAGTGTTTGTGAACGTGCATTAGTGTAGGCAAATGAAACAAAACGGTGCAACTTCGCTTCAAGTTCTCTCAAGAAGTCCGCGTGAGGACTCAGTAAAGTGCCACATCTTTACTGAAACTCAAGGGGAGTGGGCGGGGATATCATCATCATGCATTTATAATTCATTTCATCAATATTTTAAACAAGAACTAAAACTTGACATTGGCTAAATGCACAAACCGTGCGAAGCCAGAAGGAAAAAAAAAAAAAAATAAAGGCTCATTGAGTAGGTTTATATGTCAATGATAAGGCTGGACTCCACTCCACCTCCTTTTACAAACTTTTCAGACTTCACAATACAGGCTGTTCATTTTTCAACTCGTAATTATAGTTTTCTCAAATACCTAATGGGAGGTCATCGGGTGGCTGCAGATTGGGTAGTTATGGGTAGGTACTCTTGCTCTCGTGATTCAAGTCAAGGTTTCTCTAATGACCATTGACATTTTCCTATCTCAATGCTAATGACCACCGATAGTTAGTTTTGGTTATTATAGATACACCACGACTCACGGGCTTAGACTTTGCACTCGCAAATATTTGGCTTAACGGTTATTTCACATGAATTATCTCGCCCGAAACGGACGAATCGATAATTCCTGAAATAGTCGGATAAAAACTGCCACTTGCTTATTTCAGATGTCGCTACTATCCAACGTCTAAGAATTTGGCAGCTAACTGTCAATATCCATACTTTTTTTGTAAGCAAGCGACTTCTTTCCCAGACAGCTGGTGACTGCAAAAATACGGGGACCCATATATTTGCCAAAGATGTTAAAAGACGAAAACTGTGGAAGAAAGCTCTCGCGGGGATGAATTTAACCTAAGTACAAACTTAACATTCGAGTAATTCAATAACATGTTCTCCCATACATTCCAACTGCAAATGTAAGTTTGTACGCACAATATTGGGAGATTTACGAGATACACATACATACATAAACTCACGCCTTCTTCCCATGGGGGTAAGCAGAAACAATCTATAGAACGCCACCTACTACGCTCCTTACATACTTAGGTACACCTTTTGCTTCGCATACGTTCATACATCTAGTCATACACGCACGCCGGTTGCGAGTACTACGAGTGACCATTTACGAGATTTACCATGTTATTTCAAGACCATAGACTTCATAATGGGTTTTCCTGTAATCCATACCTAAGTAGGTACCTATAGAACTATTTACTGTATTTTTTTCAACTATTTTGGCCCAGTATTTTCGGGGATGGTAAATTTCATCAATTTTCTTAAATAACTCTAAACAGTTTAAACAAATGTATACTTGAGAAGTTGAGACCCTCACAGTAAACCCTTTCATCTTATTCGTCACACGGTAGGTACAGTGTGTACAACTTTTATTTTTTTAATTTTGATTTTAATTTGTCCCCCAAAACTCACCCCCATAATCCAAATTCATTTATTTTACGTAACACGTCCGTGTTAGAGTCACAGAAATTGTTATGTGTAAGCATGGACGTATTATACTTCCATGTGTGTAAGTAACAAATTTTAACTGAATCTGTCCATTATATTCGGAGCAAATTGGCTTTAACAGACGGACAAACAGACACAAATTCATTCAGCTGCTTATACAGGAAGCCGACCCCAACATTGTTCGGAAAAGGCAAGTCAGATGAACAGTGATCCATACGGGTTCCGTTTTTTCATTCGGACATACGGAGCCCTTTAGGGTTAGCAATACAAATACTTAAAACAAATTAAAGAAAAATAATAAAAATCTCTACTTTTATAAATAAGTACAGAAAAAAAAAATCTTATTAAGTACCTCAGATTAAGAAGAAGAAAGAAAGAAGTTAAGTACATTCCCCGTTATATTCGTATTAAAATTGTAATCTTATAACTTTCTGTGAGCGAGATGTACAGACGCCAGCACATGAAGCTACTACAATCTGTCAAATTTCTTTAATCGTTTTTCAACTTTATCCCTACAGCATAAGGTTCAAGGTTGATTGGGAAAATTTGACAGTTTCGGGTAGCTTGACCTGCTGGCGTCCGTACTTACAATTTAGATACCTGTTTGATTTAAAAAAAAAGACAAAATCGAATCGGTAAATATCTTTAATCAGCCCATTATCTACCTACAAAAAAAGGTGAGCAAAATATTTTTACGATTTATAAACTAAAATAAAAATCATTCACTTTAAAACATTTCAGATTTTACATGCTATCTAATTCTAATAACTAAACAGAATCAGTAGTTTGTACCTCAAGTTAAAATTATAGGAATATAAAATTAAAAACATTATTTTAAAATAATAATTAATAAGTATAACTTTATTTAATTCTCTATTTACAAGTAATCATGGGAAATAAGGAACTCTAAAACTCGATATTATTTGGGAATAATGCCAAAGTTATTTATACAAAACATTTTATAACTCGTAAGTCTGCGCTTGTGCTAGTAGGGGTCAGCACAGATTTATGCGAAATAATAATTATAATTATATCTAATTTAATCCGTAAGGGCCGTTTTAGTTGTTCATGTTCAAAGTGCCACCAAGGCCGGATTTAGGTTTTTTCAAAAGGGGCTTTAGCCCCGGGGCCTCCACAATTTGAGACTTCGAACTACAGTGACACAGTACCGCCTATCAAAGTTCTTTCAAAATCAAAATATTTTATTTCACATAAACCTACATGGGCACGTATGAAACGTATTGTGTTATAATTGACTAAGGACCGATTTTACCGATCATATTACAAAACGCGTTTAAGAAAACTAAGTTCTGCATAAACGAGTTCAAATGTCAATATTGATCACGTTTTACGTCTAAGCAATTTCACCAGCTACATTTTGATCGCGTTCACGAAAACTAAGTTTCCCTGGCATATAATGTAAATGTTGTCATAAAATTCGTTTAGCATTTGCAACATACGTTATGGATCTACTGTGCTTAAATTTTATTACAAAGTTTTTATTAAGTCACTTTCTTGTTTGTCTGTCTGTCTGTCGTTTCGGGTGGAATCTTGCAACTCAATTTTCGAGCACTTCCCGGTTAGCTATCCGGCTGAAACTTTCAGGGTAGTTCACAACTCGATGACAATGCGTTCTAAATCCATTTATTAGCTTGCAATGCAGACCTAACCTCAAAATAAAACATACAATCGTCTGTTCTGATTGAACTTTTAAATCTAGCCCTGGGCCTATAATACATATTTTTAAATCCGGCCCACGGGGTCTTCTACTCCGAAGCGTTAAACCAAAGTATCGGCCGAATGTTTTTTGACTTTGGGTTATCTCTTTTTCTTTACTGTGCTAAGCAAAGTAGGTAACGGCCATTCAAGTATTACGTAAACACAAAAGGGGGTGGGGGGGGTTTTGCTTTGCTTATTTTTGATGACATGGGGGACGGGGATGTCTGGATGGTGATTACGCCAGCAATATTTATTTTCAGAGTTTTCTGCAAAATTTAGAAGATTCTGTTCCGAACAAATATGACAACCCTACTTGTCTATGCTCAAAAGCGAAAAGCATGTTCAGGGATTCCCCAAAATAATTGATATTGCTAACTCGCTTTCACGCGGTGTTTTAAGGTTAACTTAGTAAGCAATTAAATAGGGAAATTATTTAAATGGGCATTCATTTCCTAAACAGTCTATAAACTCCTTATTTCTAGACTCATGAATAAAAATAAAGAAACCTGAACAGATTAAAAAAATATATACCAATGTTTACGTAAGCATAGGAGGGGGGGGGGAGCTTTGTGTACCCTTGCTGACAAGGCAATGACACCATTTTTAACCCCCCCGGGTCAAAAATTACTAAAATTCTGTTTACGTAATACTTGCTTTAATGGCCCCTAAGCGTTTCATACAAATGTGAACTTTATCCGCATAAAGTTAATGTACACGTTCTTATGAAACGCTTACTCACATTTGTTTATGATTTATGCATTTGCGAATATGAACATACCTAATTCACATGAATATAAGATTAATATTTGTCGCTCGCTTACATAGCAAAGCAAAATGAAAGTGAGGTCTGTGTATCTTGCTATAGAAGTCAGTAAATGGTAATGCAACTGCGTTACTTGTTTGTGTCAAACTGAACTGAATAGTCTTCATTTCACGTGATAGTTTGTGTAGAGATAGCTTCGAGTTACTCAAAGGAGTAAAAGAAAATGCAAGTGGCCTAAGGTATATATCTGCTTTACCCCGTGTAAAAAAACAAACATTATTTGACAAATTTTAATAAATAAGGCGCATGCAGCCCTGGGGCATCTGCAAAGCATTTCGAGACTTGCTAGAAAAGGTGTCTCTTTTTTAACCCCAATGTCTGAAGCACTCCTGCCCCTTTTCACTAACACAAGGCGACACCTAAATGTAAGCGCGCTGTCGTTTTCACGAAAGAAAACGGGCATCACAAATCGCCCGCCTGGAAACGGCTTTTCTTATCAGTCATAAAGCCGAATTCTCAAATGTAATTCACTTTAAAGTGACCGTCACATCTCATGCTGTCTCGGTATAACTTTAAGATGTATCGTAGCTTGTAGCGACACAAATACTTAAGATCGCTTTAACATTAAAATGTGTCGTTTGAGAATTCGGGAGAGAGTTGCCTACTGAATATAAGCTCACTTATAGCTAAAATGACCTTGTAAGGCAATTAAAACTATGTATAAGGTAAAATTAAAAATAAGTGGAAAACAAGGCAAACTAAAATATATAATTAAGTAAATAAATATACACAAAAACTAGTGTTGAGCAGCGTCTCTGCATATTTGGAACCATACACCGAATCAAAATTTAAATTAAGGAAAATTGACAAAAGAGTAGTGATAATTTCATGAGAACATCTCTATACATTACAATTAAATAACGGAGAGCAGTGCAATACATACTAGAATTATATTATACATTGCAAGACATTGAAGGCATCTTAATTATTATTTGAATTATTATTTCTCTATTTGAATCTATTTAATAAAATACCATTGTTTACACAGACGTTGAACATTGCAGAATCGTTTTTACGTAAAAACACAAATTAGTCAGCTATTCACAACATAGATAAACACTTTGTAGTATAGTTTACTAAGTTCGAATCATTCACAGTCCATTTGTCAATCATCGCATACCTTATATGCAAAAACTATAAAATCATCCAGATAAATCAGTCTTCAACCTTTAATTTACCACAAAATATGGTAGATCAACCCAGTCCTTAGAACACTGAATGAGAAACTTACGCCTAAATCTTTACGAAATAGGTGAAATGGAACAATCTCGACCTAATGCAGAATAAGTTGCAACATAAGCCGCATTATCTGTAATTGTACATAAGCCTCTAATAGTGCGCTTTTATGAAGCGGGTTTTTCTATACCAATTTTGTGCACATTCTTTGTTCCCTCAATTCCCGCTCCATTCAGCTGATCTACACATATCAGCCAGCAACTCATCAAATTCCAGAACAGAGTTCTCATACAAGACAAGGTCCTTTGACAAATCCTCACTGGCCAGTTCCATCTCTCTTATCGATTCGGGACTCCTCGACTTTGATCGGACAAGATCGTCGGCCAATTTCAAATGGGGAGCGTTGAAAAAGTCCTTGTAAAACTCTGCGAGTTCTCTTATAGGGTGGTGGTCAGCGAAAGGAAAATGAAGTAGTTTTAATGGCGGTTCGTTCTCATTTCGGAACCCTGTGAATTTTTTCGGTGGCATCTCCAAGGAGGTCGGACTTTTGGACAATGTTGTCATATCCAACTCTTGAGTACTTTTAAGCTCTATAGGACTTGTTCTTAGTGGAGTTTTAGGCCGCTTCCTACATTTAGGAATAGGAATTTTAGTAAAGAAGTCGTCCAATGCTTGCTTGATGACGTTTTCATCGACAAAGGCAGCTAATCGTAAGGGTCTGTTCAAGTCAACAGGACCAAAAGGTTTTGGTTCCTTTTTCTGGTCCTTCTTTTTCTTTGACTCAAATATCACGTGTTTTGGACTCAGTTCGAAATGGTCACTCTTTAGTAACAGTAATTTATTTTTCTCTGTTCTATTCGGGGAAATGGAAAAGTTCGTTCTGTATGAAACTGAGAAGCATATAGCTCCTAAAGGAGTCTTTAACATGCCAGCTTGGATTTTCTTAAAAGATTCGCCTAAGGCTTTCATTTTTGGTTCTCCATTGTAGACTCGATAGAATATGGTGAAAGATTCCGTCCTTTGCTTCCTTGAGAGATGATATGCTGGAGTTATTCTCGTTACTGTGATAAGAGACTTCAGTAAGATCCCCATTCGAAAGTATACGGTGTTCATTGCTTTCAATGAAGTATCGAACTGAGTCTCATCTAGTTCTAAGGTCCATAATTCGAGTACCATTTCGTCTCCATCCTCAGTTTGTACTGAAATTTCGACGTGTAGTTGAGACCTGATGGTTTCAAGGACTCTGTCAGATGGGAGAGCATTCTTGGTTGCTTGGTTAACTTCGGGAGTATCAGGTATTTGAAGGTTGAACCAATCAGTATCAGACGATTGTGGTTTACTATACGGTTCTATTTTAACTCCTTTTCTGGATTCTACTATTACTTGAACGCCTTTATATGCTAAGAATTTTGTGAACTTTGTGAATTCGTTTTTGTCGCTTATGTTTGAGAAAGCGGCGTCGGGCGCCATTGTTGTAGGAGTTTATTCTTCGTCGGCGATGCAGTTTTCTACGAGATTCCTCAAGTTCGGATTCTCCATAGCGGCTGCAATTCTTTCTTTGTCGTTGATTTGTTTGTTGACTGTAACAAGAGAAATGGAGCAATTATTAATCAAAATGCAAACACCAGGTACCGATAAGGTGTCCCAACAATACAAAGGGTATTATCGATGACGTTAGCACATACCGCTAGCTTTCTTAGGCCAAAATTCAGATTATGATTTGTTCTCCTCTAGAGATTAATTATGTACCCGAATATACTTACTAAAATGATGTAATTTAGTATTAACGACATAGAAAGTTTATAACAATGAGTTCAACCTTCCTACCTAGCATAATCAGCCTAAAATGTTCCCACTGCTGGGATACAGTACAAGCCTTCTCTCTGAGAAGTAGTGGGCTAGTACCCACCACGCGTGCACAGTGCACGTTGGTGGAACCTTTCTACGAAACAGGAAGGAAAAATACTAAAATCCGCTAAGCGTTTAAATGCCTATGACATAATTAAACTGCAAGCCGTAAGACCTAACTTAAGCCACGCTAGCGTGACCGTCACTGTTTATAAATGCAACGAAGCTGAAAGACGTCTAGACCGGTTCAAACAGATACCTACTTATCAAACCAGTCCTAGATAAAACTGATCCTTTAAACGTAATCAAACTTCTTGTGAACACTTTTTCTTGCAGATAGAGATGCGAGTCATCTTACGTAATTACTGATGAGTTGCCGAAATTTACACGAGTGTAAAATTAATTATTAAGTATTTAAATAAATGTAAGTACAGAGAGATCGAACCTTGGCCCGAAATATTGGAAGGTCACCAATGATTAGCTACTAATAGTTTTGTTGTTCATTTCTAATGTGGTAAACATAGGCTTGCATCCTAAGTTTAGTGACGAACACAGGCGGCTGACTTCATGGGAAGTTATATTAAGGTTACCGCCCCATATGGATATATGCATAGCTAGAGCCATCGCAGGTACGTTGCTATACCAAAGACTAAGATGTGTCATATCCCTGTAATTACACTGCATCCCTAAGATATGTACACATTTGTTCGGGTGGGCATTACTCGCCACAGCCAACCGGTAAAATTGAATAATAATGTAGTAATTGCTTTGGGTCGGCTTTGTTGTTCAAGAAAAAAACATAGACAGTCAAGGGACTGCCAACAGAATTGAAAACTTATTGCTCAACGCGCCTAAAGAAGTCTTCACTTCTATAAAATAATGATTATCTAAAACACAATTAAACAATGCATAGTAACCACAAATTAAACTTTTCACGTGGTCAATTTAACTTCACTTACTGATACTACAGCATTTCAGCACGGGGATGTCGGTGACGCGAAAGACGCGGAGAACCATAAGTTTTTTTCCCTATCAAAAATCGCTCAACGTACCTAAAGAAGTTTTCACTTCAATTATGCCGAATTGAATTTGCGGAACCGAAAAAATATGTGGCATGCCTTACATTGAAACCGGAACACTGCAATGTTGTTTGGCGGCAGAAAAAGGTATAGGAAGTAACCTTGCAACGTAAGTAGAAATACTGACGAGGCTAGCAAGAAAGCATACAACCTGGTCATTGAGCGGATATTATTCTAAGATGTTTTATAAATAGCAGAGGCTAACATGTTCAGTAGTAGACAACTATGCTGTTAGTGACTTAATTATCAGACCTAAGCAACAAGAACATCTACAAATACTCGATATATGCAAATAAACAAGTTGTTATCAAGAAACCCGATTATCTGGCAAATGCGGTATAAACACAATAATCATCATCATCATCATTTCAGCCGAAAGACGTCCACTGCTGGACATAGGCCTCCCCCAAAAATAAGGGGGGGGGGGTGGGAGGGTGCCATAATCGCCACGCTTCGCAGGAGGGTTGGCGATCGCAGTATGGTAGAGAACGCTGCTACCCATTCTCTACTCCCTTAGTCGCCTTTTACGACACCCACGGGGAGAAATAAGATGATAATATTCTTTACGTCCGGCACCACACCACACAGAACAATAAATGATCTTAAAACAATATATTATTTATTTTATAAACAAATTAATTTATCGTTTTAATCACTTGTTTGGATAGAAGCTTGCTGTAAAGGTGAAATCTGGATACAAAAGACGCAGTCAGCCGGCCTGTAAACATCTCACCGTGAAAGCTTAGGTGAAATGAGCTGTCGTTCTACCTAATGCTAGTGATTGACACTTTTGACTGCCCACTTCACCGATCGGCAGGACCAGATCAAATGTTGTTCTGTAACTTGGGAGAAGTCTATGACGACCAGCGGACTAACTAACATAAATGTTATTGAATTTAGAATTTAGGAGAGGAAAATAAACGTTTTAGACTCTGATGCCCTATTGGGCGCCATATTTGAAGTCAATCTTAGATGCAAGCAAATTCAAACGATCACATAATGTGTAATATCCTAATATCTTAGCATTCATCGTTTCTACAAGAACCTTGTTTAGCTAGATAGTCCAGATATTATTAGCAGCGCACTGTAAATATTTTTACAGTCGCAGTGATATCTACTATCTGGTACTTTGATAATTTCAATAACAAGTTATTACGAAAACAAACTGTTAACCTTTAGTCTTTATCGATGATTCTTTCAAACTCTCAAACTCATAGCATTTATTTAAATTAAACCGATTACAGGCACTTCTGAATTGTCAAAGAGTTGGTCAGTTAGTCAGAAAGTTGAAGCTGTTTGCCCATTCCAAAACGTAGATCTCTATGGAGAAGAACAGGCTAGAAACTCCAAGCACACTCTTTTGAATCAAGATATAACAAAATCCTGAGTACATTATTCTTGTGAGAACAATGTAAAAAAAAAAAACTATTTAAAAACAATTCAAAATAAAAGATTAAAAATAAGCCCTGGCAGTTAAGAGACGACCAGTCTCAACTGACGGCGCCCGTTTACAAACATGATGCGTGGATCAGCACCATCCAGCTCAACCATTTTGTAGGGAACCGAATGATCCAACACACGCGCCACATCAGCGAAATTAAGTTTAATTAAGGTTAAGAGTTTAAGTGAGCATGATTTCCGAAGTATTCTGTAATATTCATCTCACTAGGCTGAGCTGCAAGCTATGTCGGTAACTCCCGTTGTTTTCAGCATCTGATCAGTGACTGGATTCTGATTCTGTTCCTGGTCAGTATGATAAGAAAACAGGAGAACAAGGTGCTGTTAAGCAAATTGAGATAGGCAGTATCCAGATCTAGTAGTAGATTGCGTTGGATTGAATGAAATAATATCAATGTGAGAACCATTATAAAAGGCCCTCGTCTTTATTATCTATTATTGGCTAACCTGTAAAATCTCTAAACCTCTGTGACCACTGAAAATCAGCGCTCTACTGGTGGTCCTCCATAGCACAGCACCATGCTGAGTGGAAGCCTTCTTGCCACAGTCACGGCGTGCAGCTGCCGATTATTTATGTTCTGTGTTCATAGGTAATAAATTTTTTATTTGAGTTATCATATCTTTTTGTATGAACGTGTTTTTGTGACAAATAGGTAAATATATTTATTTCACATCATAAAATAAAAAACATCTATAGCCGCACGTAAAACCGATTGCTGGCGGAACGCCACTATACAGTCTTAATGTAGTAGTGTGTAAATAATTTCGATGTTTCACATTTGCCAGGCGACAATTTTTTTTCTTTCTCTCTTCTTTCTAATTATTTCAATTAGTCTAAGACTGATATACGTATACTTGGCAAAAAAATCAATTGGTCTAATGGAACTGTACCTACACGAACGGTTGTCAATGAATCTTAAAATTCTTGGTTCAATTTCAGGTTGAGAATTTTTTTCATCTGAACGATACTTTCGTCCTAAGAGCACGGTGACTACCGTTAGCTAGCATCCACAATTGTGTGCTAATACAGTTGGTCGCAGGGCAGTGGTAAGACTTTGATCTGGAACTGGCCTAGCATAGCACGGAGTTTCAAAAGAGTAAGAGGCCAGATAATATTGGTTTTGTTACCATTGACGTGGCCTACTGCCGGGTGGGAAATTATCAAAAAACTTCTCCCGCTCTGGGCGGAGTGGGAGGGCGTGTCAGACTTTTACTGACTAAAACCCACCCGTGTTCCTTCATTTGCCTGTGTGCCAGGGCCACGATATCCCTTTCGGACAAACTCGCAACCCTGGCAGGCATTGGTCCTAACGGACCCCGTCAGTTGGTGCTAACATCTCTTTGAGGCGCGCGTGGAACACAACGCGCCGTCGACCCGGGCCTGGTCCTTATCGGAAGGCGAGCTCCTCCTTCGCGAGCATTACTGCTTCACAGAAGGAGGTGACGGCCTCCCATGCACTCTCGCTCCGAACTATGGCCTCAACCAGGGCCGGACGCGAGAGATAGCCGCCGCCGATCGCCTCCGTGAGGACACGGCATTGCTCGGCTTAAGCCGGGCAGACCTCCACCGTGTCCTCCGGGCGATCCACACAGTGGTGACACCCGGGCGTTTCCTCCCGCTTTATCCTGAACAGGAACCTCCCGAAACAACCATATCCGGTGAGGACCTGCGTCAAGCGGAAGGTGAGGAAGCCGTGGCGCCTCTCTAACCACTCCTCAAAGAGGGAACTCATCGCCACAATTGTGGCGTGTGGCCTACTGCCTAAGCTAATGTATGGAAGTGAATGTTGTATGGTCCTAGTGTAATAATATTTTGCTAACAGATAAGTACCTACCTATCTATTATAATCTGTTACACAAAGTGTAAAATCTAGAACGAAGTTGTTTATTATAATTTTTGAGAACACGTACATTTCCATATTGCTGCTTGTGCAGACTAAACAAACAGTACTTATGACGAAATAATATTGTATTGAGTCCACATTGCATTTTGGGGCCGCCGTAGCATGCGTAGTTCATACAAACGTAATTCCAAAATAACTTGTAATTCAAACATATTCCTAAGGTACTCGTAGTGTGTATTTATTTCGATTGGATTACACAATATCTATGTTCCCAAATATATATTTTGAAAGGACAATGATATAAAGACGAGATATGAGGAATTTAAAATTTCTATAGAAAACTTTTTTTTTTAATCTTTATTAGTTTATAGAGAGTTTGATCCGAATGGCCATGCCACCCTCATAGGGGCATTCTACATCTACTTATCTACGCTTGATACCTAGGAGTACAATTTTGAATAATTTTATGGCTGTCCTAGACAAGGGAGCAGCCAAGATACTATTATACATGCCAACATTAATAGGATTCAAACCGTTTTCTATGACATAGATACTCCTCTCAACCTCGTTCCGGATACATTCCGCTAAAATATGAGTGGTATCCTCTACCTTATCACACTCAAAACAATTGGGTGAATCACTGTTTCTCATTAAAAAGGCGAAGCTATTTAACGGAATATGTCCCGAACGAAGTCTGAAAGCAGTCACAATCTCATTTCTACTCATATCTGTACCCACAAACCAAGGAAAGGCTCTGTTGTATGGTTTTATACCAAACTCCCTTACTTAGTGATCTCTCATCAAAGTATTCTTTCCATAATTCTAAACACTGGTCGCGGACTCGATATAAGAGGTCACTAAATAAGGGGGATAGAAAACTTATTTTTCTCATAACTCTTGTTTAAATCAATGTCAGTCGTAAAACTCAGTCGCAGTCTTTTTTAAAGCCCAGATATTATCTTCCACATCATATCGGGACCATAATTTCGGCCGAAAGACGTCCACTGCTGGACATAGGCCTCACGCAAAAGGGGGGATTCGCCATAATCGCCACGCTTGGCAGGCGGGTTGGCGATCGCAGTATGGTGTTAAAATGCATAGAGAACGCTGCTGCCCATTCTCTAGTAAGTCCCTTAGTCGCCTTTTACGACACCCACGGGAAGAAATGGGGTAATGCTATTCTTTACGTCCGGCACCACACGGAACATGCAGACCATGAGACATATCGGGACCATGCAGAGGCGAAATACCGGGCATTATGACTTAGTGACGCAACTTTCGATTTTAGGACACACATTAGGATTATGAGAGGCCTATGTTTAGCAGCGGACTGCGAATCTGCGATAGGCTTAGTTAATTGATGTGTTTGTGTCTTTAACTAATGTAGGCCTTGGCAGTTTTATGTAAAAAAAATAAAAATTGATTAGCGGAGTGCATATTTCAGAAACGACTAGATTCTGAAAAAGGAGCAAGTATCTGATAGTTGGAAAAATTGAAGAAACAGTTTCTCCGCACGAAAATAGGAGGCTTTGTGTAAATCCAGAACTATTTGAATAATCTACCAACATAATATGCATGCGTGAGCGCAAGACAGTTAAGGCTCGTACAGACCGGCGCGACTTCTCACGCGACACCGTTAGAACGATTTCTATGAAAAAAACTTTTTACAAAAAAATAATAACCGACTACCAAAAATAACACTAACGTGAAGTTAAGTGTGAAATATAACAAAGTGAAAAATAACTTTAATTTCGGAATTCGTGTGTTATTTTTGTTAGTCGGTTATTATTTTTTTGTAAAAAGTTTTTTATTTTTCACTTTTTAGTGGGTCAGTTTTGTATTTATCTAAGTTAGAATAGCCTAATGTTAACTGCTTATCACATTTTACAAAATATTGCTTTTCCCGATGCCGGGACGTTGATTGTTGAGGAGTTCTCCTGGTAAGAACCAGGAGAACTGCCACTCACCATATGCATAGTGACCAGCATAAATTGCTTAATCGCAACCCGTTAAATAGGTAATCATTATTATATTGTTCCGGTGGCCATCTGTGGTCTCCATCATCAATTCCACTTCACCAAATGGTGCTTTCGGAGAGCAAATGCACGAGTTACTATAAAAAATACCCTAATCGCTATAGGTATGCATATAAAATTTGAGGGTTTCCCTCGATTTTCATGAGATCCCCTCATCAGATTCTGATTTGGTGGCAATGGGACCACCTCGGGAGTATACCCTTTCAAACAAAAAAGAATTTTCAAAATCGGTTCATAATTGACGGAGTACTCGCGTAACAAACATACAAAAAAAAATTTAAAAAAAAAAACATACAGCCGAATTGAGAACCTCCTCCTTTTTGAGAGTCGGTTAAAAATTCATGGAAATTACTTGGAAATTACTACAATCTACCGGTTGTTCCTACCGCGGAAATTTTCCCTGACGCACCGGTCTGCACGACCCTTAAGCCTATGTATGCACGGGCACTTTTTAACGCGACACTTTTTACGCGCACTACATTTTCAGCGCTTGGCTCAGCGCCGAGATAAACATTCTGTGCGCATAAAAAACGACGCGGCAAAAAGCTCCCGTGCTGACGTGGGCTTACAGACATTAATCTTGCTGCGAGCCTGCCAGCGTTGCGAGTTCGTCGGAAAGGGATATCGTGACCCTAGTACTATAGGCAAAAGGAACACGGGTGTGTTTTAGTCAGTAAAAGTTTGACAGAGCGGGAATTTTTTTTTGAAAAATTAAATTTCCCACCCAAAAACAAAAGGACACGACAGTAAGTAATAATTATAACAATTATCTTCAATTTTCTTCTGTTAATAAATAATTATTGTTGATAAGATATAACTACATCAAAACAGAGTTGTCTATGTTTTCTTGCATAAACAGTTTTACTAACTGATAATAAAGTTCAATAAAGTCATGTGAATGTAAGTACTATCGATCAATACAAGAGACATACCCTAGCTAAGCAATCGCCAGCAAAGTTGTTATTCACTTTATAAAATTATAGTAGTAAAATAAGTCCATTGACCGAGTTTGTCTTAGGAACTTAATTTAGAATAATTACAGCTATCACTCAGTTTTTAAAAGTCAGAATTTTATTTGCTTTTATGAACCACTGCAACCAAAAAGATCTATAGCAAGAATCGTCTGCATAAGGAATACTGGTTGTTGAAGCAATTCTTGGGGAAAGTATGTCTAGCATCAAAATTATTTTTATTTCAGCTGAGTGATATTTAGAATCACCCACTGCACGGCAGAAGCCTCTTTTTCCATTCAATATGAACAACAGAAGCGATCTGTTTTTTTTTTTAATTAAATCTTCTTAGGTGCGTTCAGCGACTTTTGGTAAGGGAAAACTTATATAGGTTCACGTCACCGACATGATTATCTACAACATTCTAATGGGACGTGTTGTGCCAGACCGGCGACGCGTATCGGCCTGTGTACATGTATATGTTATAGGCAAACTCCGAAGCTCCGGCGCTCCTAGGTTGGACTGGTCAATCCTCAGGTCAGACTGAATGACTTAGTCAAAGCCCAAACAAATGTAAATTTTCGGCCTTTGACTAAACAATTTTCGTCAAACCTCGGAGAGACTAATTTGGTCAGGCAAACGTCAAAACACAATTTTATTAAATCGGGGTTTGACGAGTCAAACTCCGATATAGGTATGAAGTGTCTTATCTTCGTATATTTGGAAGCATTTTATCATTTAAGCAGCTTTCAAGTCTTAAGAACCGCTTAACTCTGCCAGTTCTGACACCTGATTGGTCAGCTTACGTGATTTTCACTTTAAAATTTTACAACATTTTTAAAATTTTGATGTTTATTGTTTTAATAATTTCTTAAGTAATTAAAATGGAAAATTAATCATTTTTCTGACATGGTGAGGCATTAACTTTAATGTTAATTGTTTTAATAATTTCTTAGGTAATTAAAGTGGCAACAACACCGTTTGATTTTAGTAACAACAACACCGTTTGATTCACTCATCTTCAATTTTACACAATTACACGCCCGCACGCTCAATGAACGAACATGAAATGACAAAACAATCGGTCGGAACACCGCGAGAGACATTATGAACCTGTTTAAACATGTTCAGATCAACGTTTGACCGAGTTTTGCAGTCGCTTCTAGGATTGACTAGGCCAAAACCGAAACAGAATAATTTACTTTCGACGTTTGACTGAAAAGTTAGGAGCTCCTGGGTTTGACTAAAAATACTTCAGGCAAAGGGCGAAATTGAAATGTATTTCGGGGATTGCCTGATGGCTTTGGCCAAACCTAGGATAAACCAGTCCTTCCGCGAAGAGACTGTGTATCGGACTTTGACTATAACATATACACATAAGTTTTCATTTCTGTCGGCAGTCCTCATGACTGCCTATTTTTTAGGGTTCCGTACCTCAAAAGGAAAAAACGGAACCCTTATAGGATCACTCGTGTGTCTGTCTGTCTGGCTGTCCGTCTGTCACAGCCGATTTGCTCCGAATCTACTGGACCGATTAAGTTGAAATTTGGTACACATGTGGACTTCTGTGACCCAAACACGGACGTGTAACGTAAATAAATAATTTTTGAACATCAACAAGGGGGGTCACGTTTGGGGGGAAAATTATAAAAAATTGTTTTGCAAACTGTACCGTGCGACATATCAAATGAAAGGGCTTGTGGTAAGGATTACAGATATTTTTTTTTCATAATTTTAAAATAAATACTTTTAAAATTATTTACAAAAATAGATGAAAATTTACCAATCCCTTTATCTCCTTAACTACTGAGCCTGAAATTTTGAAAAAAATATATAAAATAATTGTTTACTTATAGATTACAGGAAAACTTATGAGAAGTCTATGATCTTAAAATAACATGGTAAATCTCTCAATATTGTGCGTACAAACATAAATTTGCAGTTGGAATGTATGAGGGAACATGTTTTTCAACTACAATGTTAAGTTTGTTCTTAGGATAATGAATCCCCACTACGGAACCCTTCATTGTGCGTGGTCCGACACGCACTTGGCCGGTTTTTTTTATGTTAAAGCTTCCATATGCGTATTGAGCGATTTTTAGAAGAGCAAAATCTTATGGGTTCGCGTCACCGACATGCTAACAGCGACATGCTAGTGGGACGTATTGCGCCAGACTGGCGATGCGCAGCGGCCTGTGTTCAGTATAATTATGCATAATTTACATAATAGTCATACTGTTGGGAGTCCCCATGACTGCCTATTATTTTTTTTTGTTTTTTTTAATATTCTAATCATGTTAAAAATAAACCAGCATAGAATCCCATCCCCCTTATTACAAAACAATGTTTATCTTCAGACCCAGGTTTAAAACATGGAGCCATTATTGAATTTCGAACTTTATTTCGACTATGGTAAAGTTCCTAAACACAAAACTGACAACTTAGTACAGACGCCAGCACATCAAGCTACTACAATCTGTCAAATTTCTTTAATAGATTTTCAACTTTATCTCTACAACATAAAGTTCAAGGTTGATTGGGAAAATTTTACAGTTTCGGGTAGCTTGACCTGCTGGCGTCTGTACCGTCACTGTTACGTTCTTATTACAAAAACTGGCTCCATGGTTTAAGCCATGTCAAAATATAAATCTTGTTTTGTAATAAGGCGGCATGAGTTTACTTACATGTAAACTGCAAGTAAACATGAGATTACTTGTATGGAAACAGTAGTACCTAGTTCTTGAATGAGGATAAACAACATTTCTGAAGATAATGCCAACTACTGATATTGGGGACACAAAAAGCATTAAATTTGTTAACATAATAACTTGAATAACAACTGACTCATCAGTTCAATGTTTGTACTCTTTAGGAACTTGAATGAACAGACAGATGGGAAAATTCCATTATTATCTGTTCACACTTAGGGTGAGGCCAAACGAGCATAATTTTGTGAGTCGGTGAGTCGCAGAATTTCGGTCGCAGAAATTCTGCCCGGCAGAAATTCGAGTCGGCAGACAACTCATTTTGCGTCGCCGTGTGAATCAAATAGGACTTTGTTATGAGATCGAATGCAGCAGAATTTCTGCGACCGAAATTCTGCGACTCACGACTCACAAAATTACGTTCGTTTGGCTTCCCCCTTACGTGCAAAGGCTTGCTAAATTATGCAATCAAAACATGTGCTTTTACAAGTTTTTGTTGGGAGTGTGAATTTTGCTAGCTTCTTCTTCTTTTAGAGTCAATGGCAATCATATTATAGTATGGTAGGGCGCAGTAGGTGGCCACGCCCATGGGGGGGTATCAGTGACATTTTTTAGGCCATCAGCATTGCAGGAGGGCTGTATATGGACACTGCCAGCTAGCTTTGGACAACTTCTACCTTAAGTTCTACCTGGCTGAGGGAAGTTGAAAGCTACTTGTTCCATTTCAATGACAATGTATTTTTTCAGTAGAGAATTTCTGATGCCACAGACATACATTGTTATGATAGTTCATAATCCGCCTAAACTTTTCAGGGTTCCATACCAAAATGGTAAAAAGGAACCCTTATGGTGAGACTAAGTCTGTCTGTCTGTCTGTCACACCTGTATATCTCAAGAACTACTAATGCTATCAACTTGAAATTTATAATAGTTTTAGATGATGTTTGCCCAACTATTCAAATTAAAAAAAATATATCTTTTTTGCAAAAGGGACTGAAAGGGGGCTTAAAAATTCGAAGTGGGGCTACTAGGGCATGTGGGGTGTGGCCTATTTTGCACATTCTCAAACATTTTTTGTTTTTGGCAGGATAGTTTCCGACTTTTGATGAAAAATTTAAAAAAGAATACCGCTTCCCCCCTTATCTCCGAAGTTTGCCTAGATAACAATCTGAAATTATTCTATGTGATAGAAGTTTATGTAAAGATTACAGGAAAAATAAATTGTTTAGTGTTAGAGACATTCTAAATAGCACAGTTTTTCAGAAGTCATCAACATCATATATACGTACGGAACCCTCGGTGCGCGAGTCCGACTCGCTCTTAACCGGTTTTTAGTAAAACAATACGCTTAGGAGATGATGGTTATTGTATTCAATTGTTGTGGTAGTTATTTGTTAACTGCACAATGATAGTTTTCTTTATGCAGTTATTATGTTGATAAATAGTGATACTGTTGAACCATTAAAGTGATTGAGCCAGATGGTTGATTTGACTCAGCCAATTATTTTCAGAAAAAAAATGGAAAAGTTATAATATAAAATATAAGAACAGTATTAAAATAAGCATTTCTAGAAATTATTGATTTAGAAAAGCGAGTTTATTTCTCAACCAATACTGCTTAGTCTGACCTATTGAACTTCTATAGTGAAACTCGAGGCCGCATTCCGAATTATGACCATAATCGCTATAATCGATTTTAGCATGCTCAAACACGCGTTCCCTATTACCGTTTAGCGCGCTAAAATCGATTACAGCGATTATGGTCTTAATTTGGAATGCGGCCCAATAATGTTGTTCATTAGAACATTCTAAATGCAAATGCGTGTCTAAATAGACATGCATTTGCATGCACATTACATGCTACATACTACTGCACATTACATTTCATAAAGTTGTATTGATTGAATGTGCTACTTTGTTTCTTTTAAGGAATAAAAAATAATGTTGAAATGTATGCTTTCTTTAGTACAATAATTCCACAACAATTAAACAACACAGTTAAATAGGTAGTAGGAATATTATTTAATAATATGTTTATCTCAAGAACACTCATAATCATAATAATTTAGTGTAGTTACAGACAGCTGATGAACAAATAATATTATACAAACATATAAAAAGAAAAGATAATGCAGTAACTTAGTACTTCTACTAAATACCTACCCAATAGGAATGCATTATTGTACTGAGAAAACTGGATAACATCTGTAGACAGTTATTCTCACTATGAAACTTTTTTAAATCTTGGTTTGACAACAATGGGTAACACGTAAGTGTCGTATTTGTGACGTACAATCAAATGAATTTAGAACATTATTATGTAAATATTGGGTAAATTTATCATGTAATGGGTCCAATACTTTGTTTGGAAAACATATTGCTATGTTTTTTATCACTCCTAATTCACCCTATTGTGAGCTATTTAGTGGATCTAATTTAATACTTACTTTCATCTTCGGTGGTATGTGCGCCTTTCTTGATATAAATATCCAGTTTAACTGGATGGTGTATCGATCTTTGTATCTTGATCCGTATGCACAGTCCAATAAGCGTTGCCAGCGAGCAATGAGGCACTGTAGGATTATACTCCACTCGTATCACGGGTATATTATCAGCTGTAGGCTCCTTCACAAAAATTCCTTCCTCGTAAATCACCTTCAAATCCTCGAGCGTACTCGGCTTTTCCGGATCCCGTATCGTCCGCAAAAAGTCTAGAACACCACAACACACGTTAAAGCCACAAACAACCAACCCAACAAGTCCAAAACAACACGAAAACTGATCAAAACAAACCGTAAATCGTCTCTTTCAGGTCGTTCTCATCTCTATACCCTAACTCCTGTAGTGTCGCACTTTTGTCCATATAAGCTGGCTTCGCGAGCTCCACTGTTGCTTTTTGTGAGTTATTCAAAGAGAGTTTTGAGAAGAACGATATCATATCGTTGGTGGTAATAAATGGTGTTCTACTGATTTCTAGTCACAAGTCGGACATGTTTGTTTTGTTGGAGCTTGTTATTTTCCCGTAGTTTGTCTATGGAGTTACAGATGCGTTCGCACAATCTCTCATCAATCTGTAATCGCAAATATAGTTGATGAGAGATGCTCTGAGTGTAAGTTAAAGGCCACTTTTCAATTTTGTAAATGTGAGTACCATGGAGCAGTTTTATTATGTTATGATGTATGTTACCGTCGTCCATGTGGTGCTGGACGTAAAGAATAGCACTAACCTATTTCTTCCCGTGGGTGTCGTAAAAGGCGACTAAGGGACTAATTACTAGAGAATGGGTAGCAGCGTTCTCTATGCATTTTAACATCATACTGCGATCGCCAACCCCTCTGCCAAGCGTGGTGATTATGGCAACCCCCCCCCCCCCCTCTTTGAGCGAGGCCTATGTCCAGCGGTGGACGTCTTTCGGCTGAAATGATGATGAATGATGATGTATGTTGACTTAAAAAAGCGTGGTAGTTGAGAGTATGTCATGCTCACTTAAGTCTCGCTGATGGTGGCGCGTGTGTTGGATCATTCGATTCCCTTAGTTCCCTACAAAATGGTTGAGCTGGATGGTGCTGATCCATGCGTTAGTTGAGACTGGTCATCTCTTGACTACCAGGGCTTGTTTGTAATCTTACATTTTTAATTTTTTTTTACATTGTTCTCACATAATAATTATGGAAGCGACAAGAATAATGTATGTACCCAGGATTTTGTAATATCTGGATTTCAAAGAATGTCCTTGGAGTTTCTTGCCTGTTCTTCTCCATAGAGATCTACGTTTTGGAATAGGCAGGCTTTAACTTTCTGACTAACTGACCGACTCTTTTACAATTCAAAAGTGCCTGTAATTGGTTTAATTCAAATAGCTGCTTTGAGTTTGAGACCCTTTTGATTTATTTGCAAGTTCCAAAATATCTCGCATAAATCGCTGTATTTTATTATTGCATTGACTTACAAGCTTTAATTTTTTAGAGCTCCAAGGGACCGTAGACCTACGTATTTGATATTAATTACAACGTGATACCTCCTCGCGTTCCTGAGAAAAAGGGTCTTAACTGACAGACAGACACAGACAATGAAGTGATCCTACAACGAAGTGACAGACACAGACAACGAAGTGTTCCGGTTTTTTCTTTTGAGGTACGAAACCCTAAAATAAAAAAATCAAAATCAAAAATATTTTTATTTCACATAAGCCTACATGGGCACTTATGAAACGTCTGAAGCTAGGTGCACGGTTCCAATTGGTCGTTTACTATGGAGAAGAGCCGGCAAGAAACTGCACGGTTACTCTTTAAAAAAAAAATGTCTTTTACAATGTTTTCAAATTACAGTGTTAATAAGTATGAGAGGACAGCGTAGGCCCGTCAAAAGTACCAAGTACTTAACAAAATAGAAAATGGTATACCGATCTACAGTCTATTAAGCCTACAACGTCCTCACATTAACAAAAAAACAATATAAAATATGATTAAAATAATAAAAGTTAGAACCTTGTTGAAAAAAAATTGTTAAGTAAAAAAAAAAAACATCGATTATGTCAAGGAAGTATGTAAAAAATAAATAACATAAACATCGCAACTTGGGAGCAGTAATAGACATTTACATATTTTTGCTGTTAATGAGGTACCAGGGAAGCCACATGTGCAGGAATTAATGCCAAACTTCGTTGTCTTCAACGTAGTCTTTAATCTTATAATAATAATAATAGGTATGCTTTTTTGATAAGGACACGATTGATGTGGGTTTTAAATTTTCCATCGCTAAGTTCTGTAACAGACTTTGGCAACTTGTTATAAAAGCGGATACTTTTTATAAGAAATTACTAGCTTGTTATAATTAATCTAAATTTGGGTATCACAATTTCATGTTTACTACGTGTATTTAAATTATGGATAAAACAGTGCAGATAAAAAAACTGTTAGGAGTGAAAACTAAGTAACTTGTGGATTGTATCGAAGCGTTCGGTGACGATGATGTTCCATGATTTATGTTCACCCAAAAAGTGCTCAACGCGCCTAAAGGAGTTTTCAGTTCAAAAACTGCTGTTTTTATCAGAACCCTTCTTATTGTGCCGCGGTCGGGTAAATCATGAACGCATTGCATAGACAACTATGAACACAAACCTGTCATTTACAGAGCTGTTACGGGAAAATAATTTTAATAAATATATTGAATTTCTCAGCACTAGATGGCGTTGTTCTCAACAAATTTTAACTTAAGCCATAGCCATGACCTGACATTTCCTGTATTTATGTGTTGTCCATGACCTGACCTGACATTCCTCACGTTCCTGCCAGGGTTGAGAGTTTGTCCGAAAGGGATATCGTGGCCCTGGTACACAGGCAACGGAAGGAACACGGGTGGGTTTTAGTCAGTAAAAGTCTGACACGCCCTCCCGCTCCGCCCAGAGCGGGAGAAGCACAGGGGAGAAGTTATTTCACAGAACATCAATACTCCTACGGAGAGTTATTTGATGTCCACAGCTGTCCCACTCAAAAAAAAAAAACAATGGCCATGTCGTTGTTGGTCACGTAGCTAACCTCGTGATGTTGAGATCTAAAGAAATGCCGAGCTAATGAAACAATATTGTGACTTTTACTAGCGGCCTTTTTTATTGTAATGTAAACAGCCTTTAACTACTTAGTTATATAACAAATAAATAATTTCGCTGTCCACCTGTCCACTGATAGTTCAAGAGGAAAACAAAAAAATTCATAACATCAAAGTACAAGACTTGCTTCATTATTTTTACCCATAGAATTCAGGAAGGATGTACAGTTTTTGCCTCATCAGGCCTCATGGCTAGATCCATAGAATAAGTAGTAGTAGTAGGTACCTAGATACTACTAGATCTCAACAGGTGCATCGTGTACAGACAGTAAATGAATGTAACCTATACCTTTTGTGTAATCGTAGGGGGTTCGTCCCTGAGGGCCCCGGATCCCGCAGGTACACGATTTCAATAAAATTGATCACATTTTTTCTATTGATTTCAACTTGTACCGATAACATAAAAAGTGCTATGTTACGAACTTATGAATATAATTAAATATGTTTGTTTGGTTTCTGCCGGCTTAAAATGGTTCCAAATATGGAAAATACGTGGACTTATTCAATGACTTATCGGGAAATTAATTTGATTTCAATATTTTATTAATTATAAAATCATAATTTCAATCATTACATCACTGGGGACAAAATGTACGTAGCTACAAAATTAAATTTCCAATATTACAAACTCAGATTAAAGAAAGAAGCAGATAGACCGCGCGGAACACCGAGAGTGCGGCCAACAAAGCAAATACAAATTCAAAAGCGAATACAATCTCGATTCAGTACAGCACGAAGCGTCGCGCGTCGCATCGTTAGTACGTCACAGGCTCTAACAGATAATTTCAGAATAAGGCCGTCTTGTAAAAACTGTCCCCAAAAACAAAATAAATAAGATGGAGTATCTTTCTTAAGTAAAATATTGATTATTTGGATTTATTTTACGTGTTTATTGTTAGTGACGTCTTGAAACACAAAACCTTAACAAAAATCATTCGGTGTTGCTAGTTTATATTTACCCCTAAGTTAGGAAATAAGTATAGGATACAGGAGTATTGATTTACAAAAATATCTATTTTGATAATAGTGTTTTATTTATCGCCTTTTCTGGTTGGTATGTTTATAAATAAATAAGTATGTATGTGTCTTCGTAAGTGTAACTAGTTAATGGATTTTATAATACTTATTACATCAGTCGATTTGCTATATCATGGGATATATGACGTCACCATATAGTAAATATAGCTACCAAAAACATTAAAATGTTGGTGTCTCAAAATAAAAATATATCGCAAATGTATCTTTTTTAAGGGTATTGTTAATTTGACGTATACTGTTACGTAAACAACTGATTTAAGAAAAAAAAAACTTTTTTTTTTTTTCATGTAATGAAACATTAAAATGTTGGTGTCTCAAAATAAAAATATATCGCAAATGTATCTTTTTTAAGGGTATTGTTAATTTGACGTATACTGTTACGTAAACAACTGATTTAAGAAAAAAAAAACTTTTTTTTTTCATGTAATGAAATATTATGGATAATTTTTTCATTATCCTGGCAACCGTACACACACATAGAGGCACCTGTTCTTATAGTGCTGTCACGTGGCTGTAACGCGCACATGTCTACAAACGGGCCTCACTTTATTGTTCCGCGCGGTCTATCTGCTTCTTTCTATAATCTGAGATTACAAAATAATATTTTAAAAACTGTATTTGTGAGAACAATTATTTAAAATCCTGGAAAAACTAAACTTTGCCCGTATTATTACAAAACGAGGTGTCTTCAGACCCAGGTTAAAAAACCATGGAGCAATTATTGAATTTTGAACTTTATTCAATCTATGGTAAAGTTCCTAATACAAAACTGACTCCTTAGTACCGAAATAAGTTTTCAGTTTTGTATAAAGAACGGTAGTTCATCTATATCTATAAAAATCAAAACCACTTTTCGTTGTAATTTTATAACTCAAGAACGGGCTCACCACCTATCCAAACCAAATGTTTAGGCTTTGTTCGGACTATTTAGTAGATGGTTTATGTGAAGTTTTTTTTTTTTTTAGGTAGGTAGGGTAGATACTTAGCGCTTTATGCCGATTCATTAAAGAAAGGAATCTAAAATGGCGGTACTTCTCGCGTGCACCCTATCACTTACACTAGCGTGCAAGCGAGAAAACATGATGAGCACCGCCATTTTAAATTCCTTTCTTTATTGCATCGGGATATACCCGTGCGTAGCCGGGCCGGAAAAGCTAGTCTTTTTACAAAAACTGGCTCCATGGTTTAAACTTTAAGCGTGTCAAAATATAAATCTTGTTTTGTAATAAGACTGCATGTTTTACTATAAATTATTGACAAACTAATTAATATGATAATTAAAACCTGATTAATACAGCAGACTGACTATAATATTGTAATAAGTACATACGATTATTTTAACCATGATCTAAAACTTATTTATTCTTATAATAGTTTATAATATCACACTAATATTATAAAGGCGAAAGTTTGTGAGTGTGTATGATTGTTACTTCTTCACGCTCTAACGGCAGGACCAATTTTGATAAAATTTTGTATGGAGGTAGCCGACACCTTGGTTTAAGACATAGGCTACTTTTTATCCCGATATTCCCACGGGATCGAGACTTACGCGGGTGAAATCGCGTGGCGCACCTTATTAAGTTTATAAAAATGGGTTTATCATCTTTCCTACCGATGGTACTTTTAAAAGCAAGAGACTATCGAGATAGAAATCGAGGCCCTCAGAGACGAACCCATCGTAGGTAAGGCTGCCTTATTGGGGTAATTACAAGGTCAAACAGCAACAAAAACACAAACAAAATACTTATAACATAAGTTTATTAGAACTTCTTGAAGGATTTTTTGGAGCCCTTGCCCTTGGTGACTTTGAGTACGTTGAAACGGATAGTCTTGGAGAGCGGCCGGCACTCGCCGATGGTCACAATGTCTCCTAGTTCCACGTCCCTGGAAATATAACGACGGAATGTTTTAGAGAAATATTTTTATTACAAGTTTGGCTGATGTATGGGTAGGTTAAAATCAGAGTTTGGGTTAACAAACACGTCTTTCGTCAATAGGTTGTTCGGAAGACCGTCGTGTGAGTATCATCATTTAAATCATAGAAATACAGGAGTGTTTTATTCACTACAACTTTTAAATCAACATTACTATTACAGAAACCAAGTATTAGCAAACTTTGGTTCGCAATTATCTACTTTTCTACCATGGCCTGTTTAGAAGTGGGTCAAAACTAAGCTGTGAAGTGTTTCTGGTGTGCAGCCTAAAAGCTTAAATGTGTATGATGTAAGTTATTTTTACATTTTAAGCATGTGTATACAAATGCCTGGATTGTAACAATTTCAGCTCCTTAAGGGGACGATAACCGTTTTGTGTATAATAAATTAATAATGCGTCTAATTGGGGACGGTGCTCCTTGATGGGCGAGTCCTATTACTGGCTGAACGTACGACGCGTTGCGTGAGCTCAGTACAGAACACGCAAGCTAACCACTCAAGGTCACTGCGTCTTAAGTATAGTTTCTCAAAATGGGTGCACATAAAGTGGACTACGTAAACTTTTGCATTCAAAAGTATTTTCATACAGTAGAATGCAGCAGCTAACCTAGCTCTTTACACAAAAATCAATCGAAATATCCTTACCTAAAGCACGGCGATAAGTGTACAGACATATTCCTGTGACGCTTCTCAAATCTGTTGTACTTAGGCAGGTAGTGCAGATAATCGCGGCGGATGACGATAGTCCTCTGCATCTTCATTTTCTGGACCACTCCGGTGAGGATACGACCACGGATCGACACGTTGCCAGTGAAGGGACACTTTTTGTCGATGTATGTGCCTTCGATCGCCTGTTTCGAAAAAGTGAGTGTAAGTATTTTAAAAATGGTGGTGGAAAAGTTAGTGGTGTGGTTTGGTGTGACGAGAGTTTGGTGATTTGCCCTTGCTATAGATGATTTGTTTTGGAAGACAATGTAGCAGTGAAGCTGGGGCCTGACTAAGCCTAATTTACAATCGCTGCAATTATTTCACAAAAATGATAACTACTCCGATCGGAATTTAAATTAACATACTTAGCTTATTTTTTTAATGGATTTTTAAGCATTTCTGCACATAATTGCGTTATAAGGCTGACGTAAACCTTATTCCAGTTACATTAGGGTATACTTTGTATTGCCAAAAATTGGCGAATATTACTTGTATGGTAGTCTGAAAATATTGACTGATGCCACTTCAGTAAAATAATCTAGCTTCACTGCTACATCCTTTACCAAAACGGGTTGCATTATGAGCTCCACCAGTGATAAGAATTTAGGACTTAATATGGAAGATCACTTGTTCAACTGTAATCAGATTTTGGGTTAGAACACGTTCTTCGTCACTTAGTTGTCAGAAGACCGTCGTGTGGGTATCATCATGTTAGCAGTGTTTACAAGAGTTTTAAACTTCCATTATATCACAAGCAATAATAAACATATAATATGTGTATTGTTAAAATTCCTCCACTATAATGTTAGATGGGTATATTCAAGGTCAATTTTACTGTTACTCTTGCCCATTTTTGTTTATTTTTTTTTAATCTCAAAGTAGCTCAACTTTATTTAGTGATCCACCTACTTCTGCAATCATTATAACCACTGTGAAAACTGCAAGTCAATTCTGGGTTTTTTGCGACACAAAATTCTTGCTGTATTTCCATGCAGCAAGTCAGTTTGCTAAGTGCTGAGGCATTTACTTCCGAAATTAATTTAATTCAGCATGATTTCCAACATAGCTCGAGCTGAGTTTAATCATAATGAATACTGATCATTTACTTTTTTTAGAACTTAAACAATCGAGCTTGAATAACAAAAGGGCAAAAGTGCATATTACAGATTACCCTCTTCACATTCATAATCAATGAAAAGTTTAAATGATATTTTATTCTATGATGCAAATGAATACAGAAAAGATATGTCAAGGGGCACTTTTCAACTTGTTTGTAGAAAATCCCTTATGTATAAATAGCACCTCATATTAAAAATAATTAGTAATGAACTTACATCTAAATATTAACATTGTTACATTGAGAGCAGCATGCATACAATACCTTCCTCCAAATGGGCTGGTAGCACCTAGCCTGATTGGTTAACACAATGCTGACCTTATCCTGATGACATTGGAGCAGATAATTTTGATACTTGACATGCAGGAGATAGAGTTCATTTGGTATTTTATGTTGGCCTCCTGTGTCAATTTGTGAATTATTCTTCAATTAACGATTTTTTTAATTGAGCAATAGAATTTGACAACTATCGTAATGTGTTGAGTTAATTTCTAAAACTAAAATGGATTTTAAAGAGGGGTTAGTTTATCAATTAAGCCCATGATGATCGAAATATTATGTTATCTGCTATTAACCAATTCCAACTTTTATACCTATATTATTAGACTTGTGTTGTTGCCGATCATGCATAATGTGATCATCATTGACTGATTCAAATTGCAATGAAACAAGTACTATCTAAGTCACATTTTATAGTATAAAGTATGAAATTATCTGCTCCAATGTTTGATGAATTCGCTGGACGACTCCAGCCATGCACATGTTAAAGCAAGCTCCTCATCGGACCAACATGGAAGAGTTTCATGTACAATGGACTATTTAGAATGTTGGAAAACCACTTCTAGGTCAATTTGAATAAATCTTTTAGAAAAAAAAAAAAAATTGTAATCTTTGATTAACTTATTATTTTTACACCAAGCGGATTCTAATATTCTTTAGGATTAAATAGAATAGCTGTTGTGGTTTTTAATATTGAATGTGTAAATATAGTTCATTGCACATAAAACAAACAACGTAGTAGCCACCACCGTTGCAAGCCTGGATCCCATCGACCATAACTAAAAGTACCACACCTCACGCGGAGTCTTGAAACCAAGACCGACATTCTTAGAATGTCTCATGTCTTTCCTCTTCATCACCCCCTTCCTGTTGAGGAACACCGTCGCCTGCTTCTGAAACGCTTTCTCTGTCTACGGAAAAAGAAACACGTTAGTTTCCACACATCATGCGTTACCTCGCGAGGAGTTTTGAAACCGAGCCCCACATCTTTGTGGTACCTCAGTGGTTTCCTGCTACGCTTCACACCAATACCCTTTTTACGGTTCAAGAAAACCGTTGGTTGCTTTTGGAATGAACGTTCCGTCTGTAATTTTATCAATGCATTAGTTTAGTTATTGATAAAAAATTAAGGTTTTCTAACTACGGAAAGTGTGAAGGTAAAATAAGAGTGGGGAGAGGATAGAAAGGAAAACTAATAACTTATTTGAAAGCAAAACTACAAACAAACTACAGCTGAAAAATAAATGCACACTTTAGGAATTAAATATTAAAGCTTTTTAAATAATGGCTTCAATAACCCAATATTTTATACATAATTAGAAGTATAGAGTTTGCCACAAATTAATGTTTCATTATTTACGATTTTAACAATTTTAAGATGCGGAAACGTCTTCAGACAAGGGTACTAATAATAGCCACTAAATGACTAGTTAATCTGATATCAATGATATTATTTTTTATAAACTCAGGGTTTTATTGAATTCTAAAAACTAATTAATTATTGAAGATCACTTGTTTGACCATAATCAGAGTTTGGGTTACAGCACGTTCTTCGTCACTTGGTTGTCAGAAGACCGTCGTGTGGGTATCATCATTTTAAAGTCTTTGCAAGTATCATCAATTTTCAAAACTTTTATGAAATATTTTTGTAGGTTGAACCTATTTTTAAAGTTTTTATATTTAGATCTGAAAAATACAACTTTGTTTTCATTTTGTTGTGAGAAACAGTAATATTTGTGTATTTGAAGACTAATTTATTCAAACTTGTACCCAGCTATTTCAGTTGTAGCAGATTTTATAGCAAGGTGTGCACTGTGGTCATCTTTTCAGAGCATCTTATTTTATAGGATTGTTCTAAGAATTTGAAAATGACAACCTATTTTCATGTTATCGAAAACCAGTGGATTATTTATAAAAATAGGCCGAAATAGTAGCTGATTAAGCTAAGTTCAGATGTAAACATAACCTATCAACTCAAGAGTAATTTATCGTTTCCGATTTTACTGAATATATCTCTTGGAAAATTTGATATTTTAGGGGTAAATCACGACTTGGAGACTTTTAGCATGGTTTTGACCAAACTGAACGCATTTTTACTACTAACTAACCTATCGATCGAACACACTTCCATGGTGAATTAGATCGAGTTTGAAGTTGATGATTTTACAGATACTGAAGTTAATTCATTTTAAAGCACCATTTACTTAAAAAAACTGGGTTTATGATACAATTTAGAACACATTTTGACAGATTTTTTATCGGGATAGCCGATTCCCACGTGCACCAACTTAGGAACCACATTTTCACATTATCACTTGTTTTACACTTGGAAAATATTAGTCAGGTGAAGCTTTAAGTATTTATTGTCACTTTTGGAACAAATTCATGGTGATTTAACCAAAATTTTAATTATTTTAGCCAGAAAACCAACACGTACCTGATCCGCCATCTTGCTTGACAACGAAAAGAAGGTGGTGTTGCAAATTAATAACGGCTGAAATCTCCTACGAAATAAAGAAAGAATGTTGCCAAATAATTTCGGATCCAAAAAAAATTTGTTTAGGTATTACTAATTTCATAAAAGCTTCCTCTTCACATTTTTGTGTACAGACGGCTACAAATCAAGCTATACATTTCCAGTATAAGCTGGTCTCGCATTGTATTATGATTTCCGTGCAGTGCGAGATCAGCGTAAACTGGAAATGTATAGCTTGATGTGTAGCCGTGTGTACACAACTAAGATTTCTGCTGTTATTTAATTTCAAAACGCACTCCCTCACCAGGGTAATTAACAGTAATGTGATATTCAGATTTGATTTGAGCATTACATCAGTAAGCGAGGAGAACTGATTTATTAGCTCTATTAGGTACAGTGCGCATCCTGTAGCAATACAATTTGTAACAGCACAAAGAACAGCACCCATGATACAATGTAATTATGTGACATCAATGCGCAACACTTGTAATGCCCGTGTCGATGTCGTAGTGGCGACATGAGTTTCAAGTTTAACTAAAGGAGAATGCCCAAAAAAATGGGCAAAAACTCCGAGTCGATGGATAAAAATCTTATATAAAGTAAAAGGGCATTAAATTGTAGATAACAAATATGAAATTACTTTCTTTAACAATTATCCCCATGATTGGCAAGGTAATTTTTTTATTTATTATAAGTAATGATTTGATAGATTTCTTCGTTAAAATAAAGTTGGTAGACAGTAAGTATATAAAAAGACATATGTCAAAAGCGTAGGTAGGCGTTTGTAATAAATAACTATTTATTACAAAAAATACATAGCAACTACATATTATTACGATCAATTATGCAATAATCTAGAAAACTAGCTGGTTGTCACATAGTGTCTTCATGACTAGCATGGGCAAGATACTGATCATGCGCACAACTTCCCAACGTACGATGACCCACCATTTTCCCAACTATGTTGGCGTCGGCTTCCAGTCTAACCGGGTGCTTCTGAATACCAGTATTTTACATGGAGCGACTGCCTAGTGCCTACCTGACTTCCACAACTCAGTTACTGGATAACACGATACCCCTTGGTAAGACTCTTTGTCAGACTTTCGGGCTTCTGACGACCCGTAACGACTGTCAAAGATCACAAATAACAGCCGGGACCAACGGCTTAACGTGCTTTCCAAGGCACAGAAGGATCTTATTATGTAAAGATGGTCGTCACCCATCCACGGGCCCACTGCGGCAAGCATAGCTTAATCTGATCGATCGACCCGTGCGGCTGTTATTACTTAGCCACAAGCCCCTATAGTTGTCAAAAAATATTTATTATTTAACTTAATCGATTTATCGTGAGTCTCGAGTACCGAGTCGTATGGTTACTTCACTAGTTACGTCACGATTGACCATCGCGCGTAGCATAGAGTATAGTAATAGATTGGCGCGTAGCGTAGTCACGTATAATCATCCCCTTTTTCTGGTTCCATAAGACTCAATGATCTACCAACCCAGAGTCATTCTAGATTTCGGTATACATAAACAGAGTCCCGATCCCAACAAACTATTTAATAAAATAATAAATAAAAAATGGGAAAATTGGATTTTATTATTCACAGACGCATCCAAAATAGATGGATCTCATTTAGGTTCAGCGGTGTTCATACCTAAGTTTAATGTTGTTTTAAGTGCCCGTCTGAGTGTTCAATATTAGAGGCAGTAAAATACATTGATGCCAATCAACAACATTTTGATAAACTTTTGATTTTCACAGACTCTCTCAGCTCTCCAAGATTTATTGAAAATTCCATTTCGCAGCAAAGATAAAGATAACTCTATAATTATTCTTAGAATTAAGGAAATTCTCTATACGTTAAATCAATCTGGCCTGGAAACTGTATTGGCATGAATTCCGGGACATATTGGGTAACGAAGCAGCTGATTTCTATGCTAAGCAGTCTATCCGGACAGGCTGAACGTTTTTTTCCAACATACCGGCTCGGGACGTCCGTTGCCTGGCTAAACCACGTCTCATGAGGTCTTGGGATGATCTGTGGCAAAAATCAAGGGCAATTATGGGCAAATATTATGGCAGTATCCAACCCAACATCCCAACTAAACCCTGGTTTGTCAAAAATAAGAAATTGAATAAATTCATCACATCTATCATTATACGTGTCAGACTGGGACATGTTTGCACTCCAGTGTTTTTGACTAAACTACGCATTCGGGATCATTCCCTTTGCGACTGTGGTGTGGAAGAGGGTACTATTGAGCAAATACTTTTCTCTTGTCGTAATCTTTTGGTACCTATAAATGATAATGCTCCCCCATAATTTTCCCAGACCTATTAATATACCATTCCTCTTGACACTCGTTGATTCCCCATTAGTTAAAAAACACTCTAAAAAAATATTTTATTGCATCAAGCTTTAAAACATACCAACTCATAATGGTGGTGCATAGCACAGATTAAGTAGTACTGTGCATAGTGTTCGTCATAGATTATATACATTGTAGAAAGATAATCTTTTTTTCTTTTTTTTTTTTTTATGTATGGCATCTCGTAGTAGACCTAGAGAGGTCTTCCTGTGGCTGCCCTAAGGTTTTTAATCTTAAAGCGTCCAGCCAGGGCGTAAATTATATATATTTATTAAAACTAAACGACAGCGCACTAAGCGCACCCCCTGTGGGGTACGGACCTCGGCTTAGGGCGTCGTTGGGGGATCACAAAATTAGTAACAATTTGGGGACGGGCTGGATCAAAATTTTGATCATGATTATTATCGGGGGATATTATATTTATTGCTACGGCGCTTTCAGCCTCTAACCGGGCGGCTGGCGCATCGACATTCAAGGGACGGGGGGAGGACTTTTATTAACATTTACTCGGGAAGTTCGCGTGGTACCTCGGCGGCGAGGACGGAAGGTCGGTTTGTGTATTTTGTGCACTGTACTCGTGGCCCTATTGCTTTCCTGAAGGAGAGTGATGGGGTCATCCGGATCTAAGAGAGTGTGCCTCGGTCGGCGAGTCTGACTAATGGCAGAAGGCCTGTAACTAGCGGCCTGCACAACCAAGGGGTTGCGATGACGTTCCGCGGATTCGAAGAAGCGCTTTGCAATGCGCTTCATAAACTGCTTGATGGTAGGCATCTTAAGATCTACGTGAAGTTGTTCGTTCCGAACGAACCAAGGAGCGTTCGTAATTCTACGGAGAAATCGGTTTTGAAGCGTCTGCATCTTATGGATGTGATATGGCTTTACGTGAGCGAAGACTACGCAGGCGTAAGTCATGATCGGTCGAATGCACGCGGTGTAAATACGCAATTTGCACAGGGACAACTTGCTGCGCGGGTTGAGTACGGAGTGTAGTCTTCACGCGCCTGTTTTATGTGCTCACCGAACGTTATGTGATGGTCTAAGACCACACCGAGATATATGGCTCGCTTCTCCCAAGGGATAGGCTTGCCGAATATGGTGATCGGTTGGGGGAGGGCGGGTGATCGCCGGGGCCTACAGAATAGGACCCCCTGGCTCTTATCAGGGTTGACTTCGATCCTCCACTTCCTGAACCAGGCCGCGAGTCTGTTGACTTCGGCCTGAAGGTTGCGTGAGATCATGTCTTGCCTGCGGCCGGTGTAGTAGATGGCCGTGTCGTCTGCGAACAGAGCTAACTGTGCCTTTCTACATTTGGGGATATCACTAGTGAATATAGTGAATATCAGCGGTGCCAGCACAGAGTGCTGAGGGACGCCTGCGCGGAGCGGATGGGGGGAGGATAGCGCACCCTCGATGCGATAGCGGAAGGTGCGGTCCGACAGAAAGTCTCGTAAGATGAGCACGAGACGATCGGGCACACCGAGTTTGTAGAGCTTATATAATAAGCCGTTGTGCCAGACTTTGTCGAACGCTTTCGCAATGTCGAAGAACACAGCACCCGTCATGAGCCCGCGCTGGAAGCCTGGGTTAATCTTTTTGACCACAGGAAAATATTTATTCGACGGTTGCAATGCTGCCGCTTTGTGCACGATATGGTGATTATTTTGAGATAAACTGATTTCACATTTGAAATCTACCATAATATTGTAATCTATCGTACTTATACGTTTTTTAATCGACGCTGGGAATTTCTTTGGGAATTCTCCTTTAAATGGCATGGGATCGAGTAATTATATAGATTATGAATTTATGACCCACTCCCTCTCACAGAGGGGATGCCTGTGTCCCAGCAATGGGGACATTATAGGCTAATGTTAGACTATCTTTTATATTATTTTCAAACTCAAAGTTTTCAAACTGAATGTTGCGCACTTTGAGTATTGAGTATAAATACTCAGAGCTTGCGCATCAAAAGTTATTAAAGCTTTTTGTTCACAGTAAGTAAAAACTTTTAGTAGATTTTTTCTCGTTGCAAATAATGTAAGTCAGTTCAGTTCGTTTAGCTGAACTGGTAACATTTGTGAAACGAAACTGTCAGAACGCGAGTTGTTATGAAAATATTCGCTGAATGCTGAATTATTTTTCGCATTTGCGCCAGTTGTTATCGTTCAAACTCTAGAATTTTGATTTATTGCATTTTTTACTTTACATTTCTAACATTTCACTTTCAAAGTGCATTCAGATGTTCACAAAGTGACTCGTATCCGCGAGTGATGTATCGAGTTTTTCCTTTTTGTTTTGTCCAGAAAATAAAAATTTCTGGTTGATTTGCGATGGAGGAAGTGAGGCAGCTGGTGCAAGAAGAAGGCCGGGAGGCGCGGAACCTCGTTGCATTCCATGTGGCCGTCGACACACCAAGTAAATGCATTTTATTCATTTATGTACTTAGGTATGCAAGTCAAAATTTCACGCCTGTGGGCGGTAGTACTTATTTGTTTCGGAAAGCGGCTGTGGAGGAGTGCCCGCAGATACTAAAGCGCGGTCTATAGCGTAAACATTGTTATAACATTGTAGAGAATGTCGTCTTTGTATGTTCATTTAGATTATTAGGCAGAATGAGTGGAGACCTTTGTGTGACTGTTATTTGTATGAGATGTTTGTTTTTTATTTGTGTTAAGATATTTATTTTTAAGAATACATTGATGGCCACAGACCTTGGAGAGTTGGATGCCGAAAATCTGTTAAGTTTTGTTAATCCTTCATCATTTGTTGTTTCATTTTGTGACTATTCTGTGAGATCTCAGCAAATTAAACAACAATAACATAACACATTCCTCCCACTTGTCCAATATGTAAGCCGGACATCATCATACCCAATTCAGTCTATGGCTAAACTCAAGCCACTCCAATTGATCATTTTCCAACGATTTATTTGGTGCAGTAATCCATCCACCATTACCCAATTTACATACATACATAAAGCCTTTTTCCCAGGGGGTAAGTAATGAATGCTGTTATGATCTTTACATACTCCTTTTGCTTTGTTTACGCTCCCACATCTGGTCACACACACACACCGGTTGCAAGCACTATGCACATGACCTTAACCATTTAACTACATAAGCCAAAATATCACAAATAATCTAAAAATACCTGTTACATTAACTTATTTTATGTAAACATTTTCCTGAAATGCAATCTATTGAAATTTGCAGTAAGCATTTCACAGTTTTAACTGTGAATTGAGAAAAAATTGAGATCTTATTATAAATTATTTTGGCATTTATAAATAATGTTATAAAGTTTCAGTTGCATAGTATTTTTTTGTAAGCAATTGCTCAGTTAACAACTGTGTAATATTTGATGTAACTAGGTACACATGCATCTGTTGGCCCCTCCACTGACCCTTTTGCAGTCCATTGCTTTGCTAGTAGGACATAATGCCTTTCCTAATTTGTATCAGGTAACTAAACTTGGGAGGTACCTTATTACCCACAAACAACTGTTTACTAAAGAGTTATGTACTGATAAACAATGCAATTATTATTCAAGCTTTCAATATGAAACAAAAATGAATCATGTTGTTAGTTAAATGTAAGTAGTATGTATTTTTTTATCATTTCCTTATCAGGCTGCCTCTAAAATTTCATTTAAGTCTCATTAATAATCACAAACAATCTGAGGAGGACTTAGGTCCACATGCAGCTTTTCTTACCATACATTACAACACTATAAACCCACTTATTTAACTTAAAACAGTAGGCTACAAATATGGCATTGTGGACTTACATTTACATACTAATTCTTGGAATAATGTTGACTAATGGGACAAGTTTAGACAGCTGTGTCTTTTATTTGATATCAGTTCTGTTAATTAGTCATCCGTCTGAAATTAGAATAACTAACTCCAGTAACTCCACACTCCTTTATTATATAAAATACAGTTTATCAGATATATATTTTGATTTCAGTAACATAATGTACTTATACGTACTTGTTTTTGAAGTATTTCAAAATACTGTAGACAGAAAATAGGAAGGGGGAGATTTTGTCCTGAACACTTTAAAAATGTTTATTTGTTTTATGTGTTCTGTAGTTTTTTATAATATTCTATCCTCTGAGAAGAATACTTAAAAATAATCTCTGATATTTCAAGTTTAGTAATGTTAGCAAATAATTAAGTACCTATGTCATTAAAGTCAATAACTATTACATCTTAGCCATTGTTATTTGTGATTCCAAATATTGACTATCATTACTTCTCGTCTAAGGCCGTGTTCAGATAACCCGCGCCGACAACTCGCACGCCCCGCACACGCGTTGGTCACGCGCAAAATCCGCGCACGCCACGCGCCTGCCTCGCACCCGCTTAGGCGCTGAGCAGACGGCGGACATTTTGGAATCAAAACAAAATTATATTTGTCCTACGTGTGCGCTATTGCATAGATTTCCTTATGCGCTATCGTTCGCGGTCAAATTGACCGGCCCGGCCCGCCCCGCCGTGTGTTTCGCGCTTTATACTACTTATTATTTATTAAAAAAACGCCCTTGATCACAGTCAATACGGCGCTAGCCGAAGCGCGGGCACAAGGCGGGCTCGAAGCGGGCGCGTGGCGTGTGCGGGTCGACTTCGATAAATGAAATTTGAGATCTATTGATGTGTCATACATAAGACTCAAATTATGTACAACAAATTTCAAAAAGAGTGGGGCGGGCGCTTTGACACAGGGCGAAAAAAACAAAAGGCCACACGTACTGTGTTGCTGTCGCTTGTGCAACGTCGTTAGTCCCTGCTGCATTCCTCGATATTGTTTGTGAGCGAATGGGGTGTCGGGTCGCGTGGCGCAAACTCGCGAGTGCACCCTTTTGTTGCAAGGGAGAGGTGGGATGTTTGTTGCTTCTTTGTCAATACCTAACTTTATTTCAAGTTTTATTTAGGTTTATAAATCAAGCAGTCAAGCTGCTTGAAGCTATTTTAAGCTGAACTTCTTCAATAAGAACTGTTTCTTACAAGCTTGATTTCCTTACCTAAATAGAGACAAATGTAAAGAGAGTAGAGGCATTTGACCCTGCAGTGGGACAGCACACAGGCTTTTAATAATAATTACAATATAAGCATTTTTTTTACAACTTTGCTTTACCTAACGTTCAACTACAATCGAGATTACCTACTTGATGCTGCAGCCAAGATCTTTTCAGCACGAGGGAACTCTTTATCGACTAATGGTATCATCTTGATATTTATTATAGGTCAATGATATTATACAGCGTGTTACGGAAAGGGTATAACCATACAAACGGGGTGAAGAGTGCATCTGGTTCAGAAGCTCTGTACATAATTTCAGCTCAAAAGTAATAACTTTGAAAATGCTTAATATATTGTTTTTTCCATAATTTATTTTATTTTAAATTAGTTTGTTTCTAACTTTATAATTATGTAGGTATAGGTATTCAAAAAATGTTGCCATGTAGTTTGTTATCACCAAAAGAATCCGTGCGTTTGATATGTATATACCCTTTCCGTAACACGCTGTATGAAAAAAAACGTAGGATAGGTTATCGCTCAGATTATAGATAATCTGAGGGTAACCTACTCGACATTCGATTCTACTTCTTTTTATTAATTATAACTAGCTTTTGCCCTCGGCTTCGCTCGCGTTAATTTAGAATTTCACAATTAATTCGGGTTGTACTCTGCTTGTTGTTTGGCATTTGGCGGCAAAAAACTCTTAACACACTACTAAAGTTTCTATAAATTCAATCACGATTCAAAAGACATGTGGCGCCATCTATTATCATAAGAACGTTATTGTTGTTTTCCTCGAGAACAGTACTTTTTTGTCCGTTTCTGTACACCTGACAACATAATGCAAAATTTCAGGTCAGTCACATCGGTTCAGTAGTTTAGGCGTGAAAAGGTAACAAACAAACAAACTTACTTTCGCATTTATAATTAATTAGTTAGGATATCATTGTTAAAGGCACATATACGTTGAGATTGAATATGTTACAACAGAATGTTTTTTTTTGAAGTGAAAACTTCTTTAGGGGCATTGAGAACTTTTTGGCTGAACAAAAATCGAGGAACTCGCGTCATCGTCACCGATTACTTTCCATGAGCTATGTATACTGTTTTCACTTCTATCGGCAGTCCCCAACGACAGCGCCGCATGTTTTTTTTAGAATATGTACTCCCAATTTTCGGATACTCGCCAATCGCAAGTTTAGAGAGCTCTATCCATTTGGTTCTATGGGTATCGTAGTGTAACGCATCGCGGCACATCGAGACGCATCGCCAGCCATTGGGACGATATTTTATGGGCGCTAACTTACCATTTTAAATAAAGAAAAATGAATTAATTACTTCTATACTTTGTGCGTGTTTGTAGGTCACATAATTGGAACTGGCCCCAAAATTGATCTTTGTGGTACTCCCAGATTTATTTCAAATCAGTCTTGACGTAGGTAATAGCAATGCTTTAGTAGTACTTATATGTTCGGTCTTTATTATCATCAGCCTATAGCCACTGGCTTCCAGTTGAATTAAGTGCGACTGAAATCGCAATATTTTACATATTTGCACAGAGACTCGTGGTGGAAGTCAGATAAGCAGTCGATCGATGTAAAATACTAGTATTCAACTATTCAGCTGCATCTGGTTAGACTGGATGCCGACCCCAGAGGAGGCCAGGCAGATGGTGATCTGTATACCTACATTTATACAATATAACATCATAGATATCATCTTATGTAGGTAAGGTAATTCTTCTAAATCGGTAGAATGCTTTATGCGAGTTCAGCGCTGAATGCATTAGGCTCAATTTACATTGCCGTGGAACGGAATAGCAACGAATTTTTTTATACAAAGCATAATGAACTTGTTGTCAATAGTATAACGTATACACTAGATACGAGCCAAATAACCAGATCGCGCGGTCTTCTGGAGAAATATCGCGTCTTCTCGGGATTTCCCGCCGTTACAAGCTCATATTTAGTTTGTACGTTACATAATTGACATAAAGTTAATTTTATTATATCGTATACAAAAGCACGCTTAAATTGAGCCTTATATTTTCAACCGTCTGACCTTTCAACTTTTAGTTCAAGGTTCGAAATGAAATCAATTTTTTTTTCAATGTGCTTTTTAGCCGACAACCGTATTCAATCCTGTATGATCCCAACAAGTATAACGTTATTTAGAACAAAATCCATTCTGCATCTAACTAGACAATTTCCGGAGGATAACACGTCCGAATATCACTAAAAAGAAAATAAAACTCATCGAGGACGTGTGCCCGCTGCCCATCCTAACCTACGAATCCTACGATGCACAAAGTTGGTTACTTATTGAACAACAGAAGTCCAAACTCGTGTCAAGCGTACAGATCAAGTTAGAAACACCCTGCACTCCATAACTCAAATAGCGAATGTTGGAGAAAAAACAGCCAGGCTGAAGTGGGAGTGGGCTGGACACGTCGCACGTATGCACCCGGAGAAATGGGCAAAGATCGTCACTAATGGCTGGGCGCCTGAGGGAGAACATCGCCGCCGAGGTAGACCACGTAGAAAGACCACTAGTAATTTTACCATTAGAAAATTGCGTGAGCTTCTATGGACATAGAAACTCAGAGTATGAATTTAGATATAACATACAGCTTTACCCACGTGAAAATACTACTTTCAGACTAAACTTAGCCCTCATTCATGAACTCCGCATGAGCTGAGCTAACGTCGCAAGTAGTCGCAACCAGAACATACCAAGCTGTTTTGTACCCATTTTAACGAATACTCCGTTCACGCCTACACAGATCGCATCTCCCGCAAGCCGCCTCGACCCGGAGCCCCGCCGCCCCGTCGCGCTGCGCCCTGCGGCCCCACACGCCTCAGATCAGCTTCGGCCGGCAGAGACAAGCGGTCTGAACTGCGTGCGAGATACTGGGCCTTACTGTTCGGAGATCTGCAGCGAGCTGTAAGTATACCTTTGTCATCATCATCCTCTTCCTACCCTACTTATTCTTCTTCGATGGCAATCTATACTAAGTCGGCCCAGGGAGTCTACTCTCTCAGTCCATCAACGAAGATACGGGCCCGTCCGAAAGTAGTTGATCTGTCAAAACAAGTGAATATTCAAGTTTTCTAACGCTATCAAATTATGTTGTCATTCATTTTTCATTCGGGCCCTGAACTAATCCTATGACTCCGTACGTGATACAGAGGTGGAAATGCCGAAAACTTCGGCTGAAACTACGGATTTCATGATTAGGAAGTAGACGCCCAGAACCTAGCTACGACTATTTTACGCCATCAGTAGCGTTCATCAACTCCTGTAATGTGCAGGCATCAAGGCATGCAGGACTGAACATGACAAGGATCATGTCCATGCCCTACATATCCCGATCTCGATGATATCCTCCTACCCTTCCCTATCCCGATCTCTCTGGGGTCGGCGCAGCAGGAAGAAGATGTACTGCGCTGACCGTTTTTAGCCGTTATCTGAGTAGGCAACCCTTATTCGTTACCTTTCACAAAATCTATCCATCGTATGAGTATACATCGTTTATTTGGTCTTGATGATTTGGTTTAGATAATTCTATATGTAGAAAGCAAAACAATTCAGAAAATATCAGGCGAAACGGCTTTTGCGCGGCATATTGCAATGGAAAACTGTTTCATTTTGACGTGTCTCCGGAAGTATGATGCTGTTTTCTATTATTTGCGTATTTCAAGCATGGTTTTAGAAAAAGATAACGCAGTAAGTAACCGGCTTTTGTTCTAAACATTTTGTGTATCTAGTTATCTACAGCATCTACCTACTCAAATCGGTGCACCTCAGTGCCGGTACGCGAGTACTTGTGCCTACTTATAGATGCAAAGGGGTGGTTACGACGCACCGGAGTTAGCGACGGGTGATTTTATATCAAACTCAAACCATTTATTTCAAATAAACCAATTAGAGGCACTTTTGATTTGTCAAGGTCAGTCAGAGAGATGAAGCTAGTTGCCAATTCCAAAGCGTAGTAGGTTCCTAAGGAGAAGAACGGGCAAGAAACTCCACGGACACTCTTTTATGCTCTTCTGTCTGAACTAGGTGCAATCTTTAACCCCCAGTTTTTGAAATCCTGATAAAATCTGCAGACAAAACTCTTGCTGTGATTAAATAAACTGCTGTGATTAGTGGACAAAAAATCAAATTAATAGCAATCAATCAAATTGACATGAAATTTGATTACCAAACCGAATGCTTTTGGGAACTGGAGGATAATTACCGTCACGAGTTTAATTCACCTCTTTGTAGTTGAAAATCTAACAGGATTCCTCTGTAACTTTTGTCACATATTTTGTAACAATATAAGTTACAACAGTGTCCATGGCGTTTATGCCCGTCTCTTCTCCATAGAATCATACTACGCTTTGTCAGCTTCATCTTTGTGACTTCTTGAAAGTTAAAAAGTGTCTTTAAATGATTCAATTGAAAAAAAGTGCTTTGAGTTTGAGTAAAATAACACGGGCATAGTCATTTCTTGCTACAGCGCTCGTGTATTTCCAATGACTTTGCATCTGACCCCTTTTTTTTTTGGTTGGAAAATTATCAAATAACTTCTCCCGCTCAGGACGTAGCGGGGGGGCGTGTCAGACGTTTACTGGCTAAAACCCACCCGTGTTCCTTCAGTTGCCTGTGTGCCAGGCCCACGATATCCCTTTCGGACAAACTCGCAACCCAGGCAGGCATTGGCCCTACCGGACTCCGTCAGTTGGTGCTGACATCTCTTTGAGGCGCGCGTGTAACACAACGCGCCGTTGACCCGGGCCTGGTCCTTATATATCGGACGGCGCCCACCCATACCCATCGCTCACCGTCCGCAAGCCCGCGCCTACGGTGGCCGGGAATTGGCCTGTAACTCTCGATTTTTTTTTAAATGATAAAATTGTACGGTGCTGACCGTATAATTTTATCATAAAAAAAAACAAAAATTATTATTATTATCATAGTTATTGCAATTTGGTTTGCACATTCCTAGTACTCCTGTTTACTCATCAATGTCTGTCTGGGTCAGCTTCCATTATAACCGGATGCAGTTGAATACCAGTATTAGCAGAGCTACTGCCTATCTAACCTCCACAACGCCGTTACTGGGTAACACGATACCCCGTAAGACTGGTTGTCAGACCTTTGGGTTTCTGACTACCCGTAACCGTCTGTGTACCGTGTGGTACCGGACGTAAAGAATAGCACCATCCTATTTCTTCCCGTGGGTGTCGTATAAGCCGACTAAGGGACTTACTAGAGAATGGGTCTCAGTGTTCTCTGTGCATTTTGACACCATACTGCGATCACCAACCCGCCTGCCAAGCGTGGCGATAATGGCAAACGTTACACCCCCCCCCCCCCCCCCCCGAAAATGACGATAAAAGAAAGAAGAAAAGAAAGAAAATACGTGACGAATACGAATACGTGTATATGATGATGATGACTACGCTTAACGACTGTCAAAGACCTACGAATCCTGTCCTGCCCGGTTTACTTCTCTATCTACGTAAAAGATGCTTTTGCTAAAAGTGGATTTACGTCAAGTGCAACGGGTGGGGTTAAAACTGACGTCAATGGTTTACACAGTTGACGTCAGTTTAAACCCCACCCGTTGCACCCTGTTGTTCGGGGTTGATGTTAAAAATTTAATATTGGTCTACATACCCTTTGAAATTTTCAGGTGTAAGAAACCCGTGTCTTTCTCTAAGTATTAATCTTCCCACATTAACACCTGTTTTCACTAACACTAGCCGACACCTAAATGCAAACATGCTTAATAAAAACTTATAAACTTTTGGGGTCGATACAAGCTTTGAAAATCCGACAGTGCGCTTTTTTTAGACATTAATTTAGGTGTCGTCTAGTGTTAGTGAAAACGGGCATAACTGCCATAAGCTACCTTTTACCCACTTTTCATCAAAATCAGTTCTCTAAAACGTAAAAAAAGACTCCATATTCCATTTAAAACACACTTATCAAAATTCAACCTACAATATAGATTAAATATTTCAAACGATATCTCTTGAAAGCACTCGAATGCAATGCAACACATAGGTAGCACAGGCGGGCTGACTTCAGCTACAATCCAGGAATAACATCCCTTTGCGAGAAAAATCAATAATGCCCGGGCCCAGAACCACAAAATAGATAAGGTAATAGAAGGCTGGCTGCATGCAACGAGCGGTAGCAGGTGCACGCAAACAGGCGCGTACGTAATACGTAGTGTAAGAGACTAACCACACTTATTCAGGTCTGTTCAGCTTTTGTCCATAGAAAACAACGATTTTGTAGCTGCGCGTGCTGAACGGATGCGTTAGCATCTCCATGCTTACGCATCCGTTCAGCTTTCCGCGTCGAACGGATGTATACGCATCTCCATACAAAACCGTTGTTTTCTGTGGACAAAAACTCAACAGAGCTGAGGAAGTGTGGTCAGTCTCTAAATCGCGAGTGCGCTCGCACTTGCTGTACGTGTGTCTACAGAGTTTAAAAATACCCATCACATAGCCGTTATCTACGCATTCTATAAATTAACATTGAGCAAAAATTATTGCTGGGAAACAACTTTAATTTTCATGTGTAAAATCACTGTTTACGGCAGCATTGTGCTTTTGGATGCATGCAACGCTACAGGTGTTGTGTGGATATTTAAAGTCAAGTTACAAAAATTAAAACTTGCTTTCGTAGAAAAGGGTAAAAAAAAATAGGTTTTTCAATATCTCCGTAACCAGAAGATTCCCAGGTACAAATAATTTATCACAATAACGAGGAGTATCTGCCATCTTATCTCTTCACCGCCCTTGGTTGACTGGTAGAGAATGCCTAAGGCGTTAAATCCGCCTTTGTACCTTTTTGTGTACGAGAAGTATAAATAAGGGACTCTTACGTCGTTAAGCGTCTTTTAATTACACCCGTTACGCGTGCGTGCGTTTTTGCTCGTTGCATGGAGCCGTCCTTCTGTATGTCTATTTATTTTGTGCCAGTGCTGTCGAGCTTCACGCTTCCATCTATGAATTCAATATGATGGCGTTGCATCGTATGTACGTGTAGGTATACCTTTGATTAAATTGGCTACCTCGACTCTTTGAAGTATTATTTGTACATATTATTATATCGTAGTTTGCGAGTAATTTTAGTAATTGTACTGCGTTTTTGTAAGGGATGTAATCTATGTGTTGATGCAATAAATGCGTAGTTGAAAATTGCCGATGTTAGTCGAAGTTTTACGAAGTGCTATTGATTACTTATACTGCTGTGCGACGTAATGAAAAACGTATAAAGCCTTCTCGATAGTGTAGTGATGAATGTAGCGGTAGTGATCAACTTTATATTTTCGAAGATAACATAATTATGTAGTCAATATCGGTTTTAAATTCTGAGTATTGACTACCTACCCATTTTCAAAGCAAATTTACACATACAGCTTTTAAAAAGAGTTTAGCTTCCAACGCCCTTCCAAATTACGCGTAATATTCCCGATGAAATCAGCCTATTACCTTGTATCGTTTTAATCTATAAATACAATATACTTATTTGTCCGCAGATAGGCGAAATCTACAACACAGTTGAGGCTCACGAGAATCTAAACGAGTGCCAAGAAGTCATTCTAGTGTTAGAGAACTACACTCGCGATTTCAAAGCTCTCGGTGAATGGTTCCGACTGAAGTGGGAATACGACAACACGCCACCACCTCAAAGACCACAGAGTCTGGCATGGGAGATCAGAAAGACTGACTTTGTACGCCCAGAATCTCGAAAAGGGTATTCAGTCAAGAGTTCTCCGTCCGTCTCAGGGAAAAACAGCCCTTTGCTATCAGGATATAACACCCCAAGTGGCAAGAACAGCCCGAATCTAACTGGCAAAGCCAGTCCTGGAAGCGGAAAAGTCAGTCCAAGAGTTACAGGACACAATAGTCCTAAAGCTAACATTGAGTTTTTCAGCAACAAAATCGCTTCGAAAATCACTGCTAAGCCTGAACCGAAGTGTGCCAAAGAGTTGTCAAGACTCTCTGATATAAAGGAGAAGGATGTTAAGGATACATCCGAAGAAAATGTGATTACGCCACCAGTTGATGAAAAAGAAGAAAAACCAGTGAACGATGATGTGATACCACCAGCTGTTGAGAAAGATAAACCAATCAAAGCACCTGTTGTCGAAATAGGTAAAGCAAAGGAATGCCCCAACACGAGCCCAAAAATGGTTGTTATAAAATCACCTAAACGCAGGGGATTACAAGATGGCGCTAAGAGAGTACCAAATGGAGATATTTCCAGTCAAGCTAAGGCAACCATTGCCAAACTGAATGCTATGGAAAACGAATTCTTAGAAAAACAATTGACAGAAAACGCAGCTAAGAATGAGAATCAACTGAATCTGGGTAAAGAGGCAGAAAGCACTGGAAAGGATGCTGGCGCAAATGATTATGCAGTAAAAATTGTAGAACAAATCAAAGCTATTGCTGAAAAAATTAAAACGGTTAACGAAAATAACGCTGTAGATGAAAAACAAAGCGTATCCACAGAGTCTCTAATTAAATTTGAGGACAACCTTGGTCAATCCAAAGAAAGCTCCTGCAAGTCGAGCGATAAAAAACCTGCACCAACTGAAGAAAAAGTAGAGTTTGTTGATACACAAAACGTTAACGAAGCTGTTGTTTCACCAAAAATAAAATATAATGAGATCAAATATCATGAAGTGGGTCCTAAAAATCAAGAACTCATGCAGGAGATAAAAAACGACCAACCATTAAATGGTATAAAAGAATCTGAAGGCACTAAAACTGATGACACAACAGACAAACAAACTCCACTCAGTGAATTAAAAGAAGCAAAAAAAGATCACGATTCAAAGAAGATTGATCTCAAAACTGCAGCTGAAAAGCCAAACTTAAGACCAGCTTACTCTCAGGCAGCGGCTAAGCCAAAACCTGTGACTACAACAAAAATTGAAGTTAAAACTCCAACCAGGTCGATAGCAAGAAGCAAAACTGTTGTTGAAATGCGTCCTAACTGCGCTTCTAAAGCCCAAAGGGCGTTCCCTAAACGAAATCAAACAAGTAAATGCAGCTATCCTTTCAACCTTACAACAGGCAGGACTAGTCTTTTCGATGCTCCTGCCAATAAAGCAGTATCTAAGAAACCTCCATATCCCAATCGTGTCCAAATGGGTTCAGGAGATAATAAGACACTTAAAGTTGATCTAAAGAAACGTCCTCCCAGGCCAGTTACTCTGAAAATCAATGAAAAAGGAGATAAAACAGAGAAAATCAATCCGTCATTTGATAAGAAAGATGGCGAGGAATATAGCAGCTCCGATACTATTGTCACTCAAATTGATATGTCCCGTATCGAATCCAGCGAAAGTTTAAAGACTTTAGTACCAGAAGAGGGAGATTTCGCTAACTCTGTCGAAGTACTTAATGTTGATAACGCTAAGACCGATAACGATGGCTGGCTTACTGTGAAATCTCGACGTTTGAGCCGCGAATCGAAGAAGCAATCTAAATCACACTGGGCTAACAGATTCCACCAACCGTCAGCAACTACAAGCCTACCAACTCTAAACATGATTGAATCTCCTAAACAAGAAGTCAAAGAGATAATGTCCACCTCAAAGCTAGACCGCGCTAAATCAGAACAGCCGCAAAATACACCAGAAAAACCTAAAGTTGTGAAACCAAAACCTCAAATCAAAGAGGTAAAGAAAGACTTGTCAATTATAAGACAGAAATCAGACGTGACTGGTTTGAAAACCCGTACGTCTAGAAACAAAGCTTTGAAACGGGAGAAAAACAAAAATACTCCTAAAGACGACGGCTCAGAATTGACTAAAAATCGTCTACATTCTTCCTTGGAAAGTCTAACTACAGGGCTAGCTAGATCTCAAGAAAAAACCGAAGAAACTTTCGACTTCGACAAATGGAAGTCCGAATTTATGTCGACTTTCAAATTTTTGGAAGACGATGATCAAATGACTGATCATAATGAAATACTCAAATCAGCTGATCCGTCAGAAATGTCAGAGATAGCGGAGATGACGTCGCAGATTGAGGAGAATGAGAGGAAGATCAGCTGGGCGTTGGATTTTCAATCGGAAGTGGATCAAAGGAAGTTGTGTGAGGAAGAGGATTTATTGAACAGGCAAATCATGGAGCTGCAACAGGTGTCTGATATTGATTTGGATACGGAGACGGATGATACTGAGGTAAGACTATTATCTATCCTGCGTTTGTAATTTAGTTTCTTAACATGTGTACAAATATGTGTTTTTGAAAATAAACACTTTGTTTCTCATATTTAAGGTTGAGTTGTACAAGTTCATCAAATTTGATGACTGATGGATGAGTCATAAAATTTATTGAACTTTGCATAAGATTGATTTTTGTTCAAGTGAAATCATTTGGAAACAACGATTTTATTGAATAGATCAGGCTTTTGAGTACGTAGTTTGTTAAAGTACACATACATAAACTCACGCCTTCGTCCCATGGGGGTACGCAGAAACTATAGAACGCCACCTGTTACGCTCCTTACATGCTTGCTTCGTTTGTTAAATAGTATAAAATAGTAAAATGAATTCGCAAATAAAAATTATTGTCGATGTTATTTCAATGCAGATTTAGCAGATAAGTGCATTTTTAATTTTCTTTTTAAAACACAAGTAAACAGCATAAATACGAAATTTACATTGATTAAATAAATTGCATGACTAAATGCTTCAATTACAACACAAATCATATATAAGAACCGGCACCCTAATTGCGTAACACTATCAATCACTATCTGAATAATTTTGAAGTATATTGCTAATCCATTGCTTCATATGTTCGAAACATTTGTCTGCTCAACAACGTAAATAACGCAACGAATGTTGTTGAACTGTCAAAATGAAACCCATTGCTACTGATAGTGTGTTACGCAATTACCCCGCAGTTAATACTTTATAGCTACAGGTCATATGTTTATAGCTACGGGTCATATCTTGATAGCTGCGGATCATATCTTTATAGCTACGGGTCATATGTTTATAGCTACGGGTCATATTTTTATAACTACGGGTCATATCTTTATAGCTACGGATCATATTTTTATAGCTACGGGTCATTTCTTTATAGCTACGGGTCATATCTTTATAGCTACGGGTCATGTCTTTATAGCTACGGGTCATATCTTTCAATACCATATTTAAAAACAATGCGATCTAGCTTCTTTTTTTTTTTGTTATATCTTCGTGCGGTTTGCACATTTAGCCAGTGCAGTGTCAAATATAATTAGGTAACAGGTACAAAGTTTATTTATATAATGATGAAATGAATTATATTCAATGCATGATAGCTGATATCCCCGTCCGCCCGCTCCCCTTGAGTTTCAGTAAAGAAGTGGCACTTTACTGAAACCTCACGGGGACTTCTTGAGAGAACTTGAAGTGATGTTGCACTGTTTTGATTCATTTGCCTGCAGTAATGCACGTTCACGAACACTTAATGGTTAATAATCCACCATTATTACACATTAATATTCGGCTAAACACAAATTTTAGAAAATAAAACAATACTGCTAAACATGAAAATTCAATTTCCCGCCAAGAAAAAAAAAGTTGTGCCTGTTCTAAGGTCCACTTGCGTTACAAATCACTAAATACATACGTAAAATTGTTTTAGCGCTAAACAAATTTAAAAACATCATTTTGTTTCGGTCTGTTTGAAGTTGACAGGGACATAATGATGTTGTAAATATGTTTAAAAGCCCAGGAAAATAAGTTAAAAAGGCAAATCTGCGAAATAAATTCTACGCAAGAATTTTTATCTAGACAGTAGACAGAAATACTGTGTGAAAAGTCCATACAACAATAAGTAAAAAGTCCATACAACTATAAGTAAAAAGTCCATACAACAACAGTATAAAGTCCATACAACAATAAGTAAAAAGTCCATACAACAATAAGTAAAAAAAAACGACAGTTAAAGTTCCCGAAAGTCGGGGTTTTTGCGAATATTTAATAAAATAAATACGTAATTTATGTTAAAAAAAATCATTTTTTTTTCTTTTCTTACTTAATTTTGCACAAAAGGTATAAAATAACATTCTCGTAGGACCCAGGTTCTCGAAATATACGGCGGAAATAGTGCCAAATGTATTTAGTGATTTGTGGTGCACATAGACTTATTGTTTGTGTCAATATAATTTTTCCTGAACAGACTGACGCAGAAATTCTCTGCGAAGACACATCAGCGGGCGCTTCCTGCCAATCCACAGACAACTTGTCTTTAGCTGCAAGTCTTGAAAACCAGTATGAGACTGCTTTAGCCGGGATGTCCTGGGCTGAACGAGTGGATACCCTGGGTGCTTTAGAAGCGTTGGTCGCTAGGGATCCAGGTAAATATTTGATAGAATTGTGATCGGTCATTAGTGTCCTTTCGATGGTCAAGCGAAGCCGTAATAAATTATCATGTTAGTTACGACTTACGAGTCAATATCATGAAAATGGCAAAAAGTTACAAACCATTTCGGTTCAAATAAATCTCAGTCAGTCAGTAGAATAAAATAGAATATTCATTTATTTGCTCAGAAAAAGATGGAGAGTAAAGTTCTAATACAAATATCATCGTTATCTGTGGTAAGTAGAGATCGGATATTCGGATGCTTATTCACCTAAAGTTGACTAGTATGGAGTGCGCTTCGAAACGGGAAAAAGTGCCGGTTTCCAGGACTGACAAGTTTTTAAGAACTACTCTTTTGTACTGTGTACCCGAATAAATATATTTCATTTTAGAATAAAAGGTTTTGAAGAAACATTAATAGTGTTTTTTAAACGTGTCATATTTTCCACAAAATTCTTGTCTAGTTCTAAATAGATAAGAAATATTTGTTATACTTAGGAATACAAAATTGTTTACCTACACACTGTTATTAATGAAACCCCGCGATCCCGGAATAAAAATATATTTTAAGTAACCGTTTCCATACTTTGTATCCTTTGCCGGGAAAAAACGTACTTTAGGTAAATATGCATACGAATATCCGATCTCTAGTGATAAGACTTATTTTATTCTTCTGTTCAATGTCTCGAACTTGTTATGAAATAAAGAGTTATCTATGTGTCAACCAAAATCATAAACAACCTGTCCCTCATCAGGTCGAGCTCAACAGCTGCACGCCAAACTCTCCCAAGGCATAAAACGTCGCGGCAGCTTACAAGATGCGTTACGACGTCTTCAACTAAAACAAGCGCGCGCCGAAAGACAGAGGATCGAGTACCAGACCGAACGCGCCAGGAAGATACACCAGCTGCTGGCGAGAGTTGAAGAAGTTAAGGTACGGAGCTTAAACTGCCGGGAGGACACGGCGCGGCATACGCTGGCAGAGTGCCGCGCGGGAGGAGCCACGCCGTGCCCTCATCTCAGGAGTAGGCAGTGACCTGTCGCTGCCGGCCGTGCTCGAGTCGATGGTCGGCAGTGATAAGTCCTGGGACGCGGTGGTGTCCTTCTGCGAAACAGTCGTGTCGCAGAAGGAGGCTGCGGAAAGGGAGCCGGAGATCTCGTCCGCTCACCCGGCCCGCAGTAGGCGGACTGCCCTCGTCCGGCCCCACTAAATGGGTCCAGGGACGGCGGAGGCCGGCACTAGCCGGGGATTGCAGAAGTAATAATAGATCCCAAGATCCCCGGTGCAAGTTTGGGAGGGGAACACTGGGGTGGTTTTTAGTCAATAAGAGTCTGACAGACCCCTCCGCCCGCCCCTGGGCGGAGGACATCCATGAGGATTTTCCAACCCGTGACCAAAAAAAAAAAAAAAGGCAGCTTAAACTAGATTAAATTCTCTAAATGATGGTGAAAGCCCAAACAATCAAAATCTGTTATGGGACTTAGTAGAGCTAAGCGTTCACTGACACGGAAAGCGACTTAGTTTTATTCTAGGTATAGATAATTCCAATAGTAGGTAAGTTCGGTGTTCCAGACCTCTTTTCCGACCCTAGCGGAAATTGCTGTTATCATTAGTTATGGATACCTTACCATTTGCCTTTGTTACTAGGTGAGCTATTGTGGAACATATAGGCAGCGTTAACGTCGTGATTCATCATCATCATCATTTCAGACGAAAGAATTCACTGCTGGTCATAGCCACCCCCCCCCCCCATTCTCTAGTAAGTCCCTTAGTCACCTTTTACGACACGACACCCACGGGAAGAAATAAGATGGTGCTGTAGCGGCATCAACATCGCCACATGCGAACTACGCGTCACACTGACGTCACGCAAAATCCTGCATCGCGCAAGCAGAGTTTACCGCGCAACTAGCATATACAGCGTGTTACGGAAAGGGTATAGCCATACAAACGGGGTGAAGAGTGCATCTGGTTCAGAAGCTCTGTACAAAATTTCAGCTCAAAAGTAATAACTTTGAAAATGCTTAATATTTTGTTTATTCCATAGATATTTTAAATTTAAATAATAACAAACGTGTCACCGCACTACGAGGATCAATAGTACACACGTACACACACTTGCGCACAGCTCTGTAACACACACAGCTCTGCGCCGCACGCCACGCGGCGCGGGCGGCGGGATCAAACGAACTCAGTAGGTACCTATCTCTTCGGAAAGTCTGTGCGCCTGGTACACGTATACCGCAGTTCTGACCGCTTTTTGTGTAGGTATGAAACATAAATTAAACTTTGTCGTGGTAGGTACAGTAACGTAGACGATTTTCTTAAATTAAATTACACCTAAATCACCATCATACAATCACTGAAGAAAATAAAGGCTTCTACATACCAGCGCGACTTGTCGTGCGACGCGACGCGACTCAAAGGCACCGCTCGTCGCGGCCTTTGTGTCGTGTCGCGTCGCGCGACAAGCCGCGCCGGTATGTAGAAGCCTTAATACGTTTTTCGTAAAAACGGCGGCTTTCCCTTGGTCTGCGAATCGTAAGAAGGTGACGCGCCCGCCGCTGCGCCCCGCATGTGGCGCGGCCACATACGATTTTAAGGAAAACGTAATAATTACGTAAAAATTAAGAAGAATAAGTTTGATAAACAAGGTTCACAGCGCCGAGCACTAATCTAGCTCGCCTTGTGCTAGTGCGTGGAGTACGTTCAAAATATTCTAGCACAGCGTTTTCAAATCCCTCCTGCTTGGCCGACCTTCCGATGCAGGCTCATGGAATGAACCCCAGGATAGAGTAAAGACGTTGTACCATCCGGCTGAAACATGCCCTCGGCAGCGGCCGCCCAGCAACTGTTCTTCCGTCGATGAATCGCTGACGATACAGCTCTCGGGCAGCTCGCAGATTACCATCCGATCCTCCAACACACATGACACAACATCACCTCATAGTATTCGCTATTACGGCGCGTGACATTTTCACGACAATTCCACAACGATCACTGAAATATCTGATACACAACTTCGCACCGATACGGACAGAGAGCGACTAAAAACACACGCAAAAAGTCTGTTATCCTAGCCTACTGTCCTAGTACTAGGGTAACTGTCCTAATTATTCTTTAAAATTAAGTAAATTTACCGACTTTACGACGCCAAAAACGTCATATGAAGCATCTTTCATGCGTTACACGAAATTGATAAATCCATTTGAAAATTAATTAGTTTATTTTGAGATGAATATGTTAAGTCTTAGTTGCTAAAATTTGCTTAGGTACTTGGACATTGGGGATAATCAGGAAATAAACAAAAAAATTGAGCATAAAACATAAGCACTTTGTTTAGGCCGGATATCAAAACGAAAAAATAATTTAATAAAAATCAGGAAAATAAGCGAAGTGCCGAGAATTGCCTCATTGACCCTAAACATCAATGTGTGGGTAACCTTTGTTATCCTACATGATTATAAAAGTACAGAAATTAGGGTTGCGTATTATTAATGTGCAATAATTTCCGTTACTCATGAAGTCCTAGTACTTTAAATAACTTCTCTTGCATATTTGAGACATTCGCTGATTACGGAAAATTTTATCATCGACGAACGGACATCGGGACAACTGTAAACAAACTAAACAAAGTGACGTGTTTGGATTCATTTCTTTTTTATGTTATTTTATTTACACCGCTAGTAAATTTTCATTGAATAAGTAGTTAATCAATGAACATTACTAAAACAAAATTAAGTACTGAACCCTCTGGCATTATTTGTACCAGGACAAACATAAGTTACGTAAGAAAGTTTTCTAGGGTTCATTTTCAAATAAATGAAACCTTTTTATTTGTATTGAGTACTTTTGTAGTTTCCTATTATTGCAATTCGCAGTTTTGTCAGCCATTTAGTTACAGTGTCAAAAACATAAAAACTGAACTTTGATAACTGTCATTTAATTCATAGAAAATTTGGGCTATAGCGTTTTAGTAGTAGTGCCTATTATCTGATATTTAAAGTATGATTTGATGATACTCCTACTGTACTATTAGTTACATACTCGGCGGAACGTTTATTTACTAAAAAACAAAAACAATTTCCTAAGTTACAATAAGGTTTTTGTAGTACTTAACCCAGTTGTGTTCAAGTGTTTGATATTTTGTGAAATAAAACTAACATGCGGAACCCATTTTGCAAATAGTACCAGGAGACACAAATCTTTTACAGACTTGTTTCTTTGTGTGTAGTTTAATGACACCGATCAGCTGTCTTGGTCTAGTGATGTGTAGAATTCAGTTGCAAACATTTGATTTAAATTAGTTAAACGTTTCTAACTTTATAATTATGTAGGTATAGGTATACAAAAAATGTTGCCATGTAGTTTGTTATCACCAAAAGAATCCGTGTCTTTGTATATACCCTTTCCGTAACACGCTGTATACAACGTCCCGACATCAACCGTCGGGCAGTTGCCCACCAGACACAACACCCGTCTGGTCGGAGGATCCTCCCTTTTCAATAGAGGATGAGTGAACTTTACACCCTGTTCCTCATGCCTCTAAAGTGCTATTCTTTACGTCCGGTACCACACGGCAGCTCCGTGTGGTACCGGACGTAAAGAATAGCACTTTCGTGATTACGATAGCGCAAAGGGCATATTTACAAAGCTTCTTATGTGTCATGTAAAATACACGATATAGGCTTGATATTCTTATTTATTTTGTTTGTTTATTCCAAAGGTGGCTAAGAATGAGCTGATTGAAGAGAAACGCCACCGAATGGAGAGGCGGCTTCAGAAGGCAGCTGAAAACAGAGACCAACATCTCAAGGTATGGAATACAAGGTTATCTAAATTGTTTCAACGTGATGTTTTCTTTGTTCCATTTGCTGTTATATTTCAGTTTGATACAGTTTATAATTGTAATTATAAGCAAATAATAAGTGTAACACTTATTATTTGCAACTGAAATATTGCTTGCATAAGCAAGTTCTCATTTAGTTTGTTACAAAAAAAAACCCGAGCGAGCCTTACAGTAGTCGCGTATGATGTATAACATCTGACACCTCGCCTTGCTAATAAGCAACTGAACAGCGACAGAAATGACCCCCTCTACTTACAATCTATACAATATTAGTTACAGTATATGCGAAACCCGAAACACGCGTCTAGTATTTTTATGTAAAAAATCTATGTACAAAATTTCAAAACATGAAAAATTACAAAGTTATGGTTGTTATTTTACCGGGTTGTCCGTACAAAACCATGCCAACGGTGCCCCCGCGCCTCCAGGGTCGTCTTACGCTCATTGATAATAATTTGGCAGTAGGTACCTAACCGTACGGCGATTGTATTGTAAGTAATTAAATGGTGATAACATTTTCCATCACACTTAAATATTTTTGGGACAAAATATAACATGGTGTAAAAATTATTGAAATCGATTCAGTTCCTTATTCTGAACAAACTATATTCTGGTTTCGCATATAGCTACTAAAAATACTTCCATGCTTTTATAAAGTACTTACTAATTCCATGCTATTAAAAAGTACTTACTTATTCCATGCTCAAGCTGTCATTTCCTGTTACACACTTCCGTCCCTTTTCACGGAATCACTCACACAGAAAGCGACAGGATCATTTAATTTCTCTGAAAAATCCCGTGTCTGGTCATGTAATTGAATTGAAGTAATAACTAGAGATCGGATATTCGGATGCATATTTACCTAAAGTACGTTTTTTTCCCGGCAAAGGATACAAAGTATGGAAACGGCTTCTTAAAATATATTTTTATTCCGGGATCGCGGGGTTTCATTAATAACAGTGAGTAGGTATACAATTTTGTAAGTATAACAAATTTTTCATATCTATTTAGAACTAGGCAAGAATTTTGTGGAAAATAAAACACGTTTAAAAAACACTATTAATATTTCTTCAAAGCCTTTTATTCTTAAATGAAATATATTTATTCGGGGATACACAGTACAAAAGAGTCGTTCTTAAAAACTTGTCAGTCTTGGATACCGACACTTTTTCCCCTACCGAAGCGCACTCCATACTAGTCAACTCTCAAACTTTAGGTGAATATGCATCCGAATATCCTATCTCTAGTAATAACTTACTTGTGGCGCCCCCTGGGTAATTAAATTCGAAATTAGAATACTACCTGTTGTTTTTACTGCAGTTAAAGCATGTAAGTTGAGATTTGTTAGCTCATTTAACAATCATCTTCTCAGCAAATCTTTCTACTTTTGTTAATCGATTTAATTTAAAATATTTATTAGTGCCTTGTGGACAGAATATTAATTCAGAATTGTTACAGTTGTAATGTCTTGTCATTTGGTTTAAATAGGTTTTTATTATTATTATATTTATAATTTTTTTATTCTTTTTTTATTTGTGTATGTGAGAACGTTGTAGGCTTCATAGACCATTTTCTATTTTTGTTAAGTACTTGTTGACGGGCATACGCTGTCCTCCCATACCTACTGTAACTTCAAAACATTGTAAAAGACCATTATTTAAAAAAAAAAGTAACCTTCTTGCCGGTTCTTCTCCATAGAAAACGACCAATTGGAACCGTGCACCTAGCTTCTGACGTTTCATAAGTGCCCATGTAGGCATAAAAATATTTTATTTCACATAAGTGAAATAAAATATTTTTATTTTGATTATTATTTTCACAGGACATAGTCCGCAAAGCCCACGATGAGGAAGAAAAACTGCGTGAGATCGCGTTCATCAAACAGTTGGAAGCCGAGAACCGTCGGCACGAGTTCTTGGAGCAATGTCGCTCGCACACCACGCGGCTGCGGCAGATGAGGCGGGATCGGCTGTCTAAACTGGTCAATATTAGCTTTACTTAGTTGTAGCCAACTTACCGCTAGTTGGACGTAAGTCCATTAAATTTGATTCCCCATTAAAAGTAATGCCGTCACTTTTTGATAAGTTCCGTTAGAGAGAGACAGCATTAGTTTTAATGGGGAATTCAATTTAAGACGGAGATATATGCCAGTGACCTTGAGTAGTTAGCTTGCGTGTTCTGTACTGAGCTCACGCAACGCGTCGTGCGTTCAGCCAGTAATAGGACTCGCCCATCAAGGAGCGCTGTCCCCAATTTGACGCATTATTAATTTATTATACACAAAACAAAAGGTATTTTAATAAAACACGTATACTAAAAGATCAATAATTAAATTATCTTTAAATTGGTGAAGGTTTCAGAAAAATACGCTTGGTAGATTTTGCGCCATTCTCAGTTTTTTATCCGCGTTAGACATAACTTTACAAATTAATTTCACTATGTAATATAAACATAATCTAAAATATTCACATATTAAATTATTGAGAAAATGCTCTAATTTAACATATATATTTTTCAAATCATTAACACTACTCGTTTAGAGGTGATCTTCAGTATAAAATCATTTAAAGTCTGTTATCGTCGCCTTAACGGACTTATATGCAACTAGCGATTAGTCCCGTATTCCAGAACGTCACTCAAATGGCTTGAATCTAGTTTTAAGTAATGCTTGAGTGTTGTGTGACGTTCTGTAATACGGGCCTTAGGCATCTTTGGGACGTGCCAAAAGAACACCTTGCTTAGGGCGCATTCTCTGTGGTTATCTTTGGTCCCGTGGTCACCTACGCCAGTTGAAAAATGTCGCCGTTCCTTAAGTATTACATAGTACCGATCGATGGCGCAACTGAAAATGGACGTCAGAAGAAATTGGCTCGGTTTTCTTTTTACCCGACTGCGGTGAAGCCAAAAAAGGAGGGTTATGTGTTTGACCTGTATGTATGTACGTCCCTATGCACCCTCGTAACTACTAAACGGTTGAACCGATATTGACGAATGATATGTCGTTGGATTCGTCTTATTACGCGAGTATATATATTTGACGGCACGCTTGGCGCAGTTAGTTAAGCGATTGACTGCTGCGCTGCGTGTCGCAGGTTCGATTCTCGCACGGAACAAATATTTGTATGACCTACAAGTAGTTGTTTCGGGTCTGGCTGTTTGTGTATGTGAATTTAAATGTTTGTAACCGCACCCACAATACAGGAGAAATTCCTAGTGTGGGGCAACGTTTTAAAAAAAAAAAAGAAAAAAAAATATAAAAAAAACATAATTATCTCCTAAAACCATCTCCTCAAACAACTAACACTGTAACGAATTTTTACAACTGTTTCTAGGAACAAAAAGCAGCTCGCGAGGCAGCCGTGGGCGCTCGCAGACAAGCTCTAGAGGCAGCTAGGAAGTTACACGTCGAGACGCTGCTCGAGAAGAGAAAGGAGAGGGACGCTAGAGTTGAGGAGTTGAAGGAGTTGAAGAAACAAGAGAGAGATGATGCTGCAAGGGAAAAGGTGAGTTTAAGAAGATATTGTAATGTAAGGTCAGATTAGATTAGCTGGCAAAACTTCACACGTCATGGATCTGTGAAATTTCGCCAAGAAATTTGAATTTGATCTTGTATTTACTTTAATATAAAATAAGTTCGTATTAGTAATCATAATTAGACGTATGTTACTTACTGATTTTACATTCAATTACAGTTTAAGGGCCTACGCCCGCCCGGCACGGTAAGGGATTTTTATGCGACGAATAGGAATATAACTTAATAGTATGATAATAAAATTTAAATTTGAACGACACGCAAGCCTAAGCATACCATGATACCATGGTATTGTTGATCGTTAACATTGAAATTTGAACTTTATTTCCATAACATTAAGTTATATTTTTATTCGTCACCTAAAAATACCTTGCCATGCCGTGCTGCCAATGGGTGCCGGGCTTATGTCGTAGCGTGAAATTAAATAATTCCTTAAGTTCACACGGCGATGGTTAGTACGATATTTAACTATATCATTTTGGGATCACACAGCAGTTTCATATTGCATTTGTTTCATGAATCTGGGCCCCTTCGCTGACGTTTGACGTGAACTTTGGCGGAGCTAGAGCTGAACTGACTGTTTGACGTGAACTTTGGCGGAGCTAGAGCTGAACTGACTGTTTGACGTGAACTTTGGCGGAGCTAGAGCTGAACTGACTGTTTGACGAGAACTTTGGCGGAGCAAGAGCTGAACTGACTGTTTGACGAGAACTTTGGCGGAGCAAGAGCTGAACTGACTGTTTGACGTGAACTTTGGCGGAGCTACGAGTAGAGCTGAACTGACTGTTTGACGAGAACTTTGGCGGAGCAAGAGCTGAACTGACTGTTTGACGAGAACTTTGGCGGAGCAAGAGCTGAACTGACTGTTTGACGTGAACTTTGGCGGAGCTACGAGTAGAGCTGAACTGACTGTTTGACGAGAACTTTGGCGGAGCAAGAGCTGAACTGACTGTTTGACGTGAACTTTGGCGGAGCTACGAGTAGAGCTGAACTGACTGTTTGACGAGAACTTTGGCGGAGCAAGAGCTGAACTGACTGTTTGACGTGAACTTTGGCGGAGCTAGAGCTGAACTGACTGTTTGACGTGAACTACCTTGATTTTATAACCGGATCAAAAATAGGAGGTTGTCGAATGACCTCAACTTTTTACCGTAAAATATCGTACAGGACCGTTGTGTGAATGGCCGTGATGGATTCTTTACTTTGTATTCCTACCTCAACATTCTTCAACCTGTACAAATGACATAATATCACGCCAGTAATCCTCGAAGGGTTAGGCGGAGCTGTACCTATAGTACACTCACGTTTCCCCAGTTATGTCTAGGTTCCATGTAGTAGGGGGCGAGCCTATTGCCATCACCGGGCACAAATCCAGACTCCCGGCTGCTACTGAGAAAATACTGGTGCAAAAACCCCAATAAAACTTAGCTCGACCTGGGAATCGAGCCCAGGACCTCATGCTCAGGAGTAGTGCTTGCGACCACTAGACCATCGAGGTTGTATAAATAAAAACATGCTTAATTTCCATTATTATTGTTATTTCCACAGGCGGAAGGCGTAAAGTCCCGCCTGTCCGCCCTGGCCGCGGCCGCGGAGCTAGAAGCCGACGCGCTGCGCTCGCGCATCAGAGATAAGCAGGACGCCAGTCAACTGCGCCTCGAGTCTCATCTACAAGCTATACGGGAGAAGGCTACAGGGCCACGACAAGCGGTATGTGTACATATGTAATACAATATAAAAATAAAGTTAAGTTATTCGTAAAATTTTGTTTGTTGTCTTTTACGGTTATTCTTTTTTCTTATTCGTTTGTATTTTTTTTTTTTTAATTCTTTGGTTGTGTAATTCACGTTTCTTATTTATTTTTCCTTTGTGTGATTTTCGTGTTATGTATTTTAATGTTCTTTTCTTGTCAAACTTAATGTACTATCGCGGACACTAGCGCGTAACCACTTTTCAACCTTATTACTAAGAGCATAAGGTTGAAAAGTGGTCAGGCGGCAGTGTCCTCGATAGTACCTAGATTGTATGTAAATGATGTGGTCTCCTATAATTGGAAGCACACACTTGTATTCGGCCCTGTCTATGTATACTTGCATGTAATTGTGTAGCCTCTGTTGGAGACCCAATAAATAAATATGATACGTACTATACAGCTTGTCCCAGAATTAACGCACAACCTCTTAAGGGGTCATTGTACTCATCAATATGAATAACTTTTACTATGGGACCAAACCTGAAAACGAGAAAAAAGAACAGCTGTTCCCTACATTTATGTTGCCTAATGCCTAAAGAAGAGTTCACTTCAAAAATGTCCATATCGGAGACTAACCTAACGTTGGCACACAATACGGTACATTTATGTTGGCATAAAAAAAACAAAATGGCGTACAGAAAGGAAGCCAAAAGTTCCAAACCCCTTTGGTACACATGAACTTCTGTGACCCAAACACGGACGTGTTACGTAAATAAATGAATATTGAATATTGGAGTCAGTTTTGGGGGGCAAATGTAGCGGCATCAACATCGCCACATGCGAACTACGCGTCACACTGACGTCACGCAAAATCCTGCATCTCGCAAGCAGAGTTTACCGCGCAACTAGCATATATACAACATCCCGACATCAACCGTCGGGCAGTAGCCCACCAGACACGACACCCGTCTGGTCGGAGGATCCTCCCTTTTCTATGGTGGATGAGTGAACTTTACACCCTGTTCCTCATGCCCCTAAACAAATAGGAAAAAAAAAAGTTTTGCTGACTGTACCATGTGACATATCAAATGAAAGGGCTTGTTTTGAGGATTTCATATATATTTTTTTATAATTTTAAAATAAACTTTTGAAATTATTTAAGTAAATAGATGAAAAATGACCATGTTCCATGACCCCCTTAACTCCGAAACTAATCAAACTAAAATGTTGAACAAAATACAGCAAATAGTTCTTTACTTATAGATTACAGGAAAACCTATAAGAAGTCTGTGATCTTAAAATAACATAGTAAATCACTCAATATTGTGCGTACACTCTTAAGTTTGTTCTTGGGATAAATTCATCCCAACTACGAAATCCTTCATTGTGCGTGGTCCGACGCACTTCGGCGGTTTTTTTTTGAGTTGTGACATTATTTGAGCGGAGGTGCGATATTAAATGTATTTTTTTTCTTGTGTTCATTAATCTATCATATTCTCTGCCATTTTTCACAGACAACTTCAGAAAGCCAAGATCAGACAGCTAAAGAGGAGAAGGAATTACAAGATGAAGCCGAACGACTCGAACAAGAGAGGAAAGAGAGGGAGAAACTAAAAGCTGTGAAGAAGAAGGCTAGGAAAGTTAAGCAGAAGCTGTTGAGCTCGTAAGTATAATTATATAAAATATAAGATAAAAGAGAGTGAGCGAGATAGAATGCATGTGAGTGAGACATAGGGAGCGTGTATGTTCCTGTTCGTAAACACTATCCCCCTTATTACAAAACAAAGTTTATCTTTAGACCCAGGTTTAAAACATGGAGCCATTATTGAATTTCGAACTTTATTCCGACTATGGTAAAGTTCCTAAACACAAAACTGACAACTTAGTACCGAACTAAGTTTTCAGTTTTGTATAAAGAACGGTATTTCAATCACTGCGACGTTCTTATTACAAAAACTGACTCCATGGTTTAAGCCATGTCAAAATATAAATCTTGTTTTGTAATAAGGCGGTATGAGAGCATTCTTTTGGAATATTACTTATCACTTGTTTTTTGGCAAAAAGCCCTGGTTCAATTCAAATAAATTTTTTTGAAGGTTCTGGCTCCATCGATAACGTTCGATGATTTTCAAAATCAAAATCATTTATTTGCATAAATAAGGTACAGAAGGTTGGTAAAACGTACTCAATTGTTTTCTTATTCTGCCTTTAATTTCGGCGTGCAAATACAGAATAAAGCTACATATTTTATTTAAATTAATGCCAATTTTGCCAATGTCAAGGTATGAGAACGTAAACTATAAAGACTATTGATCAGTGTTTGTAGTGGTGACATCCATGGATCCCCACGCTAAAAAAGGACAAAACATTTTTGGTTAGAACATGTAAAACGTCACTAAATAAATGTTAGAACATTCAGTAGGTATATAATCAATGGTTCGATTCCTTGCTAAACCATGGCAATTTATTTCGTTATCTTCTGAAATGATTAACCTCATGATCTCAATTGACATGTGCTAGTCTTGGAACTTTATACTAACAAATATTATAAATTCGAAATTGAGTTAGTTTGGTTGTTTATTTGTATGTTACGCTTTCACGATAAAACGGCTGAACGGATTTAGATGAAATTTGGCGCGTGAGTGGCCCATGACCTGGATTAGGACATAAGCTACTTTTTATCCCGATATTCTCACGGGTTTGAAACTTATGTGGGTTAAACCGCGGGACGCAGCTAGTTTCTCATAATTTTTGCATTTTGCTACGAGTCAAACTCAAAAATTCACTCTATAAGTATACACTGGATGAAATTAAACCTTAGTATTTTTTTTACAGAGCCAATGAAACTATAGTTATGGACGAAAACAACTATGTCATAGACGCCCTATCCCCGGCAGCAGCTAAAACTTGCAAAGTGATCCACAATATATCACACATGATGACGCCATTCCTGGAACATCCCATCGGAATGGGTTCCTGGGACGTCGCTCACAAAACGTTCGAAATCAGCGGATTTAACGACGACCTAGACAAGAAAAATAACAGAAAAAAAAATAAGATAATAATCAATGGAGGTTTAGAAAGACAACCGAGCAAGGAAAAAGTTAAAGAAAAAACAGAAAATAATAATAATAATGAGAAAAATGGAGAAGTAGAAACCACTGCTACAGTAACTACTACAAATAATAAAAAAAAGAAGAAAAAAAATGGGGATAAAGATAAACCGAAGCTAAGTAAGACTAATTCGGTTTGTTCGTCGTTAAGTGATATGAGTTTTGGTTCGGGCAAGCTCGAGAAGACTCGGAGTGTTATCGATATACAGGCTTTCGAGAAGCAGCTGAATGAATTGCATCGGATGGTTGAGAAGACGGTAAGTTGTGTTTACAATATTCATTCATGACAATGTATTACAGGAGCCAGACTTCCTTTTAATAGTTAAAGTCTCGATCCCATAGAAATATCCGGATAAAATGCTATGTTCTAACCCAGGTCAAGGTCTACCCACATGCTAAATTCATCCAAATCCGTGCAGCCTTTATGTGTGAAAGCGTAACAAACAAACATACAAAAATTAAAATCATTTCTCTTTCTTTGAAAGAGTAACAGTGAAGTGTGTGTGAGAATAAGTGGAAGTAGTTGTGGGCCCCAAATTAGGCACTGCCTGTATCTTGGTGGCCGAATATAGACAAAAAGGGCAGATTGAATTATTGACTGTTCAGCGTGACACAGCACAGCAAGACACAGTCAGGCATTACTTTAGACAAGCGGTCCAGCCCTGCGTCGCACGGTTTTTACGACCTCCTGACAAAACATCGAGATTTCTTTTTTATATGTAAGTTCGATATTAATAATGTATTATACTCTTACATTTTCCAGAATAAATTCTTTAAATGAGGGTAAAAACCACGTTAAAGTCCATTTAGCAGTTTAGAAGAAGTAAGAGGATAAACAGACCGACACGAAAAGATTTTAATGGCATAGTTGAGCTTGTGCGCTGCTAGTGTAAAATGTGTTTATTACAGGAGTCAGTCTCAACTATTTATTCTTTTGTATTTGTGTTTTTATCATTGTTTGTGTTATTTTTTTTTAATTCGTGGTTACACCGAATTTTTTGGCGTTTGCGTAAACACAGTTTTTTTTTGTTTTTACTTTTATTTATGTTTTTATTATTCGAATGTAGTGCGCAACCCAACAGCGAGCCAAACTCGGTGGTTTGGGCCGTGTATACGCTCCCGGGTTCGGCCTGCGTCAGAAAATTGCGGTAAGATAATGCTACAAACTACAATACTTGACTAATTTAACGAATACTTCAAAATACGACTTGTTAAACTTAACTAGAGTAGCTTGCGTACATCAGTCTATCGTTCATAAATAAGTATACATTGAATGCACAAAGGTTTGACGAAAAATGTTGACTAACCAAGCAACCCAGACATAGACATCTACTGAACCATTTCTTCAAGAAGTCCATTAAGGCATTATTTATTGCCTTGAATCGATGCTGGAAAGAGACTTGGTATCTCATTTTGTACTCAATTCCCAGCTAAAATGGCTTCTATTTTTTTAAGTTATAATAAATAGAGTAGAGTAGTAAATGTCTGTGTGGTGCCGGACGTAAAGTATAGCCACCCTATTACTTCCCGTGGGTGTCGTAAAAGGCGACTAAGCGACTTACAAGAGAATGGGCAGCAGCGTTCTCTATGCATTTTAACACCATATTGCGATCGCCAACCCGCCGGCCAAGCGTGGCGATTATGGCCTTTGGGGGAGGCCTATGTCCAGCAGATGATGAAATAGAGTAGAGATCGTCTAATTTAAACTTTCACACCCCTCCACTCACTGCTTGTTGCATCTTCTTCGTCGTTCCCTCAAAGCTGAGGATCGTGACCTCATACGACGCGTCTCCAAGCATGCTACCTCCAACAGCCTTCTTGATCGCGTCGGACCATCTTGCCGGTGCTCTGCCTTGAGCGCGTTTTCCTATCACCCGGTCTAGTATCTTAAGACTTTCCAGATCATGCTTATGGGAACGCATAATATGTCCGAAAAAGCTGAGGGCACGCTCCTGGGATATTGTAGAAAGTCGCTTGGTAATACTGAGTATCTCCAGTATGGACTCATTCGTTCTCATGGCGGTCCATGGTATACGAAGTAGCCTCCGCCAACACCACATCTCGATAGCAACGCCGCTCGCTTGTTGCATACACACTTCAAATATTTGTATGGAAATTTTAGTAGAGGGGCGTGCAGTTTTATATTAGACGATCTCTACAGCTATTTCCTTCTCCGATTGTTTACTCATTTCATTGCACTTTTGTATACGAAGCACGCCAGAGTAAGGAAAGCAAATAATCCACTTATTGTTTTGTCCTTGTTACAGGCACCTTACGAGAAGACTTCCATACACAAAATTCACATGATCAAAGTAATAGGAGAGCTGCTAGCCATCGCTTGTGACCGCGACGACCTGTCCTCGCAGTTCACTACCAAGTAAGTACACGTGGCGGAGGGGCGTGGGTCTAGCGGTGCTCGGGGGAAGCCTATATTGGTCTGGCCAGTCAGCGCGGCAGCTGCCCGGGCAGCGTAGCGGGGGCGGGGGAAGCCTATTATTCCCAGGACTTTGTAATATCTTGATTTAAAGAGTGTCCTTGGAGTTAATTGCCTGTTCTTCTCCATAGTGATGTACGTTTTGGAATGGGCAAATAGCTTCAACTTTCTGACTAACTGACCGACTCTTTGACAATTCAAAAGTGCCTGTAATTGGTTTAATTGAAATAAATGCTTTGAGTTTTAGTTCTGGCCAGTCAGCGCGGCTGCTGCCCGGGCAGCGTAGTGGGGTTGGGGGAAGCTTATTGTTCTGGCCAGTTAGCGCGGCTGCTGCCCGGGCAGGGTAGCGTGGTAGGGGAGCGGGGGTGGGGAAAGCCTGTCGTTCTGGCCAGTCAGCGCAGCTGCTGCCCGGGCAGCGTAGCGTGGGAGGGGGGACCGGGGGGGGGGGGGAAGCCACAAAAGGTATTGTCAGAAATGGCAATACCTTTTGTGGCATACTTTATTCAAATCTTCGAGATTTGTGGAACAGGGTTTTGCCGCCGCTCTTAAATCCACCTTTTCTTTCATCTGTCATTTAGCTTTTTTACTAAACAGTAATAAACTTTTTCACTTTTTTACACTGCTAGTAATATTTTGGACCATTTTGTAGCATGTTTTTCCTTCACCAGGGCTCTCTACACATCAGTGATGATTCTCTCCCGCACGATATCTTCGTGCAGCATGAGCGCGTCATACTTCATGAGCACGGGTACATGCGTCTACGTCGTCAAACTGCTTAGTATACAGTTGGTAAGTCCTTGAACTTGTCCGTGAAAATTGTCCGTGGAATTTGTCTGTGTGGTGCCGGACGTAAATAATAGCACCGCCCTATTTCTTCCCGTTGGTGTCGTAAAAGGCGACTAAGGGACTTACTAGAGAATGGGCAGCATTGTTCTCTATGCATTTTAACACCATACTGCGATCGGCCCGGCTGAAATGATGATGAAGTCCTTGAATTTATTTATTTACTAGCTTTTGCCAGCGGCTTCGCTCGCGTGGATATCGGAAATTATCCCAAGGGGCCTTACTACCGGGATACAAAGTATCATATCCTGTAACCCAGGTCATGGTCTATCCGTTTGATAAATTTCATCGACATCCGTTCAACCGTTAAATTGTGAAAAGGTAACAGACAGATAAAGTTACTTTCGTATTTAAAATATAAGTATGGATTCTCCTTCCAACTATCTTTACTGGTTTAAACCTAATGCGATAGTGTGGCTATAAAGTAATTTAATGTCTAAAATATCTGGTTCTTATATTTGACGGACTGGGAAATGTTGAATTTGTGTCAGTCGCAAAAACTTTCCAGTCTATCTACCTACCTTATGCAGTCGTGATGGTACGAAAACGTTAAAAACATCCTAAGAATTGCAGTGTGAAGTTGTGAACTACAAACTTGTAAAAGAGTTTAATACAGCGCCACCTAGTGATCTAATCCAATACTGCGCTGCCAGTGATGTTGTGCTGTTTACGACTGTTCAAAACTAGATGGCGTAACAGGTATCATTTGCCGAAAAAAAGTTGCCCGTCTGCATCTGAAGAATTGCAAATGCAACGTTATTAATATATTAGAGCAAACGTAGTTTCTTGGTGCATGACTCTTTTAAGTAACATTTGTGTATATTATTATGAAAAGGGTATCGGTACTCCAGTTGAAGTCTTGTTAGCCTTTAATATCATCGGTGATATTAAAGGTTATCAAGACTTTTCAACTTGTGTCTTTCGGTGATAAGTGCAATGAGATAGGACAAATTGTAATAGGAATATGCAGTAGACTCTGCATCCAAATAAATATTTAAAAAAATAACAGAATTTATTTTAGTTTCTGTCAGATGTGACCACGAACTCAGACAATAGTGATAAAAAAAGAACTTATCGTGCACGTTTCGAACCTTCTTTTTTCTCCGAATAATAACAAAAAGGGTTTCCCATAGACTAAAATATTCTAGTAAGAATCTCGTGTCTTTTTGCCAAAATAACATCAGTAACCGTTCAACACGAAGTACAAAGTTACAAAAAGAAAACTTCAGTCCCGAAACGTTTACTACGAAACTTAATCATGACTGGTACGCAGATTGAAACACATCAAAATTAACTAGGCAGAAAATGTTACCCTTTCACTTACACGGTGACATCGCAAGGGTTGGTATTTATGTGGATGTCCGAACTTTTGTTGTAATCTCCGAAAGTGCTCGGCTGATTTCGGTTTATTGTTAGTTTTTTTTTATGGAAAATTGGTAGATATGAATTTGGATTATTTAGGGACGTTCTTGGATTATTTGGGGATGTTCTAGGATCCTCCCTTCTTGGATGGTTTTATTGTTGTGTTTTGTTAGCAAAGTATAATAGCATTGTTTTTGTTTTTATTGAAGTTTTTAGTATTCTTCTCGGAAAATAAGTTTGGATTGGCGCAATCCAATATTTGAAAACTGTGTCGTGTTTACCGAACCCTTATGTAAATGTAAAGAATTTCCAGAAAAGCGGTATCTACCATTCTTGTAATCTTCAGAAACGTAGAACTTTCAAAGTACATGGATGTTAGTTTTGGGAATCCTTCTTAGGTTCTAAATCTAAACAAACAGTCAGACTCACTTATGCATAGTTAATCAATCTGAATGAGTACCTTTTTTATATAAAAAAAAAATTAAATAGTTCAAATAATATTATTTTTATTAATATTTTTATTTATAAATTAAGGTATAAGATTAAATTTTACCTTTTTGTTTTATAAAAAATATATTTTGAATAGTTCAAATAATATTATTTTTTTTAATATTTTTATTTATAAAATTAAGAATAAGATTAAATTTATTTTGTAATATAGGGTATATAATATCTTGTGATATTATATTTTATGGGGTAAGTAGTACGATTATTGGCCTCAGCCTTATAAAAAAAAAAAGTTTGTCGGGCTATGCCAGCCAAAAATAGACCTCATTATCGTGCAAGACCAAACCATTATGCTCCTTACTGATCTAAAAACAGTTAAACTCACGACTCTCAACCACTACCTTCCCGTTAGTCCATCCACACTGTAACTCAGCTCGCCCCTTACAGGGAGAAGTCGTGACGTTTCTATTTTATATACGTACTGTAGGTAGATATGTATTAGACGCCGCTAGACGCCACGCCATGAGACGTATGACGAACGTGGTTTCATGGGGTGTCACGTCGTAGATTATGTGAAATATTGTGGTTTGCGGCAGTAACTATACAACATTATTTTTTGTATATGCGAAACCTGAATATAGTTTGTTCAGAGTATGGAACAGAATCGATTTCAATAATTTTTACACCATGTTATATTTTGTCCCAAAAATATTTAAGTTTGATGGAAAATGTTATCACCATTTAATTACTTACAATACAATCGCCGTACGGTTAGGTACCTACTGCCAAATTATTATCAATAAGCGCAAGACGACCCTGGAGGCGCGGGGGCGCCGTTATCATATTTTTGTACGGACAACCCGGTAAAATAACAACCTTATAACCTTCGTGATTTTTCATGATACAGTTTTGAAATTTTGTACATAGATTCATTACAAAAAAATACTAGACACGTGTTTTGGGTTTCGCATATACTAAAACGAATGTTGTATAAGTATGTAGACAATTTTAGAATGTGTTTGAAGCTAGATTCAGATTTATTGTGTTGCCATATGAGTAATTTTTTATGTTTATTATTTTATTTGTCATCCTAGCTAATATTATAAATGCGATATTATATACGCTTCAACGGCTGAATAGATTTAGATGATATTTGATACATGGGTAATTCGTCATTTTGCAAATTCAACATTGTAGGCCAGAAGGAATTATTATAACCTGCTGCACCAGGGCAAAACCTGCGCTTCCTTTTTCCTTCGTTTTCCGGTCTACGGCTATTTTGGGCCAATCCTTTAAATATTGAATTGTAATAAACAAACATCCCCCCCTCGCGCCAGCCCTGTGCTCTACCGCCAGTAGCCGTTGAGTGGGTGGGCGCCCTAAAAGCGCCGCTAATGCATCTCACGCGACCATTCACGTTATCCTTTGTAACTTGCCTAGCTAGTGGCTACTTGCGCTAGTAGCTATCATTATTTAGTAGATAGTAAGTGTGACTGTGGAAATGTGAAGTTATATAGGAACAAAGAGCCTTTGGCATAGACGACTAATGAGGTTACGTCGGGCGCTGACGCGGATTATATATAAATATTTAATTTTTATTTGTTAACATTTTACATATCTATTTATTGATATTATTTATGTATTTCTGTATCTGCCCGTGATATCACAGCGGGCCGTAATCAGAATACCAGCGCTGCGACGCTTATTTTTAAATGTCGCAGCATCATGCTCAGATAGGAGCCTTTTGGCCTCTTACAGGACCTGTTTTTAGGGTTCCGTACCCAAAGGATTTTTAGCCTTTGGGTACGGAACCCTATTACTAAGGCTCCGCCGTCTGTCTGTCTATCCGTCTGTCTGTCACCAGGTTGTATCTCCTGAATCGTGATAGTTAGACAGTTGAAATTTTCTATATTTCTTTTTTTTTTTGAATATTTCTGTTGCCGCTATAACAACAAATACAAAAAAAAACAGAATGAAATAAATATTTAAGGGGCTCCCATACAACAAACGTGATATTTTTTATCGTTTTTGCTCTATATTGATAATGGCAACAGGTAGACGCTTGAAATATTCACAGAATATTTAGTTGTATATTCATTTTAAAAATTAATAATTAAATTTAAATAAAACAAATATTTAAGGGGCTCCCATACAAAAAACGTGTTTTTTTCCCCATTTTTATAGATAATGGTACGGAGCCCTTCGTGCGCGAGCCGACTCGTACTTGGCCGGTATTTTTTCATTTCTTTTTATAGAATTTTATTTTTTATTCTTTTATCGTTGGGTTTACTTTAGTTTGTGATCTTCCTGTGAGAGTCACAATAAATACTTTTTCGTTATTTCTTTGGGTTGTAATAGTAGTGAGAAAATGAATAATTTTATTTGCAACTAAAGTTCATCATTTTTTTTTCCCTTTGGTAATAGGTATCTCAACATAATTATGATGAAGCGATGATGCAATGGAGTAAGAAAATGATCATGTTATTAACTTATTCACACTTGCATCGTGACATGTCTCGAATTATCACAGATGATAGGGTCCACGGGTATTTTTGTTAACTTAGGAAATACTTCCAAAAAGTCACTCAAAATAACCAATCAATAAATCTTTTTGAGATTATTATCAATATTGTGAACTAGCTGCTAACCGCGGTTTCGCCCGCGTTTGTCTCGATCCCGTGGGAACATAAGGAGACAAAGTAGCCTATATGTTTCCATTTGGTGCCGGACGTAAAGAATAGCATCATCCCATTTCTTCCCGTGGGTGTCGTAAAAGCAGCAGCGTTCTCTATGCATTTTAACACCACACTGCGATAGCCAACCCGCCTGCCAAGCGTGGCGATTACGGCAAACCCCCCCTTTAGGGGAGGCCTATGTCCAGCAGTGGACGTCTTTCGGCTGAAATGATGAATGATGATGTTAAGCCAGGGTGTCAGCTACCTCAATACAAAATTTTATCAAAATTGGTCCAGCCGTTTTTACGTGAAAGAGTAACAAACATCTATCCATCCATACTTACAAACTTTCGCGTTTATAATATTAGTAGGATGTGTTTGCACCGTCATAGGACTCGTCTGAATACTTGCGCGAGTAACTGCTTAAAGTCTGCATACAATATTTCTTGCTGTTTATGTAACTTTTTATTTCAACGTTTTTGGACACAAGATTCCCGTTTATTAAACTTGTACCACACCAATAATTTAAATTCAACTGTCATTAAATAATTTTAAACCCTTGAGAAGTGCACTCAATATTGTCTATTACAACATTAAGGAACCACAGACAATGACACATACAATACAATCTCCGCAAAACTATAAAGACTTTATCGGAATTCGCTACCGTGTACAGAAATAAAAATCCCTGAATATTCTTACCGTAAGCTTTTACAGTTTGTTATAAAATAAAAAAATAAAACTCCGACCTCTAATTAGGCAGTTACCGACTCTTTGATACAAATTCTGTAGTCGTTATATTAATAAAAAAGGTATTTTTTTTTCGCTTTTTATCTCCGGTTATCTTTAGGGACGGGTCTAAGATATTGAGGGAACGTGGCCGTATAAATTTGAGGTTTTAGATGATTGGGAATGTTTTTTTTTGTATTTAGAGTTATTTTGGTATTCAAAAGTATTGTCAATCCATCACTGTTTTTGAACAGAAATTCCGACTTATCGTAATGTTTATCTATGTAATTGTTGTGTGTAATGAACATTGCCAAATCTTTTTCTTCTTCAAATCTTAAAACCTATCTAATGACTTGCTAATCGATAATTGTTAAGGACTAAATGCGGCATTTAATGTGGTTTATAAAGCCAACAAACTAAATTATGAACGGCAGAATCATTTGGAATTGAGAATGGATTTTGACATTGAGCGTGATGTAATTCTTTATAAGTGTTTTGAGATATTCTCTTACAGAATCACACTTGTGCCATTACTTTCAAATTTCTTAAAACACTAATTATTACTTCGCATTGTTCCACAAAAAGCGTATTAACGGATACATTTTTAATGTTCATCCTTACGACTTCCCAGCGCATGTACAATCTCGCGCTATAAAAATGTTATTAAAAACTCGCCAAAAAGTATAATAATTGTTGCATATTTGTAATAAAAATAAAATTGGGAATTTTAATCTTATGCAGTTCCGTAACAGAATTGCTTTACAGATAAAACGCTGCTCGGGTCTACTGTGGCATGTTCTGGTAAATAAAATAAATAATATACGAGTATTCTGTGTTTAATATTACACGTTTTCTTTTGTCGCCAGGCTGTGTCAGTTGTTTAAGCGTCGAGCGAAGAGGAAAGGTGGCTTTATGATATTATGATGTACTTTCCAGCTGTGTTTGTTTTAAACGACTAAAGACTGATTATAATCATGCTACTTAGTACTGTCGGGCCCTTTCGATAAATCGTCAGTGAAGTTCTAACAGTACGAAAGTCAAAAATGGCTACTTTACAGGAGAGTGAAAAAACTGTATGAAATTAATGTAACTTACGCTTAACCGTTTAAGCCCGGCCCGTTTATTGTGTTTAGTTATTAATACAAATGAACTCTGTGAAGATTTGAACCCATGAAAATTAAATCGAAATCACAACATCGGAGACTTGATGCACGACGAATTTGTACGTGATTAGCTGACATACGCAGTGTTGGCACCCTGACATACGCAGTGTTGGCGCCAAAAACTGAGATACGTAGTGTAACTATTTTTCAAATAACGCGTTCTATTGGTCAGGTTGGTGGAGCAGTGGTGGCCCAGTGGGGAGCAGTGGTGGCCCAGTGGCAACGGCTCCGACTTACGAGTCGTAGGTCGTGGGTTCGAACCCAGGCAGGCGCTTTACTTTGTGTAAATAATTTCATCACCACTGCTCTCAAAACGGTGAAGGAAAACATCGAGAGGAAACCGGCCCACTAAGCCTACCTAATTGTTTGTACTTTTAAATACATCATACTTTCTCGTAAATATTGACACTAAAATCTGTCTTTACAATATTATAACGCACAGCCATATTAGTTACCAACCAATTACTTATCTTGGACCCGAAAATATTTATTTTATTAGTCGCAATTAAAACCAGCTTATTGAATCGTACACTCGCGGCAATGTTAATTGGTCGTTATCGCTCACGCCATCTTGAATTTTTTTCAAAATTCGAAGAGTATATTCTTTTTTTTTCTCGTAAATCTAGTTGTTTATTAGGGTCGATTCACATTTTGTTGATATTATCTTTGGCCGACATTTCGGTTGCGATTTTTTTTTGTAACCTTGGTTATTTACGATATCTAAAGAGCTCGGGCGTAAGTCCGGGATCGTAGGGTTTATTGCGTCGGTTTGTTAGGTTTATTGCAACGCTTGGAAAATGTTCCGGAACAGCATATGAATCGAGCTTCGTATAGTGCTAGTAAAAGATATTTTACTACTAAATAACTTCTTTGTCAAGCCAGTAAAGCTGATTAGCAATGAATGACTATAAATTTTAATGTGTTCCACATATTTTTGGGAATTAATAAATAAACTGTTTACTAACTATTAATGGAGCGAGTGCACTCGCTCATTCAAACGCGTCACAGTTATACCACACTGTAACTACATACAGCCGGTCAACGAAGGCGTTGATATATGTACTTACGCAGAGTAATCGTACCAGAATTGTGTATCCCTCGCTTAGCTACTGTACCTCAAGTAGCTGGTAGGTATGGTCGGCTTTACCATAGAGCAGCAGCGGCAGCGGACATAGGGTACCTTTCATCCCGAAAAAAAAGTACTGTTCCCGAGGAAAACAACAATAACGTTCTTATGATAATAGATGGCGCCACGTGTCTTTCGAATCATGATTGCATTAGGTTATGTGTAATGGTGATGGTGTGTATTGGGTCGGTGCAGAATGTGTGTTATGTTCTCGGTGGAAGGGGGGGGGGGGTTATTATCAGAGAAAAGCAGACGTTCTTTATCCAGGTAGTGATTTGTAAGTAGAAAGTTTGTAAAAGATATATTTAATAGCAATTTAAAATTTAAAAAGCAGAGTACAACCCGAAATCATTGTCAAATTCTAAATTAATGCGAGCGAAGCCGCGGCCAAAAGCTAGTTAATAATAAAAACATATCTTTGGTGGATTCAACCCGGCCAGTCGTTCTTTTCAGTAATGTAAAAAAGACATCATTAATTATGTATTAAAATTTAACTTTTATTAAGATTTAAATATCTTATAGTTTTCTTGAAAAATCTGCGATTACGGATTGCGCCTAAGAATGAAAAATACCGACCATGTGCGTTTCGGATCATGCACAATGTAAAACGGTTTCTTAGTTGGGATGAATTTATCCCAAGAAAAAACATTGTAGTTGTTATACATGTTCTCCCATGCATTCCAACTGCAAAATGTTTGTACGTACAATACGAGTATTGGGAGATTTACCATGTTATTTTGAGACCATATACTTCTTATGGGTTTCCATAGGTTTTTGGCTCAGTAGTTTATACTGACACAAATTTCTCCCTATGTTCAAAATTCATTTATTTACGTAACACGTCCGTATTTGGGTCACAGAAATTGATATGTGTACCAAATTTCAACTTGATTGGTCCTTTAGATTCGGAGCAAATTGGCTGTGACAGACGGATATAAGACGGACAGACGTGGGTCTGTCCGTCGAATGATCCTATAAGGGTTCCGTTTTTTGATTCGTACATACGGAACCCTAAAAACAGCAAAAGTGCAGTCTATTCAAATCCTTGTTTCCAATTGATGTTATTGCCAGTTATACAAATGTCAACTTTATGACTGTTGCACTGTTGATAAAGTCATACAAATTGAAATTGTTACTCAAATTGAACTTAAACAGCCTTATTACAAAATAAGATTTATCTTTAGACCCAGGTTTAAACTATCGTGTCATTTTTGAATTTCGATCCTGATTCCGTCTGAGATAAAGTTCTTGACACAAAAATTGATTTTAAACCAGAGTCTAAGTTGTCAACTTTGTATGAAGAACTTTATCTTAGATGAAATAAGGTTCGAAATAAAAAAATTACACAATGGTTTAAACCTGGTTCTGGTATTGCTTATTTATATATTATTACTTATTTAAGTCACAAGTATCGTATACTATTTTATAGCTGGTGTGACATAAACCCGCCATCTTTTAATTTTATTGAATATATTTAATTAAAATATACATTGTTTTTATACACGAACGTTTAGCATGGTAGGTACATGACAATAGCTTTAGATAAATATTTCGCATTAATGAATAATTTAAAGTATGTTTAAAGGCTCGTGCAGACTGGCGCGATATCGCGGGCGCGACGCGACACTAGTAGCACAATTTATTTGTCGCTGCCTGTCGTGCCCACGCTATCGCACCAGTCTGTACAAGCCTTAATGTTGAATTCATATTTACGTTTTAACGTAAGTGTACATCCTCAGGTGCTTCGTTGAAGAACTTGGAAATATTGTCTTTTGAAAAAACTTGTGATATCTTTGGTCGATATCCCACACAATTATTTTTCAAGAACGTTGTCAACTGATTATAACGGCTGATATCAATTTGGTACTGGTGGTTTGGTGTGCATTTGTTGTGTCAACATTGAGTAGGTAGCCCATAAACTTGAAGGTGCGTACTTTTTTGAAAGTTGACTAAAGAACGCCAGTAACACATCTTCGCAAAAAGAATTTGACTTATTCTCTTTACACCATTTCTTAAAAGCGTTGTAATTTATATGCTGTGAATTTAAACAACTTACAACAACACACAATTACAATTACAATACAACTACACACACAATACTACAACACACTTACAATTTATACAATCTTTTAGATTTATTAGGCAACAAATTCAATGTTATATGTTTTTGGCCATTTGTCTATTTGCTTCAGGGCAATGCCACCACCACCTGAGTAGTTCATATTAAAATCACAGTGTTAATACTGAAAAAATATGATAATCCACAACAACAAACTGGCTCTAGAAAATATTACTAACTGAAAACTAAATCTAGAAGTGGTCACTTTTCTACATCATGAAACTGTTTTAGGCGAAATGCTAAACTACGTCTTTTGACTCATTTTTGTGCTGAGAATTTCTAAGTGTCAAAGAACTGTGAAATAAGTAGATTTATTTTCTCACGGTGTAAAAATGGACTACTTAAGTCACGGAGAAGCGTGACTTAAGTGCGGGCTTAGGTCACACAGTGCTATAAAAGTTCTTTCATGATTGTTTATAGGTATGTTTGGAAATTAAGTTGCGAACGCAGATTAGTTGTATTCTTTTCTAATCCTTAAAACTTTACCATCAACAGGAAAAAGACATCCACACTGACCAACGCGACATGGACCTAGCGAGGCAGGCGAGCGACTGTCTGTCAGTGGCACTCGACTCCGTGCTGTGTTCCACTCGCTACTACGAAGACCACCAGGACATGAGCACCGACGAGGTGGAACTACTCGCCGCGCTGCGGAACAGAGCGCACACGCTCATCAGGTGAGAGGGTGACAGATGATAGTATCTAGTACTACGTGCTAGAGGGGGATAGATACCTTCAGCTTCTATGAAGAACAGAATATGAGCACCGACGAGGTGTAACTACTTACCGCAATTAGAGCACGCTCATCAGGTGAGAGGGAGATACATGATAATGCACGTCTCATTTAGTAACGTGACAGAGGGAAATACATAGTGGTTTATGAAGTACGTCCTTTAAACATCAAGATCTCTTGTATACTTTGAAAGAAAGAAAAGAAAGAAAGAAAGAAAAGAAAGAAAGAAAGAAAAGAAAGAAAGAAAGAAAGAAAAGAAAGAAAGAAAGAAAAGAAAGAAAGAAAGAAAAGAAAGAAAGAAAATACGTTTATTTACGTTTGTTTGCGTTTTGCGTTTGTTTATACGTTTATTTGTTTGATTTTTTACTTCAGTTGTTTAATGTCGATCAGTGTCGTGATAGCCAAGAAACGGTCCTTCAGAATTGGTGTTTCCAGAATGTCGACGTTATTCTTCGAGATTGTTTCTAAAGAAACGGTTTCCTTTGGTACTAAAACATAAACTATTCAAAAAAAAATTATGAAATTAAATGAAATCTTTTATTTCCAGATATAAATCCATATACAGCTTTCAATAAATACATACTGTATACATCCACATACAACTTTCAATAAATACACAGATAACGTAATAAATATACAAATCATACCATCATACTTATGTTTTAGTATCAAGAGGAAGGATTATTAGACCGTAAAGGCATTAGGTAGTGTTTATCTATTACAATAATGATTTGGTGCCTTTAGTGGTAAAGGAAAAAAAACTCTGATGTAAGGAGGGTTGGTATCAGAACACAAGGAAACTACCAACTGCCTCAAACAAATATTTATAAAAAAATATAGCATAACTTAAATTAGGTAGGTGACCATAACGGTAACCTAAGGTATGCCAGCCGGCTTAGATTCCATTTGACAAGAACTAGGGTCGTGGGGGTTGGTGATAAACCGAGTAAGTACTGTTCCGTGTAGAAGTTTAAATTAAATATTATGAATAAATTCGAACTATAAGGAATAACTAACGAATTATAAGATAAAAACTATGTGATCTTAAGTTAAGTATGAACCTTCACTGACTCGAGCTTTACTTGGTACTACCCTTGTAGTAAAAACTCTATATAGTATTGTAAACTGCCCCCCTCTGAATCTCATCTCGATAGATGGTTGTTTCACTGGCATTTTTCATGGATACTTTGAATTGCACTAACCTATAAAAAAAAACAAAATTTTCCCTGCATTTCCCATCACAAACACAAACACTCGAACTATTTTATTTTTTCACATCAAAACTAATAAAAAACGTACCCACTTCGTAGTGCCCTCCAACAAATTACAGGGGAGCCGGGAACGCATTAGACAAATTAGATTATGCTCTAGTAAATGGATAGAGTGATCTTCAACTATGTTCGTATGTTATAGCATGGTGGAGGAGTGTTTTTGTTCTGGTGTTTTAGAAGGGCATCAGTTTTGAAGTAAAAAAATGCGTGCATGAAGTTAAAGTCAAATTATTTATTTCAAAATACGTACATAAAATACACTTTTGAACGTCAACATTTACAAAAAAATTTAGTTGATTCTAGTCGACCCTTCCAAAGGTAGTTTCGTATGGAGCAGAATATTAGAGAAACAGTTCCGATCCCCGTCTTAAATGGTGGAATGGTGCACGTGATATAATGTATATAGTAATCATTACAGCAAGCTGGGTTACTAATAAACAAAAAAAAAACAAAAAATACTAAACAAATACTAAAAATCTTTAAATCTAAAAAACAGCTATGCAAGAAAAGACTTTATAAATAGCAAATTAAAAAAAAAAAACAATAAATTGGTGTGGTGAGTGTTACGTTAATGTATGTAAGTACTTACGTATATATGTGTAGTTTTGACAACACGGTTGTTCCGGGTCTGGCTGTTTGTGTATGTGAGTTTATATGTTTGTAAACGCACCCACAATACAGGAGAAATTCCTAGTGTGGGGCAACCTTTACAAAAAAAGGATGTAGTGTGTGATGCATGTATGTATTTGAGTGATCACTTCTTTAGTTAACGAAACATATATAATTATAAACGTATAGGTTACTTTAACAAGACGATGGAGTTCGGATTTACAAGTTTTATAAAAACACGACCTGTCAACAAAATAATTCACCTACATTCTCCCTGTCCAAAGTAATTCACAAAAAGCTTTAATAAGTTAAAAGGCCGTCACAATAAGAACAATAAACATGCACTGACGTACCTACTCTCTGAAATGTTGGCGTCAGCGAGTGAAACCGGGGTGCGTTAGTTGTCGGCCTGTAGGTCTTAATTAAATGCGATGCTTTTGAATTGGTCATGTTGATTTTAGGGCATCTATACATACAATTCACACTAATATTATAAAGGCGAAAGTTTGTGAGTGTGTGTGTGTGTATGTTTGTTACTTTGTCACGAACGGCTGGACCAATTTTCATAAAATTTTGTATGGAGGAGCTGACACCCTGGATTAAGACATAGGCTACTTTTTATCCCGATATTCCCACGGGATCGAGACATAGGCGGGTGAAACCGCGGGGCGCAGCTAGTAAGTAAATAAAATTGAAGTGTCTTTTTGTAATGTCAAAATAATTGCTTAAGAAAGCATAAGAGGTAAATAGTTACCTGATATGCTTTCATATGACAGTATTTTACTATTTTTTGTGTTTTTTATTGTCATAAAAATTAAAAAAAATCAGTCTGTTTGCTCCAGCTAATCTCCGAAACGTCTGGACCGATTTCGATGGGACTTTAGACTGGGAGATAGCTGATGTTATATGAAGTAACTTAGGCCTTACTTTTATTTTAGAAATGCCACGCGGGCGAAGGCGCGGGCGGCAGCTAGAATATAAAAAAAAACGAGTGTGCTTTAGACCACACGATTGAAGTAAAACAGAAGTGTAGAAACAGACAGTGTGAATTAAAAAAAATACCTATTAAGCGGTCCGCGGCGGTGACGCGGTGTGTTCCATGTCTAAACTTTAAACAACTTCCGTTCGCCTCGCCCGATCAGTTTCCGTAACGCTCTCGTCACGCATTCATCAGCTTACTTCCCAAGTCAAGCGTGCTTAAAGTTTTGCTTCAAAAATAAAAAAAACGAGCGGGCCTTACAGTAGTCGCATTCGCAATTTCGCATTATTATTTATTTATTTATTCAAAATCTGTATTAACAATAACATACATAAAGTCTGCCAAACTGCAAAACAGTTTGTCGGCAGTAGTTCTCGTCTACCACTTAGATTACAAATTTTGAAAATGAATATGCTATAACTTAATTGTGTTAAGTAAATTATAAAATAAATACCTACAGTTAAAATCTAAAATCTCACATTTTACAACAAACGAAAAAAACACAAATATTTTCTATGGACACAATGAGAGATAATGTTTTTGCAGAACTCTTTTAAGTTGAGCCTTATGCGATATAAATTTGGGGGGTAGCTCATTCGCTAACGTTGGTACTACGTACTTTCATAATAAACGATGTGTAACATCTGACATCTCACGTTGGTAATAAGCAAATGAGCTGCGACAGAAATAACCTTCAAATTTAAAACCTCTTAATACTGAAATATTTATTCGAATAATTATTCATTACTAGTGGTCGCCCACTGTTCGAAATTCGACCTCTCTACTTACAATCCATATAGTACTTTTTACTAATTCCATGAGTAGGTACACTAATTCCATGCTAATAAAAAGTACTTACTTATTCCATATCGTGGCCCTGGCACACAGCCAAAAGAAGGAACACGGGTGGGTTTTGGTCCGTAAAAGTCTGACACGCTCTGGGCGGAGCGGGAGATGTTATTTGATAATTTCCCACGCAAAAAAAAAAATGCTCAACCTGTCACTTTCTGTTACACACTTCCGTCCCTTTTCACGAAATCACTCCCACAAGACCCGAGAGGAAAGATGTTAAAGAAGTCTCCATGTTTTGTCACGCCGTAAAAACCGTGCTTGGCAAGGGCGGCTCACTAGTTCGTGGTTCGCTAGTGTTAGTAAAAGTATAGCTAGAAACAGATGCAGATGTTCGTCGTTGACCACTATCAGACTGCCCATTTAATAGATGGGCAATCTGATAGTTTGCAGACAACAATCTACGTGGTCTTCACATGATCTGAACACAATAATGTCTGGACTTTAAAATCGACTGTGACCTCTGAGTTTTGTTTCGACCTTTCTTCTCAGAGTAATCGGATAGGAAACGCCGACCTCATCTAGTTTTTAAAATATGATTGACGTGTAAAAGTGTTTGTACAAAACTATTTACAAAAATAAAATCATTTATCTTTCTTATCGATGCTTATACAAAAGCTCATGTCGTGGCAAGGCAATACCGGGGTTGACCTCACACGTACATTTTAAATATCTACTCTCTTTTTTCTTTTGGGTGCTTTATCCTAAACAGGAACCTCCCGAAACAACGGTGCAGATGCTGTGGCGCCTCTCTAGCCACTCTTCAAATATCTTCTCTCCTAGTTGCGTTATAATAACACAAAAAAAAAATCCCGAGTGATGAAAAGTCATCCATACTTTAATTAAACACTACGTCATTGAATCCACTTGACCTGTCTACATCAGAACAGAACAGTGCAGTGCCTTCCAACAATAGCGCGTGGCACTCCATTGTGTCCATATGTGCCGCAGATTCACTTGCTTTCTCCGTAATAAGTATGGCGGCATAGAGTAGGGAATGTTGTTGAAAATTGACAGATAGGGATGTTGGTTTGTCTGCCATAAGAGTAGTTTTTTAGAGGTATGAGGAACAGGGTGTAAAGTTCACTCATCCTCTATAGAAAAGGGAGGATCCTCCGACCAGACAGCTGTTGTGTCTGGTGGGCAACTGCCCGACGGTTGATGTCGGGATGTTGTATATATGCTAGTCGCGCGGTAAACTCTGCTTGCGCGATGCAGGATTTTGCGTGACGTCAGTGTGACGCGTAGTTCGCATGTGGCGATGTAGATGCCACCACAGTTTTGTACATACTTCTTTGGTATTTTGTTATGATAGATAGTATATTATGTACACCATAAAAATGGTGTACACACGGCTACACATCAAGCTATACAATTCCAGTATACGCTGACCTCTCATTGCGTGAAAATCCTATACAAACCGAAAATTATTCGCTCAGGTTGACACAGTTCTACACGAAAAATTTAAATTGCGTGTGAAACTGTGTGTTGAGCTATTATTCAATGATCCTTTACTGACATTCTACTTTTGACAGTCATGTTCTTTCGCAGAGAATCCGTTTTGTAATTTAAAACTGTTGTATTGATAAAGTGTTAACTTTCATGGAACGAAATATAAAATTATGGTGCAAACAACATTATCGGTTTAAATAGCTTATGAAACCCAAGGGAAGACATCAGCTGGCCTCCCCAAATAACCACAGATCATATCAGACCACCAACATAATTAAATTAAACTAAAATTACCGCCACGTGCTCTCTCTCGCAACACCCTACTCTGTGGCGCTAGGGTGCGACATCGATACTCGGTAGATTACAGACGATTATCGATTCTATCGGTTACCGGCACATTTATAGTGTTAGTACAGGATGCATTAGAAATAAATGCTGTTATGCTGTATTTGCAGTATACTTAGTTGAATTTTATAGGTGTTGTCCGTCTTTCCAAAAATATCATAAATGTGCTTATATTTATATTAACCGCGGGTAGACATCAGCTGGCCTTTACAGAAATAACCAAATATTATATCAGATTATCAAATCACCAACATAATCAAATTAAACTAAAATTACCGCCACGTGCTCTCTGTCACGTCACCCTACTCTGTGGCGCTAGGGTGCGACATCGATACTCGGTAGATTACAGACGATTATCGATTCAATCGGATACCGGCACTGTTAGGGTTGTAAGATGTAATAAATTAGCGGTGTTTGTTGCCATATGTGAGGATTGATAACTTTTGTTTGGTGTGTTATTATCTTGTTGTATGTTCGTTGGGGGTAAATGTCTTTGTCAGTTAGGTACAACAGTTAAAGCATGACTTGTTCTTAAAAAAAATCTGTGCAAATTGAAATGATCAATAAAAAAACCGGCCAAGTGCGAGTCGGACTCGCGCACGAACGGTTCCGTACCATTATCTATAAAAAAAACACGTTTGTTGTATGGGAGTCCCCCTTAAATATTTGCTTTATTTTAATTTAATTATTTATTTTTGAAGTGTGATACACAGGGTGTTTGGTGCATCGTGTGCCAAATTGAAATGGTCGACTGAAGGAGTCATCCGCTAGCCTTTTAGACCCTTTAACACCCCTCATGCTCTGTGGATTTTTTTTATCGACTTTTTATTGTTTTCCAAAAAAAAGACCCAAATTTTACATTCAAATACAGATTTAAAAAAAAATATAAGGCGTAGACTCTGAATTTTATTTTTATTTCGATGTGTATTGTTTAAGAATACTTTTAAATACAAAATTAGTGATATTAGTCACCTAGTTCTTTTTTAATTCACTCGCAAAGGTAAAACTTAAATTAAAGCTGTACATGTTACAGCTGTTTATAAGGCTACAAAAAAAAAATCAAAAGCGACCGGGATCTTCCAACTCCCTCATTAATTCTCCAGTCTATCCTCTTTCTAATGATGTGCCACATGCCATAAAAGTATTTTAACAACTTTGTGAATTCGCTAGAATTGTGAATCGAGTCACCTAAGGCTAATATTCAAAATTATGATTTTAAAAAAAATCTCTTAAATGATACCTGTCAAACCTATAAATCTGCTATCTCATTCTTATGGTTAGGTAAATTCGTGTCTCATATCTGTATCTTTCGTGGGATTTACTTGAAATAAAAAAACAAAATTGCATTTTTAACATTTATTTAATCATTGTTACAAATCTTGCTCAAATTGTTGGCCTCTGTTGCGAATGCAGGCCCGACACCTGTTTCGTATTTCAACAGTTGTTGTACGAAGTCGTATTTCCTCCTTAATAGTATTGAATGCCGCTTCTATGCGTTGGACTAATAGCTCCCTAGTTGGAACCTCCGTGGCATATACCAACTCTTTGGCACGTCCCCAGACATAAAAGTCTAACGGAGTTAGATCTGGGGAACGTGGCGGCCATGGAATAGGGCCATCGCGTCCAATCCATGCATTGGGGAACACATTGTCGAGATATTCCCTCACAGTCAATCGCCAATGCGCGGGACAGCCGTCATTTTGAAATACAATGGGCACACGTTCATTAAATACGGGCACATCGGTCACTAATTCGGGCAGGTCATTTTGTAGGAATTCCAGGTAGTCTTCGCCATTGAGATTATCGGGCAGGTAATGCGGTCCAATTACCTGATTCCCAATCACTCCTGCCCAAACGTTTACACTAAACCTTCTTTGAGAAGATTTCTGTCTTTTAACACGTGGGTTTTGCGTTTTCGTTGTCCAGTGGTGCAAATTGTGTAAATTGAGGATCCCATCCTTGGTAAATTTGGATTCATCCGTCCACAGTATTCTTTTTAAAAAATCAGGATCATCCACATCCGTGTGTAAAAGAAACCGACAAAAAGCCACTCGTCTCTCAAAGTCGCCACCCTCAAGACCTGCAACAAACAAAAAACTGTTTTAAATTTCTCTTGGGCAATAAGTAATTGCACAAGAAAGGACCCGCTGTTCGTGCTAATAGATTCACTACCTGGAAGTGACGCCATACCATACCCATTACCTGCTAAACAAAGGCAAGGTCAAACAAAGGTTGCACGGGTTTAAAGTTAGTTTAAAATTACGTACCTTGCACCGGAGTGTAGTGGAATGGATGCTTTTTGATTTGACGAAGTACTTTCCACACTTTCCATATTGAAATATTATGATGTGATGCCACATTTCTAATGCTTCTTGTAGGGTCTTCCTCAAAAAGTGCCAGTATTCTCTCGTCTACTTCAACATTATGTCGCACAATATGGCCCCTTGGTTCATTAAAAGTAACACTGCCAGTCTCGCGTATGCGTCGGTATGTGTCTTGGAAGACTGCGGCCAGGTAATCGTCTACCAGGAAAGCGTTCCTGGTAAAGTCGTTGCGCTGCACGAGCGACGCCATTAGCGGCTCCGTAAGCCATCATGATGTCCGCAAATTCTTCGTTAGAGAATGTCGCCATTGCAATAACAAAAAACTCAAAGTTTAACAATAACAACAAAAATTAAACAAATGTAACAAGAACCAGCAAAACTTAACGATAACAAAGTAATAAAAGAATCGCGGAGTATGGTGAACTAGCACACACGTTAGGTAGCAGAGGCAGTCATGTCTCGACTAAAAAAATGGCGGGTCGGGCGGCGCGATTTGTTCAAACCGATTTAAGGTATGCAAGAAAGAGATAGAAGATAGATTTTACTGTGAAAGAGTGAGAAAACAAATTTTACCTCTTTCTCAAGTAACAGTTCCGCAATAAATATTTTTTCATTAGAATTTGGAATGTAGTTTTATGTGACTTGATTCACAATTCTAGCGAATTCACAAAGTTGTTAAAATACTTTTATGGCATGTGGCACATCATTAGAAAGAGGATAGACTGGAGAATTAATGAGGGAGTTGGAAGATCCCGGTCGCTTTTGGTTTTTTTTTTGTAGCCTTATAAATAGCTGTAACATGTACAGCTTTAATTTAAGTTTTACCTTTGCGAGTGAATTAAAAAAAAAACTAGGTGACTAATATCACTAATTTTGTATTTAAAAGTATTCTTAAACAATACACATCGAAATAAAATTAAAATTCAGAGTCTACGCCTTATATTTTTTTTAAATCTGTATTTGAATGTAAAATTTGGGTCTTTTTTTTGGAAAACAATAAAAAGTCGATAAAAAAAAATCCACAGAGCATGAGGGGTGTTAAGGGGTCTGAAAGGCTAGCGGATGACCTCTTCAGTCGACCATTTTAATTTGGCACACGATGCACCAAACACCCTGTATAACTAAATATTCTGTGAATATTTCAAGCGTCTACCTGTTGCCGTTATCAATATAGAGCAAAAACGAGCAAAAAAAATTCACGTTTGTTGTATGGGAGCCCCCCTAAATATTTATTTTATTCTATTTTTTTGTATTTGTTGTTATAGCGGCAACAGAAATACATCATCTGTGAAAATTTCAACTGTCTAGCTATCACGGTTCATGAGATACAGCCTGATGACAGACGGACAGACAGACAGACAGACAGACGGCGGAGCCTTAGTAATAGGGTTCCCGTTTTACCCTTTGGGTACGGCACCCTAAAAACTAAGGAGTTCATTTAAAACTACAGTAGTATACGCTGAGATAATCGGTAAAGTAACTTTGGCTTTGAAAATCTGGGGGCAAGGATTTGCGCATGTATGATTTGGACTAACGTAGGAATAATCCTAACATGGTGCAAAGATTCAAAAGAAAGACAAATAGTTCTAGGCATCATGCACCTTTCGGTAGCACTTATGTTAACAGAGCTGATGGCTGATAATTAATCTTTATGTACAGATGCCAGCACGCCAAGCTACTACAATCTCTCAAATTTATTTAATAGATTTTCAACTTTATCCCTACAGCATAAGGTTCAAGGTTGACTGGGAAAATTTGACCTGCTGTCATCTGCCTGCCTTTTCCCAACTATGTTGTGGTCGGCTTTCAGTCTAACCGGATACAGCTCATTACCAGTATTTTATCTGACTTCCACAACCCAGTTACTGGGTAACACGATACCATATACTTCTCTTTATATAACTTAAACTATTTTACCTAATATAACAAACCCTTCTATTACCATGGGGCTAAGTAACTTATTTCAAAGAAACAATACCCTTAAACACCAACGCTCCCTTAACTTACACCTACATTGCCAGCCCTATATAAAAGGGTTTCCCCGTTCAATCAAAGGGTCGTTACAAGTATCGAGAACCATTGTAAGTGAACAGAATCGAATTAAACTCTTCAGAGTACTCGATAACGTTGTTATGCTCTTCATTGGAATGCTAAGATTTTGATTTGATGCTGATGGTGCTTTTCGATTTCTAATGGACTGGAAATTGGTGTACTTTTGAGATATCGGTTGGTATTGTTTGTAGCGTTTTTTAATAAACGTTATGTAATAAAATTAAAAGCTGCACTATAGAAGTAAAAGAAAAAAACAATGTTTATTCTGCACTAACAAAACGCACATTACATAAAATACACACATACAATGTAGCCAAAAGCCTTGTATTCAAACAATAAAAGTTTGACAATCTTGTCCGTTGCGTGATATCAGGGCCAGGGACCAAAGACAATTTACATTGTGCTCTCAATTGTGTTACTACATAAATAATCTGTTGTTGCGATACTGGCAAACGACAACCTGTGATGACAACAAACTAACAATAAAAAAAAAACAAAATGCTAGAACAATTACAATAACCGTGTGTCGCATCTGTGCAAGAACAGGTCTTTGCTCAAAGTATCCTTTTATTTCAAGGATTCAGGTTTCATTAAAAGAGTAGTCACGATTGATGGCGACAATACTTATGGGCCGTCGTCATATCCTAAGCAGCATCCTTTCTGTTAAGACCTCATTCTGAATTCGAAAGATTCAGTGGGACATTTATTGGGCATTTCAAGTGCTGAACAGAATAAACTAAGTCTTGTCAAGACTCAATATTTCACCTTACGATTGGATATTCAAAAGTATTGTTACTGTCTTCAGACTCTCTCAATATAAATAACATTTTGACCCAGTTCCGCCAACTTAACATTCAATTAACTAACGTAACTTATAAATTCGAAAGCCAAGGCTAAACCACTCATTATAATTACTCTCCAAATTAATTTGACGACAGTTTTGTAAAGAGAACGCGCTTCAATCTGGCGATCTGCCAATAAGCTGCTTTGTAATTAGACAGCATGTCGCCTGCGACCAATCACTGAGCTCCGCCCACCAATTGGTATTAAAAAGTCGCCTTGTTAAGTAAATGAAAACAGCCCCGTACCCCGTGGTGTTAGGTTGTGGGGGTTATGATAGCGGGTTTTTGAGCGGAGCGGGAAGTTGTTTGATTTAATAGTTTATCTTTTATGAGGCTGTAGGTTAGGGTTTTGATTGTTTACAGCAGCGGTTTGTTCATAGACGCAATCTGTCTATCTCATGCCGATCTATATGGTAAGATGACCATCTGAATTGGAGCAGCCTTTCTTATCTTTCTTCTCAAATAGTATAAAGCTTTTAATCACATCTCCATTTATTTATTTAACCGTGTAAGTTATATAAACAGAAAAGAAGAAAAGAACAAAAAAATCGTACAAAGGTGATGCTTTTTGTAAAGAAATCTCTTCTAGCATATTTGCGATAGGAAAGAGATGTAGACATTGTTGGCCAATGTTGTCAACCTGATTGTAATTACATTCGACGAGTAACTATAATAAAATGTATCTCTATTTATGTTCAAATTGTTCCAGAAGTACATTTTATAAGTACATAGTTAATATAGTTCATAATATGAAATATCCCAGAAATATGTATGTAACTCACTCGCAGTAAAACCTCGCCCTATGTCCTATAATTTCACAGGGACATTTTTAATTTATTAAAACGGAGCCCAATGATTATTTGATATTCAAAGTCAATATTTATTTTTTATTAGCGTCCATTCTGTTTGCATCTGGACGTCGAGTGTTTGTCCTGGCTGATTGTTTTCGTGTAATATATGAGGTGCTTATGTACTCCTAGTACTGAGGCCGAATTTAATTGATCAGTTTGGTAACTGACCTTCCATATACTACCTACCTTATTTATTAATGAATGTCTTATTACTAAAATTTTGTTAGTCTTGTCTTGTCGTATCGCTTCTTCAGCATGAAATTGGTCTTGTCGTATCGCTTCTTCGGCATGAAATTGACAAGGTTGGATGGTTTACTATTTGGCGGCGGCGATCTCTCGCGTCCGGTCCTGGTTCAAGCCATGGTTCGGAGCGAGAGTGCATGGGAGGCCGTCACCTCCTTCTGCGAAGCAGTAATGCTCGCGAAGGAGGAGGCGGAACGCGTGAGGGTGAGGCAGGGTTCGCGCCCTCCCGCCCTTAATCGCCGCAGGAGACGCCCCGGGCGTCGGGAATCGTAGGCCGATTCCCGGCCACCGTAGGCGCGGGCTTGCGGACGGTGAGCGATGGGTAGCTCGCCGTCCGATAAGGACCAGGCCCGGGTTGACGGCGCGTTGTGTTCCACGCGCGCCTCAAAGAGATATCAGCACCAATTGACGGGGTCCGAAAGGGCCAATGCCTGCCAGGGTTACGAGCCTGTCCGAAAGGGATATCGTGGCCCTGGAACACAGGCATTTGAAGGAACACGGTGGGTTTAGTCAGTAAAAGTCTAACACTCCCTCCCGCTCCCGCTAAAAAAGTGTATTTACTATTTATAAAGTGATTATAAACGACATAATTTTCGGGGTAGAGTGTACTAGGTAGTAAACGGAAAGGAAGGAAGGAAGTCTGATAGTGGCACCGGTGACTGAAAAGTTGTGTGGAAATCGGTTGTCATGGTATGGGCATGTGATGCCGAGGAATGAGGAAAATGTCGTGAGGAAAGTTTTGAGTATCGATGTGTCGATAGCTATAAGAGGGGAAGACCAAAGAAACGATGGATGGACTGTGTGAAAGATGATATTGCTAGGAAGGGGGTGACTACCGAGATGACGACTGATAGAGAAGTGTGGGGGAAGGGACATATTGCGCTGACCACGAATAAATTGGGATAAGGGCAGGAGAATGATGATGAGTGTCAAGACTTATTACTAAAATTGTGTTAGTCTAATGTCATCTCAATTCGATGGCATGGCGTTTATATTCCTCATGTCGCGCTGTGTGGAGAATACTTGCGAAGAGTGGACAAGTTTAAGTATCTGGGCCACTGGGTCACTGAAGACCTTAAAGATAACTGTGACTGTCGCTGGCTGTCCGTTGTAACATGCTGGCCCGCAGGTTTGTTTGTGTACGAAGGCAGTTAAAGTAACACTTTTCAAAGCTTACTGTCAGTCCTTCTACACGTGCAGCGTGTGGGTCAATTTCACTCACCGGGCATACAGCAACGTACGCGTTCAATATAATAACGCACTGAGAGTACTGCTGCGGCTGCCGTAGCGTTGTAGTCCGTCAGGGATATTTGCGGACAATAATATTGATGGTTTTGCCGCCATTATAATAAAAAGATGAGCCGTGTTCGCGGCAGCACCACCAGTATTCTCCGTGTGTTCACAGATCGGTGGGATTCCCCGATGTTACGAAGGTGGATGCAGCTCCACGCTGAATTTTAATTGTTTTGATAATCTTTGTATGTAACACTAGATGATAAGTAAAATTGTTAATAACTCTATGGACATTTGTCTGAAAATAAAAGTATTCTATTCTATTCTATAAATGACATACATATTTTTATTGCAAGTATTTTTAAAATAGCAGTTGACTAACTGAAATATATGATTGTTTTATCACAGCCAAATAACTAGTAGGTAAGTATAGTTTGTGCTAGCTAACAAATAATTAGATTACAGTTAAGTCTATATTTTTTGCATTTCAATTCCCTATAACAACTTTGCTGAGGTAGGCTTCTATCGTTATCTTTCACAAAATTTTGTACCTCTTTTCTTACACCCATCCACATTCCTACACTTTTCTTGCCATCTACTAAGTATATTATAATTATATGATATGGCTAGAAAGGGAGTTGCTATCGAGATGACCACTGTTAAAGAAGTGTGAAAAGAAATTGAGATTAGGACGGGAGAATGATGGTACTAAGTGTAATCTTCAAAGTTCCGTGTGGTGCCGAACGTAAAGAATCCCCCCCCCCCCCCCGGCGTCGGGAGTCGCAAGCCGACTTCCGGCCACCGTAGGCGCGGGCTTGCGGACGGTGAGCGATGGGTAGCTCGCCGTCCGGTAAGGACCAGGCCCGGGTCGACGGCGCGTTGTGCTCCACGCGCGCCTCAAAGAGATGTCAGCACCAACTGACGGGGTCCGTTAGGACCAATGGCTGCCAGGGTTGCGAGTTTGTCCGAAAGGGATATCGTGGCCCTGGCACACAGGCAACGGAAGGAACACGGGTGGGTTTTAGTCAGTAAAAGTCTGACACGCCCTCCCGCTCAGCCCAGAGCAGGAGAAGTTATTCGATAACTCCCCACACAAAAAAAAAACATCCTATTTATTCCCGTGGGTGGCGTAAAAGGCGACTAAGGGACTTACTAGAGATTGGGCAGCAGCGTTCTCTATGCATTTTAACACCATTCTGCGATCGCCAACCCGCCTGCCATGCGTGGCGATTACGGCAACCCCCCCCCCCCCTCTTTTTGGAGGAGGCCTAAGTCCAGCAGTGGACGTCTTTCGGCTGAAATGAAGTATAATCTATCTCTCAAGCTCTATCTAAAATCAAGTACAGAACATCTGCAAATGAGCCGCGCAACTGTCACATCCTACAACTCAATACTGGGAACAATATTTATTCAATAACGCGAAGGGGTGCAGGGGTCTCAACGTTGGGGTCGCATTCAATTTGTGTGTTGTCAATGATGCGCGCTCGATTTAATGGCAGGTGACGTTTATAGTTTGTGTTTGTGCCCCTTTTTTTTTTTTTTTTTTTTTTTTTTGGTGGGAAATCATCAAATAACTTCTCCCGCTCTGGGCGGAGCGAGAGGGAGTGTCAGACTTTTACTGACTAAAACCCACCGTGTTCCTTCAGATGCCTGTGTGCCAGAGCCACGATATCCCTTTCGGACAGGCTCGTAACCCTGGCAGGCATTGGCCCTTTCGGACCCCGTCAATTGGTGCTGACGTCTCTTTGAGGCGCGCGTGGAACACAACGCGCCGTCGACCCGGGCCTGGTCCTTATCGGACGGCGAGCTACCCATCGCTCACCGTCCGCAAGCCCGCGCCTACGGTGGCCGGGAATCGGCCTGCGATTCCCGACGCCCAGGGCGTCTCCTGCGGCGACTTAGGGCGGAAGGGCGGGCACCCTGCCTCACCCTCATGCGCTCCGCCTCCTCCTTCGCGAGCATTACTGTTTCGCAGAAGGAGGTGACGGCCTCCCATGCACTCTCGCTCCGAACCATGGCCTGAACCAGGGCCGGACGCGAGAGATCGTCGCCGCCGATCGCCTCCGTGAGGACACGGCGGTGCTCCGCCCAAGCAGGGCAGACCTCCACCGTATGCTCCACCGTGTCCTCCGGGCGATCCACACAGTGGTGACACCCGGGCGTTTCCTCCCGCTTTATCCTGAACAGGAACCTCCCGAAACAACCGTGTCCGGTGAGGACCTGCGTCAGGCGGAAGGTGAGGACGCCGTGGCGCCTCTCTAGCCACTCCTCAAAGAGGGGACTTACCGCCGCAATTGTGGCGTGCCCAGCACTGGGTTGCGACAATCGCACTTTCCATGTCGCCATGAGATCCTGCCGGAGCTCCGTCCGCTGTGCCGCGATTTGTTGCGGCAGCGGAGTTTCACCCCGGCGTTTCGCCTCTTCGCGCCACACCCACATGTGCGCGAGGACTTTCGCCTCCAGATCCCATGGCGGCAGTCCGGCAAGGAGGCTCGCCGCCTCACGGGAGACCGTGCGGTAACCCCGTACCAGCCTGATGGCTATGACCCTTTGGGACGCGTTCAACCGCTGGGCTGGTCGCAGCCTCAGTGAACGCGCCCACACCGGTGCCCCGTAAAGGGCCATGGACCGCACGATCCCCTCGTAGAGCCTCCGGCAGGAGGCGTTTGGACCCCCCAGATTGGGCAGGAGCCGCTTCAAGGCAGCCCCGGCCCGCTCCAGTCTGGGAGCCAAACGTCGGAAGTGCTCGACGAAGTTCCACCGGCTGTCGAGGACGAGTCCCAGGTACTTCATCGTCACCTCGACGCCGATGTGAACTCCTCCCGCCGTTATCTGGGAACCCGACAGTGGCGCGTTCCGAGGACCATAAAAACACATGGCCTCGGACTTGTGCAATGCCACCTCGAGTCCCAATTGCCGGATTTGGTATGTAATGGATGGGTTGTTGGCAGCAAGCGCATTGGGACTATAATCATGGGTTTTGGTATTGATGTTACGATTTGCTTTTGATTTTGTTCCTTACCTTTATTGGTTAAAACGGGATTATCACTGTCTTCATGTGGTTCAAACTGCGTCTTTCGTTCTTTCGATCTTTCCTGTTTTTATTTTTTTTCTTGTGATTTTTTCTTGTCTTTCTTTCTTTAATTTCTTGTCTTTCTTTCTTTCTTGTTTTTCTTTCCTTTATTTCTTTATCGCTTCGCTATCTGTGTCAACTCTCCCTACAGTAGCATTACATACAACCGTTACATCTGTATCGCCCCGTGTTTGTTCAACATTATTATCTGCGTCCATTGTCCGTATGTCACATACTGTCTATTAAACTGTAATTCTGATGTGCAGAGGGCTGTTTTACATGTACCGTGTTTTTGAATACATTTTGTAATTTTTTTGATGGATCGGTTGACTTGTGTTGTGGAAGGAGCTGTTTTTAATAAAATATTTTATCGAATACAATATAAAATTGCGAAACGTTTATTATGTTGATGAAAATACCTGCCACTAAATACTTTTAGTTAGAAATAGATTTATAATATTTAATTTTGTATTATTTTTGGATTTTTAGTAAAAAGATGGCAAGAGAAAGTGACTCTTCTGACTTTATTTTACTCCTCTCTCTCGAGTTGTCCTTGATTTTAACATCACTTGAGAACGGCTTAACCGATTTGGCAATTATCTGTTTCCAAATGTTCGTAGTAGTCCGAATTAGGTTTTTATGGAAAGATTTGATATGGAGAAATTTGGAATTGGTGATGTTCTTCAGAAAGGTCAGGTGCGTAGTACTCGCAACCGGCGTGCGTGTATGACCAGATGTATGATGAACGCCGAAGCAAAAGGAGTATGTAAGGAGCGTAGCAAGTGGCGATCTATAGTTTCTGCCTACCCCCATGGGAAGAAGGCGTGAGTTTATGTATAATTATGTATATAAAATTGGAAAAGTTGATTTTTGTTTGAACTAAAGACCATACTGACATCTTGACAGGAAAACGTCTGTCGTCTGTCGAGGCGTATTAAATATAAATAAAAACAATATTGCTAAAAAGATTACAGGGGGTTTTAAATTGGCTCCAAAGTAGGGGTGTATCTTGGGTACTAAGGCCCGTATTAATAGAGCGTTACTCAGTACTCAAGCATTACTTAAGACTAGATTCAAGCCATTGGATTGGTTGAAACTAGTCCTAAGTAATGCTTGAGTACTGAGTAACGCTCTATTAATACGGGCCTAAGACTAAGAACTATCGGTACAATGGAAAAAAAGCTGTACTATATAATATCCCAGTTAAATATCCCACAAATTCATACTAATCCGTCATAAAAGACACCTCCTATTATCAATAACCATGGCTAGTACCCACAAAACAATTACCGCATCATATCTCACATAACTTAATACAATTATACAAATTCACATAATTTTCTGACACGTGCCCGACCAATAACTAAAATTATTCGCTACAACCGTTTATAATACACCTATTCAAAGCAAAAGCACCCTTATGTCTTTGCAGGCAAGGGTTCTTTGAAATAAAAATGTTAAACTTGAAAAAATGCAACGACACCGTTACTTTATTAACCAGAACACTGAAAAATCGACCTTAAGTTGAAAACAATAAGGTTTTTCTAAAGTGCAAATATAAAATTGTTCGAAATGCATCGGCACGTGTTTCGGTGACAATGTTTGCTCTAGGGATTGGACTGGGAATCGAACCTGTGACCCAAGAGGATAGACACGCGACTGATGTAGTGTGTGCCTGTTATGCTAGTATGTCTTAATTAAAAAGATTAAGGGAAGAGAGTTTTTGTAAATGTTCTGGGAATGACAGAAAAAGGTTAGTAACGGTTTTCTCATGATTTATGACCATGACGTGGATGTAACGGTTTTCAGATTGCATTTAAAACATTTTTATCATTCCATCAAGATGAAAGAGTTGTTTCGAAAAGTGCTAATACATACATACTTAGGCACATTATTTCTGCCTTCAAGAGGTCAAATTGAAGAATACGTTTCGGCGTGGCATATGACGTTTTTGCCCTAACAACAAGCGTAACTGATTTTTCGACTACAATACTATGCTCCAATGCAGGTGCTAGATTTTTATTATTATCATCACCCTTAGCCTTTAATAACTCATCACTGCAGGACCTCAATTAGCTTCCCTTTATACGCCAACCCGTCGGATAAATCTTATTTCAGGGTTTTTCCAAGCAAGATAGGTCGATGACCTAATGAACATTAAGTCATAGACCTATCTTGCCTGGAATTAGTGCGCCTACAAAAAAATCTAGCATTTGTCATATTATTCAAACATATTTTTAACACCCTCGTATAAAAACACCGACCACTTTCACTTGATTAAGCTTTTGATCCTAATAAAATAAATGTCCTTGTGACGCCATATGCGCAAGCGTCGCCCGTGAAATTAAATCAAAACATCGGATGAAAGAAGTGCGTTCATTATTGTCGGTACATTGCACTGCGCCCTTTAATTGGACTTGATGTTCATGGAGCTAGTCTTTATACCAATTTTGGGGTACACAGAACCAAAAACTAGTCACTTCTATCATCGCTGTGATGGTAAAACACTCATATTTTATCATGGCAATGATTTGTAACTTGTAGTCAGAAGCCCCAAAGTCTGATAACTAGCCATGACAAGGGATATCGTGTTACTCAGTAACTGGGTTCATCATCATCAACATTTTAGCCAAAAGACGTCCACTGCTGGACATTGGCCTCCCCCATAAAGGGCGGGGGGGGTTTTCATAATCGCCACGCTTGGCAGGTGGGTTGGCGATCGCAGTATGGTTTTAAAAATGCATAGAGGACGCTGCTGCCCATTCTCTAGTCCCTTAGTCGCCTTTTATGACACCCACGGGAAGAAATGGGAAGTAACTGGGTTATGGAGGTCAAATAGGCAGTCGCTTGACTGGAAGCCGATCACAATATAGCTGGAAAATCTAGGCAGATGATGACAGTTCCGAAAACTATAACTTTAGTTATAATAGTTGTGATGTTAAAACCGCTCGCATTTTACGTAAAGTAAGATGTAAATTTTGATAAATCAACAATTAATATACGGCAAGTTGACCATAACACCCAAAATAGAGCAAAACATGTGGCGACTCAACAAATCTTACGACAAAATGAGATATCTTGAAGTTTCGTATCAGAGGCAGGTTACAGTCTTCAAAAGGCTAATGAGAAGGAGGATCAAGCAGTCAAGTGTTAATAAATCTAACCATGGAATATGTCCTTATAATGTCATCACGCCATATGCGTAGGCGTTGCCCGTGAAATTTAATCAAAACATCGGATGAAAGCAGTGCGTTCATTATTGTCGGTACATTGCACTGCGCCCTTTAATTTGACTTGATGCTCAGCCAGTCAGGTTCTTTGTGATAGTATAGTAGTAATGTGTTCAACATAGACATTTGTCATTAAAATATTAGCCTTTTAGTGACACACTTCAGAGCAAATGCCTATTCTGACAAACAGATCACAGATCAGGACCCATCACCACAGATTACCAGATAAATCACTCCATACAAAATGTTTAATACCTACTGCTATTATAGCCTACCTACACTTTCGAGTCGCTAGATGGTGCGAAAATGTACCTAACATTGCAAGCGTAAAGTGAGTTATTTTTAAGTTGAGGGTTATTTTTAAAACGTCAATAACCTCTTAAGGGGTCATTTTACTCATCATTATGAACAACTTTTACTATGGGACCAAACCTGAAATCGCGAACAAAAAATCAGCTGTTCCCTACATTTTAATGAATTATTCGAAAATAAATGTAGAGAACAGCTGGTTTTTTTTCACGATTTCAGTTTTGGTCCCATAGTAAAAGTTGTTCATAATGATGAGTACAATGACCCCTTAAGAGTTTATTTACGTTTTAAAAATAACCCTGTATACGTACGTATGCGCCTCGCTGCTGTCGGCAACCCAATGAGAAATGGGTCGCGTGCGACCCGGTGGCCGGTAGGTAGTTAGCGCGCGCGCGTAAGTAATTTATCGGGTAATCTGTGCCATCACTGAAAACCACGATTGTGCACTAAGTGCTTTTGTTTCAAAACCAAAAAAACTTTTTTTAGTGTTCTCAGGGTTTCTAATATCGCACAAAGTCCGTAGGACGACATTGAAAAGTCACATTCTAAAGACGTCGAAAAAGTATAATAGTATGCTCTCTAGGGTGCCATAGAGAAAAGTTTGTGACTGTTCTAGACTTTTTGTGGGCAACGTCTAAAGTACTTTCATTTTTATGTTCAGTCTCTCAGGTGTTCCTATAGTAACTAGACAAAACAAACTAAACAATTCACAAAAATAACAACTCCCATACTCATAATCATAAAGCGAGCCACAAATGCGGTTTCTATGTATGCTCAAGGGAGTGAGTTGAAACTCGTGTCGTTGTTGCTCCCAAGTGAGAAGTGTGTGACAGAAGTGACACCGTCCAAAGGGTCGTGTCACATGGTCCTTGTGATAATTGTAAAAATAGAAAGGTTATTGCCAGATGGAGTGTGGTTTGGGAGTTTCAATTCAAAATTGCACTGTGTTTTATGTACAGGGTCAAATTAAATTAGCTAGCAAAACTCCGCAGATGTTTTGGGTATCGATATCTAAATGTGATACAACAAAAAAAAATATGTGTTGATATATTTTTTTGGGGTCAACGACCGTAGGTCATTTTACCTACATTGAAATATTATTAGTATTTTTTTTTGTGTAAACTTATGGACTTGTTGAGTATCGTAATCTCAATGCGATAAAATAAAAAATAAAAACCTGTTTTTCTCAACTCATACTTCGAGTAACTGCACTATCAGCAGAGGTAAAAAAAAAAACATTTTTTGTTTTATCATGTTTAGATATCGATACCCATCATGTCTGCGGAGTTTCTCTAGCTAATTTAATTTAACCCTGTATATATTGTGATATTTTAGTGAATAAACTGAACGACGGGTTTAGAGGTCAAATTGCAACCTTTGCCTTTTTAGACTGTACTAAACTCTAACTCAAATAGATGACAAAAAAAAAAAAACTTTTTTACAAAAAAAACAACCGACTTCCAACAAAAACACTAAAAAGTGAAAAATAACTTTAATTTCGGAAGCACATAACATAACATCACGCCTTGTTTCCTCGAAGGGTAGGGCAGAGGTGTACCTGTAGTACACCCACATTTAATATTATATTTAATTAAATTTCGGAAGTCGGTGTCTTTGGTTTTGTATTTTCGTTTATGGCCACCGACTTCCATAAACGAAAAAAAAACAGACGACTTGAGAACCTCCTCCTTTTTGTGAAGTCGGTTAAAAACAATATAATGCTGGTTTTAAACATGAAAGCAGCGTTATATTCTCTTTAGGCATCGTGCACTCATTATGGAAATCCAGTGACTGAAAGGATGAGTATTATTTTATTGAAGATTAGAGAAGATTAGACACTAAAAGAGTAGCATAGGTACAAATGCATGGATGATCAGCGATCCTTAGATTACACAAATAGCAGAAGTTACTCCTAAGCTTGATAAAAGTTAACTGGGGCCGTTACTACTCCAAGTGAGGAGGTTCTGACAATGACACCGTTCGAACGGTCGTGTCACATAGTCCTTGAAGTAAATATATACGAAATTGTAAAATAAAGAAGGTTATTAACAGATGGGGAATTTTGGATTGTATAAACATCGCACGGTATTTTTATTAGAGACCATATTGCAACTTTCGTTTTTTGGGACAGTGTATTAAACTCATATAAATGAGCCAACAATTGATTTTTGCTGTTTGGAAGCAGCATTATTCTCTTTAGTCAACGTGCAATGGAAATCGGATAAACCGAATCGATAGGATATGCTTTCTTGTAAACCAAACGAGTAGCAAAGGTACAAATGCATATGTGATCAAAGATCCTTCGGTTAGAAAAAATATAGTACAAGTAAGTTCTTGCCAATGTCAAACTCGTGTCATTGTTGTTCCCAAGTGAGTAGTGTCTGACAGTGACACCTTCCGAAGGGTCGTGTCCTTGTTGTAAATATGCGCGAATTGTAAAAATAGAAAGGCAATTAACAGATGGGCTGTGGTTTGGGACTTTCTGTTCAAAACTGTTATGAGCTTGAGGCCCGCACGTGTGAATAACACGTGCGGGCCGAGTTTGGTCGAAATCTGTCGAGATATCAGGTTCCCCTTTCTATTCATAGATTTCGCACAGCACAGTGAAAAAAGTCTTAGGGAGCTCGCCCACGAGCGACAATCGTTGAGCGATTATTTTGTCGCCGAATATAAGATATTCAGAGATCAATACTGAAAAGTCCACGAGCTACACAGTCGCAGCTAAACGCGACGCCATAAGGCCTCTGCCTCGAATCTTGCGGGCAGCGGGGCGGCGGCGGCGGCGGCGCGGAACCGGGAGTGGCAGGATCTAATGCTTAAAATCTAATGAGCCGGCCCTCGAAAACAGCGGCGCGGGCGCGGGCAACGAGCGGCGGTGGCCTCCGTGCACTTCAGTCAAGCGGTGATTGCCCGCGCGTCCTATCCTAGTAGGGATTTACTTCTTCTTTTGCCCACAATAAATCGAGCGTTAGGAATAAATTTGAATCAAAAACATGTTGTTGTCATTGTTCAGACATTTCGTTCGCGAATAAAAACAAATATCTCGACGACATAACCACGAACACAACACTACGCCGCTATAGTGCCGCGCGATCTGCCCGCTGGTTTCGAGAACGGGTCTGCGTTGCCTGCGCCACTCCTGCGCCGCCGCCGCCGCCGCCGCTTCGCTGCCCCCCAAGATTCGAGGCAGAGGCCTTAAACTTGCTGCGATTATCGGAGCTACAAAAAGTACTACGTGGGCGAACTCCCTTATAGTTTATAATCATTAACATGTGAGATATGATATATGAGAGCCGTGGTGGCCCAGTGGCAACAGCCCCGACATACGAGTTTGTAGGTCGTGGGTTCGTACCCAGGCACTTTACTTTGTGTAAATAATTTCGTCACCACTGCTCTCTAATCAAAACGGTAAAGGAAAACATCGTGAGGAAACCGGCATTATCCTAGAACCAAAAATTCGAAGACATGTGACATATACCAACCCGCACTGGGCCCGCGTGGTGGATTACGGCCCACTCCCTCTCGAAGAGAGGAGGCCTGTGTCCCAGCAGTGGGTACATTATAGGCTGATCATGATATTGCAATATGTATGTCTTACAATTAACGGATTAAGCGATATTACGCCCGAGAAAGTCATTTGTCTTGGACAAGGAGCAGTTTACTTGACCACCAGTCAATCAGTTTATCTTCTTGAAGCTGTTATAATGCAGTCGTAACCAAGTCACTTTCTTCTATATACTGTAGTTAACTGAAGAAACAGAAGGGAAGATATACTTGCGTGCCTAACTAAGCTGAACGTGCATAACTATGATGAAAATCCCGTTTGCCCCTTTTACTTTGACTTCTATGATATTATTATAAATAAAATATTTATGTACTTAAAATACCTAATTATTAAAAATGTTCGAGGTTGACCCACCTTCACTCTGAGCCTTCACACCAGTGTTAAGGTAGGGAAATTTCTAATTAGCAAAAGTCAAAGTGAGAAGTGTCAAAGGGACAGGTGCTAAATGACAGGTGTCAAACTATGAAATGTCGATTAGGAGTGTAACACGGATATAAAAAACTTCCAATGGTACTATTGGATTGCTTGGCAGTTCTACGGGATTATTTTTTTACCCAACGGAACAAACGGAAAACCCCGATAAATTTTATATTTGCTATAGACTGCCCCGTATCATTTCAAAAATCATTCGGTATGACAGTGACTCTAAATCCCCAGTGACGTCTGTCAGTCGCATGACACTGACACCGAGGGGCGTCACATGTTCGTCCTTACCATATAATACGCCAAAATTGTATAAATAGAAAGTTTATTAAAATCTGGACATTTAGGTGAATTGTACTTCGGTTTTTTTTTAATACAGTGTCCCAATTCCCAAAAGATATATGGACGCCATATTTGCTGATAAGAAATTTTTATTGTTGAGCCTATTGCTCTATTGCTATCTATTGCTTGAGAGGAGCTGGTGGCTAAGTAATAACAGCCTCACAGGTCGATCCATCAGGTTAAGTTACGCTTGCCGGGGTTGGTCCATGGATGGGTGACCATCTTTACATACCGAGACCCCTCCGTGCCTCGGAAAGCACGTTCAGCCGTTGGTCTTTGACAGTCATTACGGGTTGTCAGAAGCCCGAAAGTCTTGACAACCAGTCTTGCCAAGGGGTATCATATTAACCAGTTTCTGGCTGGGTAATATGATGACCTCATCGTTCCATGTAAAATACTGGTATTCAGCTGCATCGGGTTAGACTGGAAGCCGACCATGACATAGTTGGGAATAGGCGGGCAGATTGATTTTGAACCTATTTTTGCAGCAATAAATAAAAAAAATCTCTACAGTGTTCAGAAAAAAAACACCGTTCACATTTTTGTTTTCCCGACTTGACTTTCAACTAAGGACTTTCCAAGTCCGTTGCCATGTAAGTACTTAAGGGGACGATAACCTACTTTTAATGATTCTCAGAAACTCTCAGAAAGAATGAAGAAATATAAATTTTATACTTAAGATCACGTCTAAACGAGTAGTGTTAATGATTTGAAAATTATATATGATAAATTAGAGCATTTTCTCAATAACTTAATATGTGAATATTTTAGATTATGTTTTTATTACATAGTGAAATTAATTTGTAAAGTTATATCTAACGCGAATAAAAAACTGAGAATGGCGCAAAATCTACCAAGCGTATTTTTCTGAAACCTTCACCAATTTAAAGATAATTTAATTATTGATCTTTTAGTATACGCGTTTTATTAAAATGCCTTTTGTTTTGTGTATAATAAATTAATAATGCGTCAAATTGGGGACTGCGCTCCTTGACGGGCGAGTCCTATTACTGGCTGAACGTACGACGCGTTGCGTGAGCTCAGTACAGAACACGTAAGCACGCAACGCACTCAAGTTCACTGGTATATATAGACCAGTGACCTTGAGTGGTTAGCTGCGTCTAGTAAGTTAGCAATAAGTATATCTAAAAAACAAAAACTCAAGCTCTAAAATCATCACTAGTAGGATGGTGTTATTTATCTGCACTCCATCAGTTCACTGAAAGCTTGTACCTACTTACCTACATCCATTTACAGAAGTTTAACACCTTCAAGAGAAAATGTTCCTATAAAGGGGACATAAATATTGGAAAATCTGCTGTTAGAGAATTTCTTTTCCATTTAACTCAGTAGCATAAACTCTCCTCATTCTACCGAATCTCTCAAATCTAACAAAGCGTAATCAACCAAAACACGCTAATAATACAATCGGCTAACATCTCAATTGACGCCCCGCGGCGTCGCCTGCTGTGCTGTTGTGCTACGCCTACCGAACGCCTTTGATAGATCGCCCCGTGTGGCCGTGTTAGGGCAGTGAATGTTCTGATCAATAGATTTTTATTGTTATGTTATTTAAATATAGCGGTGAGTGGAGATGGAAATAATTATTCGTACGTGTCGTAACTCGGAAGTTTGAAAGCATGTCAATAAAATGCGCAACTTCGTTCTTCTTTATGTCAGTTTTGCGTATTCATTAAAGACTTCTTAGTACAGTCGAGTTCTTTAATATATGAGCATGTTCATTAATCAAAAATATATAAGCAATGGTAAATTTTTCATAAAACACTAAACAGCTTTGCCTTACAATAAATTGTAAACAATCCGTGACATCATAAATATGTGAACTCAAACTCAAACTCAAAGCATTTATTTCAATTAAACCATTGACAGGCACTTTTGAATTGTCAAGAAGTCGGTCAGTTACAAATATGAAGCTAGTTGCCCATTCCAAATAGTAGGTTCCTATGGAGAAGAACGGGCAAGAAACTCCACGGACACTCTTTTAAATTAAAATATTGGTACAAAATATTGGTTACATCATTCATATTGAAGTTAAACATGTGAGACCGATGCAATACGTCAAAAGCGTCCGTGATAAAAAGATAACAATTCAAAACTAAAATAATTAAAAATAAGCCGTGGCAGCTAAGAGATGACCAGTCCCAACTGACAGCGCCCGATCACGAACATGACGCATGGATCAGCACCATTCAGCTCAACCATTTTGAAGGGAGCTAAATGATCCAACACACACGCCATCATCAGCGAGACATCTGAGTGAGCATGACATACTCTCAGCCGCCAGGGTACATTTAAGTCAATGAAAGACATAATTACCCGGTAAATGGTAGCTCTATTGTACATAGTACTCACACCTGTGATATGCCATTATATAATACAAAGGAGATTCGAGTTTATACAATGAAAAGATAGTCTTCCAATCTTCATCAGCTCCAACAGTATTTTCATATGTTAATAAATTAGTTGTGGACCAGCATTGAGCCAAGCATTTCTATCAGCGATGTAATCCCCCAACCTATAATATGCCTGCTTGCATAGTGTGCGTTTTATACAAGATTTGAATTTCGTCTCATTCAGTTGAAGTATGACGGGAGGGATTTTATTATAACATTTTAAACAGTGACTACATTATATCAATAATATTGCTACAGACAAAGACTAAACATTGTGCGCAATCCCTTGTTCATATTATTTAGCGCAAAATTAGGATCACAAATATCTATGCAATTTTTTGATAAAAATATCTTGACAATTTGACATGACTCGAATTGCTGTCTTAATTCTTTGAACAATCTCTTTACAGAAGTATATCCTATTGTAATCTTGTATCCTATTGTAATTGGCCACATTTACTCACCGCTAGCGGGGGGCGCAGGACAATACCAATCCAATAATACAGGACAATAGCAGTCAGCTCCTGCCGCACCAGGGTCAAAACCCGGTCCTCCGCCGGCAAGGACAGGCCCTGCCCATGCTGCGCTCCCCCCTGGGGCCAGCTCCTCGAAACCGGGCCAGGTCCGCTCGGAATTCCTCATTCTCCTTTCGGAAAAGCTCCAGCGGCTGTCAAGCGACCGTCCTCCGCCCGGATCTCGGATATTGCGTCCGATGGAGGCCCGACCTGAAGGGCCCTCGCTGCCGCCATAATGGATGCCGTGGCAGCGGGCATGACTTTGTCTTTAGAGGACTGAATTCTCTTCAAGGCCACACACCTGATTGCGGCTACCACGACCTCCTCGAAGCTGCTGGCCACTCCTTTCGCCTTGGACCTGCCAGTGACGTCCGGCTCACCACCCGATGACTCAGAGGGAGCCGCCCTGCGGCTAGTCTCTCCGAGATGGAGCCCCTCCGTGACAAGCCTCTCGGCTCGCTGGGCCGGTTCGGCTGGGCTCGCTGGCCTCCTGAGTGGTGCCCTCTACCCACACCCCGTCCTTGAACCCCCCCCACAATTTTTCTCCGGGCCGAGCTCAAACCGGCCATCAGAGGACGACCCCTGGCCGTCCCCTGGCGTGGGGCGCTTCTTCAACTTTTTGAAGTTCTTCCCAGCCCCCACTTCTACGGACTGACCTTCGCACCAGATTTGGCGTTGGACTCCGACCCCGCATCAGTCCCCTCATCTTCGCATTGTTGTTTGTTATTAGGTTTTTCCATATTTAATCCCAAAAGTGTGGGGGATATAAAAAGTAGGTAATCAATTATTACAGTTAAGTACTACGCAACGTTGTCAGATTGATACAGTCCTATTACGAATGGCAACTTTGCATTATTACTCGTACTTCTGCTCTGGCAAGCAAAAATAAATTTAATAGTAAAGGGCATTTAGTTGAATATTCAAAGCTGTATGGACATTTACGAATCCTAGGTATCACCAAATATATTGAAATCTCTAAGTATTTAGATATTTATGTTCCGAAGCGTAGTCAGATATTTTTGAATGCACAAACGTAACATACTTAAGAACAGTTTATATGATAACATTTTATTGATGTCTAAGTTTGTATAGAACTATAAGATCATTTTACCGCTTACAATATTTTGAAACATTGTCACTGCCAATATATTAGTGAACTCGACTGTACAAACAAAATCTGATATTCTTATAATCGGATTCTAAGGGCCCGATCACACACCACAAGACACCACGTGGATGGCGCTAATTTGTATGAAAATGAATAGCTCATTCACACTAGGGCATGAATCTCGGAATCTCGGAATATCGTAATATCGGAATCTCGGAACGCAAGTTCCGATATTACAATTCCGATACTGAGTGATCCAATATCGGAATCGGATTTTTTTAATATATTTTGAGTTTTAAACTAAACCTATATTTTAGATCCTTGTGTAGCGCCAAGCGCGACAGTGCGCTACTGTATTCCTGTTGTCAGCTTGCTAAGCATGCGATACAAGAACAATAATAGTGTTATCTGTCTCGCTCTCTCGTTATCTGCGCGGTACGTCTTACTTATTCGCACAAACGAACAAAATATCCTGTCTATCAGTTGCGCTGACTTGCGCTCATGAACTGTGTAAGTTGTGACGTGTTTGTGTTTTATGTGGCTAAATGCAACGTCGCTTTAAAATATTTAAGTACGAACTATTATCTAATTGTTGTTTTCCAATTCGGTATAAACTATAATATGTGTTTAAATGATTTTATAATTAAGCTACCTCAAAATAAAACAAAAAACGCCGAAAATTATTCTTTCGTTCGTAGGCTTTTAAGATGCTAGTTTGTATTAGATCGTAAAAAGATGGTTTCTCCATTTATATTTCGCGAAATAAAATCGAAAACAGAAGTTAATAATTTATAAAATAAAGCAGAAAACTAATATTAAGTTATGTAGAGAGAGATTCAAAAAACCTACGTACAGCTGGTAATATTTAATATTAGGTACCTGTTATAGGTAAGGTTTGTACCTAGGTTGGGTAGCTACCAAAATTACTAGTCAAAGTTTACGTACAATTTACATATTTACATTACAAAAAACAATTATTTTCTTTGCAGGGATTAATAAAAAAAAAAAATACACATACTCGTACTACTCAGAATTTCTCAACAAACGCTCATCAAATGTACTTACTTAAGGGATCATTTTCATCCCATAATTGTTGCTCCTAATTGTTGGTTTTGCTTGCACTTTTTAAATTATAAGAAGTATTGTTGATTCTAAGTCAGGAAGTTTAATTAGTAATAAGTATAGGAAAATTAATAGAAATATGTGATTTAATAAATACAGTGCGCATACTTAAAAACAAAACAAATGTTTGAACCAAATTAAAGAATACGATTTAAAAATGTTTTTATTACACTCAATCCAACCTCATACCGAATCTGTGCAATTTATAAATAAAAAGTGCAATTTCTAAATTTTTTTTAATTTCAATTTCTAACGTTCTTTCTTTTTTTTTTCTTATTTTTTTTTTCTTATTTTTTTTTTCTTTAGTTTTTATGACTGCATGCTGTAAGGTTGAATGTAGTGGAAACTCTTAGTTATCTACCATCTTATACCTGTACTTACCTAAATTGTTGGCAAATAAATGAATCTGAATCTGACGTTGCAACCATAACGCATCCACAAAGTTGCGTCGACGTGACGACACTGTCACAGCCGGAGTCGATCTGTCTGCAAACACTAGCAGCAATGTAACCACATGGCAACTACTAGCGACAACGCAACCACCTCGAATTTTTGTAGTTTTCACAACGTAACTGCAAGAAGCTGCAGCGACGCTATTTAAACGTAACCACTGCTTGCCGAAATTTTGTCGTGGTGACGTGGTTGTGCCTTTCCAATTTGAAATGTTGTCAAATATCATGTCTATTACTATGATTTCCTGTTGTTATTATGCGAATCATGAGATTTGGTAGTCATTTTTACTAATACGTCATTTAACGTCTTAAGTTTTTCCAAAATGTAGTGCCAGATCAAACAAAGTGTAAAATCATATTCAGAATCGCACTTTTTTTCTAAATACTGATTCAGATCACATCACATTCTTGCCATCAACTAAAACTCTAATCAACCCTCCAATATTCTTGGCAACTCCTGTAGACCGCTTTAAGTGCCGTGCGAATAGCCAGGTGTTCTTCTCGCCCCTTGTCTATCCCACGTGAGATATGTCACACTTGCGGGAGTAAATTGGGGGTAAAATGTGCACTCCTGTTTTGATTTTAAGATTATTTCTTTGGGGTTCGGGGTACAGTGGTCAGTGATTTTCAATTGTTATTTTGATTTTAGTTGATTAGTTCTGTTTTGATTTGGATCTGTGGGTCGTAAAGCTGGGAGCGGAGTTAGTAAATTGATAATGTTTTGTATTGTTTGGTTTTGGTGGAGGTGATTTAATCTATTCAAATTCAAGACTGGTTATAGAATATGAATTTGAATTAAAATTGAGATGCTTTGAAACTTCGAAAGATAAAATAGCGTTTGGTACATTTTTAGGAACTTACCAGCTTTCAAGCTGCTTATTAACTCAAGGAAACGCGATTTGTCTGAGAAGTAAAAAATAACTATATGTTCATTCCCATTTTTATATATTTTTTTAGCGTGTCACAAAATAACTTTAGAATGCATTTAAAAATTATTTTGCGTTCTTTTTCACTTTTTTTCCGTTCCATCAAAACTACAATTTTCCTTTCCATCAAAAACTATAACAATCAAATCACGCCTCTAGTTTCAAAACGAAGCTACTGTAATCAAATCAACGTAACTCGAGACCATTGTTTTTTTAACCGAATAATCAAATCGGACGGGACAATCCAATACATCGAAACAAGCGATTATCGCTCCGCCATCGCTAAGTAGTTGCGACAGCCGCGAATGGGGCAGACTTTTCACTAGGGCGTGTGAATGAGACGGAGATACTATTACCAATGTGTGTGAAAGGGGTGGAAGATGTGCTTGAAGTGCATTCGCGTAACAGCGACAGATTGGCGCGCACATGTCGAGTTACGATGTTCTTTTTGCAAAGTGTGTTTTAGTTAGGGGTGGTGAGTCGATAGTTTGATTGATTTATTTTTTGTCGAAATTATTTAGTTGTGTTTATGGTTAGGAAGTGTTAAGTAGGTATAGGTGAATAAATGATAAATGGTTAGATAAGGTCATAAGCAATCTGTAAGTGGCCTCTGGTCGTAACATAAAATGTTAAAACATAACATCACGCCTTGTAAAAGGCTTATATCTTATAATATTAAAGTAAAATAAAAAAAATAAAAAAAGTTGTTTGTTTTGCTGCTACTTTTCTTTAAAAAAATATGTTCACACTATTTAGTCACTACTGTCACAACTTCAAAGTGACAGCAATGCTTGACGAAGTTTCATATACTTACTGTGCTTTTCATGAATAAGTCACCATAATAATATTTATCGATATAAAATTTTCTTAATCTAACACATCCCTACACAAGCTTTCAAGAGGACACATGAAAGGGGAGCGGCGGGTCGTACGGCAACGCTTGTTTGTGCGATTTAATTTCATTTATCAACGCATTACTTACCGGGAGGGAATTACTTATCTGGATTACCCCGATACCCCGCTCTCCCCACGACACTTTTCCTATGTAAATAAGCAACGAGTTCTGAATTTTTGAGTAGTATATGATAAGGCGGCAAGTACATGGACTTCTGCTTACGTCGCCTACTGAGGAACTGTATTAGTTTTTTTTTTGTGGGAAGTTTCTACTTTGAATAGAGACTGAGTGTAAGGAGGATTGTATTGGATAACCAAGAGCTTTGTGGTGGATGGTGATGATTTATGTTTAGTTTTTCCCAGATATAAATATATGAGAGAACGGTATGTAGGTAAAAGATAGGGATAATTATAGGTTTGCCAAAGTTGTAACTTACAGGTCAGAAAATTACAAGAATTACAGAAACTTCAGAAAGTTGTTATATATATATTTAAAAAAGTCTTGAGATATCTGTTTAATGATTTAAGATGCAGATATATGCCAGTGGCCTTGAGTGGTTAGCTTGCGGGTTCTGTACTGAGCTCACGCAACGCGTCGTACGTTCAGCCAGTAATAGGACTCGCACATCAAGGAGCGCTGTCCCCAATTTGACGCATTATTAATTTATTATACGCAAAACAAAAGGTATTTAAATAAAATGCGTATACTAAAAGATCAATAATTAAATTATCTTTAAATTGGTGAAGGTTTCAGAAAAATATGCTTGGTAGATATTGCGCCATTCTCAGTTTTTAATCCGCGTTAGACATAACTTTACAAATTAATTTCACTATGTAATATAAACATAATCTAAAATATTCACATATTAAATTATTGAGAAAATGCTCAAATTTAACATATATTTTTCTCAAATCATTAACACTACTCGTTTAGACGTGATCTTCAGTATAAAATCATTAAAAGTCGGTTATCGTCCCCTTAAGATGCCTCTTGAGCACATCCTTGTAGCGGAGATGTTGACCGCCATGCTTCCGCGTACCTTCTGCAATCTCAGGGTAAAATATATATATGTATATCATTCGCTAAGTAGAGTATAACGTGCGATAAAAAGAATTACGTTCCAAAATCTCAAAACACAGACGTGCATCGCTCACAATTTGAACATTTGCCAAATTAAAATGCCATACCGTACCCAAAAATACGTTAAAAGCATATCATTGTATCAAAACATTCACTCATTAGTCGTTAATTGATAATAATAATTAGGAATAGACGATTACATAGTTTGAATACCAGGTGGATAGTAAATTGAGCGTGGGAGAAAGAATTTGATGGGATTAGTGACCACTCTGACTTGGTATTTAATGGTAGTGACTCGTTTAGCGTGTTTGGCATTTGATTGCTTGTTTTCTATGGGCTGATGAGGAGTTAAATGTCTTAAGTGGTTAGGAAAACTTCTGATTGCATCATTCGGGGTGTAGAGATGAGTATGAAGTTTCCAGGCTGTCTTTTGATCATCATAATCAGCCTATAATGTTCCCATTGCTGGGACACAGGCCTCCTCTCTTCGAGAGGGAGTGGGAGAGGGTTGTAATCCACCACGCAGTGCGGGTTGGTAGATGTCACACAGGTCTTGGAATTTTGGTTCTAGGACATGCCGGTTTCCTCATGGTTTTTTCCTTTACCGTTTTAAGAGCAGTGGTGATGACACCATTTTATTTGTAAGTCGGGGCAGCTCGTTACCACTAGGCCACTGCACTCTGTCTCTCTCTGCTGTCTGTCTCTCTTGTCCAGCAGTGGGACAGAAAAACCTAGTAAAAAAAGCCCTGGCACTCAGTGACTGTCAGACACAGATGAATGCAGATGAATGTGATCACCTTCTGGCGAAATACTGCGCTAATAACCTAATACGGTCTACACACGACCACTGAATACGATGAATTAAGAAGCAGTTCAGGAGTCATTCAACCTTTGAGTTACTCCATTTATTGATAAACTTCATTAAAATCCAGATACAAGAAAGGACTTTGTTTCTAATAATCCGACAACAGTTGTCAATCTCTTTTGGGGGATAAGTAAAATGGCAATGATAATTACACTGTGGAGTACTTTAAGCCGCTCTCGACCCTATTTGTTCAATTGTGCATGAGGGTAGTGTCAGGTGGCCCTGTGCTGCATTGTGACAAAGCAAAGAGGATGATAGCAGATTATTATCATAACATTGTTGTTTTTTCAAGGACATTATGTTTATCATAGGCTGTTTTTCCTGCTTTCTGCAAACCTTCATTATGTTAATAGATCGTAGTCTTGGAAGGCTAAACATAATTCTATTTTATCAAATCTCTCCTGTTGTCTTGTCCAAATTTCAACAAATCATACAAAAATCCCATAGACGAAAGCCCTTTCAGTTTTGCCCGAATTTCCGATATTCCTGGGCATTACAAAAAAAAATCCTTCATAGCCTTATTCAGACTATTACGAACATTTTAAAACAAAAAACAAACAACATTTAATTTTTATTTATCTAGAGAAACCTTTGAGGAACAGGTGATTGATACAAATTGAGTGCGATTTACCCACTAGGTTAGATTCACATATTGACAGCCACTTACATCCCTTTGACGCTTGTCTATTTCCTAACATCTGCACTGTAAGTCCAAGTACGCACGAGCGATTTTTACCCGCGGCAATTTGCATTCGCGCACTGGATTTTCTACCCACTGCTTTGCGCCGAGAGTTTAAAATCCAACAGTTTGTTTTTTTCGACGTGCTGAGATACGCTCTGTAGGGTTCTCAATGCTCGGCTCAACACCGAGAGCTGAACATCGATTGCGCGATAAAATCCAGCCGCGATATTTTTAACGTCTGTCGTCCGTCGTACGTCCATCGTAAGAGTTTTACGTCCGTGCGTACGTGGGCTAAGTGATCGTTTGGCTCTAATCAAATGTAAAGTAGTGTGTAATTTACAGCCGATTATGTCGAACTGATTATCACTCTAATTAGTAAAACATGTATCTTCAACTAATTTGCATATTGCATTTAAATACTGACATTCCTATACACATTTTCGTTTAGTACTAGAATCTTGTCGAGACATAAAAAAATGTTTAGCAATGTTAATGATGATTGCGTTTTGTTATTTTGTTTGAATTTCTTTATAATTATTCTTTTATTTGCATGCAGTCCCCTGGTTGTTCAGTTTTTAAATAACCCCTAGGCTTTCGAATAGTATAAATCCGTTCAATCCGATTGGAGCTCATCTCGGAAAGAATATAAAGCTTCCTCCCTTCTGTGACATTGTTTCTCGCATTGTTCTAATCGTATTTACTCTCCGTCTTTTCTTTAGTCAAATCTATCGATTGTCTCTTGTTTTCCGATTTCTATAGTCATGCACCTTCGTTTCAGTATATTTTAATCTGGCTTTGTGTTTTCAACCTACATTCCAAAATTTACAACATAATACCTATTGACATTCTGAGCACTAAGGAACTTCCAGTATTTAAAAATAAATAACGAAACTTTTTAATTGTTAAAGCATACTGCACAATCAAAGGGTCTTGATTTGATTTGTTGACCATGTATTAATTTCACTGTTTTTTGATATTTTGACATTTATAATTAATAACTAAATTTGACATGTGAAATAATTTTAAATTTAATGCCAATACATAATTATTGTATGCCTATTAGGCAGGACATAATTTGGAACTTTAATTTATTGTTAAGACCTGTAACAAACATGCCCACAATAAAGACATTTTTTTTTTTTAAATTTTCATCTTTAGCGGAGTCCTACTCTTCTTTCGGCTACTATTCGGTTTTTCAATATTATTACTTATTACTCATATTTGAAATAAACTTTCTTATAAAACCTTTGTATCATCGACTGAACCTATAGACCTAAAATAGGTTAGGCCTATAGACTGTAGTCTTCAGCGGGGCGAGCTCTGCCTACTGTGACACGACTTGAGTCACACATTTTATCACAGTTTGAGCGATAAAACTGTTTTGTCATAAAATGCTAGTACAAATTGAAATGACATAATTTATCATGTCTTGTCAGAAACTTCTTGGCACGCCCGTCCTCGGCCCGCAGATGCTCACCAGCTAAGTTGCGTCACAGCACTCCAAATTAAGAGTTGTGCTAAATCAGTCCAATGCTGACTTAATATTTTTATTAGCACACAGACCCTTTCAACTATTAATATCCATTCAAGCCCCACATTTCATTTCTATTCACGCACAACTAAACCAACATTCGTTGGGGGGGCGCGAATTTGTTTAAACTAAATTTACATATTTATTTGCGTTTATTAAAGTGAAATAAATATGATGACTCAATGTGCCCCCTTGTACGCCAAATGAAACCCATATGGATTTATGGGATTCTGGTTTATGTTGGCAACACCTGCTAGTGTTGTTATTTAAAGTATGGAGTTATTTTAATTGAAACGAGATTAATTTTTAGTGGTTTTTAAATTCGATGAAGCAAGAAGTTTTAAATTATTTTGGAACTGGGATCAATTAAATTAGGGAGGGATTGGAATTAAGCATCAAAAGTCGATCAGACATTAAAATAGTTCTGATTTGCTTTTAAAATTAAGATACTTAGCTATGTTGCGTAAGTCGTAAAAACAAATTAATGAGCTAATAATCTGTAACAAGTTAGTCAGTCCAGATTATAATAAGTATTATGCATTTCAACATTAGTATAACTCTTCGATAAATTGTGTTATCTGGTCGAAACCAGGGACCGTTTTGGTTATCCATTGAAAAGGTTTTCGATAGGGTTTTTCTAAGCAGTAAATCAAAAACCCATACGATGAGGGTAACCTTTTTGAATGGCTTAATTTATAACACATTCAAATTTGGCAACCCGGGTTTTGATTGGGTTTTTCTAAGTAGTTAATCAAAAGCTCTTACGGCTCAAAGAGTTCATTTTAGTACATGCAATAATAATCATAGACGTTTTCTTTTGAACTAATAAAAAAAAGTAGAAATGCCTAGGACGCACCGTTTTCGAGATATTTATCTCGAAAACGGTGCGTCCTAGGCAAGAAATAGCACAAATTTAACCCCCCGTGTGCCAACCCCCGTGCAAGCACCATGCCAAAGTGAATATAAGTAAAAAAAAAACCAACATAAATTTAAGGATTTTTTTATTTTTTTTTATTTATCTCTGAAACCATTGAAAAGGTTTTTTTTATAGGGATTTTTTAAGCGGGATTCCCTTTTACTGGGGTTCAAGCAAAAACCCATTCAAAGAGATACTTCATGATAAAGGTAACCTTTTATGCGGCTTAACTCCTATCCGGGGTTGTGCGATCCCTGGTCGAAACACAGTAGATTTCCAGAAGAAATCCCACGAAACGCAGCGTCGATCAAAAATATTCTATAGATATTAAAGCTCCAGAAAATGTATCCTCAATTTATCTCACGAAAAAGAATTATTACAAAATGTACTTAAAATCTTATCGTTCGCACAATATATTGAAATAATAATTCACACATCAAAACCAATCATAAATCCAGCCAACCACTCGAAAAAAATCATACAAAAAACCTCACAATAAAATACACGAACATATTGAAGCGGCTAACTGAAGCTTCCTTTCATTACTGACTTCCTTCAATTAAAATAAATCCACACACAAAATTAACATACCTCACACACTTAAAATGCCACAGCGATTTTAATGCATGTCCAAAAATCCTTGACCTCCCCTGCCCCGGGCGTTCAAACAAAAATCACCAACAAATGAAGATGTTTGTCAAATCATACGGGTCTTTTTAGAATGGACGTTTTAAGTCTCGAAGAATATCAAAGGCGACATAGTGTCCTTAATGGGTATACGTATTTCACCTTGTAAAAGGCGCCGAAATGCGCCGGAGTCGTTTATCTAACTGAAATTAAGAACGAAAACATTTTAAACGAGCCATAAATTTTTCTTAGGTGAGTGCTTTCTTTTGGTGTTGCCAGCTGTGGTGTTTAATTTGCGGGTTTACTTTTTGGTTGAAGTCGTGGGTAAAAGTTTTAAAATTATGCTGTATTCAAAAATACGTTAACCATGACCGTTGGAAAACGAGTAAAAAGGGGGTTCGCCAGGGCATTTTTTTAATTTACACCTAGGTAGAATAAGAAGGTTGTATCATATATATTTCTCTATTATGTTTAATATTTGTAGGTACTTTTTATTTAAGCTAAGATTCTGGATTAAGTTTTCTCTTAAAGTCCGTGGCAAGACTAAAATAATTTTATTGTGAAAATAACATTTGCAATTAGGGATGCAAGAAGTGCCAAAAAGTATCGATATATATCGTATCGATTAAAAAAAAAATATTGATATCGATTTCGATATATCGAAAAAAAGTATCGATATATCGGTGAAATTTTCTAAAAAGTATATGGTACTAGATATATGAAATTGTATTGTTTGATTTTTATTCATAGAAATACCAAACTAGAACCATCATTTCTGATGTAAAATCTTGAAACTAATAAAACATTGATAAAATAAGTTTACATTTTTACGGCTCTGAATTCTAGCGGTTTTAGTCAGTGGGGACAACGGTGTTGCTGTTGGAAATATATCATATTTGATACATTTTCGATACTTGATATTTATATCGATATATCGATGTATCGGAATAATAGATATCGCCAAAAAATATCGATATATCGAACAAAAAATATCGATATATCGATACATCGATATTTTTTCTGCAAGCCTATTTGCAATATTGCACTATAAAAATAATACACTGATTGATTTCCAAAATATTTATTACGTGAATAATCCCTAAAACTAATAAATTACCACCACCTGGCAATACTGATCCGGATAGATGCGCAGGCGCCTCTCGTATGCTCGCCTTCCATTAGCGCGTTTGAATTTAGAACCCGCTGCGATTGGCCGGCGGAGGCAATGAATCATGGCGCCGGCGCTGAGACTACACAGGATGCTGTGTTTAGACGTTAGATTAAACTTAAATGTTTTAATAAGAATTGTTTTGATCATTTGGTAGTTTTGTATTTTGAAAGATTAGTTTCTGAAAGCTGTTCAAAATTAAGGTCTGATGATATTGTAGCAATATTATTTATATAATATTTTTTAATAACGATATTTTTGCTTGTACACGGAGTGAATTCACAAGGATAACATTGTATGTAAGAATAAGTTGTTAATATTAAGTTTGCTTCACTATTGCATTGCGTTTTACCTGTAAACTAATAATAGTTGTAAGTGATTATATAAATAAATTATATGAGCTGTCTATCCTGTTGTAGTGCCTAAACGGTTTATCATAATCTATTTTTATTATCACGCAGTGTGAGCAGTCAAACCGACACCATAGAAGAAGAAGCGTATGACAGTTGCCCAATTAATAATTGTTATTTGTAAACCCTTGAAATCTCATAAAAGTAAAACAACATTATGTGACGGATATGGTTTACGTGGGGGGCAATGAAATAAGACCACGTAAATTTGTCAACATAAATATATAATTTTCATAAAAGAGAGAAGGGGGTAGGTAAGTTCATGGTCACAAGATTCCCTTAAATTCCCTTGGGAGTAGCACAGTACTCTCCTGGCTCAGCCTGGTGTGACGATGACCACGGCGGGTGTGCCACGCTGCAGACGCCAGGAATGGTGACGGTCGGCGGATGTTCTCGCCAGACCCGTAGTTCAGCTCAACGTGCCGCGCGGGTAAAATATGTACCCGGCGCGGAGCTGGAGGATTGCCGGAAATGCCGGCAGGTGATGGCCCGGTAAAATATGGCCGGATGCCACCGATATTTTGCGATCGGTTGGATGGTAGCCGGAACTAAAGGTGTTTAGTCGGAACTTTGGATTGTAGCCGGAACTTGATGTTAAGCCGGAACTTTGGATTGTAGCCGGAACTTGATGTTAAGCCGGAACTTTGGACCCTGGAACATAACGTCCAGCGTGTCACAAGATGACCTATATTGGTCACCTCCGCAGATTGCGACACCAAGCATAAGCAAAGCGAGATGTACTATTGTGCTAATGAAGGTGGTGTGTGGATGTCGCAATCAGTACGGAGTTAACAAAATGGTTGTGAGAAGCACGACATGACTTGTACATTTTGAGCGAGATAAAATATACAATACAAGATATCAAATTGCACAGAGCAGTAGGCAAATAGGTTGCATGGTAAATATAAAATGCGGAAGGCGTAATGAGCTAGACAAAGGTAGCAAAGAGGTACATGCCCTAAGTTAACCTAAATAGGTACACACAATATAAAAGCGACATTGTTCAACACTTACCCAATATGGGGATTACACAGAGTTTAACGACTCATGACTATAACTATGTATAGTCCTGACAAAACGAGAACCGTCGCTGAGGAACGGGCGCACACATATGAATGTCGCAGCGCGAATGCGTGCGCCGTTCAAGTCAGCGGAGGACGGTCTGATTGTCACCGGCGGCGTATGCGCACCAGGGCTCCACTACAGCCTGGCGGGGATCCGCGAGGAGAGAGGATAAATCTACTGATATATCTTATTTATAAGTATTTATATTTAAAATAAAAAAACTGGAACGTTACAACGTTACAATTATTTTACGTAACGTTATACGTAAAAAATAAATTATAGCGAACTGAGCGGGTATAAGAAAGTGACAGAGTCCACGTGAGAAAAAAGAGAGCGCAAAAATGCGCTGGAAGCAAAATAAAACAAAGAAAGAGCGCCAAACCAAATAAAAATTGTTTAAAAATAAATTAAGCTATTGTATCAAAAATATTTCCAGCCAGAGTTTTCAATTACTTATTACGCACAACTTGAATGCAATTTTGCAATGAAATTACTTAGGATTTTAGAATTACTGAAACAATATATAAAAAGTAGAGGTATTTTCGGACTTAAATTCTATCGAGGAATTTGAACCCAATTTCGTTTTCCTTCAGTCAGAGTATTAATTAAATTGTCAATGAACATAATAACCAAAAATTAAATCCGGTGTAATAGTGAAATAAATGGTTACGAAAAAGTCCCCAATTTATTTTGGTATCGCCTTAAGTCTCCTATTCTACATAGGTAGGTAGGAGTTTCCAGTTTCAAAATTATAAACTCACTCGAAGCTTCCGATTCCGTAACACTTTTCACTCATCCCGTATACACCGTATGAAAATAACATGAAACTTCACGCGTGTACCGAACAGTGACACGTCATTATATCATACTCGTTGAAATGTAACATCCATCATTCATAGAATACGGCGCTATTTGTTTCATACATCACGCGTTGGAGCCAAAGCTGGCTGTAAGTAGGTTGACATGTTGGCGGATGATATTAATGTACTGGAAGATAAGTCTTTTTATTTGTTTTTTTAATCTGACCAAGATATGGCACTTAGACCTTTTTTTGCTAGGTTTCCGGAATCTGTTATTTGCTGGTGGCGCTTAGGCGCTTCGAAAACAAGTAGGTTATGTATAGCTTTCCATCAACGATGAAAGGAACTATTCTTATTACTTATCATTCTTTACTTATTTAACATACACCATTTCAGGCACCAATCTACATGGCCTTCACATGATCTGCCCAAGATTATGTCTGGACTTTAATAGAGACTGTGACCTTTGAGTTTGTTTCGGCCTTTCTTCTCAAAATAGTCAGATAGGAAACGCCGAACTCATCTAGTTTTTTTTTTAAAATATGATTGACTTGTAAAAGTGTTTGTACAAACCTACTTACAGAAGTAAAAATCATTTATCATTACGCTCAACCAGAGACTGAATGATTTTAAATTCAGATATTACTTCTAAAGGCTGAAGCACGTTTGAGCTATGCACTTGCCTTAAAATTAATGTTTTACGGTTTAATTTTGATTCCTAAAATGTTTATGTTGTCACGAGTACCATCAAAAACGATACAAATATGTTTCATCAGCTGTTGTAAAGTAACAAAGATCGTTTAATGAACACAAAACCTAAATTGCGACTCCATACCGCTTCGTATCGTAAAATAAAACGGACGAGGCCAATAACACACTTACATTTAACTTTATTTTTTTTCAATACAGTTGACTGCCATCAATCTGGTCATTTACCATAACAGACATCCTTTGTGACCTTTAAAGTCTCACAAATATTTAAGATTACATTATCTCAACCCGTCTCTACAAGGAGGTCTGGCATTATCAAAAAGTTTACAACCAGACGAACAAACTTATATACTCACATCAACCTTTATTCCATTGGCTCAAAGTCTATAATTCAGCAAATGAACAGTAAAGTAGACTTGTTATAAAACATTTCGTTGCGCGTGAGTGACCAATCACAAGGCGAAGCTCGGATTCCAAATTTGAAATTCTTGACGTACAAACGGCGCCATCTTTTTTCGGTATATTTTTTATTGATTTTCTTGAACGGAAAACATGTTCGTAAGTTGTATTGATTGGTTTTATCTCAGATTATAGAAAGAAGCAGATAGACCGCGCGGAACAATAAAGTGAGGCCCGTTTGTAGATATGTGCGCGTTACAGCCACGTGACAGCACTATAAGAACAGGTGCCTCTATGTGTGTGTACGGTTGCCAGGAGAATGAAAAAATTAGCCATAATATTTCATTACATGAAAAAAAAAAGTATTTTTTTTCTTAAAATCTGTTGTTTTTATTAACAGTATACGTCAGATTAACAATACCCATATAAACGATACATTTGCGATATATTTTTATTTTGAGACACCAACATTTTATTGTTTTTGGTAGCTATATTTACTTTATGGTGACGTCATATAACCCATGATATAGCAAATCGACTGATGTAATAAGTATTACAAAATCCATTAACTAGTTACACTTACGAAGACACATACATACTTATTTATTTATCAACGTAATAACCAGAAAAGGCGATAAATAAAACACTATTATCGACATAAATATTTTTGTAAATCGATACTCCTGTATCCTATACTTACTTATTTCCTAACTTAGGGGTAAATTTTTCAATATAAACTAGCAACACCGAATGATTTTTGTAAGGTTTTGTGTTTCAAGATGTCACTAACAATAAACACGTAAAATAAATCCAAATAGACAAATAACCAATATTTTACTTATGAAAGATACTCCAACTTATTTCTTTTGTTTTTGGGAACAGTTTTTACAATGTTTAAAAATACAAGATGGCATTATTCTGAAATTATCTGTTAGAGCCCGTGACGTACTAACGATGCGACGCTTCGTGCTGTACTGAATCGAGAGTGTATTCGCTTTTGAATTTGTATTTGCTTTGTTGGCCGCACTCTCGGTGTTCCGCGCGGTATATCTGCTTCTTTTCTATAATCTGAGGGTTTTATATGGCTTGTATAACTTTGATTAGATTCAGTAGCATATTATAAACCCAGTGAATCACCTCTTATTAGAATAGCAATAAGCAGAATACAAAAAAACCTGTCTAAAACGATTAAAACATCTTTACAATAGGTCTACATTGACAATTTCTAATGCCAAGGCAATAAGCTTTTACATATCATCATGTTCATGCCCTTAACCTAATTTATTTGTGGTCGGCGCAACAGACACTTTTTCTTTTCCCCTTTCATACTTGTTCGTCGTTTTCATCACAGTCCATTTATCGTTTCTTTGGTCTTCCCCTACTCTTATAGCCAATTAGTTTTTTTTTATAATAAAGCAATACACGCGTATATGCGTGAGGCTCACATTATTGTTGTTGAAACATTATTTTGACTGTATTGTTTGTATTTTGTGTTTCACGAACTGTGTCCAAATAAACTTTATTCTTTCTTTTGTTCTTTCTTTCAATAAGCCAGGTTACTAAACATGCTAATAGGCTTATCTCATATTGATACGTGAAAAGAAAACTATAAAGAATACAGGCAATAGTTTTCAATTACTGCTCAATTTAAAGAAAGATTGTTCTAAGAATCTTTTCATGGAAAACTTGTTATTAAGGCAAGTTATCTCAATCACTGGTCTGCAAGCTCCCAATCTTTCGCCGCTTACTACGAAGATTAAATCTGTACTCGCTGAAATCCGCGAATTCAAACCTAACTTACCGGCTACCCTCGCGAGATTCGATTAGGACTGACTTTCCCAAACTTTTGTTAGCCGTCAGCGGTTTTTCTAGATTGAAACATTGGTCGTTTGACTTAGTAGTTTTTTTTCCAAAGTTATTATTTAGAGTACCATGTTTGTCTACTCGATATAGAGATTTATAGATCCAGTAATACTCCTACCTACCCACTTAACTACATCCAGTTCTGTGGCGCCACTCAGTCACAGACTATTGCATGCACAAGCCATATTCACGATATTTTTTTGTAATTTATCGTTATCGTAAACGTGGTGACATGTAGACACGTTATCCTGAAAATAAGCTTCTGAAGGTTCAAAGGGGGTGCCCCCTCTATATCTCTTATTAATAGACGCAGCACTGATCCCTCTTGATTTAATTATTTCGTTTTTGTTTTAGTTGCTTTGCTTTAGTTATTGTTGCTTGATTTAGTTATTTTCGTCCATTCCTTATTTATCATATTCTGCTTCTACCTTCATCATCTGTCAGTCAAAGGACGTCCACTGCTGTACATAGGCTTCCTTCAAGCATCGCCACAATGTTTTCTTCCTTATCATCATCAAATTCCACAGTAATTCTTCTTTAGACTTTCCATACAGTGCTAACCTTTCCTGTCTCATAGTTTATATACCCACTAGCTTCTGCCCGCGAGTTCGTCCGCGTGAAATTTCTTGTTCTCTTGACCCACCCCGTTGCATTGCGCTGCCTTGTTACACGTATTACTTCGTTTTCGTTTACCGTTCTTTCTGACTATTTTTTCTTTTTGCTCAGCTCCTAAGGGTCAAAACACGGTGTTAACCCAGCCCCTATAGCCTTCCCCAAGAGTTGGGCTATCAAATGCAAAAAAAAAAACGACTACGACGACGACGTTCTAAAGATTAGCTAGCGCGTTAAAAAAAAAGTTCTTCAGCTTTATTATCAGTAGGTATAGATATAACTTCTACTTTTCCCGTGATTTTTCTTTCTTCGTCAACATAGTTAAAAATACGTCCTTCAAAACCGATAACGAACCGTAAAGCAAGTTTGAGCACCGCATCGAGCCGTGGTTACAAGCAACGCAAATATTGACGCAACTTATAATTGGATGTACAGCGAACAAAGATGCTTGCAAAGCGAGATTTTTAAATTTTTTGCTCCTTCTCCCCTTTTAGTTGAAATTGAAATAATTGATTTACGTACCTATTTACAAAATAGGGCCTTAAAAATGAAATGAAATTAAATCGTTTATTCTGTAAATAGGATATTAGAATCACTTTTACACGTCATAAAAAAAAAAAAGGAAAAAGGTTGGTATATTATATTTGGATTATACCTGAACTAAGAAAACCTGTATCTGAGGTATACTTATAGATAAGTATTATCTAAGATTCCTTAAACAAATAGTAAATAATTTACTTATTATAAATTTTGGTTTTATTCAAACTAGTAAGTGGTCGCCCACTGGTCCAAATTAGATCTCTACTCACAATCTAATAGTACTTACTAATTCTATTATATTGTGTGTGTGTGTCAAACGTATGATAGTGTGTGTTATGTTTTTTAATTCATTTCTAATGATTTCAAATATTATAATTATATTAGATTTCTGCACGCTTCCTCCATATAAACTTAATTGTGCCAAATTTCATACTGCGTCCGCGTAATTTTTGTAAAAAGGGGTACAAAGTTTTCGCGAAAAATATAGTACTTGTATACAATTCTGATGTTTATTTTTATTTATTTTATTTTATTTTATTTATTTGGGACAAAAACAGTTATACATTACAGCATTTACAAAAACAAATTAGATGCAGGAGCCTCTAATTTGACCCGCTTAAAAGTCTCATAAATACCTTTGATGATTATTTATGGTTTTGTTGGTCGACCAATTACAAATCATGATTTTGTTAGTACCTACCTAGACAGAGAGGTATCTTGAGACTTACAAACTGATGCAAGGAAAGTGACTATGACAGTCCATTTAATAGCTTTATATACATGCGTTATCACATGGGAGACAAGACCTAAAGTTGTAGTTATACCTCTTGTTTGCAATATTAATTGTACACCCTCCACACCTTCGTACATAAAACAGAAGCCATTTTAGAATCCTAACACATCACTCATGTACCGCCCTAGGGTACGCTTGACCATCAAAACATTATCTCCAAAGCCTTTATTGTTGTTGAAACACGAAACATACGCTGTTTGTCTTCAATAAGGATTTACTCGTACCTGTCTGTGGTTAGACTTTTGTGTTAGCATTATGTGAATGACGTGGTGAAACTTTTAGAGAATGTGTTTACAGGCCCTGCTGATTGGTTGTTGAAAATTAATATGTTAAGGTGAATCCCCATTTTTCTTACGTTTTTTGCTATTTGTAGATCAGTGTCAAGTAGTATCTTGATTGAAATATGATTCGCGACTATAACAGACATACACCGCCTTATTACAAAACAAGATTTATATTTGACATGGCTTAAACCATGGAGCCAGTTTTTGTAATAAGAACGTAACAGTGATTGAAATACCGTTCTTTTTACAAAACTGAAAACTTAGTTCGGTACTAAGTTGTCAGTTTTGTGTATATGAACTTTACCATAGTCGGAATAAAGTTAGAAATTCACTAATGGCTCCATGTTTTAAACCTGGGTCTGCAGATAAACCTTGTTTTGTAATAAGGGGGACAGAGTCAAATGAAATTAGCTAGCGAAACTCCGCAGACGTGATGGGGATATTTAGACACAAAAAAAAACGAAATAGTATTGATGAGATTTTTTTCGGGGTCAACGACGGCTGGTAGTGTTGTTACCGTAGTGGAAGTATGAGTTGAGAAAACTGTTTATTTATCAATACCCATCACGTCTGTGAAGTTTACACAAACAAAACTGATATTTCAAGTAACTAAATTACCAGCGGTTAATGACCCAAAAAAAAAACTCTGAAATTAATATTATCTTTTTTGTTTTATCATATTTAGATATCGATACCCATCACGTCAGCGGAGTTTCTCTAGCTAATTCAATTTGACGGTGTATATTAATACATCTCTCTAAGTTAGATTCGTTCCCGAATGTCATGATTTGATGAGAAGGTCAATCAGTGGAACAAATCTAACTCGGAGAGATGTATTAATGATTCTAATGATTATAATTCTGTAAATAAATATTTGTTATAGTCGCGAATCATATTTTGATCAAGATACAACCTGACACTGACCTGCAAATAGCAAAAAACGAAAGAAAATTTGAATTTCACGGGCTACAGCTGCGGATTCTCTTTAATTGGTCAAAAATCAAAATCAAAATATTTTATTTTACATAAACCTACATGGGCACTTATGAAACGTCAGAAGCTAGATGCACGGTTCCAATTGGTCGTTTCCTATGGAGAAGAGCCGGCAAGAAACTCCACGGTTACTCTTTTAACCGACTTCCAAAAAGGCGGAGGTTATATGTTCGGCTGTATGTTTGTTTTTTTTTTATATTTGTTCACCGATATCTCCGTCAATTATGGACTGATTTTGAAAATTATTTTTTTGTTTCAAAGGGTGTGCTCCCGAGGTGGTCCCATTGCCACCAATAGCTATAGCATAAACCTATAGCGATTTGGGTGTTTTTTAAAGTAACTCGTGCTCCCGAAAATCACCATTTGGTGAAGTGGAGCTGTTGATGGAGACCACAGATGGCCACCGGAACAACATAATAATAAGTATTTAACGGGTTGCGATTCGATTAGGTACTTTAATATGATTGCTAAGCAATTTATGCTCGTCACAATGCATATGGTGAGTGGCGGAGGGAGATAAATTAAAAACTGACCCACTAAAAAGTGAAAGTGAAAAATAACTTTAATTTCGGAAGTCGGTGGCAAAAAACTAAAATACAGATCCAAAGACACCGACTTCCGTAATTAAAGTTATTTTTCACTTTGTAGTATTTTTTTGGAAGTCGGTAATTTTTTTTTTACAAAAAGTTTTTTTTTAAATGTTCGCTTTTCTACTTCTTGCGAATGTGTACATGTCTACTTCTGGGGAACTCTCGACTGTTGGGACGTTGTCCCGTTTTTTTTTCTTCAAATTTATGAACACAACAAAAACCGTGAATGCTGGCAGTTTTGAGGTTCCAGCCTGGGCCTAGAACCTCAAAACTGCCAACTTATGGCTGCCAACGGGTTAGGCCGTGGGCTTTCTGTCAGTGAATTTAAGATTTTTATTAAGTAATTAGAATGTCCTATGCAACAAATTCTAATCATACCTTCTTGTTCCAGTTACCTATGTCTGACCGGGTGCATAATTCGCGCAGAGAAAGGCGGCAGCGCTCGCGAGAGCATTCAGACCTTGCTGACGGTCTGCGCTGACCTCTGCCATCCTTGCGAGGTAGACACTGTAAGTACAGCTTTATAATACTCATTACATTCTCATTATTATTCTCACGAAGAGAATCAGATTATAAAAGTAATTAAAAAGAAAGATTAAAGAAGAAGAAGAAAGAAGAACGAAGAAGAAAGAAGAAGATTAAAGTAATTGTGGCAAAAAATAAGTATTCTTTCGCCAGAGCGTGGTTGTAAACTTTGACTAATAATTTACTTACATTTTTGGGAAACGTACAAGACCTTAAGGCTAATACGGTGGTGTCATTTTGCGATATCTAAGTTTATTGAAAAACAAAAATATATATTTAAACTTTTTTATTTGTCAAATACTAGGCTTTTGGCTATTTGTGTAGAACTAAAGAGTAAACAATATTAAAAAAAAAAAACATTTGAATGGTTTCCAGTTCAATAATAAATGAAACAATAATTAACTATCCATGGAATCAGGAAATGCATGGCTGCTCTGTTATTCATTGTTTTCTAAAGCTCGGTCTACATTTACTGGGCTTGACTGATATAACGTACAAATTCATAATGTTTTTTTTTGCATTAATCATACCTTTTCTTTTAGGGCTCCGAACGCATCTGCGCGATCCAATCCCTCCGCTGCGCTCTTGGCACTGGCGTCGTCGGCTCCCGCGCAGAATTCTGCATGCTGTTCGCACAAGGCGCGGGATTGGAGCATAGTGGAGGCTTCGTGCGCGCTGCCCGCACTGCGCATCTGTTGCGGGCGCTGGCTGAGCTGGACCATATGATTGTACAGGTTAGTGGGTTTACTATATACAACATGTCCCAGAATTAACGCACAACCTCTTAAGGCGTCATTGTACTCATCATTATGAACAACTTTTACTATGGGACCATACCAGAAATCGTGAAAAAATATCAGCTGTTCCCTACATTTTGACGAGTTATTCGAACGTAAATGTATGTCTGTGTGGTGCCGGACGTTAAGAATAGCACTTCCCTATTTCTACCCGTGGCTGTCGTAAAAGGCGACTAAGGGACTTACTAGAGAATGGGCAGAAGCGTTCTCTATGTATTTTAACACCATACTACGATCGCCAACCCGCCTGCCAAGCGTGGCGATTATAGCAAACCTATGGCCTAAGTCCAGCAGTGGACGTCTTTCAGATGAGAGATGAGTCTCGACATATTATACATAGCGATTTTTTTACGACGGAATTCGGTCGCAAAGTCCTAATGGAGTCCCTAGACGGTCAAAAATGCTTGATAAAATGAAGTACCTAAGCGCTCGGTTGGACACGCGAGAACCGCGCGGTTATGTCTGACCGCATAGAAGCTGCTCTTTTAAAAAGATCGGACTTGACGCACCAGCTCCAGCATCATTTCCTATCAGATGAAACAGTAACTAATCACAAGCCTATCAAATATCCACAATAATTATGAGCTGTTCTCTTTTCATCAAGAGATAAAATCGTCCCCACTGCTGTTACGAAAATGAAACTAAAATTGTAACTTTCAGTGTCAATAAATCACAAAACCATTCATTACCCAATCACCTTCCACGATCTCCACAGAACAAACTAACAGTACGTATAATAAAAAAGGCGGTCCAACAAACGAGTGGAGGTAATAAAATATTCCGAGCGCGTCTGTTAGAAAGCATATTTGTTCGGTCCTTAATTAACTGGAGTATCATTGCGCTGTTTGTTGAGCACACAGGGTAAACGATGAGTGCGGTGTGCGGTAGCCGTCGGAGCTACGATGGTATAGATATGGACAGGGGATTTATGTTTTTGAATGGATTTCTAAAGTCACTTAAGACGCAGATATGTATGTAAATATTATGTATGCCAGAAGAAAACAAAACACTGTCATTTCGTTACAAAGGACAAAGAGACAATCAAATAAAAAACAATCAAAGAGGTTAAAGACAATCTAATTAGTATTAAGGCGCAGATATATGCCAGTGGCCTTGAGTGGTTAGCTTGCGTGTTCTGTACTGAGCTCACGCAACGCGTGTACGTTCAGCCAGTAATAGGACTCGCCCATCAAGGAGCGCTGTCCCCAATTTGACGCATTATTAATTTATTATACACAAAACAAAAGGTATTTTAATAAAACGCGTATATAAAAGATCAATAGCTAAATTATCTTTAAATTGGTCAAGGTTACAGAAAACTACGCTTGGTAGATTTTGCGCCATTCTCAGTTTTTTATCTGCGTTAGACATAACTTTACAAATTAATTTCACTATGTAATATAAACATAATCTAAAATATTCACATATTAAGTTATTGAGAAAATGCTCTAATTTAACATATATTTTTAAAAAATTGCCTAATCTATATAGTTTGTGGTAGCGAAAAAAAGATATGTTATTCTCGAACATATTTCTCAGAACATGGTTGTTACCAAACACGTATAGAAAAAAAAAAACTCGATACAAATTAACGGTAAATTAACCCTTCACTTTGAGTTTCAATCCAAAATATCTACAAGTATTAAATATCAACGTACGGTTGGTATTTAATTAATAACAAGAACGTCTTATTTGTATGCAGAACTTGGTTGTTTTTTATTTTCGATTACTCAAGTATTTTTTGGGTAAATAGATAATTGCTTCATATTTTGTAATAAATAACAAGCGTTGTGTCATCGCGCTTCTCTTTCTTTTGTATGCAGCCGCGGTTTAGCTGTTGTCAGCGTCTTAAGGGTTTGATAAAACAAATTGTTATGTTCCATTGACTTTGTAGGTATTAGTCCACCAATGAAACACCTTTTTCCACACTGAACAGTTGTATTTAGAAATATGAGGACTGGCGCGTGAGCATGCGACGAAACCGAACTTTCCCGAAGGAGTGCGCGGCGCGGCGGAGACACCCGATGATCTACGAGCGCGGCTCGGGTCCGTTCATCATCTGGCGGCGATGCCGCTACAACTTTAATACTTCGTCTTTGAAGTTTTATCTTAAAACGCCACATCCACCCTACAATTTCTTCTTCACCACCACTGTAGGTACCTACATAAAGTACTCGTGCCATCGTTTCACGTTACGTCCACCCAATACTCGATGCTACTGGACTCTTCGCAAGCCGCTAGACGCATGCACTTTGATTTGGGACCGCATCGCTTTGTTTGTACTGATATTCAACTGCCGATCGCTGTGAGTAATCTGTCGTTGTATTAGTTGTGAGATTCGTATTTTTTTTTGTGTAGTTTGTGAATGAGTCATGGATTGATTGCGTGTGTTATGGTTGGTTCTTGAATGGTTGATAGATTTTTGAACTTTGGGATAACTCGTAAAGCCATTGAACCTAGAAAAGACTCATCATTTATGCCATACTAGGATATACTTAGGCTTTTGGTAGGATCACCCCCTAGCTAGACGGATGCAGGTGACTAAAGGCTTCTACATACTGGCGCGAATTGACGCGCGACGCGACACCGGTAGGACAATTTCCTTTAATTTTTCATAGAAATTGTTCTACCGGTGTCGCGTCACGCGACAAGTTGCCCCAGTATGTAGAAGCCTTAAATCGCTAGTCTGTTAATTACAATTAAATTACATCACTCTCATTTAAAATGTCTACCATATGACCGATCTCAATAAATTAATCCCTGTTTACTGGACATTCAACACAAAAGTAACCCTATAATGCTCACATATTAATCTAAATTTCCCAAGTCACGTGTCGGTATTGTGAATGTCTTGCCTCAATAAGTATTGGCTATCATTTGATGTGATAGGAGGACTGATTACTGTCGTTATAGAGGACATTGTTACATTACAACAACCAACATAGTGTCTCAATTTCTATCATAAAATATAATTTTCACATTGTGTGTTTGAATTGACACTTAGGATATTATACGGACCGGCCAGGGTTACGAGTCTGTCCGAAAGGGATATCGTGGCCCTGGCACACAGGCATTTGAAGGAACACGGTGGGTTTTAGTCAGTAAAAGTCTGACACTCCCTCCCGCTCCGCCCAGAGCGGGAGAAGTTATTTGATGATTTCCCACCCAAAAAAAAAAAAAGAAAAAAGGATATTATACGGTTTGGTGTAAGTTTGCGTGAAGCCATTTACATTTTGAAAATGAGTAGAAAATGTCTAGAACCATGAAATTTTAAATTAGAATATTATTTTATAATCATAATACATACACCTATTTTTTACTATTATGCATAAAACATTGTTTATTGATTAAATTAGTTATAATGATTGTGGGAGAAAATTGTGGTCACATTACAAATATATACACACGCACACAATCGCACACTTATAAGGGTCTAGTAGGTACTTCATCATCCATTTAGTTTGTTCCATTCCATCCATTCATTTCCCATTGCATTTTAGTTTGTTTTGGCTGTACAAGTGTGACTGAAATTTAGTTTCAATTATTTTTGGGATAAAAAATTTCATCTTTAAAAATGACAGAAATCGATTCTGAACAAACTACTTTCAAAATGTGCATTAATTCAGTGATACATTGTATGCCGACCGTGAACACCCAGGATTTAAAAATCATCCCTTAAAGGGGTTAAATAGGGTATGAAAGTTAGGATTGAAGTTCGTCATTATGGACTATGGGAATCCCATCGAGCACACGGATTGTCTTTTATTATTATGCTAACCCTATAACGCTTGCAGATAATCGCAACTATCACGAAGTCGCGTGTCTGTATTGTATGTGTCCCGCTTCGATAAATATTGATGGTCACGCGTTGTGACACGATGTGACAAGCGGTGACGGGACGTACGTCACTGGCCATTTAGCTAATTGTCAATATTTTTATCGATACTGATACTCTGTAGCAGCGGTTTTCTTTACATTTCATAATATCTTCGTTTTAAGTTCTTCGTAAATAACAAAATGAATAAAGAACAATGCGTTTATTGGCATAAGAACAAAAATCACTTACCTACACAGAAACATATATAATAGTTACACTACGATTATTTTCATGATTTTTATTCTTAAGTTTTTAATTATATCCGGCTTCTGCAAAACAACATCACCTATGATGAGCTATTAAAAATAAAATATTATGTATGCCAGAAGAAACAAAACACTGTCATTTCGTTACAAAGGACAAAGAGACAATCAAATAAAAAACAATCAAAGAGGTTAAAGACAATCTAATTGATTATGAATTAGCATCACAATTTAATTTTAGTATTAAGGCGCAGATATATGCCAGTGACCTTGAGTGGTTAGCTTGCGTGTTCTGTACTGAGCTCACGCAACGCGTCGTACGTTCAGCCAGTAATAGGACTCGCTCATAAAGGAGCGCTGTCCCCAATTTGATGCATTATTAATGTATTATACACAAAATAAAAGGTATTTTAATAAAACGCGTATACTAAAAGATCAATAATTAAATTATCTTTAAATTGGTGAAGGTTTCAGAATAATACGCTTGGTAGATTTTGCGCCATTCTCAGTTTTTATCCGCGTTAGACATAACTTTACATATTAATTTCACTTTGTAATATAAACAAAATCTAAAATATTCACTTAATAAGTTATTGAGAAAATGCTCTAATTTAACATATATTCTTTCAAATCATTAACACTACTCGTTTAGACGTGATCTTCAGTATAAAACCATTAAAAATCGGTTATCGTCGCCTTAAGCTGGTATTTAAAATCAGAACGTTCTCACCTCTTGTTGAATCGTTTACTAAGCAATTGAATCAATTGTGATAGAATTTGGCAAAGAAGTTAAAAAGGTTGCTTGAGACTAGACATACCAGTGCTTTTCCTTTTAGGTATAGTTTCATATAAAATGTTACACTTCAATATCAAACTCAAACTCAAAGCATTTATTTCACAACACATAACATCACGCCTGTAATCCCCGAAGGGTTATGCAGAGGTGTATCCATAGTACACCCACATTTCGCTAGTTATGTTTAAGTCCCATGTAATAGGGGGCGAGCCTATTGCCATCAACCGGGCACAAATTCCAGACTCCGGGCTGCTACTGACAAATTCCTTGTGGAAAAACAACACTTTGACCAACAAACTGACGTGTTGACTGTCTTTGACTTTGGCATTTATTCCATTTAAGGCATTTTTGAATTGTCAAGGAGTTGGTCAGTCAGAAAGATGGAGCTAGTTACCCATTCCAAAGCGTAGTAGGTAAGGAGTAGATCAAAAATAAAAAACCGGTCAAGAGCGAGTCGGCCTCGCGCACCGAGGGTTCCGTACGTATATGTGATTTTATGATTTCTGAAAAAACGGTGCTATTTAGAGACATCGTTTTATTTTTCCTGTAATCTTTACGTACACTTCTATCACATAGAAGCTAGTCTAGATATTCAGCCGATTATAGATTATGCCGACGCCTGCTACCTGGATGCTACTGAGGAGCTACTGAACAAGCTTGAGCGCTTGCAAAACTTGTGCATTCGCTTTGTTTTTGGTCTTCGAAAGTATGACCATGTTTCTCACCTTCGCAAGGAACTCAAGTGGCTCCCAATCCGCCTTCGCAGGAACACTCGGATTTTATGTCTCCTCTTCAACATCCTACATAACCCGTCTTATCCTTCCTACCTGAATGAGCGTTTTTCTTACGCTCGCCCTAGCGACGCTCCCTGCAGATCACACCTTAGATCCCTCCTTAAATCTCATCCTCATAAAACTAGCTACTATTCTTATTCCTTCTCTGTCCATGCTGTAAGATTGAGGAACTCACTTCCGCCTAGCATTCGTGATTTAAAAACTGTTTCTTTATTCAAATATCGCTATATATAATATATAATAATATAATTTTGTTATTTTTATAAATTAATTAGTTATAAGTTGTTATTTATGTACTTAATATTTTAATTCTAACTAAATAAAAGAAATTTAATATCGCTTAAAAGAGCACTACCTTTCCTCTCAACTGTGAGTATTTATACTTATATATATATAAATATATTTGTTTATATATGCTTTATGTATTTATTTAAGTTTATGTAGGTTTTGCACGTGTGTACGTATACGTGTGTATTTTTTTATATTTAGTTATGGTATAGTTTAAGTATATTTAACATTTTAGTTTAAGACTTCGCATATTCATATTTTCTCTTCTTGTTCTCACACACTATTGTCTACATTTGTTTTTCATTTCTCCTTTCGCAGGTCTGCTGGAAGAAATTTCTTAAGAAATAAGCAGTACCTTTGTACTAAATTTTTGTTATGTCATATCTCTTTGTATTTTTCTGTGTGTACATACATAAATAATAAAATAAATAAATAAATAGAATAATTTCAGATTTTATCTATGCAACCTTCGGAGATAAGGGGGAATGGTATTTTTTTTAACATTTTTCATCAAAAGTCGGAAACTATGCTGCCTAAAGAATAAAAAATAAATGTTTGAGAATGTGCAAACAGCGTTCTTTCATATGATACCCCACATGCCGTAGTAGCCCCACTTCAAAATTTTAAGACCCTTTTGCAAAAAATATTTTTTTTTAATTTCTTTCTTGTTTGCAAAATAGTTGGGCAAAATTTGGTTCTAAATTTCAAGTTGATGGCAATAGTAGTTCTGGAGATATCCAGACAGACAGACTTAGTCTCCTCATAAGGGTTTTTTTTACAATTTTGGTACGGAACCCTAATTAAGATTAGATGCACAGCAAACTAAATAATCTTTCTTATAAACTCCAATACATAGTCCACGTCACGTGCTGGATCCCTCCGATCCCTCGACAATAGTTTAAACAAATTGTTTACCTTACATTACTATAGTAATTGTTTACCGAGTGCAGTCTCTACTGTCAATAGTTAGACCTCCTTGTCTCGTGTTTACACCTATCTCTCTTCGAGGGAATGCTAAGACAATCGGTTCGCTGCTGTTTGTGAAAAGGAGTAGAGTATACAGGGTGGATTTTTGAGATGGGGCAGTAAGGGCAGCTACCTTAAGGAGCCGGCGTAGCATGCGTAGTTCATACAAACATAATACCAAAATAATTTGTAAATCAAACATATTCTTAAGATAGTGAGTATTTATTTCGATTGGATTACAGAATTTCTATGTTCCCAAATATACATTTTTAAAGGACAATGATATAAAGACGAGATATGAGGAATTTAAAGTTTCTATAGAAAACTTATTTTTCTCATAACTCTTGTTAAATCAGTGTCCATTCAAAATATATGTTTGGGAACCTAGATATTCTGTATACCAATCGGAATAAAGACACACTACCTTAAGAATATGTTTGATTTACAAATTATTTTGGTATTACGTTTGTATGAACTACGAATCCATCGCTGGCCTCTTAACCGTTGTAGCTACAGGAAAACGGTCTTAAGAGACTGTCCACAACTTTTTGAGAAATTTTGATCTGCATTCACAGATTTTGAAAAAAAAAATACAGGCAGCAGGAAAATGGGCAATTTTTACAAAAACTTTTTTTTATGCCAATCGCTCCTCTTAACCTTAACCGCTACAATGAAGACTGGCCAAAAATTATTAATTTAAGTTTTTTTTATAAAGTTTATTGATGTTAAAAAATGTAAGTTCAAGAGATTTCCTACGAAATGTATGGGAAAAGTTTTTTGCGATTTATGAATTTTCTAGTAAGTACTCAAACCTCAATTGGTCCAATTGAGCTTTTTGATCCTTATAAGAAAGAGGATCGATTGGCATAAAAAAAAGTTTTTGTGAAAGAAGATCAAAATTTCTGAAAAAGTTAAGGACAGACTCCTATGGTATAAGAGGTAACATTCTGGACTTATTATGCAATTACCTTTCAAAAAGAAAACAATTTACTGCTATAACAGACTTAAATTGTAAAACTAAAGAAGAGGTGACATTCCTGTCCAAAGAACGCACAGTGTATTTTGGAGTACCACAAGGTAGTGTATTGGGTCCCTTACTGTTCTTGATTTATATTAATGACCTGCCCAAAGCCATAGACTTCCCCATAACACTCTTTGCTGACGATAGTACGGTAACAATACCTTGCAATACACCTGAATTATATGAATTTGATGTCAATAGCGCGGTCAATTCATTAATCTCTTGGCTAAATAATAATAATTTAAGAATTAACCTCGGAAAAACCCACATAATGCACTTTGGCCATAAAAAATCCAGTTCGAAAATGGAGGTTCAATACGAACTTCACAAAATTGACGAAGTAGATAGTGCAAAATTTCTAGGGTTGATTATTGATAGGCAGCTCAACTGGAAGGATCACATTGAAGCGCTATGTAAGAAAATTTGTAGTTCGTCTTATGCCCTGTATAAACTTGCTCCAACAGTAAACACAGATGCACTACTCACAGCTTACCATGGTCTTGTTGCATCTGTATTAAGATACGGTATTATATTTTGGGGTAACTCTACAAACAGAGAAGCCGCTTTTAAAGCGCAAAAGCGAGCCATCAGAGCCATGTTTGGACTACAAATAATGGACAGTTGCGAACCATATTTCAAAAACTACAAAATTCTGACACTCCCGGCTCTGTATATTTATGAAACTGCCTTATTTGTTAAGTTAAATGCACACCTGTTTCCCCATCTATCAGATACTGTTAAACGTAACAGGCGGAATGATATGTTACGCGGACGGAGGGCCAAAACGGCCTTAATGTGGAAAAGCATATTCTGCATAGCCCCGCAAGTTTATAACAAAGTTCCTAAATCAATCAGAGAGCTAAATTTAAATGGATTTAAAAGTAAACTTAAAGACTTGCTTTGTAATAAATGTTATTATAATTTAAACGACTATTTGAATGATAGTTTGACATCCTAATTGAATTGTAATCTTTAAACTTTGACATCAACTCTTTGATACTCTGACATTAAATTGTACTTTGACTTTGACATCCTAAATAAATTGTGTGTATGATAATTATTTTCAACTGACACACCTCAAATTGTAATTTTAACCTAATAATTGTATGTAACTAATATTTGCACGCCACACTTGGCAGAATGTGATGATACCATTCATTCTAATCTTAAGACCATAAATGTACCATATTCTGACAAATAAATGATCATGATTATGACAGTCTCTTAAGATCGTTTTCCTGTAGCTACAACGATTAAGGTAGCTGCCCTTACTGCCCCATCTCAAAAATCCACCCTGTATAAGGATCGTAGCAGGTGGGGTTCTGGGTTCTGTAGTCGACGCCCATGTGAAGAACTGAGTTTATGTATGTGGAAGCATGGATTAATTGGATTACGCGAATTGCTATCTCCAGCAGTTGACGTCTTTCAGCTGAAATTATAATGATGGTGATGAAGAAATGGAAACCTGACGAAGTCTGCGTTTTCCGATAGCCGAGGAATCTTAGAGCTTTTTTTTTTCTCTTTTTTTTATAAAACGTTGCCCCACACTAGGAATGTCTCCTGTATTGTGGGTGCGTTTACAAACATTTAAACTCACATACACAAACAGCCAGACCCGGAACAACTACTTGTAGGTCATACAAATATTTGTTCCGTGCGGGGATCAAACTCGCGACACGCAGCGCAGCAGTCAATTGCTTAACCACTGCGCCAATTGTGCCGTCGATCTGCTTTCAAGTCTTGAGAGTGAATAGGTTGCTTCTAGGCAAGCGTGCATCATCGTCCATCGGTTACTATCAGGTGAAATAGTGGACAAACGTAGGCTTATTGAATAAAATATGATGCCAAAGAATGTTAACTATAAGACACATTTGTGCCCCCGTGTCTGTCAACAAACTGCCATACAACATTGACGACCGTGCGTACATACGGCGAATCAACCGTAGTTTTTCGCGGTAAAAGAACGTGTGTGTACAACCGGCCTAATAATAAACAGTCAGCGCTATTTCTACCGCCAACGCTGTATGGCTGTGTTCTGGTTTCCCGTATGTAAGCGCAATCATGCGTATGTTCGAAACCAAGCATTATAATAATATTAAAATATAATATATACTTTATTGATACAGGTCCTTACAATATGCTTAAATCTAGCTAAAGTTCACAATAATTAAAGGCGCACAAAAGTTGAAACCTAGACACAGTCACAGGTATTCCTAAACTAGGAATACCTGTGACTTAGGAGTCAGTGTTCTACTGCCACTTTGGACACTATAAACCCTTATTATTAAGGGCTAGTAAGCTGATATTATACAAAAATAATATATTATTACGTTGTGATTTTAAGAGAAAATATTTGTTTTTGCAAAACAGTAAAAAAAAAAAATTAAATAAAAAAAATATTTAAAAAATATTTAAATATTTCTGTATGTGTGACTGGGAATCGTGTGTTTGTGCTTGCATTATGTGAGATAAAAGGCACATAGTATATTACTAGTGCATAAAACAATAAAAAAAAATTACATCTATTTTATATCCTAAGGGCCACGGAGCCCAATAACCAGTATGGGCCGTCGTCAATCAATTACCCAAAAAAACGACGGGCATTTGTTTTGTTTGCCTCTCTATAAACAACCACAAATTTCGCCAACTGCACTACCCCTTCAGGGAAAACGATGATACTTTAGTTTACACAAGTGATACCCTTAAAATAAACATTTACTCCTACCCTCATTTATGTAGAATGTACGCTCGTTACGACGCCACGTGTCGCACTGTGTACTTAATCACATGAAATTGTGCCAATCGTGGGTGTGTGCGAATTATTGCTGAATTTAATTACTGCTCGTGATTCGATGGATCTGGTAGCTAATCTGATAATGTGTTTCTTTATTTGCAACGCGTTTTTGATTCACATCATATTTATCTGTCATTGGCTGAGATTTGAAGTTTTCTTATGCCTCTGATATCACCATATCTACAATACTCAATACTTTTATTGCATTCCACATGTAGATTCTTAGGTGGTAAACTTATAATTAGATCATATGGACCCTGTCGGGCACAGCAAAATCAGTGAGTTAGGAGAGAGGAAGCATCTAAGGCCGTTCGTTGGTCACTTTTCTTTATTTTCGCGTCGATTGACTACTACGTACTCGTATTTTGTCAAGAAAAGAAGAAGAAGTCCAGGGAAGCTACCAGGACAGCTCTGACATTCGCCTCGTTCAAATCCGGTTCGACACCAGTCACCAGTTGGTCATTTAAAACTTCATCTTAGAGTCTAGACAAAATCTAACTGATTGTTATTTTAACTGTATAATTTATTATTTTTATGACATTTATTTTACATTCTGTGATTACCTTAAACTCACGCACTGATATAATTTTTTTTTAGGGAAACTTTTTTTTTTTTTTACAATGTTTGTAAATATGTGAGCACCATATCTATCACATAATTAATTTATCTGTCATTGCTTCATTATTAATTCTTTTTACTTATTGTGGTATAGTAATTTTATTCTAGGTGCATCGTCTTCACATATAATTATATAATTGATGTACCTTTACAAAATATTGTAAAACATTTTAAAAGAGTAACGGTGGAATTTCTTGCCCATTCTTCTCCATACGAAGCTACCTGTTTAAAGGGGCGACTAGAATCAATTCTATTTTATTTGTAAATGTTGACGTTCAAAAATGCCATTTATGTGCCTATTTGAAATAAATAATTTGACTTTGACTTTGACATCAGCTTTGTGCGGCATCTCTCTGCCATTCATAAAACTGCTTACGAAGTATTTAGAGCTACTTTGGCAAACAAGCTCTAGAAACTTTTTAGATGCAGTTGCAAACCTTTGATGTGGATCTGTAGCATTGATGATGTAATTTAACGATCACCAATATAATTTTCTGAAAGGCAACACTGCCTTTACACCATCATATCGCCATAAACAAAAACTTTCAAAACATTGTATTCATACTCCTTCGCAACCCCCTAACAATAGACGCGAAACCCGAGCCCCCCTAAAAGCGTACCGTAGGTACTAATGTTTATATAGCCATCCACTGCTGGTCGTGCGTCTCTAATGGCCGGTCCCTCGAGGTGTACCCGCGTAATCGATACCACTGCCGACTGTTAATGGATTAGGTGCCGCGCCTATAGACGGGATTTTTGAATAGGAAATATTGGACTGGTTTTGGTCATGTTTTTGGGTATTTTGCAGTTGTCCGAAACAAACAAAATTGCGGATCTAACGAAGTTTTCGTCTTGTATTAATTGCGGTTTTGAAAGCTCAACATTTTCTACATGCCTTACCTCCATAGGATCATTAGATTCCGGAGTAATTCCTTTACTTCGTTTTGCCTGTACTTTCGAGTTTGCTTTATAAAGAAAATGTTTGCACTGGTTATTTTATTACATATTATTTCAACATAAATATATGGAATCTGAAACTTCGCAAGACATTGCCAAGAATTCCCAGAACTAGTTTCTTCTTCTCCTACACCATCCACTGCTGATCATGCGTCTCTAGTGTGGCCAGTCCCTCGAGGTGTAGCCACCTAATCGATACCGCGGCCGACTGTTAATGGATTAGATGTCACGCTTAAAGACGTAATTTTTTGATTTTGGGTGTTGTGCTTGTTTTGGTCATGTTTTGGCAGTTTTTAAATGCGTTTGTTATCAAGCAAGTTCTAGAAGACTTAAGCCCATCGTCCACGACACTAGTCAAAGGTAACGTGGTCCGTACACGACGTGAATTACTAACGCGTTTGTGTTTGGTAGCGTCGTGTACGAACCGCCTTTGAAATACTAGTGCTGTGACATTCTGGCTACTCATTAGTGATTTGTGGCCTTACCCACATTCAATCACTAGTATTTCGGGTCATTCCTTTACATCGTTTTGTCTGTACTTTCAATTTTACTATACAGGGTTCTTTTTAAAACGTCAATAACCTCTTAAGGGGTCATTGTACTCATCATTATGAACAACTTTTATTTGTTTTTTTCGATTTCAGGTTTGGTCCCATAGTGAAAATTGTTCCTAATGATGATTACAATGACCCCTTAAGAGGTTATTGACGTTTTAAAAATAACCCTGTATAGAGAGAATGTTCGCCACTGCCTGGGTTTTGAAACAGAATATTATAATTATCCATTTCCTTGGATGTTACTGCCAAATATTTCTGAAGATAGATCTTTATTATGTACACCATAAAAATTACAGATATAAATGTAGAAATTTTACAAGGGGTGACACAATAGGCGGATTTATCGCTAAAGGCGAAGTGAACCTTTTAGGCCTGAAACTGCGTTAAGCGGGCGCCCGCGACGGGCAACCGTCGCGTGTCTACGCGCGTGGACACGCGCGTGGGCTCCGCGGGAACTCGACGGTCCCCGTCGCGGGTACCCGTCGCGGAGACCGGATTATTTTATTTACGCAGTGTCGCTAGTTCAATTTTAACGGTGTGCATATATAGTCGTGTCGATGGAGAACTTAATATATACTTAATATTGACTGAACAAGTCAACAAGTCCGTGCGTGTTACCGTGTTACCGGTCCGCTGGTGGGCACCACGCGTGCCCCACGACGGGTTCCGTCGCACGGAGGCGGGCCCCGTTGCGTGGGTGCGGGGCGCGCCTCCCCGTGACGGACGCCCGCGGGGGGGGGGCCCCGCGACGGAGCACTTTTGTATGAAACCGCGCGGGTGCCCGCTTAACGCAGTTTCAGGCCTTACGATTTCTGTATGCATAAGTTTGATATTCTCCTTTTTATAACTAATGTTGAATGAAGGTGTCTTCATAAACTACACCATTTTATTTGATCTTTATCTTTTTGCATCATTTTTTCTCACCATCTCTATAATGTTTATAAATACTGCTCTATAATATTAATATCTTAAAAGTAAATAAGAATGAAACGTCCTCGTTTCGTATTAACACACAAAACACTAGTGATTTATTAATTAACTCACTCTTTTCAATCTACTCATCGCCCCCCGTCCCAGCGGACTCAAAACTTTGATGTCCGCAAACGATGCGCCCTGGGACTACTGTTTGTAATGCTACGGTAGAAGATAAACATCATTATTAGTTTATTACGCACATGGGTCGGTTTTGAGGATTATTTGCGGTTTTGTTAGTAGAAAGATAATGAAGTTATTGTGGATTAAAAATATAGTCTTTCCCCCTTATTACAAAATAAGGTTTATCTTCAGACCCAGGTTTAAAACATGGAGCCATTATTGAATTTCGAACTTTATTCCGACTATGGTAAAGTTCCTAAACACAAAACTGACTACTTAGTACCGAACTAAGTTTTCAGTTTTGTAAAAAGAACGGAATTTCAATCACGGTTACGTTCTTATTACAAAAACTGGCTCCATGGTTTAAGCCATGTCAAATATAAATCTTGTTTTGTAATAAGGCGGTTGGTGTTTTATTAGTTCTTTTGAATGTCAGGTCATTTAAAAGTACTAATAAATCGTTAATTAGCAAAATCTGTGTCATCAAGAATTCTCTATAAATACCATAAAAATAGTCCAATCCAACGCGAAAAAGGTTTGATGAAAGCTCAGGGTCACACTCTCATCGAACATTTGATTAGGTTGATTTGTGACGGGGATTTTCTTTTGTTTTAATAATCCCTGTTTCTGATACGTCTATATTAGGGTTCCGTACCAAAATGGTAAAAAGGAACCCTTATGGTGAGACTAAGTCTGTCTGTCTGTCTGTCACACCTGAATATCTCAAGAACTACTAATGCTATCAACTTGAAATTCAGAATAGCTTTAGATGACGTTTGCCCAACTATTTTGCATACAAGACAGAAATTAAAAAAAAAAAAAACTATTTTGCAAAAGGGACTGAAACGGGGTCTTAAATCTTTGAAGTGGGGCTACTAGGGCATGTGGGGGGCTATCATATGAAAGAACGCTATTTACACATTCTCAAACATTTTTTTTTTCGGCGTCATAGTTTCCGAGTTCCGACTTTTGTTGCAAAATGTAAAAAAAAAAAACCGTTCCCTCCCATTATCTCCGAAGTTTTCATAGATAAAAATCTAAAATTATTCTATGTGATAGAAGTGTATGTAAAAATTACAGGAAAACTAAAACGATGTCTTTAAATAGCACAGTTTTTCGGAAATCATCAACATCATATATACGTACGGAACCCTCGGTGCGCGAGTCCGACTCGCTCTTGACCGGTTTTTTTTCTCTTGCAATGGATTTGTTGACACATTTTTTTACAAAACTAGATTAAAGCCCCATTTACAGTTGAATGTATCTTGATAAACCAATCACGGTAGGTAACACGAGATTTGGCAGTAGATTTATATGCCTTCAGAATCCGTGGCTAAGACTAGTAACTTAGTCTAACAAATTCATGTCAATCACGTCTAACCTTCACCAGATTCACTTACAACTTTCTACTGCCAATCTCAGTCTGACCACTCTTTTATTATGTACCCTCAAACTTCTGTAGCGTGTCCAGAACACATCTGCCAAGACTGTAGTAACTCAATCAGAGTTCGCGTGACCTCAGCACTTACCGCACGGATTCAACGCTCGCTGGTTTGAGGGTCATACCTCGTTTAACTTGGGTGTTTTAGTCATGGATCGTGGATTTATTTTTGGAGGAATTGTGGATTTGTATAAAATGTATTGGATGCCGACTAAATCGTACGAAAAATGTTCCTATCTCTTACAGATAAAACAAGTACCTAAGACATTTTAGAAGCAAATTAGGGTCAAATCTTCCAAAAGTTTGGATGACTCCTCAAAATGTTAAATCAAATATATCAACAGGTTAAATAAGTTCACATGTTTTCGTTGTCCAAGATAATCGAGGGATTTTTTCTGACGTATGTTCCAATATCCTGGTAGATATCGTCAGTTCATCATCGGCGTTTCTGTTTGGATCTCCACGGCTGAATATAGGTCTCTTCTCTGATGTGTAACTCTACACGACCCTATGTGATTTGCTTCAAACCATTCAGCTACCCTCGCAATGTCAATTGCTTTCGTCAATATATTTTTAAGATGCTGCCAGTCTTCTGAGCACATTTTACGATGGCAGCGATGTGGAGGAGTATTTCGACGCCTAATTCTCTTGTCCTTTTGTTGCTGTATATATTTGTCTAGTTAATTAGTTAGTTTTAACATAATTGTCTTTGTCAACAGGATGCCTTCGGCGAAGGTGGGTGGCCACTGGAATTCAGAGCAGCTGTCGCCAGGCTTCTGTCACAGCATGCACCTAATGATAAGGAGGCACCGAGAACCACTATTTTGCGTAAGTAGCATACACATAATAAAATAGAGTAGCAGGAAAATGACAGACTAAATAAATTTGGTAAAAAATATGTATGAATAAATTACATTAGAGATATCAATTCAGTTTTTCTCATGAATAATGCACTTTCTAAAAAAAAAAAAAAATTGAATAAATGTTAACACACTTTAAGGTTATAAAGATCAGGTAGTGAAATTCATAGTACTCTTGCAGGAACTGAGTTGGAATAGGGAAATTTTAACACAACTATTTTTATTATGTACTTTTCTTCTGCTAGCGAGACAAATTATGTACTTTTCGTCTTTTATAAGTCACTTTGAGAGCTATAATGTGTTGACTTGATACTAGCTTGGTGAATAGTATGCATTTCCTTAGCTATTTTATGTGTATCTGCAGAGAGTGACTCCTATTTTTGAAAGAGGAATATTTTATAGATCCTCTAAAAACTTTTTGATCTTTTTATATTTCACGTCGTTTTAAAACTATAATTATGTAAAGTTAAATTTGGTCGCAATTATTAGGCAAGGGCTCATCACAAAAAGACTATCAGTGAGTATTAGCGTATCGATAAGTATTTTTATTAGGTAATGAAAATGACGATTGGGTATCGATTAAATAAATGCCTTATAAAATGGAAATACCTACCTTGATTAGCTAATAAAGTGTCGTTTTGTCATTAGGTTTGAGCAACCAGCGCCTGGACCAGACTCTGTCAGAGACCATGGTGTTGGACCTGATCGTACTCGTCGGATTCGTTGTCGTCAACAATCCACAACTACAGGTAAGTTTAATCTATAATATATATTTCTATGTCAACTAGTTTCAGATTACTGATAACCTTTGTTACACTACGACTTTTAGTAATTCAGAAAAGATTATTTTATTGTTATTTTTATTTTATTTATTATGGGACAATAAACAGCTGCAATACAGAAGGTTTACAAATAACAATAATATAGGCTCATAAGTAGTATTAACAATATTGCAGCCCACTACATTGAAATTGAAATTGTTTGTTTATTGAAATAATTGATTTACATAAATATTTACAAAAATAGGGCCTTAGACTAGAAGTTAAGGTAAATAATAATTGGATTCTACCTGAACTAGGAATAATCCTGTATCTCAGGTATCTCACTCAAGTGCTTATATATACATAAGTGTTATCTAAGATTCCAAAAAAATGTAACTGATGTAACTACTATAAATTATGTTTTTATTCAAATTTAGAAAAATAGTATGCTGCTTTTTTGCATCATCGTAAGACATTTTTACAACGATGTTCTATTATGATTTTTGCAATGTAACATTTTTAACAAGGTCGCATTTATTTTAAACATAGGTACAGATTTTTTTTCCGTGTCAACAAAAAGTAAAGATTGCATGTTTGCGAACGAATGCAAATTGAATGTTTGTGAATTGCATGTTAACAAAATGAAGATTAGGCAAGAAGTGCCACTAGAGTAGCATTACTCAGATAAATTATTATATAAAAAAAAATGTAAAAAGAAATAGATTATTAAAATATATATTTATTAATTATTGAATAAAATAAAAAATAAAATTGGGATTGTTCCATATTATCACAAAGCTAAAAAAAAGATTATAAAAAAAAGGAATTGACAATACAATTCCTTAGTAAAAATAATTAAAACGGTTGAAATACATTAAAATTTGACGGACTCACACTATTTCTTAGTATCAATAGATAAGATATATAGATATATATAAAAACCTTCGACTTAAATTTCGATTTGGAACATACAAATATAGGATTATAGGATTCCACCATACGATGGACAGGGCAACGCAATCCTGAATTAGTCCGACAGGTATTTACTATTTATTTTATTAGAGATTATTTGGATTATTTAGTTAAAACTATTACTTTGTTTAGATATTAACCACAAATTCACGAATACTAAAGGACTATATATAAAACCGTTGACTTTTGTATTGCCAGTATTATAATTAAGTATGGAAAATGACAGGTGGCATTTAGACATTTTAGACAAAAATGTATCAGTAATCAGTACTTTATTTGCTATGAATGTAGGTACAGGTATAAGATGTCGTACATAAATTAATGAGATCGGCTACGGTCTACCTTACGGCGTGCAAATTATTACATAAATTAAAACATTAATACAAACAAAATAATGTCAACAAAACAAAACAAAACAGAAATTAAAATGAAGTCAATTAATAATAATATAGCCAGGTACATATGTCATAGTCAAATTTGCAATTAATTATAATACTAATAATCTGGACAAACTCAATCATTTAAAAAGTCTTTAAAAAACAAAATAATGTCAACAAAACAAAACAGAAATTAAAATGAAGTCAATTAATAATAATATAGTCAGGTACATAAGAGTATTCTATTCTATTCTACATTATGTGATGGTCAAATTTGCAATTAATTATAATAATCATAATCTGGACTAACTCGTATCATTTAAGAAGTCTTTTACTGAGAACCTAATAAAATTTGCCTAAAAGTAGTGGGTTATACCTTAGATTTAAACATGTTAACAGAACAATCCTTAATTAAAACCATGGGGAATTTTATTATAAATGACAGGTACCATTGTCATAATACTTTTCTCTAGCAGTGCTGTTTTATAATTACACGAATGTGGCAAGTTCTTGTATTGGGATCTCAAGGGGCCATTACGTGTTCTTACATTGTTCAGTGACGGAAACAAATTTAGATTGGTTTTTACAAAAATGTATAAACATGGAAAAGTCAGTATCCTCAGAGACCGAAACACAGGTTAACACCTGTCTGTGCTTTTAATGTTTGTCATAGATCTAACACACTGCTTCTGGGCCTTAAAAATCTCCTCCCTCTCACTACAGTTACCCCAAAATATGATTCCAAATCTCAGCACTGACGCAACCAACCCATGATAAGCTAGTAGAAGTGTATCATTACTAACTTTGTGCGAAAGGTTGTAAGTACGTAGGCTGATTTATTTATCTTCTTACATATAACCAAAGTTAGATACGAAAGTCGTACATGAATGAATTAAAAGGACTATGTAAATATCATAGCATGTGGCGTTCTGTCTTTTCTACTTACCATGGTAAAACGGCAAGAGCTTATGCATGTAAATACATAATCCTGTTTTTACTATCTCGCAGTCGGGTAAAAAGGCGATTATCTTTTCAAATTATTATCTTTTCTGTTAGACTTGACCTCTCCCATCAAGATATTCTAACGTCTTAGCAACTCCGTCCGTTTTATTTGCCCGTTCCCATGCGGGTGACACCTGCACTAACTTAACACGTGTTCCACTCTATCGGGTAACCTATTAACTATTAGCATGTTGACATGGTCAACTTAATCGATTCCTTGGACTATGCTTTATTGTTTTTCGTTGACAGCTACTTAAGATAGTATCGATAATTAAGATGTTTGGTAGGAATTATTGAATGTATGTGTAGGAGTTTCGTTAAAGTTTTATTATGTTATTTGAATTTTATATTTTTAATAAAATTTCGGAAGCATTTTTGATCTTTAATAAGGTTTTGTTAATTTGAATGAGCATAATTCGACAAAATGTAAGGAAAAGCTGTTTCTTTTCGCGATTTCAGAGTTGATACCATAGTAAGAGTTCTTCATAATGATGAGTACAAGGACTCCCCAAGAGGTTTTCAGTTAATACAATTCGGTATGTAAAGTAAAAATTAACCTATGCCGATTCCAAAACTATTTCGAGAATTTAAGCTTCTAAGACTTATTTTTCTATTAATAGGTCTTAAAATTATAAGATTTATTTTCACAAAAATACTTAAAATCACTTGACTTTTATTTGACGTCTAAATGACGTCACAAAGCAGCCTGAATTGGAAACTTTCAGTACCTCTTGTAATTAAGTTGTTCTTTATGTGTCAAGTGTCATGTCAACGTCAAATTTACATGAAGCACTTATTATTATTCTATTCAGTTATGTAAATAGTGTAGTTTTCACCAGCGGCGGACAGTACAAGTCGAATCACATCGATGTATCGCCTCAGGAAAACTTAACTTACGTTAAAATGATCTTCACAATAAAACAGTCGCCGCCCAGACTTGTACTAAACATTTACTTCCTCGCACCATTTCCTTTTTAAGGGTCTTTTACTAACAATCAATTTGTGTCGGCTATTTGTTGTGGTGTTTATACTTGACGGTATGAAGAACTTAGCTGAAGTAGTCTTTGAATCCATTCATTTTATTAACTTTAAACTAAAGTACGGAAATCGCTAAAGTATGAAATGTAAACAAATTAATTGTCAAGTTTGACAGTTTGACTTTACTGAATTTTGGTTTTAAATAAGTTTTAAACGTGGCAAAGATCCTAAGCTATTCAGCTACTAGAGACGTCAGTACGAACAATACTTTAAAAAAATATATAAAAATAACTACAGCTTGTAAAAACAAAAAGATGAAATTATGTGTTTCAAATACTCTTATCATTAAAATAAAAATATAAAACACATACCTGAAAAATACTTTACATACCTAATTACACCTTGTATATAAATTACAGAATCGTAATGACTCGTATCTTTCTCCCAAGCTTAATATTTATTTTTTTCAACCGAAACCTTCGACACTATCAGTCACCTAAATTAACCCAAACTTTTTTTTTACTTATTATTAACGCACTCAGATCCTTTTAAATAATTCCTCCGGCTCATTACAGCACTTTTACCGCCTTTTGCAGAGTTTTACCGCTCCTAAGTTCTCACGGACACAGGTGTCCGAGTTACATCGGACACATTTGCTCAAGGAAGTGTACTAGGCCCATTACTAAAATTTATGCGAGGGCGTTTTTTACTTGTGTATAATTGATTTTATGGTTTAAGGTAAAGAAGAAATTGTTGTTCTTTGTCATAGGAGCACATCGGTTTTGGAACGTAGTTTTATGAATGTATGTTTGAGTTTACTTTTGAGCGGTGAGAATAATGTATAATTTTGTTAAGTAAGTAAGTAGCATTTTATTTGTTTAAACATGGTGTACATGATAATATATTGACTTATTAACTTAGGAGCGGTAAAACTCTGTAAAACTCGGTAAAAGTGCTGTAATCAGCCGGAGGAATTATTTAAAAGGAGCTGAGTGCGTTAATAATATGTTAAAAAAAAAGTTTGGGTAAATTTAGGTGACTGATAGTGTCGAAGGTAAATATATATATAATATATATATATATATTTATATATATATTTACCTTCATTGCATGCAAGATAATAAAAGATACAGAAAAGTTCTAACATGTTAAGCCGCATATCGTGGCGTACAAATTGGTAGGAAGAGATGGTGCACAAACCGTGATAATATTCATAAAAATTAAATTATAGAAATGATGTAGGTACTTATTAAATCATCATTATTGTAACATCTTGCATGCCATGTGTGTGTATACTCATGTTTTGGACAAATAAATGATCTTATCTTATCTTATCTTTAAGATTAGGTATCATTACAATTCAGCAAGCATATTTTTTTGATAAAATTAAATGTAAAAGTAGGTAGTCATTAAATAAATTAGTCAATAAAAAATTATGAATTACTGTCATACAAAATTACAAATTACAATTATTCCACAAAAATACAATAGATTACAAGAACGTCAATAAATAAAATACAACATCGTCATCTCAAAAAACGAAGAAAAATAGTCCTCTTTCATAAACTCTGCTATACTGTAATATGCTCTTTCAGTTAGTAAACTCTTCAATTTATTTTTAAGAGCAGATATATTTAATGATCTCCATGATTTGGGCAATTTATTAAAGATGGCCGGACCCATGCAAAAGATGCTCTTACGCATAAGAGCGGTTTTAGCGCCTTGACCACAAAGTTTTAAGTTTGTTGTAAGTCGTAAATACAGTGCTGCTTAGAATTTGAGCATGAAATCATGAACATTATGTGTTTCTATGCTCATGTTTGGTGATAGCATTAGGCCAAGGTATTTTAATAGACTCCGGCTTTCATAATGAGTTCCATATCATTTTACAATTATCTTTTGTGTTATGCATATATTTGGGTAAAAATGCCTAAAAGTTGTTCTAGTTTTCCAACAAATATTCTTAGTTTTGACAGTCAGTACATAAAACTGTTTTAGATTACTTAAGCCCACCCCTACAAGGCTAAAATAATAATACCAAGCTGGCTCAATGAAACACACCCATAAATTAAAAATTAGGAAGGACTCAGGTGCTAGTTCGAGTCACATTTGTTGTACCAAGTGCCCGTCGTCCATTACCGTACAATTTATACCGGTGTCGCCATTACAGTGAATTGTTGATGGTACATTATCCATTATTGACTTGATGGCATTTTGTCTTATGGAGGGTAGAGGGTTTATTTGAAGTGATGTGTTTGTAACAAAAATTTATAATTCAATTCTAACACAATATTTACACAGCTGGTATTGTGATATCATTTTTGTATGTTTCTGTCATTCATCACAGTTCTTTGTGAAAAGGCTGGCTAAAAAGGTATTGTCTATTCCACACGACGTAGTTACAGTAGCAAAATTTAATTTTTAGCAGTAATTAGTGGCCGCAGACGGACTGTTGTACATTTAACACGGACCAAAATGATTATCGTCAATAAAACGTAGACATTTATTCTATCAAGAAGCGAAAATATAATTACTATCAAGGATCTCGTCTAGGTAGTTTGTATCTTCACACGATTACAGAACCATATTGTGATATTAGCTAAATTAAATCTTCTTTACCCTTCCCTAGGAAACAATCTGCGACGGTTGGGGCGTGATCAAGACCCTCTGCACTCTGCCAGCAAATTGGCTGGTATCGAAGACCCACAGCCAGTGTCTGCTACCAACATTGGTGGCGTTAGCTGAACTGCCAACCGCGGCCGCCGCCATAGCTACTGAACTTAGCATGACTGTGAGTATATCTTGTTTTATTTGAGATATGTTGGGTATATGGCCCTTCTGTTTCTTACCAATGAGTTGTATATTGTGTGTTTGAAGACTTCAATACCGCATCGGTAACGTTCAATGGGGATGTGCTTATTGTGTATTTTTGTTTTTTTTTTGTGTTTTTTTTTGTCATAGCTATAAATACGCAAATAGTTACTTACAAAGTCGCGATGTGTGGCACGGGTATTTGAGCATTTGTGCAATGTTTAAAGACATATTTTGCGCTTTGCCAAGTCTTGATAGTTGTCCAAACACATCGGGAATTTATACTGTTGGGTGGTTTGTAACTTCGTCTTTGAGTAGTAGTGAAGTAATAAAAATATATAATATCTGTAGTTTCGTCAGTACGTGAAAGTTATTTCATAATTTGTCAGCTCTGTCTACATATTATCCAAAAGAAAAAAGTGATAACAAACAACTACCAAACGAAGTTTTAAATAATTTCCTAGACAACACTCGTAGTAACAGCGAACAGGAACCCAATTTGTACGTCTGAATATTTGATGGAATTACACTTGTTTCGCAACTTGGTAGCAGCTGCACTTCCTACTTTATCAACTGAAATAACTTGCAGTGTAAAGGAGACAGAAGTGCCGGCTATCAATAATCTATTTTTCTTTAACCTTATACTTTTCACTGCTAAACATGATAGTATTAGGCTTAATGATCTATAATGAGCAGCGGTCTATAGAGAAACTATCACAGTTAGTTAATATATTAATTTGTGCAGAAAAAAAAAATGTTTTTGATGTGAAACATCTATAGCCGCATGTAAAGCCAATTGCTGGCGGGGCGACGCATGCCGCGTGGCGACGCGTTGCTACTATACAGTCTATATGTAATGTAATAGTGTAGTGTGTCAATAATTTCGATGTTTCACATCTGACAGGCGTCCCGTGATGGCTCAATTTTTTAAATTCTTTTTCACCAGAAGAGATGATGTTCTTGTCCAACGTCCATCATAGTTTCCTTTTTTTTTACTATCCTACGCTGTCCCACTGCTGGGGAAAGGTCAGTGTGACCGGAGTGGAAGACATGGAAGGAGTGGAGGGCCACTCCTTCCATGTTTCGCGAGCCCGCGCGTCCTCCTTCCAGTTTTGTCGGAACCGATCCAGCTAGTCCCGCCATCGCCCACGTGGTCTGCCGAGACCGCCGCGAAACGTAGTTCCTAGCTGTGAAAATTTCCACTTCGTTCAGGTGTCCAAAAATACTTGCTTTGAAACTACTTAACTGAAACAAGATTATATTCAATTCGTGACCTGTTTGATAGTATGTGCTATTATGGATGGAATGGACCTTCTGCAATCGTCTTTACCGTTGTATAGTCGAAACAGGTGTCAACAAGTTTTACGACTCGTCCCTAATATACCGTTTTATGTTAATACTTGGGTGATGATGACCATCATTCTGTCGTTAACTTGTTCCTCCATCGATGCTTCTTTGACGGCATCGTCAAGATTATTTTATTAATTTATTGTCCTATAAAGGCGGAACTTTAATTATTCTTAATTTTTGCATTAATTAATATGTTAATGGTATCTGCTGTCGATAAACTGAAGAGTCGAGTCAAGTAGTAGGTGTATGTATGATTAGTAACATTATTAACATTACAAAGGTACTAATTATGTTTAATCTGAAAAGAAAGGTTATTTTCCTGTAAAATAAAACCTACTAATTGTTATGGTGATAAAGAAATATTGATGGGTATGAGAATTGGAATAAACATTGAAAATGTGAGTGACTTGTCAAAAGCAAGTATAAATATTAATTGTGGCAATGGAAACGTGTTCGAAGATTCCTAGATCAATTATAAATATATAACACTGCAGTTTGATTACGTTTAGTTCAGTTTTTACGACTATTATTTGAATACGTCTGATAGATTTTCGCAATGTTCTGCGAAACGATCAATTAAATTGCAAATGAGCCTATAGGTACGAATGCTTCTAAGTTTTCAACGAAATTGCTCTTTTTCTTTTTAAAAGAATAAAAGTGCCAGAGTTAATAGTTTAGATTATAGCCAAAATAATATAGAAACACGCAACCATTTTGACATCTTAATTCGGATCATTACTGAAGACGATATCAAATCTATCATATGAGATTAAAAATGATGGACTCAAAGAATATTTTTCTCCAACAGATGCTAGACGAATACATGAGAAGCCCAGACGCTCAAAAAGTGAAACTGGTTCAAGTTATCAAACAAGGACGCGCGAAGAAAGGTAAGAATAATAAAGACAAGTAGACTGAAATGAGATTGATTTAATTGTATAAGTCTAGGACATAAAAAAGGACACACATTGACATGACAACATAACCCAGTAATGACAACAATTATAAAGATTCAACGCGAATTTGCTGACACTATTGGTCGGCTGTTCGCACAACCACATATCTAGTTATACATTACCGTATATGCTGACCGTACGCAAAACCTATACAATACGACGGCAGCTTCTACTGGAGACGTATAACTTGATAAGTCATGTTTACCATTGATAATCCCAGTGAAAATGGTATAAAGGTGCAACTAAATTACTATCAATCGATGTCGTCTAGCGGATATTAATCGCCTCAAAACAATCACACCTTGAGGATAAAATTACGATAACATCAATCGACGTTCGAAACAAACAAAAGAGAAAAATCATTTATTGTAATCAGGCCTTCTACAGCCACTTTTGAACTGTCAAGGAACCGGTTAGTGGGCCTATGGACCGACCGTCGATCGGTACAGCTACAGACTTTTAAGCTAGTAAGTTTCGATCTATTCCAGACAATAATCGATGTCGACTAAAAGCAGTTAACGGTGGTCCTTCGAAATCCGTTTGCTATGCACAACATTGGTTTCAATTTGAACGGTTGATGCTTCCAATCGAAAAGTTGCACCTTTATCCAACACGGACGGTGTAGAATGCGACACTGATTTAAATGACCGTGGCGAAATTGAGAACCAACATGAAATGTACTGTATTTGACAAGGTTTTGACATCTTCTTTAACGAGCAGCGCTATCCACGTTCATTTAGATCCATGTCGGTTTGTACTGATTTAAGTCTCCACCCAAAAGAACGGATCATACTGGATCCGTAAGCATATCACATGCAAAAAACGTATTCTTTGTATGAATTTAGCCAAATTGTGGGCCGACTTATATTAGATTGCCACCGTGCTCTAAGAACAATATGAAATGCGGGCTAATAGACCATTCAGTTACCGTCTACTACATCGTCTTCATCTGCCTCGCTTTTTCCCATCTGTATTAGGATCAGCTACCAGTCTAACCAGATCACACATACAAATGAAAATGACATATTAATATCTACGTCATTACTGATAAGTTCATAGCACTGCACGGTCGTATAAGGTACGGTCTTATGGGTGGAGACCTTTATAAGAAGGCCTAAGTTAGTATTAGATTTTTGATGTTGATGTTTCTCTCATATCTAACTCATCAATCATATAGGGTGATGTTACGGTCTTGCTAATCAATGGAGATTTGATTTGAAGTTTGCTTACGATATTAATTATATTGTTAAGATTTTCTTTACGTATTTGATTCTGCATGTTTAAGTGTATTGCTGTTCATCTAATCGATCGGTGGCAGTTGTCAATCACTTGTGTAAGGAATGATGAAATTGCAACACGAGTTCATAAAAATCCATCCCATACACGTCTGTGGAATCTAACCCAATATACGTCTAACACAACAAAGGCGGTTCATGATTCCCACTTCGAAGTCTGATTTCAATGGTTCCGATTTTATTTTGTTTTGTTGTTTAAATGTGGAACTTGAAATTTTGATTTTGATGGTACTCATGTGATTTCTCTATTAATTCATCACCTGCATCAATATCGTTATTCGCTTTTCATCCATTCAGGGTATATGTACTCCCTATTGTGCCATTCATGTCTGTGCCAATTCTTGCTCATTCATCTTCTTCACTTGACTTATTTAGTCTATTGTCTCCTAGTACTTCTGTGTGTCAACATACTTTATTTAACGCAGTCGGCTACTTTGCTAGACTGGAGAATTTTAGGTTCCCGCCGTTTCGTTTTAAAAACTTTTTCGTCGAGGATTTTTAATATTTCGTTGATGTTTCTTTCCCGTTCTTTCAATATCCTTTTGATTTACTTGCGTAAAGTAATAAAACAGACTAATTTCTTATTCCTTTATTTCGTATGACATTCCTAAGTTTGAATTTCATTCCATTAATTTCTTTGTCAGCGCACAATCTTTGGACTTACGCTCAATTTTCATTCATTTCGTTATATTAAGTCTAAATTAAAATACATCATAAAAACAAACTAGTCAAATACTTTTAACTTAATTCACAGTATTTTAGAACAATAACTCTATTGATTAGCATCGCCAATAATCTCGTAGTTTTCACAGCCGTTAACGGCAAAACCCATCTTTTAATAAATAATGAAATTTTAAGTCTTGGCTTTTACTAAAACATATATAGAAGCTAGGAATAATAATTTGTGAAGAAATGTAACTCTTATACAGTTACCGCTTTGATTTTGAACCAGTTGTTTCACACCAACTGACTGCTATACCAACGAAACACACTCATTCAACGTCAATGTTTGCAGGAGATAAAAATCTCGTGAAAACTTAGGTGAAGTGAGCTGTCATTAGTGTCAATAGACCGGTTCAATGTCAAAAACGCAAATGTTCGACATTTGCGTTTTTGACCTTGAATTACATTTTTTCACATATTAATATATTTAGTATAGAAGGTGTTTGAGTAAACGCTTTAGAAGACCATTATACGTAGTAGTTGATATAATATATTGTACACTTTTTGATGTGAGTCTATTTATCTATTTTTCTATGGTTGTAGACTAGAACTAGACAGAAAGAAATTGTAGGTGTTTCAACAAACTTTGTTACGCATTGGATTTTATAGGCTGTGGTTTTAAAACGTGGACGGTATTCGTAGAAATGTTCGCCTTCTTTTTCATTTTAAATGCATTTAGTTTTAAATTCATTATGGTTAGTGATGTTACTTAATTATGCAAAAGTATTGTGTTCTCATTCATGTTAATTTAACATTTTTTACTAGTCAATGTCTGGGTTTGCCCCAGTCTCTTTTTATGCTTTAACATAATTATGAAAGTAGTTCATACATGACTGAGCTCTCTTTGTTTATTTGTTGATTTACAAATGATCTATACATTGTTACTTATTGTTGTTTAATTTAATTTCTTTTCATTGTTATTTTCTCTTTTTCTCAACATAGTTTATTCTCAATAGAGCTGAACTTATTTTTCAAGGTGTCCTCCCAATGCTGGATTTAATCTATTACCTTTTCTTGTTATTACTATGTAAAAGGATCTCGGTACGGCCACGATTTAAAACCTCATCTTTTACTAAACAAAATTATGCTCTGTAAAACTTCTTCATAGGAATGAGTTAAAAAAGAAATGTGTGTGCTAATAGAGTGCCTTGTGGGACACTCTTCTTGAATGTTTGAAAACAAGGTATTTTATTGACTTGAGTATTATATACGATTCGAATACTGTGATAAAGTAACGGACGGAATTTATTCCTTCGAAATAAAAAAGTTTTGGCAATGAAAACGGCAGAAAGTTAATGTCAATGCTATCAAATGCTTATGTCAGTTCGACATCTAATGTTTTTCTATTTATCCGATTTTTATTTTTGTGATAACTTTCTTTTATTAACAGCCCGTTTACATGGTTTATGATGGTTAACATTATACTTAACATTGAACATTATAAGGAATTCGTGAACTGTTAAACTTATAACTATTTTTGGTGTAATGTAATATTTCGCTCGTCTCTTGTGGGAGCAGTATTTCAATATCGGTGTAAAGTGCCATAATTCTACCGAATGTTTGAAGGTTTCAATTGATCAGAACTGACCACATAATTATGTCCATAGAGTTTCAAATAAAAAACCGGGGCAAAGGTATAATTATGGTACTTGTAGATTTAAGTCAATTTATCAATCTTTTTCTGTACGTGTATTAGTGTATGTGTGTCTACATCTGTTTATAACGCAAGAGGCGGGTTTCAAGTTCACGTATTCAGATCCAAATGCAAACGGGTGTGAAACTGTGATTTTATATATATTTTAAATTTAATTATATCACTTGCAAATGTAATATATGATTTTTTGTACGTTTAGTTAGCTAAACGAGTTTAGTCGAATGTACTTTATCTGTGATTCCTTTTGTTTAGCGTAACTATCGTGTAACTCAATGTGTACGTGGAAATAAATATTTGTGTAACAGTTAGTTCTTGTTTTCTTTACTTACGAATTGTGGGTTATTTTATTTATTTATATATTTATTTCAGACCATGATCCATAAGTTGTTAGTAAAGGTCTTAACCTAATGTTAGTAAAAAACCACAGTGACACTATATACAAAAATTGAAACGACTGACACCTACGTGTGCAACCGTATCCAGTGAGCCAGCATGGGGCTGTCCCACCTATCACACAATACACTCAGGATGCTGTGGGATCTAGCACGTATTCTACCGAGAATAGAGGCACACCGTTTCCGTATAATGGCATGAAAACCATCGACCCTGGCCTCGGCAAACATCCCGGAAACGCTACAAAAGCGTGGTAGACCCAACAGCATCCTGAATACATTGTTATACTGGACACGCAGCGCGTTATATGCCCTCAACGTATACCTGACCCACAGACTGCACGTGTAAAAAGACTGGCAGTATGCTCTGAAAAGGGTTATCTTAACTTGCGTCGTACAACGTGCAAATCTGCGGATCAGCATATTACCTCGGACAGCCATCGCCCTGCGTTCCCTTTCTATGTCCAGGTCATCATTCAGGTCATGAGTTACCCAGAGACCCAGGTACTTACATTTTGATACTCTAGATAATGGAGTATTATTTATGGTCACATCTGGCACGTTAGTGTAACATTTGGTGCCCGCCTTGAAAACCAATAACTCACATTTTTTTGCATTGTACCTGAGTCTTCACAAATCCCAACAAGACGCCTGGGTGCGCTAATTGATGGGCTCAGCAGCACCATGTCGTCAGCGTAACTTATATTGTTAACGCAAACTCCGTCAATGTGACAGCCTTTACGGGTGCTGCTGAGTTCCACCACACCTGACATAGTTCGTCTGATTCTCGCACCAAAACTTAAATAATGAAATCACAGTACAGTCAACGCTGCTTTCCTTTCGCAGCTTTCCCCGCAAGATATCGTATGACACCAGGTCAAATGCCCTCGATAAGTCCAGAAAACATGCATTGACCTGAAACATGTTTTCCTATCAGCATAATACTGAACAGTCTGCTTAAGACACATGATGGCAGTGTCCGTCGATAGTCCGGGTCTGAAACCGAACTGGGCATCGTGAAGATTTATACGACTCGCCATATGTATATCAAGCAAACAGTCCAGTACCTTAGCTGTAACAGTAGCCACGGAAATAGGCCAATAGTTTGCGGGGTCTGCAACATTGCCCGTTCTGTTTTTCACTATTGGCACGACTATGGTCTTCATAAGCTTATCTGGCAAGTACGTGTGACTTATACATAACGAATAAAATGTTGCCAACACCCTCGGCAAATGAACTCCCGCGTATCGCAAGTGCTCGACGCTGAGGTGGTCATGTCCCGGAGACTTGCCTCCGACCATCTTTCTAATGACATCAACTATTTCTTTGGCCAAAAACCTTAAACACGGAGAACTTACCTCAGCGCCAATCACCGAGGAAGCCACGGGCGTAGCCGGTCCGGACAAGGGATCAGACTAGTTCAGAGATTGGAACTGATTCACAAACAAATTTGAAATGGCTTGAGGGTCACTAACTCCTGCTATGCTCACCGGCAGACTCGGCCTGGGGTTCAGTCTACTAGTAGTCTTCAAAAACTTCCCAAAATCTTTAGATTTGCGCTGGTCAGCGATTATGTTCAGTTTTATTTTATATAATCTTCCTTTCGACAACATTATCGTTACTCGTAAAATGTTACACAGTCTGTATAATTTTTCTAATTTTGATCAACTAGTTATCATTATTGACTTTAAAGGTAGGTGTCATAGCTACTAAGTTTTCAAAAGTTACAAAATTTCTCTAACTGCAGGTTTCATTAAAATAATATAAAAGATTTAGTACATGTTAAAATACAGTTTAACAAAATAAGTACCTATACTAGTGTCTAGAATCGTGTGGGTGACACTGCTCTCCTAGCTAGCATATGAAAACCTGTGTTAATGATTAAAAGGAGAATAGTAGAAAGAGGAAAACTTTACACTTAGGTACTTTATAATGCGGGTTCGACTTGTAAGTTCTGATTCTTAAAATTTGTTTGAACTTTTTTTCAGATTAGGTGCAGTTTGATATAACACTCATCAAACAAACCGGCTCAGTTGCCAAAGAGGAAGAAAAAAAAAAAAAACCCACAGATTTGACAGAATCCTTCGACTAAATATTCAAAACAAACGCCTCTCAAACTGAAAGCATTTGTTTCAATTAAACCAATTACTGGCTTTTTGCTAGGGGTCGGTTAGCCAGAAATATAAAGATGCTCATTCCAAAGCGTAGTGGGTTCCTATGGAGAAGAACGGGCAAGAAACTCAACGGACACTCTTTTAAATCCACATATTGTTTTATCTCCGCTAACGAAATAATTGGTAAAAGCATTATCTACGAAAACGATACCACTGAACCTACATCAATAATAATACGCAATCAAAATAAATAATCTTAAAATAAAATCCATTTGAAACAGACACGCTATGAAACTTATTTTTAACATCAATTTGTGAATGAGTTGCATTTGTTTTAATCGTAAATTTTTATATTCTGTTCAAATCCTGAAAGCTTTTTATATTTATCCTGAAGATGTATTTAGAGGTATACTCATTGTAAATCAGAAACTTGCGTCATGTGACTTATGCCATTACCATAAGGCTTAAACTGCTCCGATTGTGGCGGGTTTGAGAAATACAATATCTGCATGTGTCTGATAAATGTGTAAGTACGATGAGTGATTGACTTATGGAGACAAAGTGCTGTATCCTTTTTTTGGGTGGTCAGGAGTTGTGAAGGGATGTTGTTTATAAGTTTCCGTGTTTTGTATTGTTAGAATTACAATGAAGTAACTTAAACATCCTGAACTTATGGGTGATTTAATGCATGTAGTAACTGTCATGGAAACATGACCATTTACAAGGGTGGTGGTTGGGTAATTTTAATATATGTCAAAGTCATTGGTGATCTAAATCTATGCTAAAAATTATGCTGCAGCGTCGTTGTTATCTCAACACCGAATGTCCGTAAAAAGATCAGAACCACTTTTCATCAGTGCGGTACTGCATGGACTGTTCCCTTAGAGATGAGACGTATTTACGCTACCAGGTTTTAAAACCAGGGTGTCACTTCGAAGTAGGCCCCCTAGTGCGGACGTGCTGCGTTTATTCCATTTCTTCCTAAGATGACGTTTATTGTCTTTGACTTCCCAGGCTTCTAGCATATCAATGGATGATTTGATCATAATCAAACCTTCAACTACAATGAAATATTTAATTTTGTCGTATTCTACTCCACAATCTCTTCATTCTTCCGCCCCATTGATTTCTTACTTTTCTCTTTTACAAATCTACATTAAGAAAACAATTTCACTCCCCATTACAATATTATGCATACACGAGTGCCCAACAATGAGGATATAGGAATCCAAAGTGTTAGAAAAATGATGCATGATCAATTGAATGGAAAAATACTTCCGATTGCGGAGGGGCTGGGGTTTTGTCCCGTGATTGTAGCCACTTTTATGCTAGTATTTTTAGGGGCCAAGCGAAATTTTGTTCACGAGCATTTTTAGGGTCATCCATCATCTGTTCAGCTTTACAGTAGTCAGTCAAATATATATATTAGATTTTGATTCCCAACTCGAAGAAAGTGGTATATGGTTTTTCCATCAGTACTCAGAGGCAAACCGGAATTTTGACGTGTGCCTGGCTGATGAAAATGGGCTCGCCTCCTATTTCACGGGATATTTAAAGTCATATCTGACAAAAAGTTGATTTGATGGTTGGTATAAGTAAAGGACAGGCAGACGTATAACCATGTATGTCTACCCCTTCATGGATACAGTCGTGATGTTATCTTTAATCATAAAGCGCTCTTACGGAAAATATTCGCGCATATGTATGAAAACGCATCCATATTCTGACTGTTCCTCAAATTCTTCGGAAAACTGTCTACAATTCTGGCCAAAAAGCGGATCATTTAGGACCAAAACATGCTAAATCTGGGACCTTTCTAGATTTAGAACTTTTAAACCCAAGGACAAAGACATTTTAACTATATTTATCAACACAATTTTACCACTACACATTCTCTATAGCGGAGCAAGGCCACTTTTCACGCGCAGCGGTGAGACATACCAAAATACATGGAGTTGCTCTAAGATATATTTATATTGTTAATGGAACTCTTATTATTGTTTGTTTTCACTGGAAATGTGTTGCTGTTTATAGTGGGTAAGATGGATTTGAATGTGGAAACTAAATGTAGGTTGGTTACCTATTCAGAAAGGTGTGTTTGTAATGTAACGTATATTTACGTAGGAAATCCTAAAAAAATATTCAACTCTTTGTTTTTTTACAAGAAATTCAAAAATATGTAGTTAATAAAATTTTCAGGAAAAATCGGAAAACTCGGAACACGGATCGGGAATCTTTGCAGGAAATTTTGATGATCAATGTTTGCTGAGACCAAAAACAGACTGACCTAAATTCAAACGTGACAGTAATACCTTAGTATTTCTAGCAGAATAAACTTACACCCTCGCCACTACATGTAACTTTTTATTCTGGGAATATAGGGGAGTTACGTTGGAATGACGTTGTGCAGTTGTATCTCAGCATCTCCGCGCCATTTGTATCTAACAAGTAAGCTAATTAACAGTGCCGTGCTTTCCTTTAATTTAGATATATAAGAGATCTATAATTACGACAAAGATTGAGGATTAATGCTGTAATGGTTCGCAAGCTTTTATATAGCAAAACAAATCACGTCGTATTCCTATCCGTGTTCAAATATTTTTTTGATAACAAAAACGTCTCCACCCCCTCCTATAGTCATCCATTAGCGGCTCGATTGACGTTCGTATCGCCTCATAATAAACCAGTAGTAGAACGACTCACGAATCAGCCGCACGACTGTGATAGGTAAAAACTGTTGATGAGGAAACTACTCACGAGGCGCTATTACGCTAAGGTAGTTGGAGGGTAGGTAGGGATAGCTACGATTGTTAGAAATACTTTTAGAAAGACGCAGAGCAGAAATATGGTTAGGTAGAAGTGCAACTATAGTACACCCACATTTCTACGGTTACATACCTAGTCCCATGTAATGGGGGCGAGGCTGGGTGGAGATAGACTAATAATACAAATAATCTAATTAAAAATAGCGCGCCTTTACACTGCTTGATACTTATTTATACATTTAATATAGAAAAAAAATTGGAGGGGCTTAGCCCGCGTCCTAATATAAAGCGACTATACCTACCTCCGCGACCACCGCGATCTTCATTCGCGTGATGATCTCCGCAGCCTTAGACAATCTACCTGTAGATACCAACCAAAGTGTGCGCTATCTTAGACCACCTGGTTTCGAGTCATTCCTCCATTTAAAATATTTTGTACCAATTACAACTTTAACACCATACACAATGTAATACTTACATCGCCTTTACACCATACAGATTACCATAATTTACATGAACATAAAGGTCTCCGTACCACCTATAACTTACCGATACGTTATCAGTACATTTTGTTCGGCGCTATCTCGGAAACTATATAAAACTAACGAACCGTGTTTGTTTAAAGATTATTTCGTGTTTGCTATTGGTAAGTGGCGCTGGTGTATTGATGGAAAATTCATGAGTTTTTTTTCTAGGAAAAATATTATGAAAGTTCGTTGTTGTAGATTCTTTCTTTTAACTTTTGTCGTTCCTAATCTTCCGCGGCCACATTGGATTCCTCTATGACAACTTGTAGAAAAAGGTAATATTGATAATTAAACACCACACTCGGAAAATGTAGTAAGTTGCTAGTAATCGCAGCAGGCCGCGTCAAAAGCGATCATCGCGCGAGTACGCGATCGTCGCGTGCATTAGTAATTTTTGTTCGGAAAACCGGAAAGAGTCCTCTGTCGGCGCGACCACGTGTTAAATTTCACCGAAAAAAAAAAGGAACCGCGTATTCGCGCAACGATCGCTTTTAAATAGGATGCGGGGGAATAGGTGCATGGGCGAAAACTGTTTTTATTAAGTACTTACCTACCCATAATTTGCCTTGTAGTTATGTCTCTCATATCGGCGCGAACTGTATACAAATATCATGCCTAAGTCAATAGGTGCTTAGGACTCCTGCGGGCTAATTGCGTAACACACTATCAGTAGGAGTCGGTTTCAATTTGACAGTTCAACAACATTCATTGCGTTATTTACGTTGTTGAGTAGACAATTTTTTCCAACATATGAAGCAATGGATATATGTACTTCAAAATCATTCAGATTCCGATTCAAACTGTGTTACGCAATTAGGGGGTGGACTAACCAATGTCAGTCAAGGGGCCGGTAGCGGGGCTGATTATCCAGGGCGAAAGGTGCATTGAAATAGCCTCATAGCCATCAGAAAGCATTGCCATAATCGCCACGCTTGGCAGGCGGGTTGGCGATCGCAGTATGGTGTTAAAATGCATAGAGAACACTGCTGCCCATTCTCTAGTAAGTCCCTTAGTCGCCTTTTACGACACCCACGGGAAGAAATAGGGTGGTGCTATTCTTTACGTCCGGCACCACACGGAAACGGAACACATAATTTGTAAAACACTGAACAACAACTTATTTATACATATTTTTAAAACAAAACTTAAACAATGCTTCACATCTCTGAGTGATGCGAGAGCTTTTAGCGGCGCGTGCGCAAGCCGGGAGTGATTCCGGCAGTTATGGCGTTTGATGTGCCGCTTTGATTTTATATAGGTAAGATGATACGTTACAGTGTATGGGAGAGAATGCGGTTTTAAGGACTTTTCATGATAATGAAACAGAAACACACCTGACACTGTTAAGTCCTAAGGAAAAAGCGTAGCAACGCTCCTACTTTAACAAAAAAAAATGCTTCGCATATAATATAACGCCTAGGAACAAAGCTGCTTTTTTTATCGGAAATAAAAAAGATTTGAAGTCAGGTGAAAACATTGTAAAAGCAATTTTTTTTTTAAAAGAGTAACCGTGGAGTTTCTTGCCGGCTCTTCTCCATAGGAAACGACCAATTGGAACCGTGCACCTAGCTTCTGACGTTTCATAAGTGCCCATGTAGGCTTATGTGATTTTGATTTTTTGGTGGCAGTTGCTCCATGGAAAATACTGAGGGCTTCTACATACTGGCGCGACACGCGAAGCGACACAAAGACGCCGCGTGTCGCGCGACGAGCGGAGCCTTTGTGTCGCGTCGCGTGTCGCAAGTCGCGGGGCTTACTCCGAAGCGTTAATCCGAAGTATCGGTTATTTTATAAGTTCCATAGTTTCCTTTTTTTACTTTGAATCCTTACCCGACTTTAAGTAAATTATTTAACTTTGGCTTATCTCTTCGCCTGTCATTTTGTTTTTGCACCGTGTTCACTGTTCAGCCATAGTTAGCCGTCGTCTAGCAACGGCCGATACTTTGGATTTATGTTCTAAGTAGACCACCTGGTCTGTAGAAGCCTTTTGGTGGTATGAGGAACAGGGTGTAAAGTTCACTCATCCACCATAGAAAAGGGAGGATCCTCCGACCAGACGGGTGTCGTGTCTGGTGGGCAACTGCCCGAAGGTTGTTGTCGGGACGTTGTATATATGCTAGTTGCGTGGTAAACTCTGCTTGCGCGATGCAGGATTCGCGTGACGTCAGTGTGACGCGTAGTTCGTATGTGGCGATGTTGATGCCGCTACATCCCTCCCCTCCGGGGACCGGAGTCGATAGTGGGCTGAGTCGTGTATCTTGCGATGCTTGCCAGTGTGTGTGTGTCTTGTGTGTTGTGATACCAGCAACATAGTTCGTTAGATCGGCAGCCAACTCTTCTCTTGTCAATATAAGACTGAGCTGGTAGACCATTGGCATTGGCATCATCATTTCAATTACAGATAACCCCATATACCAATACAATATAAGTAGCTACCTAATTGAATAATTAAGACTTGTTTGTATATGTATAAGTAACTTAGCTTCTGTCCGCGACTTCGTTCGCGTTCCTATGACACTCGGAAACACTGTAGCTTCCCATTAGTGAAAGAATTGTCAAAATCGGATCAGTAGTTTTGAAGATTAGGTACCCTACAACCTCACAAATCATTGATATATATAGGGAGATAGGCCACTCTAACAACACTTAAATATTAAATGGACCCGATGTCGTGCGTCATGTGCTCGACAACCGAAATAGAGACATATTACGCGGGCTATAGTGGGACCGAGATAGCAATAATTGTCACTGTTCGTGTACCCATAACAACTCTGAAATAAACTACGATTCGGGTATTCCCCGCAAACCGAGAGTAATGTAGGTCGATTGTGTTCTTTCCCCTAATTTATGCGGTCCACATCGAGGAGAGCATACCTTATCTTCCTATTTAATACATCAATGTCACAAACTTTAGATACTTACCTCTTTATAATATTAGTTTAAATTATGTAGGAACAAGTAATTTTAATTCTTGGCAAACATGAATTGAAACCTCTTTGATTATGTAGTTACCTACAGTTAACTTTAGTAATTGCTCATACAAGCATTTTTTTTTTTCTATAATCACCCATACGTTCAAAAGATTAAGAGATTACACACCCCACGATGTTCCCAATGATTTTATTACTGTATCATCTAATTACCTATATATAATGTAGATTATTATCGGTCACACATATGGCGTGCCTGATCTATGGTAGTGATAACACAACCAGTAGCAACGACCTTTGATAGCTAAGTGGTGGAACGGAGAGAGGGTTCTAGTTAAATTGGTGAGGCGGTGACCAGTTTTATAGAACCACGCTGTGTTGGTATAAGGTTGGAAGATAGGTTTCATGTTAATATGGTCAATTGGGGCTAGTTTCAAAGGTAACTAATTCAGAACGTTATTGCCTTGGAAGGTGGGTAGGCCTCTGGTGTGGGACGCAACCTGTGTCCACACCTGTTCCAAGAACGGCTGGCTGTGCTGGCTCCGCTGCTGCGGCTGCTGAGACCCTCAAGCGGCGCAAATACTGTAATATTATGGGTAACTACAGTTTTGAGCCGTTTGGGGTCGAAACGCTCGGGTCATGGGGCCCGAGTGCGCGTCTCCTTTTTAAGGAAATTTCTCGCCGACTGATCGACACTTCACGTGACCAGAGGGCTGGCTCGTTCTTTGGACAAAGATCCGAATTAGCATTGCAATTCAACGTGGCAATGCTGCCAGTCTTCTGGGCACGTTTCCGGATGACAGCGATGCGGACGAGTATTTCATCCTTATTTTTTTTTGTATTTTTTTTTCTTAGTACCTAGTGTAATAGTAAGTTGTGTGATCTATTGTATATAATGATTTCAATGGATTTGTAATTAATCTGTGCCAAAGATGCCCTTTGCCCTGCAGTAAGACAAAATGAATGGCTGTTATATTATGTAAGTACAGTCACGAGCATATATATAATATGACTATCCAACTTTCAACATTATCTTCTGACAGATATCCTCAAATATCAGATATCTTCTGACCTACAAGTAGTTGTTCCGGGTCTGGCTGTTTGTGTATGTGAGTTTAAATGTTTGTAAACGCACCCAGGATACAGGAGAAATTCCTAGTGAGGCAACGATTCTTGTAAAAAAAAAGGAAGAAAGATATTTATGCTGCCAATGGAATGTAGGTATTTTTTTTTTTGCAATGATTAATAAATACATTTAAATGAGCGACACTGATTGCGCTAAAAAAGAACACGCTCTAAACATTATATTGTCAGATTTTTATGCTGCCAAAGTGTAGTCTAGGATTTTGCATCATATTTAGCATTATGGGTTTAATTCATAACAATATCAACATTTCCAACCATCCCGCTGTCCCCCAACGAGGTGAGCAGTCCACGGACCAGCGATGAGTCAGTCATTATATTCAATTTGAACCCCACACCAAGTCAAATAGATTACTGCACGATTATGCGTGCTCGGATCGAACACTACCCCTCTCTAATTAACTAAATGTATGTGCAATGGAAGTTCACGTACGCAAGTACAGGCCGATGTTTTAGGTAAGTATTTTTTAAAGTTGTATACGTGTGTATTATACACGGTCAAAATAAATTAGCTAGGAAAACTCCGCAGACCTAATGTGAATCGATATCTAAATACGAAAAAATTAAAAATATTTGGTTTCTTTTGGTGTCAGCAATCGCTGATCGTGTTGTTACTGGACCCGAATGAGCTCTACTACTACCAACCTATTCTTAATTATCGCTCATCATCCTCCTGCCCCTGCCTTATTCGGGGTCGGCGCAGCATAATATAAGGCTTAAGGACATGTATGTACACACGGCTACACATCAAGCTATACATTTCCAGTATAAGCTGATCTCGCATTGTGTAGGATTTCCGTACATTGAGAGGTTAGCGTATACTGGAAATGTATAGCTTGATGTGTAGCCGTGTTTACATAACATATTATGTCTTATTACATAGGTACCATCGCTGACACTGGCACTTTTAGACCTTATTACTAGGAGCATAAGGCTGAAAAGTGGTCAGGTGGCAATGTCCGCGATAGTACATCTTTATTCTTTCTTTTATTAGCTGTCATCTCAGGATATAAGTCTAGCCATAATTACTTCTTTCACACAATCCATCCATCGTTTCCTTAGCTTCACCTAGTTTTGTTAGAGTTATTGTTTTTTACTTTATCGGTACAGTATTTTTTGTCTCACGAAGCGACGCGTGCTTAACTTGTGGTAATCAAGTGTACGCTATGAATGTGTGCTTGAAGACAAGTAGCGTCGTCAGTACATAGCACACACACGCACACACACTCACACACTTCCGACTTCGCCGTTGTCATAGACGGCGAGCACCGAGAGCTCCTGCGCTTACTCACACATTTACAGGGAATCTGTATTACATTTGGTAACCACAAGTAAAGCGCGCGTACTTTCGTGAGATAAAAATACGATATAGGCGTATATAAACGTATTTTGTTTCTTTATTTTCTAACACATTATCTAGTCATACTTGAATAAATATCCCGAAGTCCCCAGCATTCCCCACTACACGTCACTCCCCATCTCTGTTTGCTCGCGATACATCTCAACTGCCCTATTTAGAGACTGTCGCATCCACGCGAACCGATGCCGCAGAACAAACAACATAGGCAAACAGTCAGCAATCGTCAGGGTCGCAAACACGTTCACTTTGGGTACTTATGTTATCTCTCCATGAAGACAGTTCAGTAGGTATGAAAGGCCAACCCAGAGCTTCCAGTATTCTCTTGTCCCCTTTTTAATAAACATGGAGTAAAGTTGTATTTTAGTTTGACATAAACCGTCTTATTACAAAACAAGATTTATATTTTGACATCGCTTAAACCATGGAGCCAGTTTTGGTGATAAGAACGTAACCGTGATAGAAATACCGTTCTATATACAAAACTGAAAACTTAGTTCGGTACTAAGTTGTCAGTTTTGTGTTTAGGAACTTTAGTACAGTCAGAATAAAGTTCGAAATTCAATAATGGCTCCATGGTTTAAACCTGGGTCTGAAAACAAACCTTGTTTTGTAATAAGACGGAACGAGTTAAAATTATAAAGAGAAACGGTGAGTTGCACGAAACCAAAATAATTTTAACGGAGACTAAATTGATGCTGTCGCTTTCTTTTTGATACAAAATGTAAGGGCTGACATGAATTTAAAGTCTCCGTTAAACTAACGTTGGTTATGTGCAACTCAACCTAAGGGGGTTAAATTATACCTAGACGTTGCTTCGACGAAATTTTAAGATGGGTGCTTTATCCGCCTCATAGTACACCTCATAAGCCTTTCATGCTTTGTACATGTAGAAACGAAATTAATAGTAAAAAAATGGTTAGTATGCAATCCTACAATATGATAAAATCGCTACGTCATTGTAAGAACTTGTAAATTCTCTTTGCTATTAATCTCTTTTAATTTCATTATCCATCTAGCTAGAAAATTATACCTACTGACATTGTTCATGCACTTACTAAATCCGAAAAAACAGCACACAAAATTTATATTCCCTAATAGAGAATCGAATTCAGGACCTCAAGATCAGCAACTACGGATGCTCTAACCCCAATGCTGTGTATGACAGATGCTAGTAAAACAAACATCATCAGTAAACAGTAACTCTATACGTTGCAGAGTATCGCGTGTACACATAAATACAACACCCTGTATCGTGCTGGCCAGTGGTAATGGGTGAGACATACGGTTCTGTAGAATGGGTGACTAGTTGGTCGGGTATTATAATTTTCTAAGTTGAATTTATCGTTTTGTAAAACCAAGAGGATAAAGAGACGTTATCATACAATAAACTTCAGACGAATGTATTGACCATACGACTTCTACGTAATTATTTAGATCTAAAAACTTAAAGCAAGCTAGATATCAACAATTTTCTCGCTCAAAAAACGTACAATAAATTGTAGGTCCCATGTCAGTAAAAGAGATACTTACATACTTATTAAATAGTTCATTGCTGACTGTTTGCACTTCTGGCGAGAACTCTATTGTACCTACGTTTTTTGAGCGATAAACTACCTAGTCGATAGCTAGTCGCTTCCTCGTCGATTAACAAGATGCGAGTAGAGCTAGCAACTAAAAACCAGTTTGTGAGCAGCGATTGCGCGACGGCGACGAGCGATTACTCGCTGGTAATGATAATGATAAATGATTTATTTTCTGTTAGTAGGTTTGTACAAACAGTTTTACACGTCAATAATATTAAAAAAAAAAAAAAAAAACTAGATGAGGTCGTCGTTTCGTAACTGACCGGTATGTATAGGTAGTACCTACTAGGTAAGTAGGTACCAAGCGCGCGCGGGTCTCTCAGCGAGTGTTCTGCCTGCCAAGCGAACGTCGCTGAGCGAGTAGGTACTCTCATACTTTTTGAGAGCTCTCGTCGCAAGGTCAACTTCACTTCTCTCGTCTAAATATTTCTACAACCTCAAACCATACAACACTTTACTGGCCATTCCACTCCCCTGTACACCACGCACCCCACCTGGCTTCCCCCGGCCTTCCCTGGACAATCACAATTATATGAAGATTAACTTCTGCCGGCACGTCACTGTACATTATGACGAGGTGTGGCGTGATTACTGCTTGTTAGTTAGTCACTTTTTGATGGTCACGATATGGATAGGACCAGGAAATTGGTAAACTATGGAATTATTGAAAAATAATTTTCGGATTTTTTTGTATTTGTTAGTACGGTAGTATAAGTTGGTAATAGTCTATATCTTGGCATAAAGATGGGCAGTTAGGTTAGGTACGGTTGTGGAGTTATCACTTTGTATGCGTCTGTCATTATGATTTTAAGGCTACCTACAATGCATCCCAATTATATAGCTTCGAGTCTTAATAAAGAACCTAACACAGGCGCCTTAGACTATGACTATGGCGCCTGTGTTAAAGTAAAATAAATAGTTAAAAACTCCACCGTTACTTTTTAAAAATGGTTTACAATATTTTGTTTCAAGTTGTAGACGATGCACCTAAACAAAAAATCAAAATCAAAATCGGTCCATAATTGACAGAGCAATCGGTGAACAAACATACAAAAAAAAAACATACAACCGAACATAATTATAACCTCGTCCTTTTTGGAAGTCGGTTAAAAACTACTATACCACAATAATAGGTAAAAATCACATAATTAAAAATGAAGCAATGACAGATAAATTAATTTATTATGTGATAGATAGGTACATGGTGCCCACATATTTACAAACATCGTAAAAGTATACGTTATCCTATTAAAAAAAAAATATGTCAGCGTGTGAGTTAAGGTAATCACAGAATGTAAAATCTATGACATAAAAATAATAAATTATAGAAATTAAAAAACAACAACCAGTGTGATTTGGTCTAGATTGTCCTATGGAGCTGGACCAGCATGTGTCCAAGCATTCTTATCTTGGATATAATCCTCTAATTTGAAATATGCTTGTTTACAAAGTGTATTTTTAATAAGAGTTTTAAATTTTCTTTCATTTGACGGACACAATATTTAAGCACTGAGGTTCAATGTTAATGACTTAACTATCCGTAAAGCAGACACAAAAGCATCTTAAAACGTCTCGGACAATAGTTAAGCATAGTTAATAAATCTAGTCCTGTGTCTAGAATAACGCTGTATCTAAACCTAAAAATCAAGACATATATAAGAAAAATGTTACCTACATAATAATTAATCCCGAAAAATTCACGCAATTCAAGAGTGCGTTACGCCGGGTCCCCCGCAGTACGTACTCCCGACGAGGGAGAGGGCGGTAAAAGCATATTTATGTTAGTTCCTGATTGACGATGATGGCTTCCCCTTGGTTAGAGCCGGCGCGGGAAGGGCACGGCGAATGGTATCTAAAAAAAAATCTCGATATTTTTGTCTGTACTTCAGAGAGATTTTTATGCTGAAGTGAAACACGTTAAATGCTTACTTATATTTAAATGAGATAGATAAGTAAGAGGTAGCAAATAATCTTAAACGGATTAACTATTGACTCACTGATGTTTGTAGCACCATATTCAATAATTTCTTTTCTGTGTCAAGAAATTGTATCGGCGGCGTTGTTGGCGGTGGGAACTTTTAGGTAAAGGGCAGCAGTTTGTTATTTGTGTTAACAACTGAGAAAAAAATCGGATGTTGATGATCATTTTTGAAAGGACACTCTTACTTACTTGATTATCCAAATTCTAAGTTCCTTGCCAATTTTCACTGCTTATACAACTGTAATCATACATAATTATCTTGTTACGTAATATTTTATTACCTTTCCAACTTGGCGATTCATACAGAATTACTGCTACAAATTCTCTGTACAAAATAACCCACAAATATAACAATTCGTCGTATACAAGCCGCACGTGGTTCACTTAACGCACTCTGCCTTCACTCCACAGATTTTCTACAGGGGACATTATGGCAACATTTTACATCTGCAATGTATGAGAATGAGTGTATGAGAGTATGAATATAACCGTACTTATTCAAGTAGGAGAATATGTATGTATGAGATATTATAGTGGTTTGGTGAAGTAAAGGTATTTACGGAGCTAAATCATGATTGCATTTTTAAACCCTAGCTTCGATGGTATTAAAAAAATTGTTTGATCATATTGCATAATTTGTGATCTTCCTGTGCGAGTACATAGGTACATGTTCGTTCTTTTTCTTTCAATGTTGAAAAGGGCCTAAGGTCTAGCAACGAAAGCTCTTGCTGGCCAGGAGAGGATTCATGTTCTCAGCTTGTGGACCGGCCGAAAGTGCAGTGTGCTGTGCCAATTTAACATCTCACACACCTGTGCATCTGTAACCTATGTTTACAAATAAATAATCTGAATCTGAATCCAATGTTGCTGATGAGGCTGTGAGTGATTATCAGGCATGCGCGCGTCCGCTGCATGGTGGTGGTCAGGATACCCGTTGAAGCCGTGGGTGCTGGCTGGCTGTGTGACTCGCTGCTCGAAAGCTTGAGAAAGTGATGCTGACATCACGCTGAACTGGCTGCTCGAAGGCTGCGCCAATGTCCATGTTCGGTGTCACCTGTATAGAGGTATGAGGAACAGGCTGTAAAGTTCACTCATCCTCCATAGAAAAGGGAGGATCCTCCGACCAGAAGGGTGTTGTTTCTAGTGGGCAACTGCCCGACAAATGTATGGCATCTCGTAGTTGACCTTGAGAGGTCGTGACTACTTAACCGGACTATCCTGTGGTTGCCTTAAGTTTGAACTTAAAGCCTCCAGCCAGGGCCGAAATAAATCTTAAATAGTAAACGACAGCACCCTAAGGGCACCCCCTGTGGGGTACGGACCTCGGCTAAAGGGCGTCGTTGGTGGGAGGACAGCAAGTTGGGACAGGCTGGATCAACATTTAGATGATTATTATTATCTGGGGATAGTATGCACTCAGCCGTGGCGCGGGCTGGCAATTCGACGACCAAGGGACGGGGGGGGGGAATTACATCTAGGTCTTCGCGTGGAACCTCGGCGGCGAGGACGGAATGACGGTCTGTGTAATTTGTGCACTGTACTTGTGGTCCTACTGCTTTCCAGGAGGAGGATAATGGGGTAATCTGGGAAGGTGGGAGTATGCCTTGGACAGCGAATCTGACTAATATGAGAGGGCCTGTAACAAGTGGCCTTCACAACCAGAGGGTTGCGATGTCTGTCTGCGGAATCGAAGAAACGCTTCGCAATGCACTTCAAGAACTGCTGGATGGTGGGAATTTAGAGATATATAGGTGCCGACGATTAATGGGGACGTTGTATATGTACTAGTCGCGCGGTAAACTCTGCTTGCGTGATGCAAAATTTAGCGTGATGTCAGTGTGACGCGTAGTTCGCATGTGGCGATGTCGATGCCGCCACAGTTCGAAAGATTTGATTTCACATTAATCTCAATGTAAAGTCTAAATTTAGTTCCATTTTGTTTTGAGAACAGGCAAATTAGACCCCGGGTCTCTTCGAAATTAATTGATCACCTCGTCTGGAATGGTGATTAATGCAGTTTGAGTTGTAACAGTGTTGCCTCTCTTACTTATTATCTATAAGTAAGAGAGGCGAGGAGAGGGGAGGAGAGGGGAGGAAGGAGTCGTAAAAGTAAACTAGAGAAGTTACCTTTTTTAGTTTCCTTTTACGACTCTCTGTTCGAGGATTTTCAAAAGAAACCAGGGGCATGTGGAAAAATATTATTTCACTTTAGCGCCTCAGTCATTACCAAAACATCCAGTATGTATTATAATAAAGTCGCACAACGAGCAATGAAGGGTTGAATCGTAACCAGGCAATTAGCTAATGGTGATCTAATCCGGCAGTGAAGGGTTAACGTTGACAAAACAACGAGCAAATTATTTAGATTGGTCTTTTATACCCTACAGCCATACTTTAGTAATGACAGTTAATTTCAATGATCTGTTTATCAAAGAGAAACTCAGCAACTTATTTAGCTATGTTTTTGCTGTTTGCCTTACCTTATTCAATCAATCAATCATTTATTTTGACTCAGATATATGCCAGTGACCTTGAGTGGTTAGCTGGCGTGTTCTGTACTGAGCTCACGCAACGCATCGTACGTTTAGCCATGCAGTAATAGGACTCGCCCATCAAGGAGCGCTGTCCCCAATTTGACGCATTATTAATTTATTATACACAAAACAAAAAGTATTTTAATAAAACGCGTATACTTAAAGATCAATAAATAAATTATCTTTAAATTGGTGAAGGTTTCAGAAAAATACGCTTGGTAGATTTTGCGCCATTCTCAGTCTTTTATCAGCGGTAGACATAACTTTAGAAATTAATTTCACTTATGTAATATAAACATGATCTAAAATATTCACATGTTATTGAGAAAATGCTCTTATTTAATATATATATTTTTTCAAATCATTAACACTACTCGTTTAGACGTGATCTTCAGTATAAGATCATTAAAAGTCGGTTATCGTCGCTCTAAACATAGATATGGTTACAGAAAGGTATATGTCTACGTTTTGCCAATATGTAGCGTACAAAATTAACATAAACAAGCAATTAGCATTAAGGTGCCATGCGAATACATTACATAAAAAAAAAATATTTAAATAAATGTCAGTTGTGTAAAGAGATCATTACAATTTTAAATCAATAAACACATTCATACTTAATCAATAAATAAATCATACCTATTAGCAAGCTCCCTAATTAGCAAGTCAGAATCGTCATACCTCTGTTTATCAGTAGTAAACTTATTTGGCCTTATTACAAAACAAGGTTTATCTCTAGACCCAGGTTTAAAGCATCGAGCCGTTTATGAATTTCGAATTTTGTTCCGACGAATTTAAAGTTCTCATTACAGAAAAACTGTCTTTAAACCCGAGTCTAATTGTCAATTTTGTATTAAGAACTTTACATCTGTAGGAAAAAATAATAATTAGTACAATCGTATGGTTTAGGGACCTTACACCTTGAGTTGATGCTGATTGATACACTGATTACTGAGCGATAGATATTTATTGATAAAAGTATGATTGCATGATAGATGAGTGCACGCGGTATGATTGCTGAGTTGGCCGGCCTGGCGCAGGTAAAATGCTCACATCATCAACATCATCATCATCAGCCAACACACATAGCACATAGGCCTCTCCAATTGCACCCCATTCAGCTCGATTCTCGGCAACTCTCATCCAGCTGCCACCAGCCCTGCGAAGATCGTCGCTCCACCTAGCCTGAGGGCGTCCTACCTTACGTTTGCCGATTCGCGGTCTCCACTCAAGAACACGTCTACCCCAACGTTCATCGGTTCTACGGCTAATATGGCCGGCCCATTGCAACTTCAGCTTGCTTATTCTGTGGGCTATAAATGCTGACATATTGATATGAAAACTGTGCTGTGCTTGGACAGTCCAAGCACAGCAAAGCCAACAACAATGAACACTTTCAGGTTGAGGGTATACAAAAACTTACGATGTATCTATTAGTCGGAGCTACACGTAAATACATAAAATATTTCTACTTTTAACACGCATTTTTATGAAAAATGGTTCCTAACTACATCATTACCCTTCCATTCCACCATAGATCATCATTCGACCTCATCATACTAATGCATGACAAATACATAATAACAGGAGGTCGCAGATCAAACAATGTGGCCGTATGACCCGTACTGTCGATAATGAGGCGACATCATTAATATTATGTCACGATATATGATTGATTGGGTGTCACGGGGTCACGACTTTTTGTTTGATAATGTTGATATTAAAAATGACGATTGTCTATATTGATAAACGGAAAGTATTATCAACTATTACTTAGTATTTTTATATTTCGTCTGTGTGGTGCCGGACGTAAAGAATAGCACTCCCCTATTTCTTCCCGTGGGTGTCGTAAAAGGCGACTAAGGGACTTACTAGAGAATGGGCAGCAGCGTTCTCTATGCATTTCAACAGCAAACTGCGATCGCCAACCCGCCTGCCAAGCGTGGCGATTATGGCAAACCCTCTTTGGGGGAGGCCTATGTCCAGCAGTGGACGTCTGTCGGCTGACATGATGAATGATGACTTAGTATTTTATGTATTTGACGGCGAAGCAAGTGGCGCCGTCTATTTTTGTTACTAAGTTACTGGAATCACCGAAAAGGTCAGATAAGAGTGACACTGGCTGCTGACAGTCATTTAGACTCTAGCAGAGTGTCAAGAAGAATAATTAATAATCTAAGGTCGCATCTCTTAGGTCGCATCGATAGTTGCGTGGCGGCTGTCTTCGGATGACAGAAGAAGATATCAGAGGAAGCCGCTGTCGTACAACGTCCACGACGAACTGTTATATTCCGGCACAATCCTGATGATATTGAAGCTGTTGAAAGCAGTAGTATACAAAGTCAAAGTCAAATTGTTTATTTCGAATAGGCCCATAAAAGGCACTTTTGAACGTCAATATTTACAAAAAAATAGAATTGATTCTAGTCGCCCCTTCCAAAAGGTAGTTTCGTTTGGAGAAGAATGGGCAAGAAACTCCACCATTACTCTTTTAAAATCTTGTACAATATTTTTTATAGGTACGTTCATTATATGTGAAGATGACGCACCTAGAATAAAATTACTATACCACAATATGTAATAAAAAGAGTTAAGAATGAAGCAATGACAGATAAATTAATTATGTGATAGATACATGGTGCTCACATATTTACAAAAATTATAAAAAAAATACGGTTTCCTAAAAAATAGCAATATGAGTGTGAGATAAGGTAATCACAGAATTTAAAATAAATGACATAAAAATAATAAATTAAACAATTAAAATAGCAGCCTGTTTGATTTTGTCTAGACTCTAGATTGTCCTATAGAGCGATGATCACTTCTGGTATAGGCTATCCTGCGCCGTTATATTTAATACATGGATTTCTGCAGAGTAAGGTAAAGGGCCCGGAAGAGCTGGATGAGACTCGTACAGACCAGGGACGCATGGCACAAAAGAGTGGAGGTCTAAACTCAGCATTGGGTGGAACAAGGCTGCTGATGATGATGATGATGATGATCTAACGCCTGTTTCCATAACTTACTACTTTCTAACTTTATTGGATTTCTTCTTTTGTATTAAAGAAATCTAATAAAGTGGCAATTTAAAAAAATCAAGAGCTTTCAACCCTTGCTATATACTTAGATAGGAATGCCAGGTGTATTGCAGGTGTGTTGCATTCTCAGAGACCAAACTAAAATGTGTCATGTGCCTGTGATTAAGTAGGTACACCAGCACCCTTGAAGTTGGAACACAGCCAAGGCCGTCTTTAACGTATTGGGGGCCCTGGGCATTTAAGGGCGCTCTTGTATATGAGAATGCAGGATACAAGAGCGAGCTTGAAATTTATAGCAGGCCTCGGATAGGTTAGGAAATTGTAGTTTTGTCGACGTACGCAGAAAAGTTTGGGAACTAGAGTCTGACCTCAACAAAAGCTGTCCAATAAAAAAAGCTGCAATTTAAAAAATTAAGAGCTGTGAACTCAAACTCAAACTCTCAAAACATTTATTTCAATTAAACCTATTACAGGCACTTTTGAATTGTCAAAGAGTCGGTCAAATAGTCAGAAAGTTGAAGCTATTTGCCGGACTGCCGCCGTGGGATCTGGAGGCAAAAGTCCTCGCGCACATTTGGGAGTGGCGCGAGGAGGTGAAACGCCGGGGTGAAACTCCGCTGCTGCGAGAAATCGCGGCACAGCTGACGGAGCTCCGGCGGGATCTCATGGCGGCATGGAGAGTGCGATTGTCGCAGCGCTGGGCACGCCACAATTGTGGCGATAAGTCCCCTCTTTGAGGAGTGACTAGAGAGGCGCCACGGCGTCCTCACCTTCCGCCTGACGCAGGTCCTCACCGGACACGGTTGTTTCGGGAGGTTCCTGTTCAGGATAAAGCGGGAGGAAACGCCCGGGTGTCACCACTGTGTGGATCGCCCGGAGGACACGGTGGAGCATACGGTGGAGGTCTGCCCGGCTTGGGCGGAGCATCGCCGTGTCCTCACGGAGGCGATCGGCGGCGGCGATCTCTCGCGTCCGGCCCTGGTTCAGGCCATGGTTCGGAGCGAGAGTGCATGGGAGGCCGTCACCTCCTTCTGCGAAGCAGTAATGCTCGCGAAGGAGGAGGCGGAACGCGTGAGGGTGAGGCAGGGTTCGCGACCTCACGCGCAGGAGACGCCCCGGGCGTCGGGAGTCGCAAGCTGATTTCCGGCCACCGTAGGCGCGGGCCTGCGGACGGTGAGCGATGGGTAGCTCGCCGTCCGATAAGCATCAGGCCCGGGTCGACGGCGTGTTGTGTTTCACGCGCGCCTCAAAGAGATGTCAGCACCAACTGACGGGGTCCGTTAGGGCCAATGCCTGCCAGGGTTGCGAGTTTGTCCGAAAGGGATATCGTGGCCCTGGCACACAGGCAACGGAAGGAACATGGGTGGGTTTTAGTCAGTAAAAGTCTGACACGCCCTCAGCTCAGCCCAGAGCGGGAGAAGTTATTTGATAATTTCCCACCCAAAAAAAAAAAAAAAAGATCTCTATGGAGAAGAACAGGCAGGAAACTCCAAGGACACTCTTTTAAATCAAAATATTAAGCACCCTTGCTATACACTCTAAAAATATGATATACTGATGTAAGTATCGCAGAATACTTCTTAAATAATAATTAGTATCAACACCGTTTATGGAGTGTATAGCAAGGGTTGAAAGGTCTGGATTTTTTTAAATTGCCGCTTTTTTCTTGGACAGTTTTCGTTGGTCAGTCTCTAAGAAAACGTAGAATGTATCTATGAGCGAGCGAAGTGAACACGAAAATTTTAACACCCGTTTGAGATTTACTTAGCTTTTCTTTTGACAGCCTCTAGCTACGACGCTGGCAGGAATTAGGGGGCCCCATGGACCGCGGGGCCCTGGGCACTTGCCCAGAGTGGCCAATGGAAAAGACAGCCCTCAACTCAGTAACGCGTCTTGACTGCGAAAATTCGCATAGTGAATACTTCCCTGGACGCGCTCCTTCACACCGACCTACCTATCCTACTACTAGCTAGTTACTAAGTATCCTACACACAAACTATATATACACATAAATTAAATTAAATGTCCCTACATCGAATCTAACAACGAACTAAATAGAGTCGAAAAGTCCTCCGTATCGCTGTCGACTGGTAATGTTCCCGAGAGACTGGCGGCGATGCCACGTTGTATGGCAATATTGGCAATGCTTAGCCTCTGGCCAGAGCCACTATCCAACTATCAAAATAAGAAGACATTTAGTTTTATATTTTGTTTTAATTTGATTGTTATAATTACAAAAAAAAAAACAAATACCTACTAATTATTTTAGATTTTGTATTGTTGTCCCATCCAATCACATACCATGCTAGTACCCAGCTCGTCACAATACTAATCGGCGCGTCTACACGCGTCACTGCCCACCCCCGCACATCGAAGCGTGATAGTGTCAATATAAATACTACCCTGTGTTAATATCGAATAGTGGATGGAAGCTGTTTTCACTTTCATTTGTTTTTTTATGCGTGCATTTTTGTATTGGTAGGTTTTAGATTGATAACTATTTTTTAAAATTGAAGATAGGGAAATTCTATACCAATTTCTTGTAAGTGCATTATGTATAAAAGTCGTAGATTTTCAATCAGACCAAAACTGTTTTTGATTTCCTGGTAGCAAATAGAGTTTGAATTTTTAGTTAATTTTCACCATTAATTTTTACGATATTCGAAGGAAATGTTGGAAGAGTGTCTGTCTGATTACCTATCTACGACCGATCGAAAGAAGAAATAATTCAACATCAACCATAATTTGTTTATAAAGATGGGCCAAAAACTGCTGAAATTGATATATCCTAAGACGGTAGACTTGCAAACTCATTTCGTCCTGCTTAATACTAACTCAGCACACAGCGCTATCTTTACCAAGTCTGAAACTGGCCAGGATTTAATAGAAGTGTAAGTAGGTACACATAAATCATCGATCTCTTCTCTATGATAAAATCACAAAATAACGTCACCGAACTTAACAAAACGTGTCATTCCAATTCTCCAATATTCACGACAAAAAAATACAAAAATAGGCCGTTCATCTCCCATTGTCTCTTAGCAGCAATCTCGTCGATTGCTGCCGGGACAATGACGAGCAGTGGCGCGTGAACAGCGTATGGATAGCAGCAACAATGGCAGATGATTGCTGCGATATTTTTTATGATTTGTATGAATATTGGGTCTTGATTTGTCAGGGATGTTGGATTTGTATATTGATGACACCGTTTAATTTGAGGCGAAATTAAGAAGGCGAATATTTTTTTTTCTGGGGAAATACGAAACTAATGTTGTAATTAATAGGTATGGTAACTGAAGTAGACATTTTAAATTACTTACTTCTGTAATTTTGCTACCGTACGTATCATATTAATCTTCTTCTTTTTAATAGGAACACCTTTCTTGTCGCTTTTTGTGGCAGTGATTTCATGAAATGGGACGGAAGTAACAGGAAGAGACAGCTTGAGCATGGAATAAGTAAGTACTTTTTAATAGCATGGATTTAGTAAGTACTTTATAATAGCATGGAATTTGTGTACTCATGGAATTAGTAAGTACTATATAGATTGTAAGTAGAGGGGGTCGAATTTCAACCAGTGAGCAACCACTAGTAATGAATTTCGAATAAATATTTCAGTATTTAGCAAAAAATTTAAGGTTAATTTCTGTTGCTGCTCAGTTGCTTTTTACCAAGGTCAGATGTCAGATGTTACACATCTTATGCGACTACTGTATGGCTCGCGTGTTTTTTTTGGAGTCCATGGTGCTTTTTAAATTACTTATGCCTTGTAGGTGACCCCGTTAATATAGTACAGTCAGTAGCGTTCATGAGATCCTCAGAAGTGCAGATCTATGCACTCTTGGAACATTCCAGCAAGTGGGTCATGTTCTGGACAGTACCGCACTCACATTAGGTGTCGGAGATATAAATCTATAATATTAATGACCTGGCAAAGGTGCATTGTTCACTGCGTGTTGGCGATATCAGGACATTACTGGACACGTCCACTCAATCTGTGTGGTTCTTTCATCAAAAGACCATTCACCAGACACCAACCTACATGGTCCTAAAATCCTTTGACCAAAATTATGTCCGGTTTGTTATGTACACATTGACATTAATATTTTTTTTATATACACAATAGCATGAATATTTAATTTGTAAAGTGTTATAATATTTTAATTATTGTACATGTGAAGACTATGTGGGGCATTGTTTATTTTTGTTTAGTTAGTTTTTATCATGGTCTGGCAGTTTGAGTAATTTTTGCGGCATGACCTTTTTTTGGTATTGTTCGTTGAATCGTTGAGCTCCTTAAGTGCTGCACTGCGTGCACTGACTGAACAGGTCCACTCATTGGTGTGGTTCTTTCATCAAAAGACCATTTCAGACACTAATCTACATGGTCTTCACATAATCTAAAACCAAGATTATGCCTGGACTTTAAAAGAGTCTGCCTTCGGCTGTCGGCCTTTCTTCTCAGAGTAGTCAGTTATGAAACGCTGTCCTCATCTAGTTTTTAAAAATATGATTGACGTGTGTAAAAGTGATTGTACAAACCTACTTACAGAAATAAAATTATTTATCACTAAAGTACGGGTTTCCTTAAGATGTTTGGGAGACAAAGGTTAACAGAAGTCACATTGAAAAGAAAACATTATAATACGCACAAGATCTCAAAGGAATAATAACATAAAAAGATTAATAGTGCCCACTTGTAATAATTAGTATGGTCGAAGGTGTAGATTTTTTTTTAGTCCCATGTATTTTTAATAACCTACCAGTGGATATAAAAAACTGTATCACAAAAACCTCCTTTAAAAATAAAATAGATAAGTACTTACCTTTTTCATATGTTTTGTGAAAGCCTCGCTGCAGAGGAGACTTAAAAGGGAAAAAGTAAATTAGAATGCAAGATAGTTTTAACCTTTACTTATGTGAAAAAGTGTCATTATAAAAACCAAATTTTAAACTTTATTTACAAAAAATAAGGAGCTACGTCTGCCAACAAACTGCTGTGCAGTTTGGCGGAAGTAAATATATTATGTCTATAAATTAATAAACTATTATTATTATTATTATTTTTATTTTTTTGTAACTAGTCTTGCTTGGTTTGAAACTACTAAAGGGGTCCTTGGAATTCGGGAACACTATCTCATTCAGTCAAGATATTTTATGGTTAGAAATGTACGAAAATAAATTTCATGGTTACTTGTTATGAAGGTTAGCAAGTCAAAGAAGTATTAAGGCGACGATAACCGACTTTTAATGATTTTATACTTTAGATCACGTCTAAACGAGTAGTGTTAATGTTTTGAAAAAAAAAATATGTTAAATTAGAGCATTTTCTCAATAACTTATTATGTGAATATTTTAGATTATGTTTATATTACAAAGTGAAATTAATTTGAAAAGTTATGTCTAATGCGAATAAAAACTGAGAATGACGTAAAATCTACCAAGCGTATTTTTCTGAAACCTTCACCAATTTAAAGATAATTTAATTATTGATCTTGTAGTATACGTGTTTTATTAAAATACCTTTTGGTTTGTGTATAATAAATTAATAATGCGTCAAATTGGGGACAGCGCTCCTTGATGAGCGAGTCCTATTACTGGCTGAACGTACGACGCGTTGCGTGAGCTCAGTACAGAACACGCAAGCTAACCACTCAAGGTCACTGGCATATAACTCCGTCTTAACCATGCTGACTGGAGTCAGCAAGTGGTCTGCTAAAAAAATAATCATAAAAACACAAAAATATCGTGCTTTCTGCCAAAATTGACACCTAATTAACAACCCCTCACGTTAGATGGCATGATGCTCCTAATTATCACGGAGCGACAGTTGCAGGCTCAATGGCGCGTGCATGCTATCACACTGCCATATGGTGTGGGGGTCAGCAGAGTAATGAGGATAGGGTACCAGTGGTGCTGTTTTTTGATTAGGATGGTAATGATGGGTGATTGGTTTTGAGAATGACGTGATCACCCGATTACACATTGAAATTACCTAAGCACAAACCAATTTAATCGTTGCGTGATCATGTAGCGAAAATGTGGTGTGCGTGTATCCTTTTGCCCAGAATTGAAAGAAAGAAAAGTATTTTATTTGGAACACGCACAAGAATTACAAATATAGCATTTAAAACTAACATATACAACAATAACAATCAAAACTTGTGCGATGCCAAAAATTTAACTATCTCAGCATAATGCCGTGATATTTAAATACCGCAGCCCTGGTATTCTGATAGGGCCCGATTTCTTAGCGCGATTAGGGCACGAATTGTGATAGTTTCCCCAACAGCATTGGTTGATAATTAAATACCGGCAAAGTGCGTTTCGGGCCATGCACAATGAAGGGTTCCGTAGTTGGCATGAGTTAATACCAAAAACAAACTTAACTTTGTAGTTAAAAACATGTTCTCCGATACATCGATAAACGCCACGGTCAATTCTTCAACTGCAACTGTAAGTTTATAATCGGTTTTTTTTTATTATGTTATAGGAAATAGTTCGAAAATAGTTCATTTGTTGCTTACAAATTAACTACTTTCGGAATTTTCCTTTACTTGTGCTGTGATACCTTGCTTCTGGCCAAATTTCATGATTCTAGGTAAACGAGAAGTATAACCATAACTGTCTTATTACAAAACAAGATTTATATTTTGAGATGGCTTAATTAAACCATGGAGCCAGTTTTTGTAATAAGAACGTAACTGTGATTGAAATACCGTTCTTTATACAAAACTGAAAACTTAGTTTGGTACTAAGTTGTCAGTTTTGTGTTAAAGAACTTTATTCCGTCTATGGTAATGTTACCATAGACGGGGTAAGAAACACTTGCTTTTTTACAGTGGTTAGCTTTGTCGGTCAGTCATGGATATTACTAGATTTACAGAACATCTAATTTCCAACTACATACCTAGCAGGATATCTCTCAGCTACCTTTTATCTAATCCTCCGTCATATTGTGCCCAATCATCCCATACCTACTTACAGCCTTCACACTCGCATATAAAAAACACAGACAAACGCGAACAAGATATTTTGGGGGCATTTTCCTCAACTTATCCGCTGTATGTATAGCTTGTAGCGATGTATAGCGCTGTATAGCATCGATGCAGCGCTTTTAATCCTCTTAATGGAAGCGGGGTTGAAAAGGGAACAGGAAAAACCAAGGAGACGATATCATCACCCTAGCCTTGTTCCAATTATGTTGGGGTTGGTTTACAGTAATAATGTTTTTTTTTTGGAGTCGGTTATTTTTTTTTTGTAATTTATTATATTTTTAAATTTTTTGTGGGTCAGTTTGTAATTTATCTAAGTTACAATAGCCGAATGTCAACTGCTCATCACATTTTATATAATATTGCTATTCCCGATACAGGGGCGTTAATTGTTGACGAGTTCTCTTGGTAAGAACCAAGTAAACTGATGGTGCCTTCACCATATGCATTGTGACGAGCATAAATTGCTATGCAACCATATTAAAGTGCCTAATCGAATTGCAATCCATGAAATACTTATTATTAAGTAGTTCCGGTGGCCATCTGTGGTCCAGTACCAATTCACCAAAAATCGTACAGTTCAAGAAGACGTAAAAAAACGGTTGCTCCGTTAACTATAGCTACTTTAATGCCTACTAAACTTTAGCCAGGGATATAATATATAATAGAAACATTTCATCAAACCTCTGCAACTTCATACCGTGATGCCTTATATTTTATGTGTCTTTAACAAAGAACAGTTTATCAATTAACTCGTCTCCACCCCCTGCTCGCGTCAAGTGGCGTGCCCCATGCTTTTGTTTCGGTAGCTCGGCGGGTGCCGCTAGCCCGGCGTGGCGATGACGAAACTTACTGTTTTTATCACTCTTATATTTTTATGTCATTTCAGATGAACGACGTCCATTGCTGCATAGAGAACGCTGCTGCCCATTCTCTAGTCCCTTAGTCGCCTTTTACGACACCCAAGGGAAGAAATAGGGTGGTGCTATTCTTTACGTCCGGGACCACACGGAACAATAATACATAATATTAGTTAGGATAGGATATTTTGCCGATCTTTGTGAGGACCAATTTCTGCATTGGACGATTGCAGGTTGACACATTGAGAAAGATACCAGGCAGCACCTATTTTCGAGAACCCAATTCAGTTCCCAATATCAAAACTTTAAGCACATAGCAAACATTCAGATGAGGTTTAGAATCCAATATCTTTAAACTCAGCCTCCCAATATTAAGTGAAGAGGTCAAACACTGACGCCGGAAGTAATAGCATTCAAATTGCCGTTCATATCCGCAAGCAGAGGGCGCCACTGAAGCTATGTATTAGCATTTGAACTGCTCTCCAATTTGATTGTTTTTCGAATGAGTTTTGACGATACAAACATTATTTTTGATGATGAGTTTTAAAGGATAATTATTCTGGCATGGACTGTGTGATTTGGATGAGTAGACAAAGGCTTATTGCAATGATGGAGTCCTAATCCAGGGCATGTCTAAATCAAAATCAAAAGTCATTTATTCAAACTAGGCTGAGAATCAGCACTTTTCGAACGTCAAAAATTACAGGAGACAGTCCCCCAAAAACGCCCACCCGTCACCACTTCCTAGTGCTTTAGCTGGGAAGAAGAAGTGGCGCAACAAACTCCCCAGCAGCACAGCTGTCTGTTCGCATAAAAAACTTGAATCTATACAATCAAATGTAAAATAATTTGCATTACGCAACACAAAACATTAAATTAAATGATTTGTCTTATGTTAGCTAGCACACACTATTATACAAAAAAAAAAATATATATATATTCGTCGAAAACTATACTCAAGCAGAAATAACGTAAACAAAACGTATCTAAGTAAATAAAAGCCTGGATGTGAGTGAGTGTCTGGATTAGGATATAGGATACTTTCTATTCCGATATTCCAACGGGATCGACAATTATGCGGGTAAAACCGCGAGGCGCAGCTAGTCTGCTTTTAAAAGTAGGTACTATAAGTTTACCGTACTATAGAATTGGACGATGCAGTTTGTTGTTGATGCAAGAGGCACGCCTGCTGCCAATCCACTTAAACAGCTCGATTATTACGAGCGATGAGCGAGTTGTGACTTATTCTTAGTCGGTAGCAACAAGGTTCGAATCCAGTGGATGTCATAAAGAAACGTCAACTTTACGTCAACACGTCGTCACCTATTACTTGTGGAGAATAAACAATTTGTCGTTCTTTCAACAAGATGGATTTCAAAATATACATACAAATAAAGTAGCCGACGACGACAGTCGAGGACGGCACGGTTGGCGCAGTGGTTAAGCGATACTGCTGCGCTGCGTGTCGCTGGTTCGATTCCCGCATGGAACAAATATTTGTATGACCTACATGTAGTTGTTCCGAGTCTGGCTGTTTGTGTGTGTGAGTTTAAATGTTTGTAAACGCACTCACGATAAAATTCCTAGTGCAACGTTTTATAAAGGAAAAAAAAAAAGTGAGAGATGTTACAAAATCAACACTACCATATAAAACTATAACTGTAGTCGTGCCTCGTTCAGTTTCCCAGTGCTACTAAGCTCTGTAGTTGAACAGAGAGTGCAGATTTCAACAAAATTCAATCGATACATTAGTAACCTGTGGAAAATGGTTTAACTTACCAAGTAGGCGCAGATAAACCCTTGCACGAACGCGTGACATAAAAGAAAGAAAGAAGAAAGAAAGAAAATACATTTATTTAGCACAGACTAAAGGCACACAATATAATATAAGTACAGGGTAAAAATAAAAAATAAAAAAACAAGTAAAGTGCGACGTAAGAAATTAGCGGGTAAGTGTGGATAAAGGTAAATTCGAAAGATTTTTGAATCTAAGATACTTGAACTACACTGACCGTCAAAACAAAGTACCCAGAGCAACATTTTCATACAAACGAGGTCATTTCGAAGCCTCGGTTACCGAGAACCGAGGTTTGAAAATGTTGCTCAGAACCTGCAGTCTCGAAATAAATAGCGATTGCTTTACGACCGAATTCGGTCGCAAAGTCCTAATGGAGTCCCTACCCCTGGAAGGTCAAAAAATACTTGAAAGATTGTGATTTTTTCGTGCTTATCAAGCAATTTTGAACGTCTAGAGATCCCATTAGGACTTTGCGATCGAATTTGCTCGGTAAGCGATCGCTATATATGTCGAGTCTGCCTGGGTACTTAGTTTATATCATTTTGTTTTTTTTTTTGCTACAAGCACAATCCTAACTAATATTATAAATGCGAAGGTGAGTTTGTTTGTTTACGTTGTCAGGCTAAAACGGTAGGTCTGGTAGGGCCAATGCCAGCCAGGGTTGCGAGTTTGTCCGAAAGGGATATCGTGGCCCTGGCACACAGGCAAATGAAGGAACACGGGTGGGTTTTAGTCAGTAAAAGTCTGACACGCCCTCCCGCTCCGCCCAGAGCGGGAGAAGTTATTTGATAATTTCCCACCCAAAAAAAAAAAAGATAAAACGGCTGAACGGATTTGTATGATTTTGGCGCATTATGATCTGGCTTAGGTTAGAGGATACTTTTTATACTGGTAATACGTTTCCGTGGGATAACTTCCGACAAACAACAAAAGCTAGTTAAAGATACAGTCTTTTATAACTATACAAGGTGGATTTTTGGGACGAGGCAGTAAGGGTTACCTTAAACGTTGTAGCTACAGGAAACGGTCTTAGAAGACTGTCCTTAACTTTTGGAGACATACCGATCTGCAATCACAGATTTTGAAAAAACTGTACAGTCAGCAAGAAAATGGGCAGTTTTCACAAAAACATTTTTTGATGCCAATCGATCCTGTTTCTCATACTTAAAAGCTTTTACGACGTACGGCATTTCATACAAAATTTCAAGCCCTTGTTTTTCGTAATGACTAAACCGATTTTAATGAAACTTCATACTCATAAGCAGGATACAAAGCTCTAAAAAGTTAGTTAAGAATGTTTTATTTAATAACAGATAACTGGAAATCTCTATTTCTTTGGAAAATGTATTATCTTTCTAATTTGACTGTAACACTATATTTTTCGATAATGTTCTTAACAAAATTTTGACGAATACGCGTTATAATTTTTATTTGTTTTCTTGTAGCGATAACGATCAAGGTCCTTATTGCCCCATTTAAAAAATCCACCTTGTATATTATGTGAATCGTTCGAATTCATGCAACATTTACTATAGATGCGTTCGTGTTAGGCCCAAAGATCCAAAGCTAAACCAAGTTCAAAACAACACTTGACGCACAGACGTCATGCCGCTATCAGCCACTAGGCGGCTCTCACATCAAAGAGACGTCTGCCAGATAAGCACATCTCGAGGACTACACAAATACATTCAAGTATTTTTAGCTACCGAGCGAGTGGTGTGGTTGTACTCGATGGTATTTTTTATGGGTGTTGTGGTAGGAGAAAATGTAATTTATGTTTATTTGTGAGGTTTTTGAGGCCATTATGGTAAGAATTGGTAAATAAGTGTTAGTAAATGGACTGGTTTCAGTGATAAAGTCTAAATCTGGGAACAGACAATAAAAAAAGGGAAAGGAGATTCTATGTTCGTCAGTACGTATATTTTTTAATGTATTTACATCAATATTTTCATAAAATAGTCGTAGTTTTGGAGTAAGCTTCAATAATTTTTGTATTTTTCTCACGTAGAATATGTGGATGATGTTACAATAACTTGTGTAACTATTATTTACATAGCATCGTAGTGGTATTCGAGTTTGTGTGGGGTAGGTACCGCAATTAAACAGTGAAAAATTAAAACTTTTTACAAAAAAAAAAACAACCGGCTTTCGACTGTCTTTGGTTTTGTATTTTCGTTTTTTGCCATCGTCTTTGTACCTTATGTTTTATTTTAAATCAAATACATTTAAGGCGGAGATTTCTGAAAATGGTCATAAATGTCGTTTTTTAAAGCAGTGTATCTCTTAGCGAATTTTTTTTTTGTTTGAAAATGGACAACCTACCACACATTCTAGGCTTCACAGAACGAGTAAGATAATCCTTAAGGCGACGATAACCGACTTTTAATGATTTTCTCAATAATTTAATATGTGAATATTTTAGATTACGTTTATATTACATAGTGCAATTAATTTGTAAAGTTATGTCTAACGCGGATAAAAAGCTGAGAATGGCGCAAAATCTACCAAGCGTATTTTTCTGAAACCTTCACCAATTTAAAGATCATTTAATGACTGATCTTTTAGAATGCGCGTTTTATTAAAATACCTTTTGTTTTGTGTATAATAAATTAATAATGCGTCAAATTGGGGACAGCGCTCCTTGATGGGCGAGTCCTATTACTGGCTGAACGTACGACGCGTTGCGTGAGCTCAGTACAGAACACGAAAGCTCACTCAAGGTCACTGGCATATATCTCCGTCTTAAGATAGCAGCGAGAACTGCTGAAGTGACATTTTAGCGTTTTGTGATACTTTTCTTATGTTACGAGATGCACCTTTACCGAAAAAAACTGGTTAGAATTGTGGCCAACCGCCTCTTCTTTTTCGCGTTTACTTCCAAGTTAGATTTCTTTACGACTAATCCAGATTTGTTAACTCATCATCATCATCATTTCAGCCGAAAGCCGTCCACTGCTGGACATAGGCCTCCCCCAAAAGGGAGTTTGCCATAATCGCTACGCTTGGCAGGCGGGTTGGCGATCGCAGTATGGTGTTAAAATGCATAGAGAACGCTGCTGCCCATTCTCTTGTAATTAGTCCCTCAGTCGCCTTTTACGACACCCACGGGAAGAAATGCGTTAGTGCTATTCTTTACGTCCGGCACCACACGGACGGATTTGTTAACTGCTCATACGTAACTCCCGTTCAGTAATTTTACTGCTTTAATTACCCATTTAAATATTTATGTTATGATTGAAAACAAATGTTAAAATGGGTAAAATAATAAATAAATGAGTAAAAATAAAAATGAGTCATAATTTATGACTCAAATTTTTTTAGCTTACTCCTCGTTTTACTGCCGAACTTGTTAATAAACATGTATTTTTTAATTTACCAAAATAACAATTACCAACTGCCGCTTTAAATCAGTGCCTTTAGCAATTACATCTTCCACATAAAAAAACAAATACTTGAAACACTCTAACTGCTATGAATACAACAATAACTCAAATCCGGTTCACCGAAGAAAACATGGCATCGAAACAAACAAATCAGAATCCACTTAAATTCCAAAAATATTCTGTAAGAGCTTACTATTATTTATTTCGAGCAATATTTCGACGTTAAAAGCTAAATGTGAACCGACGAAAGATCGACTCAAAACAATTACGCGCGTCGATACATTTTATCATTTCTAGACTAGTGACCCGCCCTGCTTCGCACGGTTTAACGATTTGACAAACATCAAGATTTCTTCATTTTATGTAAGTTTAATATTTTAATGTACTTATACACAGCCTTCCGGAATAATATCTCTAAATTATGGTGAAAACTGCATCAAAATCTGTTGTGCAGTTTATAAGAACAACGCGGTCACACAGCAAGACATGAAAAGCGACCTTAATTTGTGATATGTATAGATATTATAGAATAAACATTTTTGGACTTTTTCCTTGCGCACGCGTCTGGCGGACAGCCAATGGGAGCGTGCGGTGGAGTTTCAAAGCGGGGGGGGCGTGGTCTAAGGTATGCTGATCGGGGTTCAAGATTGTGTGGTGCACCGTCATGCTTTCTGGGAAGCTGTAGTCAAAATATTGAGGGTTCCGTGTGAGGAGTAGGGTCTTTGGCCTCTTATTGTGGCAATATATCTTTTTACGTGTATTTCGTGGATGGCTTCACGCCAAATAGTACCTACTGGGCAAAAAAGTTCAACCTGTTCTACTTCTAGTTTTAAAACAGTATTGGAGAATAAAGTGTTATTGAAGGAACATGCAAATTACCTGAACGCAATATTCAAGGTGTGAAAAAAAGGATAATTACAATTCTATTAAGATAACGACTTTGTTTTAAATTACGTAGGTATTCACAAAATTCCACCATAAATCCTCACTATTATTATAAATGCGAAAGCGAGTTTCTTTGTTTTTCACGCTTAAACTGCTGAACGAATTTGGATGATATTTGAGAAATGGGTAGACGATAGCCTAGATTACGATATAGGATACTTTTTATCCCGATATACCTACGGGATCGAGATTTATTCGGGTGAAACCGCGGGGCGCAGCTAGTAATTTAATAAGTATGTGGTAAAATAGGATCTCCTTTATTGTTAGCTAGCTGCTGCCCGCGGCTTCACCCGCGTGGCATTTTTTAAATATATAAACCTTCCTCTTGAATCACTCTATCTATTAAAAAAAACGGTCAAGAGCGAGTCGGACTCGCGCACCGAGGCTTCCGTACGAATATTTATGATGTTTATGATTTCTGAAAAACTGTGCTATTTAGAGACATCATTTTATTTTTCCTGTAATCTTTACTTAGGCTTCTATGATATAGAATAATTTCAGATTTTTATCTCTGCAAACTTCGGAGATAAGGGGGGGGGGAACGGTATTTTTTTTTACATTTTTCATCACAAGTCGGAAACTATGCTGCCTAAAAAAAAAAATATGTTTGAGAATGTGCAAACAGCGTTCTCTTTCATATGATACCCCAAAAGCCCTAGTAGCCCCACTTCAAATTTTTAAGACCCCCTTTCAGTCCCTTTTGCAAAAAAGATATATTTTTTAAATTTATTTCTTGCTTGCATAATAGTTGGGCAAACGTCATCTAAAACTATTCTAAATTTCAAGTTGATAGCATTAGTAGTTCTTGAGATATCCAGGTGTGACAGACAGACAGACTTAGTCTCACCATAAGGGTTCCTTTTTTTCCATTTTGGTACGGAACCGCATCAAAATCCGTTGCGTAGTTTTAAAGATCTAAGCATACATAGGGACAGACAGGAAGCGGGAAGTGACTTTGTGTTATAAGTACTATGTAGTGATTTTGATTTAATCTACCTATTTGACATCTGAAAATCCATACGAGTAATAGAGTTAGGTATTGACCTTGAAATTGTCGTGTGGGGTCAAATAATAAGATAGCATACTGTGTGGGTGTAAGACCTCTGCCTTTTCTATATTTATTTTGCTCAGCGGAACCCATATCAGTTCAAAATATAACCTACATAGACTAACTACTGAAAGATGTAATGCAAATGTATTTCAATCCGGTAGAGTCTAAAACCGAATACTTCTTACTTTTAGTTAGAGTTATTAAAACTGTCTTGCAATATTGTATGAGTAATATTTACAATTGATAAATTGTATTATTATGTATTTTTGTTTTATGAAGATAAAATTGGTTTCCATTTATAAATTGGCGGGTTTAAGTCATTATAAGTTGAAGGTGACGTGTCCAAAAATAGCTTTTTGTTTAATCATTTATTTAGGACACAAAGAGGACTGTCAAGGATGTAAAATTCGTGAGTAATAAGTTATTTGGGGTATGAAGAGATTCGTCATGAATTTATAAAGAGCTGATAAATTGGAGAAGTCTTTTTTACACTACCTATGCAAGGTTCCGTGTTATGCCGGACGTAAATAATAGCACCATACTTTCTTCCCGTGGATGCCGTAAAAGGCGACTAAGGGACTTACTAGAGAATGGGCAGCAGCGTTCTCTATGCCTTCTAACACCACACTGCGATCGCCAACCCGCCTGCCAAGCGTGACGATTATAACAACCCCTCCTTTTAGGGGAGACCAATGTCCAGCAGTGGACGTCTTTTGGCTGAAATGATGATGATGATGCAAGGATGAGCTTTAAGATAAATATCACCAGGCAAATGTGGCTACATTTGCCTGGTGATTAGGACTCATATTATTGACTCATCATTTATTCATTTCAGCCGAAAGACGTCCACTGCTGGACATAGGCCTCCCCCAAGCACCACCACTTCGACCGATTCTGTGCTTCCCGCATCCAGCGGATACCTGCGGCCTTCACAAGGTCATCGGTCCACCTTGTAGGAGGCCTTCCAACGCTACGTCTTCCGGTACGCGGTCCCATCGGCCATCAGTTCTGCGAGCAATGCGCCCTGCCCACTGCCACTTAAGCTTGGTAATTCTTCGGGATATGTCGGTAACCTTGGTTCGCCTGCGGATCTCATCATTTCTGATTCGATCACGTAGGGAAACTTCAAGCATAGCCCTCATATTATTGACTATATTTATCATATTAGTGACTTAAGTTTCATTAAGCTAAGCGTCTGTCAAATCAACTTTTCTTAGGGCAGAGAGCGTACCTAGTGACTTATGTATCATTAAACTAGGTAAGCATCTGTCAAATCTAAAATCGTAGAATAAACTTTTCTTAGGGTAGAAACCAAAACGATGCATCGCCAGCATAAAATAGTCGTGTACTTAGGATGTAAAACGAGTCTTACAATAAGCCAAAACAAACTACTTTACTGCAGCTACTGTTTATTTAATCCCTTACAATACTAATATCAATGTGTCCATCTTTACTAAAACACGAACGTTACACGCCACGTTCGTACAGCATGAAGGATCTGACCTTTGCATAAAAACCTTTGCAACAAGCTTATCGTACCCTTAACAATGCCAACTCACTATAAAAAACGGTAATTACTACATTAACCTGTTTCATACAAAAAAGAAAGTAAGGAAACGTTTAAAAACTTTATCATCTGTCAAATCTGACGTTTCGGCGGCCATTGTGAAGCATTACTGGCCAATAGCGGCGCCCGCTTTGAATTTAGAATGTTTTCTTTTTCGAATTCAACTGTCCATTGTTTTCGGTTTGTATCTTTTTAACGATCTATTTTTAGCTCTGTTAGGAATTTATTCCTACTGATTGAGTTTTGTTACACTATTTGTGATTAATATGAGGCGTTAGAATATGAGCCTAGAAAAAGCAAAGGCATTTGAATGTTAAATATGTGCAAGTCATTTTACTGGCACTAATACAATACGCTGCTGGGCAGTAGAAATAGCCATAGTGTTCTAGTTCTCCCGACGACGACGAGTCCTTTCAAGAGGGAGCTCTACCATTATACTGCATTTTTATAAGTATCAAAGACCATCAAATTTTTATTAACCTTCTTATAGTCGGCCCTTTTACGGGGGCTACTCAACATCAAAGAATAGACATATTTTAACATTAAGCCAATTTCGTCAAAATCACTACTATTACATCAAAAATCGGTCAATATTTTTACTAAAATAAAATAAGTTGGGACTAAAAAACCTCTTTTTACATTTAATGTTACAAAATTAGCCATCGTAACGAAAATAGGTCTAATTTAGAGTTGAAAAGTATTGTGAGGGCTAAAAGCTTTTTGTGCCATCTCACCCTTCAGAGGAAATAAGGGGCAATTTTAAATTGTGGGTACAGTCGGATACAGTATATTGCCTTGTGGCATTCCTTCCTTTTATGTGTACTGTAATTGGAATTTCTTTTTTGTTTGAAAAATTCTGAAGTTCTACAAATCTTCAACTTCAACTGTTCATTAATGGATTTTGTGGAAGAGAACACACACACAGAGACACCTGCCAATAACACGTAGTTATCTAATACCCGTTTATCAATCGCCGGAGAGAGTGACATCTACCAACCCGCACTGGGCCAGCGTTGCCAGATTTTTTTTCGGGATCTAAATCGGGATTTTGATTTTTTTTTTGGTAAAAGAAGCGGGATTCTGTCATCAAAAGCGGGACATAATAAGAATACGTAAATAATCACTTATTTTTAACTACTTATATTGTTTGAGTTTCAAATTACGTTTACAATGTTAAACAATAGAAAATGTATTGTAATGAAAATATGTTACTTTACTATACTTACGTAAAGAATAGCACCTCCCCATTTCTTCCCGTGGGTGTCGTCAAAGGCGACTAAGGGACTTTCTAGAGAATGGGCAGCAGCGTGCTCTATGTATTTGAACACCATACTGCGATCGCCAACCCGCCTGCCAAGCGTGGCGATTATGGAACCCCCCCCCCAATTGGCGGAGGCCTATGTCCAGCAGTGGACGTCTTTCGGCTGAAATGATGATGATGATGATTTACTAATTAATATCTGTATGGTTTGCCCTGTACCTAACTAAACTAAGTAAGTCCTCAGAGTATTAAAGTAATAGATTACTTACTTATTTATTTTTCTATCCCTGAAAAGCGGGACTGAGCCTGTTCCGAGCGGGACATTTAATTTTGGGCTAAACATCGGGACGCCCCGCCAAAATCGGGACGTCTGGCAACGCTGAACCTCAGCAGTGGGAACATTACTGGCTGATTATGCTAAACGCCGGATGATAATCAGCAGATGTTTTTTTTTGTTTTTACTGCGTTTTTCACTTTCATGGTGTAGGGATAAAAGACAGATTTTCCATAAAGATAGCATATGTCATGTTTTCTTGCGGAAAAAACGTTTCCACATGAAAACATGACATATGTCAATTTGGTTTCTATAATGTAAGTCTACTTGAGACATCATCTGCCCAACCTTTTCCCAACCAGTCGGGGTCGGCTTCCAGTCTAACCGGATGTAGCTGAATACCAGTATTTTCCATGGAGCGACTGCCTATCTGACCTCTACAACCCAGTTACTGGGTAACACGATACCCCTTGGTAAGACTGGAGGTCAGACTTTTGGGCTTCTGACGACCCGTAACGACTGTCAAAGATCCACGAATGACAGCCGGGAACAATGGCTTAACGTGCTTTCCGGGGCACGGAGGGGTCTTGGTATGTAAAGATGGTCACCCATCAACGGACCAACCGCGGTAAGTTTACTAGAGACCCTAGGTAGAAATAATTGTATAGAGAAAACGACGAAAAACATCACACACACACACAATAATATATTTTTTTGTTTTGGACCAAAAAAAAACCAATTTTTTGAACGATATATAGTTAGCAAGTTATCTACAACATCTAGTGATTTCCAGTAGGTTTTTAGTTATGATAATGTACTGGAAGAGAATTGGGATTTTTTTTCTAACGTTTTTACCTCTAGATCCCTATAACTAGAATATTGTACCCAGGATTTTGTAATATCTTGATTTAAAAGAGTGTCTTTGAAGTTTCTTGCCTATTCTTCTCCATAGAGATCTACGTTTTGGAATGGGCCAATACATTCAACTTTCTGACTAACTGACCGACTCTTTGACAATTCAAAAGTGCCTGTAATAGGTTTATTTGAAATAAATGTTTTGAGTTTGAATTTGAGTTTGACTAGGCCTCTTAAAAAAATGTTTTGTTACTTTGCCTCAGAAATAGGTCACATAACGTTTTTTTTTGTTGTAAAATATGAAATTTAACCAATAAGAAAATATTGACGAGTTACCTACACCAAAAACTACCCAAAATATGAGACAACTCTTAAAAACCGACTTTAAAAAACTTAAACCAACATTTTCGTTTGACTGTACCTACATCCTCGCCCTTGAAGCGGCCGACAATATTTTGACAGGCGATTTTTGGGGTACCGCGCGTCACGTTAAAAGCTTTTTTTGAGAAACAGCGGCAAAAACATACACACTACAATTTTGCATAAGAAACGTTGCAAGATTTTTTTAGATAGAGGAAATTGGCCCTTGACTGTTTAAATGGCCCTTAAATTAGGGCTCTTGGCATGATATGGAATATTTTGTTGAATTTGTATCATCATGTCCGTTTGCGTATGTGAAATGTGTCGTTTGCTACTTGTTTGAACAAAATTCATTTGAGTTGAGTGAGGCTCCTTTTTAGGAGAAATTATTAAAAAAATATTTTTGTAAGTAGCTTTGTGCAAACACTCTTACACGTCAATCATATTTTAAAAATTTGATAACGTCGGCGTTTCCTATCTGACTACTCTGAGAAGAAAGGCCGAAACAATCTCAGAGGTCACAGTCTCTTTTAAAGTCTAGACATAATGTTGGTCAGATTATGTAAAGGCCATGTAGATTGGTGTCTGAAATGGTCTTTTGAGGAAAGAACCACACAGATTGAGTTTACCTGACCAGTCAATGCAGGCATTTGTCAGTAATCGTGCAGCTCAACTCAGAACGTAAGCCGCCTTATTACAAAACAAGACTTATATTTTGACATGGCTTTAACCATGGAGCCAGTTTTTGTAATAAGAACGTAACAGTGATTGAAATACCGTTCTTTATACAAAACTAAAAACTTAGTTCGGTACTAAGTTGTCAGTTTTGTGTTTAGGAACTTTACCATAGTCGGAATAAAGTTCGAAATTCAATAATGGCTCCATGTTTTAAACCTGGGTCTGAAGCTAAATCTTGTTTTGTAATAAGGGGGTATGAGTTCAACGATGATCATGAAAAGTACAATATAGGCATCGACGCCATCCTGAAACTGTCTTATCTCTATCTCAGGGTATACAGGTGTTTTGACGATTTCAGACCATTCAGTTCAAGTTTACCTAGTCCTGGTGTTGTCTATCATCGTAAGCCGATCTTAGACCTACCTACTTAGGCGCCGTCAGTAAGGACTGGTCATTTCTTGTTCATTATTTTTTTTGTTTTTTTTTTAATACGGACGCATATAACGTGCACGTCAATCTACATTGTTCTCACATGCATAATTCCAACATGAATGATGTAACCAATACTTTAAATAATATTTTTATTAAAAAGAGTGTCCGTGTAGTTTCTTGCCCGTCCTTCATCTCACTTTTGAATTGTCAAAGAGTCGGTCAACTCTTTGACAATTCAAAAGTGCCTGTAATTGGTTCATTTAAAACTAACTGCTGCCCGCGGCTTCGCCCGCGTGGCTTTATCTAAACATATAAACCTTACTCTTGAATCAGTCTATCTACTAAAAAAACCGCATCAAAATCCGTTGCGTAGTTTTAAAGATCTAAGCACATAGGGACAGACAGACTGCGGGAAGAGACTTTGTTTTATACTATGTACTTAGTGATAAATTATTTGCGTTTGAGATTTTGAGTTAGAAGTCCAATTGGAAATTTAAAAATACGTAGGTAGGCATCGAGATATAAGTACTAACGTACTAGAGAAGACACCGTAAATTCCTACTTTGTCTCGTTCAACTGCGGCGATCGCGCCGCACCGTCGCCGCACCTCACTCAGTCGCCGTGATTTACATGGCGCTTAAGACCTTTTTGCCGAGAATAAATACACTTCCGCAGCAAATCTAGCGCTGTGGTAAATTAGTTACGGTTTAGACGAATTGTTATTATTTTAGCGCTGCAGCGAACTAAAGATTCAAATTACGAAGAATAGGACAATTCAGTTATTTGACGTAGCTTCTCTAGTACGTTAGTACTTTTATCTCGATGTAGGTAAGTGTTGTATGTGTTGTTTTAGAAGTTCCATATCTTGGAGCTAATAAGACAATGTAAGTATCGATAGATTGACGAACACTAGCCAGATCACAATTTATAAAATTTGCTTATATTTTTACCTTAGCTTTTAGCGTTGTAGTATTTCTTAGCGTTATGCTAATAGTAGAGTTAAATTATTATAGCTACGGGTATCGAAATGATGACCTCTCGCTCCCCAATTCCGTTTTAACCGCTGGGCAGCTGGGCTATTGCCCCTCAATAAGAATCAAACTCTGAGAAAAGTTTCAACACTATCCTATGGGAACGTTGATTCAACATAGATTACAAGAAATAAGCATATTTAATCGAACTGCTTCACACATTGAGAGAGTCGGGAAACATTTAAAACTTTATCACCTGTCAAATCTGACGTTTCGGCAGCCATTGTGGAAGCATTACTGGCCAATAGCGGCGCCCGTTTTAAATTTAGACTGTTTTCTTTTTACGGTTCCACTGTCCATTGTTTTCGGCCAGTATTTTTTTAATAATCTACTTTTAACTGTCCACCTATTTTTTGCGGCTAAACTTAGGTATTTATGTCTATTTTGAATACTTTGTGATGTTGGATGCAAATTTATTTACATAGGTAATGTGTTTTGACTCTTTTCACAGGGCCAAGGCTATTTCGAAATTAGTCACTTAGACCAGTGGACGCCCCAAGTTAGTTTCGTCTCTAAACATCTAATAATTTTCTCTAAAGATATTGTTAACTGTTAAATGGAAAGTCTCAATAGTTTAAATACAATTAAATGTTCATACTTAATAGCTTCATATGCTTTAATCTTAGGAGTAAGTGAATAACAAAGGCAGTAGGTAAAAAGTTGGCAGGGTTTAAAGACAAATAATAATTAGAGATTCTGTTCATCCCCCCTGCTTAAACTGTTAAAATAGTTCAAATTTACTTGAAATAAAATTACAGGTTACGGAAATCTTTGCTTCCTTCCGAATATAGGCTGTTGACAATCTCATGCACCCCTTATTGATTTGAACCGTGGAAATTCAACGAACAATATGAACTGATCCAGAACTCACTGCACATCATCGAAGATCGTGAGAACTCAATTATAAAGCATATTGTGATACTGCCCTTAGTTTAGAGTTGAAAGGTCGGGAAAGATGCTCTACTTTGTGAAAATCTTGTTGGAATATGTATTATAATATATTCTTATTTGAATGTGTTCACTTGCTTAATCTGGCTTTGTCTGATAATTGGTATTTCTAGTTAGAATCTAGAATCAAATAATTTACTAGTATATATTTATTTACTAAAATGCTCTGCTGTTTTAATCATTACCGTATTTTATTAATTTTATTTCTTTTAGAAACATGAAAACATATAATATATTTTACACATGAAACTGTAAAATGTTAGCTCATATTCAAAATATAATATCATTTTATAACAAACTACCATTTCTTCCCGTGGGTGTCGTAAAAGGCGACTAAGCGACTTACTAGGAATGTCAAAGTCAAAGTCAAAATATTTCTTTCAAACAGGCACATAAATGGCACTTTTGAACGTCAAAATTTACAAAGAAAATAGAATTAATTCTAGTCGCCCCGAAGTCGAATGGGCAGCAGCGTTCTCTATGCATTTTAACACCATACTGCGATTGCCAACCCGGCTGCCAAGCGTGGCGATTATGGGAACCCCCCCCCCCTTCGGGAACGGCCTATGTCCAGCAGTGGATGTCTTTCGGTTGAAATTATGACCTTTTGCCCGCGGCTTCACCCGCGTGGATATCAGAATATGTCCCACGGGAACGTAGTTACTACCGGGTTTCCCGGGGTTTTCATATAACTCTATTGGTTTACGCGGTGCATGTCAGTAAAGCATGTCGGCATGGTTTTTTTCGACATCTTCAACAATCATCGTCATATTTAAATATTCGGTACAAAAAAATGTATTGGCTACTTGGTAGACAGTCGCCATTGTCAATACCTAACAAATTGTTGTTATATAAACAAATTTTAAAGCCTGTATGGACCTACGGTATTCAGCTGTGGGGCTGCACCAGTCAAAGCAATCGTCAAATCATACAACGTTTTCAAAACAAAGTACTAAGGGATATAGTCAACGCGCCCTGGTACATTAGAAACAGCGACCTCCACCGGGACCTCAAGATGGATGTCGTAAACGTAGTAATAAAAAAATATGCAGAAGCTCATGAACACAGACTTCATCATCACGTGAATGTCGAGGCGATCCAACTCCTTGACAACACTGATTTAGTTCGAAGACTAAATAGGGTAAAACCTTTTGAGTTAGTTTAGTGCAGTGTAAGTGAACTTAAACTGTAGTGCCAGTGCTAACTTTTATAAAGAACACGTGAATCAAGTGTCTTCCCCTTAACTTATAGTGAATAAGAAAGACGTTATTGGACGATTTCTTCACTTTATAGTTACTTAGCAGTTTAAGTTATATTTAAATTACTTATTAGCTAATAGGCTAGATTGTAATGTGAATAAATTATCACCAGTTGTGATACTTTATAAAGGAAAAAAAAAAAAAAAATATATTTAATCCAATTTACACAAAACCGTAATGAATTTTACACCTAAACCTTGCGTATGAATCACCCCGTCTATTGAAGAAAACCGTACTAAAATCCGTTTGGGGTTTTTTGAGTTTATCGCGTTCAGACAGACAGACAGACGCGGCGGGGACTTTGTTTTATAAAATATAGTGAACAGTTTTAGAACAGAGCATATTATCCACACTCCCCATATCGTATCGTCACCGTGTCGGATCGCGGACGTGGGAACTACCGCCGGAACGAATCGGACACGTGTCGCGACCGTCACGTTGAAATATACCTACTAATGAACTTTATTGAGTGCTGAATTGTGAAATCTAAGTATCTAATAGGTATTAAATAAAATAAAAAACATTTTTAAAAACAAGCTTTTATTTAATTGCTCTAAAAAGAAGAAAATAAACTTTAAATTAAACCCATCAAATTTATTACATTACACAATTTATATGATAAAGCTTGTCGCGAGATTTACTTGTGTAGACAAACAAGAATACAAATGTATCTTTATACACCTAATGCAACCCATATTATACCTAATACAATGTGTCTTTAGAACTGAACCAATATGTAAAATTTCAATTCCGTAGGGTATGAGGAAGTGGTTTTAATTCAGTTTTCAAGATTCCAACAGGAACGACAGACAGACAAACAAGAAAGTGACTATAATATCATAATATTGCATTATCACAAGACTTTACACAGTTTAATCGGATATCAACAAGTGGCCGAAAAATAGTTTGCGGTCAACTTACATTTCAAGAACATTGCAAGTTAAATAAATGCTTTTAAAAATAAAGTACTGTTGGTAAGCGCATCACATATGAACGACTGAACCAATTTGGATATTATTTTTGTTTTAAAATTTTCGTAATAGTCCGAAACAGGTTCTTACGGAATACTCATGGGCAGCTTTAAAACTCTGACACCACAGGAAAACGGAGAAGACTGAAAAAAAATTTGCTCCTTATTTTATGGGAATTTTGTTTTAATTATTGAAATTTGGATCTATGACGTCAGTCGGGTCACTAGTTGGACCGTCATATAAAATATTTTTAACTCTAAACGATTGCTATTTTAAGTTAGTAGGTACTAAATTAGGTTGATCTTGCAATATTTTTTTTTCCTGGGTTCCTTTATCGATACTGAACCTACCCTTAAGCTATGGCACGCAGTTACTTTAACATCCTGTATAAATGTGAGTATAAGAGCAGTGGTTGCCCAGTGGAAACAGTCCCCCAAAAACGCCCACCTTTCACCTCTTCCTAGTGCTTTAGCTGGGAAGAAGAAGTGGCGCAACAAACTCCCCAGCAGCACTGCTGTCTGTTCAGTTAGAATACTTGATTCTATACAATAGTATGTAAAATAATTTGCATTACGCAACACAAAACCCTCTCTTTATGTTAAGATTTTACCAATTGTAATACTGAATAAAAATATTATTATTATTTATTATTATTAAAACATTAAGTTAAATTATTCGCCATGTGTTAGCTAGCACACGCCATTATACAAAAAAAAAACGTCGAAAACGAACTATACTAATAAAAGCAGAAATAAAAAATTAAAACTAAAAAACGTAAACACAACGTACTTAAATAAAAGCCTCGAGGCATAAAAGCCCGCTTACATAAAGCTATAGCTGTAACTCGAAGTCACAAATGATAAATGCTAGTTTATCATTTGTGACTTCGACTAGCACCAACGAAGTAAAATAAATAAACAATAACAAAACCATGGTCAGCAAGACGACCAGTCACCACAAGCAGCACCCGTTCACGAGCTTAGCGGAAAGATCTGCCATCACCCTCGCCATATTTGAGGTGTAAATTATATATCATTTCCATTGCTCTCAAAACGGTGAACGAATGTTTCTTCTAACTGAACAGACAGCTGTGCTGCTGGGGATTTTATTGCGCCACTTCTTCTTCCCAGCTAAAGCACTAGGAAGTGGTGAAGGGCGGACGTGCCGAAGGACTGTCCTATGTAATTTTGACGTTCATTTTGGTGTTTAAATTTATTTGGTTTAAATTTTATTTTGGGCTTTTTGTCTGTTTGGATAGTTTGTATTGTCTATTTCTTTTAATTTGTGTTTGGCAATGGATGTTATTTACCTGAAATAAATGAATTTACTTATTATTTATTTTAAACAGTACTGATTCACTTATGAATAAATAACTTTTGATTTTGAATAAGAAAATTCGAAGACATGTGACATCTACCAACCCGCACTGGGCCCGCGTGGTGAATTACGGCCCACTCCCTCTCACAGGGAGGAGGCTTGTGTCCCAGCAGTGGGAACATTACCTATAGGCTAAATATGTTTTCGACCTATCTCCTTGACCTCTGACGTCAAGTCATAGTGTAGTCAACACGATTGTTTCACACACTCATCACAGAACAATGAGCGGTCGTTTTTGTTACATCACAGTGTACACGTGAATACTTTTAACTTGAGTGGGTAATTTTAACATACATTACATGATACATTGTTGTAGGGAAGTAACTGGCTAGTTCGGCTGTTAAGGTTTAAGAGCGTTTACACCTTACAGCATTTCATACAAACTTTCATGTCCTTGTTTTTCGAAATGACTGAACCGATTTTAATGAAACTTCATACGAATAAGCAGAATACCAAGGTCTAAAAAGAACATTTTCGAAAAATAGTGTTACAGCCAAATTAGACCGATTTTAAATTTTCCATAGAAACAGAGATTTCCATTTATCTGTTTTTAAATAAGACATTCCGAAAATGTACTTTACTAACTTTTTAGACCATTATATCCTGCTTATGCGTATGAAGTTTCACTAAAATCGGTTCAGTCATTTCGAAAAACAAGGCCTTGTAAGTTTGTATGAAATAAAGAAAAATGGCGATTTATTTAAAAAAGCTTCAGAACAAAGCTATCGATCCATAAGACCAACATATCGACACGAACTATGCCTAAGACGTTCTAAAACCGCCCTTATGCACGAGAGCATACTTTGCATGGCTCCAAAAGTTTTTAATAAGCTACCAAATGACATAAAAGATTAACACAATTTAAACGTAAACTAAATATTTTTTTAATAGACAAATGCTAACCATTGACGAATTCCTAGTTGACAAAATTTCATGTGACTGACCATTCTATGTATTTATTAATGTAATACTCTTATACATTATGTCTGTTAATTTATTGCAATGTATTATATCTTGTATTTTAATTTATATAGATATAATTACTTCATAATGTTTAATTTCTAATATTGTAATTTAACAATGCATGCCTGATAGGGTAGATTTTTGAGGTACTATAAAATATTTTTAAGACCATGTTATATCACCAATAATCGCATTAATAAAAACTTTGACTTTGACTTTGACTTTGAAATGCCGTAAAGTGTAAACGCTCTTAATATAAATGGGCTATTTTACTGCTAACAGCTTACAAGAATGAACGAGCGTCGACCACGGTAGCTCACTGTCTCAGTGTAAGCAAATAAATAAATAAATAAAAATCTTTATTGCAGACCACATGATCCATAAAAAAACACATCATCATCATCTGCCCAGCCTTTTCCCAACTATGTTGGGGTTGGCTTCTATCCATAAGAAACCGGCCAAGTGCGAGTCGGACTCGCGCACGAAGGGTTCCGTACTATTATCTATAAAAATGGCAAAAAAATCACGTTTGTTGTATGGGAGTCCCCCTTAAATATTTGTTTTATTTGAATTTAATTATATATTTTTAAAGTGAATATATAACTAAATATTCTATGAATATTTCAAGCGTCTACCTGTTGCCGTTATCAATATAGAGCAAAAACGAGCAAAAAAATCACGGTTGTTGTATGGCCTCCTTCGATATTAATTTTATTAGTTTTTTTGTATTTGTTGTTATAGCGGCAACAGAAATACATCATCTGTGAAAATTTCAACTGTCTAACTATCACGGTTCATGACATACAGCCTGGTGACAGACGGAGAGACAGACACAGACAGACGGCTGAGCCTTAGTAATAGGGTTCCCGTTTTACCCTTTGGGTACGGAACCATAAAAATACAATAACATTTTTCATTATACCTACAACATGTCCCGGAATTAACGCACAACCTCTTAAGGGGTCATTGTACAACTTTTCCCATGGGACCAAACATGAAGGCCCGAAAAAAATCAGGTGTTCCCTACATTTATGTCCGTCTTAAAAATAAAATAAATACACAGTCAAAGCTGAGACCCGTCCAAAAAAATTGCGTCCGACTGTTGGCCGCAAAATACATGCAAATATCACAATGACAGCACAATGACGTGGTGCGAGTGTAAGATGTAGCTGTCACGCACACTAGTATAACAAAGTTTGTTTGTTTGTGCGACATTCTATCTATCTAGAATTCTAGACATATAAATAATCTAAGCTTTCATACACTTTTTTTTGTAACGTACAAGACTCTTCAGGGGTTCAGTATTCACAAAGCTATGAATAGCTTTGTGTATAAACAGTGTACAATATATTCATGACGTCACCCCAAAACGAAGACCTTATAGAATCAGATATAATGACAAGTCATGCTGTACTCGGACAGAACAGACTACGGAGGTTACACTAACTTAGTTGTGCTCCCCACCTTCACGAATATCATTACAGCGGCGGACAAATTAAATGGGAAGCTACTGAAAGGTTGACTTTGTAGTCAGCTTGTCTGGAAAGTCCTGTGCTTGAATATAATCATGTCCGTTTATTTTATGATGAAAGTAATTGATGACAATTATATTAGTACAAAAAATAATCTCTTACCTACGCTTTTTTACATACCGTATTTTACCGTACTTAGTTCTTTGAAAATCAATAAACTAATACTTAACCAACTTTCGATTAGGTTTATTTTATGCTACAGTGAGTCTTCAAAATGTATAAGAATTTATAGATAAATAATACACATAACATAAGCTCTCGCCTTCTTCCCATGGGAGTAGGCAGAAACTATAGAACGCCACTTGCTACGCTCCTTACATACTCCTTTTGCATCGCCTACGTTCATACATCTAGTCATACAGGCACGCCGGTTGGGAGTACTATGCACCTGACCTTAATGAAGAACATCACCAATATCACTAAATCACTAAATAAATAATAAATCTTCATAAAATGGACACAGAGTAGATTATTATAAATTGTCATATCCCAACTTTGAATACAAAATCAGGAACGTTTTGTTTACAAAGTGTTCCGAAAAGAGGCAATATTTAAAAAATGTTGATGGACAATAATAAAATAGAACCGCGCATAGATATGAACAGAACGATTACACATCCAATCAATACATTGACCCACTAACGAAACAATTCTTCACAGAGTGTACCAATAACATTGCACGCCAGTGTTCGGAAGGGGCGCACCTCCAATTTCCCTAAAAGCTTCGCGGGCGCCTGGCGAAGCGCTCGCTGGTGTAATAAATTGAATAATAACTATGTAGTTTGATGTATCGTTGTGTTCTGCTTCTGCTACACTATTACCTACTACTATGACGTAATTTTTATGTCCCGACGTGTAAATGCTTTCTCTTCCTAGCTTTCAAATTACAGTATTCTTGATGGTTTTACAGGATAGATGGCTAGGGCTAGGGCTTATGGCTAAGTAATAACAGCCACACGTGTCGATCCATCAGGTTAAGCTACCCTTGCCGCGGTTGGTTCGTGGATGGGTGACCATCTTTACATACCAAGACCCCTCCATGCCTCGGAAAGTACGTTAAGCCGTTGGTCCCGGCTGTCATTCGTGGATCTTTGACAGTCGTTACTGGTCGTCAGAAGCCCGAAAGTCTGACAACCAGTCTTACCACCTTGGTAAGACTGGTTTTATTAACCAGTAACTATGGCAAGATGTGCAACGTTTGCTGATGGAATGTGCTAAGAACAAGAATGAAAGGGAATCTTTGGCTAGGGAGTTTAAACTGAACATGTGGGATGTTGGACTTATCCCAAAATATTTTGACATATCCTAAATCAGAAACAAATTATTTTTTTTTACATTGTTCTCACATATGACGCACGGTTGGCGCAGTGGTTAAGCGATTGACTGCTGCGCTGCGTGTTGCGGGTTCGATTCCCGCACGGAACAAATATTTGTATGACCTACAAGTAGTTGATCCGGGTCTGGCTGTTTGTGTATGTGAGTTTAAATGTTTGTAAACGCACCCACGATACAGGAGAAATTCCTAGTGTGGGGCAACGTTTAAAAAAAAAAAAAAATATAGAAGCAACAAGAATAATGTACCCAGGATTTTGTAATATCTTGCTTTAAAAGAGTGTCCTTGGAGTTTCTTGCCTATTCTTCTCCATAGAGATCTACGTTTTGGAATGGGCAAATAGCTTCAACTTTCTGACTAACTGACCGACTCTTTGACAATTCAAAAGTGCCTGTATTGAAATAAATGTTTTGAGTTTGAGTTTGAAAGAACAAAACGCATAATTTGTGGTTTAATGCAGAAGTCTATGCAGTGATTCTCTTTTCGTAGTATTTAGATATTTATAGTGGTGGTGGATAGTAGTGTAGTAAAATATAGTATAATTACAAGTGTAATGCCGGACGTAAAGAATAGCATTCCCCCATTTCTTCCCGTGGGTGTCGTAAAAGGCGACTAAGGGATTACTAGAGAATGGGCAGCAGTGTTCTCTATGCATTTTAACACCATACTGCGATCGCCAACCCGCCTGCCAAGCGTGGCGATTATGGCAAACCCCCCCTTTGGGGGAGGCCTATGTCCAGCAGTGGACGTCTTTTGGCTGAAATGATGATGATGATGATGACAAGTGTATAGATGTTCATTTTTACTTGAAATATTGTTTTTTGTGAACCATATTACGTTTTTTTTTTTTTTCTGAAATGAAAAATTTTGTTGTGTGTAAATAGAGTATAAGGTACAATGGGGTTGACGTATCCGTGTGGATAAAAACCCCTTATTAATAGGGAATAAAAAAAAAAAAAACTGTGGGTTGTGGAAGCCAGATAGGTAGTCGCTTCATGTAAAATACTGGTACGTATTCAGCTGATCCGGTTAGACTGGAAGCTGACCCCAACACAGTTGGGAAAAGGCAGGCAGAGTCTCAGTTTCTCTCTCTCTCTCAGTCTTTCCTCTAGAGTGGCCAAAGAAAGAATGGATGAAATGAAATCGTTTATTCTGTAAATAGGATATTAGAATCACTTTTACACGTCATTTAAAAAATAAATAACCTAGATGTAGCTGACATTTCCTATCTGACTACCCCTGACAACAAATGGCGAAACAAAATCAGGGGTCAAAGTCTCTTTTAAAGTCCAGACATAATCTTGGTCAGATCATGTGAGGAACATGTAGATTCGTGTCTGAAATGGTCTTTTGAGGAAAGAGCCACACAAAGAGTGGACCTGTCCAATCAGTGTAAGCAATTGTCAGTAATCGTGCAGCTCAACTCAAGACACGACTCGACTAACAATACCAAAGAAAGGACATTTGGGTAGGCCGCATAAAGTGCTCAAAATGCCAGACCATCATTAAAACTAACTGAGAAATAAAAAAGGAAAATATTTAAAGAAAAAAAAAATTACCCACATAGTGCTCACATTGGCAATAAATTAAAGTAGTAAATACTTTTCAAAGTAGACATTCATGTACAAAACAAAACAAATACATAAGTACCTCTTTCATATGTTTTGTGAAAGCCTCGCTGCAGAGGATACTTAAAAGGGAAAAATTAAATTGTTTGTATGTTTAACCTCTATATAAGTGAAAAAGTGTCATTAAAAAAACCAAATTTCAAACTTAAGTTACAAAAAAAAGGAGCTACGTCTGCCAACAAACTGCTGTGCAGAAGTAAATATTATGTATTTATATTAATAATCTGAATAAAGACACTTCTTTTTTTTTTTTTTTCATGTTAATCTGTATATAATATTCGAATCAGCGACGGGCTGTGTGAATGATGATTTGGCTAGATAGAGGGTGACTGAGATGAAGGCTAATAGAGAAGTGTGGGAGAAAGGGAGATGCTGCGCCGACCGCAAATGCATTGAAGAAAAAAAACGAGCTATTACTCGTACAGTAGTCGTTTAAGATATGTAACGTATGACATCTCACCTTGGTAATAAGCAGCTGAGCAGCCACAGAAATTTCCCCCTCTACTCACAATCTACAACATGTCCCAGAATTAACGCACAACCTCTTAAGGGGTCATTGTACTCATCATTATGAACAACTTTTACTATGGGACCAAACATGAAATCGCGAAAAAAAATGATCTGTTCCCTACATTTTGACGAGTTATTCGAACATAAATGTAGGGAACAGCTGACTTTAAGTTTTGCCCCTACCAAAACCTAGGGGTTCACGTCACCGACATGCTAATGTGACCACGCCACCGACATGCTAATGTGACGTGTTGCGCCAGACTGAAAAAACACAGTTATTCCATAGTTTTAAGTTATTAATTCTGTCGGCGCGGCGGTCCCATGACTGCCTATTTTTCCCAACTTATGAGCAGTTGTGGCCCAGTAGTAACGGCCTCTTTACCAGTTATAGGTCTTGGGTTCGAACGCAGATAGGCGCTATACTTTGTGTAATTAATTTCATCACCACGCCTCTCAAAACGGCGAAGGAAAACATCGTAAGAAATGCATATTGGATCAAATTCGTTGTTACACGTTTTAAATCTTTCTTTATGAAAAATTCTTTACAAATACCAAAAACTTCTTAACAAAAAGACCGATAAAACAAAGTGGTTTAAAAAATAAATAATATAAAAAAAAAAGAAGTTTATTTGTATACAATAAATGTTGTACAATATAGTCACATTAAAGGGCGAACTGATGCCTCCTAAACTAGGCTAAAAGCCTGTGTTTTAGGAGTCAATGTTCCTCCAGATATAACGTCATACAACTGGTATTGGGTGTCATGCAAGTACTTAAAGAAACAATAACATAAAAACAAAAACAAATAAATAAGAACAAATTAAAAACAAAAAGTGGCCTAATCTAAATACAGTATTAGTTCTATTTTTATTAAGAGACAATTGTAATAAGATTCTCGGTTTCGTCATACGTTAATTTCTGCAACCAGTTTGTTAGTTTGATTTTAAATTCGTGTTAGTCAAATAAATCGATATGTTACAAAACAACAGGCATGTCCTAGAACCGGACACAGCCCACTCCCTCTCGAAGAGCCTGAGTCCTAGCAGTGGGATCATTATATGATGAATGTTATTTTTGTCAATTTAAATTAGTTCTATATGAGTTATATTTTGAGGATAACACAGTATTTTTCTACCAAATTACGTAATTCTCTCTATAATCCCTTATGGTAATCCCTAAATTGAAAACTGCAAGACGGTAACCAAACATGATTAATGTAAATACCCAAAGAAAACAGGATTGTTGTATTAGTATGTATTGGTGGGGTGTAGAGGTGTAGGGTGTCCAGGAGTTCAGCTAGTGTGGGGTGTCCACGTTGCGGATGCGTATAATCTTGTCGGTGCATTTATAATCTTGTGTATGTTTACTGTGTGGCCACCCCCGCGGGAATACGGACTTGGGTGTTCAGTTTCTTTTTCATAAAGAGCTTTTGGGCTAAATTAAAAAATAAAATTGTGGTGACCACTAATACTGTCATAGCTAGTATAAAATTTTAAACTCCATTGATGTAATACATTTTTTTTTCCTTTTTTGTTTATCTCTTTAGTACCTAGTGTAAATAGTTCTTTGCGTGATCTATATTGTTTATAATGATTTTAATGTATTTGTAATAAAATTTGTTAAAATTATTTATTTAATCATATATGTCATGTACACAGACAAGAAGAAAAGAACAGAAAAATACGTAGGTTCAAAGGTGATGCTTTTATTTCTAAAGAAATCTCTTCCAGCATACTTCAAAATATCTTCCTGCTATAGGAAAGTAGACAAATAGATGTAGACACCGTGTGTAAGAGTAGAAGAGAAAATAAAAAACGTAAAAAAACAATACACTTATTAAATTAAATAAAAATATATTAATATAAATACATACTTCTAAAATAAATGTCACTAAAATAACTAACAACTATGACGAAATGGAAATATAGTATCTTTCACTATTCTTTGAAATATTGCAACAGATTTGCAGTCCCAAAAACTATGTTCCATAGAGACAAGTTAGTAGTCCTTCAAAAAGCAAATTGTTATATGTATAGTAGGTATCGTTTATTCTTATCCCTTGATAGATACACATTTCCCATGACCGATCAGATTTAATCAACACAATCAAATTTGGTGGAGAATTAGCACTCTTCGAATATCAAAATTACAACAGGAGTCCCTAAAATCTTGCAATTGGTTGTCTGATTGTAAAGATCTGTGTTATTATCATTTCATTAGTATTTCTGGGTAATAATTTCGAAGCCAAAACATAGACCGTTCGTCAAAACACTACCTATACCTATTTAAACTAGACATTGTTTTCAAAATCTATCTTTAAAGTTCTTATCTAAGCCTAATCATAACCATTCCTCCCCATTACTACTCATAGTAATCTACTTCGACTCCGTCCCTGCCTACTGGTGTGTTCACAATCAATTTCCTTAATGCACACTGCACTGTGTTGCACTTTTTGTGCGCCGCCACGCCGCGGACCACAGATCGCGGTGTAGACGCAGCTTTGCGAGCGGGAGCTGAATGGTGGAATGTATTAGTGGCTTGGATGGTGTGGTGAGAGAAGGAAGCAGTAATTAAAAAAAAAACTGTTTATTTCATCAATCTTTTCATACTTTTTAAAATTAAATATAGTGCTTAATCTAGATACAAATAAAAAAAATTAAATAAAATGAAAATATAGGATTGGTAAACTACATAATTATATTATTATTATTTATTTATTTATTAACTACGTTTACAAAAAACTTAACATAAGGACTTTGCCCCGCAAAACCGTTTTCACGGTTTGTCTGTGGGAACAGAACACAATTATACAATTTTTATTTATAGTGCGGACACTTTAATTTCTGGTGATGCCTGATTTTTGCGTTAAACTCGTGAACAGGTCCTGCTTGTAGTTACTGGTCGTCTTGCTGACCATGGTTTTGTTATTTGTATTAACAAATAACTGTTTATTTTTTTTACTTCGTTGGTGCTAGTTTATCATTTGTGACTTCGAGTTACAGCTATAGCTGTTTATAAGCGGGCACGCACTTTATGCCTGGAGGCTTTTATTTAGGTATTAAGTTCTGTTTACGATTTTAGTTTTTTTTTTTTTTGATCTTGAGAATTTACTATGTTTTTTTTTGTTGGTAGTTTGGTGTGTGCTAGCTAATTGCAAATAATTTAATTTAATGTTTTGTGTTGCGTAATGTAAATTATTTTAAATACTATTGTATAGAATCAAGTTTTTCTAACTGAACAGACAGCTGAGCTGCTGGAGAGTTTGTTGCGCCACTTCTTCTTCCCAACTAAAGCACTAGGAAGTGTTGAAGGGTGGGCGTTTTTGGGGGACTGTCTAATGTAATTTTGACGTTTGAAAAGTTCTGATTCTTAGCCTAGTTTGAATAAATGACTTTTGATTTTGATTGGTTTTTGATTGGGTACCTACACATACCTCACACAGAGAAAGGCACGATAATTGATCACCACGCTTGCTCAAGGCGGGTTGGCGATTTATTTATGTACATTTGCTCTCATGCACATCACACATTATACAATAAATTACTGTCGGCTTTTGTACATGAACCCTCTCAGGGCACTGCAAAACATAATGTTGGTTTGCTGTTGAGTTACATTAATTAGTTCATAACATAAATTAAGTTAAAACTTATAAAAAACACAATACATTAAAAAATATATATATTTATATGTCTAGATGTCGTTATGTTGTCTAATAACACACAAAAATGTCAGGCTTATATTAACTCAAATTACAGGTCCTCACGATATTCTCCTTCACCAATGTCAATGATGTTCAAGATAAACTTAGATAGTACATAATTGAAAGTCGATTTGGTACCTTCTTGCCTGGATTTGAACTCCCTACCCTGTGCATAAAACCTCAACCACTCTGCCATCACGACATGCAAAATCAAAATATAGGATTTGAAAAAAATATTGGGTACCTACACATACCAATTTAAAATCAGGAACCTCTTTCTCAAAGAACGTCAAAGAACTGGTTGATAAACAATACATAATTGAGTTTGTTAGGGCAATAATGTCTTTTCGTGTTTTATATAATAGAATAGATTATTTTATTAGTTGAGTGTCAACTTTACGTTATAAAAGTAGAGATCAATCATTCAATAATTAATATTATACCTCATGCTATAGGCAAACAGCTTGTTAAATTATTTGGGTAGTCGTTTTCTAATTTATGAATAACATTTTTTACACGCTAACTTTTTAGAAGGTTTAAATGGAATGCCATCGTTTCTAATTATCAAGCTTGTTGTAACGTTTTAAGAAATATAAATCCCACCAAAAACATTTCATGTAAAATGTTGCCAAGACGACAGGGCAAAGCGTATGTGGTCGTCATTTGACGATTTGATTTCAGTTCTTTTTGTAAGTTGCTTGCTCACCTCGTCGTCAAAGGGCGTAAATAACTGAGACCTACCATGAGACTCTTGATTAAGGCGGAGGTTCTTGTAAGTACTTATTATAATAGGTATTTTAGTTAATGTCTACAGTCCCGTGTAAACTTTCATGTCCTAATTCATAAAATTGGTGAAAGTCTCATTCAAACTTCCACCCCCCCCCATATTTAGGGGATGGGGGGCGAAAGTTATAAGTTTATCTGGGGGCACGGTAGTGTTTTTTTGTATACTGAACTTTGTTTACATATCAAATTTCGGCTTTCTAGCACTTCAGGAAGTACCCTAACATTTTGAAGTCTCATACAAACTTCCACCCCCTATTTTAGGGGATGGGGGGCGAAAGTTATAAGTTTATGAATTTTTTTGTTGGTTGTATACTAAACTTAGATTACATACCAAATTTCAGCTTTCTAGCACTTCAGGAAGTAGCCAAACATTTTGATGATCATCAGTGTGTCAGTGTATCAGTGAGTGTGTCAGTGACGAAATTGGTGTATTTTAGATATCGATAAAATCTAAGGTATTAGAGCTATTCAATTGAGACTTTGTCCGCCTTATTACAAAACAAGATTTATATTTTGACATGGCTTAAACCATGAAGCCAGTTTTTGTAATAAGAACGTAACAGTGATTGAAATACCGTTCTTTTTACAAAACTGAAAACTTAGTTCGGTACTAAGTTGTCAGTTTTGTGTTTAGGTACTTTACCACAGTCGGAATAAAGTTTGAAATTCAATAATGGCTCCATGTTTTAAACCTGGGTCTGAAGATAAACCTTGTTTTGTAATAAGGGGGTGTATGTTTAATTAGTCTATTATTGACATCATATCCTGAGAATATGAACTATCTGGTACATCGGAAACCAACTCTATGAGGGTTCAAAAAAACGACGAAACACTTCGAGAAAAGGTAGGTAGTGCCCTTGCGCTTCGCTTGGTTCGTCTTGGCGAGGGCACTACCGTGCCCCCAGATTGCCACTTGACAATAAGACTTTTTAACACAATCTTTCGTTCTATTGTTAGTTTAATACCTACACAACAAAATGCCTGCTAGTCCTGTCAGTAACATAACCAAGTTAGATTCTTGTTTCTCTCTCACATAACACTACAATAATTTTCCTAGTTCCGCCGCACATATAATAAATCGGCTCAAAGCGCTGACAGATCGGCGGCTAATCCGCGGCAGGGGTTCGATCTCCGGCGCGGTCATAACTAATAGTAATACATATTTATCAATTTCTATAAGTAGCATTACAAACTATTAATGGTATTAACCAATATGGTTAAATTAAGGCTATTGAATACACAAGAATTTGTTACGTTTAAATTTTGTTACGTGCTGTTAAATGTGTTTGTGCTTTTTGGTAATACGAGTAGAGCACTTTTTATGAAACTGTTCGTCCAGAAAATTATACAGATAACAGTTTTATTTATTGACACAGACAATAAAACAATAGAAACGTAGAAAAAAAAAACATATTCTAAATACTGTATGTTGCTCAATTCAATACCTATATTATGAATAAAGATAAGTTGCAGAGCGGAGTCTCTTGACACAAGCATTTCCTTGCTTAAAAGGAGTCTCCAAATCATATAATGCAATATTTAAATTAATTGAACTATACATATTTTTATTTATTGTAGATTTTGGCAGTATGTTTTTTTATTTTTTTTATTTAAAACGTTGCCCCACACTAGGAATTTCTCCTGTATTGTGGGTGCGTTTACAAACATTTAAACTCACATACACAAACAGCCAGACCCGAAACAACTACTTGTAGGTCATATATAATAAGTTATGTAGTAAGTTGTGTGTATATAAGTTGTGTTGTGTGTTAGTTAGTTAGCTATTTATTTAAGTTATGTTATTTTTTTGCGTTATAATATGTGTAGGTATATTTAATATTTTAGTTTATGACGTCACAAAATCATATTTTTCTCTTCTTGTTCTCACACACTATTGTCTACATTTCTCCTTTCGCAGGTCTTCTGGAAGAAATTTCTTAAAAAAAAAGCAGTATCGTTGTACTCAAAATTATATATTATGTCGTATACCTGTAGTATTTTACTGTGTGTACATCACATCACACTAATATTATAAAGGCGAAAGTTTGTGTGTGCGTGTATGTTTGTTACTTCTTCACGCTCAAACGGCTGGACCAATTTTGATAAAATTTCGCATGGAGGTAGCTGACACCCGGGATTAAGACACAAGCTACTTTTTATCCCGATATTCCCACGGGATCGAGACTTACGTGCGTGAAACCGCGGGGCGCAGCTAGTAAATAATAAAATGAATAAACAAAAAGAAATACGCAGTTAGTGCAACAATTAGGTATTTGGCGATCTTATCACTGAAATCCTGACCTTGTGAAGGCCGCAAGTATCCGCTGGATGCGGGAAGCACAGAACCGGTCGAAGTGGCGGTGCTTGGGGGAGGCCTATGTCCAGCAGTGGACGTCTTTCGGCTGAAATGATGATGTATGATCACTGGAATCTAGTTCTTACCTCATCGCAATTATTTCTACCGCGAAACAGCATTGTTACAATATGCTCAAGTTCTACAAAATATGAGTGTCGCTGAAATATCGGGCGCGGCGCGTGAAACTTTTTCTGCTGCCAAATAGCCAGAATAGTGTAATTACTTATATAAGGTGTTTAAAAATCATCTGTTCCATACTAAAGTGTATATACTTACCTACTCTTCAAAACCGTATGGAACAGTTGATTTTTTTTCATAGTTGGTCCCATTGTAAATGTTATTCAATTCGATAGTCTAACTCTAAAGCACTCCTTAAAGTTTTTAACACCTTATTTAAATACTTTCAATGTTTGTAATTCAGTGTCACGTTTCTAACGAATGTCAGCTCCACTAGTGGCTAAATAAATTCACTACGAGACGCGAGAGTCATAACTGCTAACAAAACACTATTAAATCTAAACAGTGTCTCAAAGAAAGCGAGATGAAAGGATCATCCCCCATTTTCCCTTAAAGGTTACCCCCTAAAACATCCCTTTTAAACAAAGATTTGATCCGGAACATCGATCATCGCCGTCCCGGAACCGGAAGTATTCTCGGATAGATTTATCATCCAGAAAAAATACGCTTGTCAAGTATAACCACCATTTTGGTAATGGCGGAAACTCCCGCCAATTTTAATTCAATTTGGCGCCGCTGGCGGGTAAGAGAAAATGTGTGTGTTATTTATGGATTTTTTGCTAAAATGTTTTTCTTTTGCGAGACTTGATTTTCTCAATCAAAAATATTAATCTTCTGTGTAGATTTTGTAACTTTTGCTCTATTAATTTACTTTATATATTATTTTAAAATGTTCAGTAGGTAGGTAAGCGTAGCATGCACTAAGTATCAAAAGAGACTATATTCTAACTAAAACAATAGCTAATTCCTCTAATTTTCTGTCATCTAAGAACGTTTTCACGGCTATTCAGACTTGGCAGAAGGGTAACTTTGTAGTTTAAAAAGCACAATCATGAACTAAGTACCAGTCTATGTGTTTTCCTATTTATTTGAAAATTATGCTTTGCTCATCACACTCAGGTTGGCGGGATTCAGCGTATGAATGAAAGAAAGAAAGAAAGAAAAAAACAAAAATTGGGACTCGCACAGATCACAAATTAAATAAAACATACTCATAGAAACAAAAAGAACAAAACCAAAAATAAAACAAAGTAACCAAAAAGAAAAAAAAAACAAAGAAAGAAGAAAAAGAAAAAAAATTAAGAGAAAGAATGGTAGTGTTCCTATAATATAAAACAGCCATCGCGCAGTCAATTATGACAGGCCGTATCGTACTTCAGTTTATTACGTTTGCTCCTCGGTTCCATGCCTTAACTTTCAAAGTCGTTTTGCCTCTCTTCAAACTATCACCAAAACTTTCCAAATGCATCCAAACAGAAACCACGTCCCTACCCATCCGTGACGTCAACAATAGCCCACATTACGTCGCACGCGCCGCCCGCCGGCCGCGCCGTGCAATGCCGCGCCGTGCCGCGTGGCGCGCGTCCACTCATTACGGTGTTTTGTGTTGATTAGATTAATGTCCCGACGGGCTTTTAGGGTAGATAGGAAAAGCAGGAATTTAAAGTATTTGATGGTGGAGGAAAGAATACTGGAGTAGCAATAAATATTGTTAAAGGCAACGATAGACTAAGAAAACTTGGTGATTTATCTAGCATAAATCCAAATTTTCACGAGTGAGCTCGAGTGATTTTCATAGGCGGTCGGTAGTGGTCGTATTTTTAGTATAATTCATCATACCTGTGCCCGAAGGAATAGACAGATTCATACTATTTAATGGTATTAGAAATCTCAATGACTAATCTTAGGCCCGTATTACAGAACCTCACTCATTTATTGGTTGAAACTAGTTGTAAGTAATGCTTGCGTCTTGAGTAACGTTCTGTAATTCGGCCCTTAGGTCCATATTAGAGAACGTCACCCAATACTCAAGCATTACTTAAAACTAGATTGAAGCCATTTGATTGGTTGAAACTAGTCGTAATGTATGTATAGTATGTGATATTCTGTGATACGGAACTTAGATTGGGTTCAAAGAAACAATCAAAAGTTTGTTGATTGCCTTGACAATGGCCGTCGCGGCGTTCGTTGCAAAAGGTGGTAGAATCCCAACTAATATTATAAAGGCAAAAGTGAGTTTGTTTGTTACACTTTCACGCTAAAACGGCTGAACGAGTTTGGATAAAATTTGGGAGGAGTACTTTTAATCCCGATATTCCTGTGGGATCAGGACCTATGCAGGTGAAACCGCGGGGCGCAGTTAGTAGAATATAAATGTGTAATGTGGTATTACCTATTCTATATTCAAAGAGCGATGTTACAGTAGCTCAAAGTTTGGAATAATATTTGTAGGCAGGGCTTGAAATACCGGTATTCTCAGGAACCGGTACCATAGGCGTTGGTATGATACCGGTACCAGACGTAGTACCTGTACCTGCTATTGGTATTTCTAACTAAAAGGCAATAGAAAAATAACTCCAAGGTTGCCAACCGTACGAGACTCCTCGTTCAAATATGAGATTTGTGGAACGGTACCAATCGAAATGATTGTCAAAATTTTTGAGTGTATTGGATACGAGTGTTTTGGCTACTTTGTATGTGTGTATTTTAATGATGTTTATATTTGTTGAAATGTGCGTTTTGTTTGTGCAGAATAAACAAATTTTCTTTCTTTCTTTCTTTACCCAACGGTAAACCACTAAGTACCAATAAGAACCTGTACTTTTGGTACCTGTTCGAAGCCCTTATTGGTAATAACTTAATGTTCCAATAAGTAAAATAAAATCCCCATCTGCCGTTCTCCAAGGACTAAGATGCTTCTAAAAAGTCATACATCCAAAATACCAGTATTAATATCCCACCACTAAATTCATTCAAAACCCATATCCCTCGCTTTCAAACCCTAAAGCTGCCATCGGAAGTGTCGGGGTGTGTTCCTAAAGTTATTTTATTTCATTTCTGATGACAATATGTGACCGCACGCGAACAGTAATGTTTCCGTCACGGATGAACTATTGGCTAATTGTATGGATGTTGTTGATTTTTTATGTGCAAGATACTATTAATGTCGTGGATGACGTTTGTAGGGTTAGTTTTTGTGGAATTGTATTTTGGGGTTATGCTAATTGTAGATAAGGAGTTTGGAAGTGCCATTCAAACTTGATAAGAATAGATCCTTTTAGGATTGTTTTTGATCCAATTGTTGAATTGTTGGTTGAATTGTTTGATCCTATACTTCCATACTGACTCATAAATGCTAAAGTAAATGTCTGTTTGTCTGTTACCTTTTGGTGCCTACACCACTGAACCGATGGTTATGAAATTTGACAGATAGCTAGCATGGGACCTGGTGAAGGACATTGGCTTCTTTTCATTCTGGATCGCCAACAAAGTCACGGGCAACAGCAGCAAATGTGAATTTTCTTTGAATGATGGCTACCTAATAATATGGGTTTGCGTGATATAACAAGCAGGTGCTCCGTGCTATGCCCTAAAATAATTCATACCTCCAATAATTATTAGAAATACGAAAAGCAATCAGTACCCAGATTTTAGTGATAAACTAAACCAAACCCAGGACAATGAAACGGAAGCGACCTAAGATTCACCCCTGCGGCACACCCTACCATTACCGTACATTTTAATCAAAAACCTATGGGTGTGAAGCCCAAACAAACAGGGGACTACTTTCCCATAACGATAATGAAAACAACGGGAAAATACAACAAAAAAACATGATTTTTTTGTATGTATTTAACGCGTGCGAGTTAATCAAACGCTGATCAGGAAATAGTTTTGGTAAACAATTACTGTGATTGTCGCGGTGATTTTTATGATGACTTTAGATAATTATTTTAGGGGTGCGTTGTCAGTTTGTTGTGCCTCGTAATATCCTTTTTGTGTGTTCTTTAAAACCGTTGTGCGTTTTCCCAACTAATCTTAGGTTACATTAAGTAAAATCTTTCTTCTGAACGCGGTAGAATAAGTTAGTTTTCCACGGAATTTTTCACATGTGACTTCCATTGATCAGACCGTTTGTTAGTTATTTTTTCTTCTGCACGGGTACTCGTAACATGACCACTTTTATCTTTACTCTACCAAAAATCGACATACGTATCTCTGTCTTTACAAAGTGATATTTATTTTCTTAATTTTGTCTACAATCTTCAATTTGTCTTTCATTTCTTCCATTTCTTTAGTGGTCAATGTGGTCATGCTACGCGTGCAGTCTTATCTAATCATAAGAAAATGCGGCGAATATAACTCAGGTAAAAAGTTTGAATGACAAGAAGATCAATATGTTCACAATTAATTCTCACAATTCAATAAAACCTTTCAAAATAATTTGAATAATGAAACCGAATGAATCGTGATATAATGACGGGGATCACAATGAACGCAATGAGCCGAGCTGAGCGAGCGATCGTGCATACGGCTAGTAGGTACTGCTTTATTGTAGGGTGATGAGTTTTGATACTTGAACAGTTTAGTCTGCATCTAAGATTTATTATGCTACTGTATTTTTCTTTTTAGCATATCGATGGCATATATTATTATACGATACTCTCTCACAAATAACGTGGCTTTCTATGGGTAAAAGAATACCTACCCTACCTGCCTACCCTACCTACCTACCTACCTACCCTACCTACCTACCCTAGCTATCTACCTACCTACCTACTCTACCTACCTACCTACCCTACCTACCTACCTACCTACCTACCCTACCTACCTACCTACCCTACCTACCTAAAAAAAAAGCTTCACATAAACCATCTACTAAATAGTTCGAACAAAGCCTAAACCTTTTTTTTTATAGGTGAGCCCGTTCTTGAGTTATAAAATTACAACGAAAAGTGGCATTGATTTTTATATATATTTTAAAGATATCAAAGTTTGCCCCAATTTTTTTAAGGTTTTTGTATTAAAATACTGTTACCTAGCTACAAGTATTTACAAAATAAAATTGTTTGAAAAGCAACTGCCGTTTTTCATTTACTGAAAAAACAACATTACTATGTTTTTAAGTAGGTATTGTGATCACATTGTTTTACCTAAGAAGAACATGCCTTTTGAATATTAAATCAAATCTTTTGGTTCCATGTTGAACACTGCATCACTGGATCAAAACATCTCCCTCACAGTACACACACCCTGCTTCATTAAAGGGGTACATTTGACTGACACCTAAATGAATATTTTTTAACATATTTAAATATTAATTATATTATAATCCATTCAAAATATTACGCCATAATCCGCGTAATATGCACTATTGTGCAAAATGTTGTGCATTTCGAGTTCCATTCAATTATTTCCTAAAAAGGTGATAGGGTAAAAACAAGTGTTCTTTGTTGTAAATCTATTATGTACCTTGCAGATACAATGCCGATTTATAATAATTTTAATGTTAATGGTTGTATTTAAAAAAAATATCTCTTTAATAAGAACTAGAGTAGGAGGATCAATGGAAAGCAATAACATTGTATTGTATCAGCAGGGGGTCTACTCTCTCAGTCCGGTGACGTGATGATGATATGGACCCGTCCCAAAATACTAGATCCATCAAAACGTGTGACAAATTAAATTTATCGAACGGGCATAAACACATTTGGGTTCCGAACTAATCTTATGTCCGCGCGTGAGACGATGTATTAATCGCCCGTAACTTCGGCCAAAACTACAGATTTCGTGCTTAGGGAGTAGACATTCACGTGAATACCATAGGTTTCATAAATATGTATGATGTGTAATGAATGGCTTATATTCTACTTGAAGTAATTAATTGCCAATGATGCAATTCAATCAAAACCAACTGTAAAAAATTTGTAGAAACCTTAGTACAGACAACAAAAGCGATAAGTATCTCGCAAATACTCTTAATCAATGTTTTGCGTGAACTCAGTTGTCAAGTCTTCCACGTCATTCTTTTCTTCGTGGTCGTCTTTAGCTTCAACTGTGATTACGCTCAAAATAACAATGAATTATCAGCTAACAACGTAATCAAAATGTTCTGATATACCTTGGCCATACTAATAAGATTTTCTTCTTAATGGAATTGCCCAGAGTCCTGCTGATCCTATAAGCAAACAGATAGACAATGCTGATACATCAACACAATGACTGGCCCACATTCATAACTAGATCAGTAATCGTTAATATCAATTTATTGTTGAAATGTAACGTTTTTTAGCAATCTACGCGCATATGCGATGATAGTGCAGTTTTTAACAAGGAGGGGTTGGTGTTCATAATGTAGTGTGGTGCTTTACTGGAGTTGAATATTGTATGACTGCGATTGACATTGTGATTATGTAGTACGTGCGGGAAATCTTGTGTTGACTTCGTATCTTCGCCTACAAAGTTACTCTCTCCGTCCCCTAAAAACTAGTTTTCGAAAATTTATTCTTGTAGGTATGGCATTTTTCTTGATTTTAGCATTTTTATACCCGTCGTGTCGTAACTTCTTGACGAAAGGTCCGATTCGAATAATTTAAAGAGGAATTACATGTCTGTACATAATTAACCCTGATTATGAAACTATTTAGTTGGGTAAGGATTAATAGCATGATACGATTGACATAATTTTTCGATTCTACCCGTGTTTTGATTGACTAATTTGAAAAAAAAAACGGTTATTGTTAGTTTACTTAGTTAGACATATAGCCTCGCGTTTTTTTTTTTTCGTTTGTGGTGATGAGTCCTCTATACATGTAGTAAGTACATTTGTTTATGTATCATCAATAGTTTTCGCAGCGCACGCCAAACAATGAGTTTTTTTTAAGTTTATTCTCTGAGAAAGCTTCATTTGAGAAAAAGCATTTTTGAAGACATGAACTACCTTTTTACTAAACTTTTCTCTTAAAATTTCTGGTACTTAGAAACATCATATTATATAGTCATTTACTTTATGAACTTGTAGATAATTCATCATTCATTCATCATCATTTCAGCCGAAAGACGTCCACTGCTGGACATAGGCCTTCCCCAAAGGGGGGCCTGCCATAATCGCCACGCTTGGCAGGAGGCGGGTTGGAGAACGCTGCTGCCCATTTTCTAGTAAGTCCTTTAGTCGCTTTTTACGACATCCACGGGAAGAAATGGAATGTAGATATTCTTTACGTCCAGCGCCATACGGACATAATTAAGTATGAATACGAGTAGTAGATAATTGAGCATTGATTAATAATCAGTTAAAATCGCGAAATGTAATTTTTGCACCCAACAAAATGTTGAGAACTGGACCCTTTTTGCTTGAACGGGCACATTTAAGACGCAGATATATGCCACTGACCTTGAGTGGTTAGCTTGCGTGTTCTGTACTGAGCTCACGCAACGCGTCGTTCGTTCAGCCAGTAATAGGACTCGCCCATCAAGGAGCGATGTAATAATAATAATAATATAATTTGACGCATTATTAATTTATTATACACAAAACTAAAGGTATTTTAATAAAACGCGTATACTAAAAGATCAATAATTAAATTATCTTTAAATTGGTGAAGGTTTCAGAAAAATACGCTTGGTAGATTTTGCGCCATTTTCAGTTTTTTATCCGCGTTAGACATAACTACAAATTCATTTCACTATGAATATAAACATAATCTAAAATATTCACATATTATCTAAGTTATTGAGTAAATGCTCTAATTTATCATAATTTTTTTTAAATCATTAATGATCTTCAATATAAAATCATTAAAAGTCGGTTATCGTCCCCTTAGGTTCAATAAACAGTAGCCTTTCCGTCACTATTTCAACGTTCAGCCCTCAATTACCAAGCACAAGTACCAACAAAAATTCATATTAAACAACCAATGAAGATGAACATCAACAATCTAGAATCCATCTTCTATTTTTAGAGAACACTTAAATACTTAAAAATCCAAAGTTTCCGGTTTCAAAAAATCAGGTTGCGATATTTTTTTCGACAATTCTCTTGTCGTAAGTATGTCGGCAAGTTGGCAGACGTTGAAAAAATTGTCGCGCGTGTCGTAAAGATTTATGAGCTTTGTGGTTTGAAATGTTCTATAAAGGGACCATCTTGGGTATTTTGACTTTGTGACCATGTGGCGTGAGGATGTGGCGCGTCTGAGGATTGGCGACTTCATTAATTTTGATATAGACGTGTCTAACACACGATGATGTTTTAGAATTTTGGGCAAGTGACGAAATTGATGGAATTTTTGTGATTATTAGGGCCGGTTTTCGGACGGAACTCTAAATACTAAAGCTCAGCTGTCCGTCCGTCTGTCCCAGAGATGTATCTCTTGAACCGTAATAAGTAGAAACTTGAAATTTTCACAGAGTGTAAAGTAAATATACATATGTTTATATGCATATATATATTTATAAATATATACAGTGTGCCGCGTTAATGGCGATATTAATTTAACACACGTATACGGTTTCGCATTTACGTTTTATGCAGATATTTAAATTTCATTAAACGTTATTATTTATTGATTTATTAACAATTTTCTAAAATAGCATCTTGGAGTAACCTGTACTTTAAAAACTGTAGCGCAGAGGTCATATACCGGGGATCGGATCATAACATCGCATCACTGCAATTAACACAAATAACGTGCAAGGAGTAGGCGAATTGAAGGAAGGCGAGAGCTTTATTACCTATTTAGTTTGTTTTAAAATTATTTTTTAAAAATTTATAAATATTATATCTTATATATTATATTTTTTATGATTAGGTACTGCAATGGCCACTAGCCCTACCCGTGTTTTAAATTAATGTCGCCATTGTAGCGGCACATTTATTTACTTACTTCCGATGATGAAAAAGCTACATTCCTTACCACACCATCTAGTGCTGTAAATGCAGGTCCTTAAAATCTAGGATACCACTTTTTAGCTTTGAATTATTTATAATTCGATCAAACTCTTCAACTGTCAAACACAGTTTCTTATCATAATTATGTGTCTTCGTAGTTCTAATAAGTACACGAAGATTTTTGTTTTTTGTTTTTCTGTAACTATTACTAAACAGTAGAAAAACAATAAAATATACTCACATACTTATTCGTTTTTTCTAGAAAAAACAAAGCTTTTTCCTCTACGCTCTTATCATAATGGAAAGCCATACATCGAATGATAACGCCGTTCTATAGATGAGTGTACAAATACAGCGAACAAGTTTATCAGGCCTCGTAATTGTGCGCGAGTTATCTAAATAAAGCAAATATTGGAGAAGCCACTACATTAACGATAGCTACCTAGTGCCATATGGCTGGTTTGTGTATATTTTTGGTATGGGTAATAGACTGAAGTTACCGCTTAACATCAGAACATCTACCACACCACCACTACTGGTACAAGGATTATTTAATAACACCTCATTAACGGCAAAACTTTGTAAATGTCTATTAACTGCTCCCAAATTACAAATGTCTTCATTGACATAATGTTTTTCTTATTTGACATTATTATACCTACAATTTTTTTAATCATATATTGTTTTTTGTCAATGCGAGGACGTTGTAGGCTTAATAGACTGTAGATCTGTTGACCATTTTCTATTTTGTTAAATACCTGGTAGTTTTGACGGGCCTACGCTGTCCTCTTATACCTATTAACACTGTAATTTGAAAACATTGTACAAGCCTTTTTTTTTTAAAAGGGTTATCGTGGAGTTTCTTGCCAGCTCTTCTCCACAGGAAACGACCAATTGGAACCGTGCGCCTAGCTTCTGACGTTTCATAGGTGCCCATGTAGGCTTGTGAAATCAAAATATTTTTGATTTTGATTTTGATTTTGAACACCGACATTTGTAATTAATCTTTGTGTCTACTAACAATCTAAAATGTAATGACTTTGAACTTAATTAACTATTAACAAACTGAAATATGGAGTCAAAAAGTTCATCATCATTTCAACCGAAAGACTGGACACAGGCCTTCCCCAAAAGAGGGGGGGGGGGGTTGCCATAATCGCCACGCTTGGCAGGCGGGTTTGCGATCGCAGTATCGTGTTAAAATCAGGGACCATTTTGGTTACCCATTGAAAGGGTTTTCGATAGGGTTTTTCTAAGCGGTTAAACAAAAACCCATACGATATGGGTAACCCCTATGAAAGGCTTAAATTAAATTTTGGTAACCCATTGAAAGGGCTTAACTTAAGCCATTCAAAATTACCCACACCATATGGGTTTATGATTAACTGCTTAGAACATGAACATTAACTTATTAAATTAAAGCAGTGGTAACGGCGGCGGCTTACGAGTTGTAGGCAGTAGGTTCGAACCCTGCCAGGCGCTTTACTTTGTGTAAATTATTTCATCACCACAGCTCTTAAAACGGTGAAGATAAACGTCGTGAGGAAACCGGCATATCCTAGAACCAAAAAATTCGAAGACATGTGACATCTACCAACCCGCACTGGGCCCGCGTGGTGGATTACGGCCCACTCCCTCTCACAGAGAGGAGGCCTGTGTGTCCCAGCAGTGGGAACGTTATAGGCTGATTATGTATGTGTATGTTATGTAATTTTGACATTTGGATTATTTGTGCTTGTGTATTTGAAAGAAAGAAAAAATGGTATATAGGTTAGGTTTAAAGAATCTTTATTCCTCATACGAACATGATACAGTTCACTTAAATGAGATTTAATGTTTAACATAAATAATCGTCGTCTAATGACGAAGCATGCAGATGTAGAAAAAAAAAATAAAACAAAATATGAACATATAACATATATTATGATGTGAATATTTTGAATCAATCCCTTAATCGCCCTTTACAAAACCGGAACGAGAGTGCCACTGAAAGCAGTTCATGGAGTGAACTGCTTTCAGTGGCACTCTCGTTCCGCCCGACTAGTTTTCAGGAACATTAACTACAAAACATTATAAACGACAGTATTCAACCAGAATCCATACTTTCTCACGACATGATCACAATGTTCAGTGTATCTCATGAACTCATTCACGGAGGCATATGTTTTAGAGAACAAAGATTCTATACATTTGTCAAGTGCTTGAGGATGGGCGACGCTTGAATTCATATTATATAACTAGCTAGCCACTGCAGTTACAGATTGTGGTTATACGTAGAGCTAGAGGAGTTGTGAAAATTGTAAACCAGCTCCAGTACCTATTGCAACGGAATCCCTTGGCATTGCAGATGGTTGTTTAAGGTTTAAGAAAATGCCCTAGTCATCTAAAGGCTTCTACATACCGGGGCGCCTTGTCGCGCGACGCGACGCGACACAAAGTCACCGCTCGTCCCGCGACGCGCGGGGCCTTTGTGCCGTGTCGCGTCGCGCCACAAGTCGCGCTGGTATGTAGAAGCCTTAAACGTTTAAACGAGTCATTATAAAGTCATCGTCAAATCATTTATTTCAAGTAGTTCATTAAAAAGCACTTTTGTCCGTCAACATTTACAAGAAAATTGAATTGATTAGGTGCCCTCTCTAAAAAGTAGTTTCATGGAGAAGAATTGACAAGAAAATCCATAGTTACGCTTTTAAAATGTTTTAGTATTTGTATACATTCAATAAAGGTATATGTCTATTATTTTTTTTCAATAGCTTATACTAAAAGTTGTTACTAGTGGAAGTGCGGAATTTCAGTATATTTCTTACTTAAGATGCAGATAACGTAACCTTGAGTGGTTAGCTTGCGTGTTCTGTACTGAGCTCACGCAACGCGTCGTGCGTTCAGCCAGTAATAGGACTCACCCATCAAGGAGCGCTGTCCCCAATTTGACGCATTATTAATTTATTATACACAAAACAAAAGGTATTTTAATAAAACGCGTATACTAAAAGATCAATAATTAAATTAGCTTTAAATTGGTGAAGGTTTCAGAAAAATACGCTTGGTAGATTTTGCGCCATTATCAGTTTTTTATCCGCGTTAGACATAACTTTACAAATTAATTTCACTATGTAATATAAACATAATCTAAAATATTCACATATTAAATTATTGAGAATTGCTCTAATTTAACATATTTTTTTTTCAAATCATTAACACTACTCGTTTAGACGTGATCTTCAGTATAAATCATTAAAAGTCTGTTATCGTCGCCTTAAATGGAAATTCCCTAAAGACCTAATGTAAACGTATTTTTAAGTGGCGCCAACTAGTTTTGGTACGAAGTTACTGGAATCACCGAAAAGGTTGGATAGAGTGACACTGCCTGCTGTGAAGAGCGTCGCATCTATAGTTGCGTGGCGGCTGGCTTCTGATGACAGAAAATGTCAGGGCGAGCCGCTGTCGTACCACGTCTACGACGAACTGCTAGATCCTGATGATATTGAAGCTGCTGAACCAGCAATACGATGATCACTTCTGATAACGGCTATCCTGCGCCGTCATTTATTTATTTATAATAAGCACACCAACAGCATAGTCACTTACAATTCAAAATTAAATAACATATAAAATTGGCACTTCAGTAACCATGCAAATAACAGGTATGCATGACATTTAACATATGAATATTAGAGACAAAAGAGAAAAAATTAAAAGTGTAAAAAATTAAAAGTGTGTCCAGAGACCCAAATCCAGAACACGACAAAACAAACCAATTTGAGCTACACAGACGTGCACTCTTCCCACTGTTTGAATAGGGAACGCCTGTATGAAGCGAAACTCATGGAGAAAATATCAATAGGGTAATCTGTCAAGTTGGACCTTTCATTATATTGCCTTGCCATACGTGTCAGGGGGCTATTAAATGTGGTATTTAATGTGGATGTAGGCAAATCAAAAATACGATGCTACGTTGGCTAGACCTAAATTTAAAATAGTTTACTAATTGTGCGTCCATTTTACCGTTTACTTTTGTTTTATATAGTTATTGACAGTTTTCTAGAAGGTGTTTAAGATAGAGAGGTAAAGATGGCTAAGAAAACATGTGACCAAAGACATTAAATTATTTACTTAACAATAGACGGGACATAGCGAACAAAATCGTAATCCGATAAATTTGTCCTAGCGGGCAAAAGTCGCTCAGTCTAGTGTGTACGCCTGCATGTCAAGTCGCATTCGTGTCCACCAAAAGAAAAATATTTTGAAGGTAAGTATATGCCTACTTATGCAATATGGTATTGCAAATTTCGTAGTGATAGAACGACTAGACTTATCCACGGTTTATCTCCGTTAATATTTTGTAATTTATCCAGAATTTAGATAAAATAAATATTTTTCTTAGATGTTTCAAACTATTTGACGGGTTCGTAATCAAAGGTTGGTGTCGGTAAAAGTGTAATGTGTCAAACTTAGCTTTTATTTAATTTTGCTATATTATGCTAGATGGCGTCTCTGAGACCATGGGATCACAATTTTTCTATGATATTACTTTTGATCGGGATTCGGTCGTGGTCCACCTGCTTAGTTCACCTGGGTGGACCACGGGCACTGTTTTCTTGCCGGTGGATCACCTCATTGCAGTCCACCTAGGTGGACCACGGGCACTTTTTCTTTCCTGTGGATCACCTAAATGATGAGGGATATGCAAATAAAAAATGTCTATTGGCCATGGTCCACCTAAAATTAATTTTAAGGAAATAAAATCCTCTTCCTGATACTAATCCTGTCATTTTACTACAATTGAAAAATATATACCGAAAGAACAAATGAAAATCGAAAAAACAAATTAATACGTAAAAAACTTTAATTAATAATGATTTATCATTGAGACAATCAACGTAACTTTTCCAAAGCGAGTCCTATAGAAATTTCTTTGTTTAACAATTCTAATTGTATTTCTATTATATCGTCATCATCAGTTATATATTATATCGTCATCATCAGTTATATATTTGGTTTTCCTTTTATTGGAAGGTCTGTATTCAAGACTCTCCAGTTCAGTTAGAAGGCGCAAAATGGTGGTACTGGTTTTCTTTACTTTTTTATTCAGTTTTCAATGGAAAGATTCCGTAACATTATTTGTGCGATGTCTTTCACCAAACACAGATAATACAGAATCAATTTTTTGTTCTTCTTTTTTAATAACTAAAGTTCAAAAGGAAAGAGATTGCAATATTATTATAAAGGTGGACCACCGGCAAGAGAAAGTGCCCGTGGTCCACCTAGGTGGACTGAGGTGATCCACCGGCAAGAAAAAGTGCCCGTGGTCCACCAAGGTGCACTGAGGTGATCCACCGGCAAGAAAAAGTGCCCGTGGTCCACCAAGGTGCACTGAGGTGATCAACCGGCAAGAAAAAGTGCCCGTGGTCCACCCAGGTGAACTAAGCAGGTGGACCACGACCGAATGCCGCTTCTGATGGGCTCTCTATAGTATGATCTATCAAATCTCTTTGCATGTGACGATGGACAGCAGTGTGCAAGATAAATGAGGTAATAACGTGGTTCAAAGATTGGCCTGTAAGCAAGGTTGGCAAATCTAATAGCTCGTTTAATTATGACATTGTTGACTGTTCATTTAGCAAGAACAAATTTTGACAATAAAATATAGATGGACTAAATCATACTGCTCAATGACCTGTAGAATATCCCCGTATACAAGACTAACCTTCACGAAAACTAAAATATTCTTTAGTCAGGAATCAAACCCAATACATACCAAATCACATAAACTCCACATATCTCGAAAACATGCATCTGAACAACGTAAGTACGTAGACAACACATATTATTAAAGAATGACCAAGTTATCATGCCCTTTTACTGTACCCTATCGCTTCATAGATACAGTTCAAATTCGCTCGGTGAGTGGGTGTTTAAGTTTGTTTCATATATCAGGCTGATAAGCCGGGCCGCACATTACACGATCATTGATAACGCTAGGCGCACACTTAGTTGGCCGTTTTGTAAACATACTTTTCATGTTTACGTTTCGATAGTACTTATCCGATCGAGCGGAGTGAGGTTATGATTTGTACTTTGAATACAGAAATGATCAGAAATGTAAGGTGGTAACTGTTTAGCTGAGTTCAAGGCAAATTGTGGAATAACTGGAATTTACCAAGTGATGTCTTGTGTACAACAACTTGAGTCGAGAGATTGTCTGAATGATGCTATTTTGTTTTTGTCGTTTTGTTTTGACGCTTGTGGGATATTAAGGCAACTATAGCCTTTAAACTTTTATTGCAGTGCGTATGTAGAGTTATGGGCCAACTCAACAGTATAACTGTATGCAATTAAGTATGTAGGGTATATCCCTGTCTCACAGCGGAACAATGATCACCGCGGATTTTTGCACAGGGTTAAAGATGATGTATAAGTACACGAGTCACAGCCGTGTCGCTATTGGTCCATATACCAGTTTCCCCCACTCTCCTTTGTAGGATTAAAAAAGGCAACTGACTTAGACTTAGTTATTTTTCACTTTGTAGTGTTTTTTTGGAAGTAGGTTGTTTTTTGTTGTTGTAAAAAACGATGTTATTTTTCACTTTTTGGTTGTGGTACCTACCCCACACAAATTAGTACCTATACCATTATATTATCTGTGGTCATACCAATACTTGCTACTTATATGAATATCAGTGACAGGAAGTTATTATAACACCATCAATATACACGAAGTGGAAAAAAATACGTATTGTTGAAGCTAACTCAAAAACTACCCAAGCAAAGATAGTATTCTTTTTTTTCATATTTTTATAATTTTTCTAAGGTCAAGAGCAAACCCATCCTAAATAATAAAAAAAGGACCACAGCGCAAGATTCCTCTACCAACTGAAACAAAAATTTTCAAAATCTGTCCACAATTGACGGGAACATCGGTGAACATAAATTTAAAAAAATATGCATAGTCGAACATAAATCCTCCTTCTTTTTTGAAGTCGGTTAAAAATTATTTTCATGTCCATGTGACGATAGGACATGGAGGACTATATTATAAAAACACATCTACTTACCTACTACATGTTTGCAAAGTAATAAATTATTTGATTTGATTTGAAACAGCATTGATCACCATGCATGCTTTTTAACCGACTTCCAAAAAGGAGGAGGTTATATAATAATAATAAAAAAAAAAACAAAAAACATAAACTTTGACAATAACACAGAAGGGTAAACAGACTTGAGTAAAATTACACAATGAATGGATACAAAAGGTGGTTATTGACTGCAATGAGGTTGAAAGTCCAATAAGAATAGGTTCCCTGTCTCCCAAACTAGGAAAATCCTGTATCTTGGTATTTATGTTCGTCTGTATGTTTTTTTTTACCATTAAAATAGAGTGGTTTCTCCTCGAGAATTTTATTTTTACCTTGATTCAAAGATTAATTACGTATTTAATTAGATATAAACAAAAGATTAGGTACAGATGGTAAGCTAGCCCCGTATTACATGGGAATTAAACATAACTGGGGAAATGTGGGTGTACTATAGGTACGCCTCTGCTCAACCCTTCGGGGATTAAAGGTGTGATGTTATGTTATGTTAATTAGATACAAAATAACAATTCTGCTGATCAGTCGTTGAAACATCTTTATTTAAGACTGAGATATATGCCAGTGACTTTGAGTGGTTAGCTTGTGTGTTCTGTACTGAGCTCACGCAACGCGTCGTACGTTCAGCCAGTAATAGGGCTCGCCCAGCAAGGAGCGCTGTCCCCAATTTGACGCATTATTAAATTATTATACACAAAACAAAAGGTATTTTAATAAAACGCGTATACTATAAGATCTCAGATCTTTAAATTGGTGAAGGTTTCAGAAAAATACGCTTGGTAGATTTTGCGCCATTCTCAGTTTTCTATCCGCGTTAGACATAACTTTACAAATTAATTTCATCATGTAATATAAACATAATCTAAAATATTCACATATTAAGTTATTGAGAAAATGCTCTAATTTAGCATATATTTTTTTCAATTCATTAACACTACTCGTTTAGACGTGATCTTCAGTATAAAATCATTAAAAGTCGGTTATCGACGTCTTAAGTACCTACATATACATACTTTTTCTTTTTAGTACATTGAAGGCAATCTAAATGGACTCGGCCCAGAAACGATGGCAATCCAAAGTGAACATTAAACATTACCCTCCTTTGCGTCACGCAGTCGGGTAAAAAGTCTGCCTGCTTTTTCGGTCGGTTTCCAGTCTGAGCTGCACGATTACTGACAAATGTTTGTACTGATTGGACAGGTCCACTCAAATTTGTGTGTTTCTTTCTTCAAAAGACCATTTCAGACACGGATCTACATGGTACTCACATCATCTGACCAAGAATGTCTGGACTTTAAAAGTGACTTTGACCCCTGAGTTTGTTTCGCAATTTCTTCTCAGGGGTAGTCAGATAGGAAATGTCGGCTACATATAGCTTATTTTTTAATTATGAATATGACAGACGTGTAAAAGTAATTCTGTTATCCTATTTACAGAATAAACGATTTCATTTCATTTCTCACCGAATGCCAGTATTTTGCATGGAGCAACTGCCTATCTGATATCTACAGCCCAGTTACTGGGTAATACGATACCCCTTGGTAACGACTGTCAAATATGCACGAATGACAGCCGGGACCAACGGCTTAACCTGTTTTCCGAGGCACGGAGGAATCTCGGTATGTAAAGATGATCATGGGCCCGGTTCCTTGTGCAACAACCGTTTTTATACGAGGCACGGAGGAGTCTCGGTATGTAAAGATGGTCACCCATCCACGGACCATCCCCGGCAAGCATAGCTTAACCTGATCGATCGGCTGTTATTACTTAGCCACAAGCCCCTCTCCAAAGGGAACATTAATAAAGCGTAATTTTGACTTACCGAAGTACCGATAACTCAGAGGGAGTTAATAATTATAGAGATAAATTATCAGCATAGGTACACAAGAACTCATCAATTTTATCATCATTATTCAGACTGTAATTAAAGAAACCACAACACAAAGCCTCAACTCAAGAAATAACAATAAAACTACCGCAGAGTGGGACAGACGGACGGACGACATTCCACCGTGGCGACGCACTTATCTGCCAAATAAATTTAACAGTCCCTTACCGGCCGATATCTATGTACAATAAAACTAAAGCTTTGTCTGTATGTCTTAAATTCAGAGTTACATAAATGGTGGTTGACAGGTGGAATAGGTAGGTTGTACTTTAGTAACAAATTATTATGTAACAACATTATTTTTAGTATATGCGAAACCTGAATAAAGTTTGTTCAGAATAAGGAACTGAATCGATTTCAATAATTTTTACACCATGTTATATTTTGTCCCAAAAATATTTTAGTTTGATGGAAAATTTTATCACCATTTAATTACTTACAATACAATCGCCGTACGGTGAGGTACCTACTGCCAAATTATTATCAATGAACGCAAGACGACCCTGGAGGCGCGGGGGCGCCGTTAGCATGTTTTTGTACGGACAACCCGGTAACATAACAACCTTATAACTTTGTGATTTTTTAGGATACAGTTTTGAATAGATTCTTTACATAAAAATACTAGACATGTGTTTCGGGTTTCGCATAATATACTAAAACTAATATTGTATACATACTCATACAACCTATTTTCCCTTCGCTGAGACACAGGCCTCCTCTCTGTGAGAGAGAGTGGGCTGTAATCCACCACGCGGGCCCAGTGCGGGCCCAGTGCGGGTTGGTAGATGTCACATGTCTTCAAATTTTTGGTTCTAGGACATGCCGGTTTCCTCACGATGTTTTCCTTTACCGTTTTGAGAGCAGTGGTGATGACACACACAGTAATGTCTGGGGGTCAAATGTGACCGCAAACAGGCGGGAATACGATTTCCTGTGAGATATCAACCAGGAACGCGAGACCCTCTACCAGAAAGTGTAAGACGAAAGGCGTTTGAAGCAATACATAGCCATCCTGGCATTCGCGTCACTCGCAAGTTAATGCAGGACACATTCTTTTGGTCAAACATGAATCGAGATTTATTTATTTATTAAAACTTTATGCTCAAGTAAAAAATACACTGTACAAAGGCGGACCTAATGCCCGAGGCATTTTCTACCAGTCAACCTTAGGGTGATGCAGAGACAAAACATGGCAGGTGGAACGTACGGGATATATCTATAAGCTCGGAAATAACTATAAAATACAAGCATAAATACAAATACATAGATAGATAGATGGATACATACATAATATACCAAAATAAACTTTGTCAGGAGAAATAACGACCGGTAGCGACTCCAGCAGATCACCGCTGGGATGTTTCGGCCAACTTCTGACAAATATGTTCACGTGCGTTCACTTTAAAATAAAACCGGCTGGTTGCCGTCCTAATGTTCAGAGGGAGCGCATTCCAAAGAAAGGCCGCTTGGACAAAGAAAGAAGAATGACTGAAGCCAGAACGGTGCGAAGGACATCGTAGAAGCCGATTGTTCGTGGAACGAAGATTTTTACTATGGGCAGAGCATAAGTATTTAATTTGGGAAGTCAGGTAAGAAGGAGAAGTGGGTTTGTCGAGAATAGAGAACAACATAGACAGAGCCCTCAACTCTCTGCGCTAACGAATCGGTAACCATTTTAAAAGCAGTCGGTGCGCAGATACATGGTCATACTTACGAAGATTGAAAACGAATCGAATGCAGTTATTGAGAAGGCGGTCAAGTTTATTGAGGAGATCTGCATTCAGGTCATAGTCAATCATGGGAAATATTAGGGACTGTACAAGCATTGCCTTTATGTGTGATGGGAGAATATTTTTTAACCGATAGAGCAACCGCAACGTTCCGGTGACTTTTTTCGAGATGTAGGGCAATGGGCAAAAACGTGTTTACAGTATTAACGTAGTAAAGTCATTCGATAAACTAACTCGAGTTTAATTGCGATCGGTTCGAGCACGTTCATGTCCATATCGTGGGACCACTGCCTACTACAGCACACGGGTTTAGAACGGTAATTGATAATGCACACGATGGCCAGAGGCGTTTCCTATCAAGGACATCAAAGCAGAAACTGGAGCTAAACTAGTTTACGAAGGGTGGATTGCTCGTTTTGGACATCTGGAGAAAAAGACTTGCGAGATGCGACCAAGGGAGACAGTTTAAAAGCGCTTTATTCACGTCGCTATTATAAATAATTATTGGGAAAAAAGAAAAGAAGAAAATAAAATTATTTGCACACAATCATCATCATCATCATCAGCCCATAGCAGTCCACTGCTGGACATAGGCCTCTCCAATCGCACGCCATTCAACTCTCATACAGCTGCCACCAGCCACCCTGCGAAGATCATCGCTCCACCTAGCCTGAGGCGTCCTATCTATAAACAAAAAAATACTTAAAATAGTATTGGGTGCCTCACGGCTGCGCTAAAAAAAAAATCTTTATTTCAGACATTAACACATATAGGTACATGAACAGTCCATAGATTGTTTAGTGACGTGTTAGTAACAGAAAGTACTTATAGTCTATATTAGTATTGTTAGTAGGGACACAATCACCGCTAAATTGCCTGCGCCCGCCCTCGAGGCTCAGTGTGGTAGCACCACAGGTGCAGCGGGAATCACAGGGACGTAATGTGATGAACTAACTTATCTACGCGTACCTATAGCTACTTCCACCCAGTGCCGTTGTATAGGACAGTCTGGCCTGTTAACAATCATTTTCAGGATGCCGTTCCGAGTGTTACGCAAGCGCTGTAGCAAGGAAGCCGCTTTTTTACGCATGATAGCGTGAAATCCGTCTGTGTGAGCTTCGGCAAATAGGCCCAGTTCAGCATAAATGCCAGACAACTGGTGCCTGACGCTGGTTTTCAACTGGACCTTTATATACCGTGGTATTTTAATAATCTTATAACGGCAGCCCACTTCATGTACCTACCCAATGACTACTAATTATTCAACAAAGTAATTTTTTTATTATTATTAATATTTGAATAATTAATTAGCATTGCATTCCAAGACTTCCAAGGCTCGCACCGCGCTCATAACAGGGTGTTTCAAACTACATCATGTGTCATAATGAATAATATATATATTTTTTTTATTATAAAAATGTTAATTAAAAATAAATATTTTCATGAATGTTTAGTAGTCATTGGATACATGAACTCGGCTGCCGTTGTAACGATTAAAATACCACGGTGTATATGTGCAGAACAACCCCATAACATCTACAGTCCAATAGGGCACTAGAAAAATTGCATAGACCCTAATTTCCCGAATGTCAATATTTTTCCTCAAAGATTCCCCCAAAGATTTCATTTCCCCTAACTTTCTTCATAATCAGCCTATAATGTTCCCACTGCTGGGACACAAGCCTCCTCTCTTCGAGAGTGAGTGGGCTCACCACGCGGGTCCAGTGCGGGTTGGTCGATGTCACATGTCTTCGAATTTTTGGTACTAGAACATGCCGGTTGTCTCACGATGTTTTCCTTCACCGTTTTGAGAGCAGTGGTGATGAAATTATTTACACAAAGTAAAGCGCCTGCCTGGGCTCGAACCCAAGACCTACCACTCGTAAGTCAGGGCTGAAACCATTGGGCCACCACTGCTCTCTCCGCTTTCCCCAAACTTTCCTCAAGTACCAAAATTTGCCCCATAATCGTGAAAAACCCTCCAATCTGGCAAGGCTGTTTTGATTTGCCCTGACATCAAGCAATGGACAACATGGTCCAACTTAAGGTTTTGAATACTAGACTTAATTATGGCTACTTTTTTCTTATTTTTATTTTTGGATAATAATTTATATAATTTAATAGCTAATAGTCTTAAAATACATTATTGTACGTGTTTTTGGCTACTTAGTATTATTGTAAAGAGTCTTGTTTGTGCAGAATAAACAATTTTTCTTTGTTTCTTTCTTTCTTCTTTTTATCGTTAAAAGTAGTCTAACAGCTCGTGCAGACTGGCGCCATCTCGCAGGGGCGACAAGTTTCAAGTTAGTTTCAATTTATTTATTTCATAACAAAAATACAATCGTTTATTCTGTAAATAGGATATTAGAACAAAAAACTCATTTGTGTCGAAACACACACACACACACACACACACAGTAGGTACATAAAAGAAGCAACATACACAATTATACTCGTAATATAAGTAAACTCGTTCCTCACCGTTCATCGAAGTTACGCCTATCCAAATTCAAAATACAGGACAGGCAGCACGACGCGCAGCGCGACACTATCCATGAAGTTTTCATTGAAATTGTGCTACTAGTGTCGTGCCTGTCTGTGGGAGCCTTTAACAGGAAGATTAAGTGCGATTGCTCTATCATGGGTGATCGAGATATCAAGAGTCAGGTTAGGTCTGAGTTCAGCAATACGCTCGGATAATGGTAAAAGCGCGGCGGAAATGGTGTACTCGTATGGGTAACATAAACGACCACATGAATTTAGTAAATAAGTTTTTTTGATGTATCATCTTTCTTCTCATTTCGTAAAAGGGATGGAAGTGACTTCTTGAGCATGGAATAAGTAAGTACTATAAGTATTATAGATTATAAGTAGAGTAGGGGCTCGAATTTCGACCATCATCATCATTTCAGCCGAAAGACGTCCACTGCTGGACATAGGCCTCCCCCAAAGTAGTTTGCCATAATCGCCACGCTTGGCGGGCAGGTTGGCGATCGCAGTATGGTGTTAAAATGCATAGAGAACGCTGTTACCCATTCTCTAGTAAGTACCTTAGTCGCCTTTTACGACACCCATCGGAAGAAATAGGACTTACCCTTACCTCATCTTATATATTCCTTAGTAAGTATATAGGTATGGCTTTTCCTTGAAACATGGGGGCTTTCTCCTTTATGACAAACAATATAACTGATACAACCTTCTCGAAATTCTGCTCAGCCTCAAAAGTAAAAGGCCAAAGTGACCCAAACACATTGCTACTCTAATCCCAAGAAAACCCTTCACATTCAACCATTGCTGTCCAAATAAATAAAGCTTACATAACAAACAAAATTTCCACTGCCGCATTAGTAAAGAAAAACTTCTTTATCGCTAGTATAAAACCCTCAATGTACATCAAAAATATTTAAATGTTGGTATCAACGTAGCGGCCATTATGATTTTCCGCTTCACCGAGTTTAAACGCACATAGGAATTCCACACACGAATTAACAATAAAAAAAATGAAGCAAAGGCGATTATCACTTACAGCCACAATGGCGGGTCGGGTGCGTAATCCTCTTTAGTTACGCACTGGGTTGGTGAAACGCTGTGGAGTGGAATGTGGTTTTACGGTGTTGTTTATGAAATGAAATCTAAATATCTCCGCATATTTTTAGTCATTTTATTTTAAGGCTTGGTGTTCATATTTATAATGAATATCTTGTATTGTTGTTATTGCGGCCAACCACCAGCCATGAATTTAAAGTCAGATTCAATATTCTTTATTTGTGGAACCTGCCACCAGAACTTTGACTATCTTTTCCAAATCCTGCACGCGTAGCATGATCACAGTAGAAATGTAAGAAACGAAAGGCAAAATGACAGATTGGAGAAAGATTACTAAGACGTGAAAGTCAGTCGAAATATAAAGAAACACTTTGCATAAAAATATATATATGCTTCGTAGACATAGAATGGTGATACTACGCATGTCCTTGCGAGCCCTTAAATGACATATAACATCTATTACCATAAACGACGACAAAAAACCTCCGTCAAAAATCCTTTAAAAGACAGAAAGAACATTGATTTAGTACAGCCACAGACACGCAATCTAATATACAGCAGATAAATAAAAAACTGTAAAAAAGTTCCGTTTGGTGCCGGACGTAAAGAATAGCTCCATCCCATTTCTTCCCGTGGGTATCGTAAAAGGCGACTAAGGGACTTACAGAGAATGGGCAGCAGCGTTATCTATGCATTTTTAAAACCATACTGCGATCGCCAACCCGCCTGCCAAGCGTGGCGATTATGGCAAATTCCGCCCCCCCCCCTTATTTGGGGGAGGCCTATGTCCAGCAGTGGACGTCTTCCGGCTGAAACGATGATGATGATGGAAAAAATAAATAAAAATCAAATAAAAAGCGTAAAGAAAAACGTCGCGTTAATCTCTCCGGTACGTACAAAAGCGGCTACCGTACTAAAGAGCTTACGCAGCACTGCGAGCGACGCGACAGCCGACAGAAACTGTTGATCTGAAGCATGACATGATGATAGTCTATGACAGCCCACTGTCACACAACAGAACACTCCAGTTTTGTATGAAAAACTCACTGAAAGTGTGCTTTTTGTGTGAAAAGACGTCTTTTTGTGTACAAATTACGTCTTTTGCAGGCTGCTGTGTCGTGTCTACAGAGATGGTAAAGTGTTTGGATCGTAGTCGATTGTCATTATACTTACAGTAATGTTTTGCATGGAAAGCAAATTAGTTTTTTTCTGAAATATATGTTTTCAGCGTTGTGCTGTGCAAGAAGAAATACTTAAGGCGACGATAACCGACTTTTAATGATTTTATACTAAAGATCACGTCTAAACGAGTAGTGTTAATGACTTGAAAAAAATATAAGTTAAATTAGAGTATTTTCTCAATAATTAAGTATGTGAATATTTTAGATTATGTTTAAATTACATAGTGAAATTAATTTGTAAAGTTATGTGTAACGCGGATAAAAAACTGAGAATGGCGCAAAATCTACCAAGCGTATTTTTCTAAATCCTTCACCAATTTAAAGATAATTTAATTATTGATCTTTTAATATACGCTTTTTATTAAAATACCTTTTGTTTTGGGTATAATAAATTAATGATGCGTCAAATTGGGGACAGCGCTCCTTGATGGACGAGTCCTATTACTGGCTGAACGTACGACGCGTTGCGTGAGCTCAGTACAGAACACGCAAGCTAACCACTCAAGGTCACTGGCATATATCTGAGTCTTAAGAGTCTTTAATACCTCAGCGCCACCTCACTCTTTATCTCGCTCGCACAAGTAGCTGGTGGTCACGCGAGCAAGCAGGACAGGGTGGCAGGGAGAAGACTCCAAGGCACCGATAGTTTAGTTTATTTCTTGTTACGGTGAAAATAATGGTAATTAAAAAAAAATAACATAAGACCTGCTTTATAGTTAGTCCTGTTAATATGCAGTTTCATTATCGAATTTGAGGTATTTTTTGAATACTAGCGGTTTATTGTTCGGTTTGGAGGTAACTTTGGATTTTTTTCTATCAAGAAAGTTTTATGGCATCGAGTTTTCGTCAAACATAGTACTTAGCATTAATCCTCAACTTTACCATGTATTTATTTCAAAATTAATGCTGCAGTATTTTCAACATAACGGAGAATCATGCTAAGCCATATGAGGTAGTATAGGCTCTTAACATGAACTAACGTAGATCTATATACAGACTTAGCATATTATCACTCCTGCATCCCCCGAAGGTTAGGCACGGTTAGGTAATAGGCTTTTTTTTGGCAAGAGAGCTTGATAATATCGATGTTAAATTAGGTACAAAAAAACAAAGTATACAGCTCATGCTGAATCGATAATTTCCTATGGACTCAATAGTTGGACGCACATTTAAAACTTGCCTAGATAAAATACATAATTTGCAAACACGCTTGTTGAAACTTGTTGTACCAAACTATGTAAAAAATAAATACACAGGGTTATTTAAACATTGCAAAGTATGACCTGTTCTAGCACGCGCTGAGTATATGTTCCTCATAGAACATTTTGATAACAGTGATATTCAAATTCCAATTAAATATGACGTGAATACACGACAAGCCAAATCAAAATCATTGCAAGTGCCACGCAAAAATATTTTTTATAGTAGGCGTACGGGTTCTTTCACAATACCCAATTGACTAAACCAAATACTGTAGACATAAGAGATTCAATGAATAGTAAAAACATACAGCATAAGCTGAAAGAACATTACATCAAATTGATTATAACTTATCTGTTAATAGCGCGTTGATCAAATCATCTCAGGTCATGGCACGCTAAGACAGACCCCAGAGGTATAATTGTGTGCTTTGTTTAAGTGTGAGGAACTTGTAATTTATAAAATAAATAATAATTATTATATTATAATAATATGTAAAAAAACGAAGATAGGTTACCTACTCAAAATTCGATCATCAAAACCGGCACAATGTCACACTATTAGATGACACGTGGGGGTAGGACGGCATGTCGTCCCTATTGGGAGCGCAAAAGAGACAAAACTCATATTAAAAGAACACTTTGTAAACAAGCATATTACAAATTAAAGGATTATATACAAGATAAGAATGCTTGTAAACATGCTGGTCCTGCTCCATAGGACAATCTAGAGTCTAGACAAAATCAAACAGGTTGCTATTTTAATTGTATAATTTATTATTTTTATGACATTTATTTTAAATTCTATGATTACCTTAACTCACACTGATATTGTTATTTTTCAGGAAATCGTATATATTTTTTACAATTTTTGTAAATATGTGAGCACCATGTATCTATCACATAATTAATTTATGTCATTGCTTCATTCTTAACTCTTTTTATTACCTATTGTGGTATAGTAATTTTATTCTAGGTGCATAAATAGAACTGTGGCAAATTGACACATACTTTTTTCCGTGGAGAACTTACTTTGTGGCGAATGTACAATAACCCATCGTCTTCACATATAATTATATAATTAATATACCTATAAAAATATTGTACAAGATTTTAAAAGAGTACCGGTGGAGTTTCTTGCCCATTCTTCTAAATACGAAACTACCTTTTGGAAGGGGCGACTAGACTCAATTCTATTTTTTTTGTATATATTGACGTTCAAAAGTGCCTTATATGTGCTTATTTGAAATAGCGCAACGGGAGCTGGACATGGTGGCACTAAATGTCTCAATTATATGATGTATGTGGGTACCTACCAACTTAGGTATGTGTTAGTGTTTCTGTGTCTGTCGGTGAAAGTTGCACGAAAATGCAAATAGCCGCTGTTGTATATATTACATGTTATGTTAGATTTCATTAGAGTAGAATCAAAGCTGTGGATTTTAGCTGGGAATTGCTCTTGCTCATGCTCACGCTCGGCTCTGCTCACTGGCTCATGTCTAGTATGTCCTCGGCCCGGAGGTTGTTGCGATATTCACGGCATCACTGCGTCTTATTCGCAGATGTGAGACCTGTTAAAATAAAAGACTACACATTTAATTAAACATTTATCTCCAACTTATGCAATGCTGAACTCATGCGTTGCTGTTCAATTTACCCAATGTGCCTGGCCTACTTGCACGCGGCTGAGACGTACCATGTCTGGATGGCGCCATTTCACCCATCCTTCACCAAGCTCTGTGCAGATTGTGGTTTTCCTTCCCCATAAAGAAGCATAATGACGGTAGAAGGGGAAACGAGAAATTAAAAGTGGGTAGGTATCGTCACATTATAAAGATTTCATAACGACTTATAATACTAATAATGACTAGCGCTTACCTTTCATATATATTATGTTTTATCTTTCGTTTATGTACGCTTGTCTGCTCTTTTCCACTTTCACCAACAATGTTTAGATGACTTATTTAAACTATTCAATATAACCACAGTAGTTAGTCAATCTCAATACCTAGCATGGCTAAGACAAGTATAAAAAACACATAAAGTTGCAATTTGTTCGTAAATAGTCCGTCGCGCTCGGCTGCTTGCAGCGTATTGTGCGATTATGCGATGAAGTGCACGGATTAATAATGAGTCAATGTGTTGGAACATGGAAGTTTGGCATCGTTATTTTTTTTTTTTTAAAACAGGTTTTTTGTTCGACTTGTTTCGAAGGATTTATTTTTACTTAGATATTAACAAGGTCCTGATGTGTCCTTCTCATTTATTTATTAGTGTCTTTTTTGTTTTGTTTTTTTACAGTTTTCACTATAATCACACTATATTATTTTATATCTGACACAAATTTATTTTATTTATTTATTTATGTATGCAGTATAAAACTGATTCACATCCGTCACCTCATACTTCAGGTACAGTTGAAAACCAGCGTCAGGCACTAGTTGTCTGGCATTTATGCTGAACTGGGCCTTTTTGGCGCAGCCGTGAGGCACACTTACCCGCTAATTTCTTACATCGCACTTTACACTATTTACTTGTTTTTTATTTTTTATTTTTACATGCTGTACTTATGTTATATTGTGTGCCTTAGTCTGTGCTGAATAAATGTATTTTCTTTCTTTCTTTTCTTCTTAAATAAACAATTTGACTTTGAAGAAAATGTGGCTAATTAGCCAAGTTTTGATACGTGTGACGTGATACTTGCAGAGCGTGATAGATAGATAGATATCAATATATAGATTCATTTATTTGCGTGAAATATGGTATTTTACAGATTTTATAACACATACACAATAGTTCTTCATATTCCGCCTACTACATTCGGCATGCAAATTTTGCGACAGTTATAATAATTTTAATTTATACAAAATAATTACATTTCAATGTCAAAAAAATAAAAAGTACTATATCAAGAATTGTCTACAGATCAAATTACAAATGTCAAAGAAAAATAATTAAATTACAAATTGTTTATTAGAAACTTTCAAATGACAACCAAAGAAATTAAAATTACAAGTCAGTCAGCTTAATAAAATAAAAATGTCAAATTGAATGTCATGCAAGTTTCCCATTTGTCCTAGAATCCATAAATTCCTTAATGGTATAAAAACAATTTTCAATAAGCCATATTCTGAGATGTTTTTTAAATAAGCCGGTTCGCAGTTCTCTAATAACCTTTGGTATATTATTGAATATCTTTACTGCCATTAGACTAGTATTTTTATTGCAGTACGCTGTTCTACATCTTGGCATTGCCAATTTTGTTGGATCCCTTGAGATTTTGCCCACCTTATAAACATTGGCGCTATCGGCTGTACTGAATAGGTGAGGATGTGTTTTTACAAATACTCCCATTTCCAGTATATATAAGCATGCTAATGTTAATAATTTATGTTGTTTTAAGATAGGTCTGCACGATTCTAATGGGTCTGCACCAAAAACAGCTCGTAAACACTTTTTTTGCACAATAAATGCCTTATTGCTGTCAGTGGAATTACCCCATAAGATTAAACCGTATCTTAGCACAGATGAGACATATCCATGATACGCCAATAGAGCGGCATTAGTTCCACAGTTTTCATGAGATTTCTTAGTGCAAATGCAAAGCTGTTTAGTATATTACATATATTTTCAATATGTTTTTTCCAATTGCAATGTTTATCAATTTCTATGCCTAAAAATTTCGTATGGTCAACTTCTTCAATTTCATTATCACGTCCAATAATTTTCATTGCTTTATTTGTCATTTTGTAATTAGAAAAATTAATATATTTTGTTTTGGAAACATTCACACATAAATTATTTTGTTCAAGCCATTCTATTATAGCTTCTACCGCAGCATTTATTTTATAACCGTGTATAACCGTCTACCTTTTTTTACTTATTAAATAATATCATTGTAGCAAACTGTATCAGCTATTGATACATTTGCCTCTAAACGGCCTATCCAACGATATCCCACATCATGAGATAGACGAGAAAAAAAATATCATCTCCACTTTACGTGCAAACGAGGTACTCCAAAAAAAATATTTTACCAGTTTGTCGATGAGATTAATATTATATACCCATGCCAAATTACAGCTGTCTAGTACTAAGAATCTCTGAGCTAAGCCCACAGACAAACAGACAGACGAACATGGCAAAACTATAAGGGTTCCTTGTTGATTTCGGATCCCAAACAAAAATGGGGTTGGTACTCGTATATTCTACCTATATTTTTCATTAGCGCAAGTATCGGAGATATCTATTTCTTTCTGAGTATTAAATTAGATGTCTGTTACAAACAACCCAAAGAAAAATACAAAGAAATTGACACAAATAAGTTTTTTCTACCCAAAAAAACGCTCATCGTATTCAAAATCTATTTAAAACTTAACACACTGCCGCCAACAGAAACCAAATACAACAACAAAATGAGCAACAAATGTACAACAATAAACAACATTTTTTGTCACCAATGCTACTCTGTAAGGGCGGCATCAGATTTGCGGCTAATCGCATCAGCGGCGAGCGTGAAATCCGCACCTTTTGATACACGCGGCCTAATGCGCAACGCGTACCGACTTCCAACTTAATACCTTCGGGGAAAGTCGGTGGAGCCGAAAGATGACGGAGATTTACGAAGATTAACGAATTAGTTTCAATTTACTTGTAGGTATTTCAGGGGGTTAAATTTCTCATGAAAATTCTCGTGAAATTAAAAACACAACTTCTGATCTGTAGAAAAGTTATTAGGTAACAAGTACAAAGTTTGTTTATTTATGAAATTAATTATATTCAATGCATGACGGATATCTCGCCCACTCCCCTTGAGTTTCAGTAAAGATGTACTGAGACCTCACGCGGACTTCTTGAGAGAACTTGAAGGTGATGTTGCACTGTTTTGTTTCATTTGCCTACAGTCAACACTACACTAATGCACGTTCACGAACACTATAATGGTTAATAATTGGCTAATATTCGGCTAAACACATTTTTTTTTAAATAAAACATAACTGCTAAATATGACGTTCCACTTTCCCGCCAAGAACCTCCACCGTGAAGTTAGCTTAAAGTGTGCTATCAATAGTGTCAATCCCTAGAATCAGGTGAATGACAGCTTGCTTTATCTTCACGGTGAGTTTTTAGAGAATAGACCAGCTTTTATATATTATAATAAGGGGCTCTGAAATATGTACGGAAAAAAAGAAAAAGTTGTTAATTTTCATGAGTAAGTCAGTAGTTAGTAGTTTAACCCTCTGAAAAAATCAAATAAAACAGACACGACAACTGTCTCTGTAACCACCAAAACGAAGGTTATTTATTTATTTATCAATATATTTTAATATCTGCAAAAACATGATTTACAGAAGGCGAAAAAAACGAAATCAAAAAATTACTTTTCGTACCACTTGCTCAAAAAAGTGACATTCTATGCCACAAAAAGCGAACATAACAATAGTCATTTTTAATCTGTTAAAAACAGGGAAAGAAAATTGTACTGAATTTAATTCATCCTCTAGGGGGAGAATGTGATTTAAATTTGGAATATTTACCGAAATTTATATTGAACTACATCTGTGTTTACACCATTGAGTTTGTATATAAAACATTATGCATCTTTTTGAAAAAGGGATACGCATTTATTATGCAGTTATGATTATTAAATAAAATTACGAAAACCGACGAGGCCGTATGAGCTTGATGCCTTTGCTTTTCCGACTAAAAATATTAGTCTAGGAATTTGCCGCGTTTTTGTTTTGTGCAAATACATAAACGTTAAGTTTATTTTAATTTATTTTTATAAATAAGTTAATGTTCTAAAATGCTTATCTCATATTATTATTGTGTTCATTTTTTCGAAAATGGTACGAAAAGTAGAGTATTTTCCTCGGTGATAAAGCTGTCTTAGTCTTGGGTGAACTTAAATCCCTCGCTACACTTAGGACTTGTCTTAAATCCCTCGCTTCGCTCGTGATTTAAGTTTTTAACACCCTCGCTACGCTCGGGAGTAAACCTCGAGTCCTTCGTTACGCTCGCGATTTAAATCGTCATCCGCGATATTTATAGTAAAATTGTGATAGTGATTTCAATAAAACATTTCAGGTTAGGGATATAAAATGTAGATTAGAAGTTACTGTTTCAAATTAAACTGATGTTTTTGTAGTTATTATATTGATTGATTTAGAGCAGTGGTAGCCCAGTGGTAACGGTCTCGACTTACGAGTAGTAAGTCGTGGGTTCGAACCCAGACAGGCGCTAAAGCACAGCGGCGCAGGGCTATCGTGTAAATTATTTCATCACCACTGCTCTCAAAACGGTGAAGGAAAATATCGTGAGGAAACCGGCATGTCCTATAGAACTAAAAATTCGAAGACATGTGGCATCTACCGGCCCGCACTGGCACAGAGAGGTGACTTGTGTCCCAGCAGTGGGAACATAATAGGCTGATTATGTTATAGTATAAAGTGATACTTAACCATCGATATTAGAAAGAACACGTCCATTTTATGAAGATCGAATACCTTTTAAAACTTTTCAACCGATATTGTCACAACGTCTTACATCCCAACACCACTCCCAAAAAGCGCAAATCACAAAGAGCTTTTCAATAAAAACTACACTACAAATGACTTCGATTTTAGAAAAAGTTTCACAAAAAACTATATATTTGAAAATGACACAATAATGCGTCACCGGCAAAGCTGAACGCGAGATACCTTTGTCATTGAAAAAAAACATAAACCTCTTTTGTCAAAATATGGGCGCGTTTAACACATCGCTTGGCGCCATTAGAATTCTGAGTGTGATGATGAGTGTGTAGAAATTGTATCGTTTTTGTATAAAAATATAAAATATTCACCTTTGTTAAAAGCTGTGTCATTTCATCTTACTTTCGGACGAGAGATTCTGATCTGCCATATTTTTGCGGCAGTTAATAAGTGTAGGTACCTAAATTTTGAGGAAAGTAGTGCTTGTGAAAAAGGGGAAGTTATTTCTCCATTAACAATGTCAACATTGTCAACATCATTAATAATACAATAATCAAATCAAAATAGTCAAAAAAAAAACAAAAAGCAATAGGTACAACAACAACATTATTTCAAGGCACGATTGAAGGAAATACTTGTGTACTGGCCCAGCGCCCGAGCATTAGACGGCCACGGTGACCAAGAGGCTGTTGGCGCTACCCTGCAATCGCTGCATGATTGGGTAAAAGTCGTCTATACGTGCCTCTGCGAACATCCCTGATGCGCTACAGTGTAGTGTCGTGGCAGACTTAATAGCGCCCTGTATGCGTTGTTGTACCGAACATGTAAGGAGCCGTAATCCCTCTGCGTGAAGTCGACGCATAGACTGCAGGTGTAAAAAGATTGGCAGTATGCCAGAGTAGTTTTCACACTCCTCCTATTTGCTACCCTACTTATTTCTGCCCTCAAGCGGCGTAGTAATTGTTTTGCTGATGAGATAGAATGAGATCCGCTGAAATTACAGGGACATGGTCATTTCAACTTTTTTTCAATGTCTATAATGTATCATCTTTGTGTCGCTGGAATCAAACCCACGACGCGAAGTGCAGCCAGTCGCTCAGCCACTGTGCCATACATTCTTCACAATTTTACTCTGAGTTTATTAACCACATATTACACAACTTATGACTTACGGAGCTAAAACGTGGACACCCACAGTACAGCTGGTTCATAAATTCAACTGACTCACTGAGTCGGCTCGGTCTCTCAGTGAGCTGTGGAACGGGCTATGCATGGATTCTATCTGAAGGGTCTAATCTGGAACGAGGTGGTCCGACAGAGAACCAAAGCTGTCGACATAGCAGTCAGCCTAAGCAAGCTGAAGTGACAATGGGCCGGCCATATTAGCCGTAGAACCGATGACCGTTGGGGTACACGTGTTCTAGAGTGGAGACCGCGAATCGGCAAACGTAAGGTAGGACGCCCTCAGGCTAGGTGGAGCGACGATCTTCGCATGGTAGCTGGTGGCAGCTGGATGAGAGTTGCCGAGAATCGAGCTGATGTTTATAATATTACAGAAACAATTCAAAAGCCATTATGTCTCGCGTGGATCCACATTCCTACGAAGGGTTAATAAAGCAGTTAATTTTAGAAACATGACCACCTTATTTGGACGTGTTGTCTCCGGGACCTTTGTCAATATTATGTTGGCCTGTGTTGTTAACAAAATCGTTTAAAATAGACCGAACATTGTCTATGTAATTAGCGTATCAAGTTGGAAAAGATTGGCTAAACGTAGACATTGTGGGAAAGTGAGGGTTCCGTAGCTTTATGAAAATGTTAACTCTTTAAAAGATTACGAATTTAACGGCGCGTATAAAATATACATTAGTTTTAGTTTGAGCACAATTTATTTTATTATACACACACTAGCTTCTGCTCGTGACTTCGTGCGCGTGGAATTTCTTAACATAAAATATATCCTATGACACTCAAAAATACTGTAGCTTCCCATTATTGAAAGAATTTTTAAAATCAGTTCAGTAGATCTAGAGATTACCCCCTACAACCTCACACAAACTTTACCTCTTTATAATTTTAGTATAGATACATACATGAACTCACGCCTTTTTCCCATGGGGATAGGCAGAAACTACCCAATTTGCTCCGATCCTTACATATATCCGTTTATTTTTTCCCCTTTCCTACCTTATCCTTTTTTTTTTAATTTTATTTGCAACTTTAACACCCGGATGCTCGAAGTATGCACCCTATACGTATAATTTTATACGTAATACGTACATAAAACGTAACGAATAAAAAAAAGTATAATAGTCAGTTTAAGGTTTTCTTACCTGACCACGGAACTCCAAATTGTAACAGCTCAACATCTATCTTACGAACCAGTGCGTCAAATGGTACTAATTAAATTAGTTCCTACTACAGACAAATTAACATCATACACACATACCCACCCACACATGATATTATCGGAAAAAGTGTTACCGACATAGCGTGCAAAGTTATCAAACTGAAGTGGCAGTGGGCTGGCCATGTTTGTCGAAGGACCGATGGCTGGTGGAGCAGACAAGTCCTGGAGTGGAGACCGCGTATCGGCAATCGTAGTGTTCCCGGGAGCCCCCCAGCAAGGTGGGCCGACGACCTTAAGAAGGATGCTGGGACAGAGTGGATGCGGAAGGCGGAGGACAGGGTGTTGTGGCGCAGCCTGGGAGAGGCCTATGTCCAGCAGTGGACTGCGGTAAGCTGAGTTGATTGATGATTGATTGACACACACTTAAATATGAACTGTATTATCTAACATAGGTATAGCAAGCATGTGTGAGTCAGTTTCTAACTTACGTTTGAGTTTGGTGTTTGATAAACACTTTGGCAGAAAAGTCTTGGTAATACAGAACCCATAGTGCGAACGTCTGACTCGCACTTGACCAACTTGCCGCCATTTTGGTACGGCGCCTTCCATTGAATGACTTTTTAATGAGAGATGTACTAAGGCTCCTACAAACTGGTGCGATATCGCGGGCGCGACATGCAGCGTGACCCTTGCCGCGCTCGCATTATCGCACCAGTCTGTAGAAGCCTTTAATGATTCTAATGATTATAATACCTGTTATAGTCGCGAATCATATTTTGAACAAGATACGTAAGCAAAATTAGAATTTCACGGACTTTTCCGCGGAGTCACCTTATGGAAAATTAACTTAACTTTGTGATTCATAATTGACCAACGTGATACTTTAATTATAATGAAGTAGTAATTAAGGGAGCGCAGGGCATTGTCGGTGAGGGGTAATATGCTTTCTCGTTTCAGGTTTGAACGATGCTCACGTGACGTTAAAGTCACATTATTCAAAAGCTATTGCCAAACTTTATACACGTGCAGCCTGTGGAGCAATTACACTAAAAAAGCCTACAATGCCCTGTGCGTCCAGTATAACAACGCGTTCAGGGGCTTGTTGGGGCTCCCATGGCGGTGCAGTGCCTCTGGCATGTTCGCCGACTACAGTCCGGCTGGCTGCCAGGCGGTGCTTCGCAATAGAACGGCCCCCCTGTGGTCTCGGGTAAATGGTAGCTCCAACATGCTCCTGAGCGTGGTGTCGGACAGAGTGGACAGCCAAATCCTGTGGCACTGGTCGCTCACGCATGTCCAAAATAATAAATATATTTCATTTTACTAACATAGCTATAAGTATGTACCTACTAACATAATATGGACCTGTATCATTTACTGTGTGCTTGGTCTGAAATACACATTTTCATTTCATTTCATTAATATTCAAATCTAAATCAATTCCTGTTGTTTTTTTCAAAAATATTTAAAATACTTAGATAACACCAAACAATTAATGGTAAACGTCAAGATTAAAACAATATCATTGTTATTTCTAAAACGGAAAGGTCCCTAAAGACTTGTTAATTTTTATTGTTTTAAAATATACAATTAAATAATTCACACTTGATAAAAGTGTCAGATCACTGTGTCCTTTTATGGTGAGAAGCTGTCATCGCTGTCTGTGATCAATACGTCTTAAACACGTAAGTACCTACGTAGAAGCATACGTCTCTCAGACGTACCTAATACATTACGTAAATCTAGTGAAAAAGAGTAAAGGCTTCTACATACCAGCGCGACGCGACACGGCACAAAGGCCCCGCGTGTTGCGGGACGAGCGGTGCCTTTGTGTCGCGTCGCGTCGCGCGACAAATCGCCCCGGTATGTAGAAGCCTTAACGGTAGAGTGTCTAGCCCATTCCTTTTCACACGAAACTACCATTTGGAACTAACTAGAAACAATTTTTTTTTTGTACATTTTGATGTTCAAAAATGTCTCTTAAGTACTTATTTGAAATAAATAATTTGACTTTAGTGTGAAGATTTTATTGACAAGTAATCTTTTATTGACAAGGAAAAAATATAAAATAATCGTAAGTTTATTTGATTTCAGTATTCTTTATTTATTTTAACTTTTGCAGGGTTAAATTAAGTTAGCTAACACAACTTCATAGACGTGATGGGTATCGATATCGAATTACATCGATAAAACAACAAAAAACCCTTAACTTCAATCGCTGGTGAAATACGTAGAAAAAACAATAAAAAAAATACTTATACGGTACTTACTTGAAATTATTAGTTTAGAAAAGTTTATTATTTTTTTAATTTATCGTCATTAGGTATCGTTAGCCATCACAAATATTTTTTTTTTGTAAACTGCGTCATAGGTAGTACGTTATTTTCAAAATCAGCAGCACACCACGCTCCTCAATAATAGTAATCCCAAAATATGGTTAACCAATTACACCTCTCAAAAATCGCAGCATCCAAACAAAGATGTCATCCACTAATTAGTATTATCACCACATTGGAATGTGGAGCATTTACGAGCAAAAAACTAAGGGCGACCGCACACGAGCGGCGCCTGCTACGTCACGAATATGTCACCGTAATAGTGTAGTGTGACATTAGGAAGGACGGTGGATTTGAATAGTGAAGGGCTGTTAACAAAGTGGCTTAATTTAATTTTGAGTAGCCCAATGGTTTTTTTTTTTTTTTTTGAGGATGTGTTTGCTCTTGAACTTAGTCTAGGGCAGGGGTGACGAAGACAAAGTCAATGATGGAGTGAGCTTATCAGAAGAATCCTGTTCACTCTAAATTTGAAGAAAGGTTGGGGGAAGGGGCTTTGGTTGAATTGTGAACTCACAATTGAGAGGTGTATCTACAAGTGTATATGCGTGTGCGCGTACAAGTGTTTGTATAAACCTGTTTACAAAAATAAATATCATCATCGTCAAGCACAAAGACAATAAGAATACTAGTAATGAGTAACCATTGCTAATTTGCTAATTAGTCATTACTGTACAGTCGCTCGAAAGTTTGACACCTGTACCCTAATTGCGTAACACAGTTTGAATTGGAATCGGAATGATTTTGAAGTATATTGCTAATCCATTGCTTCTTAAGTTAGAAAATTCTGTCTGCTCAACAACTTAACAAAATTCATTGCGTGATGCAATGAATTTTGTTGAACTGTCAAATTGAAACCGATTCCTACTGATAGTGTGTTACGCAATTAGCCTGCTGGTCTTACTTACTGCCTGATCTAACTCTTAAATACCGACACTGGTCATTAGATTTTATTGGGCAATAATGTCCATCGTGGAGGTCAGAAATGGCAGTCCCTCCTTGTGAAACATTGATAATCATCATTATCATTTCAGCCGAAAGACGTCCACTGCTGGTACGTCCAGCAGCCTCCCCCAAAAAGGGGGGTGATTTGCCATAATCGCCAGGCTTGGCAGGCGGGTTAGCAATCGCAGTATGGTTTTAAAAAATAAATAGAGAACGCTGCCGCCCATTCTCTAGTAAGTCCCTTAGTCGCCTTTTACGACACCCACGGGAAGAAATGGGATGGTGCTATTCTTTACGTCCGGCACCAAACGGAATATTGATAATACTCAGCCACATTTGGTTAGTCTGAAAGCCTTCCACAACATAGTTTCCCAAGGGCTAGGCAAAATAAATCAAGACTTGGAAAGTTTTCTAAGATTTGTAAGAGTGCCCGCGGAGTTCCTTGCCATGCCCGCTCTTCTCCATAGGAATCTACTACGCTTTGGAATGGGCAACCAGCTTCATCTTAACCCATCTTCTTGGCTTCTATAATGCTAAGCGATAGCCGTTTTGCGTGGATGTGACGCATGTTTCCCCCCAATTTTTTCTTATTTTTGTGTTTATGTTCTTTGTTGCGTCATGTTTACCGCAAATAAACGTATTTTCTTTCTTTTCTTTATCTTTCTGACTGATTGACACCTGGGGGTCTACTCCGAAGCGATAACCCGACATAATATATTCAGTTTCTTGACTTCCAAAGTTTCCTTTTTTGACTTTGAGTCCTTCCCCGACTTCAAGTCACAGTTTTGACTTTGACTTATCTCTGTCGTTATTTTTTATTTTTTCGCCGTATTATTATTATTCATTAATTCTTTCAAGTTACAAGACTCATTTAAAATATGTAATACATTATACACACAACAGACAATATCATTAATCAACATTACAATACAATACAAAACACAACTATCGCACTATCAACACTTACATTAGTGACCGACGACTGTAGGTGACGTGCAAGTCATTGCAGCGTCTAATGTAAGGACAGTTGAGCCTGTCCGCTATCATCATCAGTACGCTGTTGGGGCTGGCTGCCGCTCACCCTGCGCACCAAAGACGCGCTCCGTTTACGCATCGCGTAGAAGCAGTCGACGCTAGCTTCGGCAAACATGCCCGAGGCACTACAGTGTCGCGGCAGCCCCATCAGCGCCCTGAAGGCGTTGTATTGGACACGGAGTCCTTCGTATGCTTTTTGGGCAAGCTGCACGTGTACATTGGGGTAAAATAAGCTCTGAAAAGTGTTTGCTTGACCGACTTGGAACAACGTGCAAACCTGCGGGCTATCATATTAGCTCTAATTGACAAAGCCCTCGGCTCCCTCTCAATGTCATTATCGTCCCTGAGACCGGCAGTAACTAAATGCCCTAGGTGTGTGTGTGTGGTCCACTTTTACCAAGGGAATCCCGTACAGTTTGAATGGCCTTAGCCAGCCATAGTTGAGAGTAGACGGCACCGTTGCCGCAGTTAGTTAAGCGATTGACTGCTGCGCTGCGTGTCGCGGGTTCGATCCCGCACGGAACAAATATTTGACCTACAAGTAGTTGTTTCGGGTCTGGCTGTTTATGTATGTGAATTTAAATGTTTGTAAACGCACCCACAATACAGGAGAAATTCCTAGTGTGGGTCAACGTTTTTAAAAAAAAAGAACAAAAGTTAGCCGTAGTTAGGAAACGCCCGAACAATCGGCCGATACTTCGGATTTATCTTTAGAGTAGACCCCACTGATAATTCAATAGTGCCTGTGAATGGTACTTTCAATAAATGCTTTGATCTTGAAGAAAAATCTCTCCGAGGACTCTCATCTTAAATAACTCCAGACAATAAAATGAATTAGCCGCAATCAATAAGAAGTCTGCGTCACTTCCGGCCGGTCAGCCGCTTCCGGACCGTTTCCGTTTCCTCCCCGTATCCGGTTCCGGTGGAAAAGTATCGAGAATGGGGAATATTAATTCGAGGGAATAATAATTGCGAGATCGATTTTCGTGATTGCAATTTTGGATTTTAGGGTGAAATGGAGTCTTATCAAGGGGTATCGTTTAACCCAAGACCCACAGTAACTGGGTTGTGGAGGTCAGATAGGCAGTCGCTCCATTTAAAATACTGGTCAGCTACATCCGGTTAGACTGGAAGCTGCCCCAACGTCGCTGGGAAAAAGCTGGGCAGATTGAGGGTGAAATGGTTGAAATGAATCCGGTGCGTTTAGAGTTAGTAAGATTAAAGTATTGGAATTTCGGATCTGGGTAATGTAGATCATCATCATTTCAGCCGAAAAACGTCCACTGCTGGACATAGGCCTCCTCCAATCGGGGAGGGGGGGGGGGGGGTTGCCATAATCGGTTGGGGTAATTTAGATACGCCGCCGCCGCTAGATGGACCGACGACCTTAAAAAGGTGGCTGGGACAGACTGGATGCGGAAGGCGGAGGACAGGGTGTTGTGGCGCAGCCTGGGAGAGGCCTATGTCCAGCAGTGGACTGCTATAGGCTGAGTTGATTCAATGTAGATACTTATGCATATTCCTCATTTAACAATAATTTATTTAGATTTTTATGATTAGTAACATGTTTATGTAGCGACGAAAGTAAAAACAAGATCAAAATTGAATTATTTGAATTTTGACAAGCATGCTCGATTTGGTTTGACCGTATGTGGGCGTCCAAGCAAAAAGGGTCCAATTCTCGGCATTTAGTTTCCGAGTTAAACGCAGTTTTGTAAAGTTTGGTGAAAAAATTGTATTTTGCGATTTTAATAAGATTATTAATTAATGCTCAATTATCTACCAGTTCATATAGTTTTTCTCAAATCAAGCTTTTTCAGTTTCAATTTCAAATGACTGATAAAAAAAAAATGTGCTAGTTCTTTAATATTTATTATCAATTGACTATTCCAGACACCGAATCTAGTCTTTAACTCAATACCCCACTACTGGACCCTTTTTGCTTGGACTCCCCACATTTATGCATTTTTAAAGTAGGTAATAAATGTGGGTCTGTAGAATCAAATGTTGAATTTAACTGGGAACTGGGAATAACTGATTATTTCTGAATAAACTTAAGAAAACAGGAGTTTTGTATTCTAATTGAGTTATTTTTATTGTACAATCATGGGTAGGATCAAATGATCCATAGCTTCTAAAAAAGGTACTTATCTTTACACACACAAAAACCAAGAATAGGAAAAGGAAATGCCAAAAATAACTTCTTAAAAATCCATTCAACCTAACATCTGCTTCAAGATAAGGTTATCTGTGACGCTATTTTATCTGTGCTTAACGACTTTTGGCGCGAACTCTCGGCGCCATTTTTTTGCGTCACCTCACACATCGTTGATGAAGTAATTAGGAGAAAATTGATGATTTTTTTGTTGAAATAGGTGTCAGTTTTTTGCTAGTGCAGTTTTGGAGCTATTTGATCTGACTGAGAAGCTCGTTAGCAATGAATATCAGCCTCTTTCGTCAAATATAACAACATATAATATGACAAACCGAAATTATTTTGTGACATAAATAGAAACTGCTAACATTTTGCTACTTTAAATTCTTAATAGGGTTTTTGACTGCTATCAAAAATATATATGAATTAATGCTTATTTTTACAGGTGTTACTAAAAAACACGATTTGTGAAAAAAAAAATAAAATCGGTGTGAAAAATGGAGAAGGCACGCTTTTGAAATGATTCTAATAGTAGAGTCATTTCAAAAGATCATTCAATTTCAATGTTCGTTTTGCGTGACAAGGATAGCCTTGTCACGCAAAACGATCATTGTATCTACTGAATTGCGCGAAGTTACTATGGAGTTCATACTTATATGATTTCTATGATGGAGTTCCTCCTGTATTGTGTCGTCAGATCGCAGTGCTGTCTCTGTCTACAATAGACTTTAAAACGCATACAATTTCGTCATTTATTGAGATATTAAAACAATTTTTTTGTTGGTATCGAAAGATCTAATTAAAAAAAAAAAACAATCAAATAGACTATTCAGAGAATATTTAACTACCTAACTCATCAACACTGGTTTTTAAAAAAAACCACCCGTTCTGTTGTGGTCTATAATAAATAAATTAGCCTTGAGTTTGTTGCGATTTGGATTCGTGGATATTTAATTAATATTATAATAATAATAAAAAATTAAACAGTGCTTATGTGGATATGGATAAGTAATCGTCCGCGTCGGTTGGTGCCTCATTTCATTAAAAAACTCGAACGGGCCGTTGCGAGTTGGCTTCGCCTCCTCGTACAGGTACAGGAGAAATATCAAAGACGTACAATAATAATAATATAATATAATATTTGTTTCACATAAGGAAGTGATCGGTAATTGATCGATTAATCGACAACATACTTACTTACAGCCGAAACCACAGCATAAAAACATGTGAAGAAAAGGTCTTTTATGTTGAGCAGTGGTGGCCCAGTGGCCCCCGTCTTACAAGTTTTCGGTTATAGGTTCAAAGCCGTGCAGGTATACCTACCTACACTTAAGACGGAGATATATGCCAGTGACCTTGAGTGGTTAGCTTGCGTGTTCTGTACTGAGCACACGTAACGCGTCGTACGTTCAGCCAGTAATAGGACTCGCCCATCAAGGAGCGTTGTCCCCAATTTGACACATTATTAATTTATTATACACAAACCAAAAGGTATTTTAATAAAACGCGTATACTAAAAGATCAATAATTAAATTATCTTTAAATTGGTGAAGGTTTCAGAAAAATACGCTTGGTAGATTTGCGCCATTCTCAGTTTTTTATCCGCGTTAGACATAACTTTACAAATTAATTTCACTAGGTAATATAAATATAATCTAAAATATTCACTTATTAAGTTATTGAGAAAATGTTCTAGTTTAACATATTTTTTTTTCTAATCATTAACACTACTCGTTTAGACGTGATCTTCAGTATAAAATCATTAAAAGTCGGTTATCGTCGCCTAAACTTTGTGCAATTTATAGTATATCACCGCGCTTGTCAGTATGTTCTTAAAATGCTAAATTAGCATATCATGAGTAAACCGGCATGTCCTAGAACCAAAAATTCGAAAACAAGTGAGTTCCACCCCCATTTGCTCGCGTGGTGGATTACGGCCCACTCCCTCTCACAGAGAGTAGGCCAAAATCCCGAATAAGGAACGTGATTGACTGATTATGATAATGTGGTCTAAATCGCGGTAACAGTAGGTAAGCGGCAGATCTATTACTCTATTTATGTATTCAAATCAAATCAAATCATTTATTTCAGATAAATATCCATAGTAAAATTGTTCATGTCATAATACAAAATAAAATCGCAAACTTATAGAATTAAAATCATAATTAAAAACAAAATTAAGATCAGAAATTAAAAACAACAATTTAAAAACAAAATTATCTCATAAGTTAAAATCAAAACTAAAAATTAATATACCACATTAAATAATAAACGCAGGCACTGCAGCATATCTGGAGGCAAAAGTCCTCGCGCACATCTGGAAGTGGCGCGAGGAGGCGAAACGCCGGGGTGAAACTCCGCTGCCGCGAGAAATCACGGTACAGCGGACGGAACTCCGGCGAGATCTCATGGCGGCATGGAGAGTGCGATTGTCGCAACCTAGCGCTGGGCACGCTACAATTGTGGCGATAAGTCCCCTCTTTGAGGAGTGGCTGGAGAGGCGCCACGGCGTCCTCACCTTCCGCCTGACGCAGGTCTTCACCGGACACGGTTGTTTCGGGAGGTTCCTGTTCAGGATAAAGCGGGAGGAAACGCCCGGGTGTCACCACTGTGTGGATCGTCCGGAGGACACGGTGGAGCATACGGTGGAGATCTGCCCGGCTTGGGCGGAGCACCGCCGTGTCCTCACGGGGGCGATCGGCGGCGACGATCTCTCGCGTCCAGCACTGGTTCAGGCCATGGTTCGGAGCGAGAGTGCATGGGAGGCCGTCACCTCCTTCTGCGAAGCAGTAATGCTCGCGAAGGAGGAGGCGGAACGCGTGAGGGAGAGGCAAGGTTCGCGCCCTCGCGCCTCTAGTCGCCGCAGGAGACGCCCCGGGCGTCGGGAGTTGCAAGCCGATTTCCGGCCACCGTAGGCGCGGGCTTGCGGACGGCGAGCGATGGGTAGCTCGCCGTCCGATAAGGACCAGGCCCGGGTCGACGGCGCGTTGTGTTCCACGCGCGCCTCAAAGAGATGTCAGCGCCAACTGACGGGGTCCGTCAGGACCAATGCCTGCCAGGGTTGCGAGTTTGTCCGAAAGGGATATCGTGGCCCTGGCACACAGGCAAATGAAGGAACACGGGTGGGTTTTAGTCAGTAAGAGTCTGACACGCCCTCCTGCTCTGCCCAGAGCGGGAGAAGTTATTTGATAATTTCCCACCCAAAAAAAAAAAAAAAAAAAAGGCACTGCAGCATTAACATACCTAGTAGGTATATAAGCTCGTACAGACTCGCGCGATATAGCGGGCGCGACAGGCACTGAAAGAAAATTGTGGTACTAGTGTCGCGTCGTCGCGCGTCGCGCCCGCGATATCGCACGAGTCTGTACGAGCCTATGTACTATGTTCTTTAACTGAATAATTATATTTTTTCTAACTAAACAGACAGCTGCTGGGGAGTTTGTTGCACCACTTCTTCTTCCCAGCTAAAGCACTAGGAAGTGGTGAAGGGTGGGCGTTTTTGGGGGAATGTCTTATGTAATTCTGACGTTAGAAAAGTGCTGATTATCTGCCGAGTTTGAAGAAATTACTTTTGATTTTGATTTACTTAAGTCTAATATTTAAAAAAACTGTTTACAAAGTGGTTGGTAATCTATAGATAAATGTGTATCGAAAGACATTTTGTTAGGCTCGTAAATTATTGTCACCGTTAAAATAGAACTCGTAGCGCTAAGTGCGTTAAAGTGCTCTAAATATAAAATATCTAAACTAAAAATAAATCTTGTTTCTTACTAAAACTAAAAATAAATCTGTTCGTAGGAACCTAACTAAAAATAAAAATATATTTTGGTGCGAATTTAGGCTAAACAGAAAGATTTAAAGTAAAGATTAGGAATATAAATACAAGATTTAAAAGTTATAAATAGTTAGTAGGTATCTAGTTATTTTTTTGTTATGTGTAATCTGGTACAATTCAGTAAGTAGGTACATATAAATAAATAGAAGCGTGTGGCTAAGTCATAACAGCCGCATGGGTCGATCCATCAGGTTAAGCTACGCTTGCCGGGGTTGGTTCGTGGATGGGTGACCATCTTTACATACCGAGAATCCTCTAGTCCCGGCTGTCATTCATGGATGTTTGGCAGTCTTTAGGGGTCGTAAGAAGCCCGAAAGTCTGACAACCAGTCTTACCAGGGGTATCGTGTTACCCAGTTACTGGATTGTGGAGGTCAGATAGGCAGTCGCTGTATTTAAAATACTGGTATTCAGCTGCATCCGGTTAGACTGGAAGCTGACCGCAACATAGTTGGGAAAAGGCAGGCAGACTGGTTTTTGATATAAATAAATAAATAGATCGTGATAAATTAGTATCCATTAGTGTTAATATGTATAGGTATGTTTAAAAATATTGGCATGAATTAATAGCAATCGAAGAACAACAATTCACAGTATTAAATAATTAGTAGGTAATAAGTACACATTGAGACGAAAAAAATAAACAAACTTATACGTTATTTTAACCGATGAAAATCGGTTTCCTAAATTAATTCGGTATACCTATTTTCATTTTGACTTTACCTTTTACAATTTTTTTAGTTCCATGCAAAAGGTAAAAACCAATATAAAGATAAAAAAAAAAATATTCTAAGAAGATAGGTCTAGTATTTATGGCACTAAATGCTCGTGGCAGAAAGCTTCACTAAACAAGAATACACACTCACACACACTTATTGCGACCTATTTCAATAATTCGCACAGACGAGCAGCTGTTATCCACCCTTGCCTCATCCCCATCCGACACAGAGGCTCAAAATACGATCAATAAGACGCACCTCCCATTAAATTGTAGGTACTTACTATGACTTACAATCAACGCCTCTGCTTATCCTACAGAAAAATACGCAAGCGTAACGACGACGCTTACTTAAAATTCACCAAACCAGCCAACTCGAAACACAAATAATACCTTTTACATACTACGGTCCGCATCGAATAAAAATTGGCTCGCGATTAATCAAAAATAAAACACAAAACACCAAAGATTAACATGACAAGATTATAAAAAAAGTAAAAAAAAAATTACCAAGTCCACGGATCAAAATCATAAATCATGCTCATTATATCCGAACCGGATTATTTTTTACCGAATAAAATGTTCAAAAAAGCATCAAAAGGCTGTAGGGAGCGCCATTTTGTAAGGGCACTGTCGGCTTGGGCGGGAAAATGAGAAGCTATCAGCCAATCACCACCGCCGGTGCCGATAGGCGTTCTTGAATTCCACCAATGGGAGACAAGGACGGTCTGATCATGCGCTTTCGAGTCGATCCATAGAATTATAGATATAATACGGCAGTGTGGGCTTGGCCGGCGCGGTGACACGACGTACGTGATAAACGAACATTTTTTTTTTGTAGAAATAAGTATGTCGAAGTGCCTAACCGTAATTAGTGGAATTTTTATTTAAGCCTAAACAACATTTTTGGTGTATTCCGTTTGTGATAGAACCATAGTGTTAAAAAAAACTTTTTTTCGTGTGTAACATAGACTTTTAATAAAAAATACATTTATATTCATAAAGTGTGATGTCATTGCAATAAATAAACAACCAGTTTTTAAACCACACAACTCACCTTAAGACAAAAAATACTACTTAAGTAGTAAAAATTGGTTACAGTTAAAAAAATATCGGGTGTGAGCGGTTGTTTAAAAGATTTTTTGTTAAAAGTACTAAAGGTGATCACCGGTGAAGATATAACTGCGTCAGTGATGGTGATGGCCAGCGGGGGCGGTGGTGGACTGGTGCAGTCCCCACCCGACATGTTGCATCACCACAATATCATGGACACATCATCACACGTTGAAATGATGCCCAGTGAGTAGTATTTATATTAGTTTGTTTATATTTTAACACCGGTTTCTTTTTATCGTTACCGAAAAGTTTATTAGCTAAATGACAGTTGACATGATACAGGGTGACTAACCGTCATACTTATTCAATAGAGATGAAAGTTAACTGACGGTTGAAGTCAGCCCTCAAAGGAGGACAGACGGAGGTTTTGGCCTAACGTTGATCCTCCACAATTTACAAGCAGAAAAAAAACTGTTTAGGTCTTTAAATGTATTGATTGAATACTTACCTTATAATAAAGCATTTTTATAGTATTTCAGTTTTTAAAGAACTTTGGTAAAAAAGGAGAGAGTATTGGAAACTCCCTGTCTCTATCTTATTACAATTTAATTTTACGACTGCGAAAAAAAAATCTATGACGTTAAGGCAGCACAAATCACTAAATGAAATACGTTTAGCGCTACAAATAATTATGATGCACCGACACTTTTCAAATTGCAAAAAATAATGTATTTAATTATAATTATCAGAATCCTAGTAAATATAAATCACACCGACAGCTGCAGACCTCATTTCCAAGAACATAAAATCCTTACCCTCCCTTGCCTATACATTGTATGCAAATCCCGAAGGATTTGTATATTTCTAGAATATTTCCTCTGACTGACTGAATATTTTCTCTTGTCGTGTAAAAGTGTGGGTAATATCGAAATATTACCAACACTTTTACACGACAAGAGAAAATATTTCGTCAAAATATACCTACATTACGCCAGAAAAATAGGTTACACTTACCAAGCTCTAAGCTAAAAATTCACTCAACAAGTGCCCCAGTCATGTCAAATAAAATATATAATAAATCCCAGAAATAATTGAAGAAGAACAAAATTTCATACATTCATAAATTAATTTAAAAATTGTCTATTATCAAAATGCTATTATAATATTCTTTGATATTATAATAGCATTTTGATATGAAATTTTGATATGAAATTTTAAATTACTTACATGTTTTACAAATAAAATCCCTCTTCCTCTCTCCTACTTTGCTGTGCCCGACAAGGTCCACAATGATCTTAACTTTGCAAAACCTACCACCTAAGTTCAAATGTGGAAGCAATAAATATATTGAGTATATTTTAAACATTATTCTCTCTGTCCGTTATTTTTAAACAGGTGACAGAAACAGAGCGATGTTAAATGTTGCCTATTAATTTTAGCAGTAGCAGTATTTAGCTATTTGTGGCGCAAGTGGGCCTAAGTCAACAAAACTTAGTTTTTTTTTGCAGCAAAAAACAGTGAGATGTCAAATTAAAATCCTGAAAGTGAAAGTAGATCGAAGCTTAATTAAAAACAGAAAACCATTTTTTATGAAAAATATACCTAATAAAGAGTAAAAGACAAAAACTCTGTCCATGTCAAATCAGGCCACGAAAAATCTATTTTATTATTTATAACAGTAGGATTCAATTTCAGACCAGAAGCTCTTACAGTTTCGGCTTTCGACTAAATTATCTTTGAAAACCGTTATTCCGTCTAACTAACCGGATCTTATTTAGAAAACAAAACTTGGCTTAGAATTTAAAATAAATTTCTTTTTTTTTCTAAAAATGCTTTATTTAAATCAACAACTTAATGGTCTACATCCTGGATAAAAAAAAATACTAAAGAGAAAATAAACAGGTTTAAATATTTCTAAATAACTAAATACAAATAAAAACAAGCCAATATTTAATTATTCAAAATACAAAAGTTTGACGCAGAAAAACTAAAACTAAAAATTATTTAACAGAATTCAAAATTAAAGTTAAAAGTTCACGAACCGCCATGCAGTCTAACCTGCCTGTGTTAAAAAAATCCCAGCACATTGTTAGTTCAGTAAGTGAAAATGTAATTATTAGTCGCCGTATGTGGCATGCCTACTACACCCGGTTCGATACCGGTTCGGTTCCGATCAAGCTATAAGAGAAAGGTGACAATTATTCACAAATATCAACGTCGTGTGGGTACTAACTTTGTCGCCGGTTTGGTTTTGCGTCGAACACTTGATTTCTAGAACAGAATTTTAGTAATCTATCGGTATTAACCCAAATAGGTTATACAACAATTGCATGTGTTCATATTTAGCATAATCAGCCTATAATGTTCCCACTGCTGGAACACAGACCTCTCTGTGAGAGTGAGTGGGCCATAATCTATCACGCGGAGCTAGTGCGGGTTAGAGGATGAAGACAAAAAACAATCATTTTTGGGTTTTACTTATTTTATCTGGAGTTACCTAATCCCGGATTTAGTCCAGATATTTTTTTAATTCACTGAGGTATTGAAAATCATTTCTCACAAATATTTTTTGCTGAACAAGCTCAGATCTTGATGTTAGCGTTCAAGTAAATCAATATTTTACAACTCCAAGGTTTTTGTATTGCATTATTTTGCACTGTGATCAACTGATCATATAATACTTTACTCGGGCTTCAAGGTTGGACCTTAAAATTGAGAGCTATAAGTTTTGCAAGCTTTCAATCAAGTAAAAAGAATACTTACATTTTATTAACGGTGACCGTGAAATATTTTTTTTTCGTTTTACGTTTTGAGGTTAAGTTATACCTAGATAGTCGACTTGGATTTTTGTCATAAACATTGTGTTATTATGATATGTTTTTTATTCGTTTAAAATGTAAACTTGTGGAAACAATTAATTTATTGCTTTTTGAATAAATTATAAATTAGGTACGGTGATTCTATTTTGTTATTTTGGTCGTAAAATATAACAAGTCTAGTTTTGCCGCAGTATCTTGAAACAAGCAATAAAATAAAACAAAACGATTACACTTAAAAATAAAACATAAAGTAAAATATTTCTCACTAAATTTTAATTAAACTAAATTAAGTAAGACAAAACATTGTGGACTAAAACTAAACACTAAAATCACATTTTTACTTTTAGCATGCCAAACATTTTAGTGTGCACAGTTAATCAAATAATGGGGATTCCATCCAATCTTGCGCCAAAAGGGGGAAGATTTATAAATCGCGGGGTCTTTGGGACCGCGGCATTATTTTTGGCAGGGCAAGCGTAACTGCCCATTAGAGGGTTACGCATACAATTTATGTGAAATAAAGAATTTATTGAATACTAGTCTGGCATGCGGGTTGGGTTAGGTATAAGTTGATTTTGAGTGATTGATAATAATGTATAGATAAAATAGTATCTACGCTTAGACATGCAAGTTTGCCTACTCAATCAAAAATCATAATCAAAAGTCATTTATCAAACTTGGCTGAGAATCAGCACATAACGAAAGTCAAAATTACACACAGTTCCCCAAAACGTCCGCTCCTAGTGGGAAGAAGTGGCCCAACAAACTCCCCAGCAGCACAGCTGTCTGTTCAGTTAGAAAAACTTATTTTATAACCAACGGACCAACTTATTATTTGATTTCAATTTTAGAGAATTTATTCTCTTTTAAAATATCTTAGGTATTTATATACTAAATAAATAAACTCTTATTATTTTTAAATACAAAAGGTATTTACAAGGCAGATGTGAGTGGAAAGGCCGGGAGGGGACGCTCTAGGAGGACATTATAGTGACCTAATTGGTGATGTTCTTCAGAAAGGTCAGGTGCGTAGTACTCGTAGCGGCGTGCGTGTATGACCAGATGTATGATCGTAAATGAACCAAAAGCAGTATGAAAGGCGCGAAGCAGGTGGCGTTCTATACTTCCTGGCTCATAGGAGGAAGGCGTGAGTTTATCTAATATATAAAATTCTTGTGTCACAGTTTTAGAGTTTATACTCCTCCGAAATGGCTTGACCGATTTTGATGAAATTTTATATGTATATTCAGTAGGTATGAGAATAGGTTTATAACAAAATTTTATACCCCTAAGTGTTAAGGGTGGCTTTGCCACGGGATCTAGACTTACGAGGGTGAAACCGCGGGGCGCAGCTAGTGTATGCATGTATTTTTAAATATAGACATAATTTTGTACTTCAGGATACCAAGTTATGTATTTAAACAAAATAATTCAAGCGACCGATAATGGTGAGACAAAAATACTTTGAATTTTATAGCAGACGTTTTTCTTTCAAATATTATAAATTAGTAGGTAAGTACTAGTAAAATATTTGCGTGTTTTAGTGAATTTTTATAATGTCAAACTAAAATGTAAAAAATGCCAGGCCAAATTATTGCAATTAGCGTAATTAAAGTTTAAAATGTGTGTTATTGTACAAAATATCGTTGTTAATAAAATGTATGGGTCAAATTTTATCTTTTAACGTAAACTAATAGTGTAATTAAATTTTATTAAGTTTAATTTTGTCTTTTCGTTGCGTGGCAAAGTCCTATTAGGATAGGATAAATGTTAACATTTTTCGTGTCATTTCTTTACAAGAATATCAAATGTGCTTTCGAAATTACTAAATGTTTCTTAAAAAACATAATGTTTAACGTTCCATAAACGTATTATTATTTTACGTTCATCGATAAATATAATATGATAGGTAACTACCTGCTTTTACAATCACCTACCCTTCACACAAGAATCACCTTCTCTACGGTCTCCAACTAGAATACGGCTAACAATTTTGAGTAACCTGAGGCGTTCCAAAATTTGAAGGCGTTTATCTTATCTATATGCCACATCTATATCTACATACATTTATACATTTTATAAATTATCTCTCTCTGTGTGACCTTTATTAAGCTTTGCAACGAATTTTGATGCGGTTCACCCTCATTTAGATTTTTTTCCCGAAGGTTGATGTGCAAAATTAATATCGAACAACATCTACATTATGAACAGTGAGCCCCTGAAACGCTTAAAACTTTTTAAACGTACGCGATCTGGGTGCTCACTTTGATCCACACCTTACATTTAACCAGCAGATAATACCTACAGACTTGCAACGAATCTCGCAAAAACGTAGGTTTTGTCTTGCGTTAGGTAAACATTTACACTACATAACATAACAATAATCGTCAAGCCATAACGATACTGTAGAACTCAAAGTTCCATCTGGAACCCCTATGAAAAAGTATATACACTGGTCATCAATAGGGTTCAGAAGTCTTTTGTCCGCTACCTCTATTTAAAACTATGGATATTACCCGTATACGTACCCAACACCATTTGTGCTAGGTATGGTGGGGTACCAAAGTTTTGAAGTAAGGAGAAATCTTAGCCTGGTAAAGTAGTCTACTTCAATTCCTCGTTACTGCAGTACATCTCCTTTAATATCCCACTACCCATTAGACACACACTTTCACCCTCGCCAACGTTCTCTGTTCTCAATACCTCAAACCAGTACCATAACCCTTAAGACCAGTCCATTGTACCTAGCCCTCATCCATATTAACAACATTCTGCTATACGACGAATCTGTAGTACTGAACTGAGATTCCTGAACACTGCTATTCAATACCTGGAGACCATTGCCACTCCCAGTATACAATCTCCTCGGAATAAATAAATAAAATTGTATCAAAATGTTATTCCAATTTTGTCCCAATTGTATCTAATTTTATTTTATTTTGTCTAATTTTATCTTTGTTTCTCTAATTGTATAAGATTTTATCTAATTTTGTAAAATTTTATGTAAACCTTATTTATGAATTTATGTGTAATTACTTATATTTACCGATAAGTTTTATGTGTGGTGCAACCTGTAAATATAATTAAGTTATTAATAAAAGAGTAAAATTAAATAAATAAATAAATTAATTAATTTAAAAAACAATTCTCACCGTCGCATATTTTGAAGCCTCTGCTTCCACTGCAACATGCGGATTATCCTCAAATCCTATCTACCCATAACTACAGTCTTTAGCAAGGATTTAGCACGAATGCAACTCAGAATGGACACAGTTAGTTAGCGGACTGGCTCGAAGGCAGAAGCTATAAAACCTTTACTGAGTGCTAAATAGTAAACAAATTAAATAAAGTAGCAGCCACGTTTGAAACGTCTGTTTTAACAAGACTATGCAAGTACCAAGCTTCATATACACATCGGCGTCAATTCTGAGAAGGATCGGCTAGAATAAACTTAGAATAATAATTTAAATGTATATCTTAGAGCTGTTTCGTTTTGCATGAACTAAAACAAGAGAAAAATATTTAATTCTTAATTTAGTTTTATGTATGACCAAGCATGCTAAAATTGTAAATGTCAATTTGTAAGTTCAAATATTTTTATGACTAAAGAAATATGTATATATTTTGCTATGTATTAAGGCACTCATTGGGCTCGCGTGGTGGATTACGGCCCAATCCCTATCACGGAGATGAGGCCTGTGTCTCAGCAGCTCAAAGTTATTAGGTTGATTATGTTATGTAGATACCTATTAAGACTTTCAAATGGGCCAGCTGAATTCGCTTATCAAGTACAATAAACAGAAATATGTAATCATTTCTGACGCCGTATTTATTTATTTGCTAACATGTAAAACAGTTGGCATGCATTAAAATTTAATGTCACAGTATTCAGACATGCACCCTGTACGGACACTGCAAATTTTATTTTATGTATTAGACAATGACTATTTCTATGCTATTTCCACATAGTTTTTAGTCACTCATGACTGCAAGAATTAGCCAACGGTTAGGGCACGGTCTAACGACTAAGAGGTCAACCACACCCGTTGCATTTAGTAGTTTACCACTCCCAGTACATGCACAGTTATTCAGCAAACTAGTATACACAAAGGTTTGACATTAGGCCAAACAGTAGGAGGTGAAAAATCGGGTTTTACCAGTAGCATAAGTTTTGAGGAGCCTTTCCTAGCGGGCAGGCAGCATTGTCTCGTATTTTAACAGCAATATTTTGTAAAAGGCGATGATCAGTTGATATTAGGCTATTGTAACTTAGATAAATTACAAACTGACCCACTAAAAAGTGAAAAATTAAAACCTATTAAAAACAAACTAACCGACTTCAAAAAAAACACTACATAGTGAAAAATAACTTTAATTTTGAACAGTCGATGGCAAAAACTAAAGTACAGATCCAAAGACACCGACTTCCGAAATTAAAGTTATTTTTCACTTTGTAGTATTTTTTTTTTATAGGTTTTTATTTTTCACTTTTTAGTGGGTCAGTTTGTAATTTATCTAAGTTACAATAGCCGAGTTCAATTTTCCTCACTTTCCACAGTTTCATCCACTTTTATTGATTTCTAATTCATGGCCAACTGAAACGCGTTGATTTAAAGTTCCTTGACCTGTGTAATCAGCGAGTCTGCATTGGATAATCTCTTCCTGTTTCTTTGTCGTCTTCTATTGAAAAGAAACACCTTTTCATTACTAACATTTCTGTATATAACCCCTAGAACACATACAAACTTGGTACACAGCAATATTTAGCGAACTATTTAATTATCTACTCAGTATAATAAAAAGTATAGGCTTTAGTCATCTTGAAGACAACCTTTAGGTTCCGAGCTCCATGAGAATTAACCTAGCAACCACGCGACACCCCAAACGTCATGTCTTCATTCCGTTCCATAAAAAAACCCGTACTTTTTTAAATAAATGTCAAATGAGATACTTGTAAACTTCATGACTACACTGATACAAAAATCATTTGAGGCAAATCACATACTTTCACATTAAATATTTAGTATTTTAAAATCGACTACAGAATCTTATTAATATTTGAAAATCATGACACTGACTATCTTTACGTAGAGTTCGTCGCTTATAATCCTTCTTCTATTCCGTTGATATCTGTTAGTTTGTTTTAGTGTATTTGAAGGATATGCATACGAATGAATGTTAGTAATACAGTGTGAAAAGTTTGCCTAGAAAGTTCCGTCTAGATAAATCTATTTGTTTAACTAGGTTCTAGGTTTCTTTTGTAGTGTTTAATTTAAGAAACTGGGCGTCCACTTAACGTGACAGTGATTTTAAAATCAGCTTCAGCGGGGTTATTGCGTAACACACTAACTAACAATAATTGACTTTTATTTTGTAATTTTTTATTATTTAGCTCTTTTTATAATTTTACAATAATTAGTTTTAAAATAACTAAACTTATTAGATGAAAATTGACCATTCGCCCCTTATCTCCGATTAATTGTGTGGATGTATTTATCTTTTTTATAAAATACATACGTTTTAAAGGTTTCCGTAACTCAAAAAGAAAAATGGAACCCTTATAAGATCACTCGTGTGTCTGTCTGTCCGTCTGTCACAGCGGATTTGCTCCGAATCTACCGATTAAGTTGAAATTTGGTACACATGAATTTCTGCAACCCAAACACGGACGTGTAACGTAAATAAATGAATTTTGAATATGGGGGTAATTTTGGGGGGCAAATCAGTAAATTAAAAAAAATAACGGTATGGAAACTGTACCGTGGCACATAATTATCAAATGAAAGGTCTTGTTGTGACGGTCTCAAACATATTTATTTAATCATTTTAAAATATATATATTTTTTAAGTTATTTAAGAAAATAGATGAATATTTACCCTTATCTCCGAAACTACTTAACCTAAATTTTGAAAAAAAAAATAGAGAATAGTTCTATACTTATAGATTACAGGAATACCTTTATGAAGTCTATGGTATTAAAATAACATGGGAAGTCGCTCAATATTGTGCGTACAAACTTATATTTTCAGTTGGAATGTATGGGGGAACGTGTTTTTCAAATACAATGTTAAGTTTGTTCTTGGAATAAATTCATCCCAACTACGGAACTGTTGATTGTGCGTGGTCCGACACGCACTTGGCCGATTTTTCTTTATTTGTATAACTAGTGATAACAAAAAATGTCACGGATTCGCTTGTCACGAAGTAAACCGCAATCGGTGTGACAATGTGTCAATATTGCCTATCCAGGCATATTTTTAAACATTCACGAATTGTCACGAGATTTAACAATGTGTGGTGTTAATCATACATTTATGTAGGTGAGCCAAAAAATACATTATTTATGTGAAGCTAATGACAAAGTTACAAATTATATTGTAGTAAAGTGACGTTTTGCTTAAAATAAACATTATCTACTCTAATTTTAATTTGCTAGACTAAATTGACATTTGGTGTCGACATGAAAATAACCTAGTAAATAATCTAGTTACGGAGTGACTCTCACGAAGGACCACTGAATCATTCTCTGATGGAGGAACTTCACTGTTGAATTAATTAATTACGCACGCTTACACAGCCGCACGCTCACGCACAAACAGACCCTTTCACTTACACATAGCACACACACACGCACACACCCCCACACACGCATGCACACACACACACACACAAATGCGCTCGCGCTCTAATATCTGTATTTAATAAATAAAAATTTAACTTGTAAATTAAAATTGTAGTAATACAATTAGAGGGATCGGCACTGTTACTCCTTAATACAGGCTATTTCATAGCCTAGCAAGGAGAACAGCACGTCACCCACTTGATTGTCAGAGATTTAATACTACCCACCTTGTGAAAACTGTTCCATGTACCACAATCTGTTTTTTTATATATATATAAGATTATTATATTATATTATTATTATATTTATTTGCTAGAATATAGTTAGCTAACATAAGTTCTTAGGGTTTCACTATATTCGGCATTTCAGCCGTGCAAATATTTAGATTTTACATCTTGGTTATACTTATAGCATGCAGTATGTAATTAGCAATAACATAAAAATACTAATAATAATTCCATAATTTGAATTTAGATTACAATGCAATTAATAAAATTAAAATTAAATACAATTCTATTCATTTAAAATAATAATTTATATTAAAAATAGCGATCAATAATAATGATGTCGAAATTAACTGTCATTTTGGTCTAGCAAATTAAAATTCAGAATTTAGCATAAATGATAATGATAAATTATTAAGTTTATAATTTTTGTTGATTTTTACAGAAGCGTTACATACAGCAAAATAGCCTTTGGAGACTTTTCAAAAACAACATGGGTAGGTAGGAAAGTAGGTACAACTTATTACCCTTTTACAAGCTCCCCAAAGTATACGGCTCTTAAAATAATTCACTTGTAATAAAAACCTCGATGGTCCAGTGGCCGCAAGCGCTACTGCTGAGCATGAGGTGCTGGGTTCGATTCCCGGATCGGGCAGTGTTATTGGCATTTTCCATTAGAAATTTCTCAGTAGCAGCCCGGAGTCTGGATTTGTGCCCGGTTAATGGCAATAGGCAATAGGCTCGCACCCTATTCCATGAGACTTAAACACTATAGGTGCACCTCTGTCTAACCTTTCAGGGATTACAGGCGTGATCATCATCATCATCAGGCCATAGCAGTCCACTGCTCGACATAGACCTCTCCAATTGCACGCCATTCAGCTCGATTCTCGGCAACTCTCATCCAGCTGCCACCAGCCACCCTGCGAATATCGTCGCTCCAGCCTGAGGGCGTCCTACCTTACGTTTGCCGATTCGCGGTCTCCACTCAAGAACACGTCTACCCCAACGGTCATCGGTTCTACGGCTAATGCTAATATGGCCGGCCCATTGCCACTTCAGCTTGCTTATTCTGTGAGCTATGTCGACAACTTTGGTTATCTGCCGGATCACGTCGTTCCGGATTCGATCCCTCAGAGAGACTCCAAGCATAGCCCGTTCCATAGCTCGCTGAGCGACCTTGAATTTATGGACCAGTTGTACCGTGAGTGTCCACAGGCGAGATGTTATGTTATTATGTGGGTAGTTCTTTGTTTAAAAAAAAGTTAAACTCAAAAAAAAATATTTTAAAGTCCTCAATCCGGTGGCACAAAAGTACCTTCAAATGGTACTTTTTTATGGGCTTGGAACCTAAAAGGCATCGCCTACGGTGACGGTAGACCACCAGTGCGTTTTATGGGGGTGCGAAGTCGGTAGCCTCGCACCTATGAGATGTTTATACTCCAACCCGTTTTCCAATGGTGACGACTTAGAAAAAAATTGTGACGTTGACTCGTCAGTTGCCTGATCTTTTACGAATTCAAATTAGGAATTATTTTGTGTTGTTATATTTATTTTATTTTAGCCTAAATAATATATTTGAAGATTATTTTCATTGAAAATGCAGTTTTCTACTTTAGTAAAAGATCTCTTCAAAAATGCCTATTCGGTACCTAGGGTTATTTTTATTTTTTTGTTTTGTCCGCCATAGTCTATTAAACTATAAACACTTGATTAAGATTTAGAGCACGCTTTTTTCAGTTTATAGCCGGTAATCGTTTATTAAAACTAAAAATAGTAGGTTAAAATGATCAAAAAACGCATTAATTTAGAATGAGTGTTTTGATCATTTTATCCTACTTATTTATGTATAATTATAAATATATATCTAATATATATAATGTATTTAAATACAAATATATATTATATTATAATTCAATTCAATTTGTGTCTAAAATAAACCGACTTGTTTGGAGGACGGAAACTATTGAGTAGGTATGTATAATATTAAATTCTGTAGCTGAATGTCAAGCTTAATATCATTAATTATGGTATTTAGTTAATAGCAGCCACACAAATTCTAGACACATTAGCAATGTCGCTATCTTTGATGTAAAATCTATACAAATAAATAAAATTAAAGTGTCTGTTTGTAATGTCTAAATAACAGCTTTTTACTAAATGCATATGAAAGTATATAATTACTAGCTTTCGCCCGCGGCTTCGCCCGCGTGGACGTCGAAACTGATAGAGAAACTGTTTTGTTTCTCTATCAGCAGTATTCCCCCAAAACATTATACCATATCTTAGTTGGAACCAACGTAAGCGTGGTAAGCAGATAGGAGTGCAGTTTGATTTACACCTTTACGGAGGATAATAATATAGATAGCAAAATACCATTTTCGTTTTGTACATACTTGTTCAATATACGTGTCCTCCATTTCATTTGTTTATTTTTTCTACTGTTTTTGTTCTTAAATAATAATTGATGTATACCAACTTTTGAGTTATTCAAGGTACGCAGTAAAATTCTCCCGAAAACTTATTTACCCGATTATTTCGTTTTTATTATTTTCTAAATTATAACCAAATTATTTACCATAAACCAATCTTGGACCTGAAGAATAAAATTATTCACGTCGTCAAGGTTTTGTTACCGTCGGTCGATCAATGACGTGTCATCTGCAAATAACACCATCTCCGGTTGATTTTGAAGTAATTGGGGTAAATCGTTAATGTAAACTAAAAACAGGAATGGACCCAATGCCCAACCTTGAGGAACGCTCATTGCTTTTTCAGACCCCAAAGAGTTCACACCGTTTACTTGAACTCTAACCTTTCTATCTTTCAGGTATGATCTAAGTAAATCAAGAGCTGTATTCCTAATCCCATAGTGCTCTAGTTTCAGCAAAAGTGTCTCATGGTTTACGCAATCGAAAGCTTAGAGAGGTCACAAAAAAATCCAATGGCATCTTGTGCTTCCTTCCAGGCGTTAGAAACGTTCTTTATTAGGGTGACACCAGCGTCAGTGGTACAACGACCTTTAGTGAAACCGTACTGTTGTTCATGAAAGATGGAATTTGTATTGAAGTGACGTAACATTTGATTGAGCATCAACAATTCAAACAACTTACTGAGAACTGGCAGAATTGACACGGGCCTATAATATTGTTGGGTTCTTTACTATCTCCGGATTTGAACAAAGGAACTACTTTACTGTGTTTTATGAGATCCGGAAAGACTCCTTGGTCCACACTGGTGTTAAATATGAAAGCTAAATAGGGCGCAATGGTTTCGATGACAGATCTACAGACTTTTAGAGACATGCCCCCATAGATGGTCTGTTGATTTAATTTAAAATCTTTAAAAGTTTTTATAACAGCCTGTAAAAGTGTGTATGCTGAAACCTTAACTCCAAAGGGCATACCTTTACGTTCTTTCTAAGTAAGGCAGCAGAAAGCGCGGGTGAGGAATTTAAAGTTTCAGTAGTTTTGTATTTGTAATTTTATGGTATACTTATAATTATAATTATAACTGTTAGCAAAGGTATAAACTGAAATAAAAAAGGCTTTCAAAATAATGAAGAGTTGTTTATGAAGATTTTTTTGAAGTATTAAATTATGTTTTGGGTTCCATCACCGTATGCACAAAAGACTTGAAAATATCATACTGTTTTTGTTTTGGAAAACATATTTACGGTTTAAGAGATACACTGCTTTAAAAACCACATTTTTGACCATTTTTAGAAATCTCTACCTTAAAGAGTAGTAAAAAAAAAACCGGTCAAGAGCTAGTCGGACTCGCGCACCGAGAAGGGTTCCGTACGTATATATATGATGTTGATGATTTCTGAAAAACTGTGCTATTTAGAGACATCGTTTTATTTTTCCTGTAATCTTTACATAAACTTCTATCACATAGAATAATTTCAGATTTTTATCTATGCAAACTTCGGAGATAAGGGGGGGGGAGAACGGTAACTATGTCGAAAACTATGCTGCCTAAAAAAGGAAAAAAAAATTTTGAGAATGTGCAAATAGTGTTCTTTCATATGATACTCGACATGCCCTAGTAGCCCCACTTCAAATATAATTATTTTTTTAAATTTCTTTCTTGTTTGCAAACGTCATCTAAAACTATTCTAAGTTCCAAACTATTAGCATTAGTAGTTCTTGAGATATCCAGGTGTGACAGACAGGCAGACTTAGTCTCACCATAAAAGTTCCTTTTTACCATTTTGGTACGGAATCCTAAAAACAAAAAATGTCACACTTTATAATTTACTTAGGTTAGTTTTCGTGCCAAGTTTCAGGTTTATTAACTCAAGGAATAAGATTTATTCCCCTTTTTCACCCCTTAAAGGTCGAATTTCGAAAAATGATTTTAACTTAAAAATAACTTTCATTAAAAATAAAATTTTATCCCCTTTTTAATCCTTGGGGGATGGAATTATCAAAAACGCTGAGACACGTGTAAATTAATTTTCAATCGTCAGCCTATACACTAAATTTGAAGATCCTAACTTCAAAACTGACATACTTTCATATAAACTTCCATCCCCTATTTCACCCTCTTAGGGGTGGAATTTCGAAAAACCCTTTCTTAATGGATACCTACTTTTCACAAAGAACACACCCTCCAAATTTCATGTCTCTAGGATCAGCGGTTTAGGCTGTGCGTTGATATATCAGTCAGTCAGTCAGTCAGTCAGTCAGTCAGTCAGTCAGTCAGGACTTTGAATTTTATATATATAGATACAGTACTTATAACAAAAATATTTATTTTTTTATGTCTGTCTGTTTGTTTCGGCTAATCTCCGAAACGTCTTGACCGATTTTGAAAGGACTTTCACTGACAGATAGCTGATGTTGTAAGGAATAACTTAAGTTAACTTAACTACTTTTATTTTAGAAAACGCCACGTGGGTGAAGCCACGGGTAGCAGCTAGTTATAGATACTTTTATAGGTATTAATTAATTCTAGCTACTGGAATCAGTTTTAAAATTGATAATGCTCGTTTCTCTCATGATATTAACTTGGTTTAAAGATTTAATGAAATTATGTGTGTGCTACGGTGCATTTTAAAAGAAGATGTAGTGACAACATTTTTAAAGAGTATCTTAGATGGTTTGGTCATGTTTAGAGGATAAATGAAAGGCGACTAACAAAAGGTAATTTACAAAGCACAAGTGAGTGGAAACGCCGGCAGACGCCCTAGGAGGATATTAGTGACCTAATTGGTGATGTTCTTCAGAAAGGTCAGGTGCGTAGTACTCCTAGCGGCGTGCGTGTATGACCAGATGTATGAACGTAAACGAAGCAAAAGGAGTATGTAAGGAGCGTAGCCGGTGGCGATCTATAGTTTCTGCCTACCCCCATGGGAAGAAGGCGAGAGTTTGTGTGTATCTAAAGTTTTAAACTTTAATCAAATCGATGGGTGACACTTATTGTGCTGTTGTAAAAATTTAACCCAAAACGCTACCGAATAGTTGCATTTTTTATTCAAAAATCCTTCGCATCAACTTATCGTTTAAGTACGACGCACGTTCTTGCTAGAATCCACTTTTTCAGAAATTAATAAGTGCGAAATCGTGCATCTATGATTTTTATATTTATTAATCTATGACTACAATCAACATCATCACATCAATCATATAGGTAATAGCACCACCCTATTTCTTCCCGTGGGTGTCGTAAAAGGCGACTAAGGGACTTACTAGAGAATGGGCAGCAACGTTCTCTATGCATTTTAACACCATACTGCGATCGCCAACCCGCCTGCCAAGCGTGGCGATTGTTGCTATCCCCAAGCCTATGCCTATGGCGATTATGCCCCCCCCCCGCCCCCCGTTTGAGGGAGGCCTATGTCCTGCAGTGGACGTCTTTCGGCTGAAATGATGACGGCGCTGGTGGACTACAATTAATATTAACATTAAAGGAGCTCGTGGCTAAGTTATGCGTGCTGGGGTTGGTCCGTGGATGGGTGACCATCTTTATATACCGAGACCTCCGTGCCTCGGAAAGCACGTTAAGCCGTAAGTCCCGGCTGTCATTCGTGGCTCTTAGACAGTCGTTACGGGTCGTCATAAGCCCGATAGTCTGACAACCAGTCTTACCAAGGGGTATCGTATTACCCAGTTACTTGTATTTAGATGCATCCGGTTAGACTGGAAGCTGACCCCAAAATTGTTGGGCAGATTGAATTAATATTAACATGGTTTTTAATAATTTATATCTAAAATCAATAAATACAGACGATCCCGCATAACATTTACTTAACATTTCAAATCTAATAGCAAAAACCGTTGTAGGTAATGAATCAAATATAAATAATAATCTAACAAGTTTCAATAATAATTTGTATTCTAATATTGTAATTGGTCATGTAAAACACACAACTACATATAAATACAGTCGATAGCTAATGATAGGTGCAGAATATTTAAATACTGGTGCTATCATTAAAGATAAAGCATTTTATACATTTAAGATAAATAATCAAATGCATTTCGCTTTTATAAATGGTAAGCTGTGCCTACAGAAAATAAAATGAATGCGTCTTTAACGGCAGTTACTTATTTTAATACAAAATGAAACAAGTTTTATATTGATCAATGATTACCATGCTGATTGTTGGTAGACTGTCAAAGTTCAGAGAGACAATTCCTGTATTTTTAAGAACCTTCGCATGCATCATATCTCAGTTTCAATCTGTCAAAAATTTCTATAATTTCGTACACATTTGACAAGTGTTTGACATTGATTGTCGCTGATATTCTATTGTGACTACATTTTGAACGTTTTGAATTATTACGGGTAAAGGCCTTCAGGTTAACATTCTTTATTTTGATTCTGACCTTGTGTTACTGGTTCGGCCATTTGGATTCTGGTATGTCTATAGTTATTCCTATAAGCCATCATATTTATGACATAGACTTGCAGGTAAAAATATCTAACAGAAAACACCCGAATATACTCCCGTCTAAGTCATCATATATGTCTTTACCACAAAACTTTGCGATCAGCTTTCGAATTTCCTAATTCTACGCCTATAATCCGATTCATATTTAATAAGTTTCATAACATTGTATTTAAAATTTTCGTACCTATACTTAGTAAAAAATCAATTTGAATTTTACAACTTCTGACCTCTACCTACGTGTCGTAACAATGGACAGTCGCGCGCGCGTGTCGGCCTCTATGATCACCGCATTACACATTTACAGTCACTTTTATATGCGACTGTATAGTGTTAATATGGCTTAAGCTTTAGTGGATGGATGCCGAAAGATCCTTTGGCCTAGCGTGATTTTTTGGTAGGGAATGCCGCAAGGTACAGTTTCGGGGCCTTTCGTGATGGGGTGCCAAAATGGTTTAGCGTTGGCCAATGTGCTGCAGTATTTGTTTATACTACTTAATAAATGATTTTCTATGTCATAAACATACCCTCCTTCTGGGGCAGTAGGGCTCTTTTAGAGCTCTTTATGATCTATTTTTTTCATACAAAACGAGGTTTTAGTTTGTTTTGCATTGGAAACTTCGTTGCAAAGTAGTGCCAACACGGATTTTAGAACCTTCTACGATGTATCAACAGGACTGACATACGCTTTTCGGTAGCTTTTGTCAATCTATTAAATTTTTAACTTTCTATTATTGTTATCAGTGGTTGAAAGGCCCTTAGTGTGTCCTTACTGCAGTGGTTTGATAGTGGATTTCACAGGGTAGGTAGCCTAGGTCCTTGAAAATTTCGATAGCGAGCCTTATCACTCAGGTTCTGCCTACCCCTGAACAAGCACACCGTGAAACTACCCACTTAGAGGGTGCAACACAACATATGTTAGGTAGCACGGTTCGTTATCTTAAACAAATAGCCAGTAGTTAAAGTTTAACTCATGCAAATAACTGTTATCTGCAGTAATATAGTTAACATGTGTAGGATGTGTTTGTTTGTCTATTTGTTTATAAGGAAAACACTTGCGAATGAAATAGTAGTTAGTACTTAGAACTAATTTAGAATTGTTCGTCAACTAAGAACTGGCTTAAAATTTTAAAATAATAGATGTTTGAACGTCAACACTACAATAAATTAAACTTCCCAGCCCACATATACAAAATCAATCAAATACATTAATACCAATAATTGACTGATTGGGAAAACCCATAGTACTATTAAGATTGTTTGAAAAATCATTTTTATTTATTTACTTATTTGTTTATTTAAAGGTAGTCCTACTAATAGACCAGAGGCAGTTAAATTGAATAGCGGGTATTTGATGGTTTCAAAATACTCCTATGAACTAGTGTCAGTATTTTCATTAATTGTCGTATTGTGGTGCCTACTTGGTATAATAAGTAGGTAAGTAATCTTCCTTTCAGAAGTAGTCTCAACCATTAACCATTAGACGTCATCATTGGCAAATTGCAGCTGCTCGTAATTATTATGGAAAATACCCCGTATTTTATCTAGACAACCTCTTCTTAAGTTCACAACTTTCAAAGGCACGTCGTCTAAAATATCAACAAGTCTATGCAAATCACTCTAGCTATCCTCGATGTTAAACAAATAGCTATTTATGATGCGTAAAAATGTAAATCCAATACTAACTGCTTATATATCTAGTAGGACCTTAAAGCTTATCTTATCGTCTTCACTTATATGCGTTCTTATCCATCTAGGGGTAGGTAAATTGAATACATTACATACAGCCTGACATTTACATATGTATGGAGCTAGAATTATTGTAGATTCTGGTGTGTTATCTGACAGATTAGGATCCGGAGTTGGTTTAAAAAGGAATTTTAGTAAGTGTGGAAATAAATACCTCGTTTTGCAGGTTCTAAGTTACAGGGGTAAATGTGACGTGAGAGAGAATGGAAGTTGTTAAAGAACTCTGATCGGGTATGTCAGTGTAATTAGATGGAATTTTTATTTGTAGGCAATGTGACAGACCTTTTGAAAAGGGTTTCTGAAACATGTTATTGGCTCTCCTAAAAAGGATTTAGGTTATTTATTCATTCACATAATCCATTTTGCAGACAAATCGGTTGTTTTATAAGACAGAATATTATGAAATTCTACGTAAGTTAAGGTCTTCTAGAATTGTACGAGAAGGTTTAAAAAGTTTCTTAGGAAAATCATACTGCTGACATCATCCATGCTTTTAGAAGTTCATTTATCCTTGACTACTACCTGATCTACAGTTTTAATAGGAGATAGAACCTCATTACCATCATCAACAATTTTAATTTAATTAAAAACTGTCTTAAATTTGAACTTAACCAACCCTGTTTCCAGCGTTTAACAATTTTAATCACCGTACGATTTCCGGTGATTCTGATCAAAAGATACCGCTTAGCGCCTCCAAAATGACCACATTCAAATAACCACATTTCGGAAGTCGAAAAATGTTGAGATAATGATCAAAAGTACCCAATCGACGCCGAACGGTTAATGTATTAGCTTCAAGTGGCTTTAAATTAACATCTTTTTTTTTTACTGCTCTGATTTGAATTTTGGTGAGTTCTGTAAATGTGGCAGAGAGTGGGTTGGATTTAAAGATTTGTTATTTGGTGGAAATGTCTTCGGAAAGTTTGACTTTGTTTTAGTTATGGTAAACCTCTTTGATTCCGTTTTCCACGACAAATTTTAGTTTTCAGAAATGCTTTGTTATAAATGTTACTACTCCAGTCTCTTAATCTATGTAATTTATTTATTCTTCGGAATTCTGCCTCTATTGAGATTAAGATTTCTCATAATGTATATTGAGGGCCTAAATAAAGGGACATTCTATCAGCGATGGAGTGGAACCAACCCGCACTGGCCTGCGTGGTAGATTACAACCACCATCTCGAAGAGAGGAGGCCTGTGTCCCAGCAGTGGGAACATTATAGGCTGATTATGCTATGCTTATGCTATCAGCGATACCTAATGATAATGGAAAAGTCAAAAATGTATGGCATTGACATATGCTACCGGAAAGCTTATGTCAAACCTTTGAAAGCGGCTGCTTCATAACCTAAGCCTCCTTACGTTACAACTTTCCGCTGGAATTGCGATTATAACAAGTAAGATTGTGCTGCTCTATGAACTGGTTTATTGAGTAGTCATATCAGTCTATCAAATCGTGAAAATCACATCAAAATCTGTCTCGCAGCACAGACGTGACTTTGTTTTATACTATTTATTATTGAACAGTCCACTGTTTTAACTTAAAATACGAATGAGACCAATCCACTCATTATACAATCGCTCTTGTGAGATTTTAGGTTAATATGAGACCTGAGAGTCATGTTTTGACTGTCGTTTTTCACAGTATTCCGGTTACATATAGTTTAGCTAATATTACCACTGTCATCTAGCGATTATAAGGAATAAACCAACATGCATTTCATTACTATACGCCACAATTTGTGGCGGGCCTATTCCCCATACAAAAAAAGGCCTCCTTTATGTATTTGAGGTCGGTACCCGCGGGGTAATTGCAGAACACGATTACAGTAACAATGAGTTTAATTTTGACAGTTCATCCACGTTCATTGCGTTATGTACGTTATGTTAAGCAGATACATTTTTCGAACTTATGAAGCATAAGAAGCAATATCCTTCAACATCATTCAGATTGTGATTGATAGTGAGGCAATTAGGGTGCTGGCCTTATAGCTAAAATAAGTCTATAATCTTCCGTCTTGAGCATACATAGTGATCAATATTCTGTGTGCGAAGAGGCTGGTATTCATATCATTATTTGGGATCGGCGCAGTGGGCAGTCATCTCGCTGTTCACCTCCTCTACATATATCATCTTTCACAAAATCCATTGACCTTTTGTCGATGGATTTTCTTGCCCGTTCTTCTCCATATGTACCTACTACGCTTTGGAATGGGCAACTAGCTTCACATTTCTAACTAGCCGACTCCTTGACAATTCAAAAGTGCCTGTACATGGTTTAATTTAAATAAATGCTTTGAGCTTGAGTTTGAATTTTCTTATCAATCAATCAATCAACTCAGCCTATCGAAATCCACTGCTAGACATATGTAAGCCTCTCTCAGGCTGCGCCACAACACGCAGTATCCAGTCTGTTCCAACCACCTTCTTGAGGTCGTCGGTCCATCTAGCTGGGGCCGTCCCACACTACGCTTGCCGATACGCAGTCTCCACTCCAGAACTTCTTTTCTTATAGTCATCCTTATTTATATTGATCACTTTTCAAATCAAATGCTCCTGCAATTACTAGATGAATGATAAGGAAGTAATGTTCTCCAATCTTTTCAACTCTTAATTTGCTGCAAACACATCGCATGTACTAATTACGAGAAAGAATGTCACAACTACTGCATGCAATATATCTGCCTAGTCTCCCAACTTGACATTACATTCTTCATCGTTAAAACGTGGAACTAAATCATTTATCCTTCAGTGAGTTCATTGTTTATCTAAGTTACATTGTAAAGATATTCTTTCCCATGAACTTCAACTTACTGGCATATCAAGGTGTAATCATGATCGGTGCAAATTGAAATCTTTTGTTTTCAATGATATCAAGGTTGTTTTTTTTTTTTCATGTAAACGAGCGATTTTCTATAACGATTTCAACTAAGTATAATGCTGGCTAAGAGACAATGATTTAATTAAGTACGTCTAGGTTATTTTAGAAATAATACCTAAATAAGACCTGAAATTAAAACTCAATAATGGAATTTTGATTTAATCTTGTGACCGTAAGTAGGTTGAACAGGTTTACTCGCAGATGTTGTGGATCTTTCTTTAAAATGTCATTCCAGGCGCTACTGTCGGCTGGATTTAAAGAGAGCTCAGATTTTGTTTATATCAGCTTTAATTTATTGTGAATGTGAGCACTATGTGGGTCATTTTTTTTTTCTTTTTCTCAGTTAGTTTTAATGATGGTCTGGCATTTTGAGCGCTTTATGCGGCCTACCCAAATGTCCTTTCTTTGGTATTGTTCGTCGAGTCGTTGAGCTCCTTAAGTCTTGAGTTGAGCTGCACGATTACTGACAAATGCTTGCGCTGATTGGTCAGGTCCACTCAAATTTGTGTGGTTCTTTCCTCAAAAGACCATTTCAGACACGGATCTACATGGTCTTCACATGATCTGACCAAGATTATGTCTGGACTTTAAAAGAGACTTTGAACCCTTAGTTGGTTTCGCCATTTCTTCTCAGGGGTAGTCAGATAGGAAATGTCGGCTACTAACGGCTATTTTTTTATTTGACGTGTAAGAGTGATTCTAATATCCTATTTACAGAATAAACGATTTCATTTCTTTTCATTATCATTCTGAGTTAAAAGTAAGAGCCACTTAGGAATACAGACACTGAGATATTAATTTGCAAACGCCAAAAGCTGGACTGTGTTACAAATTAAATTCAATAATAGAATAAAAACGAGCGAGCCTTACAGTAGTCGCATATGATGTGTAACATCTGACATCTCACCTTGGTAATAAGCAACTGAGCTGCGACAGAAATTAACCTCAAAATTTAAAAAGCTAAATACTGAAACATTTATTTGAATAATTATTCATTTCCAGTGGTCGCCCACTGGTCGAAATTCGACCCCCTCTACTTACCATCTATACAATACTTACTAATTCCATGAGTACACTAAGTCCATGCTCATAAAAAATACTTACTTATTCCATGCTCAAGCTGTCACTTCCTGTTAAGTCATAAGTCATTTATTCATGAACAATAAATTGTATCTGAAATAACATGGTATAAAAAAATACATACGGAAAAACACGTTAAATATCACAACAATGCATAACAACATGTATAGAAATATCGTTATAGATCTTCAACAGCATAAAGACACTTATTCAACAGGAAATGTTTAAGTTGATTTTTAAAAGAGGTTGAGTAGATAGCGCTTTTTATATCTAGAGGTAACTTATTAAATAATATAACCGATTGATATCGGGGACTGTGCTTCACAATATTCAAATTAGGCTGTACCTTGTTACACACTTCCGTCCCTTTTCACGAAATCACTTCCTCAGAAAGCGTAAAGAAAGATGTTACACATCAAAGTGAACACAGGTATGACGACTGATAAAGACGTTTGCAAGAAAAATTCGTACAGGAAATACGTTGCTGGATAAACTTGCAGAAATATGATTTAGAGACACAGAAAATAAAAAATCATCAATCACAAAAAACCACAAGTCAATAGGCGCTACTTTGAACTTCAGAATTTCGGAAGTCACACAGAGGATCAGATAAGTGTTAGCATCATACGCACCGCGAGAACTATCGCCAGTCATTGAGCGAGCGCTTGGGATAGCGGCGCGTTTGGTCTCACACGATCTTATCGGGAGAGTTTAAGTGTTGGACTAGTCACTAGCATCGCCATCGTACGTATTTTCGGAGATGGTTTTAAGTTTTAAGTAAATTTTGTGAATGGTATTGGTAAATTGATTGCTTCTATTCAAGTATCATGAGATTGTGTCCGATTTGAATTTAGCCCCGCCTGTTGCGATACCCCCACCTCACCTAATGTCAAGTGGTCATACTGCAAATAAAGGCAGTGGTCGGAATTGGAACACTAACTTTACAAAAAAACGGAATCAGACGGACCAGAAGTACTCTTTCAAGTGTAGCATATGCCAAAACCGTTTGGGCTTGAAAACAGTGTTGTGCTTCTATTGATATTTCTATGAGTATAAATATTTCTGAACTGTTGTTCTTCTTATTGTTTCTTATCCTTTATCCTCATATCAAAACCTATTTAAATCCTCATTACACCGACGGAATGAAACCAGTTTTCATCCACCTACAAAAATAATAACCTCCGACTTAACCCTTCCAAACAGAAAATAATTACAACGAACCGAACCGATACGATACGATTCAAAAAAGGCGACGTTTCTTATCGAGTGTCCCCATAAAAGTAACTCTGGTTTAAAAAAGGAACAAAAAAGGGTTTTATTCCGAACCGTCTTATCTAAGGCTGGCGCCCGCCGGTGGCACGAAATTTTGACTTTTTTTCCAAAGACTCTTTTCGTAATTGACAGAATTTACGCAGGAGATAAGGATACTTCAGGCTGGTAACGTGGACCTTGGAATGTGTGGTCAGACCCTATGGTGAAGGTAATAGGTATTTAGGAGCTATTTTTCATTTAGTTGAAGTAAATGAAGAAGGATTTTGCATATTTTACGTTTTTAATTCAAAACAAGTGTTGAAGATATAGAAATATCTTGCCTGGGAGTTCGTGATGCCGCTTCTGGGGAGTTTGTTGCGCCACTTCTTCCCAGCTAAAGCACTAGGAAGTGGTAAAGGGCGGTTTTCGCCGACTGTCATAAGCAGCTTTGACGTTAAAAAAGTGCTGATTCTCAGTCTAATTTCTTGATTTTGATTTTTAGTTTTTCCAGCTTTAAGTAATAAAAGATAAGGGTAGTTACCAAAAAATTTTCTATAAATTTTATTAATAGGGATTGCTGTTTCTAAATTAATTAATTAAAAAAAGGTTATCTAAGGAGTGGACGGTGGACCTACTAATGTGTGCCCCAGTTATGATAAATATGTTATTGGAAGTTTAATTAGGTAACGTAAAAACCCCTCGCCCACGCAGACGCACAATGGTCCACATGAAGGACTAAGTGCGGAAACCAAACCCTATAACATAGAACATAGAAGTTGCTTCGTAGTAACGATAAAATACGAAAACAAATAGGACTGTTAAATAAAGTTAAATATTTACATCAACATACGTAATAAAGTTTTAAATAATAACTTAATGTTGGTAATAACTAAACGGCTTGTGGTTAATGTCGTGTCGATCGGTCAACGCTTGCCAAGGTCGGTCGGTGGATGGGTGACTTCATTTTATATCGAGACTTCCGTGCCTCGGAAAGTAGGTCCCGGGGCTGTCATACAGATCTTTGACATTAGCACTATGCCCGCCCTAAGTCTGATAACCAGTCTTACTAAGAGGTATGGTGTTACCCAGGGACTCGGTTGTGGAGGTTATATAGGCGGTCGTTCCGTGTAAAATACTGGTATTCAACACCCGGTTAGACTGGAAGCCAACGCCAACATTGGAATAGACTAGGCAGATAACGAATTGGTAATAATATAACTCAAATCAGAGGGTAAATCTAAGAATATCGGCTTTTCTTACTTGTAATTGTTACAGAGGTAGATCATTTCCACTCGGCAATCCGCATTTTGTTTTGTTTTGTTTGTTTGTTGTAATTTATCAATACCGAAATCGCAACTATTGTCTTTGGCGGTTGGCCTAATTTAGTTATTATTCTAAGGGCCTAAGGGCCTGCCTTGACAAGCCCTGACACTGACATCAAGCAATTGATAAAATTGACAAACTTTTAACTTTGGTTTTGAATACTAGGCTTTTAGCAATTATTATTTTTTTCTTATTTTTATTTCTGGTTATATAAACATCATAGTCTTAAAATATGATTGCAATTTGGCTACTTTGTAATAGAGTGTGTATTTGGCAATTTTTATTTTATTTTTGTAAAGTGTGTCTTGTTTGTGCAGAATAAACAATTTTTCTTTCTTTCTTTTTCTTTTCTTTAATTTAATATGTTGTTGAAAATGAAAGTGGCTCATCGTTGTTTTAATAATGGATTAGAAGGAATATAAATAGATTATTACAGTGAAGATACCTACTATGGATAGTATAAGCAATCCATGTGAAGTACTTAGCATAATTAGTAAATCATCTGTTGCAAAAATTTGTATAATTAATTTCTTTTAATTGTCTTTTACTACTGACCCAGATGATAAAGTACTGGTTTATATTAAGCTTGTTATTTAAGATGGAGAAACGAAAAATATAACAATACCTATATCATTCTGTCTGTTCACTATTTATAGAATAGACTTGATTGATGTTAGAAGAAAATGAGTCTTATGGTGGGCGATGAAATTAGATGGAAATAAATTAAAGTTGGTTAAAGTTTTATTTGTTAATAACATATTATCGTTTCTCGAGAGCACTAGGAAGGTACAGAGCTACAGTTTGCTATCAATTACGAAAATTTAACCGGTGACAGCAACTATCAATATACAACATGTCCCAAAATTAACGCACAACCTCTTAAGGGGCCGTTGTACTCATCATTATGAACAACTTTTACTATGGAACCAAACCTGAAGTCGCGAAAAAAAAATCAGCTGTTCCCTATATTTTGACAAGTTAATCGAACATAAATGTAGGCCAGGGATCAGCTGATTTTATTTTAACGATTTCAGGTGTGGTCCCATAGTAAAAGTTGTTCATAATGATGAGTACAATGACCCCTTACGAGGTTGTGCGTTAATTCTGGGACATGTTGTATAGTAATACTAATTCCATGCTATCAATAAACTAAATATTTGAGCGACGTTGAAGAAGTTTTTAGATTATATTTATTATTTTATTGAAATAGACATCACATAAATCAATCAATAATCGTTTATTTGCTTATAAAGTAGGTACTCATAAAATAAAGGTATTTACAAAATTTGTGATCCTCAACTATATTATTTTATAACTATTGTCAAAGTCAAAGTCAAATTGTTTATTTCAAATATGCACTTATAAGGCACTTTTGAACGTCAATATTTACAAAAAAATAGAATTGATTCTAATCGCCCCTTCCAAAAGGTAGTTTCGTATGGAGAAGAATGGGCCAGAAACTCCACCGTTACTGTTTTAAAATGTTGTACAAAATTTTTATAGGTACATTAATTATACAATTATATGTGAAGACGATGAACCTAGAATAAAATTACTATACCACAATAGGTAAAAAGAGTTAAGAATGAAGCAATGACAGATAAATTAATTATGTGAAAGATACATGGTGCTCACATATTTACAAACATTGTAAAAAAAAAAACGTTTTCCTAAAAAAGTTATAATATCAGTCACTAAAAAGAGGTACCTAGATAGGTTATACACGCTCCGCAAGTGTCACGTCAAAACTTGACTAATTAGCCACATTTTCTTCGTCTTGTCTCTTTTTCACTGCCGATAGTTACGACATGCCGTCCTACTTCCACGTGTCACCTAACAGTGTGACGTTATGCTGTTTTTGAAGATCGAATGTTGATTAAGTAACCTATCTACGACTTTTTACTTATAATATCATTTATATACCCTAAATTAGGCATGCCAACATTAAAAATATTTTTTTTAAAACAAATAACTCGCTAATCAAATTAAAATATAAAAAACCTTTAGGTACAACTTCATTACACTAGCAAAACAACAAATTATAATCGTTTACCATAAATAATACACTCAGATCACTCAGGTATACAATGATCAACAAAAATTGACCACAACCACCGCAAAATTTCAAAATATTTTTGAAAACTAATCTAAATGTCAATCTCAATTTGACAACACCCGCCCTTTTGACAGCTGTCATATTAAGTTGACAACTGTGTTGCCGTCTTTTTTTTTTGACGTTAAGGTTCCCTATAATCGTGAAGGTAATTTTATTCTACGTTTACTGGAACGTCATTATGCATTGGTCGGTAATGTTAATTATGATTAATGCTTTCAAATTTTTCTTTGTAAATTGGCTCCTGAAGTCATGAATTGTGTGCATATAATAATAATATATTTTGCCTAGACATGTCTTAGTTTTTCTAAAAGAGTACGTTAGTTACATACTTACCTGATAACCTATACAAGGGGCCATCGCATTCAAAGCGTTTCATATTTCGACGAAAACTTTCAACAGAATTGATACTATAAGCTTTTCCATAACTTATGTCAGTCCCATACATTTTTGACTCTTCCTTCATCATTAGGTATTGCTGTTAGAATGCTACATTGTCTGGGCCCTCTGGTGGATATTATATCGATCTAAACAAGCATATTAAAAATTAGAAGATTATATTCAAGATAAGAATGCTTGGAAACATGCTGGTCCAGCTCCAAAGGACAATCTAGAGTCTAGACAAAATCAAACTGAATGCTATTTACATTCTGTGATTACCGTAACTCACACACTGACCCATTTTTTTTTTTTTAGGAAAACGTGTACTTTTATAATATTTGTAAATATATTATGTGAGCACCATGTAGGTATTATCACATAATTAAATGAGGTATATGTCATTGCATCATTTTTAATAATTTTTACCCATTGTGGTATAGTAACTTTATTATAGGTGCATCGTCTTTACATATAATTTGTATAATTAATGTACCTATAAAAAATATTGTACAACATTTTAAAAGAGCAACGGTGGAGTTTCTAGCCCAATCTTCTCCATATGAAACTACCTTTTGAAAGGGGCGACTAGAAATAATTATATTTTTTTTGTAAGTTTTGACGTTCAAAAGTGCCTTAGAAGTGCCTATTTGAAATCAATAATTTGACTTTGATTTGTTTACTATAACTTAATTAAAATAAGTATATCTTGGCAATGATGTATTACGATGCATGTGTTACCTGCGCTCCATAAAGGCAAAGTAAATGCCAGGCAATTGCCTGACATTTACAATAATAATTATTATTATTACGTACGCGCCAATGAACATGCAGAAGCTAGTGACGTAACTAAATATGTATGTTCATCTCTTTCTAACAACAGATATCGGTATAGGTCTTTCCTTTTCTTCGCGCGCTGTTTGATTGTACGCAAGTATGTAGCTACATTCATGGCTTACGCTGTTTTGAGTGCACTAATGTTCGTGTATGACGCGTCTATTTATAATACGTCATTGTATCTTGGTCTATCAAATAACATGTATTAATTCAGAGTAGACCAAAACAGCTATCCTTGATGACACCAGTCTAGTTCACTTTATGTCTAGATAAAGTACTTGCCTTTACGAGTTTATAGCTAATTTTAAGCAAGCTTTCGTACCTTCATTAAACCAGTTTAAAGGATTCTGGCGCAAGCGTTATTACAAGTTACCGTTAATTGAACCACAGACAATATTAAGAATACGAAACTTAATTTGAAATATGTATTAAATTCATAGATCATAGTGTAGTATATTTCGTCGAAGGTTATAAAATGCGAGGATATAGTAAAAAAACAGTATTGGAATAAACATAAAGAAACTATAAATTATAAAGAAATAAAAGTTTGAAAATGCCTAAAGAAAGGAAGTAAAATATAATTAAGACAAGTAACACAGGAAGAAAATCCAATCAAAAATAATTTACTTTACACTTCAGCTTCGATTTGCGGAATTTTTACCCAAAAACTCTCACTTGGCCAGTTTTGTTTAAATTTTTTCTATTGACAAGGTGACAAAGGGTTTTTTTTTTCTAAATTCCTTTCGTTTGTCTGGATGACGTATCGGCAAAATATTTTCTGTTATCTTTGGTAACGGGTACTGTTGGCGCCTTTTAGAAATGTCCTGATGTTTGTGCTAAAAAGTTTCTGCTCTGACTGTTGTGATTAAGAGACTTACTTAATTCTTTTTTTATTTTCTTTTTGTGAAGTAAATAAATGTGGTGTTTTTTATTGTTAAAGATGACATTAGTTACTATTATTGTATTGCGCTTTCAGATATTTTAATTGGTTGAAAAGCAGTGACAGTTTTTTGCAACTTTTTTAATAAATCTTTTTTGTTTTTTACAAATGTGTTTGTGTTTTTTGTTAAATCCTAAAATAAAACGTTTTTACTACCTATTTGCTCAAAAACTTAGCAAAAATCTACCTCGACGAGATTTTGCAACACAAACATTGAAGGGTTTGTATATGAACAACAAAACTTGCCCTTTTTGAGACGGAGATAAAATAATATAGGAACTTTACACTTGCACGCAGATTTCTGTACAAGTCATTTCATTCCCAACCTTATCGGATTAGCAATACAGTTCAATTTCAATAACATCCCCATTATCACAATAGTCAAAAACTAATGCTATTGTCACCAGTAATTCGACACTATTTTACTACAACACTTCTTTTGAAATCCTGATCTGAACTTTAAACCTTCGGGATAAAACTCAAATTGTAACCACAAAAAATAAAAAAATACAAGGCGCCACGGTTTTGTCGCCAACGTAATGTCGCGACGATGATATCCGGTGAAGACTAAAAAAAAACGAAAACGAAAAAAAAACTTTTTTGTTTTTTTTTTCTCTCCACATTCGGTAGGGCACTGACCAAGGCTCTAATAAAATATAGCCCGTACGGGACCCTTAATGATTTATTGTGGACTGCCGTGAATGTTTTTTTTTTTACATTCGGAAGTTCCGATATTAGGGCGTTTTGTTGGCGCCTACGTCTAGCATAGTTTGCACGTGCTAAGTGGGAAGAATTTATTTTTTAATGATTTTTAACGTCTGTCTTTTTTGTGGCATTTTGGGCATTCTGCTCTTAATCCGCTCCAAAATGAAATACATGTGAGTACTTCTTTCAAGACTCTGTACTTACATGCTGGAACTTCACTGAAACATGAACTTTGATTAAAGTATATTTTAATTAAAATAGTATATTTTTTTTCATAGTTAGTATCTTCTTAGTGTAAATAATTAGCTGTGTATTTGTAATTAGTAAAATAAAAACTAAAACTAATTCAAGGATAAGATTTCCCCTGTATTGATTTAAATAAAATATAAATATATCCAAATAGTATATTAAAATTATTTATAACATTTTAATCAACATACCTAGGTAGAGGTATGTTGATTAAAGTACCTAGATGATTATTCTAAAATACGGGCCTACAGCTTCCAATGAGACCAATTCATGAATCCAAATAAAACATAGGAGTATTTTCTTTCATTAAAACAAGCCCGCTTCAATTTAAGGCGACCAAATTCCCTTACAAAAACATTGATATAGAAATCAAATCTATTTGCCGATCATGTGAACTCTACCGATCACAACCACGTACCCACGTCTTCAGAAAGCGTGAAGGAATTTGTTTTAAACAAATACACAAATAAAACATCATATTAATGGCTTTATATTTGCGAGCAACATTGGGCGGTGTCATAGTCAATATTATAAGCTTTCACGGCTGTTTTTGTGGCCCTATTAATTAGTGATTAGGTGTTTGATTAAGACTAATTAGGGTCTTTCCTAGGTATGGTAGTGGTGATAATGTCTTAAGCTTAATAAATTAAGGCCCATTAACCAATCTAAATCACATCTGTAGAATGGAAAACGAAAGATGGACAAACAAAAATTATAGAGTTTGTACCTAGAGATGGAAAAAGAAAACGAGGAAGGCCGCGGAAGCGCTGGGAAGATATATTTAATGAAAGATGTGGACCAGACTGGAGGAGACAAGCTAGAGATAGGGAAAAATGGAGAAAGTTGGGGGAGGCCTACGCCGCAGAGGCGACTTCCATAAATAAATAATATCACGTGCATGCCAATATTAATAATATTTTTTTAAATCCTTTTAAACTATATTATTAACATGAATCTAACTCAAATAATAATATAAATGATATTGAAATGTGGAATAATCCATGTAGGAAATGATAAAATAACTATTATGCTCAAATTGATCTTTGTAAATTATGGTAGAATAAAGGCTTTTTTATTTTATTTAACCAATTTAAATATATGGCGCCTAGGAGAAGAATTTATAAAGGGAGCTGCCAAAATGATATGATATCGTCATTTGGAGAGTCCAACAAACTGAATCAGTCAATCAAAGAATAGGGCAGAAATTTGACGATCTAAATAATATGTCGTGAGGAAATTTTTGAGTAAGTATGAATGTGGAGTATAAGAGTAAGGGAAGACCGAAGACCAAAGAAACGATGGATGGACTGTGTGAAAGATGATATTGCTAGGAAGGGGGTGACTACCGAGATGACGACTGATACAGAAGTACCCCTACTCCTGTATCAGTCGTCATCTCGAGACAGGGACATGTTGCGCCGACCATAAATAAATTGGGATAAAATGGCAAGAGAATGATGATGATGTAGGGAAAAATATATAACGGAAGAAACGTTTTTAGAGATGAACAGAAACTTGATTTAAAACTGTTTGAGCACCAAATAGATTAAATGAGCTCTAGTGTTGTAATTATTTAAGCAAGCGTAAATGAAGGGGACGATAACCGACTTTTAATGATTTTATACTGAAGATCACGTCTAAACGAGTAGTGTTAATGATTTGAAAAAAATATATGATAAATTAGAGCATTTTTTGAATAACTTAATGTGACTATTTTAGATTATGTTCATATTACATGATGAAATTAATTTGTAAAGTTATGTCTAACGCGGATAAAAAACTGAGAATGGCGCAAAATCTACCAAGCGTATTTCCCTGAAACCTTTACCAATTTAAAGAAAATTTTATTACCTAAAGATCTTTTATTAACCGCGTTTTATTAAAATACCTTTTGTTTTGTGTATAATGAATAATGCGTTCAATTGGGGAAAGCGCTCCTTGATGGGCGAGTCCTACTACTGGCTGAACGTACGACGCGTTGCGTGAGCTCAGTACACAACACGCAAGCTAACAACTCAAGGTCACTGGCATATATCTGCGTCTTAATCAACTGTAAGGCTGCAACACGCGCCCGCTATGCGTACGCCACGCGCCCGCCCCGCGCCAGCCCCGCGCCCGCTCCGCGCTCACCCCGCACACGCGGTGAACACGCCTTGTGCCCGCGCTTCGGCTAGTGCCGTATTGACTGTGATCAAGGGCGTTTTTTTTATTAAATAATAAGTAGTATAAGCGGGTGCGTGGCGGGCGCGTGGCGTACGCGGATTTTGCGCGTGGTAAACGCGGATGCAAGGCGGGCTCAACGCGTATGCGGGGCGTGCGCGTGGTCGGCGTGGGTTATCCGAACACGGCCTTAAAGTGTAAAAGACACTCAAACATAACCTATTTTTCATCAACATAGTTATATAAGTTTTAGGTAATCGGCCTTTTTATACAAAAACGTAACCCTGCTTTGCAGTCGTCGGCTAAAAAGGACCACGTGAAAATAAGTACTTATATTTTTTTTTACTAAGTTTGTATTTCGTTGCTTTCAAGACATTTTGGCTCTAATTGATACTTAGTTCACCAAGTCACGTATATTATCTTGGTTTTATGTACACTAGCAACCCGCCCCGGCTTAGCCCGGGTAGCAGAGCGTATTATATTATGCCTACATTTTTTTTCTGTCTTAGTTTCATATCAGCCTGTTGCGTCAAGCATGTGGGTTAGATTAAAATACAACTGATATTAATCCCACTTCAAGTATTTTACATTGTCATATTTCAGCCAATAAAAAAAAAACTTTAATGAACTATACTCCTAAACCTTCGTCATGAATCGCTCCGCCCATTGGAGAAAACCTTACGAAAATTTGTTCAGTAGTTTTTGAGTTTATCGCGTTCATACAGACAAACAGACGCGGCGGTTTAGACGTTTGTTTTATAGTATGTAGTATCTAAGTATGTATGTATGATGATAATTAATCCATCCTGAATGTAAATCGAGTCAGATTTTGGTGCATTTTTTGTGCGTCTGCGTCCATTGTCATAAACCCTTTACGGTAGCTCGGGGGCTGTCAAAAGTTTTTCTTTTATGGTTCGGTCGGTGGCACACTGAGTAGTAAGTAGTTTGTTATTATTGTTTAATTTTAGTGTCCATTGTAGAACTACTGTAGGCATTATTACCTAATATATTAATAAGTTAGCGTAGTCTTTGATGAAATTGTTACCCCGTAATTATTAACCGCGGAGTAGAGTTTACAACTCTACTCCGCGTTTAATAATCAGTATATCCTTCAGATTAACAATATACAGGGTGTCCAAGAACCTGGCGTCCAACTGGATTCCCACGATGCCCCAAGTTCTAACAGTACTCAGAAAAATATTTTAAAAAATCCACCCCATGTACTTACAGAATTATACTGATTTCAAAAAAAAAGGGGAAATGAGCACCCTGTGACATACTTTTGAATGCTGTGACTGCTAATGCTGATAATTTCGATATTTCTTGGAGGTTTTGTAATCTAGGGTATTGCTGTGTCTAAATAGAATGTAAAAATAATGTACTTATTGTACCATTTTAAAATAAAATATTATTTTAACTAAAGGTGATATGGAAAACTATTGAATTTCGCAACTTTGACCGACTGTAGTGTAAAAAAAATGTACCAAAATAGTATGGCAAGTGACGTCAAATTTTGACGCGTTTATTCCTCTTTTTAAAAAGGTATAATACTTACACATTAATTTGAAAAAAAAAATTTTTGATAATATTTTTACTCAACAACCCAATTTTTACGATGTCTTACAGAATTCTTAAAAAGAAAAATTTACGACGAATTGAATCTAACCTCTAAAGAATTACTATTGTATGCTCATAAAAATAACAACAGGCCTCTCAAAAAACAGGTTAGACCGTAAGGGACGGTATGTGCATGCATCTCACCATAGTGATTCGTTATTACAACAGGAGGGAGCAAGACAGAAACTATCTTTGCGATTTGCTGGTTCTTCTTTATGGTACCCCATTATTCAGGTAAGAGTGAGGGAGAAAAAGGTTAGAGGTGCGAGTGAGATAGATAGTGACGCTATCTGGGATCGTGCTATTTAGGATAACAGTACGGTCAGTACGCGTCACTGCCTCCTGCCGTTACTACGCACCTCTCTCTTATTGTTACCATTGATCACGTACTACGATTTAAAGCTTTGTTTATTGGACTCGATTACTCTTTGTGCTCTGGACTTTGAAACGAACTCTTTACGACGACCTTTGCCTGTGTTTGGACAGTTTGTGTTTTGTGTGTGCTACCATGGCGACCTACACTCCGCAAGAATACGCAAATATGCACTACATTTATGGAGAATGTAGAGGTAATGGACGAGCTGCAGCGAGACTTTACAGAGAAAGGTATCCGAGGGCTACGCGATATCCCGACCATCGAGTTTTCATTAATGTGCACAGATCACTATGTGACGGGCGGTTCCCCAATCAAGTAGCTGGTGAAGGACGACCCGTAAATGACTTCATACGCGATGAAGTTTTAGAGGCGGTGTCGGCAAATCCAAGCATCTCTGTGCGAGGAATAGAAGCTGATACGGGGATACCGAAGAGCACAGCACACAGTATTCTCCAAAAAGAAGAATATCATCCGTACCACGTACAGCGAGTGCAAAGTCTTTTACCTCGAGACTATCCGAGCCGAGTCGCGTTTTGTGAAACAATCCTGCAAAAACATCGAGAAGACGAAAACTTTATCGACAAAATTTTGTGGTCAGATGAATCAACATTTAAGAAGGATGGCTACATGAACCTACACAATTTGCACGAGTGGCATGTGGAAAATCCGCACTTGATGCGAGAAGATAGATCCCAGTACCGGTTCAAAGTGAACATGTGGACCGGTATTCTCTGTGGGAATATTATTGGTCCATTTGAGATGCCCGAGAATTTGACTGGCGAATCATATTTAAATTTTCTTCAAAATGATTTGCCAAACTTACTAGAAGAGACCCCACCAGATATGTGGTTCCAACACGACGGCTGTCCAGCACATTTTCGCGTATCCGTTAGAGAGTTTTTGGACGAGCAATACCCGAACAGGTGGATTGGGCGATCAGGAACAATCCCGTGGCCAGCCCGCTCACCTGACTTAAATCCGCTGGATTTTTTTTTCTGGGGAACTATGAAGGAGCTCGTTTATGCGAAGCCCATTAATGACATCGCTGACCTTCGTGAGAAGATAACACAAGCAGTGCAGGTGATACGTCAAAAAAGTTACTCGCGAAACATAAAGCGGTCCTTTTTAAGGAGAGTGAGAGCTTGTATTGCCGCGGGTGGTCAACATTTTGAACATTTATTGTAATAAAATATCTTTAAACTAACATTCTTTGCTTTTATTCTACTGGGAACCCATCTACCTGTGTGTATTTCCTTCTTGCTCACTCTTTGAACCGAAGTAAATAATAGTAGTAACATAACAGTTTCTAAGATAAGAAAGGGTCCGACAGTTACCGTTAGTAGGTAGGCACTTCGTAAAAATTGGGTTGTTGAGTAAAAATATTATCAAAAATTTTTTTTTTTTAATTAATGTGTAAGTATTATACCTTTTTAAAAAGAGGAATAAACGCGTCAAAATTTGACGTTACTTGCCATACTATTTTGGTACATTTTTTTTACACTACAGTCGGTCAAAGTTGCGAAATTCAATAGTTTTCCATATCACCTTTAGTTAAAATAATATTTTATTTTAAAATGGTACAATAAGTACATTATTTTTACATTCTATTTAGACACAGCAATACCCTAGATTACAAAACCTCCAAGAAATATCGAAATTATCAGCATTAGCAGTCACAGCATTCAAAAGTATGTCACAGGGTGCTCATTTCCCCTTTTTTTTTTAAATCAGTATAATTCTGTAAGTACATGGGGTGGATTTTTTAAAATATTTTTCTGAGTACTGTTAGAACTTGGGGCATCGTGGGAATCCAGTTGGACGCCAGGTTCTTGGACACCCTGTATATTTCGAGAATTACGTTTGGCTTAAACTACAATACTCCACGTTTATTATTTATTTATTTTATACATGGTAGCTTCACAGCTTACAGTGAGTGTAACATAATTATTATTCTAAACATTACGCCAATTACGAAATACACATAAGAATAAGAAATACAGAGAGTGACATATAATATAATTATTAATAATTTTAGAAAAAAAAAAAAACATTAAACCACAAAATTTTGTGAAAACAATATTTAATTGGTGTTATTAGTGTATGTGTTATGTTTGTACTACGTTATGTTTATACTTTGATTTATGTAATTGGTTTTTTAAGCCGTGTAAATTAAATAAATAAATAGTGTGAGTGTAACTTGTTTGTTTTATGCCAACCCTGATTGTGGAGGTCAGATAGGCAGCCGCTCCATGTAAAATTATAGGTATTCAGCTATATCCGGTAAGACTGGAAGCCCGACCCCAACATAGTTGGGAATAGGCAGGCAGATTGTTTTTTCTCGTGTGGTATAAAGGGGTCCAAAGATGGGAATGTATCATCATAGGTATAATGCAGGTAGACGTAAGAATAGTTACATCTTAATTATGATGCCTCGGTAGTTTTAAGTGTGGACTTAAAATTACATTTAGCCAGGAATAAACTGATTTGGCCAAGCATAATCTGCTAGGCTAGCTGTAAATCATGTAAATATGACATCCCGAGTTCTTAGTAAATCTAAAACACATTATCTTACTGTGAAAGAAATCGTAATGGCTGCAAGTTTTCCGGACCTGCCTGGGAGTCTTCGCTTTTGACCGATTCCTGTAATTTGCGAACCGTTGTGGGTTTTTAATTAAGATTCTTGTATCATTACCAATAATGAAGAAAAGACCTCATAGATTTGCACAGTAGACCCGACTAGACAGTAGGAGGGTCCCATATGGAAGTAGCTAGTATACATGTAAAATAACTTACGAATCTATTTATAGTAAAGCTACCATTGGTAAGAATAACGATTCGTTTTAGTTTATAGGAACCGAGCATTAGCAAATATAAACCAGTATCATTTTTTTTCTTTTTTTTTTGGTTGGGAAATTATCAAATAACTTCTCCCGCTCTGGGCGGAGCCTGTGTGCCAGGGCCACGATATCCGTTTCGGACAGGCTCGTAACTAGGTAGTTACCTAACCTACTTATTTAACTTTAAGTTAGTTGGTGACAAATGTCACGCATCGTCACCAATTTAGGTACCTATAGCAATTTAAAGCTTTAATAACAGTTTGTTATTTTTCGTTATATGAAAAACGCACTATACGAAAAATAACAAACTGTTATTAAAGCTTTAAATTGCTATAGGTACCTAAATAACTGACATAATGATTAATAACACACATAATGCGTAACATTAATTCCACTACAATTTCCTACTTCACCCAGTGTGTCCTTACCCCTACTAAATACCCTAGTCAGCGCATAATCCGACGTCTGACGTTATTAAAACTTTTTGTTCTGATGACGCGACGTCAGTGACAAGTGCAGTAGATGACTGGATCAGGCGCTTTCAGAGGCGCCTCTTGTCATACTAAATCAGATTTAAATACAAGGAGGATACATGGAACTGTGGTTATTGAATAACCCAGATGATTGTTAAATTTTCTGACTACTAAAGACCTAGTCCGTCTTATTACAAAACAAGGTTTATCTTCAGACCCAGGTTTAAAACAAGGAGCTATTATTGAGTTTCGAACTTTATTCCGACTATGGTAAAGTTCCTAAACACAAAACTGACAACTTAGTACCGAACTAAGTTTTCAGCTTTGTATATAGAACGGTATTTCAATCACTGTTACGTTCTTATTACAAAAACTGGCTCCATGGTTTAAGCCATGTCAAAATATAAATCTTGTTTTGTAATAAGGCGGATAGAGTCTAAAATGGCAAGTGGAAAAATAAAATTGGGTTTCATGATAAAATCGATTCAACATTATTATCATTTCAGCCCGTAATCGCCCACTGTTGGGTACAGGTCTCCCCTTACTTCCCGGTTCCGTGCAAACTTTTTACAAAAAAATAGTAACCGACTACCAAAAATAACACTACAAAGTGAAAAATAACTTTAATTTCGGAAGTCGGTGGCAAAAAACTCAAATACAGATCCAAAGACACCGACTTTCGAAATTAAAGTTATTTTTCACTTTGTAGTGTTATTTTTGGTAGTCGGTTATATTTTTTTTTATTATTATAACTTTACTAGCTTTTGACCGCGGCTTCGCTCGCGTTAATTTAGAATTTGACAATCAATTCGGGTTCTACACTGTTGTTTGGCGGCAAAAACTCACTATTCAAGTTTCTATAGTACCTAATCTAATCATGATTCGAAAGACACGTGGCGCTATCTATTATCTTAAGAACGTTATTGTTGTTTTCCCCGGGAACAGTACTTTTTTCGGGATGAAAGGTACCCTATGTCCGTTTCTGTACACCTGCCAACATACCTATATCTAAGCAAAATTTCAGGACGATCGGTTCCGTGGTTTAGGCGTGAAAAAATAACAAACAAACTTTCGCATTTATATTATTAGTTAGGATATAAACGCTTCTGTAGCGGTGGCTAAGATACGAGTGATTATTAGTTAGGATATAAACGCTTCTGTAGCGGTGGCTAAGATACGAGTGATTATTAGTTAGGATATAAACGCTTCTGTAGCGGTGGCTAAGATACGAGTGATTATTAGGCCCGTAATACAGAACCTCACTCAATACTCAAGCATCACTTAAAACTAGTTTCAACCAATCAAATGGCTTGAATCTAGTTTTAAGTAATGCTTGAGCATTGAGTGACCTTCTGTAATACGGGCCTTAGTATATCTTCTACCGATTTTTCCCAACAAGCACCTACCTAGGTATAGTGATAGTGTAGAATCTTATCATTAGACAAGCCATAAGCCTACCTGTGGGAACAGCTAACTCACATAGACCGCTACTTCTAAATGTCACGCTAGCCACAATACATCGTACGAAGATTCATCCCAAAAGAATGTCCGATAAGAGTTAATCTCAAATCATTTGGTACTAATAAAGACAAGATTTTAACTTTTTTTGAAATTCAAGATGGCGTCGCGATATGTGAATATAGACGTCAGGCGAACACACTGATATTATCTGTGGTCTTAATTTTGTGGCCACGAAATACGCGGAGAAAATTGTTAAGACGTTGATTTGAAGTTTTAAAGAAATTTAAGAATTTATTAACAAAATTAAAATAAGTAATAATTTACAACTGCGTTGCAAGTTTGCAACTAATTCAGAAAGTCTCTACTCGTTTGTGAAAACCAAGTTACGGCACTAGTAGCATAAATAACTATTTATAAGTATAGTTTTTAATAGGTATATGTAAGCATATCTTTATATTGAAATAAATATTAATTCCACAATTCCCGCTATTGCACCTATCACTGTTTGTCTCTGCATCACCATTAAGTCCGCCTCTGGACATTTGTGTGCTTAATTAAAGTATTAAGACGGAGATATATGCCAGTGACCTTAAGTAGTTAGCTTGCGTGTTCTGTACAGAGCTCACGCAACGCGTCGTACGTTCAGCCAGTAATAGGATTCGACCATCAAGGAGCGCTGTCCCCAATTTGACGCATTATTAATTTATTATACACAAACCAAAAGGTATTTTAATAAAACGCGTATACTAAAAGTTCAATAATTAGATTATCTTTAAATTGGTGAAGGTTTCAGAAAAATACGCTTGGTAGATTTTGCGCCGTTCTCAGTTTTTTATCCGCGTTAGACATAACTTTACAAATTAATTTCCCTACGTAATATAAACATAATTTAAAATATTCACATATTAAATTATTGAGAAAATGTTGTAATTTAACATATATTTTTTTCAAATCATTAACACTACTTGTTTAGACGTGATCTTCAGTATACAATCATTAAAAGTCTGTTATCGTCGCCTTAAATAAATAATACCAGCTAAAATATCCCTTTAATGACTGATAAATGGTATATTATTATGCTAATATATAACTAAACCTAACTTATATAATGTTGAAATTATCCTGAAGCGACTGGTCCCCTAAACATATGGCTTGGTTTATTCCTAAATTTGTTGAATTTAGTCACTTTGGTAACAGCGGAGGTAGTTTTATTCAAATACAGCCTCTCTTGGACAGAACGCCTTAACTGCATGAATGGTGCATATACTCACGTATATCGTATACTTACGTACTCACGGGAGGCAAACTACAGAAAGTCACCTGCTATGATCCTTACATACTCCTTTTGCTTCGTTTACGTTCACCATCTGGTCATACACGCACGCCAGTTGCGAATACTACGCACCTGACCTTTCTGAAGAACATCACCGATAAGGTCAGTAGGTGTATGTCCTTCTCGGGCGTTTCTGCCTTGATCTTTGGATAGTCGCCTTTACCAAACCTTAATAGCAAGAATTTCTAATATAAATCTCATTACTTACTGGTGACTGAATCGCTACCGCTTATATCTTCCACCTACCCGCATCTCACCCGCTATTCTCATAGCCCCAACCTAAACAGTAGCGGTCTCACACAGCACTACTTACAGCTTACACACTGTAATGACATTTCAATTGGTTCCCACGATGAGGCTAATTTAATTACACGGCTTCTCTTGCTTCTGTAAGTAAGTAGTTAATCAGATAATGATTGACGGTTACATCTGAGTTACACTTGTTCATAATTAGAAGCGATTTGAGATTTGCGTGCGATTGTGCAGCTTTGACAGAGCAGTGGTGGTCCGGTGGATGTGGTCGCGACTTACGAGCTGTAAGTTGTTAGTTCAAACCCAGACAGCCGCTATAGTTTTGTAAATTATTTCATCACCACTGCTCTCGAAATTGTAAAGGAAAATGTCGTGAGGAAAATTCGAAGACGATGATGTGACATCCGCATTGGGCCCGCGGGGTGGATTACGGCCCACTCAGAGGAGTGCACAGAGGAGGCCTGTGTCCCAGCAGTGGGAACATTTACAGGATATAATCAGCATATACTTATATAGCATACTTCTATAGCGTCGTAGTTGTAGTGGTTATGTACCCCTTTTTTGTGGTGGGAAATTATCAAATAACTTTCGTCCACTCTGGGCGGAGTAGGAGGGCGTATCAGACTTTTACTGACTAAAACCCACCCGTGTTCGTTCAGATGCCTGTGTGCCAGGGCCACGATGTCCCTTTCGGACAAACTCGCAACCCAGGCAGGTGAGTTTAACCCCTGGGTCGGGAAAAGTGTGGTTAAGATTTTCTTCTACATTTTATGAAATACTAGCTGTTGCCCGGATGAAAAGTTGTCTATATCCTCCACGTCCTAGGGTTGGTACTTATCTGTCATCAATTGCATAATGATCGGTCCAGTGGTCATGAAAGATAACAGAGTTACATCCGCATTTATAATATTAGCCTAGACTTAGTAGCAGCAGCCTTGCATCTGGATTTGGGGCTTGCAAATGGCAGTAGGCTCGAATCCAATTATAATGGTACCTAATAACTTAAACATCTGACAAAATATGGACATCCTATTAACTTCTGCCTTCACTGTCTTTATGATAAGCTGATCATTCTTTTCAAGCTTCTGACTATCATACTCACGGAATAGATAAAAGAAATCATACTCATAGACATGTGGCGGCATCTATATCGCCATATGCAAACTACGTCACGCAAAATCCTGCATCGCGCAAGCAGAGTTTACCGTGCGACTGGCTAATGTATAACGTCCCGGCTTCAATCGTCGGGCAGTAGCCCACCAGACCAGTCTGGTTGGAGGATCCTCCCTTTTCTACAGAGGATGAGTGAACGTTACACCCTGTTCCTCATATCTCTAAATATATATTATATTCGTGGTGCCACACCGACAAATTAACAAAAGAGTCATTCAAGCTCAATTCCTAATGCCACCTCCAAACAACTTTCATTCATTCTCGCAAAACACTTATAATTTCAACAAGCACTACCATCTTTCTCTCGGGATCCAATACCAATACTCAATCCATTAGATTTTTGTAAAGGACGCCTTTTTTACCGCGTTCGGTAAACAGTGTTACTGCGGCGGTCTTTGGCGGTAAACCGCGGTAAAAAAAGCTTATACGAAGGGAATAAATATTGGGTGCTTGAGTCACGGTTACTGGGTAAGCAGAAATGCTGGTTTCGGGATATAAGAAGTGGTATTTTTTAAATTTGGTGTATGAAAATTTTGAGAGAAGAATTGGTTGAATGTCAAATTTGCAAGATAGATACTGTATATTTAATAAAGAATAACACCAGTATATCACCCTCAAAGAAAAGAAAGAAATAATTGTTAATAATAATAAAGCCCTTATATTTCCTTAACATACATATAAATTAACATTAGATACATTTTTTTAGTTAAGAGCGTTTACACCTTACAGAAACAGAGATTTCCAGTTATCTGTTTTTAAATAAGACATTTCAAAAATGTTCTAAACTAACTCTTTAGACCTTTGTATTCTACTTATGCGTATGAAGTTTCAGTCATTTCGAAAAACAAGGGCTTGAAAGTTTGTATGAAATGCCGTAAGGTGTAAACGCTCATAAGGTGTCGGGTATAGGCCTCCTCCAACAAGAAATAATTAATACTATTGTAAAAAACCAGATAGGTAGGAGATAATTTAATATTTAGTAACAAGGATAATCATCAAAGCGTTCTTTCTCTTTTCTACCTATTTCAAATGTTGCTGTGCCCGACAGGGTCCATAATAAAATTGTTTCTAATAAATATTATTTACACCGGTATGTATCTCGTACATTTTGGATTTGTTGTTGACTGTTTGTAAGTGAATTCTGACTGTTAAGGGGACGATAACCGACTTTTAATGATTTTATACTGAAGATCACGTCTAAACGAGTAGTGTTAATGATTTGAAAAAAATATAAGTATGATAAATTTGAGCATTTTCTCAATAACTTAATATGTGAATATTTTAGATTATGTTTATATTACATAGTGAAATTAATTTGTAAAGTTATGTCTAACGCGGATAAAAAACTGAGAATGGCGCAAAATCTACCAAGCGTATTTTTCTGAAACCTTCACCAATTTAAAGATAATTTAATTGTTGATCTTTTAGTATACGCGTTTTATTAAAATACCTTTTGTTTTATGTAAAATAAATTAATAATGCGTCAAATTGGGGACAGCGCTACTTGATGGGCGAGTCCTATTACTGGCTGAACGTACGACGCGTTGCGTGAGCTGTGTACAGAACACGCAAGCTAACCACTCAAGGTCACTGGCATATATCTGCGTCTTAAGTCCAGATTTTCCTTCTTAGATGTAAAATAAAAAAAAATTAAATAAGTGTAGGTCTTTTTAAATCTATTAGGACGTGATCAAAACCGAAAGAACGCGGTGAAGAAAATCCAAATATAGCTAATAAAACGTAGGTATCTTCAGTACAGTCATGTCCATTTAAAACCTTATCTTGAATTCCGAAGCACACCTCTAACCGGACCTTAACATCTCGGTCCCAACCCTGCGTCCACCTAGTTGCAACTTCAAAAAATAAACAATAACATACTGGCAACAAACTGTAAAATTAACATCGCAGCAAAACCTTACCAAAGGGAATAAAAACATTGAAATCCCAACTCTAATGACTGGGTAAACAATTTATCTTTACCTCAAAACTAGCTTAAGGACTAGAATCCTTTCACACATCGACTATAACATAAAGATTTTGGATGTATAATTTGAGTAAGTCGCATGGTAAAATGACCCGTATGAAACATCCTGTTGATTCAACAAGTATTTGTAAAGGACGGAGGTTAAAATTAGCAAGTCCTACCGCGGTGAAATTTAAAGACTTCTCCTACTAATGTGTTGGTCAAATATCTGGTCCTAATATGGTTGGGCAAAAGGACCATTGTCGTGGTACGGGGGGGTTAATGTGAGCAGTTAACGGGTTAGAACTATTAGGAGGTTTGTGGCGCCGTCATGCCGGCTTGACATTAGTTAGACTGATTAGATATTTAAATGTATTGGTGGGAACGAATTACTTAAAGATAAACAATAACATAATGTCAACTGCTCATTACCTTTTTACAAAATATTGCTGATGTAGGGACGTTAACTGTTGAGGAGTTCTCCTGGTAAGAACCAGAACTACGTCACCATAATGCATTGTGACGAACATAAATTGCTTAGCGATCATATTAAAGTAGATACCTAATCGAATCGCAACCCGTGAAATACTTATTAATAAGCAGTTTTGGTGGCCATCTGTGATCTTCATCATCAGTTCCACTTCATCTGCTGATGCTTTCCGAGAGAAAATGCACGAATTACTATAAAAAAAACAAAACGCTATAGGTAGGTGTGCCTGTTTTTTTTTATTTCCCTCGATTTCCTCGAGATCCCCTCATCAGATTCTGATTTAGTGACCACGGGACCACCTCGAGAGCAAACACTTTAAAAAAAACATACATGCAGACGAACATAAAACCTTCAACTTTTCGGAAGTCGGTTAAAAAGAGTAGTAGAGCTAGCTAGCTGAAGGGATATTGTCCGGGGACGTTACTGCTAGCTAGCTGAAGGGATATTGTCCGGGGACGTTACTGCTAGCTAGCTGAAGGGATATTGTCCGGGGACGTTACTGCTAGCTAGCTGAAGGGATATTGTCCGGGGACGTTACTGCTAGCTAGCTGAAGGGATATTGTCCGGGGACGTTACTGCTAGCTAGCTGAAGGGATATTGTCCGGGGACGTTACTGCTAGCTAGCTGAAGGGATATTGTCCGGGGACGTTACTGCTATTACCATCTTATTTTGCGCTGATGCCAAGCTCCGTGTTGGTTATTGAAGGGATGAAGATATGTAAAAACTAAAGGCATATCAATCAATCTGCCCATATAGCCTTTTCCCAACTATTTTGGGGTAGCTTCCAGTCTAACCGATAGAAGGTAAATACCAGTATTTTACATGGAGCGACTGCTGTCCTAATCCTAAACCTGTCCCCAGGTTATGGTCTACCCAGGTGCCAAATTTCACCCAAATCCGTTCAGCCGCTTTAAGGCTTCTACAGACCGGCGCGACACAAAGGCACCACTCGACACGCGACACGCGGGGCCTGCGTGTCGCGTCGCGTGTCGCGCCGGGCTGTAGAAGCCTTTAGCGTGAAAGCGTAACAAACAAATAAACAAACCGACGGCGACGCCTTCGAGTGAAAACCTCGTGAGTGTAAAATAAGTAAGTTTTCAGGAGGAAGAAAAAACTGCGTGCTGTAAAATTTTATTACCACAGTTTCTTAAAATATGTGTCTTTTATTGTTGCAATTTGGATACATTTTCTGTTGCATAACATATTTATTTCATTTTATTATCGTAAAAGCATAAAATGCTACTTGAGAGCTTTTCTTAAAAAAAAACATATGGTTTGCTGGTAGCAGTTACAAGTTTATCAATGGTACATTATATAATAAATATTGATATACTTACTTCTTTTAATCCGTTTTATTTCGTTGCCTTACTTAACTATAACTTATAATACTCGTAATAAGTAACACTTGAAGTGTATAGCAAATAATCATCAAAAAAGTCCTAAACATGATTATTATTTAAAAAATTCTAAGTGCTAGTAATTTGAACACCTCGTAGGTTCGTTTGCGAGTTTTTCAAACTCGTCATAGATGGCGTTACAGGTTACTTAACTTTTTCTGTGTGAAACTAGGGCATGAGTTGCGAGGTTTTCTTTCCAAAAATGTAATAAAATAAAAATGGTCAATTTTGCATTCCCGAGGTTTTTACTCTAAAGCGACGAAATCACTTTCGCATTTATAATATTTAGGAGATGGGAGAAGGAAGGATAGGATAGGATAGGATTAGAGTAAGGATATTTACCAACTATAAATAAATTATGATTGTGACTTTCCATAAAATACCTCCATTGGACATAACCTTCTTCAATCATAAAAAAATATTTTTTGTAAAATATTTTACGTAATTTAAATAAAAAAATAACATTATTTGATTTTAGTTGACGTTTACAACAGATTGTTGATTGGTGATCACTGATGACAGTATACCGCCATGTTGCAATATTACAAAATGACCTTACTAACTATCAGCTGGCTCGTAATGTCAAAATCAGTTTTTTTTAAACACAAACGTCATCAAGAGGCTTTTCATAACATAAAGACTGAATCAATTTACCGAACGTAGTTACTGAATTTTATTGTTCTTCACCCAATGTTCCTTCGTACTGATCGAAGATTTGATAGTCTTCTAAACCCTCATCCGATGTACCTTCCCCAATAACACAGAAGTCAGGCACATCCACTATTATTTTAGTACAGTATCCCTCCGTCCTGCCCCGCTCCATCGGCCGTGTCGTGAAGATATCGCGCTGCGTGTTCGCGGCCTCTTTGACTTGCCGCCGCTTTGCTGCGCCCGCGCCGCCTCCGATTCTGTTATGGGGTGTAGGGCTGGCATGTTGGTGGTATGTTTATTGTGGGAATGGATTTGTTTGTTGGGTTTAAAGGTAATGTATTGTTATAAAGGTAATAGTTTATTGACTGTCTTTTCCCAACTATTTTGTTCACACAACAGTTTAAGAGTCTACTACTACTACCTCAGCGCCACCTCACTCTTTATCTTGCTCGCACATTACTGCTACCGGTCACGCGAGCAAACGAGACAGGGTGGCAGGGAGAAGACTTTAAGGCCGATAGCTTTTTACGGTGAAAATAATGGTAATTAAAAAAAAATAACATAAGACCTGCTTTATGTTAGTTCAGTCAATATGCAAAGTTTCATTATCTAATTTGAAGTATTTTTTGAATACCAGTGGTTTATTGTTCGGTTTGGAGGTAACTTTGGAATATTTTTCTATGAATAAAATTTTATGGAATCTTGTTTTTGTCAAACATAGTACCTACTTAACATGAATCCTCAACTTTACCATTACATTTATTCAAAATTAATGCTGCAGTATTTTCGACATAACGGAGGATCAAGCTAAGCCATTTGAGGTAGTACAGGCTCTTAACGGATGCAGCTCAAAACCAGTATTTTATATTGTGCGACTGCCTTTCTGACCTTCCCAACCCAGTTACCGAGTAATACCCCTTGGTAAGACTGGTTGTCAGACTATCGCGCTTCGCGCGGACTCTTTAAATTTGATGATTTAATTAACTCATATTTCACTTAAAAGACCTCTGTTCATCTCTGTGCTGCATCTTTCAGCTCTTTCTGGCTTCCCTGGTACCTCATTAACGGCAAACCTATGTAAATGTCTATTAACTGCTCCCAAATTACGATGTTTTTTTTTAAATTTTATTTTGTCTTTGTTTACAAACTTCACTGACATAATGTTTTTCTTATTTGACAGTATTATACCTGCCATTTTAATTTCAACAAGGTTCTAACTTTTATTATTTTAATCATATTTTATATTGTTTTTTTGTTAATGTGAGGACGTTGTAGGCTTATTTGACTGTAGATCTGTAGACCATTTTCTATTTCGTTAAGTACCTGGTACTTTTGACAGGCCTACGCTGTCCTCTCATACCTATTAACACTGTAATTTGCAAACATTGTAAAAGCCATTTTTTTTTTAAAGAGAAACCGTGGAGTTTCTTGCCGGCTCTTCGCCATAGGAAACGACCAATTGGAACCGAGCACCTAGCTTCTGACGTTTCATAAGTGCCGATGTAGGCTTAAGTGAAATAAAAATATTTTTGATTTTGATTTGATTTGATTCTTTTGATGGACATTAATTGACCATTTTAAACATCGTCAACTTCAATTCCTCTTATATCTCTATGTGATCATTAAATCATTTAAAAATAATTCGAATGTTAAGTTAAATTCTGCCCTGTGCCACCCCTACCGCACGCGACGCTGACCATATTATTGACACTATAAATTCTAACGCACGCGTTTTTAAAACCAGCCTCCCACTCACACATACACACTACAAGATCAGGTGTGATCTGATCACACACACACACACGTAGGCATAAAGAATCTTATAAAGAATTGAATAAAAGGTATCGTTATTGTACTCATTAGTGACAACTGCGCAAAACTGGTTTCAACTACAATTCGGTATGTAAAGTAAAATTTACCTATGCCGATTCCAAAACCATTTCGAGATTTTAAGCTTCTAAGACTTATTTTTCTAATATTAGGTCTTAAAATTATAAGATGGTATTTATTTTCACAAAAATACTTAAAATCACTTGACTTTTATTTGACCTCTAATTGACGTCACAAAGCAGCCTGAATTGGAAATTTCAGTGCCTCTTGTAATTCAATTGTTCTTTATGTGTCAAGTGTCATGTCAACGTCAAATTTACATGAAGCACTTATTATTATTCAGATAGGTAAATATGTAAATAGTGTAGTTTTTCACCAGCGGCGGACAGTACAAGTGAAATCACATCGACGTATCGCCTCAGGAAAACTTAACTTACGTTAAAATGATATTCACAATAAAACAGTCGCCGCCCAGACTTGTACTAAACATTTACTTCCTCGCACCATTTCCTTTTTAAAGTTTCTTTTACTAACAATCAATTTGTGTCAGCTATTTGTTGTGGTGTTTATAATTGACAGTATAAAGAACTTAGCAGAAGTAGTCTTTGAATCCATTCATTTTATTATTAAGCCATAACTTTAAACTAAAATACGGAAATCGCTAAAGTATGAAATGTAAACAAATTAATTGTCAAATTTGACAGTTTTACTTTAATGAATTTTGGTTTTAAATATGTGTTAAACGTGGCAAAGATCCTAAGCTATTCAGCTACTAGTGACGTCAGTACGAACAATACTTTAAAAAAATATATAAAAATAACTACAGCTTGTAAAAACAAAAAGATGAAATTATGTGTTTCAAATACTCTTATCATTAAAATAAAAATATAAAAAACATACCTGAAAAATACTTTACATACCTAATTGTTATTTTCTAAGTTTTGTTTCAATTTCATTTGTTTCCTGAAGGTTCTTTCAAAATGGTGTATAAAAGTTTCTTAAATTTAACTTTTTTTGAACTGTCTGTTAGACATTTATATAAAAAAAACGCTCGATTTTATAATCTGCGTTAGTAATAAACTAAATATAATTTTGGATAAATGGGTAGAAATTAAAGTAAATTAAACAGAAAATTATAAGATATCTCATCTTTCATTATTTTGTATGAAGAATCTAACAGCTAATACAGCTTTTTAATAATTTAATCCTATTTCTGTAAGACCTTTTCGACACTTTTTTTTCCCAAATCCCTACCCATACATAGACAATTATTGATTGGTAGAGTATCAAGAACGCGCGCACACGCACACATTCACATACCTTAATGACGTCTGTAAAGTGACGTAATGACATCCGGATGTGATCAATGGTGATCAAATCGTTGATTTATTTGTAGATGTTGGATTAGTAGTAGTACAGCTACCTGTGAAAGAGATACTATTATTGATTTAATAGTTCAAGATACAATGACACATAGACAATATTTAATACTTTGCACATACAACAAACAATACATTAATATTACAATACAAAACAAAAACCACTGTACTTAAACTTAGGTACTTTAATGGCTGAAACTAAAATATAACAAAAAAGGCTGAAAAGGTTAAGACTCGAAATGGATACAATTATTGACAGACGGCTCGTATCACACAGAGGTCTCGAGACTCCGAGCTGGTTAAAAGCCTCGTACGGAAATGATGGAAAGGGTTAGAGAAGATGTTGATGCTATTGATTCGTGAATATGCCAGTGACCTTGAGTGGTTAGCTTGCGTGTTGTGTACTGAGCTCACGCCACGCGTCGTACGTTCAGCCAGTAATAGGACTCGCCCATCAAGGAGCGCTGTCCCCAATTTGACGCATTATTATACACAAAACAAAAGGTATTTAAAAAAAACGCGTAAGCATACTAAAAGATCAATAATTAAATTATCTTTAAATTGGTGAAAGTTTCAGAAAAATACGCTTGGTGGATTTTGCGCCATTCTCAGTTTTTTATCCGCGTTAGACATAACTTTACACATTATTTTCACTATGTAATATAAACATAATCTAAAATATTCACATATTAAATTATTGAAAAAATACTCTAATTTCACATAATATTTTTTTCAAATCATTAACACTACTCATCATCATCATCATTTCAGCCGAAAGACGTCCACTGCTGGACATAGGCCTCCCCCAAGCACCGCCACTTCGACCGGTTCTGTGCTTCCCGCATCCAGCGGATACCTGCGGCCTCCACAAGGTCATCGGTCCACCTTGTAGGAGGCCTTCCAACGCTACGTCTTCCGGTACGCGGTCGCCACTCCAGAACCTTTCGGCCCCATCGGCCATCAGCAGCAGCAGTGTCTCAAGACGAAAGTCTTTGACCAGTGCGTGTTGCCAGTCATGACATATGGCACTGAAACGTGGTCGCTCACAATGGGCCTTATCAGAAGGCTAAAAGTCACCCAAAGGGCAATGGAGAGGGCTATGCTTGGAGTTTCCCTACGTGATCGAATCAGAAATGAAGAGATCCGCAGACGAACCAAGGTAACCGACACAGCCCGAAGAATTGGCAGGGGGCAGGGCACATTGCTCGCAGAACACTACTCGTTTAGTATAAAATCATTAAAAGTCGGTTATCGTCGCCTTAATAAGTTTTCCATTAGATGGTTCATCGGTGCGGTGCTATCAAAGTTATGTTGTGGCAAAGGTAACTGTTTCGCGAACAGATCTAATTGCTTTCTGTCCAGGTACAGCTATAATTAAACATAATTATCTCGCGAATGTTGGGTGTCACTACAGGTACACCTCTGCCTAACCCTTCGGGAATCATAGGCACGATGTTATGTTATGAAGAATTTAGCACACAACTCTTCAATGACAAATTGCGTAGAATAATCAGACAAGAGGACACTTGGCAAGTAATTTATTTTACGGATTTACGACATGTACAGTAATGTAATGTTGGAATCCTATAATTCAAATTTCATTGATATTTGCATGCTCGAAAAATAAATTTAAATCTAATATTATAAAAATTATATCTTGATCTTACTATTACTCACTTATTGCATAATTTAAGTAAATGAAACTGTTTCTGGTCTGATTTGGTTTTGTAGCTATAGCTAGCTTTATAGTAACTTATTTATATATTTCAAAATATTTGTTAATTGTGATAATGCTCGTCTAGTGGCAACCACTGATCTTAAATATGTCTTACCTGCGGATAATGCAGTGGACTGCAACGTTGCTACTTCAACGTTACGTATTATATATGTTGTAGTTGTATATTATCCCTTAATAAATAAAATAAAATGTACTTATATAGAGGAAAGGTGCTCATTTCTTGGCCATGTAATTGTAACTTAATTCTTAATTAAAAACGAATTAGCTCAAAATTACCTATAATGTGTAGATTTCTATCTTATAGCATTGGCACTATAAAATAGGCATGCGGGCAGTGACACTGTGTAGAGTATCCTACAAAGACCAAACTTCATCCGATTAATTACTAAAATATGATATAACTTATATGCGACGTTGACAAAATTGTCAACCTAAGCCGGTTTGTTTTACTCGTCACACGTAGAACGTAAATGCATCGGTGAAAAGGCACACACAGTATAGTAATCCACAGTTGGCAAAAGGGATAGTTATCATTATCTTTCATAAACTTGACCCTTTAGCAGTCCACTCAAACTCAAAACTCAAACTTAAAGCATTTATTTCAATTAAACCAATTAAAGGGACTTTTGAATTGTCAAAGAGTCGGTCAGTTCGTCAGAAAGTTAAAGCTTTTGCCCTTTCCAAAACGTAGATCTCTATGGAGAAGAACAGGCAAGAAACTCCAAGGACAATATCCTGGGTACATTATTCTTGTCACATATGTGTGAACAATGTAACAAAATAAATTATTTAAAAACAGTTCAAAATATAAGATTATAAATAAGCCCTGGCAGTTAAGAGATGACCAGTTTCAACTGACGGCGCCCGTTCACGAACATGACGCCATTTTGTAGGGCAGAGGTTCACTGCTCAACATATACCTCTCCCACGTCACGCACGCCACTGGGCTTAGAATTTGTTGCCCGAACAGTGACAGATATAAACTCGCTCCTTAGAGGCTTACAATACAACTGGGGAAATTGGGTGTACTAATAACTATAGTCACTTTCAAAATTATCTGATGAAATTGTAAAGAAACCTTGGTTAGGTTAAATTCTTACGCAATCACTCACTAAGGGAAATATTATCACATTCGTCTGTATTTAGAAAGTTTCAACTTATCTATTTCCAACAATTATTGTTTGAAAAACATTTATCATCATCATCATCATCATCATTGGCAGCCTTGTTTCACCCACCGCTAAGTATAGCCCTCCTCCTTTCTTTGCCATGCTTCCCTTTTCTTTTTTTTTTCTTTTTGGGTGGGAAATCATCAAATAACTTCTCCCGCTCTGGGCGGAGCGGGAGGGAGTGTCAGACTTTTACTGACTAAAACCCACTGTGTTTCTTCAGATGCCTGTGTGCCAGGGCCACGATATTGCCATGCTTCCCTGGAAGAACATTATACAAGTGTTATTGAAAAATCATCTACGAACAATGAGGTTATAATATTAACCTCAATTTTCAAATGAAAAACATCTTTAAGGTGATATAAAATTAGAATTTCCAGTTTCTTTTTCCAGTTTTTATTCAAATAATCAAATCAAAGGACACAATTGGTAAGTGCCACTACAAATTGGCATCTAGATACTGGTACGTTTTCTGATCCATCTGTTTAAATTTTCATCAGATACTTTTGGAACATATCATAAACGCAACTCATTTGCGTGAGCCATTTGTACACTCGGCTACACATCAAGCTATACATTTCCAGTATAAGCTGATCTCGCATTGTATAGGATTTCCGTACAATGTGAGGTCAGCGTATACTGGAAATGTACAGCTTCCTGTGTAGCCGTGTGTACAACGCGTTGAAGCGTGGCCTCTGTCGCATTACTTACTCATGTGCCCTCACTGATGGTTAAGATAACGACTTACCACAGTAAAACGGATCGTTATATCTCCGCCAAAGCTTACAACGTACTGTTAATTACTAATTAAATTAATGATTTCATTAAAAGTTTATGCCCTTTTAATTTATGGAAGGTATTTAGGTAAATGAAGTAGCTGGAAAGTTTTGGTTACTTTTGGAAGAGGTTGCTTAAGTTCTGGTTCTAAAATTATTTAATGATTGACAAATGGTGAAATCATGATTATGAATTTTGTCAACACAGTTGACCTTAAGACGGAGATATATGCCAGTGACCTTGAGTCGCAACGCGTCGTACGTTCAGCCAGCAATAGGACTCGCCCATCAAGGAGCGCTGTCAATCAAATCATTAAAATTTGATGCATTATTAATTTATTATACACAAATCAAAGGGTATTTTAATAAAAGGCGTATACTAAAAGATCAATAATTAGATTATCTTTAAATTGGTGAAGGTTTCAGAAAAATACTCTTGGTTGATTTTGCGCCATTCTCAGTTTTTTATCCGCGTTAGACATAACTTTACAAATTAATTTCACTATGTAATATAAACATAATCTAAAATATTCACATATTAAGTTATTGAAAAAATGCTCTAATTTAACATATATTTTTTTCAAATCATTAACACTACTCGTTTAGACGTGATCTTCAGTATAAAATCATCAAAAGTCGGTTATCGTCGGCTTAACAACTCATCAGTCATGACAAAAAATCAATCCCATTATTGTCCAATCAAACAACTCATCTTTAACAAACAAACTTCGCGTCTGACTGCCTAAGGTGCATAACCTTGGTACAAAAATAAAGGAGTCTGCGCGCTATCGGTCAGATCTGCGCCTTGCAGCGCATTGTGTGCCGCGCAACACACCGTGACGGACCACAGTATGCGATATGTTGCAATTACCTACGTAGGTAGCTACATAGATAATTAATTACCTTGCGCATATATCATTGCAATGCTGTGACTGCTTCATTCATGACGTGCAGCTTCCGACTATTTGTTTATTTGTGCTCGTGATTTTTTTTTTTAACTTTTCCGCACACTAGGAAATTTCTCCTGCGTTTACAAACATTTTCACGTGTACAAACAGCCAGACCCGGAACAACTACTTGTAGGTCATACAAATATGTGTTGTTCCGTGCGGGAAACGAACCCGCGACACGCAGCGCAGCAGTCAATCGCTTAACCACTGCGCCAACCGTGCCGTGCGCAATTATAATTATGTAGATCTGTTTTGTGTAATGTTTACCTTCGAGTTTATTAGATATGTTTTTGTATGCACGTTTTTCTGTGACAAATAAAATAATTTTTATTTCTTCTTTATTAGTCTAGTGATCACAAGCGCTACTGCTCAGCTGACTCAAAAGCTGGCAAAAAGTTTATGTATGTACTAAGGTACACCTCTGCCTAACCCTTCGTGAATACAAGCGTGATATTATGTTATTATTGCAGCATGCAGCTGTTGATATGGGTCTCCGAGTCTTAGAAAACTCAAACTCAAAATATTTATTTCAATTAAACCTATTACAGGCACTTTTGAATTGTCAAAGAGTCGGTCAGTTAGTCAGAAAGTTTAGTTAGAGAGAAGAACAGGCAAGAAACTCCAAGGACACTCTTTTAAATCAAGATATTATAAAATCCTAGGTATATTATTCTCGTTGCTTCTATATGTGAGAATAAGGTAAAAAATTAAATTACTTATTTAAAAAACAATACAAAATATAAGATTACAAATAATCCCTGGCAGTTAAGAGAAGACCAGTCTCAACTGATGGCGCGCGGCGCCCGGTCACGAACATGACACCCATCCAACTCAACCATTTTGTAAGGGAATCGAATGATCCAACACACGCGTCACCATCAGCGAGCTACCAACTGCCACGCTTTTTTAAGTCAACATACATCTTATCATACTTAATAAATGGCTCCAGGGTACTCACATTTACAAAATTGAAAAAATGCTTCTAAATTATACAAAACTATAGCTTGCAATGTATTTCAAAAATTTATAAAATTTTACTAGCCAAAGGAAAATCCTTATTACCTATTGAAGTATTCAACAACTAAAACTTGATTACATTTTATATACTCGATATGATTCTAATGTCAGAACATAAAAAAGGGGGGAAGCATAAGAGATGCTTCCCCCCTTGTTTATGTTAAAATATCATAATTTTAACAAGTGAGTCCAAGTGGTTGTGGAGCAGGACCAGCAGTAAGAAAAAAGTTTGGGTTTGTAGAATATCTCTATTTATATACTAATATTATATAGAGGTAAAGTTTGTGAGGTTGTAGGGGGTAATCTCTGGATCTACTGAACCGATTTTGAAAACTCTTTTACCCATACAAAGCCACGTTATTTGTGAGTGTCATAGGCTATATTCATATATTAATGTTTACCGCCTAACGAAGTGAGCACGGGTCAGCTAGTCACTTTTATAAAAGTGTGGCAGTCTGTTTCAGGATTTTGCAAGAATCTGTGGCTACTTCCTCAGAAACAGAAGCTTAGTTCAAAGCACAATATTTTTACAAATTATCAATTTAATAATTTTTAGTGTTCACATGTGTTTGTTTTCGCCCATAAAACAACCTACGCTAATAAAATTATGCAAAACAGAAGACAACACTATTTAATCGACGACACGGTTGGCGCCGTGGTTAAGCGATTGACTGCTGCGCTGCGTGTCGCGGGTTCGATTCCCGCACGGAACAAATATTTGTATGACCTACAAGTAGTTGTTCCGGGTCTGGCTGTTTGTGTGTTTGTGTGAGTTTATATGTTTGTAAACGCACCCACAATACAGGAAAAATTCCTAGTGTGCAACGTTTTAAAAAAAAAAACTAAGATCATGATAACTTAACACTATGTCTTATCTGCAGTCATAGTAACTACAAGAGACATCAAAATTTTATGATAATTTATAATAAACATACGAGAGATTAAAAATAACAAGTTTTAGGTAAAAAAAAACGGCGGAGCTTGAAATAGTCCCGGGATAACTTGCGTTCAAAACAAATGACAGATTTTGAGACATTTTTCGACAAAACATAAAGAAAACTAAGCACTGGGTAAGATCCTGAAATTCATTATGAAAATAATTATAATTAAATACGAAATACATTACATAACTTCACGCTTTGTTTCCCCGAAGGTTTGGGCAGAGGTGTACCGCACTTTTCGCCAGTTTTGTTTAAGTCCCTTGTAATAGGGGGCTAGTCTATTGCCATCAACCGGGCACAAATCCAGACTTCGGGCTGCTACTGAGAAATTCCAGATAATAAAAACCCAATAACACTTTCCCCGACCTGGGAATCGAACCCAAGACCTCATAGTCAGCAGTAGCGCTTGGGACGACTAAACCAACGAGGCAGTTAGGTTGTCGGTAAAATACACTACGTAATTAGTTATTATTTATTAAATAATTATTAAACAAAAAACCTTTATTATTGTAGAAGTAAAATGTATCTCAAAAGATTAAAATAAGTCACACTTTAATTAAACAATAAAAATCGTAAAGTATGAACGGTAGTTTACAAAAGAAAGTCAATCACCGATTAATCTTCGGATCCATTCAATTCAATTAATTGATTAACAGTAATCCAATTGTTATTACAACGGGCGGTTCCGTTTGGAATAATAAAATCCTTTCAGTCGTAAAACTTAACACTGTAACTGCATTCGAATAATAAAAAATATTATTGTTACTTATTTTATTTTTATATGATTTGCATTATTTTTATTAAGACTTAAGATTTCAGACGGTTGCAGTATTTTTAATTAATCTTTTGATGGATATTTTTTATAGCGCTATTGAATGTTTTTTGTGCAGTTTACCCAAATTGCTGAGATTCGGTAGCACTCATAAATAATAATTAATAGGATAGGTTATGTTTCTCACGCTATAAATTATAGTACTTAGCTGTTAGTATACCTAGGTAGAAAGAAAAAAAAATCAGTAAACAATTTTTCTTTCTTAATTTCAAGGTAAAATAAAGAAGCGCCTACTCTATTCCTCAACATTCGGATAAGACATGATTGTGTCTACTCCTTTACAAAAGAATCCCGACTGAATTCCTTAATAATTTTCCCTGTGACCGAAGCCTACGCCAGAACAACCGTAATTAATTCAAATTAGACTTATATAATTACCAAAGAATCGTAAAACTTAAAGCACTACAAATGCTACTTAAAGTATTAAACCCCACTATAGGCCCTGGGATTCCACACGTTAGTAGTTTACGGGTAAAGTTATTCGCAAAACGATTCAGTTTTGAACATAGAAACGACATAATAACATAGGTTTTAATATGCTATTTAAGTTTAATTTAAACGACATACAACACGACACACGCCAATTCCAACTTGACAACTTACAATGTTGACTGCAATTTCTACGCGTATAGGAGTGAACGAGACATCATGTAAGAAAGAGATGGATAGATTTATCACATTGCTTAGGCGAGGGGCGGCGTTTAAAGCCACGCCTACTTATATCGATCGGCGCGAGGTATAATTTATTCATAATTTCTGTTATTATGTCCTCTTTCGAATAATATTGTTCGCCGCGGCTCGCGGAGGGTTAATCGACATTGTAGTATGAAAAAAAATGTACTTGGATGTAAAATGATTTCGTGAGGTAGATAACAAGGGACTAATGACCAATTAATTGCTATGTAGACTTGCCTGTATATTTCCTGCTGTATGTAATAGGTTCACGTCAATTTCGTAGGTTACATCAGACCGGAAAAATATTCTGGCTAAATGGATATAATAGCTACCTATTAAATCCATTTAGTCAGAGTATTTTTCCTATCCTAGTAGTAGTACCTACGAATATGTTCACAATTTGAACAAATTAGGTAGGATATATTACGTACGAAGCATTTTTGTCTAATAGTTGAGATCTTAAGTCATGCCTACTAGAAACTTATTGTAAAACCACTAACATTAGTCAAATGCCATAACGGTTGTTGGACTATAAGACGTCTACTAAATCATACATCATCTGCCTAGTCTTTCCCAATGTTGTGGTCGGCTTCCAGTCGGTTGCAGTTCAGTGCCGGACGTTAAGGATAGCACCACCTTATTTCTTCCCGTGGGTGTCGTAAAAGACGACTAAGCGACTTACGAGAGAATGGGCAGCTGCGTTCTCTATGCATTTTAGCACCAACCCGCCTGCCAAGCGTGGCGATTATGGCAAACCCCCCCTTTGGGGGAAGCCTATGTCCAGCAGTGGACGTCTTTTGGCTGAAATTATGATAATTATGTGTTTACGTGTGAACATCGTCGCTGCAGCTTCTTGCAGAACTTACGTTGTGGTAACTACAAAATTTCGATGTGGTTGCGATGTGGCTAGTGTTTGCAGACAGACTTTAGACCACGTTAGGATCCCAGCCGGCCGGCCGCTAGTGCTCAGTCTCGCTGGAACCACCAGCGCAACCAGCGTTGTGGCTGTGACGTGGCTTTGATGAGGTCGGTATCGCCCACACGGTTGATTTAGACGGCCAACTGTCCGCTTGGGAGGAGCCACGCCGTGCCCTCATCTCAGGAGTAGGCAGTGACCTATCGCTGCCGGCCGTGGTCGAGTCGATGGCCGGCAGTGAGGAGTCCTGGGACGCGGTGGTGTCCTTCTGCGAAACAGTCGTGTCGCAGAAGGAGGCTGCGGAAAAGGAGCTGGAGATCTCGTCCGCTCACGCCCTCTTCCAGCCCCCATAAATGGGTCCAGGGATGGCGGACTTGGGGACGTCCGCCGCCCCCTATCACATTGGACCCGAGGTGGCGGCGCGTAGTGTTCCACGCGCGCCCCTATCAGACGTCGCGGGGGGGGTCAGGCACCTCACCCCCCCGCCCCCCCAGACTTGACCGGGGATTGCGGAAGTAATAACAGATCCCAAGATCCCCGGTGCAAGTGTGGGAGGGGAACACTGGGGTGCTTTATAGTCAGTAAGAGTCCGACAGACCCCTCCGCCCGCCCCAGGGCGGAGGACATCCATGAGGATTTTCCACCCCGTGACCAAAAAAAAAAAAAAATGACGGCCAACTGTGGTCTATGTGGATAAACTATTAATTTTCATCCAATTTAGCGCCCGTCCAGTTGCTGTCGTTGTGGTGTGTGATCGGGTCCTTAAGACGCAGATATATGCCAGTGACCTTGATTGTTAGCTTGCGTGTTCTGTACTGAGCTCACGCAACGCGTCGTACGTTTAGCCAGTAATAGGGCTCGCCCATCAAAGAGCGCTGTCCCCAATTTGACGCATTATTAATTTATTATACACAAAACAAAAGGTATTTTAATAAAACGCGTATACTAAAAGATCAATAATTAAATTATCTTTAAATTGGTGAAAGTTTCAGAAAAATACGCTTGGTGGATATTGCGCCATTCTCAGTTTTTTATCCGCGTTAGACATAACTTTACAAATTCATTTCACTATGTAATATAAACATAATCTAAAATATTCACATATTAAGTTATTGAGAAAATGCTCTAATTTACATATTTTTTTTTCAAATCATTAACACTACTCGTTTAGACGTGATCTTCAGTATAAAATCATTAAAAGTCCGTTATCGTCCCCTTAAGGCCTGACGTCAATAACACTGACACAACTGAATTAGCGTATTTATTGGCCCCATTGCGTTATGTCTGAGACCGCGTTAATTTACGTTAACGACGCAGTTGTAACAGACGCATAAGAACAAAATTATAATTTCCCATCAACCTCATTGACAAATCCTCCAATTCTTTCACAGAAAAACTTCGGCTCTCGCTATGCGTGGGCTGCGGCGGACAGATCCACGACCAGTACATCCTGAGGGTAGCTCCGGACCTGGAGTGGCACGCCGCCTGTCTGAAGTGTCAGGAGTGCCGGCAGTTCCTCGACGAGTCCTGTACCTGCTTCGTGAGGGATGGGAAGACGTATTGCAAGAGAGATTATACTAGGTAAGACAGAATAAAAGCTAACGCAGATTGGGGCGGCCGTACAGCACTTTTTTGTAAAAATCTGTGAAAATGCGTTAGCGTTAGCGATGAGCGGCGGCCCGTTGCGGCTGCATGTAATGTGCGCCAGAGGAAAACGGAGAACCGAGTGTTAGGTATGGCGCAATTTGGGACAGGCTTATGTCTGGCAGTGAACTATGGTAGACTAAGTTGATCAAAGAACAGAATAGAATAGCTGGCATAATTTGAACGAGGTTATTTGGGCGTCGTCCACCGAGTCCTCAAACGACACTGAAGATCTTAGAGGGTTATGAGGATTTCCCCACGGAAAAAAAAGAATGGTCTATGCTAGCAAATACAAGTCAATACTCAGTCCCCGAGATAAATTACTTTGGTTTCATAATTTTACCATTTAATGCAAATAGCTAAAACACTTGCAAGTGGTGTGACTTATTTAACTTCAAAAAAAGTAAGTTCAAAAACGAAAACCCGAGTGCTGAAAAACCACGCTATAAAAAGTATAAAACAAGAAAATAATCTCATCTGAAATGATTACGTACAAACTATTCAATATGTATCGTCTATTTATTATACAACATAAACGTAATATATTGTAATGTATGTTATACCATATTCATAGTGATGTTCAGATGATATCCGTGGTCACAATCCATTTGTCAAATTATGATAAGTAGTTTAGAAGTTTTTGGGGGGGACAGATGAACATAGGTACATACTGGTCAAAATCATAACCCTCCTTTTTGCTTCGCCGTAGTCGGATAAAAAGAGCAGATTCTCTAAATCTATAAATGATTTATTTATGAATGGATTTGTTTAATCTTCGAAGGTTAATCAAATCTGTATACTTAACTTTGGCACTAGACAAGGGTATTACTTGCCGGCATGTCACCTGGGGCGTTGAAATTACTGTAGTTTGGTGCTATGAATCTATTTATGGAAATTCATCAGCCGAAGCCCGATTTTAACTGTCAATCTTATTGTCCAAAGCTAGGCTTATTATCCACGAACATAGGAATATTCAATTTTCTGTCATCAAAATTGGAATCTGACCAAACAAATATTGATCTTCCACACCAAGTCAAATGAAGACACGGTTAATTTCACTAAAACATAACAATCAAAACTTCAGAACACGACCAAGTCCGGTCTCATTATAGATCTAACAGCAATCACTAATTTCACATTCCTAAAAAAATATCGAAAGAAAAAAATTAAAAAACAAAACATTGGTAATCGAAAACCCGCTTATCCGGCCGGTGTAAACGGGAACAAACAGATATCGTGTTCCCGCCGCCCGCCGCGCTGTCAAACTGACGTTTGTTTTGGCGCCAAAATACATAATGCTGAGTTGAGCTGCGTTTGTTTTCACTTCGGCACATCACAGTGAGACTTTACCAACACATTTTGATGTTCGAAAACGTATTTTCAGCTCAGCACACTCGATTTTAGTCTTTATTTCTTTGGGAATAAAAACTTTGAGGTTATAATTTTATTGTACCAACTGTTTCAGTTTGTTTGTATTAGTGTAATACTATATTTTAGCAGCGAGAAATGGAAGGGTGAAAAGATAAACATTAGAGGTTATTTTAGTGAATTTCATCTTTGGAGTCTGTGTGTATAAAGTGGCGCCCGACTTATGATTGACGTAACGGTATTCTTTTTTTAGGGTCGAGTTTTAGGCATTTCGTAAACTGTTGATAAACGGAAGAATTTACATTTATTACTTCCAGTCGCTAATGTAGGAGTCAGATAGGAATGTGGAGAAAAACAACACATATTCTTTTAAGTCAGAATTTTTTTTTTTTTTCATTTTTACCAGATGCAATTAAAATTTAAGGCGGATGAGGTTTTGTTTGAACGGATCCAGGGTTTTATTAAACTATAAAATTTTGTCACAATGTTTTGTCAAAACAATTATATTAGGTAAGTACCTATTAAAGTAGGTACCTAAACAAGTAGTTAGGCAAGAAACAATTCTCCAATATTTTCAAAATATTTATTATTTATTAACTTAATACTTTAAGCACACAAATGTACGGAGCTAATACCATTTTTTTATTATTTTTTTTGGGTGGGAAATTATCAAATAACTTCTCCCGCTCTGGGCTGAGCGGGAGGGCGTGTCAGACTTTTACTGACTAAAACCCACCCGTGTTCCTTCCGTTGCCTGTGTGCCAGGGTCACGATATCCCTTTCGGACAAACTCGCAGACAGAGCTATAATACCATGCGTTTTCTACCAGTAAACCTTTGGGTGATGCAGAGACAAACAGTGGTAGGTGCAATAGCGAGAATTGTGTTTTTTTTTTTTTTTTATATAAAGGGATACTTACATAATTATACACATAAATATAATATATACACTTAATTACATATTAAATATATAAGCACAAATAAACACACGAAAATATACTAAAACAAACAATGGGAAAACTTTACCGTTGTGATGATACTACCAGCTCCTTGCGAGTTTTCTCGCAAACTTTAATGGATAATCGGTTGGTTGCCATCCAGATTTTCTGGGGGAGTGCATTCCACAGAGAGATAAATTGAATGAAGTAGGAAGAGTAATTGAAGTCGGTGAGACGATTTTGAGATGAATTTCACATTGAGGAAGACGATTTTGAGATGAACGTAGATTTATATTATGCTTGGCGCAAATGTTCTGAAAGTGGGGGGCTAGACCACTAGGAGAAGAGGGCAAGTCATGAAACCAAAACATGGTGGTCAGCGACCTTAGGTCTCGGCGCTGGCGTATGGGCAACCACTTTAGAAGCGACCGATGCGCAGAGATATGATCATATATACGCAGATTGAAAACGAATCGAATGCAGTTATTGAGAAGTTGGTCAAGTTTGCGAAGAGATCTGCATTCAGGTAATAGGAGGACACATCACCATAATCGATGATAGGGAAATTGAGGACTGCACAAGCATTATCTTCGTACTTGATGGTAATCAATTTCACTTTAACTTAAACAATCGGTACAGAGCCTGCAGCGTTCCAGTAGCCTTCTGGCTTACCCTAGCGACTTGAGTACGCCAATTCAGGGTACTATCAATGTGCAAGCCTAGGTCCTTCACGTCAATGATAAAAGGAATGATCGTACCATTGAAAAGAACTGGAGGCAAGGTTGTACCATCCACCTTGCTAATACCACGAGGACTGCCAATAGTGATCGCCTGACACGTAAGTTTTACAGCTACACAAAATCTACCAGCCCAGGTTTTTATGGCTATCAAGTCCCTATTTAATTCATCGATAGCGTCTGGTAATTCATTAACCTTCCATTGATAGTATAACTGCAAGTCATTTGCATACAGATGATACGCGCTCTGAAGTTCGGAAGTTATAAGATTAATAAAAATAGATAACACAATAGGAGAAAGTGTACCGCCTAGAGGAACGCCAGTTTCCAAATCACACCAGCATGAAGAAGAATCCCCAACATGAATGAACTGCTGGCGTTCCTGAAGGTAAGAGGAGAACTATTGCCGTGCTTCGGGAGAGACCATTACATATGACAAAATGGCTAACAGGATGTCGTGACTGACGGTATTAAAGGCATTCGAGAAATCAAACAACACTAGAGCAGTAACTTTGGTGTCTTCCAGTCCTGCCCTTTTATCGCTAGTCACTTTAAGGAGGGCGAAAACAGTGCTATGCCCAGGCCTGAACCCAGATTTAAGAATAAGTGAGTTGCGATGAAGGAAGTTGAAGAGTTATTTGTAGACACAGGCCTCAAGCACTTTCGATAGGAAGGGAAGGATGGAAATTGAACGGAAGTCGGTAGGAAGAGAGGGATTGGAATCTTTAGGTAGTGGTCGAACACTGGCTTTGCGCCACAGGAAAGGGGGAATACTCCGATTTATATGGAAAAAAATATAATGTCTAATCGCGGGTAGGAGATGATCCAGAATAGTAATGATCATACCACGGATGATATTGTATATCCTACCGCTTTTGACTTGATGGAGGGAATGATCTTTCTGATCTCTCCCGGCTCAACTGGAATAAAACTGAAATGATTAATATAAGGGCATAGAACGACGACACCAGTAAGTTGAAATTTGCGTCATCAATACCACGTTCAGAAACATATTACTCAACTACGAAAGATTAGTAGTACCTACTTACCTATGATTAAAATTATTGTCAACTAACTGTTGTCTATGACTTTCTCTGCGTGTCTTTTGTAATTTTTAATACACGTATCCAGGATCAAAAGCTGCTCATGTCTTTCTCTAGGTCCCGGGCTACCTAGATCTGTCATACTTCATAACAACTGGTTCAGTGGTCTAAGCGTGATAAAGTTACAGACAGACGTAGTTATTTTTGCATTTATAATGTATAACTAACTGTTGCCTTCTACTTCATCTGCGATCAGGATAAAAGTAGCCTATATCCTTCTCCAGGTCCCAGGTTACCTATCTTTCAAATTTCTTATAGATCGGTTTAACCAAATACAAAGTCAAATTATTTATTTCAAATAGGCGCACATAAAAGGCACTTTTGAAACTCAAAATTTACAAAAAAAAAAAAATTGATTCTAGTCGCCCCTTTCAAAAGGTAGTTTCGTATGGAGAAGAATGGGCAAGAAACTCCATCGTTAGGTAAAAAAAGAGAAATGAAGAAAAATTGTTTATTCTGCACAAACAATACACTCTTTACAAAAAAAAGATAATGTTGTTGTTGTTGTATTGTAAAATGTTTTACAATATTTTGTATAGGTATATTAATTATACATATAATTGTAAGTGAAGACCATGCACCTAGAATGAAGTTACTATACACCAATAGGTAAAAAAAACATACAGACGAACATATAATCTCCTTTTTGGAAGTCGGTTAAAAATAATTAAAAATGAAGCAATGACAAAAAATATATATGTGATAGAAACATGGTGCTCACATAATTATTTACAAAAGAAATTATAATAAAAAAAACTACGAGTTTTTTATTTGTCCAATTTTTTTTAAACTAATAGGTGGTCAGTGTGTGAGTTAAGGTAATCACAGAATGTAAAAACTGTCATAAAAATAATAAATAATACAATTAAAATATCAACCAGTCTTTTTATCTAGACTCTTGATTGTCGCTGGACCAGCATTTGATTTATGATTTGTATAGGCTTGAAAAGGTAATAGACAGACAAACAGACAGACAAACAGTTAGCCTTTACAATACTTGATATGAATAATTTTGCATTACGACATGCGTTAATCTCAAGGATTTAACAATTTACTAGGAAAACATAGATAAACTATAGGTACCTAAACATGTACCTAGATGTTAACTGTTAACCTGAATCCGATAAGACTTCTGATCAATGCGGCTACCCGTTACCCAGTTCACGGAATTACGCTAATATCAATCACTTATTGTTTATGTCAGTAGATGCCGACTGTTTGTCTGTCTTTAGAGATAACTGGCATAGTTGTAGATAATTTACTATTAATCATTATAACAAGCCGCTATAGTTCTTCTAATAGACCGCTCAATGATAAATCATTATTCAAATTAATTAGGCTGAGAATCAGCACATTCTGAAGGTCATAAATAATAATGACAGCCCAATGACACAATGCTAGGAAAACTAGTAAAAAAAAAAATATATCACATAAACCTACATGGACACGTATGAAACGTCAGAAGTCAGAAGCTAGGTGCACGGTTCCAATTGGTCGTTTCCTATGGAGAAGAAACTCCATGGTTACTCTTTTAAAAATGAGAATTAATTAAAAGTAGCTAATACAACTCGAATGGTAGTGTATGGCAAGTGTATTGAAGATAGAGAGAAAAGAGTATGTCAAAAAATCATAAATAATTATTTCTATATCCCTCTGTAAGGATATTAAGGATTTCCTTTCAGTTTCATAGATAATATTTTTCATACTAGTTTCTAATTTTAATTTAATTTGTGTTTGCGCAGAGTTAAGGCGACGATAACCGACTTTTAATGATTTTATACTGAAGATCACGTCTAAACGAGTAGTGTTAATGATTTGAAAAAAATATATGATAAATTAGAGCATTTTCTCAATAACTTAATATCTCACCCCCCAGACTTGAATATTTTAGATTATGTTTATATTACATAGTGAAATTAATTTGTAAAGTTATGTATAACGCGGATAAAAAACTGAGAATGGCGCAAAATCTACAAAGCGTATTTTTCTGAAACCTTCACCAATTTAAAGATAATTTAATTGTTGATCTTTTAGTATACGCGTTTTATTAAAATACCTTTTGTTTTATGTAAAATAAATTAATAATGCGTCAAATTGGGGACAGCGCTCCTTTATGTGCGAGTCCTATTACTGGCTGAACGTACGACGCGTTGCGTTAGCTCAGTACAGAACACGCAAGCTAACCACTCAAGGTCACTGGCATCTATCTCCGTCTTAACTCGGATGACATTTGTGTGTACATAGAGTAATAGCAAATAGAAGCAGTATCCGGCAAAAAACGACACTTAAAAATGTTATACCCTAAATCTATGAAAGTCGATTTTCAGCCCACCGTGCGGCGTGACATCAAATTCTATAGAAACTGTATGGAGCAATTTCCACACGGCGATATCAACGCGACGAGAATTTGATGGCACGACGAGACTAGAGATGGCGCCTAAAAGACACCCAGAATTTGGACCAGTTTTGGTCCAATTCTGGGTGTCTTTTAGCCGCTATTTCCACGCAAAATGTTGCCATTCTAAATTTATATTATTTTTTAAATAGAAGTAAGTAGTTTGTATTTATTTTATTTTCTATTTCTTATTTATAATCTCACTGTATGCTGCACCGGTCGACGTCATCACGTCAACGCCGGCTGTCGCTGAAAACCAGCGCTGGGGCTCTGTCTCGCATAGGGTCGCAGCATTATGCTGAGCGGTGGCCGTTTTGCGTGGATGTGACGCATATTTCCCCCCAACTTGTTCTGTTTTGTATTTGTGTTTGTTTCTTTGCGTCATGTTTACCGCATATAAACGTATTTTCATTCTAGGTTATTTTTTTCTTTCACGCCTTTTCAACTGTTGAAATACAAATGCAAAATAAGGTCCCTGAATTTGAACAAAACTGATGTAACAATTCTATCCCAACCAAATGGCGACGATGCGAAGGGTTTGTTCAAATTCATGGCCCACGTGTTGTGAAGTACCTACTATTGTTTAGGATACTATGGGACTGACATACGCTATGCGTAAAAGCCCCTTTAAATAAATAAAGAAAAAAAAAATGCAAAAGTAACATCTCATGTTACTTATAACTAAAATTGTACGTGGTGCATTTTCTTGCGATATCCCATAGGTCATTTTTCACATCGGAAACCATAATATTCTCAAAGCTAATCCTGAAACTGAAACAATACAAGTACAACAAAAATAGCCAAAACATTATAATTAACCCTTCACAAGTGAACCCGGGTCGGAAATGAACTGTTTATACTAGCGGTCGAAGCGACCGCGTCTATCAACGCGCGGTAAATATAGGAAATGTACTGAAAATACTCTATTTAAGACAAAATCTCATTGTTTGTAGTACTGGGTACAAAGTGTACCAGTGATCCATCATTTTAGAGGAAATGGGGAACAATTTGATGTGTTTTTATTGGTTGAGAGGATTTCCTATAGGATGTGTTTGTGGTGTTAACATTTTGGGGTTATTGTTTTCTCAATTATTTCTGATTGAAGTTGATTAACAAATGAATGAAGACTTTTTTCTGCAGATTTAAAGATAAATTTAGAAAACTGATATTCGTAAAGTTATCACTTACTTATCAGTTGCCCGTTGGATCAGGATTGAAATAGCCAAATATTTTCCAAAAAGCTTTGACATTGATTGAAGACAGTGCGATGTAAAAAGCTAAAATTAAAATGAAATCATAGTGGGATGATTAAAAATCATAGGTATTCTTCACGCTGAACGCCAATTCCCGTATTTAAAAACAAGTCGAATCTTCATCTCTATTTTTGTTATATGGCAAGCAAAACCGGTGTTGACTATTCTTCCAATGTCTAAACTCTAAAGTGAGGTGGAAAAACAAGTGTGCGTGGTATAAAAAAATACAATTAGATTTTAAAAAGAAAACTAATAAAACTCTTCGATTGATAAAGTTGAACCCAATGTAGATCTTGATAGATTAGTACGGGATTGAAACAAATAAAAAATAAATAAATATTATAACTGTTAAAACATAAAATATACGCATACCACACCCACACAGCAAATTCATCTCAACGACAATCAATGCTAAAAACTTGTCAAAAATGTACATTAGAGGTGTTTTTGACAGATTGAGATCAGGGTTCCCAACCCTGCTATATAATACAGTATCCTGCTATATTAGAGGCCCAATTTTTTTTTTTTTGAAAAAGTATAATATGTGAAACTACTATATTTTTATTTCAATACAAAATGTCGAGATCATCGCAGTAGGGCCAGTATTATAGTTAATCTCATAAAAACTGAATTAATGGTATTTTTTAACCTTAATTTAGAGTTTAAAAATAGGTACGAGAATTAAAAAAGCCTTTTTATAAAGATTCATTTAAAGAATAAAAATGTTTTTGAAACATACTTACTCTATTTTTTTATTCTTCACCATCTACTATATTTTTACTATACTTTAACTACTATATTTTTAATCAGCAGTTTTTGAACGTCAAAAACAGTCCCCTAAAAACTCCCACCCTTCACCACTTCCTAATGCTTTAGCTGGGAAGAAGTGGCGCAATAAACTCTCCAGCAGCACAGCTGTCTGTTAACTTAGAAAAAAAAATGTTCAGTTACAGGCTAGGTATGGCTTCGAAAATACTATTATTTGATATATAAAAAGTTGCCAACCCTAATTGAAACTGAGATTAGAATGTGAACGTTCTTACAAATACCTTCAGGAATCATCCTTCTCTGATCAATTTCAGTCCGCTGCACGTCAGCAAGAAACATTCGTTTAAACCCATTCATTAAAATAACCACAAACAAAATCGAAACTAATAACAAATAAATCTCCGCTTCAAGTCAGTTGAACCCAGCAGCTACCGCGCAAGCGTCAATTAGCGTAACTTTATCCTGCGCCGGAGTGTCAAGTTACTGTTTACACGCTATTTACGGAAACTGACATGTTCTGGTGACGGGTATACAGGATCCCAGGCTGTGTGGTCTTGGTTACTCATTATCATATTTTGCAATGTGGTTTTTTAATGTTTATGTAGCCCCAGATTCAAAATCAGAAATCATTTTCGATCAGTGTAACTAGCTACAGGAATTACAGGATGCAAACATTCGTGAAAATTCTTTAGATTTGAAATTGGTATTACAACTTACACCGTAATGTGTGTTTTAATCCATTTGCTATGTTGGAATGAATATTTCATTGTATTGAATTGTCAATTGGTTTCTTATTGAAAAAGTTCTGATGCACGGGCTAGATTTGGTTAAACCGGGACCTGGTAAGGTCACTTTTCAGGCTTTTGATTTCCCGAAACGATTGTTGTAGGGGCGCGACCTAAGTGGTACCTGGTGGGATTCGCTACGCTACTAAGTTAAACACTCAAATAACCTTCAAAGGTTTATTGCTTAGAAAGAGAGTTAACAAGGTATCGTTTAGGCTAAGCTATCGCTAGAATGAGAAAATGATGGAAATGACTGCACCCGGTTGCTGTCCGTAATGAGCTCACGGCGCATTTAGTGCGACCGTATTGTATCGCTAGGTCAGCAAACGTGTTCGATTGCAATCGTTGCCTCGAACAATTGTCAAAATGAGGAGCAAGTAAAAATAATTCATTTAGGATGGTTACACGAGCATTAAACACAGAGGAACCTATTTTCTTTAGTAAAAGGTCACCAATCCACTAATGTGCCGGGCGTAAAGAATAGCACTATCCTATTTCTTCCCGTGGGTGTCGTAAAAGGCGACTAATGGACTTACTAGAGATTGGTCAGCAGCGTTCTCTATGCACTCCAACACCAACACCAAGCATGGCGATTATGGCAGCCCCCCTCCTTTTGGGGAAGGCGTATGTCCAGTAGTGGACGTCTTTCGGCCGAAATGATGATGATGATGATTTTATTTTATTTATAATGTTATTCAAAAGGAACAACAAACAGCTACAATATAAAACATAGAATCTAAACAATAAATAGAAATGATGAATCCACTAACTGTCTCTTACTGAACCTTGGCTCCAACTAACTGTATTTCAACTTCACCATCTGTAACAAGGGTGACGTACTCGTAATAAATGCCAGGCCAAGATCTTATTATATACCACCATTTAACTATCCATCAGTTCAAGGAAGAACTCAAAAATATAGAATGTCCTAATTACGTAAACTATCTACTTAAAGGATCCATGGAAAGAGATGGCTATCACAAATATGTTTCCATGCTATCAGACTGAGATAATCATTGTGTACCTAGATAAAATACGATAAACAACGATAACCATGTGCCTAATTCATCATAGTCCAATACTCAAACATATATCAAAAGTTATAAAGATAAGTTTTGGATATTTTTTGCAGGTTTATCGTAAAGGTGGCACTGTCTGTTTGTCATATCAAGAATAATTCAGCAACTAGATTAAACTTCACAAAAGTGCCTGTAAATGGTTTAATTTAAATAAATCACATCAACGCCGGCTGTCGCTGAAAACCAGCGCTGGGGCTCTGTCTCGCATAGGGTCGCAGCATTATGCTGAGCGGTGGCCGTTTTGCGTGGACGTGACGCATAATTTCCCCCTACTTGTTCTTTTTGTATTGGTTTATGTTCTTTCTTTGCGTCATGTTTACCGCAAATAAACGTATTTTCTTCCTTTTTTTTCTTCTTTCTTTTCTAAATGCTTTGACTTTAAGTTTTCAGAACCAACGCTCAATTGATAGTGTAGGTAGTCTTCTTGGCATGGTGTGTTTAAAATATTAGCCAGTGAGCAAAGTGATGGACAAGCAAAGTGATGAATTTAGAGGCTCTTGAAGGCTATTTTATTTAAATGAACGACTTATGTACTATTTACTGTTCTATACCAATTTTAATTAAGTAAGTAACTATATTCCTACTATCAATATTAATTCATTCTATACATACACTCATTCACCGGTAAAAGCATATTCTAAACTAGAATATTAATACTTCCCTTCAAACCTATAATAAAGATAAAATTGAGTATACCAAAATGCTAACTAAGTATATTATTTTCTTATATGAAATGTAAAAACCCAACTAGATAACTCTATAAAAATACCACCATAAAAAGTAATTCTTCCATATTTTACTATACCACAAAGACCACAAACCAATTACGTAATAGAAAACCATTTTTTTTTACTTTATTACACTCGAATACCAACATAAGAATACTAGAGCATACTGCCAACATAAAACTAGACCGCCAAGGGTGCCAACACTAGCAACTTTCGCAAGGCTGCCAACCTACGTATACTGTCTAACCTACAGAGTAAATATACAGGTAGCTCTAGCTATAGGCGATGCTTTTAGCAGGATTGCTGGGGGTGGAACCAGCCCCTAAGTGCGGTCGTTGACCCCTCCCCACGGGGTGGATTTTAAAAATACAACGCGCCATCGTTTCTCAATCTATTTCAGTTTTTATAAGCTGGTTTTATTCGTGTAAATTTGATTTTGTGGTCGATATTATTTTGTTTTTATGTGTTTGAATATTAGGATTTTCATAATCGATTTTTCGGGATTCTACATAATGTCTTGTATTGGCAACAATGGTTCTCTTCCTGTGTTTTTGGGGGTTTTTACCTAAGTACTTTTAAAAGTTACCTACTTAGGTTAAATTAGGTTGAAAGAATTATTTCTCATAAGAATTTAGATAACAGTTCATTTAAAATGAGATACATAGTGCTTACATCTAAGTAATTATAACTATCATAAGTATTTGAGAGTTCAATCAATTAATTGAGTAATGATAACGAAGGACGCTTGCCGAGGTCAGTCCCTGGATGGGTGACCATCCATTACCAATCCAGCCAATGCAGTCCAATTTAAATAATATATTTTTTGTTATTTCTTGCATACATTTTTAACGGTTTTGTAAGTTGTAATAGCTAGACAGATGGAAAGAAATCATTCAGAACACTGCTGTGCTGACAGCGTAGGTTACCTACCTACTGATAAAGAATATTAAGGAGCTCGTGGCTAAGTTATAGCAGCTGCACGGGTCGATCCATCAGGTTAAGCTACGGTTGCCGCGGTTAGTCCGTGGATGGGTGACCATTTTTACAGACTGAGACTCCTCCGTGCTTCGGAAAGCACGTTAAGCCGTTGGTCCCAAATGTCATTCGTGGATCTTTGACAGTCGTTCGGGGTCGTCAGAAGACCGAAAGTCTGACAACCAGTCTTACCAAGGGGTATCGTATTACCCAGTTACTGGGTTGAGAAGGTCAGATAGGCAGCATCCAGTTAAATCAATTAATTCAGTAATGATAACGAAGGACGCTTGCCGAGGTCAGTCCCTAGATGGGTCACCATCCATTACACCGTGTCTCGGAAAGCAGCTTAACGTGCTTTGCGAGACACGGAGGGGTCGAATTTAGGTAATATTTTTCTTTGTCATTGGAAGCCGACCCCACCATAGTTGGGGAAAGGCTTGTAAAGTATGATAATTAAGATACGTAAAATCTAATAGTAAAAGTCAAAATCAAATCTTCACAGTTACCTCACTTTTGAAAGTCAAACATTAAAGAGAAAAAAAATACAACGACGAGATTTGGCAACTTCCAAGTTTCCTATGGAGATGAATGGGCAGTAGACACTTCTTTGAAGACAGCCTTGATATACAATTTGGCCCTTTTTGCTACGGAACCCTAAATTTGACATAAAACGGCGGGTCATTTAGTTTGCCATAAAAAAGTGCTCTCGATCATTCTATGGAGTAAATCGAAGCACTTTAGCAAATTTATAGGTTTTTAAACAACGAGGAAAAACCATCATAAGGAAAGTTCCCATGGCCATGTAACAACCTAATTGTGGCTTCCACTATCTCAGGGTCGATTCCCGCATCAGGTATCTGAGTGGCCTTCAACTATGTGTACTTTGTAGGAGCGGGAAATCCTAGTCAGGAATGAATCATAGACACACTTTTTCAGTTATTCATTAATTTCAGCCAAAAACTCAAACTCAAAGCATTTATTTCAAATAAACCAATTACAAGCACTTTTGAATTGTCAAGGGGTCGGTCAGTCATAAAGATGAAGCTAGTTGCCCATTCCAAAGCTTAGTAGTTACCTATGGAGAAGAACGGGCAAGAAACTCCACGGACACTCTTTTAAATTAACATATGGAAAGACGTCCACTGCTGCATAGGCCTGGGGTTAGCAACAATCGCCACGCTTGGCATGCGGGTTGGCGATAGTAGTATGGTGTTAAAATGCATAGAGAACGCTGCTGCCCATTCTCTAGTAAGTCCCTTAGTCGCCTTTTACGACACCCACGGGAAGAAATAGGACGTATACGTTTATAGGAGGTAGACGTATAACACCAGCCAATTATTGTCCTACTGCAGGGCAAAGGTGTCTTCTCATAGACAGAAGGCACGCGCATTGATTACCACGCTTGCAGAAGCCGGGTTGGTGATTTCAGACTTATATCACATCACACTAATCACACCAATATTATAAAGGGTAATGTTTGTGAGTGTGTGTGTTTGTTACTTCTTCACGCTCAAACGGCTGGACCAATTTTGTGAATATTTTGTATGGAGGTAGCTGACACCCCTTTTTTTTTTGTTCACGGGGTGGAAATTCCTCATGGATGTCCTCCGCCCTGGGGCGCGCAGAGGGGTCTGTCAGACTCTTACTGACTAAAAACCACCCCAGTGTTCCCCTCCCACACTTGCACCGGGGATCTTGGGATCTATTATTACTTCGGCAATCCCCGGCTAGTGCCGGCCCGCCTCTGCGGGCCACTTCAAGTCTGGGATGGGTGAGGAGTCTGACCCCCCCGCGACGTCTGATAGGGGCGCGCGTGGAACACTACGCGCAGCCACCTCGGGTCCAGTGTGATAGGGGGCGGCGGACGTCCCCAAGTCCGCCGTCCCTGGACCCATTTAAGGGGCCCGAAGAGGGCGTTGTCAGCCCTCTGCCGACGCCAAGTGCGCCTGCTGCGGGCCGGGTGAGCGGACGAGATCTACCGCTCCTTTTCCGCAGCCTCCTTCTGCGACACGACTGTTTTGCAGAAGAGGTAGCTGACATCCTGGATTAACATATAGGCTACTTTTTATCCCGATATTCCCACGGGTTCGAGACTTACGTGGGTGAAGCCGCGGGGCGCAGTTAGTTAACTATATAAGTACAAATGTTTCCTCACGATGTTTTCCTTCACCGATGTAAATAATGGCCAGAATAATATTATAAATTGAAAATATCACATTGGCACATTGGTAGACGTATTACCAGATAAAGAGATCCTGCAGTCCTCTTGGTGCACATAATCGCCCTTTGCAATAACTTCAGCACCGTAGAATTTAAGTGGTTTGTTTTTTTGTCGGGATTACTAAAATATCTTAATTTAAGTAAACGTAATAACAAACTTAAAATAAATATGGCGTCGAAAACTTTCTCCGCATCGCTGTCGCCTGGTTATGTACTCAAAAGACTGTCGGCATTGCCACGCTGTATGGCAATGCTTAGCCTCTGGCCAAGGTAAAACCCTTGCCTTGGGTCATGGGAAGTGAGTACAGAAACATCATTTGACTTAAGTCTTTGTTCCTCAGGTTATTCGGCACAAAATGCGACAAATGCGGCTCCTCCTTCAGTAAGAACGACTTCGTAATGAGAGCGAAGACGAAGATCTACCACATTGACTGCTTCCGGTGTTGCGCCTGCGCCAGACAACTTATACCAGGTAAGTACTGTGTCCTACCGAGGATCTACCTATCCCGATATCTCGAAAACTATATTACTTTTCATCGTATTGTGCTCTTTCCCTATCTTCCTCCATAATAATTCTGGTTGAACCAAAGTCAAGATTATTTTTCTCAAAAATGTTCGGGAATCAGGTTTACCAAAAAAGGGCTTTGTTGTTAGTTTTAAACGTCATTTAATTTTGCCATGTGGTCCAATCAAAAGTGCTTATTGTCGTACTCATAATTACGAGATAAGAATAATTTATACAATATACATAAACCCATATAACAAAAACCCATGTTGTTCCTTCTACCTACGTTTTAAGAATCGATATACATACGTAATAAAGCAAGTCATTTATAAATACTGTTCAACAAAAATATTTAAAATAAATATTTAATTATTAATATTTTTAATGTTTAACTGATTTCTAACCTCTTTCATTCTTTGATTTTGAGTTCTCGACTAGCCAATGCTTAATTTTTTCAAATTATAATTCCACTAATGTTGTGCTTGTAGGTTAATGTATACGTCCCAAAAAGGAATAACAGAGTTTTTGTTACATACTGTATTTAAACTTATCAAAATTGAAAGTATTGATTTTCGTTGATTTTAGCGTATTTAAAATAAATGCTGCTATTTTGACATATTGAGCAATGGTGTCCCAGTGGTAACGGCCGCGATTAACGAGTTGTAGCTCGTGGGTTGGAACCAAGACAGGTGCTTTACTTTGTGTAAATTATTTCATCACCACTGCTCTCAAAACGGTGAAGGAAAACATCGTGAGGAAACCGGCATGTCCTAGAACCAAACATTCGAAGACATGTGACATCTACCAACCCGCACTGGGACTGCGTACGGCGTGATTACGGCGGACTCACTCTCACTGGGCCTGTGTCCTAGCAGTGGGAACATTAAAAATGATAAATGATTTTTATTTCTGTAATTAGGTTTGTACAAACACCTTTACACGTCAATCATATTTTAAAAACTAGGTGATGAGATGCTATTTTAACTGTGACCATCTTTAACAAACATATTATTTTTCCTGCAGGTGACGAATTTGCGTTACGAGAAGGAGGAGCCCTATATTGTAGAGAGGACCATGATGTATTAGAAAAGGTTGGTTCTAATAATACTTAGAAACTTTTACATATTTACGCATTGAGTGATTATTGACAATACAGTCAATAATAGAGTTGGTTGTCTATTTTCTAAAGTATTCTGGCCCGCTTGCACTACAAATCATTAAATGCGTTTAGCACTCAACGAATTTAAAATATCGTTCTGTTCCTGTCAGTCGTTTGAAGATGTCAGAGACAGAATAATGTAGTAGGTATGTTTAACGCTAAGGAGGATGAAATGAGAATGAATGAAAGGCGACTAAGGTGAGTGGCAACGCTGGGGGGGGGGCACCCTAGAAGGACATAATATAGTGACCTAATTGATGATGTTCTTCAGAAAGGTCATGTAGTACTCGCAACAGGCGTGTGTGTATGACTAGATGTATGAACGTAAACGAAGCAAAAGGAGTATGTAAAGAGCGTAGCAGGTGGCGTTCTATAGTTTCTGCCTACCCTCATGGGATGAAGGCGTTAGTTGTTGAAAGAGTTATTAAGTAACGCTAAACGCATTTAGTGATTTTTACAGCAAGTGGGCCTTGATTTTTCAGGAGTAATTAATTCACGTAGCCGTGTGTACTTAGATGTTCCTAAAAATTCTTTATTACATTATCAACACTTCCACCTTGAAACTCCTTTACATATTTTCTTTTATCAGCGTTACATTTTGTATTTCTTCCATTATCGTCCTACTCTCTGGCCTCAAACTGTAGCTAGAGAAAGTCGCTTCTTGAAAATCTTCGTTATGTACCAGCGAACATGCTATGAATTTGTCTAAAAACAGTGAAATTCATTTGTTCAGAGCGCGACTGCCAGCAGCGCCGCCAGTGGGAACGCTGAAAGCAACAACAACACAACTTTAAGCAACAACAACTCACATCATCCACACGAACTTGGTTCTATGTCTGGTAAGTACTTTTAATAAACTTAGTCAACCGCACTGGGCCCGCGTGATGGATTACGGCCCACTGCCTCTCTCAGAGAGGCCTGTGTCCCAGCAGTGGGAACGTTACCTATATACTAATTATTTTGATACAATTTAGTAAGTGCATAACTCAATCTTACCAATGGGGGTCGCATTACCCAGTAACTGGGTTGTAGTTTTTTAATCTTTATTTTATACGGACGCTTTTGATGTTTTGCATCGTTCTCACATGTATATTTATAAGTAATTTCAACATGTCAAAGTCAAATTATTTATTTCAAATAGGCACATATGAGGCACTTTTGAACATCAAAATTTACAAAAAAATAGAATTGATTCTAGTTGCCCCTTCCAAAAGGTAGTTACGTATGGAGAAGTTTGGGCAAGAAACTCCACCGTTACCGCTCTTTTAATTTTTTTTACAATATTTTTGATAGCTAAAAATAATTAAAAATTAAGCAATGAAAAATAACTTAATTATGTGATAGATACATGGTGCTCACATATTTACAAACATCGTAAAAGTATATGTTTTCCTAAAATTTTTAAAATAATATCTCAGTGTGTGATTAAAGCTAATCACAGAATCTAAAATCAATGTCATAAAAATAACAAATTATACAATTAATCCTATCCTGGATATAATCCTCTAACTTGTAATATACTTGTTTACAAAGTGTACTTATATTATGTGTTTTAAATTATATTTCATTTAATTGCAATATATCACAAGGTATTTTGTTGTAACATTTAACATAGTACCCCATAAAAGATGTATGTACTTTAGATAATCTGAAAAATAGTTAATCTATTTTATCTTTATTTCTAGTAATTATGTCTATCACTTATCTTATTAAAAATATTTAGATTTTTCCTTACATACATAATACTTTCATAAAGGAATTGGTAAGGTACCATCATGAATGGTGTAACCAATATTTTGTAACCATTATGTTAATTTACAAGAGTGTCCGTGGAGTTTCTTGCCCGTTCTTCTCCATAAGAACCTACTACGCTTTGGAATGGGCAACTAGCTTCATCATTCTGACTGACAGACCCCTTGACAATTCAAAAGTGCCTGTAATTGGTTTATTTGAAATAAATACTTTGAGTTTGAGTAGAGGTCAGAAAGGCTGTCGCTCAATGTAAAAAAATACTGGTATTGAGCTGCACTCGATTAGACTTGAGTTGGGAAATAGCTAGACAGACGATGATAAGTTAGTGCAACAAAAATTCAATTCAATTCTATTTATTAATTCAGTAACAATTCACATTACGTTCGAATTTAATCCAACATGAAACATTAAAAAACTCACTTAAAACACAACCATAAGTAAGAAAAGAAACATTTCTAAAGCTACAAATGGTGCAAGTGAGGCATCCACCAGCTGAACCTAATCACTATAGTTACATGTTTTACTATACAAATATTAATGTATCGTAAAGAACAGCTTCAAGTTTTTAAGGAAACAATCTCAAAGAGACCAAGGATATTATCAAATGGTTTATTCAAAACCTTGAGGCGGCGCCAAGAACGCCACCTGCCAAATCTACTTCAAGATGTTTACACAACTTACAAAGTACACTTACACTTTACTCAGCTTTGATTGAACAAAAAAGTACTTCTTCAAATATAACGCCATAAAGTAAGTACATACGGAACCTAGTTATCGGTCAAGTTTGAGAAGGCGAGTAAAGAACATGCGACAAACTCAAACTCAAATTCAAATAATTTATTTCAATTAAACCATTGACAGACACTTTTGAATTGTCAAGAAGTCGGTCAGTTACAAATATGAAACTAGTTGCCCATTCCAAATAATAATAATAATTTAATAATTTCTTTATTGGCATAAATAATTTTAACAGCATAGTGAGGCCCTGACTCCTGCGCTAGGTATAACACCTGTGTTACAGGAGCCAGTGTCTTCTCCCAATTACATAGGTCGATTTTTTATGCAATAAGAATCTAAAACACATACAAATTAATATAGGTCATAATAAAAATGGAAATTAAATTGAAAATAAAAAAATTATAAGTAAACATATAAAACATTCCTTACGTGGAGTAATTTATAAGTGATTGATGTATAGTGTATATGGTGTGTAGTGTTTGTGGTGTGTGAGTGTGTCATGTAGGTATGTGGTGTGTGATGTAATAGAGACGTGTGTTTGTGTGGGATGTGTGTTTTTTTTTTTTTTACAAGATGACAGAAGATTTTCAAAAGATTAGTATTAATGTACAATATCAAAATTTATGTCAGCATTATAATTATATAGATTCGTCATTAAGAAACTCATCTAGAGTATAATAGCATCTTTCAAGTAGTAACCCGTTAAGTGTTTTTTTTAACTTTTGCAGTGGCATACATTTTATTTCATCGGGTATTTTATTATATGATTGTGAAGCAACACCAAATAAGCTTTTCTTCATTAAAGAAGTTTTACATTTCACAAGACATAATTCGTTAATATATTGAGCACGTATCGGCGTTTTCTTTACTGCACATAGTTTTTTAAATAAATGTGGATTTGCTTTCACAAATAATGCAGTTTCCAGGATGTATAGAGCTGGTAGGGGTAATATTTTTAACTTTTTAAAATACGGAATGCAACTATCTGTTGTTTTTAAACCACACATAGAACGTAAACATCTTTTCTGCATCCTGAAAACAATTTCCTGTTTGTTGACTGTCCCCAAAAAAATAACACCATACCGCTGAACTGAGGCGACTAGTCCATGATAGGCTGTTAACAGTGTATCAGTATTTACTTTTTTCGAAAGTTGATGTAACAAATATGCTGATTTGCTTAATCGCTTACAGATTTCCTCTAAATGAGGTTTCCAAGTCAGTTTATCATCTATAGTTATACCTAAGAACTTTACATTACTTGCTTCTTCTATTTCAGCATCATTATAAGCAACATTAACTATTGGTTTCTCAAGCCGTTGGTGAAAGTGCATAACTTTAGTTTTATTTAAATTAATTACAAGATTATTATCCAAATCCAAGCCAATTATACAGGGTGTTTGGTGCATCGTGTGCCAAATTAAAATGGTCGACTGAAGGGGTCATCCGCTAGCCTTTCAGACCCCTTAACACCCCTCATGCTCTGTGGATTTTTTTTTATCGACTTTTTATTGTTTTCCAAAAAAATGACCCAAATTTTACATTCAAATACAGATTTTAAAAAAATATAAGGCGTAGACTCTGATTTTTAATTTTATTTCGATGTGTATTGTTTAAGAATACTTTTAAATACAAAATTAGTGATATTAGTCACCTAGTTTTTTTTTAATTCACTCGCAAAGGTAAAACTTAAATTAAAGCTGTACATGTTACAGCTATTTATAAGGCTACAAAAAAAAACCAAAAGCGACCGGGATCTTCCAACTCCCTCATTAATTCTCCAGTCTATCTTCTTTCTAATGATGTGCCACATGCCATAAAAGTATTTTAACAACTTTGTGAATTCGCTAGAATTGTGAATCAAGTCACATAAAACTACATTCAAAATTCTAATGAAAAAATATTTATTGCGGAACTGTTACTTGAGAAAGAGGTAAAATTTGTTTTCTCACTCTTTCACAGTAAAATCTATCTTCTATCTCTTTCTTGCATACCTTAAATCGGTTTGAACAAATCGCGCCGCCCGACCCGCCATTTTTTTAGTCGAGACATGACTGCCTCTGCTACCTAACGTGTGTGCTAGTTCACCATACTCCGCGATTCTTTTATTACTTTGTTATCGTTAAGTTTTGCTGGTTCTTGTTACATTTGTTTAATTTTTGTTGTTATTGTTAAACTTTGAGTTTTTTGTTATTGCAATGGCGACATTCTCTAACGAAGAATATGCGGACATCATGATGGCTTACGGAGCCGCTAATGGCGTCGCTCGTGCAGCGCAACGACTTTACCAGGAACGCTTTCCTGGTAGACGATTACCTGGCCACAGAGTCTTCCAAGACACATACCGACGCATACGCGAGACTGGCAGTGTTACTTTTAATGAACCAAGGGGCCATATTGTGCGACATAATGTTGAAGTAGACGAGAGAATACTGGCACTTTTTGAGGAAGACCCTACAAGAAGCATTAGAAATGTGGCATCACATCTTGATATTTCAATATGAAAAGTGTGGAAAGTACTTCGTCAAAACAAAAAGCATCCATTCCACTACACTCCGGTGCAAGGTACGTAATTTTAAACTAACTTTAAATCCGTGCAAACTTTGTTTGACCTTGCCTTTGTTTAGCAGGTAATGGGTATGGTATGGCGTCACTTCCAGGTAGTGAATCTATTAGCACGAACAGCGGGTCCTTTCTTGTGCAATTACTTATTGCCCAAGAGAAATTTAAAAGAGTTTTTTGTTTGTTGCAGGTCTTGAGGGTGGCGACTTTGAGAGACGAGTGGCTTTTTGTCGGTTTCTTATACACACGGATGTGGATGATCCTGATTTTTTAAAAAGAATACTGTGGACGGATGAATCCAGATTTACCAAGGATGGGATCCTCAATTTTCACAATTTGCACCACTGGACAACAAAAACGCAAAACCCATGTGTTAAAAGACAGAAATCTTCTCAAAGAAGGTTTAGTGTAAACGTTTGGGCAGGAGTGATTGAGAATCAGGTAATCGGACCGCATTACCTGCCCGATAATCTCAATGGCGAAGACTACCTGGAATTCCTACAAAATGACCTGCCCGAATTAGTGACCGATGTGCCCGTATTTAATGAACGTGTGCCCATTGTGTTTCAAAATGACGGCTGTCCCGCGCATTGGCGATTGACTGTGAGGGAATATCTCGACAATGTGTTCCCCAATGCATGGATTGGACGCGATGGCCCTATTCCATGGCCGCCACGTTCCCCAGATCTAACTCCGTTAGACTTTTATGTCTGGGGACGTGCCAAAGAGTTGGTATATGCCACGGAGGTTCCAACTAGGGAGGTATTAGTCCAACGCATAGAAGCGGCATTCAATACTATTAAGGAGGAAATACGACTTCGTACAACAACTGTTGAAATACGAAACAGGTGTCGGGCCTGCATTCGCAACAGAGGCCAACAATTTGAGCAAGATTTGTAACAATGATTAAATAAATGTTAAAAATGCAATTTTGTTTTTTTATTTCAAGTAAATCCCACGAAAGATACAGATATGAGACACGAATTTACCTAACCATAAGAATGAGATAGCAGATTTATAGGTTTGACAGGTATCATTTAAGAGATTTTTTTTTAAATCATAATTTTGAATATTAGCCTTAGGTGACTCGATTCACAATTCTAGCGAATTCACAAAGTTGTTAAAATACTTTTATGGCATGTGGCACATCATTAGAAAGAGGATAGACTGGAGAATTAATGAGGGAGTTGGAAGATCCCGGTCGCTTTTGATTTTTTTTTTGTAGCCTTATAAACAGCTGTAACATGTACAGCTTTAATTTAAGTTTTACCTTTGCGAGTGAATTAAAAAAGAACTAGGTGACTAATATCACTAATTTTGTATTTAAAAGTATTCTTAAACAATACACATCGAAATAAAAATAAAATTCAGAGTCTACGCCTTATATTTTTTTTTAAATCTGTATTTGAATGTAAAATTTGGGTCTTTTTTTTGGAAAACAATAAAAAGTCGATAAAAAAAAATCCACAAAGCATGAGGGGTGTTAAAGGGTCTAAAAGGCTAGCGGATGACTCCTTCAGTCGACCATTTCAATTTGGCACACGATGCACCAAACACCCTGTATAATACAAAGGAGATTGAGTTTAAACAATGAAAATATAGTCTTCTCTCTTCATTAGCTCCAACAGTATTTTCAAATGTTAATCAGTTGTGGTTGTGAAGCTGGACCAGCATTGACAAGGGAGTTTCTAGTGGAGATACTAGCTCAAAGGCGATGGATGGACTGTGTGAAAGATTATATGGCTAAAAAGGGGGTGACTATACCGAGATGACGACTAATAGAGAAGGATGGAGAAGGAAGACAAGCTGAACCGACCCTCAATAATAATGGTGTCCCTAGACGGTCCAAATTGCTTGACAAGCATTTACGAGCGAGAGAGGCTTGACGCAACGTCAAGTATGCTTGTCCAGAATCCGTACTCATTTTAGTGGCCACAGAGTGACCCCGTCGTGGACTTGCGCTAAAACAGAAACATTCTATAGGTATACAAACATATAGAATGTCTCTAAATGCAGATATGACGTTTCTTGCTCTCACAATTGCTTAGTGCAAGAAAACAAAAAAGAAACGGAACAAAACGATGGCGGACTATCTCAGCTCGTATTGTGAGCACTCGCTATGATGTTCCGTAGCACACTGAAAGCGTTGCTTGACAAGCATGCATCTAAGCGGCCGACCCTGCTTGAAAAGCATTGCTAAAAAAATATTTTTCAATAAGCACGTAGTGTGCTTGTCAATCACATCAAACTTCGTTCTAAACGGTCAATATTGCTTGACAAGCACGAAAACTTCACGTGCTTCTCAAGCAATTTTGACCGTCTAGGGACCCCATAAAGGCCATTTTTTTTTTTTTTTTTTTGGGTGGGAAATTATCAAATAACTTCTCCCGCTCTGGGCGGAGCGGGAGGGCGTGTCAGACTTTTACTGACTAAAACCCACCCGTATTCCTTCATTTGCCTTTGTGCCAGGGCCACGATATCCCTTTCGGACAAACTCGCAACCCTGGCAGGCATTGGCCCTATCGGACCCCGTCAGTTGGTGCTGACATCTCTTTGAGGCGCACGTGGAATACGACGCGCCGTCGACCCGGGCCTGGTCCTTATCGGACGGTGAGCTACCCATCGCTCACCGTCCGCAGGCCCGTGCCTACGGTGGCCGGAAATCGGCATGCGACTCCCGACGCCCGGGGCGTCTCCTGCGGCGACTAGGGGCGCGAGGGCGCGAACCTTGCCTCTCCCTCACGCGTTCCGCCTCCTCCTTCGCAAGCATTACTGCTTCGCAGAAGGAGGTGACGGCCTCCCATGCACTCTCGCTCCGAACCATGGCCTGAACCAGGGCCGAACGCGAGAGGCAATAGGCTCGCCCCCTATTACATGGGACTTAAACATAACTGTCGAAATGTGGGTGTACTATAGGTACACCTCTGCCTAACCCTTCCGGGATTACGGGCGTGATGTTATGTTATGTGTAGTACCTTAAAAATGCAGTACGTAAAAATATTTAGAAAAAATATATACAACATGTCCCACTTTTCTGTTCCCTACTTTTTGACAAATTATTCGGACATAAATGATGGGAACAGCTGATTATTTTTTCGCGATTTCAGGTTTGGTCCCATAGTAAAAGTTGTACATAATGATGAGTACAATGAAAAAAAAACCCTTAAGAGATTGTGCATTAATTCTGGGACATGTTGTAGGTATATATCCTCTATTTTTTTCCATTACCCTATAAAGGTTCAGACATTTCATTCCAACACATGGAACTACAAAAAAGATCTTACAAAGGCGCGGCTACGACGTAAAATTCCAAAAAAAAAACCTAAAAGATCATGGGTAGGTACCTACATCAAACACGTAAACAGCGATAGCGCACGAAACCGCCGCAAAACACTAGTCTACAATCTTAACATCAACCAATATTAGATCTACCATATCATAGGTACATGCGATTACCTTACCTTATCGATATTATCGTTACAAATTCGAGTATCGATAATCGTTTCGCGATCATGCCGTGATTTGTCGATAACACCTTTGATGTACGCCGACAAAGGCGCCGACGCGTTTGATAATGCCGAACAGAGTTAGTCGCTTGTAGTATATTTATCTGTTAATTAAAAAATGTGTAAATCTAGTTCGGGTTTGAGATAGATAATGATAGATTGAAGTGCTGAAGGTAAAAAAAATACTTTTCTTTTTGTATTTTGGCGTCACGTTTTGGTCAAAATATAAAGGCTTCTACATACCAGCGCGACTTGTCGCGCGACGCGACACTGCACAAAGGCCCCGCGTGTCGCGGGACGAGCGGTGCCTTTGTGTCGCGTCGCCCCGGTATGTAGAAGCCTTAATGCATTTACGTTATCACCGTCGAGGTGGAACTATTTTATTTAAGACAGAGATATATGCCAGTGACCTTGAGTGGTTAGCTTGCGTGTTCTGTACTGAACTCACGCAAGGCGTCGTACGTTCAGTCAGTAATAGGACTCGCCTATCAAGGAGCGCTGTCCCCAATTTGATGCAATATTAATTTATTATAGAGAAACAAAAAAGTATTTTAATAAAACGCGCCCACTAAAAGATCAATAATTAAATTATCTTTAAATTGGTGAAGGTTTCAGAAAAATACGCTTGGTAGATTTTGCGCCATTTTCAGTTTTTTATCCGCTTTAGACATAACTTTACAAATTAATTTGACTATGTAATATAAACATATTCTAAAATATTCACGTATTGAATTATTGAGAAAATGCTCTAATTTAACATATATTTTTTTCAAATCATTAACACTACTCGTTTAGACGTCATCTTCAGTATAAAATCATTAAAAGTCGGTTATCGTCGCCTTAAGGCGAAAGCGTCAAGGTATCCCGCGAAATTCAAACTTTCTTACACTTTTTGCAATTTGTAGGTCAGTAACAAGTAGTACCTATGTTGATCTAAATATGATTCGCGGCCGTAACAAATATGGCTTTATATACAGAATTATAATCATTAGAATCAGCAATACAACTAACTCTCTGTACGACTATTTCATGAAATAGTAATTCAATAGGATTCTACGAAGAGAGTTATTTTTTAATTTAATTTTATCTTTTTTTACAAACTTCACTGACATAATGTTTTTCTTATTAGACATTATTATACCTACAATTTAAATTTCAACAAGGTTCTAACTTATATTATTTTAATCATATTTTATATTGTTTTTTTTTTGTCAATGTGAGGACGTTGTAGACTATAGATCTGCAGACCATTTTCTATTTTGTTAAGTACGCCAGGTACTTAACAAAATAGATCTACAGATCTACAGATCAGTTTTGACGGGCCTATGCTGTCCTCTCATACCTATTAACACTGTAATTTGAAAACATTGTAAAAGCCAATTTTTTTTTTAAAAGAGTAACCGTGGAGTTTCTTGCCGGCTCTTATCCATAGGAAACTACCAATTGGAACCGTGCACCTAACTTCTGACGTTTCAAAAGTGCCCATGTAGGCTTATGTGAAATAAAAATATTTTTGATTTGATTTGAGAGTTAATTGTATTGCTGAATTTGAATTTCGCGGGCTACCTTAGCGCTTCCCCTTTAAGTATGTATTTTTTCAACACTAAAATTAGCGTCGAAACACAAAGGACCTGCACAATTGCGTAACACACTATGAATGATTCAATCACAATCGGAATGATTTTGAAGTATATTGCTAATCCATTGCTTCATATGTTTGAAAAATGTGTCTGCTCAACAACGTAAATAACGCAATGAATATTGTTGAACTGTCAAAATTAAATCGATTGCTACTGTGTGTTACGCATTTACTCCGCAGTGTTCAATACACAATCCTAACCAAAGGAACAATTTTACTGAGGACAAAAATCATTTATTTCGGGTCTCTTCGTGTTTGACAGGGGTGCGCTAAATTTTCAACTCCGATAATTGGAAATCCGAAAATGTTCTTCCTAACATTTTTTATCCTAACAATCACAATTCCTAACTACTCTGTCTCTAATGTTCATAATTCCGAAGCATTCAACTTCATAATGCCAGTAGCAATAAACATCTATTATACTTTTATTTGTTTTCCTATATTTTCTCAACATAACCATCTTTTACACTATTATTCAAAGTCATATTTTAATTTTATTTATAGCGGTGTGTACCTGCAAAGATATTCATAGGTTAGGTTAGGTTAGAACTGTGACCAACTACGCGCGAGCCGAGCGAGCGCTACCTCGAAATTGGTCGCGAAATTTTTCTAAGTATTTTTTTCATAGTGCCCCAAAGACGACACTCTGACCTGAATTTCATTCATTTAAGACAAAAATCAGTGAAACGACCTTTAATCATTCTAAACAGTTGGTTTTTTAGACATAATTATCTCAGGTATAGTTATAGTTTTAGGTATAAAAGCGTTATGATAAAAAACAGTAGGAGTTTAAATATATTTAAATTAAAGATATTATTAATTACAATTTTCGGAAACATGAGTGTTATGAACATCGCCGGTAGCACTACAAATAGTATGAATGAAAACTTTAGGGTGAAAAATTTTAGGAAGAGTGATCATTCGGATTACAAATCATTAGGAAAGACAATTTCGGGTAAAGGACTTTAGGTGAGCCAATATGGACCCGTTTGACAGACGATTAGCAGAAGGTATAGATATTCCAGATTTATAGGAGGTAAGTGTCGTGTCTCATGCTAATGATGAATATATATTATAATATATTATGGGTTCAAATCCGGGCAAGTTCTAATGTGACTTTTTCAATTCATAATTTATTATGATAACGATAGATAAAGGGTGATGATTTGGTTTTGATGTCAACTGTCTAGATGGGACTTCTTGGCGGGAAAGTGAAGCGTCATGTTCAGCAGTTTGCTGTTTGTTTGATAGATAGATAGATTGATAGATAAATAGATTGATAGATAGATTTATTTATTTGCCTATAATGTAGGTAAAATACAAATATTAAAGTGTTACAATATTTTTGAATCCTTATATCCTCCTCCAATTTTGCATGCCATGCCTCATGGCATGCAAAAATATTTATTAACCTATATTAATAATTATTTTACTTACTTAAAGGTATTTAAGTACTTAATTTAATGAACATTGTAAATTAAATAGTCTTTTCATTTAAAAAATCTGACACGGAGTAATAGTATTTATTAAGGTTATTTTTAAATTTTCTTAAAGGTTGCTCTTTAATAAATTTTGGTACATGGTTATAAATAAGAGAACACATGCACATCACATAACACTCTTCCTCATTAATGTAGTTTTATATTCACCTAAGCGTAACTTGTCTTCGTAAAGAGTAGTAGTAATCCCGATGCTAGCACTCCACTAGCTATGATGCTAGCGTATTTTCATAAAAATTCGAGTTAATTTGTTAATACAAAATGTACTTTAATTAATTAAGAATAAGATTTTTTTAAATTTTTACAAAATATAGCGACAAGTTGTTAACTTGGACATAGGAATTAAAGTAAGAAGCCAGTCTGAAAGACTAGATTTAGTAACATTAATTGGATATTTTTTTATAGTAAGTGTACTTGATCCCTAGACACTTTTGATGTGTGTATTCTGTAATACACAAGTAACGCGAATATTTTGAGAAATGCACGAAGTGAAGTGCCAGCACGACAAAGAGTAAACCACTTCTACGGTGCCGAAGTTATGGCAAAAGGCGATTATGTGCACCAAGAGGACTCCAGGGTCTCTTTATCTGCTAATAGATCTACCAATGTGCCAATGTGATATTTTCAATTCATCTACTTTGAAGTTTATCTTCGATATTATTGACATCGGTAAAGGAAAACATCGCAAGGACACCTGGACTTATTTATTTATTTTATCTCTTACAACTATCATTTCAGATCTTCGAGCTAATTCGATAGTGTGGCTCTCAACTATTATTACCTAATATTATTGATATAAAATGTATTACAACGAAATAATATGTACATTATGAATAGGAATATGTCCAAGCAAAAAGGGTCCAGTTCTCGGCATTTAGTTTCTGAGATACGCAGTTTTGTAAAGTTGGGTGAAAAAAATTGCATTTTGCGATTATAATTGATTATTTGTTAACGCTCAATTATCTACAAGTTCCGTGTGGTGCCGGACGTAAAGAATAGCACCATCCCATGTCTTCCCGTGGGTGTCGTAAAAGACGACTAAGGGACTTACTAGATAATGGGCAGCAGCGTTCTCTATGCATTTTAACACTATACTGCGATCGCCACAGCCTCACACGACTGCTCCCCCCCCCCATTTTGGGGGAGGGATATGTCCAGCAGTGAACGTATATCGGCTGGAATGATGATGATGAATATCATTCCATAGTGTTTCTAAGATATTACATACATAAAGGCTTATTTATATGGACCCTGTTAGGGCACAGCAATATAGATTCTAGGTATTAAAATATTCGCCGTAAAATTTCATAAGATGAAAGATAAAGACTAGTTAATCGACGAGAAAAAGGGGGAGGTTCTCAAGTGGACGCGTATCTTTGTTTTTTTTTCAACAATAATCGAATTCTATTCTATTTTCATTAGCTTTAGAGCCATACCTCACCGGGCCGCCATGGTGACGTCGCCAGGTCGCGCTACCAACTAAACGTACAGCTAAATGCTCAGCTGCGTCCGCTTGGTTACGCAGCCAACCATACGTTTTGTTGGCGACGTTCATAATGTCCACACGCCCTTTCGCTCCAAAACACAATAATTTGCAACTGCCCATTCCTTGGGGAAAACTAGCCACTATACATTTTTAAAGCCCTTTCACACCGTCCAGTCAAAAGCTAAAATAACTATTAAATTATGAATGTACAAATGTGTCAACGGATTACTAGTAGGATTATGAAGGTGTCAAATTGGGATAGAGTGGACAGGGGCAGTAATCCTGGTTATTAGTGACCCTCTGTTGGATTGGAGATGGTTGTCGCTGTATTATGTTATTGTAATATTGTTTGTTTGCAGATTCGTGTGTGTGCATAATTTTTGTCACTTCTGTTGGGGATGGGTGTTTATTTTTGGCGTTAATAATTTTATTTTAAGTTTAGAATTGATGTGAAGAAAATGTACTTCTAAACAAAACAAATTGAATTAGGAAATTATGGAGCCTACCAATTCCTTTTTTTTTTAATAACTTGTATCTTGGATTTATAAGTTTTTAAACTTAAAAAAACCAAGACAGTAATACCAACATCTTTAACACACCAAATTATAATTTTCTCGTAAAAATCTCTTTTCGCTTTGATTTGTCATTTTGATTCTTCGTTCAAGATTTTTTTTAAACTTCATAATTAATAGAGAATGGATCTAGGAACTAGAGAATGGACAGCAGCATTCTCTATGCATCTGTGATCGCCAACCTGCCTGCCAAGCGTGGCGATTATGGCAACCAAACAAAAATTATGGGGGAGGCCTATGTCCAGCAGTGGACGTCTTTCAGCTAAAATGATGATGATGATGAAATAATTATTGTATTAGGTTTCCTGAGAATTCAGATGTCAAATTTGATTAGGTATAATTTAAGTACATACAATTGAATAGGCTAATTAATTAACAATAATAGTATTTTCCAACGATGGAGGGATGAACTTGACTCTTTCCGAAAACACTGGCTGGCAATAGCAGTGGACAGAAGTTTTCCCAGACTGCCCGGCAGTGGGACATAACGGGCTAAATAGATAGATGGATAGAGTATTTTCTGAAAGTTACAATACAATTCCAGACCCCGACAGTTCCAGGACTTAAGAACTGTAGTCATTAACATTCTTAGAATGTTCTCCACCCACAGACTCGGGCAGTGAATCAGGCTCTCACAAGAGCGGGCGCGCGCGCACCACGGCCGCCGCCGACGGGAAGCCGACGCGAGTGCGCACCGTCTTGAACGAGAAGCAACTTCATACCTTGAGGTGAGAATTATAATAGTTATGTTGCTTGGCAAAGCACAGTGTTGCCCTTAGCAGCATAGGGATCCGCAGACTTTTAACAAGTTCAATGCTTATTGTCCACACGCCCTTTCGCTCCAAAAACACAATAATTTGCAACTGCCTATTCCTTGGGGAAAACTAGCCACTATACATTTTTAAAGCCCTTTCACACTGTCCAGTCAAAAGCTAAAATAATTATTAAATTATGAATGTACATGTGTACATACTCCTTGACTATCTGTACCTACCTCAAATCGGTATAGATTTATCTATGCTTTGATTCTCAGGTATAACCTTATTGTGTTCTTAGTTCGATAGTGAACTAAGAACACAATAAGGTTATACTCGTACCTAGCTAGTAATTGAGTAAAGTCAAACCTCAATAGGAATTCTGACTGATTACATTTTTTGGTCTCTCCATGAAAATAATTTTATCAAGTTCTCCATACTTTATGATATGAATATAAAAATAAGTTCAATATCACCCAAACATTTTGACACGGGTGTTTTAGTGTAAACCCTCGGTATTCCTAATTTATTCAAATCTTTGTAGTTTATAATTCTTTGCTTCGTCAAGCTTTCTTTAGATGCCTGACATTTCTACATTGCCTCATCAGATTGAAACCGTCCATAACTGGTGAGTTGTGGATGGAGAATTAGAACTATATAATTCTTAACCAGTTTGACTACACATTGTATTCAACAAACACCAAATGCATTAAACGCTAAACGTATTTAAAATATCGTCCCATTTCTGTCAATATTTTAAAGTCTGCAGACACAGAATGATGTTTTAAACGTTTAACCCGAAACGCATTTAGTAAGTGGTGCAAGCCGGCCCAAGTACCTATAACCAAAAGACTATAATTCTCTGCAGAACCTGCTACGCTGCAAACCCTCGCCCCGACGCGTTAATGAAGGAACAGCTGGTCGAGATGACAGGCCTCAGTCCCCGGGTCATCAGGGTCTGGTTCCAGAACAAACGCTGCAAGGACAAGAAGAAGACCATCCAGTTGAAGATGCAGATGCAACAAGAGAAGGTGGGTGCTAATGTGTTGAAGAGTTGGGTTAGGAGAAGGTATTTGTATCGGGCTTACCAAAGAATTAGGTTAGGTGAGTTAGTTGATAAATGGGTCCAGGGGCGGCAGACTTGCCGCTCTCTATCATACAGGACCGGAGGTGGTGACGCGTAGTGTTCCACGCGCACCCCTTTAGGTGGCCCGCAGAGGCGGGCCGGCATTAGCCGGGGATCGCGAAGTCGCACTAGATCCCAAGATCCCCGGTGCAAGTGTGGTGAGGGTGTGGTGAGGGCACACTGGGGTGATTTTTAGTCAGTAAGACCCCTCCACCCGCCCCAGGGCGGAGGACATCCATAAGGATTTTCCACCCCGGAAAAAAAAAGGTGAGTTAGGTGATCGCAGTACATTGTTATTAGCACTTACATGCCTATACTTGTTAAGTGGATTTAATTAGCTATGGATAGTATTCTCAATTTCGTTTTCACCAGATTAGTAAAAATAAAATTAGTGTAGATCCGTTTGCCGTTAGTTAAAGTTTATTTGTATACAACAATGTGGCTATAAAATCCAGAAATTGTCTCTAACCCCAGAAATAAAATTACCTACGTTACTTAAGAGGTGGAGTTGGCTAATGTTGGAGGATTTCCAGAAAACATTTTGCTAAAACCAATATCATTCCATTATAAACAATTCTCTCCTGCAGTTACTGAAAGACTGATCTAGTTTCTTACTAATTAAAGTGCTGTCGTCTCTCAGCTTAGGTGTTTTGATTCAAAAAAATAACGAGAGCTTTAACAGCAACGGAGAGTGTATTATCCTTACCATACCTCAAGTATACCTACTGCATGCCACAAAAAAACAATCCCATTATATGCCTATAGAATCTCTAGCTCAGGATGTCCCTTTAATCGCCTTCAAACACCATACATAAGTAACACGAAAACTCTCTATTTGTCGAAGGTCCCAAGTTATCTCCACGAGTACGACGCCACGGGAGCGCTTGCCTACCAGTGGTACCCCCATTGACATGTCTCTGGCTATCTGTCACCTGTGTGGGAAAAGTTTTAAATAAAACGTGAGAATTCAGAGAATCGTCGTTTTTCTAGCTGACTTTACTATTTCTCCAAAACCTGTAAAAGCAGTTAGCAGTTAATTACTCTAAAAGTTTTCTAACTGCAATATTTAACGTAGTTGCCCCGTCTTAAATTATAACCCTGAATATCTGGGAGATGTATTTCCTGATGCTGCCTTAACATTTTTGGTCCCGAGTCAAGAGCAGGAAACCAATTTCTGATCCTCAAAGGAGAAAACCACCTGGCAAATGTCTTGGCCGACAATAAAGTTAAACGGAGTAAATGAATGGCCCTTTAGAGACCAGGAGACAGGGTCTGATTATTTACTTATAGTGCTATCTGAGCCATTACCAATTACACTCATTGATGATGAAGATGATGCCATCTAGCCGATTTTGGTCACAGCGACTGCATTCTATGACTTCTCGTGGTGGTTGAGATCTTAAATAATAGATGTGCTGCTCTTTCATGAGCTCTCAAGGGACTAGCGTCTGATCCCATTTTAGTACCGCATCTCTCATTCCATACAACAAACTCTATAGTAACAATAAGAACAGGAGAGAGTGTATAGATAATTTTTCACCTCATGACAATGATGACAAATCGGCACTTAAAAGACACTTTTTAGTTTAGTTAGACAATGTCTGATCCCATATTACGTGCCATACCTCGGGAAAACTTCATGCAATGGACCCCAAAAGTAACAAATGAAACTCTCTTATTGTCGAAGGTCCCACCTTATGCTTTGCCACAGGAGGGGCGGCGGCTGGGCTACATGTCCATGGGCGTGCCGCTGGTGGCGGGCTCGCCCGTGCGCCACGAGGCGGCCGGCTCGCTGGCGCTCGAGGTCACCGCCTACCAGCCGCCCTGGAAGGCGCTCTCGGACTTCGCGCTGCACGCCGACCTGGACAGAGCTCCGCAACATAGTGCCGCGTTTCAGCAGCTCGTAAATCAGGTTAGTATTGAATCGTGAATAATAAATTTTGTGTTTTATTCAAGTATATTTAGTCGTTTATTTTCAAAACCATCTTGCTTTTTGAATACTACGTCTACATTGATGATTTTTTCTGCGTTTCTGACAATATCGTATATTTTTTGCTTGCTCAACAAAAGCAGTCTTAGGCCCGGACTCTACCAAAGTGGAGAGGAGTGGAGATGTTTGTAAACGACCAATAAGATATCGTTATTTCGATGCGATGGTACGGTAACGTTATCTTATCGGTATCTTATTGGTCGTTTACAAACATCTCCTCTCTTCTCCGCTTTGGTGGAGTCCAGGCCTTACAATTGAATAAAATAGCCTGTTTAGTAACTAGATACATTCAATCTTTTGATGAAAATAAGTAATTAAAATTACCTACTGATTATAAATTGGCAGCCCACAACTTTAGTAGTGTCATGTCTTTACAACAGGACAACAAATTTTCTGCTTTATCTGCACCAAACGAGTAGGAACTTGCAAAGGTATTGTGCAACAAAAAAATACGTTGGTCCTAATTCCTATGGCCCCCTTAGTCTCTTAGGACCAATACAGAGACCATCCCCCCTAAACCCGAGACTTAACAGCAGAATTATGTGTAACAAAGTACTGTGATTATTTCCAGATGCATGGCTATGACATCCCGAACCTGCCTCCACCACGAGCTCCCCACGGAGAGGACAACTACGTCACCTACCTAGAGAGTGATGACTCCCTCCCCCCTTCACCCTAGTGCCGTGTGACGTAATACAAAGACTTTATAATGTATGTGAACTTTGGTGTTAATGATTGAACTTGAATATTCTCCATTAATAATGTCATCGGGAAGTTTTGAAGAACTGTAAAGGGGTTTAATGGTTAAAAATTGTTTGGTGAGCTCCGTTTTTGTTGGTTTGATAAAATTGTTGATAGTGTAAAGATAAAACCAAGATAAGACATGTTCTGTAAAATAAACAAGAGTGGCATTGCCACGAACGTGCAAAGAGTTTCGCCAGAGGATCGTCCTGTACAGTTTTAATAACAGATGGTTTTAGATGACTTCAAGATAAATCAGTAATAAATAGAAGTGGTAGTTTTGCAAATAGAAACGATATTAACGTTAAAATATCAAATGGACAGCTTCCAGAAAAAAAATATGAGAGTCTTCTTCAAAAGGGTAGGCAGTACACCTGTGGTACTCCGGGTATTACAGCTGTCCATAGGTGGCAGTCACCAATTACCATCAGGCGGGCCGCTTGCTTGTTTGCCATTCAAGGGCATAAAAAAAATGAAATAAATCAAAACTTATCAGAAATCTATAGAAAATAACTTGTATCAAGAGTTTTCATACATTTTTGTTTTTAGTTAGAAATATTTGGCCAGTAACCTAAAAAAAAAACAAAGCTTCCGTACGCAAAGACCAATTGCAAATTCCAAACTTAAAATTGATGAAAAATGTTGAGCGTTTGTTATTGGTTTTGAAATACAAACTGTTTAGTCCAACAGTGGACTTACTCAATAGTATTTTTCCTGACTATTCTGAGGTCAGCTTCCAGTCTAACCGGATGCAGTGTTTTTATAGCGCGACTGCCTATCTGACCTCCACAAACTAACTAGTTAGGTACTGGGTAACACGATACTCCTTGGTAAAACTGGTTGTCAGACTTTTGGGCTTTGACTTTGACTACCTGGAAAGACTGACAAAAATCTACCAATGACAGCCGAGACCAAGGGCTTAACGTACTTTCCAAGGCACGGAAGGGTCTCGATATGTAACCCCCATCCACGAACCGATCGCGGCTAGCGTAGCTTAACCTACAATCGATCCGTGTGGCTGATAATATTTAGCCACGAGCCCCTTATTTAGCCTAGGTAGGTTCAGTTAACTAAAAATGTCAATGCGTATTGAAGCCAATCATTCATTAATTGATGCTAAGTTATACTCCATTTGAAATAAGATTAGAAATTTAAATAAACCTTTTTAGGGTTCCGTACCCAAAGGGTAAAACGGGAACCCTATTACTAAGGCTGTCTGTCTGTCTGTCACCAGGCTGTATCTTATGAACCGTGATAGTTAGACAGTTGAAATTTTCACAGATGATGTATTTCTGTTGCCGCTATTACAACAAATACTAAAAAACAATATTTATGGGGGCTCCCATACAACAAACGTGATTTTTTTTGCTCGTTTTTGCTTTATATTGATAACGGCAACAGGTAGACGCTTGAAATATTCACAGAATATTTAGTTATATATTCACTTTTAAAATAAATAATTAAGTTAAAATAAAACAAATATTTAAGGGGGGCTCCCATACAACAAACGTGATGTTTTTGCCATTTTTAAAGACAATGGTACGGAACCCTTCGTGAGCGAGTCCGACTCGCACTTGGCCGGTTTTTTCACAGTCCGTTCAATCAATTTTGACTTCTATTGCGTTGGTGACACGACAAATGGCAGCTGTATTATTATACAGTTGGTATCGTAACCACATTTTTGCTTTTAATGCCATCCTTATGGCTTCGGAACAAAAATCAAAATCGGTTGAACGAACTGTAAAAAGGTTTATTAAAATTTCTAATCTTATTTCAAATGAGGTATAAGTAGCTAATTGGGCCAGTGCAAGAGTCTGTAACCTTTAAATTAATTGCCGATACTTGTCAGTTATGCCTTACTACTTCGAAATATCGTTTAAAAGTTTTTGAGCAGTAATAATTGACATAGTGGGAATAACTATTTAATTTAAATATCGTGTCATATTATTATTATAAAAGTACACAAAAAAAAACGAGCGAGCCTTACAGTTGTCGCTGATGTGTAACGTCACTGACATCTCTTCTTGGTAAAAATCAACAAAGGTAAATACTAAAATATTTATTCGAAAAATCATCATTACTAGTGGTCGCCCACTGGTCGAAATTCAACACTTACAATCTATTTAGGTAGAACCTAATTCCATGAGTACGTACTCAGTATTAATTTCAAGCTATTATAAAGTACCTACTAATTCCATGCTATTCAAAAGTACTTAGTTATTCCATGCGCAAGCTGTCACTTCCTGTTCCGTCCCTTTTTACGAAATCACTCCCACAGAAAACAATAAGAAAGAAACACATACAAAAAATACACGATTTAAAAAAAAATGGCAGACATGCCTTTTAGCCTTTCTTGAATTTTCATTTTTGTAAAGGATGTTAAATATTACTGCCCAAAACGAAAGATTAAACATATTAAAAACTATCTATTTACTATTATAATGTGATGTTTACCATTAGTTTGTATTATAATAAAAAAAATGTACTTATAGTTTTAATTCTTACCTCTGGGTATGTTTTTTTTATATTTTTTATCATGATGATCTGTTAGTGTTTGCGATGTACATAGATTTTAATGTAAATATAACTGTATGTGTAATTATATTTACCTACTAATAAATATAAGCGTGTATATCTAAGGCCTTCTTTATTGATGTAAAAAAAAATAGTCACTTTTATACTATTATAATTTTACGTATTATTATTAAATGTCATTTACATTAATGTATCTGTCAGAACGATGTAAACAATATTTTTGTTTATTTTTTTAATTTTTGTATCGCTTAATATAGAGAATTGTATCGACATTTTTTTATTGTAAAAAAAAAACGATTTTAATTGTTCTAACTCGATCGAAATTACCAGAAAGTTAATTTATTCGGTAGCTAATTACACTGTACTTAGATTGTGAGCATAATATTAATAAAAATATTGAGTACGTATTAAAACCTGTTTATTGGTCCTTAGGTATACCTACCTTTATTGGTCCTTGTCGGTATCCCTTTTTTTTGTCGTTTCCCTTTAATTCAAATATCAAGAGCCAACAAGTTAATGAGATGAGTTATGAATTTATGATTATAGTCTGTTCCAAAAGAATCTACTTAAAATGTAAACAAATGGATCAAAAAATGTATTTGTGGATGTCAATTTGTAGTTTCAGTTTAGAGTACCTACTATGATCTAAATATTTAAAAACCGAAATTCTAATTTTAAATTACCTTAGAAGTTTTTATAACCTCAATTTTCATCGACGATTTTTGATTTACCTACAATTTAATACTTAATGTTATTCTAATTGTTAGAAAAACTGGTGATTTATGTGGTTATAACCTTCTAAATACAGATAAATTTACTAATTCCCTTTAGTGAGTTATTGAGTAAGAATTTAACCTGAACAGAGTTTGCTTACTTACACTTTTATCAAATATTTTTGGTAGACCGATTATATCTACAGGGTGTAATTGAATTCATAGGCATCCTCTTAAGGAGTCATTGTACTTATAATTTTGAACAACTTTTACTATGGGACCAAACCTGAAGTCGCGAAAAAAAAAATCTGCTGTTCCCTACATTTATGTTCGCTTAACTCGTCAAAATGTAGGAAAAAGTGTAGTTTTATTCCATTAGTAACTACTAAACTAAAGAACGAGAAGTAACACAAGCTGTACATTTTTTTAAAAGGCTTTAGTTGATCATAATTGTTATCAACGCCACCTAGTAGTAATTTCAAAAACTGTGCTCATTGGTACATAGGTACTTGCAGTATCTACAGCTACTGGCGTAGTCTACATTCTCTGTCAACTTGTAGATGGCACTGCATATGCTTTTAACGATGGTACTGCTAACGACACTATGTACCGAAGGACCAAAAGAGTTTCGTTAGCTACCACTAGATGGCACTGATAAGAGACCGAACCGAGCCCTCCGAGAGTATGTTCACTCGTCAGTTTCAAATATGTATGTAAAGTATTTTTCAGGTATGTTTTTATATTTTTATTTTAATGATAAGAGTATTTAAAACACATAATTTCATCTTTTTGTTTTTACAAGCTGTAGTTATTTTTATATATTTTTTTAAAGTATTGTTCGTACTGACGTCTCTAGTAGCTGAATAGCTTAGGATGTTTGCCACGTTTAACAATTATTTAAAACCAAAATTCAGTAAAGTCAAACTGTCAAATTTGACAATTAATTTGTTTACATTTCATATTTTAGCGATTTCCGTACTTACTTTAGTTTAAAGTTATGGCTTATTAATAAAATGAATGGATTCAAAGACTACTTCTGCTAATTGCTTCATACCGTCAAGTATAAACACCACAACAAATAGCCGACACAAACGCCGACGCGGCGTCTGTTTTATTGTGAAGATCTTAAGAACGTAAGTTAAGTTTGCCTGAGGCGATACATCGATGTGATTCGACTTGTACTGTCCGCCGCTGGTGAAAAACTACACTATTTAGGTACGTATCTGAATAGAATAATATTATGTGCTTCATGTAAATTTGACGTTGACATGACACTTGACACATAAAGAACAATTACAAGAGGCACTGAAAGTTTCCAATTCAGGCTGCTTTGTGACGTCATTTAGAGGTCAAATAAAAGTCAAGTGATTTTAAGTATTTTTGTGAAAATAAATACGATCTTATAATTTTAAGACCTATTAATAGAAAAATAAGTCTTAGAAGCTTATAATCTCGAAATGGTTTTGGAATCGGCCATAGGTTAATTTTTACTTTACATACCCATTGTTGGTACGGTAGGTAGTTAGATCATAAAAGCCAAAAACTCTGACATCGGCTAACATTAGGTACTACTTCCACCTATTGCTAAGAAAAATAAATTACATTACAATACACACATATATATCACGGCTGCAATCCCCGAAGGGATTTTTGCCATCATGCCGAAGAAAGCTTTCAACAATTTGTCGTTTTGATAATACGCGACTGACCTAAATTATCGCTATTATAATGTTCATTTTTAGGGTTCCGTACCCAAAGGGTAAAATGGGAACCCTATTAATAAGGCTCCGCCGTCTGTCTGTCTGTCTATCACCAGGCTGTATCTCATGAACCGTGATAGCTAGACAGTTGAAATTTTCACAGATGATGTATTTCTGTTGCCGCTATAACAACAAATACAAAAAAATAGAATAAACACCATACAACAAAGGTGATTTTTTTGCTCGTTTTTGCTCTATATTGATAACGGCAACAGGTAGACGCTTGAAATATTCACAGAATATGTAGATATATATTGACTTTAAAAATAAATAATTAAATTAAAATAAAACAAATATTTAAGGGGGGCTCCCATACAACAAACGTGTTTTTTTGCCATTTTTATAGATAATGGAACGGAACCCTTCGTGCGCGCGTCCGACTCGCACTTGGCCGGTTTTTCCTAAATATTTAAGTATGTTAAAATTAGCGTTACGGTCGGCTCTGGTCTACCGTTTTATGGTATCTACTGCCCAGTTATTGGGTCATAACATAAAGCTCATGTGGCACATCGTTTGGAGTAAAACATTAGGGTAAGTCCGGGGGAGATAGCCCTACTAACATTCAAGATCTATAGCCTGGAAACCAAGTACAGTAAAACAACCATTTTAATCACAAACAAAACAATATTTATATTTCTTATAAAATCTTAATTGAACACAGTCTTTGAATCAACATAACAAACATTTTAGGTTTATAAAAAAATACGACTGGCAATCTCACCCAGAGTATCCGGGAGTGATGGCCACAGAGCTCGGGGGCGGATGGCATGGCATGGCTTCCTTTACCCTTCCTGTCTCTAACCTTCTCTTTTTCTTTATTTCCACAGTTTGAGCACATGTCTTCAAACTCGGTGCAGTGTTCGTGCACCCACAGCTTGCAAATATTACATTGCAACCAATCTTCGACTAGTTGTGTCTTATAATAGTTCTCACCGCAGCCTCGGCAGTTGTCCACTACATTTTCGTTTACTTCACTTCCAGAGGAATCGTTATGGTCATTCTGGCGACTTACATCAGGTGGTTCAGTGTTTCCACCAAATGCAAACTCTGGTATAGCTCCTGGTCATCTATCCCAAATGCACGGCACATGCCATATCAATTTCAAGAAGTATAATGCAATCTCCAACGACCCTTCTTAGGTTACGATACGAAAAGAGTTATTAATTTCACAATAAAACGTAAAAAACAAACGAAATTAAAGAAACCTTTTTGTGACCACATAATATGTTAACCCTTTATCTTAGATCATGCACTTGTAATAAAAACAATGTGGAATTTACTTACTATTTCATTTTTTTTTTTGCATAAAAACACGCAGCAACTTGTCGCCGATCACACAACGAAGCGAATTAAATTACTATTTACGCCATCTGTTGATTGTAATTCGCACTACTTAATACTGGTCATCTCTCCCATACGGCCATCTCCCCCGGACTTACCCTATTATTAATAGTAGCTCTATCACATAGCTCTATAACGCTATTTGGTATGGAGGACGAGCAGTAGAACATTATGTTCGTATTCTTCTATAGTTTACATTAAATTGTAAAGATTTCAAAGAAAAGGTTACAATATTGCCGGTAGTTACCTACAGATATAACCTTTTAAATGATTATCATCACGTTATACCTTTAAGGAGATAAGCAGTCCATCATGGCATGTTTATGCACGGCTATTTTAGTCAACTTTCAACACAGCCTAGCTTAGTGGTCCGACGACTGCTTTGCAAACCTGTGGTACGAGTATGATTTCCACACGAACGAAGTCGCGGGCAGAAGCTAGTTGGGTCATAAAGCTCATATGGCAATGGCACATCGTTTGTAGTAGAAAAATATTATTAATAGTAGCTCTATCACATAGGGAAATATCAATTTCTACTGCTAAGAAGCACAAATTAATATTGGATATTGACCCATTTGTAGGTACATGAGACATTCCAGCTTCTCTTGAAAGATAGAATAGAATAAAATAGAATACTCATTATTATGTACACCATAAAAGTTACAGATATAAATGTTTAAATTTTACATAGGGTGACACAATGGGCGGTCTTGCGCTACCATTCCTATTAGATGTTCGTAGCGGCAGACACCTGTATTTACCACCAGGTGGCGGACTGCTTGTTTGACACTTTTGAAATTTTCACATTTCATGAACTTTCATTAGACTGACATAAAGCGAAACGGAACGCGATCAGCACTTTTAAACCGCGTTCAAAAGCTGTCAGTGTTATGACAGCGACAACTTAGTACATAACGCATTCCGTTTCATTGGTGAAATCCGCCCTTAGTGGTTTATTCGGAACTAGGAATCCGATTCTCAGTAGTGGGAAGCTGGGCTTGTAAACCAGTTAATTTTCTATGTAACCTGAACCGTTATTAAAAAGGTTTTCGAAGATATTTCGTTAATTTTTTAATATTTTATTACAAAATCAATGGTGAACTTAATGTGATGAGGCACGCATTGGGGCTAATATCAATTGTATCTGATCTTCGGAAATAAAAATTAATCAGTTTCAAGCCCTGATGGGTAGTGTTTACATGATAAAGGAAATAAAACCAAACGATTATTACACATAATAATACCATTTTGGCCTATTTTGGCACTATATTTCCTAAACACTTAGATGACATTTCAAAAATACTTATACCGGACATCAGAAATGACAAGACATAACGCCTGTTATATCAATGACTACTACAAATGAAATAGACACACATAAATAGATATATTGATAGATAATTAGATAGATCTTATATATATTGATAGATAATTAGATAGATCTTATATCTATCTAATTATCTATCAATATATCTATGCTATAGCTTTATTCGACACTGACAAGAAGAAAACTAGTAGAAATTAACGTATACAATAACGATCGAAATATTTATTTTCTCAAACATGCTTGGAAATTCGAGCATTATTTTGACAACCTTCTTCGAGATAAGTAAATCGAAATTGCTGTACTGGCCAAATAAATGCAAGCAGCGGCCACCACAAGTTGTATGAAAATCCATATGTGTGTAATTTGTTTAAAAA